>OY728152.1:1530099247-1532499247 GCA_963277665.1 Viscum album | reverse complement strand
TCTGAGTTTTGTGATGTGGATTTCGGGGATGCAAAGACCTATGGTGGGGAGAATGTAATGACCCAGAATTTCCATGATTTTTTTTAAATATATGGTAATTTTATGAGTCCATGAAACATGACGATTCGTGATTCCGAGTCCCGGGGTTCCAGGAATGAATTTATGAACTTTTTTTTGGTACGTTCAGTAAACGTGTGAGCTGATTTTTGTAACATTTGAACCGGTGCTCGGAATTGAAATCTGAGGGCACCGTTGAACTATCAGCGCCGATATTCTTTTAAGGATACCTTTACCTTGACCATAGTGGCTCGAGAGTGAAAGATAATTTTTTGTTCATTTCGTCAATGAATGAAATAAAATATAAATGTCCAACATTTTTATTTCTAAAACCCCTCAACATGGGTTGTGGTGGTGGGAACCAACCGAGCCTAAACCTCCAATGATGATTTTAAGTGGTGGGGACCACTTGAAATGAACCCCATTTTGAATTGAGAGGCGGGGACCACCCGAACCCATATAATGAGAGAAAACCTCCCAACTTCTCCAACTTTAATTATGCCAATTCAATGAGATATTTAATGGTTCCAATGCAGTACATTAATTATGCCAACTTTGTTGTCGCAGCCTAATTTTTTTTTGATAAAATTAAATTAATAAGTTGGATATTTCACATTTTGGGGTGGGAATTTGAGGAAAAGGGTTGGAAATAGGAGTGATACTAGAGGATTTTTCTCTCCAATGAATAATTCATTCCCCAACAAAGAAGGCGCTCCCTAATGAAGGATGCTCTTTCCAATGAGGAACATCTTCAATGAACGAAATGACGATCGAGGAAACACCGACGTCACCGACGTCTGTCTATCCCCAATGACATCATCTCATTACACGCTACCTCCTCCAACAAATCACTGAGGTAGGGTTTAGTTGTGTATGATTATATATTCCCATGTTCATACCTTATAAAACAAAGAACGCGGATCAACTCCCTAATTAGTTGATTTGTGGATGTTTTCTTTTGCGGGTTTGGAAAAAATCATTGTGGGGAGTTCTAGGGTTTGACGTTCTCATTCAAGATTTGGTTGAGTCACTTGCTACCTCTATAATGCGGAGGGAGCGGTCCAAACAAACATGGCCCGACACCTCCACCATTCTTCTTGAATGGTGTGTTCTTCGCGATGGAGTAAAGAGGATTTGTGCCACGGCGGCGAATGGATGCGACAGCTGGAACAATGTCAGTCGCGACGAAGGCAACATCCCCGTGGCTCCTCACAGCCTCACAGACTCTACGGCACCCTGCGTCCTCATTGCCTCGTGTCCCTCTGCCCCGCCCTGTGGCCCTCCGTCCCACCCCACGGCCTCACGACCCTCCGCAGCATGCCATGGCCTTACTACCCCGCTGCCGTCTGCACCGCCCCATGGCCCTTTGCGCCACCTCACGACCTCATTTCCCCACGACACTCTGCATCACCCCATCGGCCTCACCACCCCGCGAACCTCTGCACCAACCCATGGACTCACCGCCTCATGGCCCTCCATGCCACCCCACAGCCTCGCCGCCCTGTGGCCTCGCCGCCCCACTGCATCGCTGCCCTGTGGCCCTCGCGGCCCGCTGCCGCCTCGCGGCCCCAGGACCCTCGCACCCCCCCCCCCCCCGTGACCTCATGCCGCCCTCACTGCCTCGTTGCCCCGTGGCCCTCACCCCCCCCCCCCCCCGCAGCCTCACCACCCCACGGCCCACACGGTCTCACACCCCCGCGGCCTCTGCACCGCCCAACACGGGCTGGGCCTAGCGGGTCGGGTCACACCAAACCCAGGCCAACCTTGAACTTTTCGCTCTATCGTCCATTCCTTTGGAACCGTGCATCCGTTTGACGAACCATCAACGGTGACAAAAACCATGAAGAAATTCATTCCATTGAGTATACTCCAATGGAGTTATGGATAAAGTTGGGTTATGGTCAGGTTGGATCAAGCACGAATCCAACTAGGCCCTCAGAACTAAAAGGCTAATAACTTACAGACTGGGTGTCCGATTGATGCACAGTCTATTGCGTTGAGACCCCTATGACATGGCGGTGACTTTTGATTACTTCATAATTGGAATTCGTGGATGTTTGACTAATTACTAGTGTCTTGAGGAGAAGACCCTCCTCGAGATGAGAAAGCTTAGGGCGGGAACCCAGTAGCTGGCAGTGACGCGAAGAATGAATAGTGATCCAGTGTGGGTCATCGTCGAGTGATCCTGTGTGGGTCAGAACCTAGAGATCTTGTGTGTGTCATCACAGAGCAATCTTTTGTATGTTTTCACCGAGAAATCTTGTGTGGGTCTGCACCGAGTGATCCTGTGTGGGTCAACACCTAGAGATCCTATGTGGCTCTAACCACGTACTGGCGATTTACTTGGATCCTGTGTGGGCCTGCCGATGTATTGATGAGGTACTAGGATCCTGTTTGGATTTTTTGATGTAATATGATCCATCGTGGGTCTGCATCTTAACTGAGTGATATGATTTAGTAGTTATGTCTAATCATCTCTACTACTATACCTATGAAATACCTGGTGTGAGATGAGTCCATACCTGTGTGGAAAATTACTTTGTGGTAATACCTTGGTGGTATTCTTCTGTGTAACATACCTGTGTGGTAATTACCTTCATGGTATAACTTCTGTTGTGGAATAGTTGAGATTTGGGATTTTGGGTTGGACTTTGTGTTTTCCTCATGATTGAGATGGGTTTACTTCATAACTTAGGCATATATATGGGCATATACCTAGGCAGGGTTGTCAGTTGATTCCATTATGTTTGGTTTATCCTCAGTGGATTTTGTGAGACCTTGAGGGTCTTGGGGTCCCTACTGAGTATTGTTATACTCACCCTCGCATGGGCTATGCCCGTACCCTATTGTGTTTGGTGCAGGCGACAGACAACGCTGACTGGGGACTAGAGTACCAGGACTTGAGGTGTCTCAGAGGTGGATGTTAGACGAGGTGAACCACAGATACAGCCGTTAATGAGCTATATCTACCCTTCAAGAATGATTTTATGGTGGATGATCTAGGAGCTTCTTTTCACCTATCATCCATCTTGTACTTTCCAGTTTTCCTTGTACTTTCCAGTTGGGCTTGTACTCTGGCCCCTTTTTCTTACTATACTCACTCTGTTTACTATTCAGTTTACTTGAGTTCATATCTTTCTGTAAGCTTGGTTGTGTGTGTTAAGGTTATAAAGGCAACACCTTCCCAGTTTTAGGGAATATAACTTTTGGTTCTAGTCACCAGCCCCTGGCCTATGGAAGGAAAGATTGGGTTGAGTCACGGCACGGGCCCCGGGGGTCGAGTCGTGAAATTCAGTAGGAAATTTGTTTTGTTTTGGTTCCATAATTTGTAATTGGATATTCAATGGTTAATTCATAAGGTGGGGAGAATCTAATTCCCTTTTTTAAAGGAAATGATGAATGAATCATTTATTATGATATACGGGATTAGGTATTCTTTTTCTATATGTTTCATCCATGCATATACTTGTTGATTGACTGTAAGAGTTTGAAAACCCATTTTTTTCAAATTTTAGTGGAAATACTCTATATAAGATGTGGATTAGGGTAAATGTTGGGGATATTCCTTATGATATTTTCTATAGAATTTAAAGTGAACAATTTTGAGATTGCCAATCAGAATTTAGTGTTAAGATTGGAGTGAGGGTAAGAGATGATTTCTAATATATAAATAGTTTTATCATTTTGAGAAATGTGTTCGGAGAATCATTATAATAATAATATTTTTCTGTAGTAGGTACTTCATTTGGGTTCGGTGTCATAACATGGAATTGGATGTTCCATGATTAAGTCATAAGGTTGCGACCACTAAAGCCCAATTTTTTAAGGAGACGATAAGATATTAATTTCATGGGTCAGAAAGGCTCAGTTAATCTCTATATAGATGACTTAGATTTTCTTATAGGAATTGGTATAATTTAGTTTATTAATTTACATTTTCTAAAAGAGACTCATGGAGGCATGTTGGTTATATGGAAACTCAACCCCGTCACTAAGTGAAACTTCATGACATGGAAAGGCTATGAGATAATTTCATAATTACCCAAATATTATTGGGATTATAAGATATAATAGGGGTATATTATAACATCCCATGGTTTGGTATTGCTTGAAATTCCATGTGAATTTCATTTTTATTGTAGTAGTCGGATCATAAACTCGGAATAGGAATGAATATCCAGGCATAGGATCACAAAAAATTTATATTTTTGGATGAAGATTAAGACATGAGAGGTGACACAAATGTTTAGTTGAGTTTCATATGTTTTGATCTCTAAAACCAAATATTATTGTAGATTTATAATGAGGAACATGGTCGGTAAACAAATAGATTAATTATGTGGGTCTACCATACAAAACCTTTTGGGGAACTATTTTTTAAACCATGAAACCTCCCATGGGTAATAGTGTTCTTTTTTTCAAGTGTGGAGAGGTGACCCACTAAGTTTTCAAATGATTTTCCCAATCCATGATACTAGCATGCATGATTAATTCCACATAACTAGTAGATTCATAGGGTTTAGAGCATGTTTTTTCAAACTCTGCAACCCAATTGTGCTTTCCCTTTTGAAAGGGCTGTACAATGGGATGTAAGTCCGGCAAGGTTGGAGAATGTTTTTCTAAAACAAGTATATTTTTAATTTTTTTTAAAATTACATTTTTTTTCCTGGATCTATCTCTTTCATCTCCCTATTCATTCTTTCTCAGTAGTTCACAACAAGGAGGACACTCGGGTTCCCTTCCTCCTCTAATATGATTCAGGAAATCTCCCTAAAATGACCACCGAATCATGTGTCATCTGGTGCGTTGGAATGTTATTAGATATATATTTACTATCATGTTTATGTTCATAATTTACCTCAACATTGGGAATTCAAAATCCACATGATATTTCTTTCATTATTCTTAGGGTGTTTGACAATTCTTAATGTTTATTCCATTCCTGGTCCAAGAAAAAACCAATATTGAATGAGTGTTCTATCTAGATAATAAGGTCATTTGTATATATATTATTTCACTTTAATTCACAATGTTTATATAATATTTAAACTGTGTTTTGTCATGTGCCTTCTAGGAATTAATTTGAAATTTTCTAAATTCCTCAAATTAAAAGATAAGGCCACATTTTATTGTGTTTTACCCCCTACCCCCACCATTTATATGGATGAAGGTTAGGACCTCATCCCAAACCACCCCTTTAGGGTGGGTTAACTAAATCAAAAAATAATCATGGTTTGACTAGTGAATAAGACACACTTGGGGTGTTTTAATGAAAATGGTTGGGCATATAGTAACCTCTCATGATTGGATTACATTCCTGCCTCCACAGTTTTGGTTTAAAAAATTATTCCACTTCAATGAGACTATTAAATTGAAATAATTGATTTTTCAATATAAATATAATTTTTTATAATAAAACAACCTTTTGTGGTGTGTTTTATTTAAAATAAAAAATTTTGTTGATTTCTTATGTTCCTAGATTCTTATATCATTAGCATGAATTCTTCTCATAATAATTATAGTAATTGTTCAATGTGATGTACCACTTATAAAATATAAATAAAATGTCACATTGATAATAATTAAATTTATTACAACATGGATATTATTAGGACCTATAATTGTAATGTTAATGTGGATTATATTAAATGGATCCACTATGACCGAGGTGGTTCTAGTTTAATCTTTATGGAACATTCGTCTTTAACCTTACAGGGAAAGTATGATTACAATACATTTTATTAAGATTAAATGGACCTCAGTTATAGTGATTGAGTATGAAGTATCACACCCCATGGTCATGGATTATTGGCATGAAATATCATATAACATGGTTTTTTTGGTAATGGAATCTCATTCCTCCATGATTTGGATATTGAGCATGACTGTTACATCCATGAGTAGGATGATAGACATGAAATCTATAACATGTTTCTAGTTACTGGTCTTATTACTAATTTGTTATAAGAGCCTATATTTATTATTATTATTAATTTACACCATAATAATAGTTGATGGGATTTCATTATTCATTCATTGAGTTATTAGAGGCATGACATCCCTTATAGAGTATGAAATTATCATGATTATAATGTGTTGCATGAGTTACTCCTCAGGTCCTGACTTGAATGAATTATTAATATATATTACTATATATGATTTTACATATAGAGTTTATGTTATATATATATATATATAGGGAGACTTGTTTAGAGATATTCATTCTTTTGCTGAAGTAGGTATACTCATCCATGTGTAAATGATGAATTAGATCCCAAATTGTATATATTTATAATTACAATAGATCATTAATTTTGATATTATTGAACGTTGTTTATTTTATTTTAATATAATGGAAAGATTTAGACACCAGTGGTGGTGGAATTTTGAGTATTTCTCACACCCAAATCAGTCCTCCATTGCTCTGGGGATCCTAGAAAGTTCCCTAGATTATATGATCATGTTCCTAGATTGTACAAGTTTGCTGTTTTCCTTCTAAAATTGGATTGAGTACTAGAGAAGAGGATAAATCCAGTTATCATTATGATATTAGAGATACATTTTATGTCTTTATATATATATTTAATGTATTATTTTGGCTATTTACTATGTATATATGGTAGTATTTCCATGATAGGATGCTCAATCAGAATCATTTATTTATAAATTATTGAATAAAAGTTATTATTGTATTCCACTAAATTTAGGATTATAGATTCTTATATATTTGTTACTGATTCAGAGGGTATTCTATCCCATCTACATCCCCATTAGAACCTGGTTACTATTCAGCAGTCTCATGTGTACGAGTGGTCACGCTAGAGTCGTAGTGGCCAACTGGAATGGGGATCTATTTTATTTGATCTCGAGTCAAGATTCCACATATATCTTGTGGTATTTTATTACAATTTTAATGAATAAATAGTCCTAAATATATAGTATCCACTATTTTAGTGTCATTAGGAAACCTTGTACATTTGTAAACCTTTTAGTTCACTAAAAATGTATCGTATATCCACAAAATGAATTAAGAAATTTTTATATATCCTTAGACATATTTAAATCACATGTAGTAGTTTTAAATATTTTTCTGGGTATGTGAAACAATATATAATCGGTTCATTTCAGAAATTAAATAAGGGACCAAATACAATTAAATCTATGATAGAATAATCCTAGAATTAATAACACTTCATAAATGATGCCCTAAGTGACTATAATATATCCATAAAACATCAAAAGATAAATAATAACACAAAAATAGTTATTTCTATATGTTGAAAATTAATAATGCTAGAAATATTAATCATAGTTCCAAGACCATATGTTGGAAAATCATACACACATTCAAGGGATCATGAAATGGAGTTTAACTTTAAATAGGATAATAATACACTAAATTACAAAAAATTCTCATGATAACAACTGATGAATCAAAGGCCTATGTGTATCGAACCCCTAAACAAGAAAAACTAATTCAAATGAATTAATTATATAAAGTAGTGGATAAAAAATGAATATAAAAATTTTCTTTAATGATATTCATACACACCCATGACTATGTAATCAATTTTTTCCTATATTGGAACTATTTAAATGGGGATTCTAATTGATTCCCATTTCAGTGGAATATTGTGGATAACTAGGGGAATATATAATTATATAATTTTTAAAATCCATAGAATATATTATTTTTAATTAATGGATAACTAGGTATTAGTGTTTATTATGTTCATGGTTTTGCGATATCAATAGTATAAGATATTACATTATGGTTTGTATAAATCTCGCATGTAATATAAAACATATCAACTGCAAGTTTAAAACATGGTATTCACTTTAACCAACTAATTTTTCACTCAAGTAATGTTTATTTATTACCCAAGAAACCTATTTCAAGTTCATTATTCCACGTTTCATTTATTCTTGAGCCTTAATCACCTTCCTGGTGTCGATAAACAGATATCGATTATAGGAAACATCATGTTATTTACCCTAATTTTATGTGTGTTTTTTATATAAGGGATTTTCTGAAAAATATAATGACTTATGATGGTATTATAATGAGTATAAATTTTGATATATCATGCATTATATTATTAGTAATTTATAACAATGAGGTATAATAATTTCCCCTTTGAAAATAAATGGATGTGAAACGATATAAAAATAGGTGTAGAGAAGGTGTTAAGAACCCTTACATAGAAATAAAGAAGTCTTAAGAACATGTAAAAAATGGGAGTTATATCCCACTAATGATATATTTATTAGATTATAATTCCATGTAATAAAAACAATGTTTTTATATTAAAATGAAAATTAGGTCACATTATATAATATATATGAAACTAAAAAAGATATAGGATGATTGAAAACCCTTACATCTAATGTTGTTTCTTAAAGAAGGAGGATAACTAATTATGATAATAAATAACACATGGAGAAAATATTGAGAGATAAATAAGAATCAATTCACATATAATGAATTTGGAGTGGAGAGGAATGAGTGAATTAGTTGATGTGGTCATCTTTTATTTGTGTAATAGTAGGAAATATATTTAATGTATGATTTTATGAGATCGATAAATGTTTAATAACATTGATGTTATGTTATTTTGTCATGAAAAAATCCATCAAGGTAAGAAACATGACTACCCCGGTCATGCTTCCAATAGGATAAGGGTTGGTGACTAGTGATATGTAGCAATATCCCACACATGGGAGGAATTAGCCTAATTGACATGTATGCACACACACACACACCTCTAATCCCCTAAAAGTATGAAATGTATAAAAAAATGAAACCAATAAAAGTATACATAAATGATCCCAATTATTTTATTACAGTAAATTGAATAAAGAAAAAAGGGGGCTAATAAAAACCAGACAAAAAAACTGCACATAGTACAACTTCCTCTAAGGTTGAGGTTTATGATGAAAGTAAGAACTGGAAAAAAAGCTCAGTCTATGAAGCTCATGATTTGATACACCGAATCCTTGTCCTCCGAGGACACTATAAATTGGGTTGTCATATACAAAATACATGACACATGTGTGTAGATACCATGTAGCGGGGAGTATAACAATACCCAGTAAGTTACCACTAAAGTACTAAAAATGAAGAATAATGAATATTAATATCATATAAGTAACATAGTAAAGAATAGAAATAAAATACCAAGACATGCGTAAGAAGTATAATTCTCTACCAAGTGGTCACAAATAACTTCCAGCCACATGATTCTTCTCAAATTAATGATCATTTTGGGAGAATCCACCCCTTTAGCTATTCCATCACTGAAGACAATCATCCAAGAGTTCAATATAATTAGGCCCCTTCGAAGAAATACCATTGGTTTCAAAGAACCCTAATACTCCATTATGGGCTCACACACAAGACATTGGGGGACAATAAAAACCCAATATAGACCAACATAATATGTAGGGGATTATTTTCCAATTATACTGTAATCCCTACTAATATGGCCAGCAATATGAAGGATCTATTCCCTACTATTAGAGTTCACACCAATTCCACAAACCCCACCTAGGATAGAAATTTGGAAGAGGATGAAAAAAGAGTATCATGAAAAGACATGAAGAATTATATCTGAGGATCATACTCTATAGGGGATCATAGTCCTAGGATGGGGTCAAAATTACTCACTATATCCTTAATGGGAAATATTATAATGGAACACACTCAACCAATACTAGTCTATACTAAAAAATAAGGGCTACAAACACTCTCGATGGGGGTACATGGTGCATACAGTTTGTATTCAATATATTTTTCCACCCCCTAGTCTTTAGGTGTGGTGGTTGGTCACACTTCATATAAATCAAAAAACACACTACATGTAAAAATGGTAAATGGTGTGTAGAGATCACTGGAACCCCTCTAGGGTCATCTTCTTATGACTGTGTACTACTATTCGTGAAAGTATACCAACCAATGTACCCCTAGTTCTTGTACATTGGTTTTTTCCATGTTCGTGGACTTCCAATGCACATATATCCTCTAGGATACATTCCGAGCCACTAAGAATGTTCTATAAAATATTTTTATGTGTTATATGATGTTTGATATTTAATTCTGGTCGAAACCCTATAGTCATAAGCAGTGGGTCCCACACAGCTTGTGACATCATACCACACGTTTTGTGTCATGAGATTTTATAGATTCACTTGTTCATAATTCATGTATCCCACACAAACCATTGTTGAAACAGTTATAGTGGATCATATATCCAAGGTCATCCAATACACACTTTGATAGGGATCATATATTCCGGATTTGTATCCTCTCAAGAAATGACCACTCACACCATCTATAGTCTTATTTCTAGAAAAAAGATGAATGGATACAAAAAATTGGTTCTGATCCTAGTTTAATCCTCTTCCATAATAATTTCACATTTACCATAGAATCTATCTTGAAATTCACCTCTGGTTCCGATCTATTGCACCATAGAATGGACAAGAAATGAAGAATAACTTGTAATGGATGAATAATAGGACAAATAAAATTCCCAAGATGAATGTGCAAATAATTAGGGGAGAAATATATAATCCATAATAAGTGAGGAATGAACCTTGAACTTTTTCATTCGGTATTGATCCGTTATGAAGTAAATGTACACGGTAAGAGGAAATAAACAACATGAAAAATATAAATCCATAAATTCAAATCTATCATCAATGCACGATTCAACACTTATTTATGAAAATGATTTACATTCATCTAAGATTAAAGAACAATATTTTAATCCAAAATCAACATCATACAAATAGTATGGATTGATCAATGAAGAAGAACGATCCATTTTCTGTTGTTGGAAGTATCCAAAAACTCCAAATGGCCTAAGATACTCTCTCCTGATGTGATCTATATTATTTTCCAATATTGTAATCCAATATTCATCTGGGTCTCTATGGATTAACCGAAAATCACAAGAGAACTCTATAATTGTTCGATTATAGAAGATATCATTATCTACATAAAAAAAATTTATTTATTTTACTCATTTTCTCCCGTGACAACTTTTTGACCGAAACCCTATGCTGAAAATGGTGATGTCTGTCTGAGGATAAAACCTAATTCATGAACTCAACGGTTTTCCCAGATTTCTGATCCCAGCCCTAGTTCTAGATTTATTCTATTTTTCTAAGAAAACTGCATGCACATTATATTTAAATATTTAAATATTTCAAAAATTTATTATGGAATCGCTGGTCCTCAAAATATCATGTTGTCTCAGTGCTTGTATCCAAATATTATCCATATAATATCACCAAAAAATACATGGAAAATAAATGTCATTTCATTATCCCCATCATAAGTATTTTCATACCAATAAGAAAATGTTCTCATAAAAAAGATGACGGTATTGGGATCACATTTGGGTCTCCCTCTCTCTGGTGCTCTCCAAAATATTCTTGTGATTCCACTAGACATGCAATTCATAAATAAATCACCCATGAAGGATCCTCACATTTTTATTGTTGATATCCGATGTAACGCCCCGACCCTAGTTACCCAGAGTCGGTGCATTATTACAGAACATTGGCATGATCACAAGAAAGATCAAATCTCGAAAGACCGATTGGTTTAGTAGCCTTGGAAACACTAGATATATTCATACGTTTTACATTAAATCATAAAATGAAAAACTACTACAACAACATAATTTCTCCATAATCTATACTCATATCCCCACATAATATCCCTGCAGGTCATTCATAATTTACTTCTTCACTTCCTGGGAAAAATAAAACATAGAAAAGGGGTGAGCTCAAATGCCCAGTAAGGATAACAATATAGCAGAAACTTTCATAAATAAGAATAAACTTTTAAGGCAATGTATAACTAAAATAAAATCCTTTCAAACATGAACTTTCAACATGATATGGCATAAATAAAGTGAAATATTTCCATTTACTTATTCACATGGATATTCTACTAATCGAATAATCACAATGAAAAATCAATAACCACTTTCATAATGTTGGAATGCATAATGCCAGACTATCATAACCACATAGTCAAGGCCTCATGCCAAGACTACAAATAAGATTTTGTCAAGGCCTTGTGCCAAGACACTATTTTGTCTCATGAGACCTACCAATGCATAGAGGAGCTATAGCGGGCTCCACCCGTCACTTACTAAGTCCAATGCATTCCCATATGAAAAGGTTTAAACATAACATAAACATTCGTATTAAAACTAGCAAACAAAATGTCAATAATTTCACCATAAACTATGAATGGTATAAAAATAGCACATCCACAGTCAAACATATTACAAAACCTTCAATACAATATAGAAGTTTTGTATCATAATAAATCAACTTCAAATAATCTTAAAATCCATCAAAGGATTTTGACATAGATGAAATCAAAATTCTTTTTAAAAAAATATCTCCTTTTATTTTGAAATCATTTAAGATCCATATAAAATAAAACATTTTCTTTGAAAATATTCTTATAATATTGTAAGGGAAGCTTTGAAGATTTTATAATGGCAGAAAATAGCCGCACCCGCCGTATAAGTCAAAAAACATTCTTACCTTAATTCTGTTGAAAAGGTTAAAAAGGACCTTGTTTTGAAAACGACGGAAAGATTCCTTTATAAACCTCTTATAACAAGTCAACCAAGGGTATAAATGACATTAACCCATATTCTTGTAAATAATAAAAAATGTTTTGAAATACATTTTTAAGAAAACATGGGTGTGGATGATAAAGAGATCCCAGTAGATTATTACATATAAACAACCTCGGATAATGAAGAGATTGTGAAATAACCCTTACCTTGTACTTTTCCTTGGTTGGGGTAGGTCAACCTCCTGTATAATGGTGAAATAATTGTTATTAAATTATAAAATAATCATATACATTAATATGATATCATATATGATCTTTTAATATTGATTTGATAATAATATCTTAGTATTATCATTGTTTCGGGTGTTAACTTACTTGTTTTCTTTTATATGTTTTGTTACGTAAGACATGTTTGTAAAGGATAGGTTTTATATTATTCATATCCAGAATGATATCAAGTCCTTAAACATCATTTTTAAATCATCAAATGATAATTATACTTGAATGGATACAATGGAGAATGAATCTCATCGCGTTCGTGGATACGGTAGTCCGTACGTACGCACGAGCGACAAGATCATTCTTTTGATATTAAAATAATATATAAATGGATGGTATATCATATATACAGAATCATTAACATGTTATATTTATTATTTACATGAGTTACACATCATTATTATACCCATCCAAATAATATTATATTGAATAACAATTACACCACGACGTGGAGACGGTAAGTCGTACGTACGCACGTATGGTGACATGTTATTCAAAGGGTGGATAGAATACTGAATATGGTTGTACCATATTTATAATAACATCACAGTATATATATGATACTGGATTTATTATTTTAGAATGGTAACAACAAAGGAAGAAGAAGTGGAAGAAGAAATGAACTTAGAAAAGGGTGGTGAAATCATTACCTCTTCTTCGGGTTCTTCCTTTTGATTTGATCAAAAGGGCTCCTTAGGTTGGCTTTATGATCAAAATAAGGCCCCTAGGTTGTATTTAGGGAAGTTGGGAGAGTATTTGGGAAGAGTTTGGCCAATCCAAAAGGCTTTTAAGGTGTGAAGAAATGAGAAGGAGGAGTGCCCTTTTATAAGAGGGGTGAGGGGACCTTTGGAAAAGCTAGAAATATTAATTTATAATAAATTCATATTCGGTTTCAAATGGATCCAAAGTTGATTATTCAAAGGTTAAGGTGGTGATGGGTCGAAAAAAACTCAACCAATAGAATTTAGACAGGTTTGGGTACTTATATTAACCTTATCTTTAAGTATTAACTCTAAGTTAATTAGTTTCACTTTTACAATATGTCTTTGTGTTTTTATATAATATGGTTAATAAACTTACTAAATACATCCAAGCGACCCCCAAGTGGTCCATTAATGATGAACCTATCATGATATAAGTCTCTTGGCCGATCCTTAGATTTTTTGGAATTTAATATCAATTAATAATATAATATTTGTTTTAAGAACTCTTTTATGTCAATTTTGACACTATTCAATAGTTGATTTTTTGGAAACTCATAACAGATTGATTATTTCAAAAAAAGTAAATTAAATCAATCCTAATATATCTTATTATCCTATAAAATCAGTTTAATTCATTAAAAGTTTCATATTATATTTATTTGGGTATTTATAATATCAATTAGTTTAATTTTTCACTATTATAGTAATTACTGCATCATCATTGTGTCATAAATAAAATAAATTATTTAATGTCTAAAAATTATAAATAAAATATCATTATGTAGGAAATCATTTTATATTTCTAATGAATATTTATAATCTAAAATCCAACATATATAACCCTATGTAACAATTGGTTTGCTAAAAGATATATGCTTGTGTCATTTTTGTATTCATTTTAACTTAATTAAAATAAAGTGTCATTATCACTTACAAGTGGATCCATGGGGTAACAAAATAGACCCAAAGATGCCTGTAGTCGACCATGTATCAACAAATAGGGTTAAGACACGTTTTAGGGTAATTTAGTATTATTATATTATTATTTTTTTAACCCTTATTTAACGGATTTACCCTTAACCATGGTAAATAAAATATTTACCGCAGTAATTATTCAAAATGTCTAAAAATAAAAGTTACCTATTTACACAATTTGAACATCCTGATTCCAAATATGGAATCCATTTTCCTAAATTCAAAACACATAAGTGGCAGAAATTAATTTAAAATTAATTCCCGCTGTCAAAACAAAAAGCGTGTTTTTAAGAGATAATAACTATCAAAAGATTGACACTTGTTTATGTTCGGTTTAATTGTAAAATTATTTCCAATGACCAAAATTATATTAAATGGTAAAAATATATTCTAAATATTCTTTATAACTACTAAAATTCATAATTTATCACTATTAATTATTTTTATTAAAAAAGTAGTTTTTAATTAAAATTTAGTAATTTTCACTATTCATCAAAATATGAAAGTTATCCAAAAAGTACCAAAATTTCACCTTAGGCTAAATTAGATATTCCGAATCCAAAAATGAAGTCCATTTTGAAATATAAAATATATATATAATTTTAAAAAGTAGGTATTACTATTCATAACGGCTAGTTTGATTGGTTGTTAGAACTCGGTGTTGCGTACAACACACGCTATCGCATTATTCAAAGAGAAGCGTACCGTAGAAGCTTAGGGTGTTACATTCTCCCCTCCAAATAATTTCGTCCTCGAAATTTCTAGAATACTATCGCATGAAAAGACTCGGGTGGTTCTTCATCATAAGTTCCTCGGGTTCCCACGTTGCCTCTTCCATCTTATGGTTTCTCCACAAAAATTTTACCAGACGCGTTGTCCGGTTTCCCAGTACTTGTTCTCTCGTATCAAGAATCCTGACGGGATCTTCACAATAGGAAAGATCGGGTTCTAGTTCTAATTCCTCATAGGTGAGTACATGCGTTGGATCAGGCATGTATTTCCTCAACAGAGATACGTGGAACACATCGTGAACTTTGGAGAGACTTGGCGGCATTGCCAATCGGTAAGCTACAACCCCAATTCGTTCTAGAATTTCGAAAGGTCCGATGTACCTGGGACTCAATTTACCTTTCTTACCAAAACGTATGACTCCCTTCCATGGAGATACCTTCAAGAAAACATGATCACCGAATTGAAATTCCAAATCCTTTCTTCGATTATCGGCATAGCTCTTCTGCCTACTTTGAGTTGCTTTGATGTGATTTGGGATTACTTTCACTTTTTCCATCGTTTCCTCCACCAGTTCTGGGCCTACAAGTTTTCTTTCACCAACGTCATCCCAACAGGTTGGTGTAAGACATCTCTTTCCATATAACGCTTCATATGGTTCCATATGAATACTCGAATGGAAGCTATTGTTATATGAAAATTCTACCAGTGGTAAATATTGATCCCACATACCCTGAAAGTCAAGTGAGCAAGATCTCAACATGTCTTCTAAGGTCTGAATAGTCCGTTCTGATTGTCCATCTGTCTGAGGGTGGTAAGGAGTGCTCAAATGAAGTTCAGTATCCAGGGATTTCTAAAGACTTTTCCAAAATCATGAAGTAAAATGGGGATCACGATCAGAAACAATTGATAAGGGTACTCCATGAAGTCTCAAAACATCATTAATATATAGTCTTGCTAGACGTTCCAGGGGTAGATCTTCTCTTATAGCAAGAAAATGTGCTGACTTGGTAAGACGATCAACAATAACCCATATTACATCATTCCTTCTAGGAGTCTTTGGTAGCCCCATGACAAAGTCCATCGTATTATTGTCCCATTTCCACTCCGGTATGGGAAGAGGTTGAATGACTCCTCCAGGCTGTTGCCTTCCAGCTTTCACTTGATGACAAACCATACATCTTGACACAAAATCAGCAATCTCCCTCTTCATGTTGTCCCACCAAAAATGTTCCTTCAAATCTCTATACATTTTTGTGCTCCCAGGGTGTATAGAGAAATTGGAACTATGAGAATCATCCAGCAATTCCCTTTTTAGATTAGGTAAATCGAGAACACAAAGTCTCTTCCCGAATTTCAAAATTCCATCTTCATAAACAAAGTCTCTCAATCTCCCATCATTCACAGCTTTAATCTTCTTTAGGAATTCTTCATCATCGGTCTGAGAACTCTTAATCTTTTCTAGTAAATATGGTTTGGAAACCATTTGAAAAAGCATTGATGTTTCACCTTCCCTGGTTATTCCTATGTCCATCTTCACTAGATCCATGAAAATTGGATCCCTTTCAATTCTCATATTGTTCAAAACTCCATGGTCTTTTCTACTCAAAGCATCTTGCACCTTGTTTGCCTTCCCCGGGTGGTAGTGTATCGTACAATCAAAATCCTTGAGTAATTCAAGCCATCTCCTTTGCCTCATGTTGAGTTCTTTTTGTGAGAAAATATAATTCAAACTCTTGTGATCAATATAAATCTCACATTTTTCACCATAGAGGTAGTGCCTCCATATCTTCAAAGAAAAGATCACAGCTGCTAACTCGAGATCATGAGTAGGATAGTTTTGTTCATGAATTTTCAACTGTCGTGATGCATAGGCAATAACTCTATCATTCTGCATAAAGACACAGCCTAGTCCTTTCTTTGATGCATCACTATAAATAACGAACCCATCATTCCCCGATGGTAGAGTCAATATAGGAGAATTGACTAATCTTTTATTCAGTTCTTCAAAACATTTTTCACACTATTTTGTCCAAACAAATTTAACCCCTATACATGTGAGCTTCGTTAATGGGTCAGCCAATCAGGAAAAATTCTGGACGAAACGTCGATAATAACCTGCCAAACCAATAAAACTGCGTACCTCAGTTATACTCGTAGGTTCTGGCCATTCTTGGATTGCCTTGGTCTTAGAAGGATCAAAAGAGATTCCATCTTTAGAGACAATATGGCCAAGAAAAGAAATCTCATGAAGCCAGAATTCACACTTGCTAAACTTCCCATATATTTCATGCCTCCTCAGAGTCTTCAAGATAATACGCAAGTGATTTTCATGATCTTCGTAGGTTTTGGAGTATACCAATATATCATCAATAAATACCACCACAAATTCATCGAGATACTCCTTGAAAACTCTATTCATCAGATCCATGAATTCAGAGGGTGCATTAGTCAATCCAAACGGCATTACAGTAAACTCGTAATGCCCGTACCTGGTTCGAAATGCTGTCTTCGGAATGTCTTCCTTCTTCACACACAACTGATGGTATCCAGATCGAAGGTCAATCTTTGAAAATTATTGAGCTCCATGCAGTTGGTCAAATAAATCATCAATACGAGGTAGGGGATACTTGTTCTTTATCGTTATAGCATCGATCTCCCTGTAGTCGATACATAACCTCATAGATCCATCTTTCTTTTTAACAAAAAGAACAGGGGCTCCCCATGGAGAAACACTAGGGCGAATAAATCCCTTATTGCTCAATTCCTCTAGTTGTTTCTTAGTTAGACTAACTATACAGTGGCCATTCTCTAAGGGGTCTTCGATATAGGCCTTGATCCAGGAATCAAATCAATGGCAAACTAAACTTCTCGTTTTGGAGGATGTCCAGGTAAATCTTCCGGAAATACATCTACAAATTCTTTCACAACAGGTACATCCTCTATTTGAACATTCCTTTCCTCACTGATAGTTATTTCATTCTCTTCCTCCCCAATAATTGAATTAAGTTGAGCTACTGGTGGTGGATCTAAATAAGAATTAGGTGGTGACGATTCTGCTCTAAAGATAAGGTGTTCCTTATCATTATCATCAAGAATCGTAACCTCTTTCTTCTTACAATAAATATTCGCATCATAGTCCGAAATCCAGTCCATACCGAGGATTATATCAAACTCAATCATAGGTATGACGATGAGATCAGAAGATAAAGAAAATTTATGTGCTCTAATGGGGACTGATTCACAAAACTTTGTTGCAATGATAGTTCCCTTAGGAGTTTTAACTGACAACTCCCTTATTAAATCAAATTGGAAATATATAATTTTCTTAGAAAACTGGGAAGATATGAAACAATTCGATGATCCAGAGTCAAATAATGAATTTTCTAAACTTGAGGAAACCATTAAATTACCTGCCACCACGTCTTTTGGAGCTTCTACCTCTGCAGTAGTGATAGCATAAGTCTGGCCTTGATCCCTTGGCCTTTTCTGAGGTAAGTTCTCCTGACGCTTAGGACATGCATTTTCATAATGTCCCATCTCCCTGCAATTGTAGCACTGAACGTTGGTAGCTTCCTTCTTCCCCTTGCAATCATGAGCATGGTGGCCTTTTTCACCACACTTGTAACAGACTCCCATTCCCTTCAAGCAAGTACCAGGATGTTTCTTCCCGCATTTACCACAAGATGGATATTCAACCTTTCCCTTCTTCCCCTTATTTCCATTCCAAGATTGATCAGCAGGTCTCTTCTTCTCTTGCATTACTTTAAAGTCATAAGACTTAGAGAATTCCTTTTCAGTCTTGATAGCACATGAGACAATGTCTTCGTACGATGAAAAGGATTGTAAGACTAATGCTCGACGGAGAAATGGTTTTAACCCATCAAAGAAACGATCAATCTTACTTCTTGGGTTGCGAATATAATCTCCAGCATACCTCGCTAACCTTGTAAAGTTAGCCTCATACTTTGTGACATTCTCATCCTCCTTTTGTCTCAGACTCAGAAATTGCCTTTCCATATCTGCTCGATGGTCGCGAGGAAAGTATTTTTCTAAAAACAGATCTTTGAACTCCCTTTATTCCATATTTGATACTTCATCATCTTCCTTCACGTTTTGAATAAATGACCACCATTGATCAGCATCTCCAGTGAGGCGGTAAACTGCCATGATAATTTTTTCCCTTTCACTGCTCCCCAAAGCCTGAAATATTTCCTCTAGGGAATTTATCCACTGCTCGGCTACTAAGGGATTTGTATTCCCATTGAACGTTGGTGGTTGTTGCCTCATGAATCGATCTAACATTGATCCTCCACGCTGCGGATCAGGGTGCTCCATACGGGTAAGGTTATTATTCATAACCTGAGTAAGTTGTCCCAGTATGGTGATTAGCTGATCGGCACCAGTTGCATCACCATCCCCACTATAATTATCTTGAGCAGGAGGGCAATCCCTACATGGAGTGCGTGCATTGATACGGTTTCCATTTCTTCCACTAGGTGCCATTTCTAAATAATGGCATAAACTAGATCAGTTTATGAATCAAAATACATAATCCCATACTTATAAAACACTTAACATAAATTGAACTATTTATGGATATAATCCATAATCATAAAATTGTTTTCTTTGAGGAAGTATATGCTCATAAACCCTTCATAATGATTTGTAAAGAAAATGAGATTTATCCTAATCATATCCCCCGGGAGTGTCGTAACCAAGAGTGCAGCAAGGCCCGTTGTCGTGCACCAGTTCCCGTTCGAGTCTAGCTCAAAGTGGTGTTTTCGGGTTTTACCCCTAGGTACATCTGTGCCAGAGCCGCCTCTACCTTCTCGTATCCAGACAAGGATGTATTTCTCGGAAAACTCACAAAATCTCTACAAAACCAAAATTCTAGGAAGTTCTTCTATTCTAATCCTGAATGTTCATCTTAGGTCTACGTGCTCTAATCAGAGTTTATCTAAATCT
The DNA here is from genome assembly GCA_963277665.1 of Viscum album. Classification (NCBI taxonomy): domain Eukaryota; kingdom Viridiplantae; phylum Streptophyta; class Magnoliopsida; order Santalales; family Viscaceae; genus Viscum; species Viscum album. The sequence goes on along the minus strand of OY728152.1, from coordinate 1,532,478,928 downwards.
AGCTTCCAAGGTTTGTACTAAACTTTCTCTGATACCAACAGTAACGCCCCGACCCTAGTTACCCAGAGTCGGTGCATTATTACATAACATTGGCATGATCACAAGAAAGATCAAATCTCGAAAGACCGATTGGTTTAGTAGACTTGGAAACACTAGATATATTCATAAGTTTTACATTACATCATAAAATGAAAAACTACTACAACAACATAATGTCTCCATAATCCATACTCATATCCCCACATAATATCCCTGCAGGTCATTCATAATTTACTTCTTCACTTCCGGGGAAAAATAAAACATAGAAAAGGGGTGAGCTCAAATTCCCAGTAAGAATAACAATATAGCGGAAACTTTCATAAATAAGAATAAACATTTAAGGCAATGTATAACTAAAATAAAAGCCTTTCAAACATGAACTTTCAACATGATATGGCATAAATAAAATGAAATAATGCCATTTACTTATTCACATGAATATTCTACTAATCGAATAATCACATGAAAAAATCAATAACCACTTTCATAATGTTGGAATGCATAATGCCAGACTATCATAACCACATAGTCAAGGCCTCGTGCCAAGACTACAAATAAGATTTTGTCAAGGCCTTGTGCCAAGACACTAGTTTGTCTCATGAGACCTACCGATGCATCTAGGAGCTATAGCGGGCTCCACCCGTCACTTACTAAGTCCAATGCATTCCCATATGAAAAGGTTTAAACATAACATAAACATTCGTATTAAAACTAGCATACAAAATGTGAATAATTTCACCATAAACTATGAATGGTATAAAAATAGCACATCCACAGTCAAACATATCACAAAACCTTCAATACAATATAGAAGTTTTGTATCGTAATAAATCATCTTCAAATAATCTTAAAATCCATCGAAGGATGTTGACATAGATGAAATCAAAATTATTTTTAAAGAAATATCTCCTTTTATTTTGAAATCATTTAAGATCCATATAAAATAAAACATTTTCTTTGAAAATATTCTTATAAGATTGTAAGATAAGCTTTGAAGATTTTATAACGGCAGAAAATAGCCGCACCCACCGTATAAGTTAAAAAAAACATTCTTACCTTAATTCTGTCGAAAAGGTTAAAAAGGACCTTGTTTTGAAAACGACGGAAAGATTCCTTTATAAACCTCTTATAACAAGTCAACCAAGGGTATAAATGACTTTAACCCATATTCTTGTAAATAATAATAAATTATTTGAAATACATTTTTAAGAAAACATGGATGTGGATGATAAAGAGATCCCAGTAGATTATTACATATAAACAACCTCGGATAATGAAGAGATTGTGAAATAACCCTTACCTTGTACTTTTCCTTGGTTGGGGTAGGTTAAACTCCTGTATAATGGTGAAATAATTGTTATTAAATTATACAATAATCATATACCTTAATATGATATCATATATGATCTTTTAATATTGATTTGATAATAATATCTTAGTATTATCGTTGTTTCGGGTGTTAACTTACTTGTTTTCCTTTATATGTTTTGTTATGTAAGACATGTTTGTAAAGGATAGGTTTTATAGTATTCATATCCAGAATGATATCAAGTCCTTAAACATCATTTTTAAATCCTCAAATGATAATTATACTTGAATGGATACGATGGAGAATGAATCTCATCGCGTTCGTGGAGACGGTAGTCCGTACGTACGCACGAGCGACAATATCATTCTTTTGATATTAAAATAATATATAAATGGATGGTATATCATATATACAGAATCATTAACATGTTATATTTATTATTTACATGATTTACACATCATTATTATACCCATCGAAATAATATTATATTGAATAACAATTACACCACGATGTGGAGACAGTAAGCCGTACATACGCACGTATGGTGACATGTTATTCAAAGGGTGCATAGAATACTGAATATGGTTGTACCATATTTATAATAACATCACAGTATATATATGATACTGGATTTATTATTTTATAATGGTAACAACAAAGGAAGAAGAAGTGGAAGAAGAAATGAACTTAGAAAAGGGTGGTCAAATCATTACCTCTTCTTCGGGTTCTTCCTTTTGATTTGATCAAAAGGGCTCTTTAGGTTGGCTTTCCGATCAAACTAAGGCCCCTAGGATGTAGTGAGGGAAGTTGGGAGAGTATTTGGGCAGAGTTTGGCCGAACCAAAAGGCTTTTACGGTGTGAAGAAATGAGAAGGAGGAGTGCCCTTTTATAAGAGGGGTGAGGGTCACCTTTGGAAAATCTAGAAATATTAATTTATAATAAATTCATATTCGGTTTATAATGGATAATAAGTTGATTATTCAAAGTTTAAGGTGGGGATGGGTCGAAAAAAACTCAACCAATAGAATTTAGACAGGTTTGGGTTCTTATATTAACCTTATCTTTAAGTATTAACTCTAAGTTAATTAGTTTCACTTTTACAATGTCTCTTTGTATTTTCATATAATATGGTTAATAAACTTACTACATACATCCAAGAGACCCCCAAGTGGTCCATTAATGATTAACCTATCATGATATAAGTCTCTTGGCCGATCCTTAGATTTTTAGGAATTTAATATCAATTAATAATATAATATTTGTTTTAAGAACTCTTTTATGTCAATTTTGACACTATTCAATAGTTGATTTTTGTGAAACTCATAACAGATTTATCACTTCGAAAAAAGTAAATTACATCAATCCTAATATATCATAGTATCCTATAAAATTAGTTTAATTCATTAAAAGTTTCATATTATATTTATTTGGGTATTTATAATATCAATTATTTTAATTGTTCACTATTATAGAAATTATTGCATCATCATTGTGTCATAAATAAAATAAATTATTTAATGTCTAAAAATTATAAATAAAATATAATTATGTAGAAAATCTTTTTATATTTCTAATGAATATTTATAATCTAAAATCCAACATATATAACCCTATGTAACTATTGTTTTTATAAAAGATATATGCTTGTGTCATTTTTGTATTCATTTTAACTTAATTAAAATAAAGTGTCATTATCACTTACAAGTGGATCGATGGGGTCCAAAAATAGACCCAAAGATGCCCATGGTCGACCATGTATCAACCAATAGGGTTAAGACACGTTTTAGGGTAATTTAGTATTATTATAATATTATTTTTTTTAACCCTTATTTACCGGATTTACCCTTAACCATGGTAAATAAAATATTTACCGCAGTAATTATTCAAAATGTCTAAAAATAAAAGTTACCTATTTACACAATTTGAAAATCCTGATTCCAAATATGGAATCCATTTTCCTAAATTCAAAACACAGTAGTGGCAGAAATTTATTTAAAATTAATTCCCGCTGTCAAAACAAAAAGCGTGTTTTTAAGAGATAATAACTATCAAAAGATTGACACTTGTTTATGTTCAGTTTAATTGTAAAATTATGTCCAATGACCAACATTATATTAAATGGTAAAAATATATTCTAAATATAATTTAAGACTACTAAAATTCATAATTTATCACTATTAATTATTTTGATTAAAAAAGTTGTTTTTAATTAAAATTTAGTAATTTTCACTATTCATCAAAATATGAAAGTTATCCGAAAAGTACCAAAATTTCACCTTAAGCTAAATTAGATATTCCGAATCCAAAAATGAAGTCCATTTTGAAATATAAAATATATATATAATTTTAAAAAGTAGGTATTACTATTCATAACGGCTAGTTTGATTGGTTGTTAGAACTCGGTGTGGCGTACAACACACACTATCGCATTATTCAAAGAGAAGCGTACCGTAGAAGCTTGGGGTGTTACATCCGATATGTACTCAACAATGACAGCTCCATCTTTAGTGTCCATCTCACCAAGTTGAAACACTATAATGGTTCATTCATTTATCCCCATAGCCGAGACATGTTGAAGAATTTGTGTACCCAGTCCAACTACTGTGGTAGAGTTTTGTGATATGACACCTCAACAACTATGTATAATATGTAAAAAAGTACATTTAATCTCATATATTTCTTTCATCAATGGCCAAATATTTGTAATCCTTTTTGAGATAGGACCCTTAGAATCATATGGTCTCCCTACATGAACTACTAAGGTCTTCGTTGTTGGTCTGCATATGACATAGGACTTCTATGTGCATTCCTTATGGATGATCTTCACCTTCTTTATGGATGATTGCATAAAAATTACCCCCATGAGTGCAAAATCAACTAGATCAATCTAACAACCTAGGGACCTACATGGTCACCTATAGAAGACCTCTAATGGTTCCTTCGCAATGGTATAATGGTGGATATTATTTTAAACAAACTCCACAATGGGTAGATGAGCTTCTATACTACAGAAAAAACCAACATATAAGCCCATAGTATATCCTCTCAGACCCCAATGGTCTCTTCAGTCTATCCATCAACTGGGGGTGAAATTTTATGATCAAGAATTAATGAGTACCAATAGAGTCCTATAATCCTATCCATAATCATGATGTGAATAGAGCATCATGGATTGAAAAACAATCGATGGAACTCCATGGATCTAGACTATCTCTTGTATGTACCAACATCCCACATGTTCTATTAAACTCTTCTCTTTAATGTATAGGACGTTGGTCAACAAAGTGATACATTATTTAGTCACTCATATAGAATAAGGACCCATGGATATACTTCAATCTCGACACCCTACTATGTAAATCTCTTGATGGGAGATCTCATCAACCACTTACTCAACTCCAAAGAGGATATGTGTAACTATTCCATCTACAAGGATGGATACACCAATTGGGACAATGTTGTTGAGGGTGAATCCAATCTAGATAAATGTGGTACAAAACTTTGAATTTATACTTCAGAACAAAATAAACTCCCAACTTTAATAACACTATTGTGTGTCTCCTATAATAGAAATGCCTCAACCATCACTATGTCCACTGTCACTACAGCCTCTGGTATTATGTGTCCTAGGAAGGTGATTTCTTGAACCAAAAACCAAAACATCATGATATTACCAAAAAGATAGTTCTCTCAGAGTGTGTATAGGACCATCTTCAATTGTATCATGTTCTCCTCATTTAATGTTGAGTACACTAGGGTATCATAAATGAAGACAAAAAAAGTATTCTATGAATGGATGAATGATATAGTTCATGAGTTACATTAACACATCAAGGTATTTTTCACTCAAAAGGGAATAACTAAGTACTCATAGTGACTATAGAAATAACTAAATATAATTTTCTCTATATCCTCATTCTATAATTGTAGCTGGTGATAGCCAGATCTAGCGTCAATCTCTGAGAACCATCTTACCCATCTCCACAAATTGAAGAGATATTAAATTCTTGGTAGTGGATACATATTTATCATGATAATTTGACTAAAAATCAATAATCCACACATATCCTCAAGATCATATCCACCTTCCAAGTAAACAATACCTGGTCTTCCTCAGGGGAAATATTATGTCTTAAAAATCTCTTATCATGTAAGTCCTCCAACTGCACCACTATTTTACAAATCTCTAAACAATCCATCCAATATGCTATCAAAAATATTGAGGCCATCATGAGATGAATGTAAATGTATATGTCTAGCTATCATATAGAATGAAAGTATGGAACATCCTCATTAAAAAAGACACTATAATTCACCATCCTCATAGGGAACTTGTAGCCCAAAACATCCACTTATCCTAGAGTCGTGCTAGTTAATTGGTTAGTAATTGGATGACCCCCCACCCCCCCCCCCTCATGCATGATCTCATCCTACACTACCAAAGTTTCATTTTATCACCAATTGGAAAAGATCACACCATTATCATGGAAACACTGTATAATAAGCCTAAAGGATTAGATCTATGCATGAACAGTGGGTATCTAGTCCAAAATAAAGATGACTTCATAAGTCATCATCAGTACTTCAAATAGATCCCATGAAAACCATATGCTTCCAAGAATAAGGTCATGTTGTAAAAAATTTTGCGCAGTCATTGGGTAAAGGCCTATCAGATTATCCAACTGCAAGGGTCGCGTCAAAGGATCCACCAAAGTCTCTAAATCTCAAACGAAAGAAGTTGAATGAATGGAATGAATCAAACACATTTCGATGAATATTTTTACTAAAATAAAAGATAAATAAATTGTTCTTAATATCATCGATGGATCATCGGGGTAATAGGACTCTATGGTCTAAACAAATCCTTATCACATACCACCATCTCCTTGTTCATGACATGGACAACCTGAGGGTGGTGATAGTAATAGGTCACACCACTATCAAACTTTTTTTACACTACCATCCCATATTCCTTGTCTCTGTAACTCCCAAACCAAATGTTACCTAGAGTCTGTGCATTATTACATAACATTGGCATGATCGCAATAGATCAAGTCTCGAATGACCGATTAGTTTAGTAGTCTTGGAAACACTAGATATATTCATAAGTATTACATTAAATCATAATGTAAAAATCATACAACAACATCTTATCTTTATATCCCGTCATAGAATCCCTGAAGGTCATTCATAAATTACTTCTTCACATCCTGGGAAAAATAAAACATTGAAAGGGGTGAGCTCAGATGGTCAGTAAGGATAACAATATAGCAAGAACTTTCATAAATAAGCATAAAAATTTAAGGCAATGTATAACTAAAACAAAAGCATTTTAAACGTGAATTTTAGCATAATATGGAAAAGATAAAATGAAATAAGTCCATTTACATATTCACATGGATATTCTACTAGTCGAATAACCACATGCAATATCAATAACCACATTAATAATGATGGATTGCATAATTCCAGACTATCATAACCACATAGTCAAGGCCTCGTGCCAAGACTACAAATATGATTTTGTCAAAGACTTGTGGCAAGACACTAGTTTGTCTCATTATACGTACCGATGCATCGAGGTGTTATAGCGGGCTCCACCCGTTACTTACTAGGTCCAATTCATTCCCCATATGAATAGGTTTAAACATAACATAAAAATTCGTATTAAAACTAGCATAAGAAATGTCAAAACTTTCTTCATAAACCATGAATGGTATAAAAATAGCACATCCATAGTAAAAAATAACTCATTCAATACAATATGGAAGATTATATTGTAACAGATTAACCTTAATTTAGAATAATGAAGGATATTGACACAGAAGAAAATAATCATCAATACTATTTGATAGAAATACCCTCCTTTTTCATGAAAACATTTAAATGTCACACTATTTGTCAAGAAGCCATTTTAAAAATAGATTTTGGAATCAAAGTGTCCCATTCCAAATTGAAACTTTTAAAAGAAATTTTAATTTAAAAACATTAATGTACATATAAATAAATCCTTAAAACCATTTTTAAAACATGGACATTGATGAGAAAGATATAGAATAATAAATCTTTAAAACATTTTAAAATGATATTTTAGTTAGAGTTCCTAACCAAAAGAGAGACACTTGAATAAAAATAATTGAGGTAATAAAAACTTTGTAATATCATGAGAATAAATGGATTAATGATATACTATGTCAAAGTACATTATATACACCGTATAAAAGGGATTTGGTGTATAACAACGAAGGAGTCTCAATGGAATGTAAATTGAGATGAAATCTCTCATAAAGACTCTATCCTTAGGTTAAGGATAAATAAACGAAATAATTATGTGTGACTAATATAATTACACTCAATATGATTGGATATTCAGTGTAAAAAATGAAATGAGATTTACACATATTCATGTAAAAACAAAACCAATGAATTAGATGTATAACTCAATAAATGGAGATTGAGTTAAAATTACTCTTATCATGTTCATATCGATGACTTGAGAATTTATCATTTGAGTGATTATGTGTATGAAAATCATATCCACAGAAAGGGGAGTGGAAATTATGACATAAGAAAATAAATAGTGATTCGACACATAATCTTGGAGTAAAATAATCAATGAAGCATGCGTAAATCCGAATGAGTGGAAATTGAAATTTCAAATTCCCTTATTGATTTGGTAACTTACGATACATACACCTATGAAAGAAGGATCATACAATGATGATGTAAATAACCATAAATTAATTCATATTACACAATGAATATAATCATGGGCAGTACACACACCACATGCAATAAATAAGTGGTGAACAATGGAAATATCACGGAATTAAAACTGAGATAATAAACCCCTTACTTTGTACTTTTTCCTTTGTCGAAGTTAGGTTAGCCTCTTGTATAATGGTGAAATAATAGTTATTGAATTATAAAAGATTCATATAAATTAATATGATATAACGCCCGACCCCAATTATCCAGAGACGGTGAATTATTTTAATACATTGGCATGATTACAAGGAATCAAGTCCGAAAGGACTGATCAGTTTAGCAGTCTTGGAAAATAGATTACATACCTGAATGTTACATTACACTTTTTAACATAAAAACCAACAAAAATAATCCTTTATGAATTCCATTATTCCCTTGGATTAACCCTGAATATCAATCACAATACACTTCTTGGAATCCTGGGAAAAATAAAACTTAGAAAGGGGTGAGCTCAGATGCTCAGTAAGGATAACAATATAGCAGAAACATTAATAAATAATCATAAACATTTAATGAAATGTATAACTAAAACAAAAGACTTTTAAACATGAACTTCAACATGACATGGAAAAAATAAAATGAAATAATTCCATTTACTTATTCTCATGTATATTCTACTAGCCGAATAATCACATGCATTATCAATAACCACTTTCATAATGATGGAATGCATAATTCTAGACTGTCATAACCACATAGCTAAGGCCTCGTGCCAAGACTACAAATAAGATTTTTTCAAGGCCTCATGCCAAGCCACTATTTTGTCTTATGAGACCTACCGATGCATTGAGGAGCTATATCGGGCTCCACCCGTCACTTACTATGTCAAATGCATTCCTCATATGAATAGGTTTAAACATAACATGAACATTCATATTAAAAATAACATACGAAATGTCAAGAATTTCCCCATAAAACATAAATGGTATAAAAATAACACATCCATAGTCAATAATATCACAAAACCTTCAATAAAATATGGAAGTTTTGTATTTTAATAAATAAACTTCAAATAAGCTTAAAATCCAACAAAAAAAGTTGACATAGATGAAATCAAAACTATTTGAGAGAAATATCTCTTTTTTTGAAATCATTGAAAAGTCACATAATTATAAAATAAAACATTTACTTTGAAAATTTCCTTATAATATTTTTATGGAAGATTTGAAGATTTTATAATGGTGGAAAATAGCCACACTTACCATATAAGATAAAAAATACATTTTTACCTTAATTCTGTCGAAAAGGTTAAAAAAGACCTTGTTTGGAAAACGACCGAAATATTCCTTAATAAACATCTTATAAAAATTCAAAAAGGGTATAAATGAATTTAAACCACATTCTGTAAAATAGTAAGAATGTTTTGAAATACATTTTTAAGAAACATGGATGTGGATGATAAACAGGTCTCAGTAGATAATTACGTATAAATAACCTCAGATAATGAAGAGATTGTGAAATAAACCATTACCTTGTACTTTTCCTTGGTTGAGGGTATTTTAACCTCCTATATAATGGTGAAATAATTGTTATTAAATTATAAAAGAATAATATATGTTAATATGATAGCAGATATGATCTTTTAACATTTCTTTGTTAATAATATCTTAGTATTATCGTTGTTTTGGGTGTTAACTTACTTGTTTTATTTTATATGTTTTGTTACATAAGACATGTTTTTTATGGATAGGTTGTATCATATTCATATCCAGAATGATATAAATCCCTTAAAAATTATTTTTAATCATAAAATGAGAATTAAACTTGAATGGATACGATGGGGAATGAATCTCATCCCGTTCATGGAGACGATAGTCCGTACGTACGCACGAACGCTACTTCCATTTCATTTTTCATTTTAAAAGGAATAAAAACCAAATTATAAATAGGTATATTATTAATAAAGTATAACATAATATATTATATTTTATACTTATGTTCATTAACACCATCCTTTATATGTTCCATGTATGGTATGAATGAGTCATATCACTTTGAGGGGGTGGTAGTCCGCACTTCCTCAAATAAAATTATCGTATATATATACAACATGAAATGAATAATGGTATGATATAAAATGGAATTAAATAAGATTATATATAAAATAAATATCATACATATCATATTTAATTAAATTTCTTTCATAATGGCCACCATGAGAGGCAGTAGAAGATAATTGAACAATCATCGTTTCGTGAGGCGTTTGGTTACCATCCACAGAAACATTATGTTCTTCACCCATTAGATGGAGGTGTGTGTAACTGTAGTTCGAATATTTCTCATAAAAATATCATAGTATATTTAGGATACTGGTTTTTTTAAAAAACAAATAAGAAGAGTTTAGGGGTTGGAGAAGTAAAATAAAAGAAAAGAAGCTAAGAGAAATTGTTACCTCTAATTTGGGTAACTCCCTTTGGTTTGAACCAAAAAGGACACTTGAAGTTCATTATGCCTAAGGTAATGCTTCTAGGAGGAGGAGAGGGATGTAGGGAGATTAATTGGGTAGATTTTGGATGATCCAAAAGGCTTGAGAGGTGTGAGTAATTGGTTATAAGTGGTGTCCTTTTATAAGGGGGAGGAGGGTCTCTTTAGGAAAAACTTAAAGTTTTATTTTATGATAAATTCATATTCGGTTTATAATGGATCCAAACTGGATTATTTAAAGTCTAAGGTGGGGATGGGTCGAAAACCACTCAACCAATAGGTTTTATACAATTTTGGATCACTATTTTACCCTAATCTTTTATATTTAACTCTTAGTTAAATAGTTTTCCATTTACCATGTCTCTTTGTATTTTAATATTATATGGTTAATAAACTTACTATAAACTACCAAGAGAACCCCATGTGGTTCATTAATGACATACCTGTCATCATATAAGTCCTTTGGATGATCCTTATATTTTTAAGAATATTATATCAATTAATAATATAATATTTGTTTTAAAAACTCCTTTATGTCAATTTTGAAACTATTTAATAATTGATTTTTGTGAAAGTCTTAATAACCTTATTAATACGAACCAAATTTATTTAATCAATCCTAACATGTCATATTAACCAATAAAATTCATGGAATTCCTTAAAATTGTAACACCCCAGGTAAATAAAGAATATGACATCTTTATATTTATCCATATTTGTGAATAAAATATTAATATTACTTTAAAGGGGATTCTATGCTCGATGGCGTACCCAATACGCAACAACGAGTTTCTTGGGAATCTTATGTTGCACTCGAATAATAAAATAATATTATTTTAAATGGTAGTTAACGCCTAGTCGTTGTAATGGCGGGAATGAACAGAACTAACTACAAAATGATTATATATGTTTGTCAAATATTTTTACTGTTTACAATAAATGTTAGAGGATTAAAAATGCGAATGAACCCAATTTTAAGCGTAGACATTCTAATATTCTTTAAAAGGTCGATTAATCGCCTTTTGATGTAGAACCTCTTTTAAATCCAATTTTTGACAATTTTATGTGTTATATTTGACAAAATAAAATTCTTTTTTAGAATCGGGACATCAAAATTTACTTTGTGTAAATTTTTGTTATTTTTCTGAAAAAGTTCAATTTTTTATGAATAGTGAAAAATGTTGTATTTTAATTCAAAACCACTTTTTAATCTAATTTATTTATATTAACAGATTATATTTTGAATTGGTTTTAAAGTAAAATTAGAATATATTTTTACCATTTAATCCAATAGTGGTCGTTGGAATTAATTTCACTTTGAAATCAGACTTAAACTAGTGTCAATCTTTTGATACATTTTGTTTCATAAAAACACGCTATTTGTTTTGACAGCAGGAATTAATTATTAAATTAATTAATTCAACTTATATGTTTTGAATTTTGTAAAATAGACATCATTTTTTAATTCGGAATATCAAATATAGCTTAGGGTGAAGTTTTTTTAATTTTCTGAAAAACATCAATTTTTGATGAATAGTGAAACCACTAAGTGGTACTAATAAAAACTGATTTTCCATTTAAATGAAAATTTGCCATCATTGTGATTTGAATTTAAAAAATCTGACATACATGGTTGTCATTAAGAAGTAAAATGTGGTTCAATGGGATTAAAATAATTTTTTGGTGAATAGTAACTTATTAAGTTTTTAATCGCGATTAGAGGTAATTAGTGTAGTTTAAGGTTAAAATAATGTTTTAATAATATGAGATTAGCTTTACACATGTCCTACCCTCATTGGATGTGTAATTGCCGACCAAGAAAATACATGGGTCAACTTGGGGACCCGATGGAGCCACTTTGGTTGGGAAATGACATAAATAACATTTTATTTAATGTTAAAGTAAAAATGACACAAACATGAGATGTTTTACTAAAACAATTTTTACATGGGGTTATACAAGTCATATTTTTGACTATAAATATTAATTATAAATCTAAATATATTTCCTACATCATGATATTTTTTTATAATTTTTAGACATTAAATATATTAAATTATTTATGACATCATAATGATGCAGTGATTACCTCATTAATTAAGGATTTAAATAAAATGAAAAGATAATGTAAAATCTATAACCTACACATGTCCAAAAACCTATGGGATGGGTATATTTTGAACCCTTATCACCTTAGCCTCGAATTATATCAATGTAGGACCTTTTAAATCCGAAACTCATTTTAAAATAATGTATCATTTATTTACTTTCCAAGAGTGCCCCTCCTCTCCTCTTATAAAAGGCCTCCACCTCTACCTCCTTAACCACACATCCAAAGCCTTTGGTTCGGCAAACCCCTGGCCATTTTGTCTCTCCACATCCCTCTATAACTCCTTGAAGCCTCACTTTGGGCAGAAGCCTTCCCAAGGAAGCCTTTGAGCTCAAACCAAAAGGAGTTACCCGATTTTAAGGTAATGTCTTCACTTGAGTCCTTTTGTTTTATTTTGCTTCTCCAACCCCCTAAACTCTTTTTATTATTTTCTTTTGTAACAAATAATGTATCTTAAATATACTAGGATGTTGTTATAAGAAGTATTATAGCTACACTTACACACACCTTCGTCTAATGGTTAAGGAACATTCTGTTTCTGTGGTTGGTGATTTTCTGCCTCACAAAACGATGATTGTTCAATATTCTTTTAACACCGTTAAAGGTGCCCATTATGATGTCACTATTTTTTATATATGATATATATGGTATTTATGTTTTCTTTATGCTTCTGAATTTAATATTTAAAACATTCCTTTATGCTTTTCATGTTGTGCAAATGCGATAATTTCATACGAGGAAGTGTGGACTACCGCCCCCTCAAGTGATGCGACTCGTACATGAAATACATGGAATGTATAAAGAATGAAATTAATGAAAATATGTGACCTATATAACATATATATTATACTGTAATTATAATATATATATATATATATATCATTTATTTTTAATTCCATTAATATGACAAAAAAAATGAAAGTAGCGTTCATGCGTACGTACGGCCTACCGTCTCCATGAATGGTGCTTTTCGTTTTTTATCTCCATATGATATGGAATAGTATAAAATGATTATGTACTGGATATATATGATATTTTAATCATTAATACTATACTGTAAATTTTTTACTTATAACTACATGGATAATCATTTTTCAAACAAGTTCGTTTTTGACTCATGTACCAAACATCGACAAAAACGTCTGATATGAACTCATATTATTAACCAATTATTATAACATTAAAATATGTGATATGAACTGAATAATAATTTTTATAATATGTCCTTGAGAAATTATAAATTGACGAAAGTTTATTATTCAGGAATATAAAGAAACGAACAAGACAAGTTGGACTTGAGGAAAGGGATCCTACTCCTCTCTTTCTTTTTAAGTACACTCTTTTATGTCATTACTTTTAAGATCATCTTTCTTGTGATTGGGATGTTATTTTATATTAATCATACTTTAATTTTCATTTTAATGTTATGAGAGACCTTATTCCCTCTCATCAATCCTTTTTGGAAGTTTTGAGTGGCGCCGTTAGGTTGCCGAACTTTCGTAAGAGATCTAACCTCTCTCTTTCTTTTTAAGTATTCTCTTTTTTGTCACTTCTTTTGAGCTCCTATTTGTTATGTTGGGGTATGTTCTTTTATATTCCTATTTCTGTAAACTTTATGTTAATATGATGAGAGACCCTATTTGATCTCATCAATCCATTTTTTTATGTTTTAAGTGGTGTCGTTAGGCTGCCATGTTTTCTTAAGGGATTTATCATCTCTCTTTTATTCCTGTGAGATTTATGCTACATTTGCCACAATTTCCTTTGAGTGGTGAATGTACTGCCCATTATTTTACTCATTCTGTAATATAATTTCATTTATGAGTATTTACATCAATGTTGTATTGTCCTTCTTTCACAGGGTGTATGTTTCGAAAGATACCCATGTCGGTAAGGGAACCTTTCACCCTCCTCTTTTTAAAAGACTTCTTTTGTTATGTATTTTAATTCACATAATATTATGTTGGGATATGTTCTTCTATATCCTTATTGATTTAAATTTTATGTCCATGTGATGAGATACCCTTTTTATCTCTCATCAACTCATTTTGATGTGACGCCGTTAGGCTGTCAAGGGAACTTCTTAACCCAATTCCGATTTCATTGGGATCAACATGTAGTTTTTGAATATGTCATACTTTGAATATGTTTGAATTTCCTTTGATTATTTTACACATAATATCCACTTATATTGGGTGTATTTATATTTTTCGCACATAATTATGAGATTGATTTATCCTTAATTTAAGGATACCATCTTTATAATGGATTTCATCTCAATTTACATTTCTATTGAGACTTCATTGTTGTTATGCACCAATTCACTATTATATGGTGTATATACTATCATTTGGAATATTATATCATGAATCCATTTATTCTCAGGATATTATAAAGTTTTATTAAATGTTATTCCTCAATTATTGTATTCAATTGTCTCTCATTTTGTTAAAAACCCTTTAACTAAAATATCGTTTTAAATGTTTTAATGTTTTAATATTATAAATATTTCTCATTAATATACATGTTTTCAGAATGGTTTTAAGGATTTATTTATATGGATATTTATGGTTTAAAATGTTAAAAGTTTCAAAGTGGTATGGGACACTTTGATTCAAAAATCACTTTATTAAATTTTTTAAATGGTTTTCAAAATGGTTTTTTAGAATGGCACCATTATTTCAATATCATAACATGTTATATTGTTATTACAATGAGGGAATGTTATATTTCCATTGTGCTTAAGTTATGTTCTATGATTATGTTATGGTTCTTGGGAATTGTTTATGAATACGGGTGGTTCCGTGATAAACTAAGGGCGGGGGATCCCAATATAGCTCTCCAATGCATTGGGTAACGCAAAGGAGTGAAACGTTATGGTTTTTCCGAAGAGATTTAGGGAATATACTATGGTGGGTATTCCAAACGTAACCAAGAGGGTTACTCCCTATGTAAGAATGTTATAAATGCCTCAATATACCTTTATGTCTTATTATTTCTATGATTTATTCATGATTTGATGAGTTATGTTAAAGTGACTATGTTTTATGGGTAAAGTATGATTTCATTCTTATGTATATATGAACTAATGTTTCCTTTCCATATTTTTATAACCCTTACTGAGATTTTTATTCTCATCCCAAGTTTTTTTTTGAAATGTTTTTCACAGGTCAAGGTAAAGGTATATGATATGATGATAGTGTCCAGGAAGTGTTAAGAAAGAATCCATGTTTTATTTTAAATATGTTTCCGTTGATGGGAAAAATGAATATTATCTTTATGTAACCACTTTGTTTAAATGTGGAATATAATGCAAGTTTGATGATCTAATTCTCTAAAACTCTAAACCTGAAAATATCCTCAATGTGTAATCTTGTAATAACTCAAGATTAAGTAAGGTTTAAGGCTGGGGCCTTATAGTTGGTATCACAGGTCGGTTTAGACAACTTTAGGGATTTGGAGTTTTTGTAAGACACATGATTAGTCCCTATATCTATTATTTCAGTTAAATCCTTGTTTTATAACTTTTTTCAGGTCAAGGAAAGTCGGTTACGAATGGAAGGAGAAGGATCTCAAATGACATTCCTATCTCTTCCTTATGACATGCTTGCAATAATTATTACAAAGTCATGTTCGGATGATTGTGAAACTTTTTCTAGCATACAACTCACTTGCAAGAAGTTGTTTGAGATATCAAACACATCCACTATACCTCGTTATCATCGTGGATCATGGGTTGTTTTTAGACAAATACTATTTTCACAATATTCTCATATTTTCAAGAAAGGTAAATATTATCAAGGTATTTTCAAATATTTTACCTTATCACAAGAATTTGAAGCATATTATGATTTTAAAAATGGTTCTGAGGAAGGAGAACCTTATGTAACCTATTTTTTTTCTTTTAAAATATAGTCTCTCAGCACATACATATGGTATTTTAAAAGGACCAATAATAGAAAGTTTCAACTCAAATTATGTACGACTATTTTATAGAAATCATGTTTTATTAGATGTTTTGGAATTATATGTCATACATGATTATTTTCCAAAACTGTTTTTCTGTGAACACCCATATGACCCATGTTGTACAAGGTGTATTTAGATGGAGGAAGAAAATTATTTTGAAAGATCTCTAATTCATTGTTGTAATGCATGGGACTTCTACATACATGAGAATGATGACGATGAAACCGAGTGGATGCCATGATCAAGGTATGCTATTATTCATTTTGGGAATCGTTTTATTTTATCTTATGGTGGTGAAATAAGACTTCATTAATTAAGATGTTGAGATCGTAATGAATTTGGATGAAAATGAGAGGTATAAGGAAACTGTTGAGGTTAAAACATGTTAGGGTTATTTTTGGAGTTTTATAAAAAGGACAACACGCAGACCGTGTGACAACCCGTCGCGTCAGACAAAGCTGTGGGAATCGAACCCACAACCAAAGTGTGACTGGTATTTATCGCCTACCACTGGACTACATGAAGTCCCTGGTTAGTTTGACTGATTCTTTTTAGTTAGATGATTTTATGAATTAAGAGTAAGTTGATTTTGGGTTATCTATGGAAATTTATTAACCTATCATGGAGGATATGTGATTAGGTTAATTACTTTTCAATACGTGACATTAAGAGAAACTGATGTTGTTTGGTGATAAATGTTACGATTTAACTTGGAAGACTATGTGACTAAATCATTCAAATATTTGGGTTTCAATCTTAGTTTGGTTTACTTTGAAGAATTTTTATGGACAAATTTTTTATCGAATGGCCCTCTTTGAACTTTGGGTTTTGTTGGACAAATTTTGGAGATTAAGAATAGATTTTCTTTTTATAAAGGGTTATCCTTTTCTGTATTATTTGATCTTGTACTATCCTTTTTGGTTTTGGTTTTGGTTAATGTCTAAAGACATGGGAAGTATATAGTTCTCTTTTGTAGATTAGGTGATTCTCTAGAAGTTGATTATAGTACTCTTAATGGGAACAAGTCTTATTAAATACTCGTCTTTTGGAGAAAATATGAGTTTGATTAAGGAATCTAGTAAAAGTTGAAAGTCAACATGATAAGTGATTATGTTTCCTTATGAATAAATTATTCAATAAAAAGTAACTTAAAACAAAAATGTTTTATATTAACTTTTCCTACTGGGGAATCGAATACCGTTTAACCCATCAAAAGTCTGTGATTTTCTTATGGTTAACTTTCTCCTAGACATGTTTACTATCACTCTCCATCAGAACATGACCCTATGTTTTCCCCTCCATGTACATGTTTTCCTACATGGAATACTAGTATGGGTTAACTCGGGTGACCTCTGTACTTCTCATTCTTTATTTTAAAGTGATTTTTTTACCGACTCTTGTTCTGATATGGGACTTTCAAGGATGTTTCCAAGCTCAATTTTAAAATTGCGAGGACGCAATTCCCAAAAGGGGGGAAGGATGTAACAACCCAGGTAAATAAAGAATATTACATCTTTATATTTATCCATATTTGTGAACAAAATATTAATATTACTTTAAAGGGGATGCTATGCTCGATGGCTTACCCAATACACGACAACGAGTTTCATGGGAATCTTACGTTGCACTCTAATAATAAAATAATATTATTTTAAATGGTAGTTAACGCCTAGCCGTTGTAATGGCGGGAATGAACATAACTAACTACAAAATGATTATATATGTTTTTCAAATATTTTTACTGTTTACAATAAATGTTAGAGGATTAAAAATGATAATGAATCCAATTTTAAGCGTAGACATTCTAATATTTTTTAAAAGGTCGATTAACCACCTTTTGATGGAGATCCTCTTTTAAATCCACTTTTTGAAAATTTTATGTGTTATATTTGACAAAATAAAATTCTTCTTTAGAATCGGGACATCAAAATTTACTTTGTGTAAATTTTTGTTATTTTTCTGAAAAAGTTCGATTTTTAAGGAATAGTGAAAAATGTTGTATTTTAATTCAAAACCTCTTTTTAATCTAATTTATTTATATGATTATATTATCTTTTGAATTGGTTTTAAAGTAAAATTAGAATATATTTTTACCATTTAATCCAATAGTGGTCATTGGAATTAATTTCACTTTGAAATCGGACTTAAACTAGTGTCAATCTTTTGATACATTTTGTTTCATAAAAACACCCTATTTGTTTTGACAGCGGGAATTAATTATTAAATTAATTAATGAAACTTATATGTTTTGAATTTTTTAAAATAGTCATCATTTTTGAATTCAGAATATCAAATATATCCTAGGGTGAATTTTTGGTAATTTTCTGAAAAACTTCAATTTTTGATGAATAGTGAAACTACTAAGTGGTACTTATAAAAACTGATTTTAAGTTTAAATGAAAATTTTCCATCATTGTGTTTTGAATTTCAAAAATCCGACATACATGGTTGTCATTAAGAAGTAAAATGTGGTTCAATGAGATTAAAATAATTTTTTAGTGAATAGTAACTTATTAAGTTTTTAATCGCGATTAGAGGTAATTAGTGTAGTTTAAGGTAAAAATAATGTTTTAATAATATGATATGAGCTTGACACATGTCCTGCCCTCATTGGATGTGTCATGTCCGACCAAGACAATCCATGGGTCAACTTGGGGACCCCATGGAGCAACTTTGGTAGGGAAATGACATAAATAATATTTTATTTAATGTTAAAGTAAAAATGACACAAACATGAAATGTTTTACTAAAACAATTTTTAAATGGGGTTATACAAGTAATCTTTTTGACTATAAATATTAATTAGAAAGATAAAAATATTTCCTACATCATGATAGTTTTTTTATAATTTTTAAACATTAAATATATTAAATTATTTATCACATCATAATGATGCAGCGATTACCTCATTAATAAAGGATTTAAATAAAATGAAAAGATAATGTAAAATCTATAACCTACACATGTCCAAATCCTATTGGATGGGTATATTTAGAACCCTTATCACCTTATACTAGAATTAAATCAATGTGGGACTTTTCAAATCCGAAACTCATTTTAAAGTAAAGTATCATTTCTTTACTTTCCAAGAGTGCCCCTCCTCTCCTCTTATAAAAGGCCCCCACCTCTACCTACTTAACCACACTTCCAAAGCCTTTGGTTCGGCCAAACCCTGCCCATTTTTTCTCTCCACATCCCTCTCTAACTCTTTGAAGACTCACTTTGGGCATAAGCCTTCCCAAGGAATCCTTTGAGCTCAAACCAAAAGGAGTTACCCGATTTTAAGGTAATGTCTTCACTTGAGTCCTTTTGTTTTATTTTGCTTCTCCAACCCCATAAACTATTTTTATTCATTTATTTTGTAAAAAATAAAGTTTCTTCAATATACTATGATTTTTTTATAAGAAGTATTCGAGCTACACTTACAGACACCTTCATCTAATGGTTAAAGAACATACTGTTTCTGTGGTTGGTGATTTTCTGCCTCACGAAACAATGATTGTTCGATATTATTTTAACAACTTTAAAGGTGGCCATTATGATGTCACTATATTTTATATATGATATATATGGTATTTATGTTTTCTTTATGCTTCTGAATTTTATATTTAAAACATTCCTTTATGCTTTTCATGTTGTGCAAATGCGATAATTTCATATGAGGAAGTGTGGACTACCGCCCCCTCAAGTGATGTGACTCGTACATGCAATACATGGAATGTATAAAGAATGAAATTAATGAAAATATGTGACCTATATAACATATATATTACACTGGAATTATAATATATATATATATATATATTTATATCATTTATTTTTAATTCCATTAATATGACAAAAAAATGAAAGTAGCGTTCATGCGTACGTACGGCCTACCATCTCCATGAACGGTGCTTTTCGTTTTTTATCTCCAAATGATATGGAATAGTATAAAAGTAATTTTTACTGGATATATAAGATATTTTAATCATTAATAATATTATGGAAATTATTTACTTATAACTACATGGACAATCATTTTTCAAACAAGTTCATTTTTTACTCATGTACCAAACATCGACAAAAACGTCTGATATGAACTCATATTATTATCCAATTATTATAACATTAAAATATGTGATATGAACTGAATAATAATCTTTATAGGAGTTACTTAAGAAATTCTTAATTTACCAAAGTTTATTATTCAGGAATATAAAGAAACGAACAAGAGAAGTTGGACTTGAGGTAAGGGATCCTACTTCTCTTTTCTTTTTAAGTACACTCTTTTATGTCATTCCATTTAAGATCATCTTTCTTGTGATTGGGATGTTATTTTACATTACTATTACAGTAATTTTTATGTTCATATTACAAGAGAACCTATTCTCTCTCATCAATCCATTTTGGAAGTTTTGAGTGGCGCTGTTAGGCTGTCGAACTTTCGTAAGGGATCTAACATCTCTCTTTCTTTTTAAGTACTCTCCATTATGTCACTTCTTTTATGATCCTATTTGTTATGTTGGGGTATGTTATTTTATATTCATATTTTTGTAAACTTTATGTTAATATTATGAGAGACCTTATTTGATCTCATGAATCCATTTTTGTAAGTTTTAAGTGGCGTCGTTAGGCTGTCGAGTTTTCGTAAGGGATTTATCATCTCACTTTTATTCCTGTGAGATTTATGATACATTTTCCACAATTTCCTTTGAGTGGTGTATGTACTGCCCATTATTTTACTCATTGTTTAATATAATTTTATTTATGAGTATTTACATCAATTTTGTATTGTCCTTCTTTCACGGGGTGTATGTTTCGAAAGATACCCATGTCGGTAAGGGAACCTTTCACCCTCCTCTTTTTAAAAGACTTATTTTGTTATGTATTTTAATTCACATAATATTATGTTGGGATATGTTCTTATATATCCTTATTGATTTAAATTTTATGACCATGTGATGAGATACCCTTTTTATCTCTCATCAACTCATTTTTATGTGACGTCGTTAGGCTGTCAAGGGAACTTCTTAACCCAATTTCGATTTCTTTGGGTTCAACATGTAGTTATTGAATATGCCATCCTTCGAATATGTGTGAATGAACTTTTCTTATTTTACACTTAATATCCAATTATATTTGGTGTATTTATATTTTTCACACATAATTATGAGATTGATTTATCCTTAATTTAAGGAAACCATCTTTATAATTGATTTCATCTCAATTTACATATCCATTGAGACTTCATTGTTGTTATGCACCAATTCACTATTATATGGTGTATATACTATCATTTGAAATATTATATAATGAATACCTTTATTCTCAGGATATTATAAAGTTTTATTAAATGTTATTCCTCAATTATTGTATTCAAGTGTCTCTCATTTTTTTAAAAACCCTTTATCTAAAATATCATTTTAAATGTTTTAATGATTTTATCTTATAAATATTTCTCATTAATATCCATGTTTTCAAAATGGTTTTAAGGATTTATTTATATGGATATTAATGGATTAAAATGTTAAAAGTTTCAAAGTGGTATGAGACACTTTGATTCAAAAATCTCTTTATTAAATGTTTTAAATGGTTTTCAAAATGGTTTTTTAGAATGGATCCATTATTTCAATATCATAAAATGTTATATTATTATTACAATGTGGGAATGTTATCTTTCCATTGTTCTTATGTTATGTTCTATGATTATGTTATGGTTCTTGGGACTTGATTATGAATACGGGTGGTTCCGTGATAAACTAAGGGCAGGTGATCCCGATATAGCTCTCCAATGCATTGGGTAACGCGAAGGAGTGAAACGTTAAGGTTTCTCTGACGAGATTTAGGGAATATACTATGGTGGGTAATCCAAATGTAATCAAGAGGGTTACTCCCTACGTAAGAATATTATGAATGCCTCAAGATACCTTTATGTCTTATGATTTATATGATTTATTCATGATTTGATGAGGTATGTTAAAGTGCCTATGTTTTATGGGTAAAGTATGATTTCATTCTTATGTATATATGAACTCATGTTTCCTTTCCATATTTTTATAACCCTTACTGAGCTTTTTATGCTCATCCCAAGTTTTTTTTGAAATGTTTTTCACAGGTCAAGGGAAAGGTACATGATATGATGATAGTGTCAAGGAAGTGTCAAGAAAAAATCCATGTCTTATTTTAAATATGTTTCCGTTGATGGGAAAAATCAATACTATCTTTATGTAACCTCTTCGTTTAAATGTGGAATATAATTCATGTTTTATGATATAATTCTCTAAAACTCTAAACCTTAAAAGATCTTCAATGTGTAATCTTGTAATAAATCAAGATTAAGTAAGGATTAAGGCTGGGGCCTTATAAAAAGTCTCAAATCATATTTATTTGGGTATTTATAATATCAATAATTTTAATATTTCATTAATAAGGTAATTACTGCATCATCATTATGTCATAAATAACATAATTTATGTGATGTATAAAAATTATAAAAAAAATACCATGATGTAGAAAATATTTTTATCATTCCAATGAATATTTATAGTTGAAAATATAAATTATATTACCCCATGTAAAAATTAATTTACTAAAAGATATTTGTTTGTGTCATTTTTGTCTTTACATTAAATTAATTAATCTAAAGAGTCATTATCACTCCCATGTGGCTCCATGAGGTCCCAAAATCGACCCAAGGATGCCCATGGTCAGCCATGACTCATCCAATAAGGTTAGGACAAGTGTTAAGGTAATTTGTTATTATTATAATATACTTTTTATCTTGAATTACCCTATTTTACCTTTAACCACCGTAAATAAATGTCAAAAGTTACTATTCACCAAAAAAATATTTTTATCTTATTGAACCACATTTTACTCCTTGATATTAACTGTGTCTCTCGGATTTTCGAAATTACACTCACAGAAGTGGTAAAATTACGTTTTATGCGAATTTTCAAATTCTCATAAGAGGTGGGTAAAATACGGTGAAAAGTTCAATAAAAGTTTTATATATCTAAAATTATTATAAACTAAGACCAATGAATTACATTGAACTTATATAGGTGTTATGTATCTATTTTTACATATAATAAATTTAAATAAAATAAATAACTACTTAACTAAAAATTCGGTTTTAAACTATAACTCAGTGTTTTTCACTATTCATCAAAAATTAAAAGTTTTCATAAAAATAGAAAAAAGTTACCCTAAGATTATTTTGATATTCCAAATTCAATAATTAATTCTATTTTACAAAATTCAAAATATTGAGGTTCCATTTATTAATTTAAAATTAATTCCCACTGTCATAACCAAAAGGAGTATTTTTAAGAAATAATAACAACCCAAAGTTTGACACTTTTTTATGACCTTTTTCAAAGTGAAATTACTTAAAATAACCATCATTGCATTAAATGGTAAAAATATAATCTATTTATACTTATAAACCATTAAAATGAATAATTTAACTATATAAATTATTTTGATTTAAATATTTGTTTTCAGTTAAAATATAGTATTTTTCACTATTCACCCAAATATTAAAGTTATCAGAAAAACATCAAAACAATATTGAAACTAAATTATTATGTCCCGATTCAAAATAAGAAGTTTATTTTTTCAAATTAAATATATAAAATTTTCAAATATTAGATTTAAAAAGGCATCTCCATTAAAAGGCGAATAAATTTTATTTTTTGAAAAATACTTCTTTTATCTGAAAAAAAATGTATTTGTTCTTACATTATGTCTAAGAAACTCATAATATGGACTCTAAAATTATATGGATTATATAAAGTTCAAAATTTAGTTAATACTATTCATAACCTCTTTTGAATGGCTTGTTTGGTAAGTCAGGATGCGCTAGAACTCAATGTTGCGTGTTGTGCAAGTTATTGAATTCATTTGAAGAAATAACGTACTATGAAATCTTGGGGTGTTACATTCTTTCCTCCTTCAATAAATTGAATCCTCGCAATTTGAAATTATTTTTCGAAAATAAAAGGTTGAAATAGAAAATACCTTTGGGAAATCCCACATCTGAAATTAGGTTAAAAAAATTTAGTCTTAATAATAAGAAAAGTGAAACGAAAGTGTCACCACCAAATAATAATCTCGATTAGAAGAACATTAGTGGAAATTAGAGACATATAATTGAGGAATAACATAAATATTTATAGGTAGTGATTGAGGTCATCAATCATAACCAAGTGTAAAATTGAGAGCCTTAAATTCATCAAGCAATGATGATTTAAAATACCATCGGTTCAACAAAACATATGGTATTAGGATAACATATTTTTTGTTTTAAGATCCCTTCACTAAACTATAAGAATTAATTTCTTCATAGAATAAGAGAAGAAGAAAAATATACACTTGATAAGTAGAGTCCCATCCTTTAACTAATTTCAACCACAAACTTATCTTTCACTCTAAAATATAATAGAACTTAAAAATAATATTCTATTTATCCTATTTGTATAAAAAAATATGAATTTAGCATTCATCTACAATTTTTTTTTAAAAAGACTACATTATTCATCCAGGACATCATGTGGGTAAGTGGTAGGTGATACACCCATGTCACCCTTCAGTTGCAGGTTCAAGTCTTGCGTCTTTGCCGGATGCGACGGGTTGCCGCTCGACCTCGGGTTGTCCTTTTATGGCAATCCAAAAATAATCTCAAACTAGAATTATCCAAAATACTACTGTCCAAACTCACAGTCCAAAATTTATAAGGAAGTTAAACATAATGAAGATCCTTTTTGTCATGTAATAACATTTGAACACCTTCATCATGTATTCTTTTAAAACACTATAACATCCTGAATTACCATAAAGCCTTATTGATTACATTCATGATCCCTTATTCATTATAGAATAGTGGATATACTACTTCTATAGAAAATTGTTGTGAACTCAACCAATGATGGAATACCATTAATCACTTTAATGGTAGTCAAGAATATCCAATATAATTTATCCAATTCAATCATATATTATTCTAAAATCACTACCTCGGTATTCGAACCATATTATGGTTTATCTTTCTCTCAACCATATATTTTCCAAAACATTATCCTGCTATTGAGTCAGTTTTCATGGTTCCACACAATCTCATGTCCTTAATAAAATAGTACTGCAGTACAATCCTAATATACTCCATAATTATTATAACTCTTTCATCGTTGATAAAACACCCAAATGACATAATTCTTTAATAACAACATAAGAACTCTAATCATTCTTCCTCATCGGTGGTAGTATCATAACTTTATTATTATCCAATAGCATCCTTTGGGGCATACTCTGATGATTTGGACATTGGTTCGCATAGTGTCCCAACACCTTGAAGATGAATCATTGTACATTTGAAACCTTTTTCTTACCCTTACAGTCATGTACATGGTGTAGTTTTTCTCCACACTTATATAAACTCCCTTTCCCTTCAGGCAAGTTCTAGGGTGTTTCTTCCCACATTTATCACATATTGGAAAGTTATTCTTTTCCCTATTCCCTTTATCAATCTTTCTCTCTTCCATTATTTTCTTCTCTTGCTTTCCTTCAATGCCATAGGACTCAGTGAATTATTTACTTATCTTATTAACACAGGATACTATTTCATAATATGTTGAGAATACATGGGAGACTATTTCCCTTCAAAATGTTGGCTTAATACTGTGAAAGATATGATCCTTCTTACTCTTTGGATCATACGTATTGTTGGCGTTCACATTCCTTCTATGGGTCGCCATTTCTATACAATAGCATAAACTAGGTCAGTTTATGAATTGAAATGAATAATTCCAAACTTGTAAAATACCTAACGTAAATTCAACAGTTTATGGATATAATCCATAATCATAAAAATGTTTTCTTTGAGTAAGTATATACTTATAAGCACTTAATAATGGTTTGTAAAGAAAATGATAATTATCCTAAGCATATCCCCCGGGATTGTTGTAACCAAGAGTGAAACAAGGCTCATTGTTGTGCACCAGTTCCCGTTCGAGTCTAGCTCAATGCAGTGTTTTCAGGTTTTACCCCTAGGTACATCTGTGCCAGAGCCGCCTCTACCTGCTCGTATCTAGAAAGGGATTTATTTCTCAGAAAACACACAAAATCTCTACAATACCAAAATTCTAGGATGTTCTTCAATACTAATCCTCAATGTCTATGTTAGGGCTATGTGCTCTAATCAGAGTTTATCTAAATCTAGTTTTCAAGGTTATTGCTAAACTTCCTCTGATGTGAACTATAACGCCTTGACCCCAGTTACTGAGAGTTGGTCCATAATTTTAATACATTGGCATGATTACAAGGAATCAAGTCCCGAAGGACCGATCGGTTTAGCAGTCTTGGAAAATAGATTACATATATGAATGTTACATTACACATTTTAACATAAAAAAACATAAATAATCCTTTATGAATGCCATTATTCCCTTGGATTAACCCTGCATATCAATCACAATACACTTCTTGGAATCCTGGGATAAATAAAACAGAGAAATGGGTGAGCTCAAATTCTTAGTGAGGATAACAATACAGTGTAAACTTTAATAAATAATCATAAACAGTTAGGGCATTGTATAACTAAAACAAAATCCTTTTAAACTTGAAATTCAACATAACAAGGAAAAAATAAAATGAAATAATTCCATTTACTTATTCACATGGGTATTCTACTAGTATAATAATCACATGCATTATCAATAACCACATTCATAATGATAAAATGCATAATCCTAGACTATCATAACCACGTAACCAAGGCCTCTTGCCAAGACTACAAATAATATTTTTTCAAGGCCTCGTGCCAAGACACAAATTTGTCTAATGAGACCTACCGATGCATCGAGGAGCTATAGCGGGCTCCACCCGTCACATACTAAGTCCATTTCATTCCTCATATGAACATGTTTAAACATAACATGAACATTAGTATTAAAACAAGCATACAAAATGGTAATAATTTCCCCATAAACCATGAATGGTATAAAAATAACACATCCACAGTAAATAATATCACAAAACCTTCAATACCATATGGATGTTTTGTTTCATAATAAATGAACTTCAAATAAGATTAAAATCCAACAAAAAAAGTTGACATTGATGAAATCAAAACTATTTGAGAGAAATATCTCCTTGTTTGAAATTATTTAAATGTCACATAATTATAAAATAAAACTTTTACTTTGAAAATATCCTTATAAGCGTTTAGGGTAAGCTTCTACGATTTTATAATGGTGGAAAATAGTCACACCCACTGTATAAGTTAAAAAAGTCATTCATACCATAATTCTATTGAAAAGGGTAAAAAGGACCTTGTTTGGAAAATGACGGAAAGATTACTTTATAAACTTCTTATAAAAAGTCAAAAAGGTTATAAATGAATTTAACCCATATTATGTAAAATAGTAATAATTTTTTGAAATTAATTTTTAAGAAGCCTAGATGTGGATGATAAAGCGGTCTCAGTAGATAATTACATGTAAACAACCTCGGATAATGAAGAGATTGTGAAATAAACCATTACCTTGTACTTTTTCTTGGATGAGGGAAGTTTAACCTCCTATATAATGGTGAAATAATTGTTATTAAATTATAAAATAATCATATTCGTTAATATGATATCATATATGATCTTTTAACATTGCTTGGTTAATAATATCTTCGTATTATCGTCGTTTCGGGTGTTAACTTACTAGTTTTATTTTATATGTTTTGTTACATAAGCGGTGTTTGTTATGGATAGGTTGTATCTTATTCATATATCGAATGATATCCAGTCCTTATACATTATTTTTAGTCGTAAAATTATAATTAAACTTGAATGGATGCGATGGGGAGTGAATCTCATCGCGTTCGTGGAGACGGTAGTCTATACGTACGCACGAACGCTACTTCCATTTCATTTTTCATTTTAAAAGGAATAAAAAAAATGATACATAAGTATATTATTTTTCCATTATAATATAATATCTTATATATGTTACTTATGTTCATTAACATCATCCTTTATACGTTCCATGTATGGTATGAATGAGTCATATCACTTTCAGGGGGCAGTAGTCCGCACTTCCTCAAATTAAATTATCGTATACATATACAACATGAAACGAATAATGGTACGATATAAAATGGAATTAAATAAGATTATATATAAAATAAATATAATAAATATCATATTTAATTATAGTTCCATCATAATGGCCACCATGAGAGGCGGTAGGAGATAATTGAACAATCATCGTTTCAGGAGGCGTTTGGTTTCCATCCACAGAAACATTATGTTCTTCATGCATTAGATGGAGGTGTGTGTAAGTGTAGTTTTAATACTTATCATAAAAATATCATAGTATATTTAGGATACTGGTTTTGTTACAAAAGAAAGGAATACAAAGTGTTTAGGGGTTGGAGAAGTAAAATAAAAGAAAAGAAGCTAAGAGAAATTGTTACCATTAATTTGGGTAACTACCTTTGGTTTGAACCAAAAGGACTCTTGAAGTGCCTTATTCCTAAGGTAAGGCTTCTATGAGGACGATATGGATGTAGGGAGCTTAATTGGTCAGAGGTTGGATGAGAAAAAAGGCTTGAGAGGTGTGAGGAATTGGTTTGAAGTTGTGTCCTTTTATAAGGGGGAGGAGGGGCTCTTTAGAAAAAAATTAATGTATTATTTTATGATAAATTTATATTCGGTTTATAATGGCTCCAAACTGGATTATTTAAATTCTATGGTGGGTATGGTTCTAAATCCACTCAAAAAATAGGTTTTATACATGTTTGGGTCACTATTTTACCCTTATCTTTTAGATTTAACTCTTAGTTAAATAGTTTGACATTTACAATTTCTCTTTGTATTTTTATATTATATGGTTAATAAAAATACAATAAACTACCAAGAGAATCCCAAGTGGTTCATTAATTTCATAACTATCATCATGTAAGTTCTTTTTCAGATCCTTAGATTTTTTGAAATATTATATCAATTAATAATATATTAATTTTTTTAAAACTCCTTTATATCAATTTTGGCACTATTTAATAATTGATTTTTATTTCAGTATTAATAACTTTATTAATTCGAAAAAAATTTATTTAATCAATCCTAACATTTCATATGACCCTATTAAATTCTTTTAACTCATTAAAAGTCTCAAATTATATTTATTTGGGTATTTATATTATCAATTATTTTAATAATTCATTACTAATGTGATTACTACATCTTCATTATGTCATAAATAAATTCATTTATTTGAAGTATAAAAATTATAAAAAATACCATGATGTAGGAAATATTATTATCTTTAAAATTAAGATTTATAGTAAAAAATATAACTTATATATCCCCAATTAGAAATTAATTTACTAAAAGATATTTGTTTGTGTCATTTTTGTCTTTACTTTAAATTAATTAATCTAAAGTGTCATTATCACTCTCAAGTGGCTCCATGAGGTCCCAAAATCTACCCAAGGATTCCCATGGTCTTCCATGACTTATAAAATAAGGTTAGGACAAGTGTTAAGTTAATTTTGTATTATTATAATATTCTTTTTATCTTGAATTACCCTATTTACCTTTAACTGCGATAAATAAAGTCAAAAGTTACTATTGACCAAAAATTATTTTTATCTTATTGACCCAAATTATACTCCTTTATATTAACCATGTCTATGGATTTTCAAAATTCTACTCACAGAAGTGGTAAAATTATGTTTTATGTGAATTTGCAAATTCGCATAGGAGGTGGGTAAAAGACGGTGACAAGTTCAATAAAATTTTTATATGTCTAAAATTATAATAAATTGACTCCAATGAAATGCATTGAACTTATATAGGTGGTATTTATATATTTTGACATAAAATAAATTTAAATAAAATAAATAATTATTTAAATAAAAATTCTGTTTTAAACTATAACTCTGTGTTTTTCACTATTCATCAAAAATTAAAAGTTTTTAGAAAAATACCAAAAATTTACCCTAAGATAATTTTGATATTCTGAATTCAATAATTAATTCTATTTAACAAAATTCAAAACATAGAAGTTGCATTTATTAATTGAAAATTAATTCCCGCAGTCAAAACCAAAAGGTGTATTTTTAAGAAATAATAACAACCAAAAGTTTGACACTTGGTTATGTCCTTTTTCAAAGTGAAATTACATACAATAACCATCATTGGATTAAATGGTAGAAATATAATCTTTTTATAATTTCAAACTATTAAAATATATAATTTAACTATATAAATTATTTTGATTTAAAAAGTTGTTTTTAGTTAAAATATAGTATTTTTCATTATTCACCCAAATATGAAAGTTATCAGAAAAAAACCAAAATTTTTTCGAAACTAAATTCTTATGTCCCGATTCTAAAGAAGATGTTTATTTTGTACAATTGAATATATAAAAGTTTAAAATATTGGATTTAAAAAGCCTTTTCCATTAAAAGCCGGTAAAATTTCATTTTTTGAAAAATACTTCTTTTATCTAAAAAAAATGTATTTGTTCTTACATTTTGTCTAAGAAACTCATAATATGGACTCTAAAATTATAAGGATTATATAAAGTTCAAA
The DNA here is from genome assembly GCA_963277665.1 of Viscum album. NCBI lineage: Eukaryota > Viridiplantae > Streptophyta > Magnoliopsida > Santalales > Viscaceae > Viscum > Viscum album. The sequence goes on along the minus strand of OY728152.1, from coordinate 1,532,447,740 downwards.
ATTTAGTTAACACTATTCATAACCGCTTTTGAACGACTTGTTTGGTAAGTCATGATGTGCTATAACTTGGTGTTGCGTGTTGTACAAGTTATTGAATTAATTTTAAGAAATAACGTACTATGAATTCCTAGGGTGTTATATATGATATCATATATGATCATTTAACATTGCTTTGTTAATAATATCTTAGTATTATTGTTGTTTCGGGTGTTAAATTACTCATTTTCTTTTATATTTTTTGTTACATAAGTCATGTTTGTTATGGATATGATGTATCTTATTCATATACAGAAGGATATCAAGTCCTTAAACATTATTTTAATCATAAAATGGGAATTAGACTTGTATGGATACGATGGGGAATGAATCTCATTGCATTCGTGGAGATGGTAGTCTGTACGTACGAACGAGTGATAATATCATTCTTTTGATATTGAAATCATATATAATTGGATAGTATATCATATATATAGAATCATTATCATTATATAATTATTATTTACATGAATTATACATCATTATTATACCCATCCAAATAATAATGTATTGAAAAACAATTACACCACGATGTGGAGACGAAAGACTGTATGTACGCACACATGGTGACATGTCATTCAAAGGATAGATAGAATACTGGATATGGTTGTACCATATTTATAATAACATCATCGCATATAAAATATACTGGAATTATTATTTTAGAAAGGAAATAACAAAGAAAGAATATGTTGAAGAAGAAAGGAACTTGAAAGAGGGTGGTGAAAACATTACCTCTTCTTCGGGTTATTCCTTTTGATTCGATAAAAAGGGCTCCATAGGGTGGCTTTCTGATCAAACTAAGGCCTCTAGGTTTATGTGAGGGAAGCAGAGAGAATTTTTGGTCAGGGGTTGGCTGAGCCAAAAGGCTATGGAGGTGTAAATTAGAGAGAAGGGGGAGTACCCTTTTATAAGAGGGGTGAGGGGCACCTTTGGAAAAGCTAGAAATATTATTTTATAATAAACCCATATTAAGTTTCTAATGGCTCCAAAGATGATTATTTAATGGTTAAGGTGGGGATGTGTCTAAATCCTTTCAACCAACATATTTTAGATAGGTTTGGGTCACTATATTAACCTTATCATTTATATTTAACTCTTAGTTAAATAGTTTGACATTTACGATGTCTTATTGTATTTTGGTATTATATAGTTAATAAACTTACTATATACCTCCAATAGATCCCCAAGTGGTCCATTAATGATACACCTATCATAATATAAGTCCTTTGGCCGAACCTTAGATATTTAAGAATATAATATCAATTAATAATATAATATTTTTAAAAACAATTCTTTAATGTCAATTTTGAAACTATTGGGTATTTTGTTTTTGATAATTTCATAATTGCATTATTACTTAGAACAGAATTTATATAACCAATCCTAATATGTAATATTATCCTTTAAAATCAGTTTAATTCTTAAAAATTCTAAAATTACATTTATTTTGATATTTATAATATCAACTATTTTAATATTTAAATTATTAGGTAATTACTGCATCACCATTGTGTCATAAATAAATTAAATTATTTAATGTCTAAAAATTATAAATAAAATACCATTATTTAGAAAAATATTTTTATATTTCTAAATAATTTTTATAATCGAATTTATCTTATGTATAACCCTATATTAAAAATGTTTTAGTTATTAGACGTTGATTTTATCTCTTTTAACACTTCTTTGAATTAAATAATAATAAATTTCTTAATCTAATCCAAGTGGACCTAAATGATAATATTTTATTACTAAGGTTGTTTTTGGTTGAGATACACTTGTCCAATAGAATTAGGACTTCTGTTAGGGTAATATTAATATAATTTTTACGCTTAATTACCCTATTTACTTTTAACCGTGATAAATAAAAGTAAAAAGTTACTTTTCAACAAAAATTATTTTCATCTCATTGAACCACATTTTACTCTTTGATATTAACCGTGTCTCTCGGATTTTTTAAATTCCACTCACAGAAGTGGTAAAGTTAGGTTTTATATGAATTTCTAAATTCTCCTAGGAGGTAGGTAAAAGACGATAAAAAGTTCAATAAAATTTCTATATATCTAAAATTATTATAAACTAACTCCAATGAATTATATTGAAATTATACAGGTATTATGTATATATTTTGACCTTAACTAAATTTAAATAAAATAAATAATTATTTAAATAAAATTTTGGTTTTAAACTATAACTAAGTGTTTTTTCACTATTCATCAAAAATTGAATATTTTCAGAAAAATACCAAAAATCCACACCAAGTTAATTTCAATATTTTGAATCTAAAAACGAAGTCCATTTAAAATGATAAAATTTATAAAATTTAAAAAAATTGGTAATACTATTCATAACGGCTAGTTTGATTGGTTGTGCTATGTATAGAACACGAAGTTGCATACAACACACACTATTGTATTATTGAAAGAGAAGCGTACCGTGGAAGCTTGGGGTGTTACATTCTACTATCCTTCAAATAATTTCATTCTCGAAATTTTTAAAATTGTGCTTGGAAATATAATGGAAAGTCCCATATCGGAAAGAGAGTCAATTAAATTATCACCTTAAAAGAATGAAAGAGAAGTAAATAGGTCCCAAATGATAACTCATGCTAGGATTCCATGTAAGAAAACATGGATATGGAAGATAAACTAAGTGTCATCTTATGATGGAGAGGGATAGAAAACATGATCAAGAGAAAGTTAACAATAAGAAACTCACAAACTTGTGATGGTAGAAATGGTCATTAGTTTCCCAGTAAGAAAAGTATACGAACAAATTTATTTTAGTTACATTACATAAATATGAGGAATTTATTTATGGGATTGACTAATAAAATAAAGATATTTACTTACTTTTTAATTAGAGTTTCATTTTTTAATAAATTTCCACTACTAACTCATTTTTTCCAAACTATGAGTATTCAAGAAGACTTGGTCACACTGGAAGAGCTAAAATAAACTTCTATAGAATCACATGATCCACGAAGGATATAATATATATTTACCTTGTCTTTAGAGATTAATCAAAAAGAAAACAGTTATTATAAGATCTGATGATCCCCCAAAAGGATATTCCTTTTGAGAAATAAACACAAATCATAATTTCTAAAATTAAACCAACAATACCCCAAAGTTAAATAAATACCATTCAATAAACAATTGTCCTTAAAATCCTTCTATATAATCCAAACTAATATTGACACCCAAAACGTATAAGAATTTGGTTATGTAGTTTCCCATGTTAAATTGTATCTCCAAATGACATCAACTACTCTTAAAGTAACATACTTAAATGTAATTAACCTAATCAAAAATTACCAGTATAGGTTAATCACTTCCATAAATAACTCAAATCACTATAAATCTATAATAAAAACATATATAAAAATCCACCATTACTCCTCAAAAGAAATCCCATAGTATTCTATTTTCCTTGGGAATATACTGTTCCCAACAAAGAGAACATCTTCTAAAATAACATCTATCACATCATCACCAAATAATTTTACTATACTAAGGGTATTAATTTGATAAGACATAAGAACCCAAATCAACTTATTATTGATCAATATAATCATTTAATTACAAATAATTAGTCACACTAACCAGAGACTTCATGTAGTCCATTGGTAGGCGATAAATCCCAGTCGCACTTTGGTTGTGGGTTCGATTCCCACAACATTATCCGATGTGATGCGTTGTCAAATGGTCTGCGTGTTGTACTTTTTCAAAAATTATATATTATAACATTACCAAAATTAGATAAATTCCTCAAAATAACCATAACATAATTTTAACCATAAATTTTATTTCAACCTTTCATTTTCATCCCAAAATATAATAACTTGTAATTGCCTCAAACCCAAGGATCATATAAAACCAAAAAGTTATTTATTACTATATCCACAAGGGAAAAGATAATTCTTTATCAAATATCATTTTCACATGGAAAAGTGTGGGGTAACAAATACAAGAGAAAATTATTCCAAAGTAATCCCATCAACAAGAAGCACTAATACTTTTAAACATTTCTTCGACCATTTATTTCCACATAGCTTCTTCTATGACTAAGAAAATATCCTATAAAATAGGGAATTCACTCGGGTAATGGCCAGGTCCCCTACATTTACCGAAAATTACTGTAAATGGATTCTTGGGACCATTTTTATTTTCTTCCATAGTACTCTTCATTTTTCCTTGGAAACTATTCAAATTATGTCCTTCTTTCCCGCACATAAAGCATTTATTTGTTTTGTTGAGACACTTTCTCGGGTGTCTCATTCCACATTTCTTGCATGATAAAAATTTAGGATTCTTTTCTCCATTGTATACACTACTGGAGATCTTATCATTCATCACCTTTCTCTTCATTCCTAAGTTTGGGAGTTGGTTAATATATATATTGTTGATCATATTTTGGGAAAAATCATTTGGCATGAACACAATATATTTTACGCCTATCAACATTCCGTTTTTTTGCTCATTTCCACCACCATTCCCACCTTGTTCATTATTCTCAAAGTTTCTATGACTCCCTTAGACTCCAGCCATTGACTAAAACCAGAATCATTGTGTGACTAACATTAGTCATAAAATAATTTAGATAATATCATGACACAATATTCCCAATTTGAAACACCTTAGGATTAACAAAGGACATTTATTCTAATATTATATTAAAATACTTCAAATTGTTTTTCAAAGAAAATGTAAATTATCCTAAGCATATCCCCCGGGATTGTCGTAACAAAGAGTGTAGCAAGGCCTATTGTCATGCACCAGTTCCCGTTCGATTCTATCTCAAAGCAGTGTTTTCGGGTTTTACCCCTAGGTACATCGGTGCCAGATCCACCTCTACCAGCTCATATCCAGACAGGGATATATTGCTTGGAAAACTCTAAAAATCTATACAATACCAAAATTCTAGTAAGTTAATCTATTCTAATCCTCAAAGTCTTTCTTAAGGATATGTTCTCTAATTAGAGTTTATCTAAATCTAGTTTCCATGGTTTATACTAAACTTCCTCTGATACCAACATTAATGCCTTGACCCCAGTTACCCAGAGTCGGTGCCTTATTACATAACATTGGAAAGATCACAAAAGATCTAGTCATGAAGGACCGATTATTTTAGTAGTATTGGAAACACTAGATATATTTATAAGTCTTACATTACATCATAAAGTAATAAAAAACTACAACAACATCTTGTATTCATATCCCCTCATACTATCCCTACAGGTCATCCATAAATTACTTCTTCACATCCTGGGAAAAATAAAACATTGAAAGGGGTGAGCTCAGATGCTCAGTAAGGATAACAATTTAGTGGAAACTTTTATAAATAATCACAAACATGTAAGGAAATGTATAACTAAAAGAAAATCCTTTTAAAATTGAACATCAGAATAATATGGAAAATATAAAATGAAATAATACCATTTACATATTCACATGGATATTCTACTAGTCTATTAACCACATGAAATATCAATAACAACTCTCATAATGATGAAATGCATAATTCTAGACCATCATAACCACAAAGTCAAGGCCTCATGACAAGACTAAAAATAAGATTTTGTCAAGGCCTTGTGGAAAGACACTAGTTTGTCTACTGAGACCTATCGATACATAGAGGAGCTATCACAGGCTCCACCCTTCACTTACTAAGTCCAATTCATTCCCCATATGAATAGGTTTAAACATAACATAAACATTCATATTAAAACTAGCATACAAAATGTCAATAATTTCTCCATAAACCATTAATGGTTTAAAAATAGCACATCCATAGTCAAAAATAACTTATTCAATACAATATGGAATATTGTATTCTAAAAAATTACCCTGAATCGATAATAATGAAGGATATTGACACAGATGACAATAATTATCAAAACTATTTGAGACAAATACCCCCTTTTTTCTTGAAGACATTTAAATGCCACATTATTTGTCAAGAATCCATTTTAAAAATAGATTTTTGAATCAAAGAGTCCCATACGACTTTTAAAATTTTAAAAGGAATTTTAATTTTAAAATATTAATGTCCATATGAATAAATACTTAAAACCATTTTCAAAACATGGACTTTGATGAGAAACATTTTGAATAATAAATATTTAAAACATTTTAAAATAATATTTTATTTTGAGTTCCTAACCAAAAGAGAGACACTTGAATACAAATAATGGAGGTAATAAAAACTTTTTAATATCATGAGAATAAAGGGATTCATGATATACTATGTCAAAGTACATTATATACACCTTATAAAAGTGATTTGGTGTATAACAACAAAGGAGTCTCAATGGAATGTAAATTGAGATGAAATCTCTCATAAAGACCGTATACTTAGGTTAAGGATAAATCAAAAAAATAATTATGTGTGACAAATAAAAATAAACAAAATATGATTGGATATTTAGTGTAAAACAATCAAAGTACATTCACACATATTCTTGTAAAAACAACACCAATGAATTAGATGTTTAACTCAATAAATGTAGATTGAGTTAAAATTACTCTTATCAAGTTCATATCAATGACTTGAGAATTTATCAATGGATTGATTATGTGTATAAAAAGTATATCCACAGAAAGTGGAGTGGAAATTATGACATAAGAAAATAAATAGTGATTCCACACATAATCTTGGAGTAAAATAATCAATGAAGTATGCATAAGGCCGAATGAGTGGAAATTGAAATTTCAAATTCCCTTATTGATTTGGTAACATACAAAACATACACACATGAAAGAAGGATCACAAAATGATGATGTAAATATCCATAAATTAATATATATTACACAATGAAAACAATCATGGTTAGTACACACACCACATGAAATAAATAAGTGGTGAACAATGGGAATCTCACGGAATTGAATGTGAGATAAGAAACCCCTTACTTTTTACTTTTTCCTTAGTGGAGGGTAGGTTATCCTAGTTTATAATGGTTAAATAATTGTTATTGAATTATACAAGAGTCATATTCAATAATATGATATCATATATGATCTTTTATCATTGCTTTATTAATAATATCTTAGTATTATCGTCGTTTCAGATGTTAACTTACTCATTTTCCTTTATATGTTTTGTTACATAAGTCTTGTTTGTTATGGATAAATTTTATTGTATTCATATACAGAATTATATCCAGTCCATAAAAATTATTTTCAATCATAAAATGATAATTATACTTGTATGGGTACGATGGAGAATGAATCTCATCTCATTCGTGCAGATGGTAGTCTGTATGTACGCACGAGCGATAATATCATTTTTTTGATATTAAAATCATATATAATTGGATGGTATATAATATATACAGAATCATTATCATGTTATACTTATTATTTACATGAATTATAAATAATTATTATACCCATCCAAATAATAATGTATTGAATTACAATTACACCACGACGTGGAGACGGTAGGTCGTACGTATGCACGCATGGTGACATGTCATTCGAAGGATGGATAGAAAAATGAATATAGTTGTACCATATTTACAATAAAATCACAGTATATAAAATATACTGGAGTTATTATTTTATAATGTAAAAAAGAAATAAATAATAAGTTGAATAAGAAAAGTACTTGAAAGAGGGTGGTGAAAACATTACCTCTTCTTTGTGTTCTTCCTTTTGATTTGATCAAAAGGGCTCCTTAGGTGGGATTTTTGATCAAAATAAGGCATGTAGGTTTAATTTAGGGAAGTTGAGATAATATTTTGGCAGGGTTTGGCTGATCCAAAAGGCTTCTAGGGTGTAAATTAGAGAGAACGGGGAGTACCCTTTTATAAGAGGGGTGAGGGGCACCTTTGGAAAAGATAGAAATATTATTTTATAATAAATTCATATTTGGTTTCTAATGGATCCAAAAGTATATTATTTAAAGTTTAAGGTGGGTATGGGTCGAAATCCTTTCATCCAATAGATTTTAGACAGTTTTGGGTCAATATATTAACCTTATCATTTATATTTAACTCTTAGTTAAATAGTTTGAAATTTACCATGTCTATTTTTATTTTTATATTATATAGTTAATAAATGTACTATATACCTCCAAGATACCCCAAAGTGGCCCATGAATTATACACCTATCATTATATAAGTCCTTCGGCAGAACGTTATATTTTTATGAATATAATATCAATTAGTAATATAATATTTTTTTTAAAAACTCTTTTATGTATATTTTGAAACTATTGGGTATTTTGTTTTTTATAATTCCATAATAGCATTATTACATCGAAACAAATTTATATAACCAATAATAATATGTCATATTATCCTATAAAATTAGTGTAATTCAAAAAAACCTTCAAATTATATTTTGTTTTGATATTTATAAAATCAATTATTTAAATATTTCATTAATTAGATAATTACTACATCACCATTGTGTCATAAATAAATTAAATAATTTAATGTCTAAAAATTATAAATAAAATACCATTATGTAAGAAATATCTTTATCTTTCTAATTAATATTTATAATTAAATTTATCTTATGTATAACCCTATATTAATTTTTTTTATTTATTAGACGTTGATTTTATCTCTTTTAACTCTTCATTGAATTAAATAATAATAAATGTCCAAATATAATCCAAGTGAACCTAAATTATAATAATTTAATGCTACGGTTGATTTTGTTTGATATAAAATTTTCCAATATAATTAGGACATGTGTTAGGATAATATTAGTTTCATTTTTACGCTTAATTTCCCTATTTACTTTTAACTATGGTAAATAAAAGTAAAAAGTTATTTTTCACAAAAAATTATTTTCATCTCATTGAACCACATTTTACACCTTGATATTAACCGTTTCTCTTGGATTTCCAAAATTCCACTCACTAAATCGGTAAAATTAAGATTTATGTTAATTTCCAAATTCTCCAAGGAGGTGGGTAAAAGACGGTGAAAAGTTCAATAAAATTTTTATATATCTAAAATTATTCTAAACTAACTACAATGAATTATATTGAAATTATATAGGTATTATGAATATAATTTGACCTTCACAAAATTTAAATAATATATATAATTATTTAAATAAAAATTTGGTTTTAAACTATAACTCAGTGTTTTTCACTATTCATCAAAAATTGAATGTTTTCAAAAAAATACCAAAAATTCACACTAAGCTAATTTCGATATTCTGAATCCTAAAGCGAAGTCCATTTTGGATGATAAAATTTATAAAATTTCATAAATTGGGTATTACTATTCATAACAGCTAGTTTGATTGGTTGTGGTGTGTGTTAGAACTCGAAGTTGCGTACAACACACGCTATTGTATTATTCGAAGAGAAGTGTACCGTGGAAGCTTGGGGTGCCACATTCTCCCATCCTTCAAATAATTTCATTCTCGAAATTTTTAAAATTGGGCTTGGGAATATAATGGAATGTCCCACATCGGAAAAAGAGTTAATAAAATTATCACCTTAAAAGAAAAAGAAGTACAAAGGTCACCCATGATAACTCATACTAGGATTCCATGTAGGAAAACGTGGATATGGAAGATAAACTATGTGTCAAGTTCTGATGGAGAGGGATTGAAAACATGATCGAGAGAATGTTAACAACAAGAAATCCACAAACTTGTAATGGGACAAATGGTAATTAGTTTCCCAATAGGAAAAGTATACAGACACATTTTTTTAGTTACATTACAGAAAGATGAGGAATTCATTTATGAGATTTACTAGGAAAGTAAAGAGATATACTTACTTCTTACGTAGAGGTTCATTTTTTAATAAATTTACACCACTATCTCATTTTTTTAAAATGATGAGTATTCAAGAAGACTTGGTCACACTGGAAGAGATAGAATAAACTTCTATAGAATCACATGACCCACGAAGGATAAACTATATATTTAATTTGTCTTTAAAGATTAATCAAAACCAAAATGGTTAGTACAAGATCTGATGATCCCCCAAAAGGATATTCATTTAGATAAATACACACTAATCTTAATTTCTAAAATTAAACCAACAATACCCCAATGTTAAATAAATACCATTCAATAAACAATTGTCCTTAAAATCCTTCTATATAATCCAAACTAATATTGAAACCCAAAACATATAATAATTTATTTATGTAGTCTTCCATGTTAAATTGTATCTCCAAATGATATCAACTACTTGTAATTACACATACTTAAAAGTAATTAACCTAATCACATATTCTCTATTATAGGTTAATCGTTTCCATAAATAACCCAAATCACAATAAATGAACAATAAAAATGTAGATAAAAATCCACCATTACTCCTCAAATGAAATCCCATAGTATTCTATTTTCCATGGGCATATAGTGTTCCCAATAAAGGAAACATCTTCCAATATAACATTTATTACTTAATCCCCAAATCATTTTCCTATACTAAGTGTATTCATTTGATAAGACATAAGAACCCAAATCAACTTATTATTGATCAATAAAATCATTTATATAAAAATAATTAGTCACACTAACCAGGGACTTCACGTAGTCCAGTGGTAGGCAATAAATCCCAATCGCACCTTGGTTGTGGGTTCGATTCCCACTGCACTGTCCGATGCGACAGGTTGTCACACGGTCTGCGTGTTGTCCTTTTTAAAAAACTTTATTTTATAAAATTACCAAAATGATATAAATTCCTCAAAATAACCATAACATAATTATAACCAGAAATGTTATCTAATACCTTTCATTTTCATCCCAAAATATAATAACATGTAATTTCCTCAAACCCAATGATCATATAAAACCAAATGGTTATTTATAACTATATCCACAAGGAAAAAAATAAGTCTTACTCAAATATTATTCTCACATGGAAAACTACAGGGTTACAAATACAAGAGAAAATTATTCCAATGTAATCCCATCAACAAGGAGCACTAATACTTTTAAACATTTCTCCAACCATTTATTTCCATATAGCTTCTTCATTGACCACGAAAATAACCTATATAATTGGGCATTCACTCGGGTAATGGCCAGGTCCCCTACATTAGTGTAAAATAACTGAAAATGGATTCTTGGGACCTTTTTTATTTTCATCCATAATACTCTTCATTTTTCCACGACAATTATTCACTTTATGTCCTTATTTACTGCACGTAAATCATTTCATTGTTCCATTGAGACACTTTCATGGGTGTCTCCTTCCAAATTTCTTGCATGATGGAAATTTAGAATTATTTTCTCCATAGTTTCCACTGCTGGAGCTCTTATCATTCATCACCTTTCTTTTCTTTGTTGAGTCCGGTAGTTGGTTATTATATATGTTGTTGATCATATTTTTGGAAAACTGGTTTTGCAAGAACATGATATCTTTTACGCCTATCAACATTCCATTTTGTTGCTCATTTCCACCACTATTCCCAACTTGTAGATTATTTTCAAAATTACTATGACTTCCTTAGACTCCAACCATTGACTAAAACCAGAAATAATTGTGTGAGTAACAGTAGTCATAAAATCAATTAGAGAATATCATGAAACCATATTCTCAATTTGAAACACCTTAGGATTAACCAAGGTCATTTATTATCATCTTATATTTAAATAATTCAAATTGGTTTGTAAAAAAACAATAAATTATCCTAATGATATCCCCCTGTAGTGTTGTAACCAAGAGTGCAGCAAGGCTTGTTGTCGTGCACCAGTTCCCGTTCGATTCTTTCTCAAAGTAGTGTTTTTGAGTTTTACCCCTACGTACATCTGTGCCAAGGCCACCTCTACCTGCTCGTATCCAGACAAGGATGTATTCCTTGGAAAACTCACAAAATCTATACAATACAAAAATTCTAGGAATTTATTCTATACTAACCCTCAAAGTCTATCTTAGGGCTATGTGCTCTAATAAGAGTTTATCTAAATCTTGTTTCCAAGGTTTGTACTACACTTCCTCTAATACCAACTGTAACACCCAACCCCAGTTACCCAAAGTTGGGGAATTAATACATAACATTGGCATGATCAAAAAAGATCAAGTCTCTAATGACCGATTAGTTTATTAGTCTTGGAAACACTAGATATATTCACAATTCTTTCATTACATCATAAAGTAAAAAAAACTATAGCAACATCTTGTATTCATATCCCCCCATACTATCCCTGCAGGTCATTCATAAATAAATTCTTCACATCCTGGGAAAAATAAAACATTGAAAGGGCTGAGATCAAATGCTCAGTAAGGATAACAATATAGTCGAAACATTCATAAATAAGCATAAATATTTAAGGAAATGAATAACTAAAACAAAAGCCTTTTAAAATTAAACTTTAGCATAATATGGCAAAGATAAAATGAAATAATTAAATTATCTTATTCACAAGGATATTCTACTAGTCGAATAACCACATGCAATATTAATAACCACTTTCATAATGATGGAATTCAAAATACCAGACTATCATAACCACATAGTAAAGGCCTCGTGCCAAGAATAAAAATAAGATTTTTTCAAAGCCTTATGGAAAGACACTCGTTTGTCTCATGAGACCCACCGATGCATCGATGATCTATAGCAGTCTCCACCCATCACTTACTAAGTCCAATGCATTCCCCATATGAATAGGTTTAAAAATAACATAAACATTCATATTAAAACTAGCATATGAAAAGTCAATACTTTCTCCATAAACCATGAATGGTATAAAAATAGCACATCCACAGTCAATCATAACTCATTCAATACAATATGGAAGATTTTATTGTAACAGATTAACCTCAATCAAGAATAATGAAGGATATTGACACAGATGAAAATAATCATCAAACATATTTGAGAGAAATACCCCCTTTTTCTTGAAAACATTTAAAAGTCACACTATTTGACAAGAAGCCGTTTTAAAAATAAATTTTTGAATCAAGGTGTCCCATACCACTTTGAAACTTTTAAAAGGAATTTTAATTCTAATACTTTACTTTACATATGAATAAATCCTTAAAAACATTTTTAAAACATGGACATTGATGAGAAAGATTTAGAAAAATAAATCTTTAAAACATTTTAAAATGATATTTTAGTTAGAGTTCCTAACCAAAAGAGAGACACGTGAATACAAATAATTTTGGTAATCAAAACATTTTAATATCATAAGAATAAATGGATTCATGATATACAAGGTAAAAGTACATTATATACACCGTACAAAATTGATTTTGTTTATAACAACAAAGGATTCTCAGTGGAATATAAATTGAGATGAAATCTCTCACAAAGACCGTATCCTTAGGTTAAGGATAAAACAACGAAATAATTATGTGTGAAAAATATAAATACAATAAATATGATTGGATATTAGTGTAAAAAAATAAAAGGACATTCACAAAAATTCTTTTAAAAACAACACCAATGAATTAGATGTTTAACTCAATAAATGGAGATTGATTTAAAATTACTCTTATCTAGTTCATATCGATGAATTGAGAATTTATCAATGGATTGATTATGTGTATAAAAGGTATATCATCAAAAGGGGGAGTATAAATAATGATATAATCAAATAAATAGTGATTCCACATATAATCTTGGAGTAAAATAATCAATGAAGTATGCGTAAAGATGAATGAGTGGAAATTGAAATTTCAAATTCCCTTATTGATTTGGTAACTTAAGAAACATAAACCCATGAAAGAAATATCATATAATTATTATGTAAATATCCATAAATTAATGTATATTACACAATGAATACAATCATGGGCAGTACACACACCACATGCAATAATTAATTGGTGAACAATGGAAATCTCATGAAATTAAAAGTGAGATAAAAAACCCCTTACATTGTAATTTTTCCTTGATAGAGGGTAGTTTAGCCTCCTGTATGATGGTGAAATAATTTTTATTGAATTATAAAAGAGTCATATACATTAATATGATATCATATATTATATTTTAACATTTCTTTGTTAATAATATCTTAGTATTATCATCGTTTCAGGTGTTAACTTACTTGTTTTATTTTATATGTTTTGTTACATAAGTCGTTTTTGTTAAGGATAGGTTGTATATTATTCATATACAGAATTATATCAAGTCCTTAAAAATTATTTTTAATCATCAAATGAGAATTAGACTTGTATGGATACGATGGGGAATGAATCTCATCACGTTCTTGGAGATGGTAGTCCGTACGTATGCATGAGAGATAATATAATTCTTTTGATATTAAAATCATATATAATTGGATGGAATATCATATATAAAGAATCATTATAATGTTATAATTATTATTTACATGAATTATACAACATTATTATACCCATCCAAATAATAATGTATTGAATAACAATTACACCACGACGTGTAGACGGTAGGCTGTACGTACGCACGCATGGTGACATGTGATTAAAAGGATGGTTAGAATACTGAATATGGTTGTACCATATTTATAATAACATAATAGTCTATTAAAAAACTATATTTATTATTTTAGAATGGAAATAACAAAGAAAGAATAAGTTGAAGAAGAAAGGTACTTGAAAGAGGGTGGTGAAAACATTACCTCTTCTTCGGGTTCTTCCTTTTGATTTGATCAAAAGGGCTCCTTAGGTTGGCTTTCAGATCAAACTAATGCCTCTAAGTTGAATTGAGGGAAGTTGAGACAATATTTTGGGAGAGTTTGGTTGAGACAAAAAGGCTTTGAAGGTGTAAATTAGAGAGAAGTGGGAGTACCCTTTTATATGAGGGGTGAGTGGCACCTTTGGAAAAGCTAGAAATATTATTTTATAATAAATTCATATTCGGTTTATAATGGCTACAATGTGTATTATTTAAAGGTTAAGTCTGGGATGGGACTAAATCCTTTCAACCAAGAGATTTTAGATAGTTTTGGGTCACTATAGTTACCTTATGATTTATAATTAACTCTTAGTTAAATAGTTTGACATTTACCATGTCTCTTTGTATTTTTATATTATATAGTTAATAAACTTACTATATACCTCCAAGTGACCCCCATGTGATCCATTAATGATAAAACTATAATTATAAAAGTCTTTTGGAAGAAAATTATATTTTTAGGAATATAATATCAGTTTATAATATAATATTTTTCTTAAAAACACTTTTATGTCAATTTTGAAACTACTGGGTATTTTGTTTTTGAAAATTTCATAACAGCATTATTACTTCGAAATCAATTTATATAACCAATAATAATATGTCATAGAATCCTATAAAATTAGCTTAATTCATAAAAACTCTCAAATTACATTTATTTTGATATTTCTAATATCAATTATTCTAACATTTCACTAATTAGGTAATTATGGCATCACCATTGAGTCATAAATAAATTAACTTATTTAATGTATTAAAATTATAAATAAAATAAAATTATGCTGGAAATATTTTTAACTTTCTAATTAATATTTATAATCGAATTTATCTTTTTTATAACCCTATATTGAAAATGTATTATTTATTAGACATTGATTTTATCTCTTTGAACTCTTCTTTGAATTAAATAATAATAAATGTCCTAATCTAATCTGAGTGGACCTAAATGATAATATTTTATTCCTAATGTTGTTTTTGGTCGAGATACACTTGTCCAATAGAATTTGGAAATGTGTTAGGGTAATATTAATATCATTTTTGTAACACCCCATGCTTCTACGGTACGCTTCTCTTTGAATAATGCGATAGCGTGTGTTGTACGCAACACCGAGTTCTAACAACCAATCAAACTAGCCGTTATGAATAGTAATACCTACTTTTTAAAATTATATATATATTTTATATTTCAAAATTGACTTCATTGTTGGATTCGGAATATCTAATTTAGCCTAAGGTGAAATTTTGGTACTTTTCGGATAACTTTCATATTTTGATGAATAGTGAAAATTACTAAATTCTAATTAAAAACAACTTTTTTAATCAAAATAATTAATAGTGATAAATTATGAATTTTAGTAGTTTAAAAGTATATTTAGAATATATTTTTACCATTTAATATAATGTTGGTCATTGGACATAATTTTACAATTAAACCGAACATAAACAAGTGTCAATCTTTTGATAGTTATTATCTCTTAAAAACACGCTTTTTGTTTTGATAGCGGGAATTAATTTTAAATTAATTTCTGCCACTTCTGTGTTTTGAAATTAGGAAAATGGATTCCATATTTGGAATCAGGATGTTCAAATTGTGTAAATAGGTAACATTTATTTTTAGACATTTTGAATAATTACTGCGGCAAATATTTTATTTACCATGGTTAAGGGTAAATCCGGTAAATAAGGGTTAAAAAAATAATATTATAATAATACTAAATTACCCTAAAACGTGTCTTAACCCTATTGGTTGATACATGGTCGACCATGGACATCTTTGGGTCGATTTTGGGACCCCATGGATCCACTTGTAAGTGATAATGACACTTTATTTTAATTAAGTTAAAATGAATACAAAAATGACACAAGCATATATCTTTTTGCAAAACAATTGTTACATAGGGTTATATATGTTGGATTTTAGATTATAAATATTCATTATAAAGATAAAACGATTTCCTACTTAATGTGATTTTATTTATAATTTTTAGACTTTAAATAATTTACTTTATTTATGACACAATGATGATGCAGTAATTACTATAATAGTGAAAAATTAAAATAATTGATATTATAAATACCCAAATAAATATAATATGAAACTTTTAATGAATTAAACTAATTTTCTAGGATAATATGATATATTAGTATTGATTTAATTGACTTTTTTTGAAGTAATCAATCTGTTATGAGTTTCAAAAAAATCAACTATTGAATAGTGTCAAAATTGACATAAAAGAGTTCTTAAAACAGATATTATATTATTAATTGATATTAAATTCCTAAAAATATAAGGTTCGGCCAAGAGACTTATATCATGATAGGTTCAGCATTAATGGACCACTTGGGGGTCGCTTGGATGTATGTAGTAAGTTTATTAACCATATTATATAAAAATACAAAGAGACATTGTAAAAGTGAAACTAATTAACATAGAGTTAATACTTAAAGATAAGGTTAATATAAGTACCCAAACCTGTCTAAATTCTATTGGTTGAGTTTTTTTCGACCCATCCCCACCTTAACCTTTGAATAATCAACTTTGGATCCATTAGAAACCTAATATGAATTTATTATAAATTAATATTTCTAGCTTTTCCAAAGGTGCCCCTCACCCCTCTTATAAAAGGGTACTCCTCCTTCTAAATTTTTCACACCTTAAAAGACTTTTGGTTCGGCCAAACTCTGCCCAAATACTCTCCCAACTTCCCTCACTACAACCTAGGGGACTTATTTTTATCAGAAAGCCAACCTAAGGAGCACTTTTGATCAAATCAAAAGGATGAACCCGAAGAAGAGGTAATGATTTCACCTCCCTTTTCTAAGTTCATTTCTTCATCCACTTCTTCTTCCTTTGTTGTTACCATTCTAAAATAATAAATCCAGTATCATATATATACTGTGATGTTATTATAAATATGGTACAACCATATTCAGTATTCTATCCACCCTTTGAATAACATGTCACCATACGTGCGTACGTACGGCTTACCGTCTCCACGTCGTGGTGTAATTGTTAATCAATATAATATTATTTGGATGGGTATAATAATGATGTGTAACTCATGTAAATAATAAATATAACATATTAATGATTCTGTATATATGATATACCATCCATTTATAAATTATTTTAATATCAAAAGAATGATATTGTCGCTCGTGCGTACGTACGGACTACCGTCTCCACGAACGCGATGAGATTCACTCTCCATCGTATCCATTCAAGTATAATTATCATTTGATGATTTAACAATGATGTTTAAGGACTTGATATAATTTTGGATATGAATAATATAAAACCTATCCTTTACAAACATGTCTAACGTAACAAAACATATAAAAGAAAACAAGTAAGTTAACACCCGAAACAACGATAATACTAAGATATTATTATCAAATCAATATTAAAAGATCACATATGATTTCATATTAATGTATATGATTATTGTATAATTTAATAACAATTATTTCACCATTATACAGGAGGTTAACCTACCCCAACCAAGGAAAAGTACAAGGTAAGGGTTATTTCACAATCTCTTCATTATCCGAGGTTGTTTATATGTAAAAATCTACTAGGATCTCTTTATCATCCACATCCATGTTTTATTAAAAATGTATTTCAAAACTTTTATTATTATTTACAAGAATATGGGTTAAAGTCATTTATACCCTTGGTTGACTTGTTATAAGAGGTTTATAAAGGAATCTTTCCGTCGTTTTCAAAACAAGGTCCTTTTTAACCTTTTCGACAGAATTAAGGTAATAATGTTTATTAACTTATACGGAGGGTGCGGCTATTTTCCGCCGTTATAAAATCTTCAAAGCTTCCCTTACAAGCTTATAAGAATATTTTCAAAGAAAATGTTTTATTTTATATGGATCTTAAATGATTTCAAAATAAAAGGAGATATTTCTTTAAAACGAATTTTGATTTCATCTATGTCAACATCCTTTGATGGATTTTAAGATTATTTGATGTTGATTTATTATGATAAAAAACTTCTATATTGTATTGAAGGTTTTGTGATATGTTTGACTGTGGATGTGATATTTTTATACCATTCATAGTTTATGGTGAAATTATTGACATTTTGTATACTAGTTTTAATACGAATGTTTATGTTATGTTTAAACCTTTTCATATGGGAATGCATTGGACTTAGTAAGTGACGGGTGGAGCCCGCTATAGCTCCTCGATGCATCGGTAGGTCTCATGAGACAAACTATTGTCTTGGCACAAGGCCTTGAAAAAATCTTATTTGTAGTCTTGGCACGAGGCCTTGACTATGTGGTTATGATAGTCTGGCATTATGCATTCCAACATTATGAAAGTGGTTATTGATTTTTTCATGTGATTATTCGATTAGTAGAATATCCATGTGAATAAGTAAATGGCATTATTTAATTTTATTTATGCCATATCATGTTGAAAGTTCATGTTTGAAAGGCTTTTTTTTAGTTATACATTGCCTTAAATGTTTATTCTTATTTATGAAAGTTTCCGCTATATTGTTATCCTTACTGGGCATTAGAGCTCACCCCTTTTCTATGTTTTATTTTTCCCAGGAAGTGAAGAAGTAAATTATGAATGAACTGCAGGGATATTATGTGGTTATATGAGTGTGGATTATGGAGACATTATGTTGTTGTAGTAGTTTTTCATTTTATGATGTAATGTAAAACTTGTGAATATATCTAGTGTTTCCAAGGCTACTAAACCAATCGGTCTTTAGAGATTTGATCTTTCTTGTGATCATGCCAATGTTATGTAATAATGCACCGACTCTGGTTAACTAGGGTCGGGGCGTTACAATTGGTATCAGAGGAATTTTAGTACAAACCATGGAAGATGGATTTAGATAAACTCTGATTAGAGTACGTAGACCTAAGATGAACTTTGAGGATTAGTATAGAAGAACTTCCTAGAATTTTGGTATTGTAGAGATTTTGTGAGTTTTCCGAGCAATACATCCCTGTCTGGATACGAGCAGGTAGAAGCGGGTCTGGCACAGATGTACCTAGGGATAAAACCCGAAAACACCTCTTTGAGCTAGACTCGAACAGGAACTGGTGCAGGAAAACGGGCCTTGCTGCACTCTTGGTTACGACACTCCCGGGGGATATGCTTAGGATAACTCTCATTTTATTTACAAATCATTATGAAGGGTTTATGAGTATATACTTCCTCAATGAAAACATTTTTATGATTATGGATTATATCCATAAATAGTTCAATTTATGTTAAGTGTTTTATAAGTATGGGATTATGTATTTTGATTCATAAACTGATCTAGTTTATGCCATTGTTTAGAAATGGCGCCTAGTGGAAGAAATGGAAACCGTATCAATGCACACACTCCATGTTGGGATTTCCCTCCTGCTCAAGATAATTATAGTGGGGCTGGTGATGCAACTGGTGCCGATCAACTAATCACCATACTGGGACAACTTACTCAGGTTATGAATAATAACCTTACCCGTATGGAGAACCCTGATCCGCAGCGTGGAGGATCAATGATAGATCGATTCATGAGGCAACAACCACCAACGTTCAATGGGAATAAAAATCCCTCAGTATCCGAGCAGTGGATAAATTCCCTAGAGAAAATATTTCAGGCTTTGGGGAGCAGTGAAAGGGAAAAAGTTATCATGGCAGTTTACCGCCTCACTGGAGATGCTGATCAATGGTGGTCATTGATTCAAAACATGAAGGAAGATGATGAAGTATCAAATATGGAATGGAGGGAGTTCAAAGATCTGATTTTAGAAAAATAATTTCCTCGCGACCATCGAGCAGATATGGAAAGACAATTTCTGAGTCTGAGACAAAAGGAGGATGAGAATGTCACAAAGTATGAGGCTAACTTTACAAGGTTAGCGAGGTATGCTGGAGATTATATTCGCAACCCAAGAAGTAAGATGGATCGTTTCTTTGATGGGTTAAAACCATTTCTCCGTCGAGCATTAGTCTCACAATCCTTTTCATCGTACAAAGACATTGTCTCATGTGCTATCAAGACCGAAAAGGAATTCTCTAAGTCTTATGACTTTAAAGAAAAGCAAGAGAAGAAGAGACCTGCTGATCAATCTGGGAATGGAAATAAGGAGAAGAAGGGAAAGTTTGAATATCCATATTTTGTTAAATGCGGGAAGAAACATCCTGGTGCTTGCTTGAAGGGAATGAGAGTCTGTTACAAGTGTGGTGAAAAAGGCCACCAAGCTCGTGATTGCAAGGGGAAGAAGGAAGCTACCAACGTTCTGTGCTACAATTGCAGGGAGATGGGACATTATGCAAATGCATGTCCTAAGAGTCAGGAGAGCTTACCTCAGAAAAGGCCAAGGGATCAAGGACAGGCTTATGCTATCACTACTGCAGAGGTAGAAGCTCCAAAAAACGTGGTGGCAGGTAATTTAATGGTTTCCTCAAGTTTAGAAAATGCATTATTTGACTCTGGATCGTCGCATTGTTTCATATCTTCCCAGTTTGCTAAGAAAATTAGATATTTCCTATTTGATTTAATAAGGGAGTTTCCAGTTAAAACTCCTAAGGGAAGTATCATTGCAACAAAGTTTTGTGAATCAGTCCCCATTAGAGCACATAAATTTTCTTTATCTGCTGATCTCATCGTCATACCTATGATTGAGTTTGATATAATCCTCGGTATGGACTGGCTTTCGGACTATGATGAGAAGATTTATTGTAAGAAGAAAGAGGTTACTATTCTTGATGATAATGATAAGGAACACCTTATCTTTAGAGCAGAATCGTCACCACCTAATTCTTATTTAGATCCACCACCAGTAGCTCAACTTAATTCAATTATTGGGGAGGAAGAGAATGAAATAACTGTCGGTGAGGAAAGGAATGTTCAAATAGAGGATGTACCTGTTGTGAAAGAATTTGTAGATGTATTTACGGGAGATTTACCTGGACATCCTCCAGAACGAGAAGTTGAGTTTTTCATTGATTTGATTCCTGGATCAAGGCCTATATCGAAGAACCCTTATAGAATGGCCACTGTAGAGTTAGTCGAACTAAAGAAACAACTAGATGAATTGATTAATAAGGGATTTATTCGCCCTAGTGTTTCTCCATGGGGAGCCCCTGTTCTTTTTGTTAAAAAGAAAGATGGATCTATGAGGTTATGTATCGACTACATGGAGATCAATGATATAACGATAAAGAACAAGTATACCCTACCTCGTATTGATGATTTATTTGACCAACTGCATGGAGCTCAATACTTTTCAAAGATTGACCTTCGATCTGGATACCATCAGTTGTGTGTGAAGAAGGAAGACATTCCGAAGACAGCATTTCGAACCAGGTACGGGCATTACGAGTTTACTGTAATGCCGTTTGATTTGACTAATGCACCCTCTGTATTCATGGATCTGATGAATAGAGTTTTCAAGGAGTATCTCGATGAATTTGTGGTGGTATTTATTGATGATATCTTGGTATACTCGAAAACCTACGAAGATCATGAAAACCACTTGTGCATTATCTTGAAGACTCTGAGGAGGCATGAATTATATGGGAAGTTTAGCAAGTGTGAATTCTGGATTCCTGAGATTTCTTTTCTTGGCCATATTGTCTCTAAAGATGGAATCTCTGTTGATCCTTCTAAGACCAAGGCAATCCAAGAATGGCCAGCACCTATGAGTATAACTGAGGTACGCAGTTTTATTGGTTTGGCAGGTTATTATCGACGTTTCGTCCAGAATTTTCCCCGACTGGCTAACCCATTAACGAAGCTCACACGTAAAGGGGTTAAATGTTTTTGAAAAAAAGATTGTGAAGAATGTTTTGAAGAACTGAAGAAAAGATTAGTCAATGCTCCTATATTGACTCTACCATCGGGGAATGATGGGTTCGTTATTTATAGTGATGCATCAAAGAAAGGACTTGGCTGTGTCCTTATGCAGAATGATAGAGTTATTGCCTATGAATCACGACAGTTGAAAATTAATGAAAAAAACTATCCTACTCATGATCTCGAGTTAGCAGCTGTGATCTTTGCTTTGAAGATATGGAGGCACTA
The DNA here is from genome assembly GCA_963277665.1 of Viscum album. NCBI lineage: Eukaryota > Viridiplantae > Streptophyta > Magnoliopsida > Santalales > Viscaceae > Viscum > Viscum album. Next base: position 1,532,425,062 of record OY728152.1, on the reverse strand, counting down.
CCTCTATGGTGAAAAATGTGAGATTTATACTGATCACAAGAGTTTGAAGTATATTTTCTCACAAAAATAACTCAACATGAGGCAAAGGAGATGGCTTGAATTACTCAAGGATTATGATTGTATGATACACAACCACCCGGGGAAGGCAAACAAGGTGGAAGATGCTTTGAGTAGAAAAGACCATGGAGTTTTGAACAATATATGAATTGAAAAGGATCCAATTTTTATGGATCTAGTGAAGATGGACATGGGAATAACCAGGGAAGGTGAAACATCAATGCTTTTTCAAATGGTTGCCAAACCATATTTACTAGAAAAGATTAAGAGTTCTCAGACCGATGATGAAGAATTCAAAAAGAAGATTAAAGCTGTGAATGATGGGAGATTGAGAGACTTTGTGTATGAAGATGGAATTTTGAAATTCGGGAAGAGACTTTGTGTTCCCGATTTACCTGATCTAAAAAGGGAATTGCTGGATGATGCTCATAGTTCCAATTTCTCTATACACCCTGGGAGCACAAAAATGTATAGAGATTTGAAGGAACATTTTTGGTGGGACAACATGAAGAGGGAGATTGCTAATTTTGTGTCAAGAAGTATGGTTTGTCAACAAGTGAAAGCTGGAAGGCAACAGCCTGGAGGAGTCATGCAACCTCTTCCCATACTGGAGTGGAAATGGGACAATATTACGATGGACTTTGTCATGGGGATACCAAAGACTCCTAGAAGGAATGATGCAATATGGGTTATTTTTTATCGTCTTACCAAGTCAGCACATTTTCTTGCTATAAGAGAAGATCTACCCCTAGAATGTCTAGCAAGACTATATATTAATGAAGTTGTGAGACTTCATGGAGTACCCTTATCAATTGTTTCTGATCGTGATCCCCGTTTTACTTCAAGATTTTGGAAAAGTCTTCAGAAATCCCTGGATACTGAACTTCATTTGAGCACTGCTTACCACCCTCAGACAGATGGACAATCAGAACGGACTATTCAGACCTTAGAAGACATATTGAGATCTTTCTCACTTGACTTTCAGGGTATGTGGGATCAATATTTACCACTGGTAGAATTTTCATATAACAATAGCTTCCATTCGAGTATTCAGAAGGCACCATATGAAGCGTTATACGGAAAGAGATGTCGTACACCAACCTGTTGGGATGACGTTGGTGAAAGAAAACTTGTAGGCCCAGAACTGGTGGAGGAAACGGTGGAAAAAGTGAAAGTAATCCAAAATCACATCAAAGAAGCTCAAAGTAGGCAGAAGAGCTATGCCGATAATCGAAGGATTTGGAATTTCAAGTCGGTGATCATGTTTTCCTGAAGGTATCTCCGTGGAAAGGAGTCATACGTTTTGGTAAGAAAGGTAAATTGAGTCCCAGGTACATCGGACCTTTCGAAATTCTAGAACAAATTGGGGTTGTAGCTTACTGATTGGCAATGCCGCCATGTCTCTCCAAAGTTCACGATGTGTTCCACATATCTCTATTGAGGAAATACCTGCCTGATCCAATGCATGTACTCACCTATAAGGAATTAGAACTGGAACCCGATCTTTCCTATTGTGAAGAGCCCGTCAGGATTCTTGATACAAGAGAACAAGTACTGAGAAACCGGACGACGCGTCTGATAAAAGTTTTGTGGAGAAACCATAAGATGGAAGTGGCAACGTGGGAACCCGAGGAACTTATGATGAAGAACCACCCGAGTCTTTTCATACGATAGTATTCTAGAAATTTCGAGGACGAAATTATTTGAAGGAGGGGAGAATGTAACACCCCAAGCTTCTACGGTACGCTTCTCTTTGAATAATGCGATAGCGTGTGTTGTACGCAACACCGAGTTCTAACAACCAATCAAACTAGCCGTTATGAATAGTAATACATACTTTTTAAAATTATATATATATTTTATATTTCAAAATGGACTTCATTTTTGGATTTGGAATATCTAATTTATCCTCAGGTGAAATTTTGGTACTTTTCGGATAACTTTCATATTTTGATGAATAGTGAAAATTACTAAATTTTAATTAAAAACAAATTTTTTAATAAAAATAATTAATAGTGATAAATTATGAATTTTATTAGTTTTAAAGTATATTTAGAATATATTTTTACCATTTAATATAATGTTGGTCATTGGACATAATTTTACAATTAAACCGAACATAAACAAGTGTCAATCTTTTGATAGTTATTATCTCTTAAAAACACGCTTTTTGTTTTGACAGCGGGAATTAATTTTAAATTAATTTTGCCACTTCTGTGTTTTGAATTTAGGAAAATGGATTCCATATTTGGAATCAGGATGTTCAAATTGTGTAAATAGGTAACTTTTATTTTTAGACATTTTGAATAATTACTGCGGTAAATATTTTATTTACCATGGTTAAGGGTAAATCCGGTAAATAAGGGTTAAAAAAATAATATTATAATAATACTAAATTACCCTAAAACGTGTCTTAACCCTATTGGTTGATACATGGTCGACCATGGGCATCTTTGGGTCAATTTTGGGACCCCATGGATCCACTTGTAAGTGATAATGACACTTTATTTTAATTAAGTTAAAATGAATACAAAAATGACACAAGCATATATCTTTTAGAAAAACAATTGTTACATAGGGTTATATATGTTGGATTTTAGATTATAAATATTAATTAGAAAGATAAAAATATTTACTACATAATGATATTTTATTTATAATTTTTAGACATTAAATAATTTATTTTATTTATGACACAATAATGATGCAGTAATTACTATAATAGTGAAAAATTAAAATAATTGATATTATAAATACCCAAATAAATATAATATGAAACTTTTAATGAATTAAACTAATTTTATAGGATAATATGATATATTAGTATTGATTTAATTGACTTTGTTTGAAGTAATCAATCTGTTATGAGTTTCACAGAAATCAACTATTGAATAGTGTCAAAATTGACATAAAAGAGTTCTTAAAACAAATATTATATTATTAATTGATATTAAATTCCTAAAAATCTAATGTTCGGCCAAGAGACTTATATCATGATAGGGTCATCATTAATGGACCACTTGGGGGGTCGCCTGGATGTATTTAGTAAGTTTATTAACCATATTATATAAAAATACAAAGAGACATTGTAAAAGTGAAACTAATTAACTTAGAGTTAATACTTAATGATAATGTTAATATAAGTACCCAAACCTGTCTAAATTCTATTGGTTGAGTTTTTTTCGACCCATCCCCACCTTAAACTTTCAATAATCAACTTTGGATCCATTAGAAACCGAATATGAATTTATTATAAATTAATATTTCTAGCTTTTCCAAAGGTGCCCCTCACCCCTCTTATAAAAGGGCACTCCTTCTCATTTCTTCACACATTAAAAGCCTTTTGGTTCGGCCAAACTCTGCCCCAATACTCTACCAACTTCCCTCACTACAACCTAGGGGCCTTAGTTTGATCAGAAAGCCAACCTAAGGAGCCCTTTTGATCAAATCAAAAGGAAGAACCCGAAGAAGAGGTAATGATTTCACCACCCTTTTCTAAGTTCATTTCTTCTTCCACTTCTTCTTCCTTTGTTGTTACCATTATAAAATAATAAATCCAGTATAATATATATACTGTGATGTTATTATAAATATGGTACAACCATATTCAGTATTCTATCCACCCTTTGAATAACATGTCACCATACGTGCGTACGTACGACTTACTGTCTCCACGTCGTGGTGTAATTGTTATTCAATATAATATTATTTGGATGGGTATAATAATGATGTGTAACTCATGTAAATAATAAATATAACATGTTAATGATTCTTTATATATTATATACCATCCATTTATATATTATTTTAATATCAAAAGAATTATATTGTCGCTCGTGCGTACGTACGGACTACCGTCTCCACGAACGCGATGAGATTCATTCTCCATCGTATCCATTCAAGTATAATTATCATTTGATGATTTAAAAATGATGTTTAAGGACTTGATATCATTCTGTATATGAATAATATAAAACCTATCCTTTACAAACATGTCTTACGTAACAAAACATATAAAAGAAAACAAGTAAGTTAACACCCGAAACAATGATAATACTAAGATATTATTATCAAATCAATATTAAAAGATCATATATGATATCATATTAATGTATATGATTATTGTATAATTTAATAAAAATTATTTCACCATTATACAGGAGGTTAACCTACCCCAACCAAGGAAAAGTACAAGGTAAGGGTTTTTTCACAATCTCTTCATTATCCGAGGTTGTTTATATGTAATAATCTACTAGGATCTCTTTATCATCCACATCCATGTTTTCTTAAAAATGTATTTCAAAACATTTTTTATTATTTACAATAATATGGGTTAAAGTCATTTATACCCTTGTTTGACTTGTTATATGAAGTTTATAAAGGAATCTTTCCGTCGTTTTCAAAACAAGGTCCTTTTTAACCTTTTCGACAGAATTAAGGTAAGAATGTTTTTTTAACTTATACGGCGGATGCGGCTATTTTCCGCCGTTATAAAATCTTCAAAGCTTCCCTTACAAGCTTATAAGAATATTTTCAAAGAAAATGTTTTATTTTATATGGATCTTAAATGATTTCAAAATAAAAGGAGATATTTCTTTAAAAAGAATTTTGATTTCATCTATGTCAACATCCTTTAATGGATTTTAAGATTATTTGAAGTTGATTTATTATGATACAAAACTTCTATATTGTATTGAAGGTTTTGTGATATGTTTGAATGTGGATGTGCTATTTTTATAGCATTCATAGTTTATGGTGAAATTGTTGACATTTTGTATGCTAGTTTTAATACGAATGTTTATGTTATGTCTAAACCTTTTCATATGGGAATGCATTGGACTTAGTAGGTGACGGGTGGAGCCCGCTATAGCTACTCAATGCATCGGTAAATCTCATGAGACAAACCAGTTTCTTGGCACAAGGCCTTGACAAAATCGTATTTGTAGTTTTGGCACGAGGCCTTGACTATGTGGTTATGATATTCTGGCATTATGCATTCCAACATTATGAAAGTGGTTATTGATTTTTGCATGTGATTATTCGATTAGTAGAATATCCATGGGAATAAGTAAATGGAATTATTTCATTTTATTTATGCCATATCATGTTGAAAGTTCATGTTTGAAAGGCTTTTGTTTTAGTTATACATTGCCTTAAATGTTTATTCCTATTTATTAAAGTTTCCGCTATATTGTTATCCTTACTGGGCATTTGAGCTCACCCCTTTTCTATGTTTTATTTTTCCCAGGACGTGAATAAGTAAATTATGAATGAACTGCAGGGATATTATGTGGGGATATGAGTGTGGATTATGGAGACATTATGTTGTTGTAGTAGTTTTTCATTTTATGATGTAATGTAAAACTTATGAATATATCTAGTGTTTCCAAGGCTATTAAACCAATCAGTCTTTCGAGATTTGATCTTTCTTGTGATCATGCCAATGTTATGTAATAATGCACCGACTCTGGGTAACTAGGGTCGGGGAGTTACAATTTTACCCTTAATTACCCTATTTACGTTTAACTATCGTAAATAAAAGTAAAAAGTTACTATTCATCAAAAATTATTTTCATCTCATTGAACCACATTTTCTCCTTTATATTAACCATGTGTCTCATATTTTCAAAATTCCACTCACAGAAGCGGTAAAATTATGTTTTGTGTGAATTTCCACATTCTCCTAGGAGGTGGGTAAAAGACGTTGAAAAGTTTAATAAAATTTTTATATTTCTAAAAGTATTATAAACTAACTCCAATTAATTATAATTAACTTATATAGGTATTATGTATCTATTTTGTCCTTAATTAAATTTAAATAAAATTAAAAATTGTTTAAATAAAAATTCTCTTTTAAACTATGGCTCAGTGTTTTTTCATTATTCATCACAAAATGAATGTTTTCAGAAAAATACAAAAAATTCACCTGAAGCTAATTTTGATATTATGAATCCAAAAATGAAGTCCATTTTGAATGATAAAATTTATAAAATTTTAGAAAATGGGTATTAATATTTATAACGGCTAGTTTGATTGGTTGTGGTGTGTGTTAGAACTCGATGTTGCGTACAACACACGCTACTGTATTATTCAAAGAGAAGCGTACCATGGAAGCTTGGGTTGTTACAGTCTCTCTTTCTATGGTCCACCCTATTTTTTCCTATTTATCTTACCCTGTGGTTCCTCGACCTTCACTCCATCATTTATATGATAGGATATGAAATCTCAAGATAGATGGCCCTGGCCATAACAGAAGAAACACAATCTCTCTCTCAAAATATTTGAGTCATACAAAGATCCATACACCACTGAACCTATATACTAGATTCCACTCCTAAACCATATGAAATTCTTGGATCATTGTTACTTTCTTTAGCTACCTACTATAATGGTCTAACCTCTTGGATTCCTACAACTAGAACCCACTGTTGGCTCATGATCTTCCAAGAATCCCTCCACGACTATGGACAAATCAAGAACTCTAGAATAGGTGGGAATGAAGAGGTATACCACTAAGTCCCCTATTTCATTGTAAAATTTTTTTTCATTGGTTCATGCTCAAAAAATGGCTCTCTAAACTATCCAAGGAGTATCACAAGAGACTGTTAAACCTCCAAAAAAACTCATCCACTATCAAACATCCATGATTCTGATGAAGAAACTCCAATATGTGAAATGATCACAATATGGATGAATTAAACTCTTACCTAAAAAATTCATAAAGGCTTAAATAGATATATTTGTCTCCTTGGCTGATTGAGTCACTATACACTACAATCGCCCAGTAGATCCCAGAATAAAATTGGCACGATAACCTCTATCTAGTCCGCAGAAGTCCTTACAAGGAGTAAATCATGAGTGGATACCTCTAGCCAGTCTTCCGCCACTAGGGAGTCTTTCTCACTCTATAACACAGGAATTTTCATCATATAAAACATTGGTAATGAAATTATCATACATGCATCCTCAATGGGAACTTCCAATGATAGCATTTTTTAAATGGGTGGGGGTATATACGGTAACTAACTAAGATGTGATATCTCTAAATATAGGTCCATTTACTAAAACCTCATCACTTAATGAATCATCTTCATGATCATGTGGCAGAATCAAAAATGTCTATATTAATAGAGGCATCCCAAAATAATGAATATGTACCATAGTCAAATGGTATATATGGGGAGATTACTCAAGAAGGGGATGAAAACCACAACTTATTCTTATATGATGCATGTATGAATTTTTTCACTACAAAAAATGTCTATATGTACCAAGTGGAAATAAAAGTGATCATAATCAGTGTGTATAGATACATTATCCACCACACCAACATTGGAGTCCCTTTCTGGAAATTTGAGCTTGAAACAAAGAACAATGTAACCCCAAAACAATATGATAGACTCTAGTCATTTGGTACAACTGAATCCTATGAAACCACTCTATCATGCCCCGACCCACCATGTTCCTAACCATGAAAATACCAAGCCTATGTCACATAGGCTATGTATAGGGTCATGGGCTTGACATTTATGGATATTACATCATTTGAGATTAATATTCATAACATTACAATGATACATGCTCAAGAACAATAATAGTTTACTGTATTTGGAAACATAGAACCTATTCTTCTGGTTTGGTGATAGATCTAAAACACCACCCTTAAAGAACACCCCCTTTTGTAATCCTACTTAAATACCTTCTTCATAACCAGTGGAAAGGAATCATATGAAAGGGGTGAGAATGAATTCTCAGTAAGGGTAAATAAAGGAAATATATAAGAATCACCTGAACATAAGTGTACAAGAACATGATTATAACTTTTTTTGATCATAAACAACATATCAATGATAAAAAACATGAGACATAGGATAAATATTGGAAGTTCATAAGACACATATCATAATATGATAAATATGCTGAACCATGTGAGCATATAATAGGAATAAGACATACAATGTGTTGAAACTATATAAAGACATAATATATTTCCCCATAAATCAATTCTTGTTTCCAAAAACATATATAGGAACTTCATGGGGACTACATAAATTGGGAAGGATACGCCATCACCCCCAATCATATCCCATTCATTGTAAGGGATCTTGTTTTCCTATCTTCCTATAGTGGATTTAGTTTCTCCATCTTATGTTGTGGATCAAGAATACAAACATTATTCCCATCATTTTATTAGGAGATATAAATCATTACCCAATTAATTGGAGATATATATAAGTCTGAAAAATCTCATAATTAAATCATACATACATGTGCCCAAAATTAATAAACAATCATATTATAACCCATGGAATAACATGGGTTTCATAAATATGTAATCATATCTTAATATGTGGAAAATGATATGTATCGTAATCATTTAATCAAATCATTAATCATAAAAAGAATAAGGTTTCATAGGAATATAACCCATGAAAGTGAATTTTGTTTCATAAATATCATTCCCTCAAAACATAAACCATTTAGATAAGTAATATGAATGGCTTCCTTGGATCACATAACCAGAAAATCCAAAACTATAACTAAGGAATTAGTCTTATATGGAGTATGATTTTGAAATATCCCTTATAGCATAAAATTATAAAATTATATAAAATTTTGCATATCATTCTCTTTAAACCCACTTAAATATATAAATTAGTCATGAAAATTCATTTAAAAACATTTCTTGATGGAAATATATTTTCTGCATTGAAAAAAATTCTCTTTAAAATATAAATATTTTTGAAAACTTTTTTTTTAAATATAATTGAGAACATAGAATGAAAGCATGAACAAATCTTGAAAACCTTTTTTATTGAATCCTTATATATGAAAATTCAAAACATTTTAAAACATATTTTAAACATAATTTCTTTTCAAACCCTTTTTCTTTAAAAAAACATTGAAACCCATTAAATTATTATTTCAACAGAAAGTAAAAATATTATTGAACAAAAAATAGTTATGAAAAAAAATTTTACTTCAAAAAAAAATTAAAAACAATGAATTTTCAGATTATTTCAGAAAAACATTTTCTTAAAAAATTAATCTTATAAACTTTCAATGGAATATTCATCAATTAGCAGTCGTGACTGGTGATAAATAGTTATATTTTAAACATTTCTTTTTCACTTTAAAAATTATAAAAAAGTTAATCAATCTGAAAATGACAATAAGAATCAATTTTTAAAACCCATTTTCTTAAAAAGGTAAAAAATTGGAAAAATGTATTTTATATCTCATTGGAGAATAATATAACTTTTTTTAATAATATTTCTTGAAAACATTGTTTTGAGGGAACACAGATTTCTGACCAAAAGATAAATAATACGGATTTTCATAAAAACATATTTCAAAAATATATGAAGTACCAAATAGTGGAAAAATGGATCTAATAAATGATGATATCATGTATGAACATAGTAGAATTAAATTCGAGAGTGTTCTTGGTAGATTTAATGATAATCATAAACAATCCTGATAAATGATGAGATTGAATCAAAAAACTGCTACCCCTTTAGAAAATTGGATTCATAATACCCACGAAATAATAATAATACCTAAACATACAATATCATTAAAATAATTATTTTTATGATATAACATTTTAATTGATAGTATATACACCCCACAGAAAAACTTAGGTGCATTACATTGCATATATCTCAACGAAGTCAAATTGAGACAAAATTACTTTATCGATTTGGTATATTCTGATCTATAAACCCAAAAAATATCGATCATAAAATTGGTATGTAAATACCAATAAATATTATTATATTAATCATATAATTTATTAATGGTAATTATATACACCACACAAAATAAATGTGTATTGAGTAAGGTGTACATCTCACAAAAATATAAGAGAGACTATAAATCCCCTTAACATTAGTCTTGAATTTTATGGTACACATTAAACCCTCTTGTATAATATATATATATATAATTATTATAGATCTATTATATAATCATATCATTTTGACTAACACTTTATCTGATATTATTATGACTTTATATTACATTTTTAGTAACAACTACCTTTTGATGTTACGTTTCGGGTAATATCTTTGTTGTTTTTCGTTTATGTTTTGACTTATTAAACATGATAATCTTTAATAGATCATGATTTACATATATATAGAATTTAAAATATGTCTCATATATCATAAATATTGAGTATATAAATATATATAATAATTTATAAAATATATATCTTTGAAATGGAATCCACTGTCCATTGAGACGGTAGGTCGTGTGTATACTTGAATGTTGTTTCCATTTTTAGTCATATTTAATGAAATAATGTAATTGAAGAATATGTGTATATATATATATAACATCATTTAATTATAATTATTTTTTAATATATATCATAGAATTTCAATAAATCCACCCATAAACCATTCCATTTAATGTATGAACAAATAACATCACTTTGAGGAGGGGGTAGTCCGCAAGTCCACAATCAATGTTTTCATATTAATAAAAAATTAAAATCATGAAATTATGATTTATATAAAAATTAAATAAGAATAAGTAAATCATTAATACCATATATATGATATAAAAATATTGTTTCCATCATAATTACCAACCTTGAGAGGTGGTAAAGGAAAAATAGACAACATCAATTCTTGAGGAGGTAATTTTCCATTCACAAGAATGGTATGTTAGTGAACCATTAGATTAATGTGTACATAATTATTGTTATAAAACATATAATTATATTTATGATACAATGGTTATTATATAATATTGGAACAAAAATTGTTTAGGTAGAGAGAATGGAAGAAAAATAAAACATCTTGAATAAGTATGTTGCCACTTCTCTGGGTAAGTCCTGTTGGTTTGAACCCACAGGCATCCTTGGTAGGATTAATCCCAAAAGGGAGGATTTCATCATAAAGAGATGGATTTTCTGAGATTATTTTATAAAAGTATTGGGATCCAATGTTCTTGAGAGTTGTGAATAAGTGTGTGGGGTGATTTCCTTTTTATAATGGTGGATGAGTTGAATTCTTATATGTCTTTTATATGCTTTTCCAATGGAAGGTGAATAAAATAATGATCCAAAACTGATACAATGGATTATATGGTCTAAATATGAACATCCAAGGTATTTTGTTTAAGATTATAGGTCATTTGGGCCTTATATTTAATGTTTAGTCCATTGTTAAGCTATTTTTTCTCTTAATCAATGTAATTAATTAAAAACAGGTTTACTAGTATTTTTGGTAAAAAAATCTAAGATAAATATAATATAAATTATAATTTGTTATGATTCCAAATATGTAATCCATTTGATGAAATTAAAATCTCATAATTTTCAGAGATTAATTGAAACTTACTCTCATAGATGGGATGACAAAGTAGGTTTTTAAAGTAATAAAGTACAAAAGATCAGTACGATTTTAAATCCTTTTTCACTGTGAAACTTATTACAATGACCTACATAAGGTTAATTTTTGAATGAAAATTCTAATTAAAATTTAAAACAAAAAATTTGCAATTTAAATATATAAATTAATTAGACATATATTGAATTTTAATGAGAAATTGATGTTTTTCACAATTCATCAAAAAATGGCACTTCTCATAAAAATACCAAAAATTAACCAAAAGTAAATTTTGATATTAATATTCCAAAGTCAGGTTCATTTTAAAAAAACTATAAAAATAATATTTATAATGAGTTCTCCATTAAAAGGAGTTAATCTTATCATTTATTAAAAATCATCTTTTATTAATAAAATTGGATTTTTTTTTATTATATACCTATAGAATATATTGGAAGAGTATCAAAAATATCGATTGAATATATAACAAATGATGTTTATTTTAAAATTTATACAAATTTGGTTTTCTTTATTTATTGAGATTAATTATGATTTTACAAATAAAAATAATTTTATATATTTATTTTTAAAAAGTCATTAATTTCATTTCTACTAATTGATAACAAATGGATTCATTTTATGTTAAATTTTATATTATATTTTCAAAATTTTGTAAATTTTATTCGTAACTTCCATTCCAATGACTAGGTAGTAGCTATAATAAAATAAATAATATCTTGTTGCTTGGTAAAACATTAACTTTAATGTGAAAAAATATATAAAAGGGACTCAGAATTGTGTGTGATACAATCTAAACATATTGTTTTGGGTACCACAATATTATCTATTTTTGCGTATAGAGTGTGATATAAGTGGTGTTACATATAATTCAAGCCACACTAACTTCTTTTTTATAATATAGGTTATATTAAATGTTAGATTAATTGTAAAATATCAAACTATTAAATTAAATAAAAATAATAATTAAAAAAATACCAGTTTGATATCTTATACCCTCCTTAAAATTAATTGTACCATTAAAATTTGGTTGGGTTATCAATGGTCTAATACTTGAATGTTTCTTTCTTATAAATACAGAACTTATATATGAATGGTAAAACGTCCATTAAAAATGGAATGTTGGAAACATATCTATTTCCCAAAGTAACAAATAACTATTATTCCACCCAAGAGAACATAGGTGTGAGGGTAAAACATGTAAATTGAATAAAAATATGACTTTCATGGTATGATGGAGAGTTATATAGAACATGGTTAGGAAAACGTTAAAAATCACAAAGCCATAAATATATGATGATCTTAGGGGCCATTTGATTCATAAGAAACTAAGGTACTTGGATACAATTTTTGTATTCAAGATCCTTTTTCCCAAATTTGAATATTTTTAATGAAAATATATACTTACGTGATTTTAGGAAAAACTTATCCTTTGTTATGTCCTGATGAAATTATAATTCATATCTTATTCCAATAAATGAAGGTAAATGTTTCATTCCTGATGCATTTAAAGATAATGAGGTATGTAAATCTAATGATAGACTATACCATCTATCTTTATATAAAAAATGTTATCAAATGTTATCAAATATTAAAAAATCCTTATGTGAAGAGATAATACATTAACATAAACCATTAAACAAATGATTATCTATACAACCCTTCCAAAATATGGAAGTCAAAAACATTACAAATAAGCTCACTAAATTCTCTAAAAACTCTTTATCACTGATACCCCATATACCAAAAAGTATCTTTTTGTTTCCACATATCAAAATTTTTAATATATTCAACATGTATTCTCTTGAAATATAGTAATAACATGAATTACCATGAATCCTTTTTGAAAGAATATATGTTTCCTTATTCCAATGTTTATTTGGTATATTTCACAAATAAAAAAAATGTTTTATAGTGGCCTAAGATTAAAATATATCGATATTAAATCATTTTATATTTTTATTCATAACATTACGAAAATACATGCCCGAGGAACATAATAGCTTACTGTATTTGGAAACATGGAACACATTCTTCTAGTTTGGTGAATGATCATGAATATATCCCTTAAATATATTCCTCTTTATTTCTCCTAATTAAATCCTTTCTTTATAACTTGTGGAAATGAAACATACGGGTGAACATGAATTCTCAGTATCAGTAAATAATGGAAATATGTAAGAATATCATGAACATATGCATACAAGTACATGATTATATCATTTGAAGATCATACAAATAAAATTAATGATTAGAATCATGATGCATGTGATAAATATTAGTTTTTCATAAGACAAGAATCATAATATAATGAAGAACATCAACCATGTGAGCATATCCAAAAAATAAGAAATAGAATTTTTGAAAACACATAATGATGTAATGTCATTCCCCACAAATCAAGTATTGTTTCCAAAAAGTTATATAGGAACTTCACGGGGAATTCATATACTAGGAAGAATACACCATCATCCCCAGCCTGAATGGACCGAAGGCCTTCATTTTTATTGATTTTTGATAACCCCCCTCTCAAGAGATGAGGGGGAACCCTTACAAGGCCCATAGGCTCATAGATTACATGGCCCATCAGCTTAAGAGATTACATGTCCCAAAGGTCTTAGGGAATTCAACCAGACTATCTACAAGGAACTTCCCCTCCCGAGCATCTGCATCATGAAAGTATCTCTCCACCTTTGCTTGACCATCTGGCTAGGCTTCCCGTGAAATCACAAGTTGGTACCGATGGCATAGCCATACCCTCTCATTCTGACAATCCATTTGGGTCTTCTCTGTTGTGTGCGCCTTCTCTGAATCCTCTACTCGGGCTGATCTTCTAACAAATACGTATATTCTAAACATTTCTTTTTCACTGTAAAATGTTTCAAAAAGTTCATTTATCAATGAATGACAAGAAGATTCAGTATTTAATACCCTTTTTCAAAAAAAAGTTAAAAAGGGGTAAAATTTCATTTATAGCTCATTGGATAATAGTATAATATTTTTTAAAAAATGTTTTTAGAAAACACTGTTTTGAGATAACATAGACTTTCAATCGAAAGGTTAAATACTTCCAAATTTTCATAAAAAAATATTTCATAATTTTTCTAAGTACAAAAGATTGTGAAAATTATAGTAATACATGATTATGTCATGGATAACCATATTATAAGAAAATTCCACTGTGTTCTTTACATATGGAACATTAATCAATAAAAATCCTAATAAACGATGAGTTTAGTACAATAAACCCTTACAACGTTGGTATCTTTGATTCATAGTCCCTAAAAAATAAAAATATTACCTAAATATTAAAATATAATTTTTATAATGAGTTTTATGATATAATATTTCAATTTTTAGTATATACATCCCATAGAAAATTATAGGTGCATAACATGGAATATTTCTCAAAGAATTAAAATTGACACAAAATTACTTTATCGATTTGGTAGATTTGAGCCATAAACCCATGAAAGAAATATCATCAAATAGATTTGTAAATACCAATAAACATAGTCATATTAGTCATTGAATATGTTAATGGTAGGTATATACACCACAAAAAATAAATTAGTGGTGAGTAAGGCATACATCTCATAGAAATAAAAGTTAAAGTAGAAATCCCCTTATCATTAGTCTTGAATTTCATTGTACACATAAAACCCTCCTGTATAAAAAATATAATATTATTTTAGATCTACCAAAGAAAAATTTCATTTTAATTAGCACAAATCTGATTTTGTAATAAATTTATGTTTCCCATTTATTTACAACTCCATGTTAATGTTACGTTCAAGGTAATAACTGTTTTGTTTTCTGTATATATTTTGACTTATTATTCTTGATCCACTTTAATAGACCATGATTTAATTATTTCAAGAATTTTAAAAATGACTTATATATAATACATAATATGTTTATAAATATTTATACTAATTTAAAAAATATATATATTTGTAATGGAATCCACTATCCATTGAGACGGTAGGTCGTGTGTACGCATCAATGTTGTTTCCGTTTTGATGTCATATTGAAATAAAGAAAGTAACTGAAATATATTTCTATTTATATAACATCAGGGAATTATAATTATTTTTTAATATACATTATATACTTTCAATAAACTCATCCTTAATACATTCAATTTAAATTATGAACAAATCACATAACTTTGAGGATTGGGTAGTCTGTACATCCACAATCAATGTTTTTGTATTTACAGAAACTTGACTACTTGAAATTATGATTTATATGATAATTATTGAAACATTAATAAATCATAAATAACAAATATATAATATAAACATTTATTTTCCATAATAATTACCATCCATGAGATGTGGTAAAGGAAAAATGGATAACATCATTTCTTGAGGAGGTAGTTTTTCATACACTAGAATGGAATGTTAGTGAACCATTAGATGAAGGTGTGGATAATTATAGGCATAAAACATAAAATGAAAACATATAAGTTTATTAATTATACAAATTATATTATATAAAAATTTAATAATAGTAGTTTATAGGTGGAGAATGAAAAAAACAAAGGATCTTGAGGAAAAAAGTAACCACTTTATTGGGTAACTCTTATTTGTTTGAACCAAAGGGATTCCTTGGTTGGATTTATTAACAAAGGGATTTTTTTATAAAAAAAATCTGATTTTTTTGATATTATTATAGAATAGTTTGGGTGAGTGAATTTTCTTGATATTTTGAATAAGTGGGAGGGTGAGTGCCTTTTATAATGAAGGAGGAGTGGAATTCTCGTATGTTTTTTATATGGGAATTCCGCACATGTTTTTCCAATGAAAGGTAGATAAAATATTGATCCAAAACATATTAAATGGGTTATCTCATAGAAGGATGAACATGAAATGTATTTTGGACCCGTTTATTGGTTATTTTGGGCTTTATGTTTAATGTTTAGTCCTTTGTTATGATATTTTTTCTATTATTAACGTAATTAATTTAAACATGTTTACTAATATTTTAGGTAAAAAACTAACAAGATATTATTAGAAATTATAAATTATTATGATTAAAAATATGGAATACATTTGGGGAAATTATAATATCATAAATGGTAGAAATGAATTCAAATTTAATATCACAAAGGGGGCGACAAAGTAGGGTTTTAATGTAAAAAATGTACAAAAGATTGGTATGATTTTAAATCCATTTTCAATGTAAAATTTATTAGAGTGAACTAAATTAAATTAATTTATATAAAAATTATCTAATTAATGTTTAAAATAAAAATAAAATAAAATTTAACTATATAAATAAATTAGACGAAAAATTAGTTTTCAATTAAAATTCGTCGTTTTTCACAATTTGTCAAAAAATGAAAATTGTCAAAAAAATTCCAAATATTCACCCAAATTAAAATTTTGATATTACTATTATAAAATAATTTTTATTATTTAAAAAAATATTCAAGTGTAAATATCATATTTAAAATTAGGTCTACATTAAAAGGAGGGAAAATTATATTTTAAAAATCACGTATTTTATTAATAAAATTGGATTTGTTTTTATCTTATACCTATGAAATATTTCAAAAGAGTATAAAAAAATCATTGAATATATAACATATGATTTTTATTTTACAAATTTTATATATTTGGTTTTCTTACTTTATTGAGATTAAATTTTCTTATACAATGAAAAATTGGTTTCTTAAAAAAGTAATATCATTATTTTAAAATTGTTCTTGAATTCATGTCTACAAATTGATAAGTAAAGGATTAATTTTATATAGAAGTATCAATTCCATTTTCCAAATTTGGTAAATCTTATTCGTAACATACATTCCTATGACAAAGTGGTAGGTATAATAATATAAATAGCACCTTGTAGTTTTGTAAAACATTACCTTACATGTAACAAAAGCTATCTAAGGGACTCAGAATTGTGTGTGATACAATCCAATTTTTTTTTTGTGTTTGTAGAAAGATAATCTATATCTTTCATGAAAAAAGAAAAGGAATTTGTGTTATGTAAAATGAAAACCACATTTACCGAATTCGTATGATAGAATCCATATTCAACGTTGCATGAAATGTAAAATATCAAACTATTAAATTAAGATGAAAATAATAGCCCAAAAAATCTCAATGTGTTGTATTCTACCCCCTTAAAATTAATTTCACCAACGAAATTTCACTGGTTTATCAATTTTTTAATACTTGAATTTTTATTTCATATAAATCCACAACATAAAAAATAATGGTAAAACCTCTATTAAAAAGGGAATGTGGGAAAAATAATTGTTTCCCAAAGTAACAAATAACATGGTTTCCTCACAACAGAACATTGCTAAGATGTTAAAACATGTACATTGATTAGATATCTAACTATCGTTTTTGGATGGAGAGTGATATAGAACATGGTTTAGTGAAATTTCAGAATCAAAAATCCCAAAATCATTGATAATCTAAGGGGCCATTTTATTCAATGAAAACTGAGGTACTATGATAACATTTTTGGCAAGAAGATATTTTTTCAAAGTTGAATATTATCCAAGAAAAGATTTACTTACATGATTTTAGGAAAACCATATCAATTATTGTGTCCTAATGAACTCCAAATTCATAACTTATTATATTAAATGAATTTGAATTTTTCATTCCTGAACCATTTATAAATATTGACATCCATAAATACAATAATAGTCTATTCCATCCGTCTTTATAAAAAAAATGTTATCAAAAGTTATCAAATATTCATAAACACATATATGGATATATAATACATTAACATATATCATTCCACAAATGGTTAACCTTATAAACCTTCCAAAATAAAGATGTCCAAAACATTACAATATGGTCACTAAATTCCATAAAAAACTTCTTATCACTAATCCCCCACAAAAAAATATTACTCTAGGTTTTCAGATACTAAACATGTCAATATATCAATCATGTACTCTCTTGAAACATGTTAATAAAATGAATTACCAGAAATCCTATTTTAAAACCTACATGTTTACTTATTCCAATTATTTTTGAGTATATTTAAAAAATAAAAAATGTTGTAAACTTCATCAATGATAAAATAAATTTATTTTCAAAAAGTTCTTAATTAGTTCCAAGGTAACCAGTCTTGTCTAATTTACTTATTCATATCTGAAATATCATAATACATACAAAATTATCATAACAAAATAAATATATTAAGGGATATATTTCCTATAATCACATGTTTTCCATGAACATCACTTTTCAATTAAATCACTTTTTTAGTCTATTGGAACCATTCATAGTATTACATTGAGTCATTAAAAAAACCATAAGCCAAAAAATCCTTATATATTTCGAAATTCATAATTATTGAATCCATATACATAAAAACTTCGATTATTCTACGTAAACCTTAAGAAATTATCAGGGCTACCTCATCATATTACTTAATACTTATTTCCATTGAGATTTCAATTATATTGTCATCATCATCATCAGTATAACTATTACTCGTACCACCATGGTGGTTCTCTTCATTATCATTCCTCTTTGGACATTGATTTTCATAATGAACATTAATTCCACACTTAAATGAATTATCCTTCGATGATTTCTTAGGGAGACCAATATTCCCATCCATTTCATTAACCAGACCCTTTATTTTTTCATTGTAGTTACTTGTTTGGTTACCTTATTTACCATTGTAAACATATATTCTTCTTCATATTTGAATTTCACATAGGATATTAATTCCCATTCATGAAATAAGGTAAACTAAATCCACTTCCTTTTATGGTCTCAATTACCAAAAATCATAGTGAACTCCTTCTTTATATTATTTGGTGAGTCCCAGATTTGGTTAAGGAAAATATTGTTGATCATGTTCCGTGAAAATTGATTAAGCATGATCAAAAAATCCTTTACTATAGGGATCATCCCATTTTATTGATCATCAGAAAATTTCCCATCATATTCAAAGCTAATAAGTGGTGAAGTGGTGAATTGGTGATATGTTGTGGTCCTATATGGTTTCTCACTTTTCCCATAAAAGTGTTTGCAAAATAATAAAAAACAATTTTCACCAGCAAAGCTAATAGAGTTCATTAGAGTTCTCTCAATTGACTGAAACCATAATGAATAGTGTGAGAATCACTTGTCATAGCGGGAAATAACATAATAATGAATAAAATTATAGGATTTCTAAATAATGAAACATACTTATTTAATCTATGAATCCTTAGTTTTATCCTCGATTATTCACAATAATCTTATATTTAAATAATTCATTATTGTTCAAAAAGAGATTTTGAATTCTCAAATCATATCCTCTAGGATTTTCAAACTTGGTGTGCAGCCAGGATCGTTGTCGTGCACCAGTTCCCAATCGAGTCTACCATAATACGGTGTTTTCTAGTTTGTTACCCCTTTGTACCTATATTCTCGATCCATGTCTACTTGTATTATTAAAACATGGATGTATTTATAAAAAACCACTCTATACCTTACCCATATTGTAGGATAATTTCTTAAATACTAACCCATCATTAGACACATCCTTGGTGACATCAATAGACATATACATAGAAATATCCCTAGGTAACTCATTAATGATTTCTCATCATAGATTCAAAAGTATGACTAAACCATTCCTTTTATTCAAAATAAATTGACCCAGGTATCATATACTTGGATATTAAATCATTTTAAATGATCATTTATCACACTACAAAAAATACGTACATAAGGACCATAATAGTTAATGTGTTTGCAATAATGGAAGACATTAATATAGTTTTTTTGAAATATCATCAATATATCCCATAAATATATTCCGCTTTAGTACTCATTCTTAAATCATTTCATCCTAATCTAGGGAAAGGAAACATAATAAATGGGTGATTTTAAATGCATAATGATGTCAAATAATGGAAATATGTAAGCTAAACATGAACATAATGGTATGAGAATAAGAGCATAACATTTAAATATCATACCATGCATATAAAAGATCATAAAAATTAAACATGGAATTAATATTGGTAGTTCATAGTACATGAATCATATGATAATCAAGAACACGAATCATGAGAGTATATCACATGAATAAGATGTATAATTTTTGTGAACCATATAAAAATGTAATATCATTCTTTATAAGTCAAGACTCATATCCATAAACATATCAGGTAACATCTTGGTGACTACACCTACTAGGAGGGGCACACCACCATCCCCAGTCGTAGATGATTAATTGCAAGGGATTGAGTTACCATATCATCCCATAATGAATCAGGTTTCACCATCACCCATAGTGGATCAAGCATATTGACTTGATACCCATCATTATATCATGAGATATAAATAATTAAAAATGCATTAGAGGGAGATATAGGTCCCACCAATTTAATAATGATATCATACTTTCATGCCCAATATATTCACAAATTATCATATCATAACCCATGAAATAAATTGGGTGTCATAAAAATGAAATCCTATCATAACTTGTTGAAAAAAAAGGATTCATAATCATTTCATTGAATCATAAACTATGATAAGTAGTGGGTTTCATAATCATCTAATACATTAATGATAAATGGGTTTCATAAAAATTATTCCATAATATCATAAACCATTCAACTAAGTAATATGAATAGAATCCTTGGATCATATCTCTAGTAATGCCTAAACTATTTCCAAGGATTTCATATTACATGGACAATTATTTTGAAATATTACATGGAAATCACTTTTAAAACCATATAAATTTTTTAAAACTATCTTCTCTAAAAATAACTTAAAATCATACAAGATAATCATGAAAAATAATTTAATAACATTTTTCAAGGGAAAGAACATTTCATATTTGAAAAAACACTCTTTAAAACATAAAATTTTTTGAAAATCATTTTACTTGAAAATACATTTTGAAAACATATAATGGCATCTTGAAAACATGATTAAAAAAAATTTATTCAAAAAATTATAAATCAATATTTAAATTTTTTAAAACACATTTTAAATAGAAAACATTTCTGAAAATATTTATCTTTTAAAATAGCACTGAATTCCTTTAAATAAAGGTTTGAAAATCATGTTATACTCTTTGTAAACATAAATTATTTTTTGAAAATTTTTTCTTTCCAACAAATTTAAAAACAATGAATTTTATTAATATTAGGAAAGAAATTTTTCTCAAAAAAATAATCTTGTGAAATTTGGTAGGAAGAATAAAATAATGACGGTTATGGCTGTAGATAAATCTGTACATTCAAAATACTCTTTTTATGCCATAAAATTCTTAGAGAATTTCTTTGATTAAGAAATGAAAGGATGTCTCCTTTATTAAAATAATTTTATTAATACAGTAAAAAATGTGTAAAATTTTATTTCATAGATCATATTATGATAGTATAACATTTGTGAAATTGTTTAGAATGCCTGGGTTTGACAGAACACAGATTTCTAACTAAAAGGAGAAATAAAGTCATATTTTCAGGAAAATACTTGTCTTAATTATCCTAAGTAACAATGGTTGGAAAATGGTAATTATACATTATCATGACATATATAACCAGAGGAGAAAAAAATTAATTGGTTTTCTTGAGATATACATCATAATATTTCTTTAATTGAATCATAATCACAAATAATCCTGATAAACGATGAGATAATAGTATTAAACTATTTCCACTTTTGTAAAATTGAATTAAAATACCTAGAATGGAATAAAGATACATGAACCTTAAAATATCATTAAAATAAAAATATTAATTATATTACATGACAATGGGTATTATACACAACGAATATAGAAATATTGGTGCATAACATGACATTTATCTTAATGAAGGAAAATTGACACAAAATTACTTTACAGATTTCGTAACTTTGGATCCATAAACACCATGAAAGTTAGATCATAAAAAGGATATCTAAATACAAATAAATTTAATATATTTACCATAGAATATATTCATGGACATTTGCTGGGTCCTAAAGATTCTTCATTTGAGGGGAGAATTACATTAGGATCAATAAAGAATATAAATGAAACCTAAAAGGGAATTGATGAAAACTTTAAAATGGATGAGATAATGAATCAACAAAAACATATTGTACCACCACTCCACATAGAGTTTCTTCTTTTCATGATTTATATGTGAATTAAATAGTTTATGGAAGGAGGCAGTACCAATGATGCTTGCAAATTAAACTTAATTTGTTTGTGAGACCATGGTGGTGATTTCACCCCTCTGAATGATGTTCCCCCTGTAAACTCAATAGTTCATAAGAAGAGGATTTACCACCATTTTTTATAAATGAAACAATGTTTTTTTTAATTATGAGGTATTTATTTACTCTCCTACAAATGATGGACCCCCATATAGGAACGTTTTCCCAACCGATATAGTATTTTGTGGGATGGAGCACCTTTCGTGAACTCCTAAAAAATAATCCTCATGGCCCACTGGGGAAGACATGTTATTCTAGTCTCTAGCCCCTAGGCTCTTCTATAAATAGACCCCATGGGGGAATTAAGAAGGAGGAGGATAATAAATAGAATTGAGGAGACCTAACCGAATTAGCCAAATAAAATGAGTGATGAGGCACCAAAAAAGTCATATCCCTATAAATGATTACCAATAGGTATAAATACACAGCATTAAATTAAAAAAGGGAAAAATAAATAAATAAAACATCGGTGAACTCATATACCCTTTGTTGACCATCACTGTGGGCATAATGAATGGCCTCTTTTTTTGGTAAGAACTCACCCATGCAACATGCTACTCTGAAAAACACTTACCCCACATGGGAAAACACTCTCTCGGAGGAACACTATCATGGACCGTCCTAGAAGATCCCATGACGTGACAAATCCCATCCCCCATCTGATGGGCCAGGAGCTAGAAACTAACACTGGGTAGGCATATCCAACGATGGGAGACATTTTCTTATGTACATGTACACATGCACATATCTCTGAAGCAAAAATGATGGAAAGTAAAAACAAGGTTATATTACAAGCCCACTAAAAGAATGTGTACATCAAACTGAATTCACAATTTACTAAATATCATCCATGGAAATACCTACCTAAAGGGTAGGTGAATTATATCTATTTGAATCTTTAGAACAACACCTTGTTTGTCTGATCCCTCTAATCCCACTTGTAACATGCTTGTTCTAGGAGAACCTACACTTCAAGCCTATAGTTATTATGAAAACATTCATAAAGACAAACGTATAGTTTCTCATAAATACTGTGTAATCACAACAGTCACAAAGCCTTAAATGACTAATCAAATGGAATGTGGTTTTGAATTTTACATCTATTTTTATAAAAAGGTTTTCCCCAATTTTCCGGACCCAGCCTGACCAGACCTAGTCCGGCTGACCTGACCCGACCCGGTCTGACCAAACTCATTGGCTTGGCCTACTGGGATGCTTGACCTAGGTTGATGGGACATTGGGTCTAGCCCACAGGACCACTGGATGGGACTGACTACCTTTTTGGGCCCGTGCTACGTGGTGGTTCTCTATCCCACACATGGTCTGTCCCGACCGCGTGCCCCATGCTGACAAGGTGCCATGATATGTTCCACACGGCCAGCCTACCACACTCCTTTCCCCATAGCCTCAACACCATGGGTTCATCTAATGCAATACATGAAACACCCAAAGCTTCTATAGTACAATTCTCTTTGATTAATATAATATCTTGCATTATAGGTGACTTCGAGTTTTAACACACCATGACCAATCAAACTAGCAATTTAAAAAGCAGTTATGAATAGTAATGACCACTTTTTAAAATTTTATAAATTTTATTTTTCCGAATGGAATTCATTTTCATATTTGGAATATCAATATTATCTTAGGGTGAATTTTTGATATTTTTATGATAACTTTTATATTTTGATTAATAGTGAAAAATACTAAATTTTAATTAAAAACAATTTTTTTAATTGAAATAATTGATTGTTTTAAATTATACATTTGAGTTGTTTTTAAGTATCATTATATTATATTTTTATCATTTAATTCAATTTATCTCATATGATGTAATTTTACAATTAAAATTTTCATAAACATAAGTCAATCTTTTGATAGTTTTTACTTCTTCAAA
The DNA here is from genome assembly GCA_963277665.1 of Viscum album. NCBI lineage: Eukaryota > Viridiplantae > Streptophyta > Magnoliopsida > Santalales > Viscaceae > Viscum > Viscum album. The sequence continues at coordinate 1,532,400,550 of OY728152.1, read as the reverse complement.
ACCCGCTTTTGGTTTTGACAATGGGAATTAATTGGAAATTAATTTCTAAAACTGATGTGCTATGAATTATCAATGAATTAATTCCATATTTTGAATCGGGAGGTCTAGATTGTGCAAATAGGTAACTTTAATTTTTAGACATTATGAATAGTAATTTCAGTAAATATTTTATTTACCATGGTTAAAGAGTAAATTTTGTAAATTAGGGTAAACAAAATAATACTTTAATAATATTAAATTACCCTATCACGTGTCATAAATCTATTGGATGATATATTCCTAACCATGGGCATCCTTGGGAAGATTTTGGGACCCCATTAATCCACTTGATTGTGAAAATGGCACTTTATAAAAATTAATTTAAAGATAAGGAAAATGTTACTTAAATATATATCTTTTAGTAAAAAAAATTATATAAGGTTATATAATTGATCTATAAGACTATAATTCGTCATTATAAAGATAAAAATATTTCCAATATCATTATATTTTATTTATAATTTTTATACATTAAATAATTTAATTTATTTATGACGTAATAATGATATAGTATTTTCCTTGTTAATGAAAGAAACAAATAAATGATATTATAAATAGTAATATAAATATAATTTGAATGTTTTGATGCCATCCATTAATTTTCTATGTGAATATGAAAGTTTATAATTTATTCAATTTATATTTTTCAATTTAATCATGTTTTCATGACTTTTACAAAAACCAAATATAAAATATTGTCAAAAGTGACAAAAATGAGTTTTTAAAACAAATTCGATATTATTAAATGATATAATATTCCTAAAAATATAATATTAAGACAAAGTACATATATAAAGTTATATATTTTATCAATTAACCACTTGAAATTCTATTGGCATTTTATTTTTTGTTTATTAACCATATAATACAAAAAAACAAGGAGACATGGTAAGTGTCAAATGATTTAACTACGAGTTAAATCTAAAATATAAGGTAAATATGGTGACCTAAACTTTTCCAAAACCTATTGTCTGAAATTATTTCAACACATATCACCTAAGAAACTAAATTAATCTATTTTGAGCTTTTATAAACCTAAAATTATTTTATAATAAATTAATATTTCATGCTTTTTTAAAATTGACTCTCACCTCTCTTATAAAAGTGCACTCCCCCTTCTCTTAAATTCACACCTCCAAATCCTTTTGTCTTGGAAAAACCCTAATAAAATCTCCTCCCAAATACCATAACTTAAATATAGATGCCTTACTTAGATCATAAAGGCAACCTAATGAGCACTTTTGTTCAAATCAATAGTAAGAACCATAAGAAGAGGTAATCATTTCATCACCACTTTCAAAGTTTTTTGTTCTTCCACATCCCCTTTATTTGTTATTTCCGTATCAAAATAATAACTCCAGTTACATATATATACTAAGATTTTATTATAAATACTGCACAAACAAATTCATTATTCTACCCATCTTATGAATGACAGGGTCACCATACATGTGTTCGTACGACTTACCGTCTCCACATCATCATGTAGTTTGTTATTCAACAATTAATCATTTGGATTGGTATAATAATGAGTATAATTGATGTAAATAAAAAATATAATATGTTATTGAATCTTTATATATATATTATATCATCCAATTATATACTATTTCACCATCAATAGAATGATATTGTCACTCATTCGTACGTAGGGCTTACCGTCTCCACGATGCGATGATATATCATCCCACATCAAAACCATTTAACAATAATTCTCATTTTATGATTAAAAATAATGTTTAAGAACTTAATATAATTCTGGATTTGAATCAAATACATCCTATCAATAACAAACAAGGCTTTCGTAAAGAAACATATAAAGGAAAACAAACCAGTTAACACTCCAAACAATGATATTAGTAAAATATTATTAACAAAGCAATAATAAAGGATCTTATATGATATCATATTTATGTATTTGGTTCTTGTATATTTTAATAAGAGGTCTTCAACCATTATAATGGAGTTTATCATACCCTCGACTAAGGAAAAGTATAAGGTAAGGGTTAATTTTATAATATTTGTATTATCTGAGGTTGTTAATACATATCTAATGGGACCTTTTTATCATCCACATCCCTGTATCATAAAAATGTATTTCAAAACATTTATTACTATTTACTAGACTATGGGTCAAAGTAAATTATACCCTTTTTTGAATTTTTATAAAATGGTTTGAAAGGAATCATTTTTCCACTTTCCAAACAAGGTACTTTATAACCTTTTCAAAAAATTAAGGAATGAATCTTTTTTAACTTATATGGCAGGTGGAGCTATTTTCTGCCATTATAAAACCATAAAAGATTCCCTTACATTCTTATAAGAATATTTTCAAAATAAATTTTTACTTATATAATTACATGAATTTTAAATTATTTCAAAATAGAAAGATATATTTATCTCAAATAGTTTTGATTTCATCTATTTCAACATCCTTTATTGGATTTTATGCTTGTTTGAAGTTGATTTATTATGATACAATCATTAATATTGTATTGAAAGTTTTATGATATGTTTGAATATGGATGTTCTATTTTTATAACATTATTGGTTTATGGTTAAAGTATTGGCATTTCATATGATTGTTTTAATAATAATTTTTATGTTATGTATTAACCTTTTCATATGAGGAATGAATTAGAATTAGTAAGTGATGGGGGGCCCGCTATAGACCGTCGATGCATCGGTTGGTCTCGTGAGACAAATTAGTGTCTTGGCACAATTCCTTGACAAAAGTTTTATTTTTAGTCTTGGCACAAGGCTTTGACTATGTCATTATCATGTCTGGTATTATGCATTCCATCATTATGAAATTATCTATTGATATTACATGTGATCATTCGACTAGTATAATATACATGTAAATAAGTAAATGTAATTATTGGATTTAACTTTTCCATATTATGCAAGAGATTGTGTTTAAAGGGATTGTGTTTTATTCTTTTACATTGCCTTAAATGTTTATACATATTTATGATAGTTTCTGCAATATTGTAATCCTTAATAAGAATTTAAGCTCACAAATTTCTTAAGTTTTATTTTTCCTAGGATGCGAGGAAGTATATTATGATTAACCTGCAAGAATATGCTAAGGAAATGAGTTGTGTTCAAAGGTGACATAATTTTGTTGTTTTTCCATTTCATAATGTAATGTAATACTTATGTATATATCTTGAACATCCAAAGATACTAAACTAATCAGACTTTAGGGACTTGATCTCTTGTGATCATGCTAATGTTATGTAATAATTCATTGACTCTGAATAACTAGGGTCGGGGCATTATAGTTTCTATCAAAGGAAGTTTAGAATAAACCTTGGAAAATAGATTTAGAAAAACTTTGATTAGAGAACATTACACTAAGATAAACATTGAGAACTAGTATAGAATAACTTCCTAGAATTTTGGTAATGTAGAGATTTTGTATATTTTCCAAGAAATAGATCCCTTTCTGGATACAAGAAGGTAGAGGAGACTCTGGAAAAGATGTATCTAGGGGTAAAATCGGAAAACACAGCTTTGAACTAGACTCGAATGGGAAATGCTGCATGACAACGGGCTGCGAAGCACTCTTGGTTATGACACTCTTTGGGGATATGCTTAGTATAATTCACATTTTATTTACAAAACATTATGAAATATTTATGAGTAAATAATTCCTCAATGAATTGTTTTATGATTATAAATTATTTTCATAAACTATTTAGGTTAGGTATTTTACTAGTTTGGAATTATGTATTGCAATTCATAAACTAATCTAGTGTTTTCAATTGTTTAGAAAAGGCGCATAGCGGGAGAAATGGAAACTGTATCAATTCACGTAATCTAGGTAGGGATTTCCCTCCAACTCAATATAATTATAGTGTAGCAGGTGATGCAAATGGTGTTGAATATCTTATAACCATACTGGGACAAATCACTCATGTTATGAATAATAACCTTAACCGTATGGAGTACCCAGATCCACAACGTGGAGGATCAATGTTTTAACGATTCATGAGGAAACAACCCCAACATTCAATGGGACTACAGATCCATTTGTAGCTGAAAAATTTATAAGATCCTTACAGAAAATATTTCTTTCTTTGGGGAGTAGTGAAAGGGAAAAAGTATTCATGGTTGTTTATCACCTCATAGGAGATACAGATCAATGGTGTTCATTAATTAAAAACACAAAGGAGGATGATGAAGTATAAAATATGTAATGGATGGACTTTAAAATTATTTTCATAGAAAAATAATTTCCACATGAACATCGTGTAGATATGGAAATGTAATTCTCGAGTTTTAGGAAAAATGAGGATGAGAATGTCACAAAGTAGGAGGATAAAATTACAAGGTTAGCAAGGCATGATACAGATTATACACATAACCCAATAAGTATGATTGGTCGATTATTTCATTGGTTAAAACCATTTCTCTGTCAAACATTAGTCTCACAATACTTCTCATCATAAAAAGATATAGTCTCATGTGATATCAAGATAGAAAATAAATTCTCTAAGTTTTACAACTTTAAAGAGAAGCAAGAGAAGAAGAGATCTGTTGAACACTCTAAAAAATCATATAAGAGGAATAAGGGAAACTTTTACTTTCAACACTACAGTAAATATGGGAAGATACACCCTGGTATATGCCTGAAGGGTTTTGGAGTTTGTTATAAGCATCGAGAAAAAGGAAACCAAGCTCATGATTGTAATGGAAAGAAAGAGGTTTCCAATGTTGAATGCTGCAATTTAAGAGAAATGAGGCACTATGAAAATGAATATCCTAAGAGACAAGGAAATATACCTATGAAAAGGCCAATGGAGTAAGTTTAAGATTATGTGATCATTACTGCTGAGGTTGATGCTCCTAATGACGTTGTGGAAGGTACTTTAATAGTTTCCTCAAATTTATCCAATGATTTATTAGATTATGGATCATCGAATTCATTCATATCATCGCAGTTATCCATGATAATTAGATATTTCCAATTTGATTTGATAATGGAATTTTCATTCAGAACACCTACGGGAAGAATCAATGTAACAAAATATGTTGAATCAGTTACCGTTATGTTATATAAATGTGCTTTATCTGCCGATCTCGTCGTCAAACTTGTGATTGAATTTGATATAGTCTTCAATATGGATTGGATTTCAGACCATGATGAAAAAAAATTATTATAAGAAGAATAATGATATGATATTTTATAATGATAATGATGACCTTATATTTAGAGCAGAACCGTCATCATCTAATTCTCATCTATATCCACCCCTAGTAGGTCTACTAAATTCAATTATTTTGGGGGAAGGGAGTTAAATAACTATGGGTGATGAAAAATTGTTATCACAAAGGATGTACCTATTTTTCAAGAATATGTTGATGTGTTTCTAGAGGATTTACCTAGACATCCTCTAGAATGGTAAATTGAATGTTCCATTAACTTAATTCCTAGTTCAAGGACAATATCAAAGACCCCTTATAGAATAGACACTATGGAATTAGTGGAGCGAATGAAAGAACAAGAGGAATTGATTAATAAAGTATTTAATCACCCAAGTGTTTCTCCCTTGGGATACCATGTTATTTTTGTTAATATGAATGATGGGTCTATGAGGTTGGACATTGACTATAGGGAGATCAATGCTACAATAATAATGAACTTGTATCCCCAACCTCGCATTGATGATTTATTTGATCAACATCACAGAGCTCAATATTTTACAAAGATTGACCTTCGATCTGGATATCATCTGTTGTTCCTGAAGAAAGAAGACATTCCAAAGACTACATTTTGATCTAGGTATGGGCATTAGGAGTTCAAGGTAATGACTTTTGTATTGAGTAATGAACCCTCTGTTTTCATGGACCTAATGAATTGAGTTTTCGAGGAATATATTGATGAATTTTTAGAGGTATTTATTGATGATATCATGGTATAATTCAAAATCTAATAAGATCATGAATATCACTTGCGCACTATTCTATGGACTCTTATAAGAAATTAATTAAATGGAATGTTTAGAAAGTGTGAATTTTGGATTTAGAAGATTTCTTTTCATAGGAATATTGTTTCTAAGGCTGGAATCTCTATTGATCCTTCAAGGAAAAGGAAAATCCCAGAATGTTCAACACCGAAAAGTATAACTGAGGTATGTAGTTTTATTGGCATAGCAGGCTACTATTGGCATTTCATCTAGAATTTTACCTGATAGGATAACCCATTAACCAGGATCACAGATAAAGGGGTTAATTTTTTTTTTAAAAGTGTTCGAATAATTTTGTTGAAGAATTGAAGAGAATATTATCCAATGCTCTTATTTTGACTCTACTATTGGGGAATGATGGGTTTGTTATTACAGTGATTCCTCAAAGAAAATACTCGGTTGTGTCCTTATGTGTAATGATAGAGTTATTTCCAATGCATCACGATAGGTAAAAATTCATGAACAAAACAATACCACTCATTATCTTGTGTTACGAGCTGTAATCTTTTCTCTGAAGATATGGAGACACTATCTCTATAGTGAAAAATGTGAGATATATACTGATCACAAGAGTTTGAAGTTTATTTTCTCACAGAGATAACTCAACATGAGGAAAATTTGAGGGCTTGAACTACTCAAGGATTATGATTTCACTATACACTACCAACCAAGGAAGGAAAAAACGCTGGTAGATGATTTGAGCAGAAAGGATCATGGAGTTCTGAACAATATGAAGGTTTAAAGGGATCCTATGTTAATGGATCTAGTAAATATGGATATGGGAATAATCATGGAAGGTGAAACATCGATACATTTTCAAATAGTTTCCAAAATATTTTTACTATAAAGGTTAAAATGTTCTTAGACTGATGATGAAGAGTTTGAAAAGAAAAATAAAGCTGTGAATTATGGGAGATTTATTTACTTCATATATGAAGATGGAATTTTGAAATTTGGAAATAGGATTTTTGTCCTTGATATACCTTATCTAAAAAGGGAATTGTTGGATGTTGGTAATAGATCCAATTTCTCTATACAGCCAGGCAGAACTAATATGTATAGATATTTGAAGGAACATTTTTTTGTGGGAAAACATGAAGAGGCGGATTTCAGATTATGTGTCATGATGTATAGTATCTCAACAGGTGAAAGCTGGAAGGAAACATCATGGAAGAGTCATGCAACCTATTTCCATACCAGTGTGGAAATGGGATGATATTACGAAGGACTTTGTAATGGTTCCACACAAGAATCCTAGAAGGAATGATGAAATATGGGTCATTGTTGATAATTTTTCAAAGTCAGCAAATTTTCATGGTATAAGAGAAGATTTAGACATGAACGTTTAGAAAGACTATATAGTAATGAATTTTTAAGCCTTCATGGTGTACCTTTATCGATTGTTTCTGATTGTGATCCTCATTTTACATCAAGATTCTGGAAAACTCTTCAGAAGGACCTGGGTACTAAACTTTATTTCAGCACTGCCTACCACCATCAATCTGATGGAAAATAAAGACAAACTATTCAAACCTTAGAGGACATGTTGAGATCTTTCTCACTTGACTTTAATGATACGTGGGATCAATATTTAACAATGCTACAATTTTTCTTTAATAATAGCTTCCATTCGTGTATTCAAATGGTTCCATACGAAGCATTATATGGAAAGAGATTTCACAAACCAACTTGTAGGGATGATGTAGGAGAAAGAAAAATCGTACGGCTAGAACTTATTAAGGAAACAATGGAAAAGGTGAAGACTATTCAAACCCACATCAAAGAAGATCAAAGTTGGTAAAAGATCTATGCTGATATCCAAAAGAAGGATTTGGAATTTTAACTAAGAGATCATGTTATCTTGAATGTATCTCTAAGGAAGGGTGTTGTACTATTCGGTAAGATGGGTAAATTGAGTCCCAGGTACATTGGACCTTTCGAAATTCTAGAATGAATTGGAGTTGTAGCTTATCGTTATGCAATGCCACCAAGTCTCTACAAAGATCAGGATGTGTTATACGTATCATGATTGAGAAAATACATGTCTGACCCAACACATGTAATCACCTATGAAGAAATAAAACTGGAACCAGATCATTCTTATTGTGGAGAGCCTACCAAGACTATTGATTCAAGATAATAAGTGTTGAGAAATCGGGAAAATCGTCTCGTAAAAGTTCTTTGGAGAAACCATAAAATGGAAGAGAAAATGTGGGAACCTGAGGAACATATGATGAAGAACCACCCAAATCATTTTAAGCAGTAGTATTCTAAAAATTTATAGGAAAAAATTATTTGAAGGAGGGAAGAATGTAACACCCCGAGCTTCCATGGTACGTTTCACATTGATTAATACAATATCATGCAATGTATGGAACTTCATGTTCTAGCACACCACGATCAATCAAACTAGATGTTTAAAAAGAAGTTATTAATAGTAATTCTCACTTTTTGAACTTTTTTAAATTTTATTTGTGATATCAAAATTATCTTAGGGGGATTTTTGGTATTTTTATGATAACATTCATATTTTGATGAATAATGAAAAATACAAAAGTTTTATACAAATCAAATTTTATAATCAAAATAATTTGTGGTGTTAAATTATACATTTGAGTGTTTTTAAAGTATCATTAGATTATATTTTTATCGTTTAATGTAATTTTGGTCATTGGATGTAATTTCATATTTAAATAGCACATAAAAAATGTTAATCTTTTGATAGTTTTTACTTCTTAAAAACCTGCTTTTGGGTTTTGACAACAAAAATTAATATTAAATTAATTTCTACAAATTATGAGTTTTTAATTTGTAAAAATAGATTCGATATTTCTAACCAGGTGTTCCAAATTGTGTAGATAGGTAACTTTTTTTAGACATTATGAATAGTAACTTCAGTAAATATTTTATTTACCATGGTTAAAGGGTAAATATGGAAAATAAGGGTAATCAAATTATAGTATAATAATATTAAACTACCCGAACACTTTTAATAACTCTATTTTATAATAAATTTCTAACCATGAGAATATTTCGGTTGATTTTGGGACCCCATGGTGCCACTTGTAAGTGAAAATGAAACATTATAAAAATAAACATAAAGATAAGGAAAATGTAACATAAACATATATCTTTTATTAAAAAACTTTTTTTATGATGTTATATAATTTATCTCTTTGACTATAAATAGTAATTATATAGCTGAAAATATTTCCAACATCATGATATTTTATTTATAATTTTTAAAAATTATATAAATAAAATTTTTAGGACACAAAAATGATTTAATATTTTCCTTATTAATGAAACTATCAAATAAATGATATTATAAATATTAAAATAAATTTAATTTGAATGTTTTAATTCCATCCACGAATTTTAAAGTTGAATATGAAATTTTAGGGTTAATTTAATTTGTTTTTTTATTTAATAAAGATATTATGGCTTTCACAAAAACCAAATATTAAATAATGTCAAAATTGAAATAAATGAGTTTTTTAAAAAATTACTCTATTATTAAAAGTTATAATATTCATGAAAATATAATATTATCTCAAAAGACCTTGATAATATTATATATTTCATTAATTAACCATTCTAGGTTCTCTTGTAATTTTTTAGTATGGTTATTAACCATATAATATATAAATACAACGAGACATGGTAAATGTCAAACTATTTAACTAAGAGTTAAATCTAAAAGATAAGGTTAATATGGTGACCCAATCTTGTCTAAAACATATTGATTGAAATTATTTAGACCCATACCCACCTTATCCACTAAATAAATTCAATTGTAGCTATTAGAAACTGAGAAAGATTTTAGAATATATTAATATTTCATGTTCTTCCTAAAGTTCCTCTCACCTCTCTTATAAGAGTGTACTTCCCCTTCTCTCAAATTCACACCACCAAAATCTTTTTCCTTAGACATAACCCACTCAAATATCCTAAAAACTACCCTCAATTCAACCGATAGGCCTTAATTTTATCATAAAGCCAACCTAAGGATCCCTTTTGGTCAAATCAAAAGGAAGAACATGAAATAGAGATAATTATTTCATCACGTCTTTAAAACTTCTTTTCTTCATCCATTTCCTCTTTTATTCTTTTTTCTTTAGAAAAATAATAACTCCAATACCATGTAAATAATGATATGTTATTATAAATATGGTACAAAAATATTCATTATTCTATCCATCTTATGAATGACAGGGTCACCATACATGAGTACGTATGGCTTACCATCTCCAAGTCGTGGTGTAGTTTGTTATTCAACACTTCATTATTTGGATTGGTATAATAATGAGTATAATATATGTAAATAATAAATATAAAATTATAGTGATTATTTATATATAATATACCATCCTATTAAATATGATTTCACCATCAATAGAATGATATTGTCACTCGTGCCTACGTACAGCATACCGTCTCCACGACGCGAAGAGATTTCATCTCCCATCGTAACCATTCGAGAATAATTTACATTTGATGATTAAAAATAATGTTTAAGAACTTAATACCATTTTTCATATGAATCAAACACATCCTTTCCCTAACAAACATGGCTTACGTAATAAAACATATAAATCAAAACTATCCAGTTAACACCTGAAACAATGATAATACTAAAATATTACTAACAAAACAATATTAAAAGATATTATATGATAAAATATTTATGTATGTGGTTATTTTATAATTTAATAAAAAATATTTAACCATTATAGATGAGGCTAACTTACCGTCGACTATGGAATAGAATAATATAAGGTTTATTTTTACAATCTCTTTATTATCTGAGGTTGTTAATACGTATCTACTAGGACTCTTTATCATCCACATCAGTGTTTCATAAAAATGTATTTCAAAACATTTTCCCTATTTACTATACTAAGGGTTATATTAATTTATACCTTTATTTTACATTTCAAATTTTTTTTTCAAATTAATCTTTTTGTAACATTCCAAACAAGTTACTTTATGACATTTTCGACAAATTCAGGAAATAATAATTTTTTAACATTTATGATGGGTGCGGATATTTTCTGCCATTATAAAACCTTTGAATCTTACCTTACATGATTTTAAGAATAATTTCAAAATAATATTTTTCTTTTATAATTATATTATTTTAAATTATTTCAAAATGGAAACATATATTTCTCTCATATAGTTTTGATTTCATCTATGTCAACATCCTTTGTTAGATTTTATGCTTGTTTGATATTGATTTATTACGATACAATATTCCATATTGTATTGAAGGTTTATTGATATTTTTGACTCTGGATGTGCTATTTTTATACTATTAATGATTTACGGTTAGTGTATTGATATTTTTTTTGCTAGTATTAATATGAATTTTTATGTTATGTTTTAACCTTTACAAATGAGGAATGCATTGGACTTAGTAATTCACGGGTGAGGCCTGCTATAGCCCCTCGATGCATTGGTAGGTCTCATGAGAAAAATTAGTATCCTAGCACAAGTCCTTGACAATAGTTTTATTTGTTTTCTTGGAATTAGGTCTTGACTATCTGTTTATGATGTCCGACCTTATGCATTCTATCATTATGAAATTATCAATTGATATTAAATGTGATTATTCGACTAGTAAAATATCCATGTAAATAAATAAATGGAATTATTTGATTTATCTTTTCCATATTATTATGAAGCTTATGTTTAAAAGGATTGTGTTTTATTCTCATACATTGACTTAAATGTTTATGCTTATTTATGATAGTTTATGATATATTGTTATCCTTACTAAGTATCTAATCTCACCCCTTTTTAATGTTTTATTTTTCCTGTGATACAAAGATTTATATTACGATTAACATGTTAAAATAGGCTATGGGATACGAGTGTGTTCAAAGGGTACAAAATGTTGTTGTTCCTCCATTTTATAGTGTAATGTAAAACTTATGTATGTATCTAGTGCATCCAATTCTACAAAACTAATCAGTCATTCGGGACTTGATCTTTTGTGATCATGCTAATGTTATGTAATAATGCACCGACTCTGGGTAACTGGGTTCAGTGCGTTACATTCACCCATTATATTTGTATAAAATATATATAGATATATGTGAATTTTAATAGACTAATGATATTTAATAGGATCACAATCTATAACAAGTATCAGATACACCCTTTTAACAACTTGTTTGATCAACTATGAGGAACTCTATACATTTTAATATTGAGCTTCATTATGAATATCACTAATTTAGGGTCAGTGAGGGTATACCCAAGAAAAAATTTAGTAAAAGTTATGGAAACTATGAGTATATAGTGATATCGTTTGGTCTTAATAATACCCCCATTGTCCTCATAGATTTAATAAATATAGTCCTCAGATATTATCTTCATTAGTTTTTTGTAGTCTTCATATAATATATTATTATCTATTCAAGGATCAAGGAATAGTATGAAGATCAATTGATAATTTTACTAAAGACCCTACAGGAGAAGAATTTGTATGAAAATTTTACAGAGATTACTTTATGTACAAAAGGTTTCATTTTTAGGTCATATAATCTCAATAGATATTATATCAATAGATTGATCAAAATATCGGTCTATGAAATATTTCCTTGACAAAAAATTGGTTGGGATCCAATGTTTTCCTAGATTGGTAGGTTATTATGGATAATTTTTAGATAAATTGTCTTGAATATCTAATACACATACCAAGATAACTCATAAGGGATATATATTCTTTTGGATTGATGAATGCAAGCAAAATTTCAAGAAAAAGAAGATAATTTTTGTCAGAAAACATATTCTTACATTACCCTATAGTGGATAACGGTTTTTAATCTTTATTAATGCATTTAAGAAGGTAAATAGATTAATTATTTTGTAAAAATAGATGGTTTTAGATTATGCGTAATGAAAATTGAAGGTTCATGAGAAAATTTACCCAACTCATGATTTGGAGACAACTATTGTAATTTTTCATTAATGATATGGATGAATTATCTTTACAGGGAAAAGAGCGATATATATATAATTAGGAAATTTTAATATATATAGTCACATAGATAGAGTTTAACATGCACCAACAGATATGGATAGATCTTTTTAAACATTATTATTTCTCAAAACATTTCCACCCTAGGAAAGAAAACAAGGTTTCTGATGCTTTAAGTAGAAATGATCCTACTATCTTTTCTGTATTGAGGAGCATAAAAAATACAATATTTATTTATTTTCAAAGGATGGATATAGAAATCCTAAAGGAAGGGGATAAATATTTTATTTCTCAAATGAATGTTCAGCTATCTTTCCTAGTGAGGATTATTGAGGCACAAGAGGATGATATAGAGATATAGAAGAAGGTTGGAAAAGTTCCTGAGTTTAACCTTGATTTGAATGGAATGATATGGTTATGTAACTGTTTATGTGTTCCACCCATACTATATTTGACGAATTTTTTGTAGAAAGATCATAGATCTTTGTTTTATTTTCATACGAGAAGTACAAATATGTTTAGATATTTGAAAGAGTATTTATGGTCGGATTGAATGAAGAGATATAGATTTTGTATCTCAATTTATGGTATGTATATAGGTTAAGGATGATATATAAAAATCTAATGGAATTTTAAATCAATTACTCATACCATATTAGAAATAAGAAATATCACCATTTTTTTCATTAGACTCACCAATATTTATAAACGGGATAATGCTATATGGGTTGTAGTTTATCACCATAAACATTAATCACAGTTAGTCACTATTAGAGAACATTTCTCTTTAGATCAAATTTCTAGGATATATATTTAGTAATAGATAATTTTAATTGGGGTACAACATTCCATTATGTTTTATTAGTATTTGAGGCTTACCATAATGTTTTGGTAAAGTATTTATAATGCACCACATATAGAGTTGAGTCTCATCACTATGTACCATCCATAGATAGACGGTCAGTCTAATATAAAAATTAACACCCCGATGTAAATGTTGAAATATTAATATCTAGATTTTAATGTTGTTTGGGATCAACACCTTCCTCTATATGAGTTTTTATACAATAATAGATTTCAAATAAGTATTCAGATATCTCCTTATGAATCCATCAATGTAAAGAAGTGTAGATCACAAACATAATGGAATGAAGTTGGAGAAATAAATCCATTGGTACTAAAGAGAGTTGAATAAATTTTATATAAGTATAGATCCATTCTAACCACAAACATGGGAGGCATAAATTCGATATAAAATTTATGATAATATTCATCGAAGTGATCTATAATTTTTTGTTGCTGATAAGTGGTTTCTAAGAATTTATGTGGGGAAGATGGTAACAATATTTGGAAAGAAGAGAGAACTTTATCATTGGTATATCATACCTTTTTAAATTCTTGATCTTATTTGGATGGTAGCATATTTATTAGGGCTTTGACCAAACCTATCATAATCGACAATGTGTACTATGTATCTATCATGAGGAAGTACATACCTGACCCTTCATATATACTAAACATAGAGGTTATACTTCTAGATAAAGATATTTCTTATGAGGAACAACTATTGGAGACTCTTCATGATAGACCTAATGTTCTATCAAAACAATAAAACTCACCTAATAATGGTTTGGTGAAAAAACCACCAATTTGAGGAAACTATGTGGGAAATTGAGGATGTAATGAGGCAGAAGTATCCAAATTTTTTATACCAATGTAATGTAATTTTGAGGAAAAATTTCATTTTAAAATGGACAGAATGTATCTCCCATATATTTTATGAAATATTTTTTCTCGAATAAATTTAATTTCTTTGATAACTTACTCTATAGGCATCATTGAGTTATAACAAACAATAATATATTATTTATATTACAATTCAAAATTGTTTCTATGACTTATGAAACACACTTTGTGGTATGAATAGTAAGAACCGAATTTTAATTATTATTTATTATGGTTTTATATGAATAAATTATATTTATTGAAAAGTATTTAATTTTTGGTACAGTTTTATATGCTTTGAAAGATTGAAATTCTCAAAACAATATTTTACAGATTATAGTGAACAAATAAAAAAATTAATGTTAGAAAATTTAAGTAAGTTAATTTGAAAAAATTAACTTAATTATTCAAATAAAAAATTTAAAATTATATTGGGGTGAATATTTTATGTTTTTCTCAAAAAAGATTAATTTTTCTATAAATACATTAAAATACTGGTGTTTATTAAAAACATACATTTATTTTAAAGAATTTATAAGGTTAATATTATTTAAAAAATTGTTTTAAATGTAAAATTAGTTCAAAAAATTATATTTAAACAAATATAGTCCATTTGAACCAATTTCATATTAAATTATTCTATAAAACATTTTAATCTTTTGAAAATTTTCTCTTTGGAAAAACAAAATTTTTGTTATGTTAGTGTGTTTAATTTTAAATTAAATTATACCATATCATTAAATTGAATATGATAAAACTTATAAAATATTTTGAATAATTATAATTAATATTGTCTGATAATATACACTTAATTTTGGACCATAAGGAATGGTGTAAATAGTAAAAATTTATTATCAAGGATAAGGTTGAAACGAAATTATCAAGGTCAAAATAAAAGTATAAGGGGAAAATTCCCTAGAAACATTTTAAACACCCATTTCATGGAAATATAGTGACCTTATCACCAATAATTTCTCAAATGAACCATTTGTGATCATTGTGGTATTTGAAAAATGTTGGTAAACATTATTCTTTTCGACAATTTTAGGCGTGTCATATCTCCCACTTATAAAAGGCCACCCATCTCCTCTCATCTCCACACATCCAAAACCCTTTAGTTAAAAAAATATAGAAACGATTAATTACATAATTATCTCATATAATCCTATATTATGTGGTTTTATTAATTAAACCTTTTATGAAGTAATTAGGTATAAACCTAAAGAGGCCCTCCGAAGAAGAGGATAAATTCATAGACATGTGTTATTGTTTTATTTCTTCCTCCACCTCCTTAAAATATTTTAAAAAAATGATAATATTAGAAACTAGGTATATTAAATATATTGATATGTTATTATGTTAGTCTAATTACCTACATCTTTCTCCTCTACACTAAAATGGTAAACAAAACTATCGATTGTGTGTGTGGCAGACAACCACCTCACAAACCAATGTTATTAGTTTCCCATTGACACCTTTCACATATAGATATAATTAAGGATTTATTTTTTATATAAGATATTTAACGTATTATTATTCTTATGTAATCATTATATTTAATATACCTATTTACATGGCATTATGTGGAAATATGATCATGTTGCTTGTGTGTACGGTAAACCACCATCTCACGTAGCGATGTGATTCGTTTTTCCAAAACTAGTTGCATAGAAGGTAATAAGGATAAATTTAATGAATATATTTTATATATGGGAAATAATTATTACTATGTAAATGTGATAATTTAATTAAATTCCTTCATTTTGATCCATCGAAGAAATGGAAACATCATTCATGTGTTTGTATGTCTTACCGTCTCCATGAATAGTGTAAATCAATTTCAATATCTATATTTAATTTATTAATATAAATACATATATAAGGAATATATATGATTTTTACGTAATGGTTAACAGTCTAGATATTATGATACCATGATCAGAGTAAAAGGATTAAAAATAAAAAAATGAAAACATACCTAATAAAATGAAGCAGTTATTACCCGAAACATGATTTTAATAGGGAATTATTTATAAATAGGTAATAAAAAGTCATAATAAAATCACATATTGTATGTTAAATATAATTATACTTCATTAATATATGTATAATAAACATAAATTTATTATATAGTTGATTCTAAAATTTATGAAAGAAGTTGAGACTCATGGTAAGGAATTTTTTCTCAATTTTCCTTCTTTGAGACATATTTTGTGTTATACTTCCATATTCTTTTAGGAGATGTATATAAAGAAAATATGACATGTAATATCATGATTTTTTTATTATCATTATAATTTATATTTCATTTAATCTTTTTCATTCAAGGGTCTTACAATTCAATATTAACAAAGAGGTACCAGTTTTGTGACACAATCTAATTATTTGTCAATATTATTTGTGTTAATGATTTTGATGATGAAATATTATGATCCATATCTCAAAAAAACTGAAATTTTTTTCTCCTCTAGTTATTTCATGACATACAGGTTTTTCTTTAATTTTCCACTATTTATGTATATAAGAGTTCAAAATAATATTTTTACCAAAAATAATTTTAATTTCTTCGGTTGAAAAACCTTTATATTTTCAAACCATGTTATCTAGAAATATATTTTAAAGAAAATTTTTACTACTCTAAAATGATTTTTAGAAAACTTTTTTACCCATGATATAATTTTTAATTTTTTTAGAGTTAATCTACATATAATTTTTCAAACAAGGCTCGTTTGGATTTTAAAAAAAATGTGAAATGAATATTTATTTTAATGTGTATGACATGAATAGAATTTCCCACCATTATGTACATTATCTTATTTTAATATTCCATTATAAATTTTCATGTAAATTTTTATATAAATTTTTTGAAAAAATATCTTATGAATTTATGATTCTAAAAAATGTGACATTAAAATAAATGTGATTTTATACAAGAAAAAATAAATTTTATCATTCATAAAAATAATTCTCCATCAAAGATAAGATCCTCTAATGTTACATAACATTTAATAGGGATATTATCCAATGATACCTTCTTTATTCATTTTATAGTTATATAATTTTAACAATGAAAAAATGTTTCTAAATCGTATTTCTTTTTCATGGTTTATGCTCTGATGAATGTTGTATAAATCCCATTTATATTCATGTGTTCTAATAGAATGAATGTTTTAAAATCATTTTTAACACATATGTATGATATCATTTTATGATGTGTGGTGCATATATCTCTCTTCAATGAAATGAGTAAATATTGAAATCATTTGAGATAAATTGGACTAAAATGAGGAGTGAACCAACTTCAGTAAGGGACTTTATCCACAATTATAGTCTTGTGAATGAACCTTGGTTTCTATGATAGTTTATAGAGTGAACCCATTACACTATGGTTGAAATGTAAATGGCCTTTGGTTACAATTGAAATGATTTTTATGCTTTTTTGTATGTCAAAACTACATTTCTTAAGTTAATTTTATGATCTTATGGATCATATTCTTTGATTTAGTCTTGTAAAACCCCAATATTTATTCCATTAATCCTGATTTTGATCTTTAATATGTATGTTTTTATTTTAATATATTATTCTAATATTCGGTTACCCCTTTTCTCATGTCATGTCTATGTATTTACCATGTTTACCCTTATATATCATATGATCCCACCATTTGTTATGTTTATTTTCCATAGGTTATGATGATATGTATTACATATTATATGTCTAATAATGGTTCTAGTTAGGAGAAACATAGTGGGAGAATATTTATTTAACTTATGAACTTGTTCTTTATGTTTCCAGGATTCCAATGTCACTATACCTTTATTATCATATATAGTATGATAATGTAATGGAATGAATGTTCATAAAAACATATGTAATATCTATGTATGACAATCATTGGTTCTTATAGATAAAGTGGTATCATAGTATCTCCAACCTCCTACTAACACCTTCAATGTAACATAATCTCTATGTTCCATTATATCTCATAAAGTAGGATTCACACTTTTTGTCATCATCCTTTCTCTATTTATTATTTTATGAACTTTCTAGATGGAATTACCTTGTTCTACCATGTAGTTATATTTAATAAAAGTATTAATATACTGATAAACTAGTCCTAAGATATGTCTTCATTTAAATAGGAGAAAAATTCTATCTTTACCATTCAATCATTGTCATATCACCGATGATTCACCCAGAACAACCTACCTAACGACAACATAAATTTCATGGTTTTCTACTAAAATATTGTTAATGAAAAAATGGTAAAAATTTATAATGATCTCAATTCAAGATAAAAAATTCACATTATCATATATAATAATATCCAATGACACCCCATATGGGTTGTTTTCTTATTAGATGGTCATTCCACATGATCTTCGCTACTTGTGAAAACCATGGTCAAAATTCATGAGAAGTCTCCATTACAATGAGCCCTTACTTCTTAATTTTCATAAATCATTTACATACCATAAATATGAAGTTTTTAGAACATATGACTTCTTTATAAGATTGTAATCATAGTATCTATATGTTATCATTATAGCTGGTATGTAATATAACATTTTATCATGATAAATAATATTATAACATTTCCATGTTAATAGTGGTCATAAATCTATCAATGATATTATGGTAAGAAAACAATATGAACAAATTTTTTTATACAACATATTTTATTAAAAATTTACTTATCAACTTGGTTTTAGGGAGTTTGCTTTTAAAATAGTTTAATCCCATAGTAAAATATTTATTTCACTCAGACATATACCACTATCCAATAACATATTTGTTTATTGTTTGTTTGTGTCTTATTTTATTTCCATTTTAGATCCACTTTCTGAAGGTGGGTGGCCATTAGAATGAATCAATGATGCTTCAAATGGAATATCAAAACTAATAGAATATGAGGTTGAATAGTCCCATGAAGTTTATTATATTCAACACAAAGACTCTCTTAAATATTTAAATTTTTCATGAAATACTACATAGTATCATTATAGGATATCCTAGATGTTGATGTTAACAATTTATTTTGTTCATCTATAAGAGTTTTGTATAAATGAGAGTTTCATTATATCTCCCATAATTTTTTCATTAGTTATGCTATATTATAAATCCATATAGTTTAGAACACTTTAATTTTTCTCCATATATAGTGGAAATTTATTTTGTTGAATATATATTTTTCCCTTGATAAGGGTGACTTATTTATCCTATAAATGTTGTGAATACCCATATATATTTCTATAATTTAATGAGGTATGTTTTACCTTTTAATGACATGTTATAATCACCATAGTGGTGTCTTCTAACACCATTCTTCCATAACCAATTTTGTGCCTTTAAAAGTTTTATATTCAAGACCAATGAAGTTCATTTTAATTTTATGAGTATATGACTGATGAAGTTCCTTTTCAGTTCATGAAATTAAGACCATTAAGAATCCTTTTAAGGGAATGCTACTAGGTCTATTGAGGTTCCCTCTAAGGTTATACATCTTTAATCATTGAGGTTAATTTTATGTTTAGGTATCTATTCTTGTGTTGTCGTATAGTTTAGAGTCATATGACTAGGATAGGATTATAGTATTTTAATGTCATGTAAAATGGATTACGGAGAATTTATGCCTTGTAATGGTTTGTTTTTAGACTTACAAATGTGGATAATCTTTTATTTCGACATGAAAATTTATTTAAATGATGGTATATTTGATCATATACTAGGTTGAAGGCCAAATTGATTTTATTATTTTCCATTGAAAACTATATAAGGATGTATGATTAGACAAATGGGTGATGTGATCTACTAAGGAAAGTAGGGACTTACACAAGATCAATAAATAATGTATATTTTTGGATCATTGATATGATTTGGGAGGCTAACCAAATACAAGTGGGTTACTGGGTATAGCTGAAATTATTTGGGATGAATCTATTTGGATATAATGATTCTAAACAAATTTATGTGGGTAGGGATCCTCCATATCAAGAGAATTCCTGATTAGTGTGTACCCAAAGGAAATTTCCATTAATGGAGGATAATTTTTTTGATATCCCTTACTAGATACAATAGTATTATTATCAATGTAATCCATGATCAAGGGTAACTATATGAAAGTTAATAGTGACTTAGTTATATAAATTCCGTGTCTTTAGATGAGTCGTATATAAAATAGGCTTCATATGGTTATTACAATGATTAGAGGGTGTTATTGAGGTCCTTCAGGCCTTTTAAGTGTCTTGAATAATGATGGAATAGATCCTTTATGAAGAGTTTGACCAAAAGTAAAATCTTATATAAATAAACACTATTATAAAGAGGAAAAAAGTACTATAGGAATAACGAATTTTACAAAATATGTGTGGTTTAATGAAAACATATAAGGTCTATAAAGGGTATGAGGATTAAAGGATGTCCAATATGTTTTTGATATGTAATGGGATACTCTTTACCAAACTTTTACATGATACCCTTAACAAATGGATTATGTAGATCATCACATAAAAGGATTACATGGGAATATAATTACTACAAATAACATATATAGGAGTTTCATTCCACTTTTAAACATTATTTTAATGCTTACATGAGAAAATTAGTCTTCAAAAAACATCATTTTATATTCTTTCCCATAGAAAATGTTATTTCCCAAACGTCATGCTATGATATATTCTTAAGTGTTTATAAATGTGTATGATGGTTTTTATAGGAAATAGTGAAAGACCACTCCATTTTAATTTTTAGAAAAATAAAACCCTTGTAACCATAAAAAATAAATTCCTCAACATTATATATGATTATTTCCCTATAAATAAATTTTATAGAAATGTATATTATTTACCTCATCACTATAAATGATTGGGTTGTACAAAGAGAGATGATAGTTACATGAATAGTTCATCGATTTATTACAAATGATGTTATATACTTCATAATTTCTTACTACCTCATTATTCAAACATCACCTACATAAAAAATAAACCCAATATATGAATTTGGATATATAAAATCACTCCCCCAATGATGTATAAAACATGTTCACATCGAAAAATCATCCCATCATTAGGAATATCTTCAAATGAAGAATGTGATTATGAAGGATGATGCTTCCATGATTCTTACATGGATCGTTATAATATTTTATGCACTAAACCATTCATTATATTGAAATCTGGATATATTTTCTCATTTATCAACAAATATTTATTTCTATGTGTTTAAAATCTCATTCAAGTAACAATAAATACACCCCAATTAGATACGTTTTTTAAAATAGTATCATATTATGAGGAAATAATGGATCCTCAATGTATGTTTTACACTATCTTAGTATATTAAGATTCAAGAAATTAAATTTACCCATATATATATGGTGTTATAGTCCCTATTTCAACTAATTACGATTTTTTAGAAGGTTCTATTCAATTTTATATTCTAAAAAAATATAATACATTTAAACCATGTAATCCTCTTTCCATAAAAGATATATTGGACATATACTAAGCTATTTAAATGATAAAAATTACTTCAATTACATCCACAATGGACTATTTATGGGTGATTCATTATACCAATTAGAACTTATATGGTATTCCCTCCCAAAAAAATTAAAAATTAATTATTTCTTCATAATATTTCATATCATTTTACCATTTAACTAATTTTTACAGACTAACTAAAAAATTAAGATTTGTTATTTTCTACTTTTTAGAAATGTATCTAAAGAAACATACTAGGTATTACATTGTATGGTGGATATATATGAATAATTTTCTCGATGTCCTCCAATGTAAGTGGATTCTCATAAGGCATCAGCTTCTCGTAGATTTTATGGGATAATGTTTGAGATAATACCAAAACATAGAGTGTTTTCCCCTTTATGGGTTCAAAATATTTATCCATGCACACAACCCTTGACCTCTAATATGTTATATCCAACTAATACTTTCAATATGAAACCATAATACTCCTTCTAAATGTTATGTTTTTATGATTAGGAACTTTAAGAAAGATACTTGTAATAGAGATGAGTAAGTCTCTAACTATACCCCATTGACTATATAGTATAGACTTCATATTAAAGAACAATAAATCCAAAACTATAAATTCATTCGTTAAATTTATGTTACATATCAATAATATGTGTATAATTTAGGACGACACATCAATACTATTGGTGTCTTTAGGATATATTCAGGATATTCCTATTGGTTATACCAATTTTTTGTAGATTTTTTGTATGAGAGGAAGTTGATAGGGATATATGTGGTAGTCTAGATCTCACAATCATTCTCCTATAATAATAAGATACTTATTCATTATTGAATCCGCAGGTTCATTCCTGACACAATCATATTACATTTGACGCAAGGATTTATTAGAATTAGACTCTAAGATATTCATATGATTTGTGGGGATCTAATTCTAGGAGATATTTGTGATGAGTTTCTCTCTCCCTATTCAATATAGGATGATATATAGTAAACTTCATTAGTTGTAAAGGATTCAATATAGTTTAAATGAAATATTATGGAAGAAAATTTACATAGAAGTTACATTCATTTTAGTACCTATGTTGATATTTTCAATATGGAAAATTGTTTAGGTCCACATATGAGGAGGCCATAGAGTTTCATAAACAAAAAGAATTATGGGTCTCTAGGTTCCTCGTATCATATATTTAAATAGAAAAATAAAATTATTTTGGTTGGGAAAATTTCCCCAGAATAAATTCATATTTATTCTAAACATAATTTCTTGTAATGTTCATAAGTATATATCTCCTTATAGTGTGTGAGTCTCATAATTGATTAATTACCAAAACCATTAGGTTGATGAAATATCTATATAGTGACACGAGAATAATCTTGGTCACACCAGTACAATACATGTTATATAAATATATAATTCATTTATAAATAGGGAAGGACCCATTAATTTTTTTAAAACATTTACATGTTTTGTGGCATTGGATACATCATACTTGGTCATATGTGAATTTATCTATGAAGTATGTATTCCTAGTTCTTTGATCCGTCTATTCCTATAGAGAGTTATTAGGGTCTATATCCTCTCACTTTGTGAATGATATTTGGATAATATTTTTAACTTTTGTTAATGATTTTTCTTCACTCGATATAGTGAAGAAACTAGTATAATAAATAATAATAACATTATAATGCATGTTCATCAATCTCCTCTCATATAATTATGAGAATTTTTATTGGTAGCTAAGATCATTTTCCAGGCAGTGTAAACATATTATATTCCTTATAGGTTTTTTCTTTAGATCTTTTTTATATAAATGAAGTGCCTTGGTCCACCTCACAGTATCCCAATATAGAATTATCCCATGATTGGGAACTAATTTTGGTTAATTATCACATGGGAGGACACATATATACATATAACATTCCCATTAGATGATGTTTTCATTGTTTTTTACATAGATTTCACAAAAACATGTATTAGTTCATAACAAGCCCTCAATTTTATATGCTTGGTGGTCTACAAAAATAGACCATATACGTTTGAAGGTGAATATGGGAAGGAGAAGTTGATGTAATCAAGATCACATAAGAGTAATTTACTGAGGAAGACTTTGTTCTATAGAATTCTGAGAAAGTGTCTATGGAATATAGACCAATCTCCCTCAACAAGTAATGTAGCTCCCTGACAAACTATTATGACTAACACTCAATTTCTAAAGGCATGAAGTTACTATGATTCTTTGAGTATAATCTATTCTATTATCAAAATTTGATAGTCTCTAAAATTGAGGATAATTTTTTGAAAAATCCTTTCCAAATTTCCACACTATTGAATATTTATTATGAGAACATACCTAATATTAAGGAATCCTAAATTAAATTGGATTATTACGTGGTTTATTTACTTATCGTTCAATAATTAAATTCATATGAAGTGTCCATATTGATATTTATTGAGTTACATTTTGATAATAATGATGATTAGAATATTAGTGAAGATAGAGGAGATTGTAGTGGTGTTGAATGTGGTGGTGGTGAGGAGGATAAATTATTATAGTCCAGTGATACCGAAGAATATGTATAGGATAATCAAATATCCTTTTAGGATTTGTTACATTTTTTTTCATTCACACCTAGAATCAAATTTTTAATAATGGCATTTAATTACATTTAATAATTCATAGGAGTCTGAGGAGGCTCGGTTTATTAATGTTCCCCAAATGTATTTACCAAGAGGAAAACTGGTTGGGTTAGGTCCTCACTTAGGTTTTAGGGATGAGGAAGAACCTTCAATTACTCATATATTGTAATTGATATACATGCATTTTTCCCTTCTTGAGGTTTTTTAGTACCATAGTCACCAGTTCCATGAAAAAAAAAGCTCTATATTAAATCAAATAACAAGAATAGGGGAAGATGTTAAATCAATACCTTCACGTGGGGATTTTAGTTAAATCATGCCTCCTTACATCTAATAAATTAATGTTACCATAACTTCTTATAACTAATGAATTACCTTTTTTACAATTTATTCAGTCATTAGAAATTAGATTCATCATCTACTAGGGAGAAATATGATTTTACTCTTAAAGATATACCACTATCCACAATCATAACTAGTGATACCTAAGGGACTACATGATTGAGCCTAAACATAAATTTTTTTTGATATGATTAAAATTCACTCATGACAATCCGATGATCATATGGCATATATCTAGAGACATTTTAATTTACAAAATCATATTACTGTTCATTTTGTACAATCATATATGATTTTATGTTGGCCTAAAATCCATTATGGTTAATAATTTATCTTTTTATTATTCATATGAATTGATGAAATTTTATATCCTTTATTGATAGGTATATATGGTGTTGATTCAAGTTCATTAGAGATGACATCAGAGTATAAGTCGATAATATTGTTAGAGGTTTCTATAACATTGGAGAAAGTGTAGATCTTCCGGACTCCATAGATGCAACTATAAAAAATATTGGATTGTCATTGATGGAAATAATGACTATAGGGGTAGGGGATGAATTAAAATTTTTTAATTTTAAAGATAAAAACAATTGGAGTTGATAAAATATTAAACTGTAGTGAGTGCATTATTTATAAGATGAGTTATAGTGGAAATAAAAATGAAGGAACACAAGATTTATGGTGGTTGGAATGAAAAATATCTTAGTCCACTCCTCAACCTCCCCTACCCCTTGAAGAGATTGATCCCACTAAGAAAATCAAATTTAAATGTGTGATATCATTTTTACACACACTCCCTATTAAAAACCCATAGGCATAACATATTTTTAACATATGTGACTTTCCCTTGTATGTTTACATGAATTTTGATCAAGAATCAAAAACTTGACTTCCTTTAAGGTGGTGGAATATTGATAGAAATAAATGAATTATTTATATGGGAAAAGAATAAAATGGACTCATGAAATACAAATATAAGGAATAATATTACATGAATAAAAAATAATAAAATAAAATATGAAGATTATCATAGATATCTAGGATGTTGAAGCTTGACGATCACTGGTTACATGGAACGAAAAAAAATTCAATGTTTAAGTCATTTGGTGATCATATCTAGTTTAGATAATTTACAAAACTTCATGAAAAATTGAGAGTAGTAATAATGCAGATATTGAGTCGTAAGTTGTCTATCGAATGATCTTCATGAGTATATAATTTTTCCTTAAAGATATCTCATTGGTCATTATAGCAAAGAAACTCTATGAGTGGGTCCTTATCTAACATCTTTATGAAACTTATTAGATAATAAAAATGAAATAATATGATTATTCCCTTTGTTATTTAATGGCACTATAAAAAACATAGTTATAATTTGGATTTATATCTCTTCATGAAATATTAATATAAAACAATAAATAAGATAATTAAATAAATAGTAAAAAATTAACAATTATAAAATAGTTGAAATAGAATTAAAATATTTTAAATTATGATAAAAGAAAAGTTCAGTAAAATAAAACACTACATAAATATTGAACTGTAAACATAAGTTTATATAAAATAATTATACAATCATTTTTTACACACTATTTCAGTAATATTTCTATATAATATAATTACACATTAAGAGAAATAATTTAGCATAATTTCATTAAGTAAATATTAGAAATAAAATTTTGGAAACATAATAGAACTAATAGTAGATCATTGATCTATAGTTTAAATAGAGAGTGGTGACCAATTTTTACTACCTATAAAACAAAGTGTGGTGACTCATTTTTTTCAACCACTACAAATAGTGAGTGGTGAATCATTTTTTCTACCTATGAAAATAAATAGAGGTGTCTTAAAAGAAAATATTCTACAATTTCACTTACAATAAAAAATATAAAAATTGATATCCAAATAAATATTATTTTCATTCCACGCAGTAATAAAAACTTGAAAAATAAAAAATAAAAAAACTTCAATTGTTGGTTTTCCAACAGTATCTCATGGCCTACAGTTAGAATTGTCCAATAGTGACTCATGACCCTCCATTGGGATCCAAAGTTGACTCATGAAAAAAAAATTCAAAATTTTAGATAAAAAATAGATAATGAAATTTACTAAAATGTAAATAATAAAACATAATTCTTGCAGAAAAAATAAATCTACAACACATGATTTAATGAGGATATCATGTGGAAGATTAATGGAGCATCTGGAAACAAAAAAAATAACAACCAGTTGATAAAAAATGACCCACCATTGATGTCCAATGGTGAGAAAATATCACTCAGTATTGATGTCCAACGATGGATCAGAGATCTCCATTTGTTCTCAATGGTGGATTAAATAACCATTGATTTTTAACGACGAGTCAGACACACCGTTGATGTACAAGGGCGACTTGAATCACCATTGATGTAAAACGGTGACTAGACGAAACATTAATTTCCAATGGTGTCACTATTAAGAAACTATCAAATGGGAATTATTCAACCCATAAAATAGGGAGATGAGAGAATAACCTAAAGAAGAAGAAGAAGAAGAGATTATCAATGAAACTTGAAAGAAGATATGAGAAGAAGATACCAAGACCAATCGAGAAAACTCTATAAGCTTGACATGAATAAAAATCTAGAATAAAAGAAATATTTTGTTTGTATAGATGTTGGCCAACTCATGAATGAGTGGATAATAGTAGAAGAAAAATAAATACAGACACATGTGTGTGAAAGTTCAAAATCAATGTGAGAGAAAGAAAAATTGATTGGATGACTTGTAGGGTTTTTATTAGATGGACTGGATCTGTCCATGTTTTCTAACTCAGATGAACATCGATCATAGAACAATATCACACATTAGTTTGGAGATATAGTGGTTTAGTGGTGTAACATAAAATTGGTGTTAATCCTTAGTTTTATATGGATATTGAGGATCATTATCTGTTTAAACATTTCACACTTGGGCCTACAGCCCAACAGGTGACCTAGCCAAATCAATAAGCCTACGGGAGAACTCTATAGGCCTTATACATGTGTCTTCACCAATTGAGTGTTCACGATGGACACCTAGTACTCTCTATCCTCCTTGTGGAGATCCTTTGGTAGGCCTTCCCATATGGTTTTTCTAATGGGTCCCCTATATGGATAAGGGCTAGCCTATGTGGATCACATGGATAGCCCAAACTTTTTTTCCATAAAAAAATATCAAATAAATAAAAATAGGAAAAATATTTAATTTTCATTAAACAATTTGGTATAATAGATTACATTATTGAATAATGAAATTAATAAGTGATTAATAAGACTTAAATTTGTAAAAAATTGAATGAAATTTTTGGAATCTGATAAGATTGTTAAATAATTTAATCACCAATTTCAAATACTAAATAAATACACATTTTGTAAATTACAAAACCTAACATCTTTTAATATTTCAAAAAAAATCCCAATTTTTAAATTTTATCAAAAATAAAATTAATTTATAAAAGAGACTACATATTTAAATGTTATATAACGGTCAGAGTGGAAAATTATCATTAGATTAAACATACAAATATAATATTCAAAGCAAGTAGAATTATTATAGTGTTAATTTTTTAAAACCATTCTTTAAATAATATGATATGAGTATTGTTTTCTCTGAAAATAAAACTAAATTCATTCACAAAATATATTTAAAAAATATATTTAAGGATATTGGTCATACATACATAGTTCAAAGGATTCTAACATAACCAATTAGTATTTGATCATCTTAAAATTAAAAAAAATCTACGGATTTTGTGAATTTTTTTTCCAATTATTTCTCATTAGTAACTAATTATTTTCATATATCACCTTTATCAATAGGATCCATAATAAAAGGAAATATTACATCTATGTTTTCAGTTCTATAGTGTTGAAGAGTGTTTTTAGAAATTTATATATAAGTTTATTTATTATAGTAAAATAGAATTTTATTAAAATTGATATTAAAATCATAGAAATTTTATCTTATCTAAATAATATTAGGATAAAAAATAGTAGAAGAAACATATTCAGTATGAGGTGTTTAATGTGATACTGAAACACGTATATTATAAATCAATGAAATTAAAAAATTTCCCAAACAATGACACACACATGTAGTGCTTTTCTAGTCCAGTCAGTGCCATCCAATTTCATAATCAAAGGATGAAAGTAAATAAAAATAATTCTAATTAGAAAAGAATTTTCCCGTACAAACATTACCCTTGATATATATGATTACTGATTTAATGACTTTATGGTGAATTTATTTGGGGTTTGAGTAAAACCTATCACATAAAAAAATAGAGAAAATTATGTCTAGTTTATAAGTAGTGAGATGAAATATATTTCCATTCATGAATCTATAAAATTTAATATCAACATACTTATGAGATTCATCTATGTAAATTTTTGAATTAGTAATAATTATTGTTTTCATAATATTACTAGAATAAGTTCCAAACTACTTTATATGTTCTTTTTCATACTAATTTGTATTTAATAAAATACCATCTTTTCTTTGATTAATTTGTTAACTAAGAATTTTTTTTATTTCTCCCATTAAGGTCATATAAAATTCAAATTTCATTATCTTCGAAAAAATCATTTCTTATATAATATGTTTTTTATCCAAATATTATATCATCAAGTTATATATATATAGTCTGTATATCATTAGAATGTTTTTTATAAAAAAATATGATCATCCTTACCTTTTAAAAAATCATTTTGAATCAAAAAATATTTAAATATTTCATATAAAGCTCTTGGAGATTTCTAAAGAAAATATAAGGATCTATTAAGCATAAAAACATGATTTGGAAAAAATATATCATTTTCAAATCCATGGATTTTTCTAACATATATATCTGTTGAAATAATTCTACTTAAAAAGGAACATTTTACATCCATTTTAAATAATTTTATGTTTTAAAAACTTTAGAAATATAATAGGATTCTAATTTCCTCTATCCAAGAAATAGGAAAAGGTGAATCATCAAATTAAATCCCCAATTCCTTGGAATAAACTTGATATTCTGGTCATGAGAAATTTATAACATTTTTCCATCTACATAATGTTTCTTATGAAAAATCCATTTAGTTCATATAATATGTTTATATTTCTAAAAAAACTAAATCTGAAAAATTAATCCTTTAAAATTGATTTAATTCCTAATTAATAGAACTAATCCAATTGGAATAAATTAAATCATTTTCAACCTTGATTGGAATAAATACAATAAAAAATCAGAAATTGAAGAGTAATGTAAAATAGATTTTCATTTTTGAATTCCATCTTCAAAATTACAAAAAAAAAATCAATGGTGTAGTATTGATTAGTTTTCTATTCCATTGATTTAGTTTTATATGAGATATAATCCCCCAAAATTGATGTATTATCATTATCTTGGTCATTATCTTCACCATTGTAATATTATTGAAACACATCATTTTCTTTGACATATTCAGAATCATGCTTATTGGACTTATTTTCATTATTCCTAACATACATAGATTCTTCAATAGCAAATTCTTTCTTATTGAACACTCTATAATCATTTCTAGCATTGGAATATCTTCAAAAATACCGCCTTATCCTATTTACAGTGAAAATTTTCTAAATTATATTTTTTATTTAAAATAATAACATTGTTTCCAAAGACCATGAAATAACCTACTTTTGGTTTAAAATCATTGAAAAGTTCATGGTGGGTCATATCACTACTGGAAATTTAAGGTACACGAATGGTTTATAACCATTGGTATTGGGTGATGAACCGTCAGTATAAATTATACCAACAGTTTTAGAAACTATAGCCCAATAAGCCATGACAATAGACATATACCAACGGTTTGAGATAAATTATTGGTATATGTGAAGAAATCTACTCTATACCAACGGTTTTATAAAACTTTTGGCATAGAGTTCTTATTCAACACCTATTCCAATGGTTTCAAAACCGTTAGAATCTCTTTTTTAGTCTTCCATTCACCCCTATACCTACGGTTTCAACCATTGGTAAAGTTTTTGTACCAACGGTTTAGAACTGTTCGTAAAAAAATACATACATAACCTATACCAACAGTTTAAAACTATTAGTATAGGCTTTGTTGTACAATTTACACAGCAGCTTGCTTTGTGTGCTACAGTGTGTATTGTACAGAATACATACAATGAAATACATAATAAGGATACATAATTAAAAACTGATAATTAGAAGGATGAATAATTTAATAATCAATTATGAATACAACACATTAAAAACTGAATACGTAATTATATGTGATACAGAATTAAGAATACATACAAAATTACATTTTTTATAACACATACATGATTGAATTCAGAAATTAGAATCTAATAAACCAAAATAAATAAATTAATAAATGAATTCAACCAAACACAAATATAATGTCATGGTTTGGGGCTGGTGTCTTTGAACTTATTGATGATGATAATCGGTGTTTATCAATGAGCTTGTGTAACTTAGGGAATATATTTGTCCTTGTGTATTAAATTTCAGGTGTTTTAGAATAGGGTTAAGGGTTCCTCACATGATAATTGGATTGTGTGAGGCTGGACCATGGATCGTTGGGCTAAAGTATCAACACAATCTGAATATGTTTGGTCAGTTTTCCGTATGCCAGTTTCTTTTACTTAAAATGATGTTCATTTTAAACAAAAGAGAGACAGTTAGAGTGATATCGACCACACCGTGCCTCGTATTGAGGCGGGGTTGAATCGTACATGTCAAATATGACTGATGGATCATTTTCCTATAGTATCAATACAATATGAATGAATTTGGTTGGTTATCCGTTTGTCAGTTGTTGTTTTCACTTAAAATGTTGTCCATTTCAAATAAAAGTGAGACACTTTGAGTGGTAACGGCCACACCAGGCCTCAGATTGAGGTTCGGTTGACTCCTACACATCATAAATGACCCATGGATTGTTCTTCTAAGGTATGGACACAATCTGAATACGTTTGGTCAGTTTTCCATATGTAAGTAGTTTTTACATAAAACATTGTCCATTTTAATCAAAAGAGAGACACATAGAGTGCTACCAGCCACACCATGCCTCAGATTGATGTGGGGCCGATTCGTACATGTAGAAAATGACCAGTGGATCATTGTACTAATGTATCAACACAATCCGAATTTGTTTGGTCAATTTGTCATATGCCATTGTTGTTTTCATATAAAATGTTGATCATTTCAAATAAAGGCGAGACACTTTGAGTGGTACCGGCCACACCACACCACGGATTGAGGCGAGGATGACTTGTACACATCAAAAATGACTCATGGATCGTGTTATTAAAGTATCAAAAAAATCTTTAAACGTTTGTCTTATTTTCCGTATTCCAATTGTTGTTTTCAATTAAAATGATGTCCACATTAAACCAAAGAGATACATTTAGAGTGGTACCAGCCACATTATGCCTCGGATTGATGTGGGGTTGACTCGTACGCATCACAAATGTCCCATGGATCGTTTTTCCAATTTATCAACACAATCCAAATGAATTTTGTTGGTTTTCCGTTTTCCAGTTGTTGTTTTCTCTTAAAATGTTGTCCATATCAAATAAAAGTGAGACACTTTGAGTGGTATCGGCCACACCATGCATCTGATTGATGCGGTGTTGAGTCATACACGTCACATATCAACAATGGATCATTTTCCTAAAGTATCAAAACAATCCGAATATGTCTGGGTTTTGTATACCAGTTGTTTTAACTTAAAACAGTGTCCATTTTAAACAAAAGAGAGACACTGTGAGTGATACCGGCCACACCATTCCTCAAATTGATGAGGGGTTGACTCCTACACGTCACATATGACTCATGGATCTCTTTCCTAAAGTATCAACACAATATGAATGCATTTGGAGGGTTTTACATATGCCAGTTATTGTTTTCACTTAAAATGATGTCCATTTTAAAAAAAGAGAACCATTTAGAGTGGTACCGGCCATATCATGCCTTGAATTAATGAAGGGTTAACTCGTACATGTCACAAATGTCCGATGGATTGTTTTCCTAATGTATCAAAACAATCTAAATGAGTTTGGTTGGATTTTCGTATGCCAGTTGTTGTTTTCACTTAAAATGATATCCATTTTAAACAAAAGAGAGACATTTAGAGTAGTATCGGCCACACCGCACCTCGGATTGATGGAGGGTTGACTCCTACACATCACAAATGTTACATGGATCATTTTCCTAAATTATCAACCTAATCAAAATATGTTTGGTCAGTTTTCCATATGCCAGTTGTTTTTACTTAAAACATTGTCCATTTAAAAATAATAATGAGACTTTGAGTGGTACCAGTCACACCTTGCCTCGGATTGATTTTTGGTTGACTCATACACATCAAAAATGTATCATGGATCGTTTTCCTAAAGTATCAATACAACCCAAATGTGTTTGGTTGGTTTTCTATATGTCAGTTGTTGTTTTCACTTAAAATGTTGATCATTCCAAATAAAGTTCAGACACTTTGAGTGGTACCAGCCACACCATTCCTCGGATTGATGTGGGGTTGACTCCAACACGTCATAAATTTCCCATAGATCTTTTTTCTATAGTATCAATAGAATCTGAATACGTTTGGTTTGTTTTCCATATGTTAGTTGTTTTTTCACTTAAAATGTTGTCCATTTCAAATAAAAGTGAGACACTTTGAGTGGTACCTACCACACCATGCCTCGGATTAAGGCGGGGTTGAGTCATGCACGTCACATATGACCCATGGATCATTATCCAAAAGTATCAACAAAATACAAATACATTTGTTCTGTTTTCCATATTCCAGTTGTTTTTACTTAAAAGGGTTTCCATTTCAAACAAAAGAGAGACAATTTGAGTGATACCGGCCACACCGTGCCATGAATTGAGGTGGGTTTGACTCGTACACGTCACATATGACTCATGGAACATTTTCCAAAAGTATCAACACAATCTGAATGTGTTTTTTCAGGTTTCTGTATGCTAGTTAGGGAAATCGTGTAACAATAGTCATAATATCTTATAACAAAACTATTGACATTGAGCATTATGTGCATCCCCTGGTGCATGGTTAGGGAAAATCATACACATTGCCTCTAATATATATCCCTATATGGTTGGTAGATACCTTGTGGGATGGACTTAATTTTTTTACTAACCGTGAGGTATAGGGTTTTTCTACGCCGAACGGGGTTCCGAGCTCCGAACAAGCCCCAGAAGCCCCATAAACCATAATAACATCATTAGGATTCCGTATTTGGTTAAAAATAAAGAGTTATACTGAATTAAAAAAAATCCATACCAGAGTGAAATCCAGGTTCAAAAATAATGAGTTATACTTAATTCAAAAATTTAATGGATCAATCTTCCCCTAATCACCATCACCATCACCACTGTCATCATCAGCCTCATCCTTGTCGCCATATCATTCTTCATTGTCATCCTCGTCCTCTTACCCATGCTCATCCTCAGCCCCATCCTCGCCCTCGGCCCCATCCTCACCCTCGTCCTCATCCTCATCCTTGCCCTTGTCCTCTTCAGCATCCTCGTCATCAACAGGAATGTCATCATCTCAACCACCACTAGAACTACCGCCTGCTACATTGGATAATGAACCCATTGACGACATATATGTCTGACAAGTTGTGCTTGCCTCTAGTGGAAGTGATGAAGATAAAGCTTTGATCAGTTTCATAAACTATTTCTCCCTCGTTTGAACCTGTTCTTCCAACTATGTGACCTTTTATCAGACTGTCATGCATGTTCAATGACATGTTCCAACTCGATGGTATTAGAATGGATACTTGGAGAGGACCAATACTTTGTCAGGACTATATTCTTACCAGGTCGGTAGCGTACTTGACCAGAGTGCTCATCTCCCAAAACCTGATATAAATGATTGTGTGGCCCTAAATTGTCAGGCTGCTGGGCATCAAGGGCCTCCATAGAAGCCTGTTAAAAATATTAATAGATTATTAAATTTCAAAATATATATTAAACTTTGAAATAAACAAATTAAAACTTTCAATCTTTTCTTATGTCAGTTCATTAACCGCAGTTCCATCTTTTTTATTTCTACTCGAGCAAAACAATTTTGCTCGAGGGAGAAGTCCCTCAATATTTAATTTTTTCTTCTGTAATGACATTGAAACAATATAAGATCATGTATAATAATATATTAAATATTCAACAAATCACATAATTTATGTAGGAAACAATAAAAATGGCAAGTCCTAAGGAAAAATTATAAACAACAATATTGTACCAGCTGCCTCTCATGATATGACATAGTAGTGCACCCCAAAGTGTGGAGGTATTGCTTTGAATCAAAGTTTTATTTGATTTTTCAGAAGATTCCTAAATAATTTTTAATAATATATAAGATAATATTAATTAAAAATATAAAATATTTCATTTAAATACCTTAAATGAGATTAATACCTCAAATTTGGCAGTCATCCAATGGGTAATCATTTGGTGATATTGCTATATCGGGCAGTCATCCATGATAGGTACTATCTCCAAAATCATTCCCACTCTATCACACCATCAAACATACATCTCATGCTTATAATCTCTCCAAAGCTCTCCTAGCTTCTTTAAACGTGTTGGTCATGCACCTTCTCTATCAGGGAAGTTAAACTTAAGCTGACACCCTATAGATTAATTCATATAAATACAAAAAAAAATAAAACATTAAATCCAATAGATTTTTTACCCATATTTGTGCCCATTCATTATCCTAGACTTCCTGTGGAAGATGTCTCCAAAAGAGAAGGCTGACCAGAATGATGTCGGAGTATTTGGCAAGTGTCACCAAAAAACCCCAACATTCCTACCTAGGATTATCAATCATTTTTCCATCATCGTTGTATTCAAAAAAAAATTGTGTTTGGCGGTTCTATGCTGCATGAAAGAATGTACGCCCCTCCCCACCTTTTATCAGTAAATGAATCTGTTATTAAAGAAAAAAAATATCATTATAGGTTATAATCAAAATAAATTTTGGTATAAAATGGTTAGAGTTATATAAATATACATGTGGTAGTCTGATCAATGGGTGTCATTGGATGTGCATAAGATGAAGGAATATCATGTATAGGTGGAGTGTCCCTCAGTGTATGATCCTTAGCCACATATTGTGTCAGAGCAGGAGTAGAAGAATGTGGAATATAATAGCTCAGAGATAATGAACCAGAAGAAAAAGATGATGGCACTAACGTCTGGCCAACTGGTAGTGTAAACATCAGAGGCCTAAATATCCTGTGTGTCCCTAAATACACACCAGGATCAAAATGGGGCATAGAAGATACATCTGTGGTAGGGGAATAGTCTAATCGGGTATGAATAGTGGATCATCTAACTCTCACACCATGAGCCCCCATGCCACCGGCCTCAGTACCGGGACCACTAGATGATTATCCAACTCTGAAACCACCCCCTCCTACCACCAGCCTCTGTACTGGGATAAATATTAGGGTCCTCTTTAGATATCTCTCGTCTAGGGGGTGGATCCTGAAAAAAAAGTTTGACACAAAAGTAAGGACATGATATTATCAGTTATTGAAATATATATATTTAAAATAAAATACTCAAAACCGGTATGGGTGGAGGAACACACATCTAGGTCATATGTAGACTATTTTCTGTCATCTTTTTCTGCCGCATCTCTTCAATGGGTGTCATTTCCTACAATAAAAACAAATAGGGAAGTAATTATAAATAGATAACTAATGTGTAACCCAAAAACAAAATATAGAAAAAACATTCTAATAAAAAATGTAAATAAATAGAATATTTATGGCGGTTTGATGGTAAGTACTAGGATAAACACTCTGAATGATGTAGGTGAAGCATGTAGTTGAGAACACGACTTTATGATTCTATATATTTCCCACCACAACTTTGGGTTCACAATCAACTCTGGTTCACAATCAACTCTGACAATTGAGCTATTGGAGTCATCCTAAGTAATAAAAATATCCCTTCCAATTATTGTAGGTATAGTGTTAACTTCATCATCACCATCATCAAAAACATGTCTGAGATGTACATCAATAATTACACCGAATTTAGGATGATGATGATGATCTTTGACATAATTAAACTTGTTTCACCATTGATGCCAATACATATGGTTCATCGGTGGCAAGAGTGTGAGTCATGTCAATAACTCGAAATCCACAATCATCAATAAAGGTGAATTGCCTCATCATTGAATCAAACCATTTAAATTTCATCGTCGTGACTCGACCATGCGAGTAATAATCCAAAATTATTATTTTCTCCACGAATCAATAATAAGATATATTTTCAGAACGAGGTCTATTATCCGATGAACTATCATACAGTCTGTTGTTGCAGTTTTCATAACACCATCTTGTTGTGTTCTCATGTTTCTTGCTCTTTCAGTGATAATAAATTTGTATCCATTGATCACAGGTGATTTACAAGCACGAACCATGGTATTAAGACCAAAATTCAAAGCACTTATTTTTATCAAAAACAGAGTTTGTTGGCAAACTCAATAGCTGAAATATAAACAAATAATAAACTTAATTAAATGTTATTTTAATTTAGTTGTTACAAAAATATTTTTACCTTCAATTTCAACCAAGCAAAGATCCATTTTCTATGCAAAATATCTTTCGTACTCAAAGATAAAGAATGATGATTTATATATATCAATTATTTATTTTCCCTGTAGATAAAAATAATAATAGATTAAAAAATATTTCAAATTACAAGATATAAGATAAGAGATACATGTAAAATTTACTTACTTGATATACTCATCGAACAAATCACAATTGAACAACATTGTGTGATGTGCCATCTCTTCCTCGTCAAGGTTTAATGTCATCAATGTATATGATCTCGAAATACCTCCTGTCTAAGGAAGTGATGGAAAACTGGGTTCAATTTGCTCATACTATTCTTCTTCATTTCTCATTGGTTTGTTTATTATTGTAGTATGATCAGAAAAATACATTGAGAAGAAATCCATACATTCTTGAGCCATGTAACTGTTCACAATAGAACCTTCGGGATAATTCCTATTCTGAACATATGATTTCAATGTGTACATGTTTGTTTCAGTTGGATACATCCAATGGAAAGTAATGAGTCCTCCAAGAAGTATTTCAGTCTGAAGATGGACAGTCAGATGCAACATGCATATAAGAAATGATGTAGGGAGTATTTTCTCTAGATCACAGAAAATTAATGGTGTCTCTACCAATAGTTTTTTTCAAGAAGGATTTGGAAAACTTCTTAGCACAAAGATCACAAAAAAAATAGCACAACTGAATAACTGACACTCTTACATTATTGGACTAGATATAATTGATTGTTGTAACATCCTGACCCTAGTTACCCAGAGTCGGTGCATTATTACATAACATTGGAATGATCACAAAAGATCAAGTCTTGAAAGACTGATTATTTTAGTAGTCTTGGAAACACTAGATATATTTATAAGTCTTACATTACATCATAAATTGAGAAAACTACAACAACATCTTGTCTTCTTATCCCCTCATTCTATCCCTGCATGTCATTCCTAAATTACTTCTTCACATCCTTGGAAAAATAAAACATTGAAAGGGGTGATCTTAGATGCTCAGTAAGGATAACAATATAGCAGAAGCTTTCATAAATAAGCATAATCATTTAAGGCAATGTATACCTAAAACAAAAGCCATTTAAACTTGAACTTATGCATAATATGGAAAAGATAAAAGGAAATAATTACATTTACTTATTCTCATGGATATTCTACCAGTCAAATAACCACATGCAATATCAATAACTACTTTCATAATGATGGAATGCATAATTCCAGACTATCATAACCACATAGTCAAGGCCTTGTGCAAAGACTTCCAATAAGATTTTGTCAACCCCTGTTCCAAGACACTAGTTTGTCTATTGAGACCTACCGATGCACCGAGGAGCTATAGCGGGCTCCACCTGTCACTTAATAAGTCCAATGCATTCCTCATATGAAATGTTTTAAACATAACATAAACGTTCTTATTAAAATTTTCATAAAAAATGTCAATTATTTTAACCACAAACCAGGAATGGTATAAAAATAGAACTTCCACAGTCAAACATAACTCATTCAATACAATATAGAAGATTGTATTGTATCAGATTAACCTCAATTGAGAATAATTAAGGATATTGAAATATATTAAAATAATTATTAAACTATTAAGAGAAATATCCCCTTTTTCTTGAATGAATTTAAAAGTCACAATATTTATCAAGAAGCCATTTAAATTAGATTTTTGAATCAATATGTCCCATGCCACTTAGAAACTTTTAAAAGGAGTTTTAATTTTAAAACATTAATTAACATATAAATAAATCCTTAAAACTATTTTTAAAACATGGACATTAATGAGAATTATTTAGAATAATAAATCCTTAAAAAATTTAAAATGATATTTTAGTTGGAGTTCCTAAAAAAAGAGTGACACTTGAATAAAAATAATTGAGATAATAAAAACATTGTAATATCATAAGAATAAAGGGATTCATGATATACTATGTAAGATTACATTATATACACCATATAAAAGTGATTTGGTGTATAACAACAAAGGAGTATCAATGGAATCTAAATTGAGATGAAATCTCTCATAAAGGTCGTATCTTTAGGTTAAGGATAAATCAATGACATAATTATGTGTGAAAAATATAAATACACTCAATATGATTGGATATTCAGTGTAAAACAATCAAAGGACATTCACACATATTCGGGTAAAAACAACACCAATGAATTAGATGTTTAACTCAATAAATGGAGATTGAGTTAAAATTACTCTTATCAAGTTCATATTGATGACTTGAGAATTTATCAATGGAGTGATTAGGTGTATCAAAATTATATCCACATAAAGGGGAGTGGAAATTATGACATAATCAAATAAATATTGATTCCACACATAATCTGGGAGTAAAATAATCAATGAAGTATGCGTAAAGCCGAATGAGTGGAAATTGAAATTTCAAATTCCCTTATCGATTTGGTAACTTACGAAACATACACCCATGAAATAAGGATCATACAATGATGATTTAAATATCCATAAATTAAAGTATATTACACAATGAATACAATCATCGTTAGTACACACACCACATGCATTAAACAAGTGGTGAATAATGGAAATCTCCCGAAATTAAAAGTGAGATAAGAAACCCCTTACTTTGTACATTTTCCTTGGTAGAGGGTAAGATATCCTCATGTATAATAGTGAAATAATTTTTATTGAATTATACAAGAATCATATACATTAATATGATATCATATATGATCTTTTAACATTTCTTTGTTAATAATATCTTAGTATTACCGTCGTTTCAGGTGTTAACTTACTCATTTTATTTTATATGTTTTGTTACATGAGTCATGTTTGTTATGTATAGGTTTTATATTATTCAAATAAAAAATTATATCAAGTCCTTAAACATTATTTTTAATCATAAAATGAGAATTATACTTGTGTGGATATGATGGGGAATGAATCTCATCACGTTCGTGGAGACGGTAGTCCGTCCGTACGCACGAGCGATAATATAATTTTTTTGATATTAAAATGATATATAATTGGATGCTATATCATATATACAGAATAATTATCATGTTATAATTATTATTTATATGAATTACACATCATTATTATACCCATCCAAATAATAATGTATTGAATGACAATTACACCATGACGTGGAGACATTAGGTCGTATGTATGCACGTATGGTGACATGTCATTCAAAGGATGGATATAATACTGAATATGGTTGTACCATATTTATAATAGCATCACAGTATATAAAATATACTGGATTTATTATTTTGGAATGGAAATAAAAAAGAAATAAGAAGTTGAAGAAGAAAGGAACTTGAAAGAGGGTTGTGAAAACATTACCTCTTCTTCGGGTTCTTCATTTTGATTTGATTAAAAGGGATCCGTAGGTTGGCTTTCTGATCAAAATAAGGCCTCTAGGTTGAAGTGAGTGAAGTTTAGAAATATTTGGGTGGGGTTTGGCCGAGAAAAAAGGCTTTTAAGGGGTAAATTAGAGAGAAGGGGGAGTACCCTTTTATAAGAGGGGTGAGGGGCACCTTTGGAAAAGCTAGAAATATTATTTTATAATAAATTCATATTCGGTTTCTAATGGTTTAAAAGTGTATTATTTAAATTTTAAGGTTGGGAGGGGTAAAAATAATTTCATCCAGTATATTTTAGATAGGTTTGGGTCACTATATTAACCTTATCATTTATATTTAACTCTTAGTTAAATAGTTTGACATTTACCATCTCTTTTGTATTTTTATACTATATAGTTAATAAACATACTATATACCTCCAAGAGACCCACAAGTGGTATATTAATTATACACCTATCATTATTTATGTTTTTTGGCCGAGCATTAGATTTTTAGGAATAGAATATCAATATATAATATAATATTTGTTTTAAAAACTCTTTTATGTCAATTTTGGCAATATTGGGTATTTTGTTTTTGATAATTTCATAACGGCATTATAACTTCAAAAACAATTTA
This sequence comes from Viscum album, assembly GCA_963277665.1. Classification (NCBI taxonomy): domain Eukaryota; kingdom Viridiplantae; phylum Streptophyta; class Magnoliopsida; order Santalales; family Viscaceae; genus Viscum; species Viscum album. The sequence goes on along the minus strand of OY728152.1, from coordinate 1,532,358,739 downwards.
TATAAATAATCCTAATATGTCATGTTAACCTAGAAAATTAGTGTAATTCATAAAATGTATCAAATTACATTTATTTTGATATTTATAATATCAATTATTTTAATATTTCATTAATTAGGTAATTACTGCATCATCATTGTGTCACAAATAAATTAAATTATTTAATGTCTAAAAATTATAAATAAAATACCATTATGTAGGAAACCATTTTATAATTCTAATTAATATTTATAATATAATTTATCTTATGTATAACCCTATATTAAAAATGTTTTATTTATTAACCATTGATTTTATCCCTTTTAACTCTTCTTTGAATTAAATCATAATAAATGTCCTAATCTAATCCATGTGGAACTAAATGATAATATTTTATTCCCGAGGTTGTTTTGGTCGAGATAAACTTGTCTAATATAATTAGGACATGTGTTAGGGTAATATTAATATCATTCTTACCCTTAATTACCCTATTTACTTTTAACCATGGTAAATAAAAGTAAAAAGTTACTATTCACCAAAAATTATTTTCATCTCATTGAACAACATTTTACTCAATGATATTAACCGTGTGTCTCAGATTTTAAAAATTCCACTCATAGAAGTGGTAAAATTAAGTTTTATTGAATTTCCAAATTCTCCTCGGAGGTGGGTAAAAGACGGTGAAAAGTTCAATACAATTTTGATATATCTAAAATTATTCTAAACTAACTCCAATTAATTACATTGAAATTATATAGGTAATATTTATCTATTTTTATCTTAATTAAATTTAAATAAAATAAATAATTATTTAAAAATAATTTGGTTTTAAACTATAACTCAATGTTTTTTCACTATTCATCAAAAATTGAATGTTTTCAGAAAAATTCCAAAAATTCACCCTAAGCTAATTTCGATATTCCAAATCCTAAAATGAAGACCATTTTGAATGTTAAAATTAATAAAATTTCAAAAAGTGGGTATTACTATTCATAACTTCTAGTTTGATTGGACGTGGTGTGTGTTAGAACTCGGAATTGCGTACAAGACACGCTACTTTATTATTCAAAGAGAAGTGTACCGTGGAAGCTTGGGCTGTTACATTCTCCCCTCCTTCAAATAATTTCATCCTCAAAATTTTTAAAATTGGGCTTGGGAATATAATGGAAAGTCCCACATCAGAAAAAGAGTCAATAAAACTATCACCTTAAAAGAAAGAAAGAGAAGTACAAAGGTCACCCAAGATAACTCATACTTGTGTTCCATGTAAGAAAACATGGATATGGAAGATAAACTAAGTGTCATGTTCTGATGTAGAGGGATACAAAACATGATCAAGAGAAATTTAACAACAAGAAAGCCACAAACTTGTGATGGGACAAATGATCATTAGTTTCCCAGTAGGAAAATTATACGGACAACATTTTTTTAAGTTACATTACATAAAGACTGGTAATTCTTTTAAGAGATTTACAAAGAAAATAAAGAGATATACTTACATTTTAAGTAGTGTTTCATTATTTAAAAAATTTCCACCACAAACTCCTTGTTTTAAACGATGAGTATTCAAGAAGACTTGGTCACACTGAAAGAGCTAGAATAAACTTCTATAGAATCACATGATCCACGAAGGATAAACTATATATTTACCTTGTCTTTAGAGATTAATTGAAACCAAAATGGTTAGTACAAGATCTGATGATCCCCCAAAAGGATATTCCTTTAGAGAAAGAAACACTAATATTACTTTCTAAAATTAAACCAACAATAATCCAATGTTAAATAAATTCTATTAAATAAACAATTTTCCTTAAAATCCTTCAATATAATCGAAGCTTATATTGAAACCCAAAACATAGATGAATTTGGTTATGTAGTATTCCACATTAAATTGTATCTTCAAATGATATCAACTACTCTTAAATTCACATACTTAAAAGTAATTAAACTAATAATATATTCTCTATTATAGGTTAATCATTTCCATAAATAACCCAAATAATTATAAATCCACAATAAAATTTTTGATAAAAATCCAACATTAATCCTCAAATGAAATCCCATAGTATTCTAGTTTCCTTGGGCATATAGTGTTCCCAACAAAGAGAAAATCTTCCAAAATAACATTTATCACTTAATCAACAAATCATTTTCTTATACTAAGGGGATTCATTTGATAAGACATAAAATCCGAAATCAACTTATTATTGATCAATAAACTCATTTAACTAAAAATAATTAGTCACACTAACCTGGGAATTCATATAGTCCAGTGGTAGGCGATAAATCCCAATTGCACTTTGGTTGCAGGTTTGATTTCCCACAGCTTTGTTCGACGTGACGGGTTGTCAATCGATCTGCATGTTGCCATGTTTCAAAAACTATATTTTATAACATTACCAAAATGAGATAAATTCTTCCAAATAACCACAAAAAAATTTTAACCATAAATTTTATCTCACACCTTGCATTTTCATCTCAAAATATAATAACATGTAATTACCTCAAACCCAATGATAATATAAAACCAAATGGTTATTTATAACTATATCCACAAGGGAAAAGAAAATTCATCCTCAAATATCATTGTCACATGGAAAACTGCGGGGTTACAAATACAAGAGGAAATTATTCCAATGTAATCCCGTCAACAAGGAGCACTAATAATTTTAAACATTTCTCTAACCATTTATTTCCACATAGATTATTATTTGACCAAGAAAATATCCTATAGAATAGGGCATTCACTCGGGTATTGGCCAGGTCCCCTACATTTATGGAAAATGATTGTAAATGGATTTTTGGGACGATTTTTATTTTCTTCCACATCACTCTTCATTTTTTACTTGGCAATTATTCACCTTATGACCTTCTTTACTGCACGTAAAGAATTTCTTTGTTCTATTGAGACACTTTTCTCGGTGTCTCCTTCCACATTTCCTGCATGATGGAAATTTAGGATTCTTTTCTCCATGGTCTCTAGTACTGGAGCTCTTATCATTCATCACCTTTCTCTTTATTGTTGAGTTTGGGAGTTGGTAAATATATATGTCTTTGATCATATTTTTGGAAAACTGATTTTTCATGAACACAATATCTTCTATTCCTATCAACATTCCATTTTGTTGCTCATTTCCACCACTATTCCTATAAGGCCCCGACCTTAAAACTTACTTAATCTTGAGTTATTACAAGATTACACATTGAGGATCTTTTTAGGTTTAGAGTTTTAGATAATTAGATCATAATACTTGCATTAAATTCCACATTTAAACAAAGTGGTTACATAAAAGATAGTATTCATTTTTCCCATCAACGGAAACATATTTAAAATAAAACATGGATTCATTCTTGACACTTCTTTGACACTATCATTATATCATGTACCATTCCCTTGACTTGTGAAAAACATTTCAAAAACTTGGTATCAGCATAAAAATCTCAGTAAGGGTTATAAAAATTATGGAAAGGAATAATGAGTACATATATACATAATAATGACACCATACATTACTCATAAAACATACGCACTTTAACATACCTCATAAAATCATGAGTAAATCATAGAAATCATAAGACATAAAGGTAACTTGAGTCATTCATAACATTATTATGTAGGGAGTAACCCTCTTGGTTAAGTTTGGAATACCCATCATAGTATATTCCCTAAATCTCTTCTGAGAAACCTTAACGTTTAACCCCTTCGCGTTACCCAATGCATTGGAGAGCTATATCGGGCTCACCCGCCATTAGTTTATCACAGAACCACCCGTCTTATTAACAATGCCCAAGAACCATAACAGAATCATAACACATGACTTAAGCATAAATGAAAATATAACATTCCCAAATTGTAATAACAATATAACATTTTATGATATTGAAGTAATGAATCGATTCATAACCCCATTTTCAAAACCATTTAAAACATTTAATAAAGAGATTTTTTAATCAAAGTGTCCCATACCACTTTAAAGATTTTAACATTTTAAACCATTAATATCCATATAAATAAATCCTTAAACCCATATTGAAAAAATGGATATTAATGAGAAATATTTAAAGATTAAATCATTATAACATTTAAAACGATATTTTAGTTAAATGGTTTTTAACAAAATGAGAGACACTTGAATACAATAATTGAGGAATAACATTTAATAAAAACATTATAATATCATGAGAATAAAGGGATTCATGATATAATATTCCAAATGATAGTATATACACAATATAAGAGTGAATTGGTGCATAACAACAATGAATTCTCAATGGAAATGTAAATTGAGATGAAATCCATTATAAAGATGGTATCCTTAAATTAAGGATAAATCAATCACATAATTATGTGTGAGAAATATAAATACACCCAATATAAGTGGATATTAATTGTGAAACAATCATAGTTCATTCACACATATTCATAGGATGACATGTTCAAGAAGTACTAGTTGAACCCAAAGAAATCAAAATTCGGTTAAGACATTCCCTTGTAAAAATTCGATAGCCTAACGACGTCACTTCAAAATTCAGAAAATTAGTCGATGAGAGAGTGAATGGTATATCATCACATGGACATAAACTTTACATAAATAAAGATATAGAAGAACATATCCCAACATAATAAGATGAAAATTAAAAGACATAACAGAAGAAGTCTTTTAAAATGAGGAGGGTGAAAGGTTCCCTTACCGACTTGGGTAACTTTCAAAACGTACATCCCATGAAAGAAGGACTATAAAAAATTGATTTAAATACTCATAAAAGAAATTTTATTAAAAAGGGATTATAATAATGGGTAGTAAATACACCACTAAAAGGAAATGGTTAAAAATGTAGCATAAATCTCACGGGAATAAAAGTGAGATGAAAATAACTTACGAAAACATGACAGCCTAACAGCGCCACTTAATACATCCAAAAATGGATTTATGAGATCAAATAGGATCTCTCATAATATGAAAAAAGAAATTACAGTATTATGAATATAAAAGAACACCCCAAACATAATAATGATGAGCTTATAAGAAATGACATAAAAGAGATTACTTAAAAATAACGAGAGTGGTTGGATCTCTTACGAAAATTCAGCAGCCTAACGGCGCCACTCAAAACTTCCAAAATGGATTGATGAGAGAATATAGGGTCTCTCATCATATGAACATAACAATTACAGTAGGAGTAATATAAAATAACATCCCAATCATAAGAAAGATGAGCTTAAAAGGAATGACATAAAAGAGTGTACTTAAAAAGAAAGAGAGGAGTAGGATCCCTTACCTCAGGTCCGACTTGACTCGATCATTCTTTAACGTCCTGAATAATAAACTTTAGTTAATTTCTACTTGCTTAATAACATTTTTCAAGTTCATTATTCCTTTTATATCACTTATTGACATGTTATAAACATTATGTAATCATTAAAGTTAACAATGTTTGTTTTGTCGATATTTGGTTCTTAAGTCGAAAGTGGACTTCTTACAATTACATGTTTTTCGTGTGGTCAAATGTATTTATAATATTACATAATCATTTATAGGTAATAAATTAAATGCACCATTCATGGAGACGGTAAGCCGTACGTACGCATTAACGCTACTTTCATTTCTATGTCATATTAATGGAATTAAAACTAAATGAGAGGTAAGTATATTTTAATTCCATAATTATATTCATCATTTATATGTAACATACATAGTATATAATAACTTTAAATCCATCCTTTATACATCCCACATATGGCAATAACGAATCAAATCACTTTGAGGGGGCGTTAGTCCGCACTTCCTAAAATGAAATTATCGTCTTTACCCACAATGGAAACCATAAAGGTATACCACAAAAGAAAAATATAGAATCTTAAGTAAAACATAAACATATTATATATCATATAGAAATATAGTGACATCTTAATGGAAACCTTTGAAGGTGTTATATGAGTGTTGAACAATCATCGTTTCGTGAGGCAGAAATTCGTCATCCACAGAAACAGTATGTTCTTTAACCATTAGATGTAGGTGTGTATAAGTTTAGCTCGAATAATTCTTATAAAAACATCCCAGTATATTAAAGATACTGGTGTTGTTACAAAAAAAGTAATAAATAGAGTTTAGGGGTTTGGAGAAGAAAAATAAAACAAAAGAACACAAGGGGAGACATTACCTTTAAAATCGGGTAACTCTTTTTGATTTGAGCTCAATGGCTTCTTTGAGAAGACTTTTGCCCAATGAGAGGCTTCTAGGAGTAATATAGGGATGTGGAAAGACCAAATGGGTAGAGATTTTCCGAACCAAAGGCCTGAGAGGTGTGGGTAAGGTTATAGTGGTGGGGGCCTTTTATAAGTGGAGAGGAGGGGCACTCTTGGAAAGTAAAGAAATGTTACATTATTTTAAAATGAGTTTCGGATTTAAAAGGTCCCACATTGATATGATTCTAAGATAAGGTGATAAGGGTTATAAATATACCCATCCAATAGGGTTTTGACAAGTTTAGGTCTTAGAGTTTACATTATCTTTTTATTTTATTTAAATCGTTAAATAATGAGGTAATCATTGCATCGTCATGATGTCATAAATAACTTAATTTATTTAATGTCTAAAAATTATAAAACAAATACTATGATGTATGAAATCTTTTTAGCTTTCCAATGACTATTTTTAGTCAAAAATCAGACTTGTATAACCCTATTTAAAATTTTTTTTTAGTAAAACAACTCATGTTTGTGTCATTTTTACTTTTACATTAAATAAAAATATATTAATGTCATTTTCCTTCCAATGTGGCTCCATGGGATCCCCAAGTTGACCCATCGATTGTATTGGTCGGCCATGACATATCCAATAATGGTAGGACATGTTTCAATCTCATCTCATATTATTAAAACATTATTTTTACCTTAAACTACACTAATTACCTCTAATCGCGATTAAAAACTTAAAAGTTACTATTCACCAAAAATTTATTTTAATCCCATTGAACCAAATTTTACTTCTTAATGAAAACCATGTATGTCGGATTTTTGAAATTCAAAACATAGAGGTGGAAAAGTATCATTTAAACGAAAAATCAGTTTCTTTAACTACCACTTAGTGGTTTCACTATTCATCAAAATTGATGTTTTTCAGAAAAATACCAAAAATTCACCCTAAGATATATTTGATATTCCGAACTCAAAAATGTTGTCTATTTTAAAAAATTCAAAAAAAATAATTTTCTTTAATTAATTTAATAAATAATTCCCGCTGTCAAAACAAATAGCGTGTTTTTAAGAAACAATATCTATTAAAATATTGACACTGGTTTAAGTCCAATTTCAAAGTGAAATTAATTCCAATGACCAATATTGGATTAAATGGTAAAAATATATTCTAATTTTACATTAAAAACAAATCAAAAGATAATCTAATCATATAAATAAATTAGATTAAAAAAGGTTTTGAATTAAAATACAACATTTTTCACTATTCATAAAAAAATGAACTTTATCGGAAAGATACCAAAAATTTACACAAAGTAAATTTTGATGTCTCGATTCTAAAGAAGAATTTTATTTTGTCAAATATAACACATAAAATTGTAAAAAAATGGATTTAAAAGAGGTTCTCAATCAAAAGGCGATTAATCGACCTTCTAAAGAATATTAGAATGTTTACGCTTAAAACTGAATTCATTCACATTTTTAATCCTCTAACATTTAGTGTTAAAAGTAGAAATATTTGACAAACATATATAATAATTTTTTAGTTTGTTTTGTTCATTCCCTCCATTACAATGGCTAGGCGTTAACAACCATTTCAAATAATATTATTTTATTATTATAGTGCAATGTAAGATTTCAAAGGAACTCGTTGTTGTGTATTGGGTAAGCCATAAAGCATAGAGTTACCTTTAAATTAATATTAACAATTTATTCACAAATAGGGATAAATATAAAAATGTCATATTTTTATTTACCTGGGGTGTTACATCCTCCCCCCCCCTTTTGGGAATTGCGTCCTCGCAATTTTAAAATTGGGCTTGGAAACATCTTTGAAAGTCCTACATCGGAACAAGAGTCGGTTAAACAATCACTTTAAAATAAAGAAAGAGAAGTATAGAGGTCACCCGAGTTAACCCATACTAGGATTCCATGTAGGAAAACATGGACATGGAGGAGAAAACAAAGGGACATGTTCGGATGGAGAGTGATAGAAAACATGTTTAGGAGAATGTTAACCACAAGAAAATCACAAACTTGTGATGGGTTAAACGGTATTCGATTCCCCAGTAGGAAAAGTTAATAGACAACATTTTTTTAAGTTAATTTTTTTTGTGGAATTTATTCATAAGGAAACATAATTACTTATCATGTTGACTTTCAACTTTTATTATATTTCTTACACAAACTCATATTTTCTCCAAAAGACGAGTATTTGGGAAGACTTGTTCACTATAATCAACTTCTAGAGAATCACATAATCCACAAAAGAGAACTATATACTTCCCATGTCTTTAGACTTTAACAAAAACCTAAACCAAAATGGTTAGTACAAGATCAGATAATCCAGAAAAGGATAACCCTTTATAAAAATAAAATCTATTCTTAATCTCCAATATTTGTCCAACAAAACCCAAAGTTCAATGAGGACCATCCGATAAACAATTTGTCCATAAAATTATTCAAATTAAACCAAAAAAATATTGAAACTCAAATATTAGAAGGATTTTGTCACATAGTATTCCAAGTTAAATCGTAACATTTATCTCCAAACAACATCAGTTTCTCTTAGAGTCTCGTATTGAAATGTAATTAACCTAATCACATATCCTCCATGATAGGTTAATAAATTTCAATAGATAACCCAAAATCAACATACTCTTAATTCATAAAATCATCTAACTAAAAAGAATCATTCAAACTAACCAGGGACTTCAAGTTGTCCAGTGGTAGGCGATAAATACCAGTCGCACTTTGGTTGTGGGTTCGATTCCAGCAGCTTTGTCCGACGCGATGGGTTGTAACACAGTCCGCGTGTTGTCCTTTTTCCAAAACTATATAATTCTTAAAACATTCCCCAAAACGAGATAAAATCTTCAAAAATAATAATAACATATTTTAACCTCAAGTTTATCTCATGCCTTTAATTTTCCATCATAACATATAATAACCCATAATTACCTAAAAAGTAAGGATCTTATAAACTCTAATGGATACTTTTATAATTATTACCTGAACATCCACATCGATTGGTCATCTCATACATGATGCATTACAGATCATACCAAGGTTCAAGTGGTTGATCATGACTCCTTGATATTTGGTTTAGAAAAACCACGAGTTTCCTCATTGAATCCCCCATTTTATCTAGTATCATAATCAGAGAACAACCATAGTTTCCTTCAAACCTGTTGTCTCTTTGGTGCCTACTAGATCCATCCATTCACTAAAAACAGAAATGTCAGTGTGAGTATATCAACAAAACCATCATGTACTAATGAGTAAGGTAAACACTAAGATATACTTACTCATTCAATTTATCTAAAACTGGGACTCTTTCTGAAATCCTAACCATTATGGTAATGTCTCTTATTCTTAGTGAATACCCTAACCTCTAAAGTTATCTAAACCAACCTCTGATACCAACTATAAGGCCCTGACCTTAAAACTTAGTTAATCTTGAGTTATTACAAGATTACACATTAAGGATATTTTCAGGTTTATAGTTTTAGAGAGTTAGATCATAAAACTTTCATTACATTCCACATTTAAACAAACTGGTTACATAAAATATAGTATTCATTTTTCCCATCAACGGAAACATATTTAAAATGAAACATGGATTCTTTCTTGATACTTTCTTGACACTATCATCATATCATGTACCATTCCCTTGACCTATGAAAAACATTTCAAAAACATGGGATGAGCATAAAAAGCTCAATAAGGGTTATAAAAAGTATGGAACGAAAACATGAGTACATATATACATAAGAATGAAATCATACATTACCCATAAAACATACGCACTTTAACATACCTCATAAAATCATGAGTAAATCATAGAAATCATAAGACACAAAGGTAACGTAAGGCATTAATAACATTATCATGTAGGGAGTAACCCTCTTGGTTACGTTTGGAATACCCATCACAGTATATTCCCTAAATCTCTTCGGAGAAACCTTAACGTTTAACCCCTTCACGTTATCCAATTCATTGGAAAGTTATATCGGGCTCACCCACCCTTAGTTTATCACGGAACCACCCGTCTTCATAGCAATGCCCAAAAACCATAACATAATCATAGCACATAACTTAATCATAAAGGAAAGATAAAATTCCCACATTTCAATAACAATATAACATTTCAAGATATTGAAATAATGAATCCATTCTAAAAACAATTTTCAAATCCATTTCAAACATTTAATAAAGAGATTTTTGAATCAAAGTGTCTCATACCACATTGAAGCTTTTAACATTTTAAACCATTAATATCCATATAAATAAATCCTTAAAACCATTTTGAAAACATGGATATTAATGATAAATATTTATAAGATTAAATCATTAAAACATTTAAAATGATATTTTAGTTAAAGGGTTTTTAACAAAATGAGAGACACATGAATACAATAATTGAGGAATAAAATTTAATAAAAACGTTATAATATCATGAGAATAAAGGGATTCATGATATAATATTCCAAATGATAGTATATACACCATATAATAGTTAATTGGTTCATAACAACAATGAAGTCTCAATGGATATGAAATCGATTATAAAGACGGTATCCTTAAATTAAGGATAAAACTATCACATAATTATGTGTGAGAAATATAAATACACCCAATATAATTGGATATTAAGTGTGAAACAATCATAGGTCATTCACACATATTCATAGGATGACATGTTCAAGAAGTACCGGTTGAACCCAAAGAAATCGAAATTGGGTTAAGACGTTCCCTTGTAAAAATTCGACAGCCTAACGGTGTCACATCAAAATTCCGAAAATTAGTCGATGAGAGAGTGAATGGTATCTCATCACATGGACATAAACTTTACATCAATAAGGATATAGAATAACATATCCCAACATAATAAGATGTAAATTAAAAGACATAACAAAATAAGTCGTATAAAATGAGGAGGGTGAAAGGTTCCCTTACCGACTTTGGTAACTTTCGAAACGTACAACCCATGAAAGAAGGACTATAAAACAATGATGTAAATAATCATAAACGAAATTATATTACACAAAGATTATAATAATGGGTAGTACATACACCACTCAATGTAAATGGTTAAAAATGTATCATAAATCTCACAGGAATAAAAGTGAGATGAAAATCCCTTACGAAAACTCGGCAGCCTAACAGCGCCACTTAATACTTCCAAAAATGGATTTATGAGATAAAATAGAGTATCTCATAATATGAACAAAAAAATTACAGTATTATTAATATAAAATAACATCCCAAACATAATAATTATGAGCTTATAAGAAATGACATAAAAGAGATTACTTAAAAAGAACGAGAGAGGTTGGATCTCTTACGAAAATTCGGCAGCCTAACGACGCCACTCAAAACATCTAAAATGGATTGATGAGAGAAAATAGGGTCTCTCATCATATGAAAAAAAGTACAGTAGGAGTAATTTAAATGAACATCTCAATCATAAGAAATATTAGCTTAAAAGTAATGACATAAAAGAGTGTACTTAAAAAGAAAGGGAGGAGTAGGATCCTTTACCTCGGGTCCGACTTGACTCGATCGTTTTTTAACGTCCTGAATAATAAACATGATTGAATTTCTACTTTCTTAAGAACCCTTTTAAAGTTCGTTATTCCTTTTATATGACTTATTTCCATGTTATAAACATTATGTAATCTTTAAAGTTAATAATGTATGTTTTGTCGATATTTGGTTCTTAAGTCGAAAATGGACTTCTTACAATTACATGTTGTTCGTGTGGTCAAAGGTTCATTATATCCCGAATGATATTCATGATTTGGATATCATATATTTTATATATATCCAGAATATACAAGTATTTATAATATTACATAATCATTTAGAGGTAAGAAATGAAATGCACCGTTCATGGAGACGGTAAGCCGGACGTACGCATGAACGCTACTTTCATTTCTATGTCATATTAATGGAATTAAAACTATATGAGTGGTATGTATATTTTAATTCCAGAATTATAGTAATAATTTATATGTAACATACATAGTATATAATAACTTTAAATCCATCCTTTATACATCCCACATGTGGAATTAACGAATCAAATCACTTTGAGTGGGCGGTAGTCCGCACTTCCTAAAATGAAATTATCATGTTTACCCACAATGGAAACGATAAAGGTATTCCACAAAATAAAAATAAAGAATCTTAAGTAAAACATAAACATATTATATATCATATAAAAATATAGTGACATCTTAATGGCCACCTTTGAAGGTGTTATATGAGTGTTGAACAATCATCGTTTCGTGAGGCAGAAATTCGCCATCCACAGAAACAATATATTATTTAACCATTAGATGTAGGTGTGTGTAAGTGTAGCTAGAATAATTCTTATAACAAAATCCTAGTATATTTAATATACTGGTGTTGTTTCAAAAAATAGTAATAAAAAGAGTTTAGGGGTTTGGAGAAGAAAAATAAAACAAAAGAACACAAGGGAAGACATTACCTTTAAAACCGGGTAACTCTTTTTGATTTGAGCTCAAAGGCTTCCATGAGAAGTCTTCTGCCCAAAGTGAGGCTTCTAGGAGTAAGATAGGTATGTGTAGAGACAAAATGAATAGATCTTGGCCGAACCAAAGGCTTGATAGGTGTGTGTAAGGTGATAGTGGTGGGGGCCTTTTATAAGAGGAGAGGAGGGGCACTCTTGGAAAGTAAAGAAATGTTACTTTATTTTAAAATGAGTTTCGGATTTAAAAGGTCCCGCATTGATATAATTCAAGGATAAGGTGATATGGGATCGAAATATACCCATCTAATAGGTTTTTTACAAGTGTAGGCCTTAGATGTTACTTTATCTTTTTATTTTATTTAAATCGTTAAATAATGAAGTAATCGTTGCATCATCATGATGTTATAAATAATTTAATTTATTTAATGTCTAAAAATTATAAAAAAATACTATGATGTATGAAATATTTTTATCTTTCCAATGACTATTTATAGTCAAAAACATTTTATGTATAACCCTATTTAAATTTTTTTAGTAAAATAACTCATGTTTGTGTCATTTTTACTTTTATATTAAATAAAAAGATATTAATGTCATTTTCCTTCCAATGTGGCTCCATGTGGTCCCCAAGTTGACCCATGGATTTTCTTGGTCGACCATGACATATCAAATAAGGGTAAGACATGTTTCAATCTCATATCATATTATTAAAACATTATTTTTACCTTAAACTACACTAATTACCTCTAATCGCGACTAAAAACATAAAAGTTACTATTCACCAAAAAAAATTATTTTAATACCATTGAACCACATTTTACATATTAATGACAACCATATATGTCGGATTTTTTAAATTCAACACACAGAGGTGGCAAATTTTCATTTAAACGAAAAATCAGTTTCTTTAACTACCACTTAGTGGTTTCACTATTCATCAAAAATTAAAGTTTTTCAGAAAAATACCAAAAATTCATCCTAAGTTATATTTGGTATTCCAAACTCAAAAATGATTTCTATTTTACAAAATTCAAAACATATAAGTTTCATTAATTAATTTAATAATAAATTCTCGATATCGAAACAAATAGCGTGTTTTTAAGAAACAATATCTATTAAAAGATTAACACTAGTTTAAGTCCAATTTCAAAGTGAAATTAATTAAAATGACCACTATTGGATTAAATGGTAAAAATATATTCCAATTTTACTTTAAAAACAATTCAAAATATAATCTAATCATATAAATAAATTAGATTAAAAAAGGTTTTGAATTAAAATACAACATTTATCACTATTCATAAAAAATGAATTTTATCGGAAAAGTACCAAAAATTTACACAAAGTAAATTTTGATGTCTCGATTCTAAAGAAAAATTTTATTTTGTCAAATATAACACATAAAATTGTAAAAAAGTGTATTTAAAAGAGGTTCTCCTTCAAAATCCAGTTAATCGACCTTCTAAATAATATTAGAATGTTTTCGCTTAAAATTGAATTTATTCACATCTTTATTCCTCTAACATTTTTTGTAAAAAGTAAAAATATTGGGCAAACATATATAATCATTTTGTAGTATGTTCTGTTCATTCCCTCCAATACAACGGTTGGGCGTTAACTACCATTTAAAATAATATTATTTTATTATTATAGTGCAATGTAAGATTTCAAAGGAACTCATTGTTGCGTATTGGGTAAGCCATCAAGCATAGCGTTCCCTTTAAATTAAAATTAACATTTTATTCACAAATAGGGATAAATATAAAAATGTGATATTTTTATTTACCTGGGGTGTTACAGTTCTCACCTTGTACATCATTCTCAAAGTTACTATGACTTCCTTGGACTCCATCCATTAACTAAAACCAAAAAGCATTGTATGAGTAACCATAGTCATAAAGTCATTTAGATAATATCATGACACCATATTCCCAATTTGAAAAACCATAGGATTAACCAAGGTCATTTATTATCATCTTATATTAAAATACTTCAATGTGTTTTGTAAAGAAAATTTAAATTATCCTAAGCATATCCCTCGGGAGTGTCGTAACCAAGAGTGCAACAAGGCTCATTGTCGTGCACCAGTTCCCCTTCGAGTCTATCTCAAAGATGTGTTTTTGGGTTTTACCCCTAGGTACGTCTGTGCCAGAGCCATCTCTACCTGCTCGTATCCAGACAGGGATGTATTTCTTGGAAAACTCACAAAATCTATACAATACCAAAATTCTAGGAAGTTATTCTATAATAATCCTCAAAGTCTATGTTAGGGCTATGTGCTCTAATCACCATTTATCTAAATCTAGTTTCCAAGGATTGTACAAAACTTTATCTGATACCAACTGTAACGCCTCGACCCCAGTTACCCAGAGTCAGTGCATTATTACAGAACATTGGCATGATCACAAAAGATCATGTCTCAAAATACGGATTAGTTTAGTAGTCTTGGAAACACTAAATATATTAATAAGTCTTACATTACATCATAAATTGAAAAAATTACAACAACATCTTGTCTTCATATCCCCTGATATTATCCCTGCAAGTCATTCATAAATTACTTCTTCACATCCTGGGAAAAATAAAACATTGAAAGGGGTGATCTTAGATTCTTAGTAAGGATAACAATATAGAGGAAACTTTCATAAAAAAGCATAAACATTTAAGGCAATGTATAACTAAAACAGAAGCCTTTTAGACATGAACTTCAACATAATATGGAAAAGATAAAATGAAATAATTCCATTTACTTATTCACATGGATATTATGCTAGTTGAATAACAACATGCAATATCAATAACCACTTTCATAATGATGTAATGCATAATGCCAGACTATCATAACCACATAGTCAAGGCCTTGTGCCAAGACTACAAAACAGATTTTGTTAAGGCCTTGTGCCAAGAAACTATTTTGTCTCGTGAGACCTACCGATACATTGAGGAGCTATGGCAGGCTCCACCCGTCACTTACTATGTCCAATGCATTCCTCATATGAAATGTTTGAAACATAACAAAAACATTCATATTAAAACTAGCATAATAAATGTCAATACTTTTAACCACAAACCATGAATGGTATAAAAATATCACATCCACAGTAAAACATAACTCATTTGATACACTATGGAATATTGTATTGTATCAGATTAACCTCAATCGAGAATAATGAAGGATATTGACATAGATTTAAATAATCATCAAACAATTGAGATAAATATCCAACTTTTTCTTGAAAACATTTAAAAGTCACACTATTTTCAAGAAGCTATTTAAAATAGATTTTTTAATCAAATTTTCCCATACCACTTTGATACTTTGAAAAAGAGTTTTAATTTTAAAACTTTAATGTCCATATAAATAAATCTTTAAAACCATTTTTAAAACAAGGACATTAATGAGAATGATTTAGAATAATAAATCTTTAAAACATTTAAAATGATATTTTAGTTATTGTTCCTAACCAAAATAGTGACACTTGAATACAAATAATTGAGGTAATAAAAGCATTGTAATATCATAAGAATAAAGGTATTCATGATATACTATGTCAAATTACATTATATACACCATATAAAAGTGATTTGGTGTATAACAACAATGGAGTCTCAATGGAATGTAAATTGAGATGAAATCTCTCATAAAGGTTGTATCCTTAGGTTAAAGATAAATCAACGACATAATTATGTGTGAAAAATATAAATACACTCAATATGATTGGATATTCTGTGTAATACAATCAAAGGACATTCACACATATTCTGTTAAAAACAAGACCAATGAATTAGATGTTTAACTCAATAAATGGAGATTGAGTTAAAATTACTCTTATCAAGTTCATATCGATGACTTGATTATTTATCAATAGAGTGATTATGTGTATCAAAAGTATATCCACAAAAAGGGGAGTGGAAATTATGACATAATAAAATAAATATTTACTCCACACATAATCTTGGAGTAAAATAATCATTGAAGTATGCATAAAGCCAAATGCGTGGAAATTTAAATTTCAAATTCCCTTATCGATTTGGTAACTTACAAAACATACACCCATGAAATAAACACCATAAAATGATAATGTAAATATCTATAAATTAATTTATATTACACAATGAATAAAATCATGGACAGTACACACACTACATGCAATAAATAAGTGGTGAACAACAGAAATCTCACAGAATTAAAAGTGAAATAAGAAACCCCTTACTTTATACTTTTTCCTTGGTCGAGGGTAGGTTAGCCTCCTTTATAATGGTGAAACAATTTTTATTGAATTATAAAATAATCATATACATTAATATTATATCATATATGATCTTTTAACATTTCTTTGTTTATAATATCTTAGTATTATCGTCGTTTCAGGTGTTAACTTACTCGTTTTCTTTTATATGTTTTGTTACAAAAGTAAAGTTTGTTATGGATATGTTGTATCTTATTAATATACATAATTATATCAAGTCCTTAAACATTATTTTTAATCCTAAAATGAGAATTAGACTTGTATGGATACGGTGGGGAAATAATCTCATCACGTTCGTGGAGACGGTAGTCCGTCCGTACGCACGAGTGATAATATCATTCTTTTGATATTAAAATCATATATAATTGGATGGTATATCATATATACATAATCATTATCATGTTATAATTATTATTTAAATGAATTACACATCATTATTACACCCATCCAAATAATAATTTATTGAATAACAATTACACCACGATGTGGAGATGGTAGGTCGTACGTACACACGTATGGTGACATGTCATTAAAAGGATGGATATAATACTGAATATGGTTGTACCATATTTATAATAACATCACAGTATATAAAATACAATGTATTTATTATTTTATTATGGAAATAATAATGAAAGAAGATGTTGAAGAAGAAAGGAACTTGAAAGAGGATTGTGAAAACATTACCTCTTCTTCGGGTTCTTCCTTCTGATTTTATCAAAAGGGCATCTTAGGTTGGCTTTCTGATAAAACTAAGGCCTCTAGGTTGAATTGAGGGAAGTTGAGAGAATATTTTGGTAGGTTTTGGCCAAGACAAAATGCTTTGATGGTGTAAATTAGAGATATGGGGGAGTACCCTTTTATAAGAGGGGTGGGGGGCACCTTTTGAAAAGCTAGAAATATTATATTATAATAAATTCATAGTCATTTTATAATGGTTCCAAAGTGGATTATTTAAATTTTAAGGTAGGGATGGGTCAAAATCCTTTCAATCAATAGATTTCAGATAGGTTTGGGTCACTATATTAACCTTATCATTTATATTTAACTCTTAGTAAAATAGTTTGACATTTACTATGTCTCTATGTATTTTTATATTATATAGTAAATAATCTTACTATATACCTCCAACCGACCCTCAAGTGGTTCATTAATGATACACCTATCATTATATAAGTCCTTTGGCCAAACCATAGATTTTTAGGAATAGAATATCAATTAATAAT
Organism: Viscum album; assembly: GCA_963277665.1. Lineage (NCBI taxonomy): Eukaryota > Viridiplantae > Streptophyta > Magnoliopsida > Santalales > Viscaceae > Viscum > Viscum album. The sequence goes on along the minus strand of OY728152.1, from coordinate 1,532,340,589 downwards.
ATAATATTATTTTTAAAAACTCTTTTATGTCAATTTTGACACTATTGGGTATTTTGTTTTTGATAATTTCATAACAGCATTATTACATTGAAAAAAATTTATATAACCAATCCTAATATGTCATATTAAAATATAAAATTAGTTTAATTCATAAAAAGTCTCAAATTACATTTAGTTGGATATTTATAAAATCAATTATTTTAATATTTCATTAATTAGGTAATTACTCCATCACCATTGTGTCATAAATAAATATGATTATTTAATGTCTAAAAATTATAAATAAAATACCATTATTTAGGAAATCTTTTTATATTTCTAATGAATATTTATAATCGAATTTATTTTAAGTATAACCCTATATTAAAAAAGTTTTTATTATTAAACTTTGATATCTCTTTTAACTCTTCTTTGAATTAAATAATAATAAATGTCCTAATCTAATCCAAGTGAACCTAAATGAAAATATTTTATTCCTAAGGTTTTTTTTGGTCGAGATACACTTGTGAAATAGAATTACGACATGTGTTAGAGTAATATTAACATCATTTTTACCCTTAAGTACCCTATTTACTTTTAACAGTGGAAATAAAAGTAAAAAGTTACAATCCACCAAAAATTATATTCATCTCATTGAACCACATTTTACTCCTTGATATTAATTGTGTCTCTCGGATTTTCAAAATTACACTCACAGAAGCGGCAAAATTAAGTTTTATGTGAATTTCCAATTTCTACTAGGAGGTGGGTAAAAGATGGTGAAAAGTTCAACAAAATTTTTATATATCTAAATTTATTCTAAACTAACTCCGATTAATTACATTGAAATTATATAGGAATTATGTATCTATTTTGACCTTAATTAATTTTAAATAAAATAAATAATTATTTAAAAAAAATGCAGTTTTAAACAATAACTCAGTGTTTTTTCACTATTCATCAAAAATTGAATGTTTTCAAGAAAAATACAAAAAATTAACTCTAAGATAATTTCGATTTTCTGAATCCTAAAATGAAGTCCATTTTGAATGATAAAATTTATAAAATTTCGAAAAGTATGTATTACAATTCATAGCAGCTAGTTTGATTGGTTGTGGTGTGTGTTAGAACTCGAAGTTGCGTACAACACACGCTACTATATTATTCAAAGAGAAGCGTGCCGTGGAAGCTTGGGGTGTTACAATTTCTATTTTAATTAACTCATGAAAAAGGAAGTGATAATCATGAGTCTTTAATTATTTCATCTTCAACTATTTTCTATTGACCCTTTTTAATATATTGCTTGAATAGCCATAAGGAACTTTAATAGTCTCCAACACTTCTAGAAATTGATTTTTTTCAGTAGGTGTCATCGCATAAGAAGCACATGGATCTTGCCATTTATTTTCACTGATACAGACAAGATGAAATTATGGTCTGATCCACCAATCTTCCAAGTCACGCTAAGTTCGTAAATTATATTTTTTCTTCCCCTTGACATTTAGTAGAATCAAAATAAAAATTTCACATATATTCCTTTCAATGTGCATTACGTCTAATCAATGACATAACAAGTTGGTTGACCAATACGAAAACTCAAAGAATATACTCTTCTTCTTCTTCCAATTGTAATAGGTTTCATTGGAAAATTTTTACCTCTTTCTAGATTTCATTACACCCTTCCCAAATGAATAACTAAAATCTTTCAATTCATTAAGCACATCAGTTCCAGACATACGCTGAGGTGGATCGTAAGTCTCCATGGTATTTTCAAATCATCGACAATTGTTTCTATATGAATGGTTCATTGGAAAGAATTGTCGATGTCCCATAAAACTAAAACTAAGAATATATTTAAGTCATCTCGATTGAGTATTATTTATATAAACAGGACATGACAATTTTCCATTTGTGCTCCATCCTGACATCACTGCATAAGCAGGAAAATCATATATCGTCCACATAAGAGAAACCCATATCTGAAATATTTCTTTTGAACATGCATTGTATGTGAGTACACTCACATCCAAAAGAAATTTCAACTATTTTTTTAAAGGTTGAATGTATACATATATATCATTGCCAGGATTAGAAGGCCCAGATATCAGTATACACAAGAAAGTGTAAGGCTTTTTCATACACAACCCTGGGTGATGGTTATAAATGTGTATGGAAACTGACCATGTGTTATGCGAAGTAAGAATCTACCCAAATAGATTAAAACTATCACATGAAAGACCCAGTCTCAAATTACGCATATCAGCTGAAAATTCAAGATATCGAGCATCAAATCTCTCCCATGAAAATCTATCTGTCGGGTGAACCAACTCTTCGTTATTATTTTTTCTCTTGGTGTCATGAAATATCTTTTTTACAAATATTCCATCAGACATAAAAAAGTTCTGTAATCTGGGGATTAATGAAAAGTGCCACATTACTTTTTTTGTCACATGAGATGGGGTTCCATCTTCTTTTGGCTTACATCGGGAGGTTCTACATTTGATTCAATCATTCTTTTTAGCAGTTTCCTCCAAAAATAATCTGTAATCATTCGTGAAAGCATGATTTTTTTTGAGAATTCATGTTCATCAACTAACTTCCATGCCATATAGTGGTTTGAAGGAATATCTACATCATCAAGAAGTAAGTCCTTCAAGAAGGTAAGAATGTAATCGATTGCAGTATTTGAAATCCCATACATAGTTTTCCCATGAAACAATCGGATTAAAAATTCCAACACTTTCATTTTACCACATTGCCGATATACAGGAGCCATCGCAACATCATTCAATTTTTTTCACCCTATCAACATCATCATTTTCATTGGACGCATCGTGTGTGCTTGTATCAAAATCTTGTTGTCTAGACATCCTTTCTTTCCCATGATGCCGAATAAATGAAAACCGATCATATATCAAACTCTCCAATTCAGTATTATCATTTGGATTATCAACATTTTGAGATTCCATTTTCTCTCCATTGTGATACCACACATAATAGTTTGTTTGGAAAACATATTTGGTTATATGAAAGCTAACTGCTTCATGAATCAAACAAGGTCTTCCAACATAACTAGAACATGGGAAGTATGTGCGACCACTATCTGAAGCCTTATCAAATGAAAAATCTAAAAATCTTTTCAAATTATTTTGAAAATCGGGGGAAATCTGATCAGTTTCATACATCCAACTTCTATCCATTCTGTAATAAAACTACAATAAGTCATTTCAAAGAAATTAAATAATATTTAAATTCAATCAAAAAAATATTTAGGTAAATGACAATTGTTTACTTTATATAAAAAATTAACTGATACATTACTCTTTATGAGAATCATATTATGAAACACAAAAAAATACAGTGTATATAAGGAAATAAGATACAGAATTTCAAATGCCCATATTCAAGGATTACCCAGTAAGATATTAGATGTGGATCAAGGAATACATAATCCTCAAGGGTCCTGTTGGGAGTACATGAGTTTTATACTTTAACTTCTTCAGGGAGATCAGGATGAAGAGTAGGATGAGGATCACATCCAAAGTAGTTATGGCCTCATCAAGTTTCACCTTAACCATGGATTAAAGTATCCTAGTTTTGAGGCCATAGATCATATGTTTGAAGGGTGTATTCATTGAATTATGACCCAATTTATTTTAGAGACGGACATTCAATAGTTATAGGTATGAATTTGATTAGAAACACATATAAAAAGGATATCCTGGAATTGTGACATCCCAAACTAGGAGGCCACTCATTAGTGACCAAACCCAGTTGGCCACATGGCCTCAAGAACATCTACCAAAATTCCAAATGTTATTGACTAATAGTTAGATCCTTTGGTGTGAATGGGGGAGACTATTCCCTCATTACCTAAGTGGCACAATTTTAATATTATCAGTTAAAAAGTAGAATAAAGATAACAATGGGAAAATATTGGAAATGGATTAAAATAACCAAATCAGTAATACCTACTAATAATACAATCATAAACCAAATGATGGTAATGTACGTCGTGTATCAAGAAGAAAAACATAGTTACAACTAGTAGGAAGTAATATTATGAAAGAGGCTCAGTGAATTCTAAAATTCGACCTTGCTTCTTGAGTTACAACCCAATCATCTGCTACATGCTCTATCTTATGTCATGTGAGTAGTCATGCATCTGTAAAATGGTGATTCCCCTTATCTAGACATATAATTATGTAGATTATCTGGGTACCCAATGGCTTCTCAAACAATGTGTGAGATAAAATTCATGTAGGTGACCACCGAGAGGTCTAAAACTATCCAGTCTATTTATATATAATTTCAATATAATGATATGATAAATAAAAGAAATAACTAAAAAATCTAAAAGGGTTTTCTATGGTTTTGGAGAAAAATCTAAAAGGGTTTTCTAGGTTAAATCAAAACACAAATCATATACAAATCAAAATCAAAACATAAAACTGAAATATTAGAAAGATAACAATAAAAATAAGGTAAAAAATAAGAAAATACCAAATTTGGGATGGTTAAGTTTAAGATTCCGCATCTTGGATGGGGAAAGCTGAGATTCCAACTGTTCGGATGGAGGAACCGAGATGAACCTGAGAGATGTGCTGTCTGAATGGGGGAGAGGTGCTCTGATCATGGGGGAGAGGTGTTGTCCAAATGGTGGAGAGTTTCTCTGATCATGGGGGAGAGGTGTTGTCAGATTAGGGTTATGCCTGAATGGGGGAGAGGAGAAGGGTGGTGCGAGGTTATTGGGTCAAACCTTTACCAACGGTTTTCAAAAACCATTGGTAAAGGGGGGAAATTTAGAACCCTTTACCAACGGTTCTAGTGAACCATTGGTAAAGGGTCTCCTGCTCTAGGTTTTACCAACACTTTAAGAAAACTGTTGGTAAAAATATTATATACCAATGGTTTAAGAAAACTGTTTGTATATAATTGTTGGGAAAAACCCCTATTCCAGTATTGTAATTAGTAATGTTATGAATGAAACTATATTTAGAACATAGAAATGTTTATTTATATCTTCTTCCCAAAAATATTTATGTACGCTAAATTTCATTACCATAGACCTTTCCATATATTGAATATACCTATAATTTTGTTCTACCACACCATTATGTTGTAGTTTGCTGGGGGATGATAAAAATGATTATATACATTTGATTCATACAATTTGTCATATTGTAAATTCAAAAATTCACCACCTCTATCACTTTTAAAAAATATGACTGAAGAATTTTTGAAATTTTGATTAAGCCTACAGAATGCACAAAATTTGGATAATGTTTTATTTTTAGGGGATAATAAATAAATCCATAGGAATATATTCTGATTGCCCAAAATTAAAAAAACATACTTTTTACCCAAAAAACTAGTATGTTTTATATTACAAATATTTCATGTTGTAAAAATTATAATCATCTATCAGTAAATACAACATGTATTTATTTAAATATTTATTTTTTTTGTTTACCATTTAAATAGAAATAATAAATTAAGTAATTACTTTTATATAACATAGGTGGTTTCAGACACTACTTGAATTTTTATCTATACCAACACCCCTATCCCAGTGGTTTTATTAAACCATTTGGATAGGTCGCTATTCCGAACGGTTCTCTTAAAATTATTGGGAAAGGTTAAATTTTTTTATGTTTTACAATCTATTCTGAAAAACTATTGAGAAAGGGTTAGAAAACCAGTGTATGCCACAAGTTTTTTAAACCATTAGTATATATGTCATGTCCCATTGGGTTTTAAAAATAGTTCGGATACATTTCCCCTAAATACAGAATAATCCCCCTCATTATTCCATTTAAAAGTTTTCCTTTTTACCTAAGAGTAGTGAGACTCTCTCCTAGCTAGAATCCACTATTCTATAGGTAATTCATCGAGGTGTTGATTTGGATTATTCCACTTCCAATCAGTTTCTTCCTCTTAAAATTGGGTTGTGCCTACATTTATCTTCAAATTGGTGAGCTCCATTTCTACCATTTATTTTTTGTTTCCCCATCTATCTGCAACCTCCCTTTATTTAGATGTCATAATTATGCTTAATGTAATATATCTATATACATAAAAATTTATTGATTATTTTGCATATAAAACATCTGTATACACTAATTTTGTAAAAAACCAGTATATTGCATCTATATAGATACACTGATTCATTAAACACCTAGATGCTCATACACATATATGCAGATTCAGCATCTTTATACACATTGATAATGATTCAGAGTGTAATTTCATGATTTTTTACCATTCTTGAATATATATTAAACCACCCCTTAGGTGTGTTATTCAAAATTCATGGAATGTTTTAAATAATTTAATAAATTGAAATAGGTTTTGATGAACCCCTCTTTCATTGATATTTTATGCATGCTTTATGTTTATCTTCTAATCAATATTATGGTTTTAATTGATTTGGAAGTTGTTTAATAATTTTATTGGTGAATTATATTATGGAATTTATTATATCCTTTGATTTTATTATATTTTTAATTGAATTAAGATAATGATGGTACACTGGACCTTGAGAGATTTTGGGTTCCACTTTATGGATTTACTTAGATGATGTATCATAGGTAATGTGAGACCACATTATAATGAATTATTATAGAGGTAACATGGTTGGTTTTTGGGACATGGAATTTAAAACCACCTTGGTCTATGATGCTTGACATGGAATTTCAAATAACTTAGGGTGCTGGGAATGACATTACATGACCCTCTATTTAGATAATGGTTGTGAATCCTGTTAGTGTTATTTATAATACTTAGAATGGAATAATACATTGATTATGAGACTCATCATGACATCCTATATTAATTATAAAAGTAAGTCTTGGTTCTCTTTCATTTTTTATGGGACAGATGGGAATGGTGACCCTTATTTAAATTATGTGGCTCTTATTATTATACAGGGACACTAGATTAAGGCCTCGGGTCTTGGTTACTACTACATAGCAAAAAAATATGGGTATATATGTTACAAAATATATAGTGAATATATATATGTAGACATACTTATATATATACTAATATACATGGGGAATCATCAAATTAGGTATTCCAGCTTAGATTGAAGTGGGTATAGTGGGCTAGGTGTCCTTTGAAGAACCCGGTTATCCCATGAAAATATTGGCATGTATTGGAGTTAGGTAAATGTGACACATTGGAGTATACCATGAAGTCCTTAAACCCTTCAATAACTCATCTTTCTATATTTATATCATTTAAATTGAGCATCAACATTTTTATAGTTCATAACACCATGATGGGTACCTTTTATATAACACAATCTTTAAAAAATATAATTTATCAGTAATATAACAAGGACACCACTGATTAAAAATATATGATTAATTATGTAATACAATGATCTATATATATTTAGACTTAATTATAACTATTTTCTCATAATTATCCTAGATTGATCATTCCTTATATAATGATTTTCCATCACATCAACCGTGTTTCAATTAAATATCATATTTTTATATTTATAGTTTTTTTTATACATATAGTGTTTCGTTGTCTTTCATAATATGATTCTCATATAGAGTAGTGTTTCAGTTATTGTTTTATATATACTAAACAATTATCATTTACTTAAATAAAATTTTATTTAAATAAATCAAATTGAATTACTTTCATGAAATGACTTATTAATTTTTTTTTATAGAATTGATAGAAGTGTGTGTATGAAACTGCTCAGATCTAAAGTGGTTTTCAAAATAATTATAAGTGATTTTTAGATTTTTCATTAGAAAATGCTTTAGATAGTGGTCAAATACAATTCCCATATTATAATTGTGTTCGAAGACCTCGGTTGAGCTGTGAATAAGTTAGCTACCATATAACCGGATAGAGGTTTCAAACAGACTACTATGTATGGTATCACAATGGGGGGATATTGGAATATCAAAATACTAATGATACAAATGAGAGGAATAGATTGGAGAATTTCATATATAACCGGTTTCTGTTTATTAATCAATATGATAAGGAAATTGTGTCAATCCAAGAAGTCTTCAATACGGTCAAACATGATGCGTCCAATAAAAATGATGATGATGATAGATTGAAAAAATTGAATGATGCTTCAATGAATCCAGTATATAGGCAATGTGGTAAAATGAAAAAGATGGAATTTTTAATCTGATTGTTTCATTGGAACACCATATATGGGATTTTTAATAATTCAATCAATTACATTCTTATCTTCGTGAAGGAGGTACTTGCAGATTATAAAGATATTCCCTCAAACCACAATATGGTGTGGATGTTATTTGAAGAACTTGGATTTTCAATAAAACAAAATTCATGCTTCTTGAAATATTTAATCATATCCAAGGAGGAAACTAAGAAATAAATGATTTTGTAAAATTTAGAACATCTCGATAGAAGGAAAAATCTAGTGGAACACCATCCTGTGTGCCATAGAATGTAATGTGGAACATTTTATTGATCTCTAGAATCTGGAATCTTTTTATTTCTGATGAAATATCAATAAAAATGTTATGGCATGATACCGAGTGAAAGAAGAATAATGAAGTTTTTGTTCACTTTTTAGATTGATTTTCATGGAAGAGATTTGATGCTAGATATCCTGATTTTTTAGTAGATGTGCATAATGTGAGACTGTGTCTTTCATGTGATGGTTTTAATTTGTTTGGGAAGATGCTTACTTCACCCAACACATGGCCATTTTTCATACACATTTATAACCTTTCTCCATGGTTATGTATGAAAAATCATTTCACTTTCATGAGTATACTTATATCTGGCCTATCTGATCTAGTAAATGATATAGATTTATACATTAAAACTTTAAGAAAAGATTAGAACTTCTTTTGGATGTGGGTATCTGAATAGAAGAAGCATGTTCAAAATACATATTTCATATGTGTGGTGCAATTATGTTAACTATCAATGATTTTTCTACATAATAAATGATGTATGTATGGAGGAAAAAGGGAAAACTGTCATGTCCTATTTGTATGAAGAATAATCGAAATAAAAGACTGAAATATCACCATATTTTGAGTTTTATGGGAAGTCAGTGATTCTTTCCAGTGGACCATTTATATAGAAATAATCTTTGAAGAGTTCACAATACCATGGAGACCGAAGATCCACCTCAGCGTATGTCTAGAAATTATGTGCTTAATGAGTTAAAATATTTTATTTTTTCATTTAGGAAGGGTCAAATGAAATCTAGAATAAGGAATAATGTTTCCAATGATACATATTACAATTGAATGATCATGAGTATCTTCTTTGAGTTACCTTATTGGTCAACCAATTTGTTACATCATTGCTTAGACATAATGCAAATTGAAAAGAAATTATGCGAATTATTGATTTTTATTCTTCGAAATGTCAATGGAATGATAAAAGATGATTTAAAATCTCAGTGTGACTTGTTTCATTAGCAGGAAAGACTATAATTTCATTGTATGTTTATCAGTGAAAATAAATCTATTGTTTTACAAGATTCTTATTTGATGACACTTGCCGAAAAAAAATCAATTTCTAGAAGTACTAGTGAACCAAAAAAAGTGAATTGAAGTTTAAATCCATGATGAATCATGACTATAACACCCTTCTGCATGATTTGATTCTAATTGAAATCTATCAACTTTTTTCCAATAATATAACGATTTCAGTTATTCTATTGTGACATCTATTTAAGGATCTTTGTGCTAAGCATTTTTTCATGTATTTTTTGAAAACAATATTGGTGGAGACACTATAAATTTGTGTGAGTTAGATAAAATATTTCCTCCATCATTTTTCACATTCATGTTTCATCTAACTGTAAATATGGAAATTGAAACACTTCTAGGAGGACATGTAGATTTACATTGGATGTATCCAACTAAAAGAGATATCTAGATGTTGAAATATTTTATCTAGAACAGAAATTATCACGATTGATCTATCATGAATGGTTACATGGCTCATGAATGTATGGATTTATGATCATTGTATTTTTCTAATCTAACTATGATAATATAAATACCAATAAGTAATGAAGAATATCAATATGATAAAATTGAACCCTATTTTCCATCACTTCCTCAAACAGGAGGAATTCGTGGATCATATATATGGACAACATTATGCCATGAAGAGTGGGAGATGGCACATCACACAGTGTTGCTCAACTATAATTTGTTAGATTAATTCATCAAGTAAGTAAATTGAACATGTAAATATTATATCAACACTTGTAATTGTAAATATCAGTAAAACAATTTCTATTTTTATTTGTAGGGAACATAATAAAATGATAAATAGAAAGCCTCGTTATTTATCTTTGAGAAAGAGAGAGACTTTTCATTGCAAAGAGTTTTCAATTTTCATAAATTTTAAGGTAGAAATATTGATGTAATAAATAAATAAAATCAATATTTAATTAAGTTTAATATTCATTTATATTTCCGATATCGACTTTTCTTCCTAACACTGTCTCTGGGGAAATAAAATCTTTGGCTTTCGGTCATAATATTTTGGATTGTGAATGTAAATAAACTATGCTCAAATGGTAAAGATTTATTATCACTGAACGAGAAAAGAACACGAGAACACAAAATTATGATGTTATGATAACAACTAAAATAGTCTGTTTGCTAGTGCATTGGGTAATATAACTTGTTTTAAAAATGTACCATATTATGGAGTAATTGTAAAAATAATAATATTGGATTATTACTCTCACAGTCAAGTCAATATGATGAAATTTCAGTGGGTTGATTCAATGACAAGGAATGTGAAATTTATTGATGATTGTGGATTTCATGTAATTGACAAGACTCACAATCTTTCTACTAATGAATCATATGTATTATAATAAATATAGAAATAAGTTTTTTATTTCAAAATCATCTTTGACCTGAATTTGGTTCCATTATTAATATAATTCAAAGACATGTTTCGTTTTATGGTGATGATGGAATTTTCACCATCTCTGCCCCCATTGGTCCGGATCCATTTATTACATATAATGACTCCAATACTTCAATTGTAAGAGTTGATTACGAAACGAATGTTCTGTTGAGAAATATATAGAAGTATTTGTCAGTGTTCTCAGTTTTGTTGGTTTAAATTGAATAGATTTATTGAGGTTTGTGCTATAAAAATTAATTTACTATTAATTAAATATTTTTTATATCTAACTAGACCTTCATGTTCATTTTCAATATTTACTGGTTTTAGTTTTCATTGAGTTTCATTTTATAATTTTGAATTGTATTGTATTCAGACCTACCAAACCAAACAAAACAAAAACAATTAAATTATAACAAAAAACTAGACGAATTGAATTGGGAATATAAACAAATTAATATGAAAATAAAAACCAATGAAAATAATGACCTATCCCAAAAATATCCATGCTACCTTACTGAAAAAATAAACCAAATGACTAAAGACAAACAAGTCATATCTAAAATGTTTTGTATTATTGGTTACAAAGTACTTATCCTTTTATAATTACATTAATATATATTTTGAAATGAAGAAAATGAAACCATTTGAGGAGAAACAATGAAAAATGATGATGGACATTCCTCCATTAGTTCCTATTTTGTGTATTTTATTTCAAATGTATATATGTCAATAACATACAATTTCATGTGAATAATTTTGTTTTAAAATTTGTGTGATATCCACCACTTAAATGTGATTTATTCGATGAGAATACTTGTAGTGGTCCTAGTACTCAAGATGGTGGTACGAGGGGGGAGGTACTACAGCTAGGCTATCCTATCAACGTACCCATTTTGACCTTGCCCCTCCAACTGACATACCATCTTCCGTACAATCTGATCTTGATGTGTCGTTAAGGACCCTCATTATATTTTGGCCTCCCATTTTTTACCACACTTCACATATGATCCTCCTCACCCATATTTAATGTATCTCATGATGAGTCCCACTCCTCATCCATATTATGAAGATGGTCAGTCATCCATTCCATATTCTTTACCATCTAATTATTTTTTTTCGGGCTTCCACATTACTTATTTGACTCTGGATCTAACACATTCAGTGCCTATAAAGCATAAATGGGACCCACTCCACTAGTAAAAGTGGATGTTCCTTCAGTGGTAGTGGATCTAGAGGGACCCATTAAGAAGACTGCTGTAGGTATATTTTAAAACCGTAACGAAATTTTACCATAATTTATTTTCATTATAACATGTATTGATATAATATTTGTTTCTCTATCATAACAGATACATCTACTGATAGGAAACAGGGGTGTGGCCATAAATGCATGAATTCATTATGAAACCACCACACACAGTTCATGGTCTACTATAATGGAGAAAACCAATTGATCGAAAAATATGGCATCAATGCTGGAGTTTTTTGTGGCACTTGCCAAATACTCTGACATCGTTCATGTCCGCCCGATATCATGGATACTATTTCTAAATAAAGTTAGGTATAATTATTGGGCATAGATATGTGTAAAAAATCTATTATTTTTAATTTAATATTATTTTCCTATTTATATGAATTAATATTTTTGTCACTTTCGATTTAATTTTCTAGATGGTGAGGGTGGACGACCTACATGTCTAAAAGAGTTAGGTGTGTTTTGGAGAGAATATAAGAATATTTTTTATATTGGATGGTGTGATAGAGTTGTCACAGAGTTAGAGGTACTACCTATCATAGATGATCATCTGATAGAATAGTATCAGAAAAGTATTACTCATTCGATGACTATCATGCTTAAGGTATTAATCAAATCTGAGGTATTTAAATGAAAATTTTCATGATTTTCATTAATACTATCTTTTGTATTATTGAATTTTATTAATGAATAATCCGTAAAAATAAGAAAAATGATGATAAAAAATACCAAAACATATTGGGGTCTGCGGTGCTATCAAATCATGAGAGAAAGCAGGTACGGCCAATGTTTACATTTTTTTAAGGCTTCCACTTTCCATTGTTTCCTCCTTAATTTATTCGATTGAAAATGTGTCCAAATATGTTTGGTTATGAAATTAATTACTATTAACCTATTATTAATTAGGGTTTCCTAGATTCAATTTCAATTTAGAGTTAGGTATTCAATATTGATGGATGTGTGCCTCCAGCAAAACTGTTTTGCTCGAGTAGGAGGGAAAAAATCGAAGTGCGATTAACGAACTGACACTGCAACAGATTGTTAGTTTTAATTTGTTGATTTAAAAATTTGATATCTATTTTTTAACTTAATAATATATTTATTTTTGTATCCGACTACTTCAGATGCCCCTGATGCCCAGGAAGTTGACGTGTTTTGGCTAAATGATCACTCACATCATGTGTTGGGAGATGAGTACCCTGGAAGAGTACGCTGGTGACCTAGGAATAGTATAGTCCCGAAGAGGTATTGGAACTCTTCAGGAAACATTTTTAGTTCACCCCTGATTCAACAAGTTATGAAATTATCATTACAGGCTGACAAAATGACTACATAGGTGCAAGAATGTTCTGATAGAAAAAACTCTGAATTTATGAAACCGATGAATGTTTTTTGTCAAACACTTCCACCAGAGCTCAGTACAACTTTTGGTGAATATATGACATTGATGCGTCCAATATATAGTGCATAGGGTGGAAGTTCTAGTGGTGGCTGAGATAATGGTGTTCCTGGTGATGATGATGGCATGGAAGAAGCCGATGATGAGGATGATGTGAAGAACAAGGTCGAGGATGAGGTTGAGGATGAGGTCGAGGGAGTGGTAGAGGATGGGGAAGAGGATGAGGATGATGATGAGGCTGAGGATGTGGTTGAGGATGAGGCTGAAAATTAGTACATGGATGAGGATAGGGGTGGGGATGAGGACAAGGAAGAGGCTAATGATAACTGTGGTGACAATGGTAGTGATGGTGGTGAGGGATAGATTGATTTGTTACATTTTTTACTGATATTACTAACATTTTATGATTTACCATATGTTGTGAATGAATATATATGTAATTAGGTCGATCACATTATAATTTTATCTTTATTTTATTATCTATAATTGGATTATTTGAATTCACTTTTCTACATGGAATCAATGATATTTCACAAACCTACCATCCTTATTCATGATACCCACCCCAATGCACCACCCTCCCTTCCAAATCCACTCGTTCCCATGCCCCCACCTAGTACCCCCTTCCATGTTATCTCCATAAAACCCTCTCATAGTTCCATTAAATCATTTAATGGACATGGTTGTGTCCACTATTCCACTACTCATTGACTTTCTTGTGGAAGTAGCTAGAGTGTCATTTTGAATTACGTATTGTATATTGTATTGTTTTCAATGTTACTGCAATTGGAGGTGATTTTTTTATTAATTTGTTGTCATTTTTTATATTTTACTGTTTAAAGAGTTCAGTTGAACTGTATATTGTATTTCATATAATATATCGTATTACTGTCATTTTGAATTCTGTATTAGTGTCATTTTGAATTTTGTTTTTTCTACATTAGTTTCATTTTGTTTTAAATTTTATGTAATTGGAGAGGGGAGGAAGATATGGGATTCTATCTAAAATTATAGAAAATTATCCAAATAGTTTATAAATCATTTTTATAGATATCAAAACCATATCTATAACAACAGTTTCATTAGAATTTTGGCTAAAACTCTATACCAATTTTTCTCAAACTGTTGCTGTAGAGTTAATTATAAATATATACCAATGGTATTAAACCATTTGTAAATATATATTCCAACGGTTTTAAGAAACTGTTAGAATATTGTAATAAATATTTCCATATACCAACGATTATTATGTAATTGTTGGTATAGAGCTATCCCCATTTCTCAGTAGCCAATGGTTTTACAGCTTTTCACAACGGTTTGAAACCATTTGTATGCACTATGTTTCCATTATTGAGAACATATTCATACTTATAAATTTTATGTGATAGTCTAAAATTTTAATTCCCAAGATTCCTAAGCCATATAATATCATCTTCTTCTACAATATTCAAACACTTAACATTTTTTGGGTCAGATCAAAAAAATCAATAGTATATGCATTTTCTTTTCTATTTATAGAAAATAAATCTAATTTATTTTTTAGAACTCTATATTTATCATTTACAAATAAAATATTTAATCTATAATCACAAAAATATGGTATAATTATAAGTTTACTTTTTTAACCAAGTACATACAAATTTTTAAAAATAAAAACTATTTATGAAAAACTAACATTGGCATTATATTTAATCTAGCCTTTAGAGTTGTCTTCAAATGTGAAAAGGCCCCCATCACATGAATTAAATGATAAAAACTTTTATATATCACCTTTCATGTAACCAAATAAACCACTATCTATGTATATAGAATCATTGATACTTTTAAAACATATTTCCTAAAATTAAACTGTCAAACATAATGTTTTCGTACACATGCCAATTTTGGCCCAACATGATAGGTAGAAGAAATCAGATGCACCCAAATTAACATAACGAATTTATTAGTGTGATAATTAGAAAGTAAATCATTCTTAATGAAATTTATTGTATTATCAATAGATTATATAAATACTAGTAAACATTCAATGTAATAATTCATTTTCATTCATCAAATAAAGCATGTTACACTTGAAATTATTCCTTTTGAGCTATTAAGAAATTTAGTCTTATTTAAATGTGGAATTATATTGTTGTATCCAAACTCATTATAATAGGTGTTTAATTTCATTAAATATATCATTTTTCTATATTTTATTCCTTCAAAAAATATAGATAATTTATTTTATGGTTAGAAACTTTTTTTTTGAAATATATGTTCACTTTTTAAAAAGATGACAAATCTATAAATACTTTTTCATTGGATCTAGAATATTTGTTTCTAATTTTTTTTATTTTCCTATTTTAACTTCATACGTTCATATTATGCTTTATTTAGATCATATAAAAATAAATGAAGTTATCTATAATGATCATTTTCATTTACATCCAGAATTATTTTAAATCTTATATTTTTATCTTCTAGTTTTAATCAATCAAAATTATTTTCCTATTTAGATTTATTATTTTGGGAAATAAATATCTTTAGATTACCAAAATCATTTTTCATTTTTTGAAATTATGTAATAAAATTATTATTCATGATTTTCAAGTTAGTGTAATTTTCAATTTTGTTTACTCAATAATTATTTATTTCTTCATTTTTTTATGTACATTTTTAATTTTCAAATTAATTTAATCAGAATCAGAGCATGGATTAGAACCAATTTCATTTTCATTTTCAGGTAAAATTTTTTAATCAACATTTGTAGGAGTTATTAACTAAGAAATGAGTGAATAATTTACCTCACATTGAATAAAATTCATGAAAAAATTCCTTGTCTCCTGATTACATTCAGAATAATCACTTCTGTTAGTACTATTAGAACAATCCCAACCTCTAAACATTTCGTTCTTTACTTTATTATTTTATCTACGTCTTTCTTCGAATGTTTAATTTTTGGTAAGTTAGTACTTATGTGACATATATTCATGAAATAATAACAAGTTAATTCTAACAAACCATTATTGTTAGTAGTATTACCATTCTTAAATTCATTTCTAGACTTCAACTTCAATTTCCATTATCTACCTTTATTTTTCATGAACTTTAAAACAATAATACTGAAGTGATGCATATAATTGTAATTTTCATGGAACTACGATTAAAAAGAATTATAGAAATAAATAAAATTATATTTAAATGAAATTCATTTTCTTTTACTATAATCCTCATCAAAAATATTTTTCATCTTTAGCGCATACTATAACAAGGATCCTATTAGTTTATCTAAGTTATACCCCATAAAATCTTCACTCTTATTAACAAACACATTCTTTTCATTCCATATATTTTGAAGATCTATCAATAATCATTCCACTTGAGCTGTATTTTCTATGAATTATCCAAGAGAACTCATACCATTGGATATACTCATAAACCAATGGAACGTTTTCTTTACAGATTCCACAACACACATCTTGACGTCCTGGTATTCTTTATAGAGCATTCCTATATTTCTTATCTTGATATTTTCCATACCATAATGAGTCACTTAATGTGTCTATATATTTCATGGGTTGTCTTATAAGAATAAACCAGGATATAGACACATTTACTTAAAGAAAAGTATAAAATATTTTATACTTTATAATTCAAAACAAAAAATCCAATTTTATTACCTACAGAAGATTCCAAATTCACTATGGGTAACACATATGTCTTAGCCAAGAAGGTCCAGTGATCCACACTTAGTTGTTTATATATTATTACATTATTTATTTCAAGTATCTATAGTAACCCCCATATAATAATACTGTTTTTTGTGGAATCCATCCATCATTGTCATTGAAACATACCATGATAAAATAAAAAATTTCTTTTATTATATAGATTGTTATGTCTAGGATTCCATTTTTTTTAATAGTTAAAAATAAGCTTCAAAGATAATAAAAGAGTGTAAATTTCCTTTAATTAAGGTCATATTTTCTGATAGAAATCATTTGAACATTATGTATGAAAACAATGAGTAGAGGGGGATAGTCATCTCAAAATTTTAAAGATAAAAATAATCAGAGGTTATAAAATACTAAACTATAGTGAGTGTATTGTTATTGAGATGATTTATAGAGGAAATAAATAAAAAATAAAACAAGATTCATAGTGGTTAAGATCACAATGATCCTAGCCAACTCCTAAACCTCTTATACTCCTCAATGATAATGGTACCCTCTAAGAACCTATATTTTAATGTTTTGAGAACATTATTACATACATTGACTTATAAAAAACCCAGAGGTGAAACCTAGTATTGTTATATGAGACTTTACCTTGTCTATTTACCTGAATTTTGATTGGGATTCCCCGCCCTAACATCCCTTTATGTGGTGGAATAGCCAAAGAAAGAATGATTTTATTTTTATGGGAAGAGCATAGACCAAAATCAATAAATACCAATAAAATGAATAATATCACATGATTAAAAACTAATATAAAAAAAATTAGAAGATGATCAAAAATTCCAAAGGATGTTGAATCATGATGATCATAAATCACTTGTAAGGAAAAAATGTTGAATATTAATTCCTTTGATGATCACGACTAGATTAAAGAATTCATAGAAGTTCATGATCAATTGAGAGTAGAATGAATTCTGGATATGCATCAAAAGTTGTATGTAGAATTGTTTTTATAGGTTTATGTTTTTATTCCCTGAATATAACTCCAATATCATTACAAAAAGTTCCTCTAAAAGTGGGTCGATTTAAAATATTTTCATGACACTTTTTATATATTAACAAACAAATAATATCATCGGTAACTTTTTTTGTTGAATCTGTGATGAACAACATAGTTACAATTTGGATTTTAATTTCTTAATTAAATATTAATATAAAAAATTTAATTAGTTAAGTAAATAAATTGTAAACTACTATCAGTTATAAAATATTTGAAATAAAAGTATAATGTTTTATATTATATAGACATAAAAATGTAGTAAAATAGAACATAACATAACTTTTCAAAATAATTCAAATGTTTTCATAAAATAAATCTAGAATTAGTTTTTACACAATGTTAAAATTATAATTAAACATTAAAAAACAAAATTATTTTAAAAAAATTAATAACATAAATTGAAAATTGAAAAATAAAATTTTGTAAATTGATTAACTAAAGGTGTATCATTGATATACCATTGAAATGAAGATTAGTGGCTGATTGTGTTACTAATGAAAAAAGAGAGGGGAATTTATTTTTTCTACCACTAAAAAAAGAGAGTGGTGAATCATTTTTTCTAACACTGAAAATAGAGATTAGTGTACTATCCAATTATATTCTCTAGTGCACATGCAATAATAAATATAGAAATCCAACCGAAACCAAATTATTTCCATTCCATTGAGCAATGAAATGCTTTAGAAGAAGAAATACAAAATTTCAACCATTGAATGTTAAATAGTTACTCAGGACCTAACATTGAATATGTCCAACAGTGAATAATTACCCATTGTTGGGTTCTAATTGTCACTCATGAAAAACATATCCAAGAAATAGATAAAAACATTTAAATAAATATACTGAAAATTAAATAAGAAAACAACATTAAATTATAAAATGTATATCTATAACACCAAATCGAAGGAAGAGCTCTAATTGGAGATTGATGAGGATTCTGCCAGTAAAAAGAATAATCATCGGTGGGTAAAAAAATAACTCATCATTGATGTCCAATAGTGAGTATAAATGGCTCACTATTCATTTATAATGGTTGATCATGACATAAAATTTGTGTTCAAAGGGGACTCCACTCAACCGTTGATGTCCAAAGGTTACTCGATTCATCGTGGATGTCTAACGGTGACTCGAATAAATATTGACATCTAAATGTTTCATCATCATTAAAAAAATAAAAGGGGAAGTAATATAACCATTAAAGTAGTGATATTATGTAAGTCCTCGAATAATAAGAATAAGATATTACCGATGAATATCTAATGGTTATATGAGAATAAGATTCAAAGAATAAGTGAGACAAAACCACAATCTTAACATGAATCAAAATATAGAATAAATGAAATAGAGTTTCTAGGATAGATTCTACCAAACTGGAGAACAATCAGACTCCTAATTTAGAATAATAAATATGAATAGCGGTGCAGGATAGTTCAAAAAAGAACACATAATATATGAAAATAGATCTTACAGATCTTGAGGTTAGGATTAGACGACCAAATTCAATTCATGTTTTTAACTCGGATGAACAACGAACATAGAATGTTATCTGATGGTGTTTTGGAGATACAACAGCTGAGTTTTATAACATAAAATTGGTTTTGATCCTAGATTTGAACTGGATACTAGGGATCAGCATTGATTTACACATTTAACGCAAGGGCCTATGACCTAGACGGTGACCTAGCCTAACAAATGTGCCTAAGGGAATACTATGCATGCTTATCCATCGGATTTCATACATTTAAAATTCACTATGGACAACAAATACTCTTTATCCTATTTATGGTATTCTTGTGGAATAACTTCCCAAAGTGTTCACCCAATGGGTCCCCTAAGTGGTTGAGGAATAGCCTATGTAGCTCACTATGATTACCCTATTATTTTTCATTAACAAAAAAAATAAACATAATAAAATAAAAATAATAAAAATATTTAACTACCATTAAAACAGTAGGTATAAGAATTTACATTATTAATACATAAAATTTAAAAGATATTAAATTTTAGTAATACTTAAATTTAAATTAAATTTATAGGACATGAATTTATCAAGACTATTATGAATGTTAATGAATTAAATCACCAATTTGAAATACAAACAAAGAACACTGTATATACAAATCTAGAGAAACCTACATGGGTGTCAATTAAGGATGATTTTCCCACCATAGTAAGTAGTGGAATGAGGGTAATGGTAGAATCCAATGTATCAAAAATTTATGGTTAATATGAACATTTATTTCCTCCATAATTTATGCTCATATATTAATATATTATAAATAATTTAACTAAAGTTTCTTATCAATATAAAATAGAAGTTTAGAGATATAAAATTGGACATCTCAACCATCAATGTTATGGGCGTATAAACTATTCAAGTGATAACAAGATCCATAAATATCATGGTTATTCCCTCATTGGGTAACATGGTCTAAAAATACAATCTAGTTATTATAATGGATTCTTAATCTTTCTTGTAGTATTCTATATTCCAATAAACATTAAAGAAATGGGTGTGGTGGATCATCAAAAAAATTTCATCTAAAACTCCTCTCGATGATCATGGTGGTCAATTAAAGCACCTCGAACAATTTTTCACCAATATGGGATATGATACTTTTTAGTTCCATGTGATCCAAATTGCCATGGGGAGAATAATTGATATGTGAGAGTAAGTAGGGTTACTTTAAAGAAACTATTAAGTAGCCCAATTATAAAGACACATTCTCGAACTCAAGAAAAAATATCTCTAAGAAGTGTCTCACCATGAAGTGGTGGAAGAAGAGAAAAAACGCCATGTTATAGAAGGAATGGATCTAGTATAATTTCTTCATCGGGTAATGGACCTATCTATGAATATAGTATTAGAGTTGTAAAACCCCAAAAATTATTCCTATAAGTTAATACATAATGTTTCTATAATATTTGAAACATTGTGTCTTGATAAATAGTTTGAAGCTTTGAAGATGGAAGAACTCATACAATATTTCAATGACATAGAGAAATCAGTGATTTATCTCCAAAAGTAAATTGATAATGCCTTGTAGTAATCCTCCAATTCATTATATGCTCCACTATTTATTATAAAAAGGTAGTGTCTATGTCACGAACCAAATCTGTTTGCCAACAAAACTGGCACCGGACCCGGCCTACAACAGGGCTCGAAGGGTGTTCCCAATCCCCACGGGCTGGCACAAGTGCCTGGGTATAATAAAATGATGTTTGGGAACGATTTACCCAAGTTTATAAACATTAAACAACAAACAAACTCAACAAAACAAATCAGGATTTTTTAACTAAAACCATCTTTTACAAAATTTAGAACTGAATTACATCTTCTAAAACAACTCCACATGACTATAAAAAAGGTAAAAAATCAAAATGAAACATCCCAAGAACCCTCATGGCAAGGGGCACCGCCCTCAAGCCATCTCCACAACACTTCACCACCAAGGACATGCTAGAAACCCGAACCACTGGAACTAAAAACTGTATCCAAACCTGAAACAACAAAATAACCAAATATACTTACACCCAGGGGTGTAAGTAGGGTGTGAGACAATGCCCAGTAGGATACCACCACTATGAGATTCCATGTGATAAGCATTCAAAGACAAAAAGCTTTCAATTTTTCATAAACAGAAAATGCTAGTTACAATTTCTAAAAGATGAAACTAAAAAAACAGTTTTCAAGTGGGTTATCATTAAGAATCAACACTTTTAAAAATAATGTCAACACTACTAAATTTTCTAGCCAACTATACCATATGTTGATGGTAAGAACAAAGTAACTAATAAGCACAAGAAATAGGAAATGACCCCTGGGCACCAGCTCATTGTGGGTCCCAGGTACCTCATATCTCAGTGAGAGTAACCATCAAAATATCCGTTCTCGTGGAAAATCCACTAGTATGGAATATACCCATAACCTAGTGGTTCCCAATCATCATCATCATAGTTTAGTTAGAGTTTTAAGCATCAATATTTCTATGTGAAACTGAGGCCAAACCCCACGGATTACCTAGCATACTAGTACACGTCCACCCACCTAGATACCCGGGTTTTCCCCTTGTGCTCGGACAAGTTCAAAAAGTCAATAAATATACACTACACATGAAAATATCATATTCACATCCAAATTTCACCAAACATCCAACATGTATTCCACACAAGTGTAAAAATCCACTTTTTCATTCAAATGAATTTTGAAATCATACTCACACCAAAAATAGACCACAACACATTTTGCACATATTTCACAATTCAACAAATCCATTAACACTTTTATAAAATCTTTCCCAAGATTCTAAACATCACATTACAGCCCACTAACATGTTACATAATACCCTTTTCATAAAAAAGTCCATTTTTCACATCACACTAACTCAAAATATCTCGAAAACACGTTTCGCACCCACATCCCAATTTCATAAATCACCTCGACAAATTACAAAACATTACCGAAATGTTTTACAACATAACTGACCACTTTATGTTTCAAAAACTCATTTTAGGAATATACTATCACCAAAACAGTACATAAGAAACCATTTCACACTTTGTGTAGCTCATTAAATCATTTATAATTTTCAAAAAACCAACCCAAGAGGTGAAACCATGGCTTCCATAAAAAACCCATTTCAAAACCCTAATTCTAGACCAAAACGATGCCAATAACAATCCAAAGAAGAATTGGAATCCCTAAAAACATTTATTAAACCACCCCCAAATTTTATTCAAATACCTCAAACAATACCACAAAAGGTACACATGAAAAACACATGTTTTCACAAATCATGTTCAAGAAGTACGACATGGTTTCACACATTAAAACCATTCAAAAAAACCCATTACAAGGACCACCTTACATTAAGGCATTAACAAACCAGAATTTTCATCCCCTTTCAACACTAATAAATCACTTTCATATGTTATAAAATACACCCAAATATTTCCCCATGAGCCACGGATGAAAAACACCAAATTCCAAGAAAAAAAATGCAACTACCAAATTAAACACTTAACTAAATCCATCAAAAACAGTTTTAGCACCACAAAAAAAAAGATTTGAAACATACTAAATTAATAAAACAAGTAACATAACTCATCATAAAATGGTTATACATGGAATCACCTACCTTTTTCGTCGAAACACTCAAAACATGATGCGAAACACAAACCAAACCACCGCCGCACCTCAAGGAATTGAAATCAAACCTAAAACCAGAAGCATTCACCCAGAAGAAAAGAAATAAAACCCTAGGTTTTAACCCTATCTTCTGGAAATTTGGAACCCTATGGATAAGTTATGAAACCCTAATCACATTTAATGTAACCCTTAGCAAATTGAAAGAAGAATGAAGAAGACCAACTTACTTGAGGTATCTTGTAGAAATCGACTCATATACACCAGTAGATGAATTTTAAAACATACAAACATTTAAGGGAGGTTATAACAAGGATAAGGAGACCATGTAGGAATTTGAATGGGGATAAAAGAGTGAGAATTGAAGGAGTTATTAAAGAAACAGATTACCTTTATTAATCTTCCCAGAAAATGAGTTCTTCAGAACTTTCGACCTAAACCGCGGGTAACATGAGCTGAAATGAGGGTGGGAGGATACCGGATGCGCGTCTGGGTTCAATGGTCATGTGTGGGGCTTGGAATCACAAAATATTCCTTAATATTAGATAAGTTATTAATTAAAGAAATTTAATTTTTAAAACTGGAATTGGACTTTCGGGCAGGCCCAATCTCTTAAATAAAAACCCATATACAACTTGGTTATGGATTTCTAAATGCTACAAACTACAATGGTGATGTTAATATGTCAGGAGAGATCATTTAGGAACTTTAATGGGTGAAAAATAATAATAATTGAAAATGTTATAAAAGAAACAAAATTTATTTTTAAATCTGTAATTGGGCTCACGGTTTTCCCCAATTCATGAAAACTCACCCATTCCACCATAAAAGCTTGAGAAACCCCAAAAACAAAGCATAAATGGAAATTAAATGAAATTTAACTTTAAAATAAGTAATTTATGTGACATTTCTCCCCATCATGAAAAATTTCCATCCCTGGAAAGCTACAATAAGGCCAGATACCAAATCCAAACCCAGCTGATAAACCAAGATGTACTTTTTTGCCAAGCTTCGCCCCCAAGGGCCAAAACACCTCTAGTGATCAATTAAGGAATGATTAATCTCACAATCGAAACTTACACCACTTTAATAAAATGATCAATCACATTCATACATTATACCAAAATGAAACTCCTCGAACGCTATCCGAACAAGACTCAAGTAATTCAACCAAACGAACAACAACATCGAACAAGGTTACACTTACCTAACATTAACTAAACCATTGGGAGCTATCCAATCCCAAAATTTACTCAAGGAAGATGTTCATATCTAGATAGTTCATAACGATACTACCTACCACCAAGCCAATACCATGGATAAATCTGATCTATTGGTATGGGGGGACACAAATAGGCACCCCACTATAAGAGGCAACCTATATTATTTTCCGAGATAGAATCAAGACACTAACAAGGGAGGCCTGAACGAACTCCCTAGTACAAAGGTTAGAATTCCATTCACAGTTTACGAAGGAACATATATGAGAATCATAGTGGGTCTCCCCACCATAAGAACCAACCATCTTAACTGACCAGCATGGGTCGACACAGAAAGACCCAATTTTTTTAAAGATTTGGGAAGGGCGCAGGGTCAGTCCGCATAGTTTGGGAAATCGTGCACTAACTACGCAGATCATTCTTTCCACGTGGCTTCCTAGCACACTGTCACTACTAATCATGCACAAAATGTGTACTCAAACTTTCTAGACAAATTTCCAACCATTCTCCAATGTCTTAATGGAATCCAAATGGGGAGGGAATGACATTAGGCAATGACATGGGTACAGGGACCTCCACTTATTTCCACCGAACGAGAACAATAGAAGGAAGATGTTGACACCATAGGTTCAAACACTTCCTATCTTTCACACTGAGGATATGACATTGTACAAGGGTTTAAATGAACCAGGGATTTTCCCTAACTACGAGCCAGCTTCTCTCTGAGACCTATGGCTGGAGGTCAAATGATCGAAGCAACTTCAGCATCGCAGTTAGACCTTGGAAACCCCCTGAATGAGAATTATTCTTTCAGTGCCACCAAAAACCACACTGCAATCCTCGATAAGATTTCCAAGACATAACACATTCCAAACTCACTTTACCCTAACCCATTATTTCACTAAAACAAGGGCTTAGAAGATGAACACAAATAACACCTTGTTTCTTCGGGTGAGAAACAATAGAAGTAAATAACACATATACTCACCTTCCTAAAAAATGGATGATTTTGATGTTTTTACAAGGGATACATTCTCCTAACATAATTGAGACTCTCAGTGTATTGTATGAATTTCACCTTTAGGGTCAATCGAGCACATGACATCACAAGGAGTCACCAAACATGACCATTGCGAAAAATATAAGCAATGAATGGAAAGGGACCTTATACTACATCCCCAAATGACACACAATTCTAGAAAGTGGCCACAATATCCTCTTGTGACAAGATTTCCCACACTGGTAGTTTATTTTGAACTCCTTATTTGAAGAGACTACGATGGACCGAGAGGACCTCTTAGACACCATCTAGATACTCATCCATGCTAACAACCCCAGACCACTTCCACCTTAGAGAAATCTGAAAACTTAAGAAGCTATGGTCTCTTGAAACCTTCCACGATCACTCTCCCACTATAAGAGGATACACAAAAATAGGAAAGGAAAGGGTGTAGACACAATCTAAAAAGATCAAGAAAAAGATTCCTTATATTGATCAACTGGAGGGTCTTGAAATGGCGAAACAATCTGGGTTCCACTTTAGTTGTGCACTAACCCTAAATGGGGTGTACCTTATCCAATGATTGAACCCAAGGACCCAACCAAGATTGTCCATTGGTCAAGATATACTACAAACCAGATCCAAACATATGAAGGGAACCACCGTGAAGGCGTCCCAAAACATTTTTCAAAAGAGACAACTAACCATCCCTACAACACAACTTACTGACCAAACACAAACCCAAAACACAGTTCAAACAGGAGGGGTTCTTGGACTCAAATCATCACACAACATAAACTTTTTCAAAAACACATAATACACACCATCCCAAACTATTTATCAAGACGTCATTTTTTTCATTAAAACCTTTTCTTTGAAAACAAACGGTTCAGCGGTAAGCATATCCACCAATGGTACCCCATGGGCCTCACACATGCATGTTTTGGCGCCACACTGGGCAACCTTCTCATATCCGTTCCGGAACTCATCCTGTAATTCCATAAACCATTCTCTATACCACATAACCAAATCCATGTGGTCTCTCACAAAAATACCAAAGGTTAAAACAAATATTCTTTCCACTTTTCAAAAACTAAACGGTCAACCAACACATCCTTTTTCTCAAAACCACTAACCAGAAGATCAAAATACCAATTCAAATCTTACTAAACATTTCATAAAGACACAACCATTTAGACAAGAACTCACTTTCTTGTTATTCATATCAATTTAATATCATCTTATCCCATTAAAACACCCTTTGATTGTTTAGAAAACTCTATTGGAAACACTTTTTCAAAACCAACTTCAGTATAGTTTCTACTTTTAAAAAGAGGTGTAAGAACACCATTTTCCATTTGAATATAATTATGAAAATTCAGTTCCACCAATTCATAAATCAAACCATTCAATATTTATTTGAAAATAATCTCACAAAAACTTTACACTTCTTAAAACTAAGTCTCTTTAAATACAAAGTTCCAAGATTTCAAAATTAAAGAATACAGGACAATGCGAGAGGAAACTAGTTTCAGTGGGTGACTTGGAAATATGGTTGGCGGACATAATACAATCACTTCACTATCACAGAGAGTGTTCTAGGGAATATCCCTGGCTCCACATGGCTTTCCAGGCCCTGCAAGAACACTGAGACAATTAACCCAACTCTCTTTTCATTTCCTCTAATCGTTATTAAACCAAGAAAACCAATGGACTCTGAAAGGTCCCGACTTCCCCTGGAGACCTGAATCCCCTCCTAAGGTGTGGTGATCAGACACGCTACTCATAACTGAAATTTGAAGCCCCAAAATTCCTAACTCCAGACTATCCTGACTGTTCCCCAAATAACATGACCCAAAGAGAGCAAACCTCACCTTTGATACAATTTTGTCACGAACCAAATTTGGTCTCCATCAAAACCGGCACCTGACCCGGCCCGCAACAAGGCCCGAAGGGCGTTCCCGAGCCCCACGAGCTGTCACAAGTTCCCGGGTATCATAAAATGAGGTTTGGGAAATATTTACCCATGTTTATAAACATAAAACAACAAACAAACTCAACAAAACGAATCTGGATTTTTCAACTAAAACCATCTTTTACAAAATTCAAAACTGAATTACATCTTTTAAAAAAACTCAACAAGACTATAAAAAAGGTACAAAATCAAAATGAAACAGCCCAAGAACCCTCATGGAAATGGGCACCACCCTCAAGCCATCTACACAACACTTCACCACCAAGGACATGCTAGAATCCTGAACCAATGGAACTAAAAACTGTATCCAAACCTGAAACAACAAAATAACAAAATCTACTTACACCCAAGGGTGTAAGTAGGGTGTGAGACAATGACCAATAGGATACCACCACTAAGAGATTCCATGTGATAAGCATTCAAATAAAAAAATCTTGAAATTTTTCATAAACAGAAAATATTAGTTACAATTTCTAAGAGATGAAAAAAAACAGTTTTCAAGTGGTCTATCATTAAGAATCAACAATTTTAAAAATAATTTCAACACTACTGAATTTTCAAGACAACTATACCATATGATTATTTTAAGCACAAAGTAACTAATGAGCACATGCAATAGGAAATGAACCCTAGGAACTAGCTCGTTGTGGGTCCCAGGTACCTCATATCTCAGTGAGAGTAACCATCACAATATCTGTTCTCGTGCACAAGCCACTAGTAGGGAACATACCCATAACCTATTGGTCCCCAATCATCATCATCATATTTTAGTTAGAGTTGTATGTGTCAATATTTCTAAGTGAAACTAAGGCCAAATCCAATGGATTCACTAGCATACTAGTACACGTCCACCCACCCTGATACTTGGGTTTTCCCCTTGTGCTCAGAAAAGTTCAACAAGTCAATAAATATACAATGAACATGAAAATATCATTTTCACATCACAATTTCACCAAACATAAAACATGTATTCTACAAAAGTCTAAAAATCCACTTTTTCATTCAAATTAATTTTGATATCATACTCACACCAAAAATATCCCACAACACATTTTTCACATCTTTCACAATTCAACAAATCCGTTAAAAATTATATAAAATCATTCCCAAGATTCTAAACTTCACATAACAGCCCACTAACATGTTACATAGTACCCTTTTCATAAACAATGTCCATTTTTCACATCACACTCATGCAAAACAGTCCGAAAACACGTTTCGCACCCACGTCCCAATTTCATAAATCACATCAACAAATTTCAAAACATTACCGAAATGTTTTACAACATAACTGACCACTTTATGTTTCAAAAACTCATTTTAGGAATATAATATCACCAAAAAAATACATAAGCAACCATTTCACACTTTGTGTAACTCATTAAATCATTTATAATTTTCATAAAACCAACCTAAGAGGTGAAACCATGGTTTGCATACAAAACAAATTTCAAAAACATAATTCTAGACCAAAACAATGCCAATAAAAATCCAAAGTAGAATTGGAATCCCTAAAAATATTTATTAAACCACCACAAAGTTTTATTCAAATAACTCAAACAATACAACAAAAGGTACACATGAAAAACACATGTTTTCACAAATCACGTTCAAGAAGTACGACATGGTTTCACACATTAAAACCATTCAAAAAAACCCATTTCTGGGCCCACATGAAATTAAGGCATTAAAAAACCAGAATTTTCATCCCCTTTCACCACTAATAAATCACTTTCATATGTTATAAAATACACCCAAATATTTCCCCAAGATCCACGCTTGAAAAGCACCCAATTCCAAGAAAAAATGCAACTACAAAATTAAACACTTAACTAAATCCATCAAAAAACAGTTTTCACACTACACAAAATAGATTTGAAACATACTAAATTAATATAACAAGGCCCCTAACTCATCATAAAATGGTTATACATGGAATCACCTAATTTTTTTTCGAAATACTCAAAACATGGTGCGAAACATAAACCGCAACACCGCCACACCTCAAGGAATTGAAATCCAACCTAAAACCAGAAGCATTCACCCAAAAGACATGAAATCAAACCCTAGGTTTTAACCCTAAATTCTGGACATTAGGAACCCTATGGATAAGTTATAAAACCCTAATAACATTGAATGTAACCCAAAGAAAATTGAAAGAAGAATGAAGAAGACCAACTTACTTGAGGGATCTTGTAGAAATCGCCTCATATACACTAGTAGCTGAATTTTAAAACAGCCAAACATTTAAGGGAGGTTCGATCAAGGATAAGGAGACCATGTAAAAATTTGGATGGGGAGAAAAGAGTAAGAATTGAAGGAGTTATGAAAGAAAAAAAAATTATTTTTAAATCAGGAATTAGGCTCACGGTTTGGAACAATTCATAAAAACTCACCCATTCCACCATAAAAGCTTTAGAAACCCCAAAAACAAAGCATAGATGGAAATTAAATGAAATTTACCATTAAAATAAGTCCTGTTTGTGACAGTCTACAATCTAAGGTTGTTCTTGCCTCTCTCGTATTCATAATGAATGAAAAAATTTCATACATCAAAATTGTAATGAATTTCTTGAATTTCATTCATTTTCAAATATTGACCCATGATAACTTTTGAAAAATAATTAACAGTATAATTATGTTAATTGAATCAACATTATCATTAAATGGAAATGGATTTAGGAAAATCATCACTTCATAAAAAATATTTAGTGATGGAAAGGGTTGAATCCAACCATTATCTTTTTGTTATTTAATCCCTGATGGAGAAAGGAGGGATATATGCACAATATATATACCATCATTATAAGAAGGGGTAACGATATTTAACAAAAGATGAAAAAATTAACTTTCATCCAATAATTTTTTTCCTTGGATAGGTTTATCTGGGATAGATACACAACACATTTTCCATCATTATATTATATGATCGCCCATTTAGATATGTGAGATTAATGGATTCAGTATGAATGAAATTATAAAGGTGATTTTTTTGTTTAATTAATTCTAAAGATCATTTTAAATAACATGATAATATTCATTTATTTTATCTATTTGGATCATATAAACAAATATGTATGTGTAATTATAATTTAATATATTGTTTTCATAGAAATACAGTGCTCGAAAGATTGTCATGTGTTTTTTCTAATACAAAGTGGTGGAACCTTATTGCTTTGTGACATTTATTTTTTAACACTCTAATTTTTCTTAATTCATGAATAGGGAAGGCATAATAGCATGAATTCATGTTTTTCATGGATCTCCCATTAAACGTTTTCAACCTGAAAAGTTTTATTCATCTTTATTTTTCCTATGCAATTTTTTTTTGAGATATGAATGTAAAATCATAGGGAGAAGGGACTCAACCATTTCCTAGGACGACCTCTATGTGTTTTCCACCTAGTATGTACAATGTGCCTTTCCATTAGCAGTCAAGTTCTTTCATGTCAGACCGAATAGGGCATGTGTTTCCCGTTACACCACTTTGAAATATATACCAATTGTTTAATATAAAATTTGGGGAAATCTATTTCTCAACATAAATGGATTGATTGATACTATTATAATTAACCTCAAAGGAATGTTTCACACAGTTTTGGTTCATAGTTATCGAACAATAAAAATAAATGTCCCCATCCAAATGACGGTTGGTGATATAGAGTCATTTCAACATATTTGAATAGAGGTTGATTGAAATATATATTTAAAATTTATTTATTTGAATCAGGGGTGATGATATAAGAACATATAGGCTAGTGTAGTAGCATAACATGTTTCAAGGATCGTTCTAAAATCATACTATTAAATATGGACACTGAGATTGAATGATGGACACATTAAAATAATGGGTTCCTCTAAAATGTTTTCAAATAATTTTTGGATTTGGGGAACCTCTAATTATGAAAAAAAATTATTTGGTTGGTTATTATATAATTTTATATGTGGAATACTTGTTACCACCATGTAATGAGGTCCTTTAGGATCAGTTTTACTCATTAAAAATAGCCCTGAAAGGTTAATGATTACTCAAACACAAATGATACAAATTATGGTATATGAGAATTGTATTTTCAAAAGGTAATTATAATCCCCTAGGACAAAACCGACTAAAATTGGGTTTACACAAATCATTAATGGGGAAATAATGTGGATAATAATATGTGGTTGTATTTAGGACAAGCGTTCTAGAAATAACATCCTTTAGAAAAATAATAGGAATCATTATAAACACAATTATAGGTAAAATTTATCATCCTAGTGTAATTCATTGTAACAAGACCCAATTTTAATTAGAATAACATACACTTGGAGGGGTTTGGATGGTGATAAAACTTATGGATAATCCCAATATAAAAAATATATGCATAACTGTGTACCTTATGAGAGTAAGAATCAAGCCACCTATAGTTATTGGAAGAGGGTTTATTTGAAGACCTACCTCATTTAAAAGGAGAATTTAAATGAATATATCCTAGTTTCTAGTTTTTATGGGAGGTTTTACATGAATTGTTGAAGAACTAAACACTAGGATTGAGTTGGGAATTTGTACGGATGAAATTTTCTACTTGGAATGAGATTGGAAATTTGTGTTCCACTTTATATCCTATAGAAACAAGAATCATGAAAAATGTTGTTCTTAAAAGATGGATAATTTTTTAACATTAGTGTGAGGTTGTTCAATTAATTCCAATATATATATGGAATACTATAATTTATGATATTTTATATGTATTTGGATCTCATGTGGGGATATTAGATCATATACAATAAAGTATTATGAGTAACATAATGTTCATGCATTGTAAACCATATATCATGCCATTTATTTTTTATGAAAGAGAGGCTTTAGTGTCTTGTATTTTGAGGTAATAGGTCTAGGAACACATGACATTCAGATTATTAATATTTTATAAGGACTATATGCTACAAAATATAATAATTAAAAAACAATGATAAGTGTATTGGATGATAATTTAAATATACAGTAAAATATATTGTTACCAAGAACATCAAAGCACAAGATATATTCACTATTAAACTACATTGATTGGTGTATTTGATGAAAACAACAAATATATTAACAATTTTCCAAAAAATGGAACTTCATGGATTAAGCCAGTTAGCAACAATATGTTTTTCCTAAGGGAAAACCTTGAATGAAAATTGTAAATAGGTAGCTCTATCTCTAAGATCCTATTTCATTATTTAAATCATTAATAAGTCCAAGTACCACATAATTACATAAACTCAATGGTTTGGAAGATGTATACTATTAAAACTACCACAAAACAGGGCAAGGGAAGCACTGCCCTTTATCAACGCTAAACAAAAAGCACTGATAAAGGGGTATTCCTTTATCAATTCTATCCAAAAGCATTTATAAATGAATGTTTTATCAGAAATTTTATTTTAGCATTGATAAAACATACCTTTATCAGTGCTTTTAACGAGCACTGATAACGGTTCTGTTGGTTTTTATTTAATAACCCTAACAGGCCATCCTTGCTCGCACACGGTCAAGCTTTCATAAAAGCTGAACTAGGCCCCTTGCCGCCGCGACCTCGTCGTCCTCCTCCTCATCCTCCTCATCCTCCTCCTCATCCTTGCTCCTCCTCGTCCCCCTTTTCCTCCTTCGCCACCGCCGCCTCTGCCCCCAGCTTCCGCTGTCGTGACCGCGGCTGCCTCTGCCACCTCCAACCCCGCTGCCGCGACCGCCACCGCCTCTACCGTCGCCTCTGCTTCCACCTCTGACACTGCCGCCGCCTCCGCCTATGCCGCCGCCGCTGACAAGGTGGGTGTGGTTAGATGATTTTCTATGTTGGTTCTTCTATTTTTGGTTTCACTTCAGGAAACATGATCAAATATTTCTTATCTATTTATGTTACCTGTTGAGGTTGAAACTTTTGTTATAGCTAGTGCTCAAAAGATTGTGTTTGTATTTTAGAGAAGATTCATCCTGATTTTCCTTAGGTTGAGTTCCAAGAGATTGGTAATCAGCACACTCCAAAAATTATATAAATGTAGATTCTTGTTTATCTTATGGATCATTTGGATTCTCAGTATAATGGCAGCTTATTGAGGGTCAGGAGGTTGAAACATTTGCTATAGTTGGTCGTATGAATGTTATGTAGTCTACTATGGCTATTGTAGATTCTTGATCATCTACTGTGGGTGGTACAATTCCTGTATCATCTACCCTTTATTTTACTTTTTATAAAATAGAATCACAATCCTTTTTTCCACTCTTTTTGTAAATGTTTTAGGCATGGAGGTGTAAATCTTGGATAGTGTCATCACCTTCGACACACTATTGGTATTATAGTCCAAGAATATCACATGTTTCAAGGAATGATCTATAGATATTGGTGGTTATAATTTATTTTGTGTACCACCCATGCTTTATATAATAATATTTTATTTGTGTTTTGTTATGGATTAGTTTTTTTATAACAATCCAAAATAATTTGTTCCCATATGAGAGTTACCTTTTTATCTCCAAAGTTGACAGAGTTATTTTCACTTGGATGAGAGGAATCTTCTATCTAGTCATGTAGAACCAATTCAATCTATATAGAATTTTCTCATGGCTCAAATAGTTAGGAATATTGTATATATTTCTAGAATGCAGTGGGATTATTTTTCCCCAATGGTAGTACATTTTTAGGATGTTTTCACTGATGGGGTATAAAATTTACTTCTTAATAAAGAGATAAACTTTATAATATAGTTAGTTTTGGGAGAAAATTCTGTTTCTATCACAATTTCTAAAATAGCACCAAAAGAGCATAAGTTGTTTAAATTACAATTTGATGATATAGAATATAATGTTTTCATATGTCATAGTACTTTACCATGGGGTTTTATAGTTCTCTAAAATATACGGTTGATTGGTATTTATTCTTTTGTGGGACTATTAGAGATTGAACCTGATGAGAGTCATGAATCTGTATCCTCATCCATGCATTGATAGTCACATTGATTATCTATGAGGTTCAATGATCTTCTCCGAGATAGATTTGACATTAGGATACCATTTGATTAGTTGGACATCGATGGACCTACCATGGATTGATTTTAGGAGTAATTATGGCCTGTATGAATTTTTAGCGATGATATTTGGTTTAACTAATGCATTGGTTGTATTAATGGACTTGATGAATATGATATTTCATCCTTTTCTGGATCAGTTTTTAGTAGTTTTTTTCAATTAAATATTAGTGTACTCCCAACCCAGAGTTGATCTTGACCAAAATCTTATCATCACCTTGAGTACATTGAGATAACATCATATTTATGTCAAGATAACCAAATGTAGTATCTGGATTGATAAAGTGAACTTCTTGGTCCATGTCATCTCAGAATCAAGATTACTAGTGGTCCCATGGGAAGTTGTAGTTGTGGTAGCATGGTAAAATATCAACAATGTATGTGAAATTGCGATATTTTTTGGTTTACCATGTTATTATTTATACTATATTCATTATTTCTCAAATCTCATAGCACAGATGTTATGGATGACCATAAATGGAGTGATTTTTTTTCTCAAATTCATGTTAGTGATCTTTTTAGGTGATCAATGCCAGGTTGACCGCTGCATCTACCCCCTCATTACCTATTCTTGGTAAATAATATTATGTGTACTAAATTGCATTAGGAATTAGACTCAAAGTAGTTATGATGCAAGATAATTGGTGGTTAACATTTAAATACATGCATTGTCTTTTGGGATTTGTGATATGTGATAAATGGTGTAGTCGGTTTTAGATTATTTTATTCTCATGGGTTTCCCCTATTGTATGTTTTCTTTTCATTTGGAAATCTCCTATGATGTGCGCCTCTCCTCTGCCACAAACGCTCTTCTGCCATGTGCCAGACGACACCATCGCGGTGAGTTTTCTCCTGTTACTCGTGGGTTTCCTCTTGTTCGCATGTTATTAATATTTGATATTGATGGTTATAATGTGAAATGTACGGGCTAAATGCCCCGATGAAAATATTGGTCGTTGGTGGTCCTTGTTTGCACACTAAATGAATTGAATGTTGGTTGGTTCTTGTTGAATATTGGAATATATAAATTGGTAATTTACGTTTACTTGACTTATGAATGAACACCCAAGATAATAAAACTTCTGTGATAAACCCTGAATTAATAAACAAAATTGAATAAGGGATGCATTGTAAAATCTAAAATTTTGATTGATTGGTTGGTATGGTGTTGCAATTGTGATCACAATTTTGTTTTTGTATGGTGTTGTGGTTGTTGGAATAATATTCTGACTCAAACATGGAATAAGTTTCATTTTAAATGTTACATTTCATGTGAACCTTGGTCACAAACAATATATCTTCAAGACATATACATCAGCATGAAACCATGTACATGCCATGAAATAATTGTAGAACCATATGAAATGTGTTTTACTTCACTCACACTATGTATAGATACCATAGAGTCTTGATGTGTATAGACTATACACTCCTAGTGGTCATATAAGGACAACACACCGTGTATTCCACAAAAATGTGATGCATAGCTGGTGAGGTGACTCAATATGTATCTAAAGTATATGCCTTTAGCTCATGTTGTTCTAAATGTCATGTATTTTCAAAGCCATCATTCAGTCCTTGTAAGACCAACTTGGAATAAATTTGATATATGTCATATTAAATCAGTTATGTTATACATACACAATGCTCACCCTACTGGACACACCATGTATATGGATTTCACATGTGTTTAAAGTAATTTGTACCATGATTTGTTTTTATAAAACCCAAACAATGCTACCTGATTAATTTAAACATAATATTAGGAATGTTCTCGAGATCGAACCCATAAAGACGATGAATATGAATAAAGAATGGATGAATTCCAATCAGTTAACAAAAGAGTATTAAGATAGAGTGAAAGAGTTTATCAAGTTTGTAGAAGATCATGCATGTGACCCTTCTCAAATCATTTGTCCATGGTTACACTGTTGTTATTCAAGAAACATTTGTCCAGAGGAGTTGGAAGAACACCTGATCTGTCACAGAATTGATCAAAGTTATACATGTTAGAATAAACACAGGGAAAAAATGAATGTAGGTAGTGAATCAGAGAACACATAATTTTATAGATCATCTGATATGATTAGAATTGTGAACAGTAAAGATAATGATGATGAGGATCACATTGACGGTGTGATTAAAGATGTGAATGATGATGAAGATCGTATTGAGGAAATGACAAGGACAGTTGAAGGTGAACTTCGTGATTTCCAAAAATTGTTTGAGAAGATAAAGAGTTGTGCATGGACTCTATTTTATGATGGTTGCACTAAATATACAGCATTGTCATCCATATTGAAGCTGTATAATTTGAAAGTAAGCAACGGGTGGAGTGACACCAGTTGAACGGAACTACTTGCTCTCCAGAATGTCATGCTCCCAGAAGATAATGAACTACCAAGCCGAACATACGATGCCAAAAGAATGCTGCGATTGATGGTTATGATCTCTGAAAGAATAAATGCTTTCCCGAATGGCTGTATATTGTTTCGCAAGGACCAAAAATCACATAATGAATGCCCAATGTGTGGTGCTTCCCGATACAATAAAGATGATTCTAGTCCTACGAAATTAGTATGGTACGTTCTAATAATTCCTAGGTTTAGACGCCTATATGGAAGTGAGGAGATAATAGAACAATTGACAAGGCATGCAGATACAAGAATTAAAGGTGGGAAACTACGTCACCCGACAGACTCTCCTCAGTGGAAGAGAATTGATCACGAGTATCCTGAATTTGGGAACGAGCTGAGAAACCTTCGTTTGGCATTATCTACAGATGGGGTGAATCCTTTTGGTTTTCAAATCAGCAGTCACAGTACATGGCCGGTTATGTTGGTAAACTATAACTTACCACCGTGGTTATGCATGAAATGGAAATACATCATGTTATCTATGCTTATATCAGGACCAAAACAACTAGGTAATGATATTGATGTTAATTTGGCCCCATTGATTGAGGATTTGAAAATATTGTGGGATTCAGGTGTTACGTTGTATGATGCATACAAAAATGAACATTTTTTACTTCGAAATCCATGTTGTATGGGATGATAAATAACTTTCTTGCTTATGGAAATTTGTCAGGATATAGCATTAAAGGAACTCAAGGGTGTCCTGTTTTCAAACAAGGTACACAATCAATTAGGTTGAAACATTAATCGAATACCGTGTTTCTAGGACATCACAGATTTGTACCCCAACAAAATAAGTACCGATCTTGGACGGAATCATTTGACAGGAGTTCAAAATAATGTAAAACACCATCTTCAATAACAGGTGATCAATTTTTTGAGAATGTAAATTATTTGGACACTACTTTTGGTAAACCATTTTCGAAAAACCATACGAAAACTGGTTGGAAAAAGAGATCAGTTTTTTTTTTTGAATTACCATACTGGAATTATCTGTATATCAGACATTTTCTTGATGTTATGCATGTTGAAAAAAAATGTCTGTGATATTATCATCGGAAAGTTGCTAAATGCACCCGAAAAAACAATGGATGGAATTAAGGCTAGATTGGACATGGTTGAGATGGGAATACGAGAAGAGTTGGCACCAGTGAAGGGTGAAAAATGAACATTTCTTTCTTTTGCTGCTTACACTCTTTCAAGGCAGGAGAGATATTAGTTTAGAAATTTCTTGAATGACGTATAGGTTCTAGAGGGGTATTCATCAAATGTCAATAACAATGTTTCAATGGGAGATTTAAAATTAAAGGGTCTGAAATCACATGACTTCCATGTTTTGATGCAAGATCTAATTCCTATAGCTTTACGTTGTATTTTTCCCAAGAATGTCCACCATACATTAATGTTGCTCTGTTTCTTCTTCGAAGCTATATGCAGCAAAGTTATAGACCCGGCGAAATTGCCAACTATGGAAAGAGAAATTGTCATCATATTATGTGAATTGGAAATGTTCTTCCCGCCAACTTTTTTCAATATGATGGTTCATTTGATGGTTAATTTGGTGAAAGAGATTCGAATATGTGGTCTTATACATTATAGATGGATGAACCACATTGAACGGTATATGAGGATTTTGAAAGGGTATGTCAAAAACCGAAGTCGGCCAGAGGGTTGTATTGTGGAGCAATATATTGTTGAGGAAGCTGTTGAATTTTGTACCGAATACCTGTCTCGTGTGGAAATTTTTGGCCTACCAAAATCTTGTCACACTGAGCAGCTTGAGGGTAAAGGAATTTCTGGAAGAGAGGATGTCACAATCAATATTACAGATCGAGAGCAGGCCCAACTTTATGTTTTGCATAACAGTTTCGACGTTGACCCATATGTTCAAACCCACAAAGAAATTATTAGGAGTTTGAATCCTTCTAAGGCTGAAGAATGGATATCAGATACACATAATCAATTTTTTATAGGATGGTTTCAAGACCATATTTTTAAGCAGTTGGATAAAAATCCAGACTCAATTTCAGAATGACTTCTATGGCTAGCCAAAGGAGCAAGTGTGTATGTATTATCTTACAATTCATATACAGTTAATGGTTATACATTCTATACTAATGAACATGATGAATATAGTACCATGTAGAACAGTGGTGTTACACTTGTGGCTGAGGCGACGCATGTTTCCGGTGCCAAGGACAAAAATACAATTTATGAGAATATGTCATACTTTGGCATCATCAAACGAATATGGGAGTTGGATTATAAGAAATTAAAAGTGCCAATTTTTCAATGCAAGTGGGTTGATAACAGGAGTGCTATTAAAATAAATGAATTATGATTTTTGATTGTTGATTTCAGTAAGGATGGGGAGAATGACAAACCATTTATAATGGCATCACAGGCAGTACAAGTATTTTATGTTCCAAATCCTGCAAACTGAAATTGGTCAATTGTTCAATTATCGACCAAAACAACTGAAGGGTCATATGAATGTTCAATGGAGGTTGACCCTTTTATAGGGACTTCACAATCATTTCATAGCGGTCCCAATGTAGATGGCGTTTTGTATGTCCGAGGAGACCACAATGAAGGGATTTACATAGTCGATAGAGGAGTAAAATCTCTTCAGCCTTTAAAGAGAAGAAATAGAGTACAATAATCAGGGTATTTGTTTATTGTAACATATATTTTGTTACGTTATGTTATTATCTGTTCGCTGCTGTTTTTCTGTATTCTAAATTAAATATTAAACCACTTCTGCAGATAATGACTTTTGCACCTGCTGATGTGCCCAATCCCGAGGCACAAAAGGTCTCTCAACCAGCAGCTGGTGGTCCCACTGCAGAGCAACAACATGTTTCTCAACCAGATGATGGTGGTCCTAGTGTAGAGCAACAACAGGTTTCTCAACATGTTGTTTCTGGTCTCAGTGCTGAGGTAAAATAGGTTTCTCAACCTGTTGTTGCTGGTCCCATTGCTGATGCCAGCGCTCCGGGGGGAGATATTGATGCTACTTCTGAGGAAATGGTAGGAAATGAAACCCTGAAAGCGAAAAAAACATGAGCGTCGTAGTTTGACAGTGTTAGCCAAAAACCTGTAAGGAAAAATCAAAAGGAATCAAATTTGAGGTGGGATGGAATAAGAGAGGCCAACATGTTAACCACAATAGAGCCATCTTTAGTAGCTACATTAGAATCGTCACTCAGCAACGTGTGCCGATTGATGTACAGTCGTGGCACCATGTTGTCACCGGGATGAAGACACTAATGTGGGAAGATATTACGGTAACATTATGATATCATTTTTTTAATTTATTAAAATAAAATAAAATACAAAAACATTGACTTACTCCACATCATCCATTGCAGAGTGAATTTATAGTAGATTCCTCGCATATGGAATATGTATTAAGAGTTACAGAAAGGATTCATAGAGGTTTCCACACAATTTTAACGAAATATTATATTAAAGATACAAGAGGGAAAATCAAGCCTCACTCACCTCCTCTTTATGCACACTAGATATCCCAAGGGGCGTGGGATGCGTTTAGCAACCGTCATGGGGAGCAGACTTTTCAGGTACATTGTGTGGGGTAATACATTGTTTGAAGTTTTCTTGTATTCATCACTCTGATTGACAGTTTTTTATTTATGAAATAGATACTGAGTGATAAAAATAAAAAACACACAACAGAACCAGTGTACCCTTACCGTAAAGCAAGGATGGTGTATGTTGAACATGAGAAAAAATTGGTACATCTTTTAAATCTACCCTACTACTAGTATGTGACATAAAACAACACCATAACCATGTTTCTCTGTTTATATGTATATTTATGAATCGAAATCGAAAGCCATATCCATCCCACGCCATGTGCTATGGAAGGAGACTCGTGTAAATAAAGACAAAATACTAATAGATGAAAACACACCAAAGTGTGGGAAACATGTGTAAGTATGACATAATATAAATTTGATTTTCTTTAAATCGCTATTACATTACAATAACTACTTATTTTTCTATATTTTATATCTGACATAGTCACAAGAATCAACAACAACTGCACCAGATGCCAACATACTTTCAGTAGCCTTGAAGCAGCCCGAACAGTATGGCTGCGTCAGAGGTGCAGGTTTTGTGGTGACACCCCAAACATATTTTCAAAAACAAAAACAAGTGGAGGATCAGAATGAAAAAATGTAAAAGCTGCATGAACAATTATCTATTTTTTAAGAAGAATTACAATACCAGAGAGGGATGATAAAAAAAATTGATGGGGGAGAGGCAAAGAGAAGAAACAACTCAACAACAACCCGTGCGTGACAATCCTGCCCCACCCCCCACCAACTTTGAGGTGATCCATTCCCGTAAAAAACCTAACTTAGATGAGGTAATTAATGTTTTAATAATTGTTCCTGTGAACTGTGATTTACATAGACACTGATACCTTTCCTGTACTAGTATTCCTAATGGGGATAATGACTGTGATTTATATTTATCAACTCTCACCTATTGCCTTGTAGCGAGGGCTACGGTGTTCAATATGAAACACGACATGCTACACAACAGAAAGCTTCCAAAAGATCATCTTAGATTGTCAATTAACGTAGCTAATAAGCCGAGTGTCGAGCTACCTATTCCAAATGATTATGAAGACATTCATACGGTTGGACAAGCTGTTGGAACATTCATCGCATGGCCGACAGTTCTTGTAAAAAAACAGGTATACAAAAAGGTATTC
Organism: Viscum album; assembly: GCA_963277665.1. NCBI lineage: Eukaryota > Viridiplantae > Streptophyta > Magnoliopsida > Santalales > Viscaceae > Viscum > Viscum album. The sequence continues at coordinate 1,532,298,785 of OY728152.1, read as the reverse complement.
ATTTCCAATTTATTTTTCAAGCTATACCTTTAACATTTAATGAAAAAATGTCTGAACCAATGAATGTTATTACAGAATGACAAAGACTGTGGGGTGAAACAAAATATCAGCTCAAAACTATCTCAAGGGTCAACCAATTGATTTAAACAGTCTACTGAGAGCACCTTCACCCCGCCCATTCTATATCCACAGTTAATATCATTGCAGGCTCATGTGGATACAAAGTTGAAAGACAACAGTACTCACAAAGTTGATTTCAAAAAAGATATGTATGGAGAGTAAAAATCAGATTTAATTAGTGCTGAAAATGTAAATGAACTCCTCAAGTATGACCGGCTAGGCACCTCAGTTGTAAATGTATACATGAGGTAAGTTTTCATGATTTGATTTTACAAAAGCTGATATACTCTAATAATTATGAATAAATACATTTTATATTTTTCACAGATGTATATATGAAACAAAATTGAATGGATTTCCCCATGAAAAATTTTTTGGACTCGTTAGTCCTCACACCACCACTTTAAAAGACAAAATAGATTCTGATAAAGAGGATGCAATAATGTCATCCCTGCTCAAATAGTTTGAAATTTTTTTACAGATGATAGACTCTTTTTAATAACAACGATGCAGGGGTAAAACTCTACAATTTAACAATATCAACTATATTTTCATTTCTTTCATTACTTATTCCTTTTAGTATATTTAGGGAGCATTTGATGTTTATTGCAGTCAATTTGGATACTCTAAAGATTTATTTTCTGGATTTAACGCATGGATATCCAACAAACCGACCACGCATGATGGCATTTGTTAATTTGTAATACACTAGATCCAATATTTTAAAACTAAACATCTAGTTATATAATTTATGTTATCTTTTAATGAGGATTCTGTTATGATAAGGTTGTGCATCAATATCGTCTAATGCATGGAATGAATCCAGGGCATAAGGATGAGCACACCTACAGGATCTACAACTGGAAAAGTATCAGGGTATATATAATAACATTTCACTATCCAAACACATATCAAAACAAATTAATTATTGTTTTCGATGTTTTTTCAGTGTCCAAAACAAACAAACGGAAAGGACTATAGTTATTATGTTTGTAAATTTATGAAAGAGTTCGTATTTAATCAACAAACTAGCATCCCTGATGAGGTATTTTCGAAAATAATTACGAATTCATTTAAAATAAATATTAATCCTTTGTGTATTTATATTTTTTCAGTACTACCATGACTGTCGCAAAAACTCATATTCAAAAGATGATATACATGTGTTTTTAAATGAATGGGCAATATACCTGATGGAAGATTGTACACAAATAGGATGAAGGTGAATTCCTACTACTTATGTTGTCTATATATGATCATTGATTATCCTCCAACATTCTCTGGTGAATTGAGAATGCTCCGATGTATTGAAATATTAATTTATTACTCAATGTTTTCTATCCCCAGATTCATATTATTGATCTTTGAACAAATCAATATTGAAGTAAGGCATGATGGTGTGCAGTGCGTATGGGGTGAATGACGAAACCACCGAGGATAAACACAATCCATTTTCCAACAAAAGATGGATGGAAACAACAAATACGGTCTATATCCACCATTTTTAGTTAGATATAGGGCCTAAATATAAATACTGCTGAAACTAATGTAGAGGGATCGGATTCAACATGTAGAGATAGTATTTGAGCGCATGTGTACCCCTTGGTTCATTTTTAAGAAATGTCAATGTTCTGTATCTCGTTTTTTTGAACTTGTATTTGAGCACATGTGTTGTTATTTGAGTTTCAAAATTATTTCTAGGTAGATGCATGAGATAATCGGTATCGTTGAAGGATTTTTTGGAACCAAAATATGTGTCCCAGGATAATTAAAGTAAGGGAAAGGCTGGTTGAGATGAAATCCAAGCTCAAACGACCAGTACATCATCAAAAGAATCAACCCTGTGATGCACCATCATGTAGAATCTGGTCCTCGTGATGTTTTGAGGAGTTTATGGAAGGTATGAGGAGTCTGATGAGCCCCATGGCCACCATAAATAATTTTTACAGATAGCTCCACATGTTTTTTGTGCCTCATGCCTCTTTACAAGGATCATGCCATTCACATGGTCCATCTTAGCATGTATGTCCCATTCATCCCATTGCTACTCTTGGAAGAACCAGTGAATCTAACAATGCATAAGCCCCAAAAGACCCATACTCATCCAACGAAGAGTATTACTAGTGTGAAGGAAAGATAACCATGGGTAATACCCACACTATACCTCTTTTAAATATATGGGTTTTGATCCTTGTATTCTAAATAGGGTACGTAGGAAGCCTCTATGAGGTTAAATCCCAACCAATGGTAAACCATGGTGACCCCCTCAATGGGGTACACCTTAGCATATTTTCCCTCCTGTATTTCCCTTAGTGTCATCAAAATAAGTCTTCAAAATGATAAACCTTACCTTTATGGGATGCACCACACTTGGGTCAGACCTTATTGGGCGTTTTGATCCATCTATCAGGTAAACATTCCAGGTGCTCCCTCCTAGAGATGTACCTACCCCATCCACCTTTATAAGTGTTTTGATCCACCCAATACATCTATGTAAGACATTAAATCAAGACCCTCTATCCTTCTGGGATGTTAAAATGATGTAATACCACAAGTTAATCATGGTTTTCCATTAATATATTCAATATTAATGTTTAATCAGTCCTTATTAAGGTATTGTGGAGGTGTGGTGTTATGTTTTCTTGCAGATTTCCAAAGAGACCAAGATTTATATAGGTGATTCCATGCTTTTACATTATATGATGATTTTATTATGCTATATTTTCTTACTAAGTGTACTATATGAAATGTTTGTGTGGATAGAAATGTGTTATCAAAGGAACTTGGGGTGTCTATAGGCTTGAAAGTTATTTTTAAAATGAATGCGTTTGTATTTCTTGTGGATTTTTATTCTTAAGTCCTCTAAATGTGTTTGAAGAAATGAGAAAGTTGTGTGATGGTTGTATTCAAATGGATTTAATGTGTGTGAATTTTAAAGACTGTTTTCTTATGAGATGTAGAGAGTCTATATATGTGTATTTACATTGAATGAAAGTACATTAGAATGTGTTGATATATATGTTGTGTATCATGTAAATTGAGCCCAATTTCCATACAAGGTATCTAGGTGGGTATGTAGATTTTGTGGGTATGTAGATTTTGTTATGTATGGCCTAGATAATGAAAATATATAACATGGTGATAAAGGTGGATCCAAATGTTTTTGTTGTATTTATTTTAGATGTTGGTGCTGGTGGCTTGAGGATGATTGTCCTCTTATTACAGGAAGTTTTTAGGATATTTTCCTTGTTCCAATACCATTGTATTACTTTTAGGTTTTTTTATCTTTTCAACCTTGAAAATGAAAAATGGTGTCCTTTGTTTGGTTATGTTTATTCAGTTTATGTGATTTTTATTAATTTTTTCTATTTTTGATTATATAAATGGGTAATATCATTCCCAAACCACCATGTTAATAGTCATTCAATATTTTCCATCCTATGGTGTTTGTGAACACGCTTTGGGTAATGTTTTGATCCCAACTTGGTGTCGGGTTATAATAAATCCCATATTGGTTTGTGAAAATTAACATTCTCCATAAACATAAATGGATACAATCATATAGGTACGATAGAACAACTACATTAAAAAATATGTGAACCATTTATACATATCTCTAAATAGATCGATCCATGATCTATAAGAATCAACCAAGTATGTTGATGTACATGCAATGCTACATCAGCTTCCACAAATCTACCTATCTTTGGAAAGATAAATCAAATTCAAATATATCAATGATAAATGGAATAAAAAATTTAAAAAGTCCAATAATGATTAACTAGAGATATTGCATTAGATACCTATCAATTGATGAAAATATGAGCGACAAAGGGAAATAGGTCTCTAGAGTACCCTTGTAATAATTATAAATAAATTACCTATCCAAGGATGTCAGCACAATTATTATATTATTTTAACTTAGGGAATACCACTACATAACTCATAACATTGGTGTACCACATAAAAAATGAATGTTTTCAATAAAATAAGAAGTCTAGAATAACCCATTTCATAGTCAGACTAGAATCCCCATCATTGGTATCCAATAACATCATGATTCTATGTAATGGAGACCAAAATCCCTAATAGTAGATACCAAAGTTAGGGGAAGAAGGAGAAGAATATAGAGGAGGATAATAGGGTTGATGATATTCCACCAGTCTTTTAATGTAACTGATAATATTTGATTTATCTCAAAAGTAAGGGAGATATCCCATGGGGGAATGGAGAAGGATGAGAGTGCGTGTAAAGGATTTTGTTGAGTGGAATGAGGGATATATAAGGGTAACCCGCATTAATGGTTGATAGTGATTTTTTTTAATTCCACTCATTTATTAGGCGAATTATTAGGCATAAGGGTAAAATAAATCATTTTCCAACAATGTGGGAATCAATATACACACACTTCTAATCCGTATAGTTTCATTGAGTGGCTTACAATCCATTATTCAACCATTTAGAGATACTTACCCAAAAACTCATACCTTACACAAGTTCATCACATTATTTGACAAACTATTAACCATCAATGTGAGACCATCATAACCTTAGCACCAAACTGTAGGTTTATCTATTCCCCCTCAAACCATTAAATAGACCATTTTCTACTAAACATTGGTCCATATGATTATTATATATGATTATCCCTAACCATGCACCAATTTCGTTATTTGGTTATTTTATGTTTTGTGCCTCACTACTATAATTCCATTTAGCAACCCAATTCTTTATTTAATTATTGTATTACTAACATAATATTTGTTTTATTATGTAGGTGAAATCTTTTTCCTCAGTTTGAATGCTTTGTTCGGAAACCACCGCCTTGAAAGACAAATTTTTAGAGAGGATGGATGCAAAAAGGATGTAACATAATTGCTTTTTAACTATTTGTTTGATAAATGTAATTGTAACCAAATTAAACATTGTTTGAAATGTATATAGAAGTGTGTTGTTTTGTATTCATGATTTCAAGTAAATGTATGTATCATTTTTTTTCTTATGTGCTTTGTGTGTGGGTGTTGTTTGTGCTGTGTGCAGGTGTTGTTTTTGCTCTGTGCAGGTGCTGTAATGTGTGTAGGTGTTGGGCAGGTTTTGTGCAGGTTTTGGTTTTTTCACAAGATCATTGGCCTTTAGCAGCACTAGTTAAGAACTGATAAATGGATAATATATCAGCGCTATTTTGAGCGATGATAAAGGTAGTTTTTATCAGCGCTCAAAATAGAGCTGATAAAGGTACTGTTTATCAGCGCTATTTATAGCGCTGATATATTATACATTTATCAGTGCTGAAAATAGCGCTGATAAAGGTAGTGTTTATTAGCGATATTTTTAGCACTGATATATTATTCATTTATCAGCGCCGAAAATAGTGCTGATAAAGGGGACCCCCTTTATCATTGCAGAGATTAACATAGCTTTGTTAGCACTGTTAAAGGCTATTTTTAGCGCTATTATAATCCATATTTGTAGTCGTGTAAGATTAGATTATCACCGATCATGATTCTGAAAAAGGTAATTGAAAAAAAAACTAAGCACTTTACAGAGAAAAATAATGAAATGATAGATCTTCAAAAACAAACAAGAAAAAAATACAATTAAAAGTTATATAGGATATGAGATGATTCATAATTCAATATTATTTTATGTGAATTAGTGTATATATGAATCTTCCATTCCATTATGAGTTGATCTAATTTAAATTGAATCATATAATAAACCTCAACATTCATATTCAAATATCTTCATGTTTTGTTCAAATTACTTGAGAAGGTACACTAAAATCAAATGAGTGTATCTCTATATTCCACGTAAGTGTTAATCAAGACATCATAACACTTCAGTATGTTCCAAAATATGTATGGACCTGATTAGTCCATCATAATAAGCATATGGAAATTATTACACCACAAAAAAGTCATATCAAATATTCAAATTAACTAAAAAATAATTAAAGTATATTACTATTTCACCAATGGATAATAAGTGTCAATTGACTTATACATGTCCCCCTATCAAGAATTAAAAAAGATAAATTAAAACACAAGTTAACATAACTTTTATATGATTTTGAAAATATATAAACATGTATTGGATGATAAATATACCTCTTTATATAAATTCAATGACATTGAAATCTCACCATTTTGAAACAAAAAATGGTAGTACCAAAAAACCCCCCACATAAAAATAACTCTCCCTAAATAAGAAAGAACGAAAACTAAACCCTCCTATCTAATTTATTACATTTGGTAAAAAAAATTAACAAAAATTTCACCAATTTCACTCCCTATGTTGTTATCAAAAATTATAAAAACAAATAAGAGTAATGGAGATACAATCATTTAAGAACAAGTATGCAAGTAAAGATAAGTACATTAAAACAAAGTAGAATCTATTTTATAAATTTCATAAATATTATTCTGGATGATATTTGAAATGAATTCACAAATATGGAATCTTAATCTAATCATAAATTTAATTTTATTCTATTGAGATGAATTTATCATCATTTACTAAAATATCAAAATAAAAGGGATTTTATTTATCTCAATTTGGGTTTGTAAAAAAATAAAAATATAGTCAGTGATAATAATCAACAAAAGATTGGAATAAAATGGATGAACCATTTGGATTTCATCTTTTGTATGACTATATATTATCTTCTTCTCATGACGATTATTCCAGAGAGGGTTCCAAATAAATTATCATATCATTTATAGAACTATCGAAAATAATACTATACAAATAAAAAAAATAAAAATATCTATTTCTCATGTATTAATCAGATATGTATCATTTGGTAGGGTGTTGTCCACATTGGGGGGCCCGCACTAGCCGCCACCCAGGGACCCCCCCCCGGATTGTAGAACGGTCCAGTTGGACCATTCGACTTCGGCCATCCTAGCAGCGCCACGTGGCACCGCCTGCTGGCACTCGGGACCCGCAGAAGTGGGTCCTGCTCGGCATGACACGGCTGGTCGAAATTCCAGTTCCTCCCTCATTAAGTGGCACAACAGATCCAATTCTCCTCCTATGGTCGGCCGAGTGTCAGCCACCCTGGTGGACCGCTGCGGCTCAACATCGGCATCATCCTCCTCTACCAGTGGTGCAGACGTGCTCCGCCATACTTCCACATGGCCGATCGGTATGTTGGTTGCCACCCTCCACCACTGAGGCTGACGGGCCATGACCTCCTTCGGTGGCATGGTTGTGCCACCGCCTCCGTCGCGGCCAGTTGGTGTGCCTGCTGCCGCCTTGTACCCTACCGGCGCTGGTCACCGGAAGACTTCCCCGGTTCACCGAGTGAGCTCTAGAGGCCTGTTCTTCAATCCGAAGAGATCAAAGTTCATCTTGGGACGTCGTCTTTGCATCTATCCCAAAGTGGTCGGGTTCCGCTCATCCCGACGATCCGCTCGTCAATAAAACATCAATCCCCGAGGTAGTGGTGGGATCAGGATGTGTTTTTTTGGCCTATTCCCTCCACATTAATTCGATAACAAGCGGCTCAAGAAGATTGAATCAACATAAAATAATGTATCAAATAAAAATCAAGAGTAACCCTACCTTGTTTGTTTGTTAGAGGTATCGTGAGGAAGAAGATAATATGTCAGCACTTCTCAAACATTGGTTCCCCATTCCTCATTCGGAGGACATTATTCTTTGGAGGATGTTCTTCCTTCAAGAGTTCTCCTACAAAAGTTTCTCCACAAAGAAGGTTTTCCAACCCAAGAGGAAGAATAAAGGGGGGACCCACCATAATTAAGTTTATGTTAATTAATTGATCAATTAATGTTGGATCATTAATTTGGGGTGGGGGGTCCATGAGTTACATCACATTAAAAGAGGGGCTCAAGGTTGGGTGGTCCCCACCACCAATATTCAAAACATAGTGGTGTGGTTTTGAATAAAAATAAAAAAAATTATTCCTCCGAGAAAACTGAAAATTCAACTTCCACTATCGACCTATTGTGGTTATAGTAAATATATTCATAAGAGAATATTGGATCTGTGAGTTAAACAGTGTCTTCAGATTTCAATTCTGAGAACCGATTCAAAAGTTACAAATTCCTGCTCGCATGTTAACTAAACGTACATTAAAGAAAGTTGGGAAGTTCATTCTAGGCACTCCGGGCCTCAGAATCACATTCCGTCAATTTTCACGGACTCGTAATATTTCCATATAATAAAAATAATTACATGGAAAAATATGGATCTTTTCATAGGATGTATTTTTAAGAAAATACCTAATTAAAAATATATTAATGACATGTAGATCTATAATAGCTTATACCCAAAAATTTGTAGGGAAAATATATTTATTCAACATATATCTATCCATTTAATGAATAGTATTATATATCTTATCTATATTTCCATTCTACTAAGGTGTTCTTGGAGATGAAAATATACATTTAATACAAATGTTTAAGAAAAATTAAGTGAAAGATCAATTCATGAAATCTCCCCTGTGATCACTTCTTAATGAAATTATATTGAAATATTTTACATTTAGAAATATCTTATAAAAAATCTAAAAAACTAAAAAATCATCCATTTTAAAATTTAATAGTTAAACCCAAGTCAGTTTAGAAAATTCTTTAGCCAAGTAAAAAAGAAACTAATCTTACAACCAATATCTCTACTCTATTGGGTCTAAAAAAATATATTTTAATGAGTTCTAAAGTTTAAGATGCATCAAAATTATTAATTTATTTGTAAGATGAACCATTCTACATGACTATTTGGAATTCGTCACAAATTGTATTCTGATAAAAAATTACACTACCCAATTTTAAACTAGAATATTTTTATAGGAGAAATATATTCTATTTACTAGCTCTCTTATAGAAAATTTAGGATTGACTTATTTAAAAAGGTAAACAGTTCAGTTTTTGTTCATACAAGCATGTAAGTTCTGAGGTATAAACGTTTTTAGTTATTGGTTCTCTAAAAAAATATTTTATCTTTAAATATTGAATAAGTGTTGTTAGAAAATTTAATAAAAAACCTTTCATCATATAGTTGAGAATTTATTAAAATGTTTTTCCTCAATCTAAGAATGTAGAGAACATTTTTTATTAGGGTAGTTTTTATATCTCCAACCAATCCAACTCCAAAGCTCATTACTTAAGAATTATCATTGATGTTAATGTTTCATAAATCTTCTATTTCTAGTGTATGGAAAATTTTAAACTCTGAATTCATGTTACTTGAGAAGAAACTATCCATATACCATATTTCACCTTTGTACCTTGAGATTTTTTACCTAAAAAATATCAAAAAATATATCTTCCTTGTACCCAGATTATCCTAGGTTCTAATTTTTTATTAATAAAATATATAGAAAACTAGGTCGTTTTAATATTATGATAATCAATAGTAGAAATATATTTTAAGTCATAAACCTTTTTAATATTACTGATCTACAATTTTTCAATCAACAATTTTTATCTTAGTAACCCCAAATTTAAATATAATATAAGGTAACTCTAAACATGTTGTGGTTATTTTAACTATCCAAAAATTTGTTTCTATATAGCTTGGTTTTTTCACCAATAATTACAACACAATATCATTCCATTCTATAAAAATTATTTCTAATAATCTTGATTAAATACTCATTTCCCTTAGAAAAAACACTTGAAGCTCTTTTGAAACATTATAATTCATCTTGTAAGTCTTTAATTTTATTTTCATGAAAAGTTCAGCCTGGTGTAGATTTTCTTATTTTTTATCTCAATGATTGGTACTATATTTACGAGTAATGTTCTTCACAAAGACTGTTTTATGAATATTCTATAAGGGTTTATTTTTTCAGTGGGGAGTTATGTTTTTCATTATGCCTAAACTAGTGTTCAACTAATTTATCATTTGATAATATTTCAAAATAGGAATTAGACGCATTTTATGTTTTTACCTCATATTTTTAATCCATAAATAACATTTCGTATTTATATTTATATTTTTATTATTTGGAATCAAAACATGAAGAGATGCTGGAATCCTCAGAAGCACTCCACAGAGCATTAATTTACTTATTCCATTTTCATTAATACTCAATATTCATTTGTTTCTTATTCTCTTTATTCATTGTTTTTTATCCTCCTTGAGCTATGGGAAATTAGTTTAGGTATACCACATTTTCTTGAATTTGTTACACCAGAACACTTTTAGTTTGGAACTAATATTTTTCGAATTTATGAAATAATTCTTGAATTGTTTTTCTCTTATATAACTTATTGAATATTATAGCATGATATGATAGTTCTTCTCCATAGTTTTTATAACTTATACAATTTTAGGATATAATATCCTGCTTAAAATTCTTTTCTCCATTTGGGTTATAATATTTAAGGGATGCAATATTCCCCTTGTTAATTTTTTTATCTTCACCTTCGACATTTATTTTTATCATGTACATCATTAGAGTAAAAAAAATTATATCATTTATATATTTGTTTCCTATGTGGATTCCTTAATGAAATCCAAGATTAAACTCTACATAGATTTTTAAACTCTGATATCTTTTATATAATGATCTAGTTCTAGAATTTGTGTTCCTAATGTAGAGATACCGTTGAAGGTTTTAGTAAATATGCAATTAATTTTTGTACAACTTTCTCCTTTATTCATCATGAAAGTATAAAATTTTAATTTAGTTTTTTTTAACTAAACTATCTAAAATTATCAGTTCCTACATAGGAAACTATAATTTTTTATCATATCTCATATGAAGTAGTGTCTTGAGAGAAATAATTTAATTAATCTTGACCAAGTCAACAACTTTTTTTATTCATCGATTTTGAATTTAAATCATTTTTATCTTCATTTTTAGCATCCCACTTTTCTAGTTATTATTTAGGGGTCACATATGATTTTCAATCCTTCATATAAACATTGAAGAAGATATTTCATAAATAAATTACCATATATGATTTCTAGTATTTGTAATTTTCCCTATAGAAATATGAAACCCTGATTAGTGACATGACTTATTTGAGTTTATATAAAGACATAAATCACTAGATATATTTATCTAAAACTTTCAATATATTAACATTATTGCTCAAATATCACTTCTTTAATTCCAATTTTTGGTGAGAATAAACATGATCACGTTAGAGGGGGTAAATTGTATCATTTTCAGAACATGTATATAAATTAAAACTGACCCCCTTTGTAATCTAGAATGGTCTGTTGTATTATTTTATTTAAAAATAATACACATTGGAATAATAAATAAAAGAAAAAAAATATTTTTTATATTTATTTTGGGTATAAAGATCCCCAAGTCCACTCCACCAATTCTCTCTCCATGAGCATAGTGATTTTCTCTAAAAAGAACCTTCATCTTCGGACATAGACCACTAAATGTAGACATTTGATAACTTCTACATGGTATATCCTTTTGTAGCGAATTTTAATAACCAGAAGATAGTATGATAATCTTAGGTTGTACCAAAATTGAGTAAAAGTAGTCAAAACTTTACTAAAATGGAAGAAATGTCAAAGGTTGAAAACTAGTTTAACTCAAAAATTTCTTTACAACTGATAGAAAAAGTGATCGTTCTTAGAAAATAGGAAAAAAATTGCCATCATAGTCCTTCTTAGGAGACTCTTGGATGCTATAGAAAAGGAATAGAAAACCTATAATTAATAAAATAAGCTTTTATGAAGAATGATATATACACAATAATAGTTTAAAAAATTAAAGTCTCCAAAGTGTAGTTCTATGAAGTAAATTTGATGAAATGTTAAATATTAAAAATAGGTTGGTACATCAGTAGTAGTAATAAAAAATTTAAAAGACCTAATGAAATTAAAAAAATAGATTTATCTTGTAGGAAATCAGTGAAATCAAGGTATGTTCATAAATATATTACACTATGATCAGATATCTCGAATATAAAATCCTTTTAGATTAAATAAGAATCTTGGTAATATTTTGATCATGTAGACCTAGAAAAAATTCCAAATAAATTACAATATTCAAAAATCTAATCATGTTTTTTATTTTAATTAAAATTACCACAAAAAATCCTAACTTCCAATAGAATTAAGAATGATATAATCTATTATTGAAGAGTTTTTGAGATGGTCTATGAATTGATTTTTATGAGATAATTGCTCCTCTAAAATCATTGTATAAATATCAAAAATATACAACATTCCAATCTGACTGATGGATACTTCAACATAGGGTTTCTCTATGTATGGAATATTCAAAAGTATAACTCACAATTTATAATTTATTCAAAACATCATTTTGACATACCGAATACTGGAAACTCAAATATAGGATTCTTCACAAAAATTAATTTCTCAATCCTAATATTAATTCCAAACATAAGGTTACAAAAGTATAATTACTTATAAAAAGTTAGGATCCCAAACCTCACATTCACCTTAAATTTAGGGTGATGAATATTGGTTATATATTTCTTCAAAACATCAAGAATTAATATAAGATAAATCCTTATCCAAATTATAACTAATGTACATCAATAATTCCATGGAAAATAAAAAAAATATTCAAAGAAATATAATCCTAAAATACTCATAAATAAAATTCATTATTAAAATAAACTATAATGTTTTGAGTATCAAAATCAATTAAAAATTAATGATATTATAGGATTAATACTTTTAATCTCAATAGAACATGATCTCAATATTGAAATTGATTAATCTGGGATATCTAGATTGATGGGGGAATTTTTTACAATCTATGAGTAGATCTAGATTCTTCAAAAAAATATGAAGTTAGATAATCCATGAAGAGGTAGTAGTAGTGGTACTTAGCCTCCATCTTAGTTGTATTTTTATTCTACCAATGGGATATGGACCCCCATCTATCACCCATGTGGTAGGATTTTCTGTATTAATAATAAATGGATAGGAAACTCAATATATTTCCATCATTTTGGTAAAATATGAAACCTCTAATATATTTATAGAACTAATCATCTGATAAGGAGTGGTGTGGGGTCCTCAACCCCTATAGGATCCAAGAATCTGTATAATACATGAAGGGTGGCTGCATATTTCTCTAAAGTTCATAGAGGTGGAGGTGGATCCTCTCATGGATAGAGATAATTGAGAGTAGAAACTTATTCTAGTGGTCAAACCATGGTATATTTATAGAGTAAACAGCTTCACATAATAGATAAGGCCTTCAAAAATTATAAGGAAATGCCAGTTATAATGAGAGGCATGGCTATAGCATAATCTATGGAAGTATCTTTATTTTATACCATTCCTCTCCCCCATTTATTTATTCCTAGTTTTTTTTATTTTTTAAACATTCCATTGGGGTATATTTCATGAATTATGGAAGTCACAAATCCTACATGGAATAAGGAGTGTCTCCTCCGGTTCCCTTATAGATTCATCTTCTTATTCAAATTGGAAGTATCATGGTATTTTTTGGTTCTATAAATAAATCTATTTGATATCATCTAAAGTGTCCCATGATAAAAATAACAAAAATAATACATTAATTTAAATATTTATTAAATACGTTTCCCGAATTTCCACAAACCCCATGGACCGAAGGGATTATTTTCTTAGAAGTTAGGTACATAAAAATATGCTTTTAAAAAATAAGAAATCATTACTCCAAAAACATTCTCCCCTAGCCCCTTTTCTATAAAACTAAAATGATATAATCATCTTCATAACCTTGATATGGAAACATAATAAAGTTTTTATCTTGTATGCTCTGTGAATAAAAACATAACATAAAGTATCTGATCCAAAATATAAATGATAATATGAAAAAGAGGATTAATATATAGTTAAAATATCATAAGACCAAATATGATCATCATAAAACATTTATTGAAACATAAGATCATAAAAATATCATCATGAAAGCATAATGATGGTGATATAGCTCAAAATACATCACAAAAATCCTAAAAAATGGTATCACGACATGAAGGAATCAAATACATTGAAAATAAAGGGTAACATGAAACCATGGAATATCATAAAAATGAAATGATTCTTGGAAATATGGAATAACATGATAAAAAACATTGAAATTTGTAATAACCATATTAGTTATATTATTTTTAAAAAACTCATTATCAATGTGTCAATGTGAACAAACCCATTTTATCCATGCATAAATGTGAGAAAATACACTCTTCTCATGTCTATGTGAACAAAATAATTATGCACAGAAATGAGTATCACATTAGATATATAAATAATCCATTTCATTGGATGAAAATATAATACCCCATGCAGTATCATTTATACATATGTGTGCCTCTTGAAATCAATCATCATAATATCTTAAATAATCCAAAGAAAAAAATAATGGTTTTATTAAACATTACAAAAACATCACAAACATGAACTTAATAAATCATATGATATAAAAAATATCCTTTTAATAAATTAATCATATCATAATAAAATTTATAGGGTGATGAAAATATCCCTTCATGAGAAATAAATATTAGATTGAAAATAATAATTAAAATATAATTGTTTTACCAAAAAATCATTTATATGTCATTATAATTGATGTATTTAAATTTCATTTGAAATTTTTATGAGAAGATAAAGAGAAGGATTTTTTAAATCTTATTATAATGAGTCTTAAATAAAGGATCCTCAATAGAAAAAATAAAGATAATAAATCCAATGTAAAAAATAATGAAAATAAATGAATTTATTAAAATATTTAGGTTGTCTTATAGAAAAAAACAAAATTTGGAATTTTTTGAAAAGATATAATTTAATAAAAATTGCTAAAGGAAAATATAAGAATACAAAATAAAAAACATTTTTCGAATTCATTATATAGAACAATTTTGATAGGAAAAACATGGAAATTGAAGAAAATGACTAACTGGTAATAGTTGGAGATATTCTTAGTGATATTATTCTTTTATTTTGAAAATAAAACTATAAAATAAGTGGTTATTGATTACAAGAAAGACTTTGACACAATGAATATGAAATTAATTTAGTGAAACCCTTATGGAATTAGTCATTTTAGAATAGAAGGATATTGAGAGGAAGATTAGGATATATTTTATATTTTCATTTGTGATAGAAATAGGGTGGTGAATTTTCAATATAAAATAAACCGTGGTGAATATTATCAAACATGTCCCATGGAGTTAAAAATGAGACAAAGAACCCTTTCAACATGTACAATTTCTTAAGTCAAAACCTCAAAAAAAAGAATTGAACAGAAAATTAAAAACCATTGGATATAATGGAATCATTATTCAAAATATTAAATTGGAATGTGATACACCATTACAAATAAAATGTTGTTTATAATAATAAATATGTCTCAAGGGGTGAAAATCTTGGCAATAAACCCCTACCATGGTCCTATTACGTTTTGTGCAATCCCCTAACTTCCTAAATAATAAAATTAAGTACATTATATATATTAATTGGTAACTAATTAATTAATATTTAATTTATTAAGGACATTTTATTATCATATTCTATTTATTTATTATATTTTATTTTCTAAAGTTTTCATGAAAATTGAATCATAATTGGCTTATTTTGGTAATTTTATTAATAAAAGGTGATGATTTAATAATAAAATTAATAATAAATATAATCATTAAAATCCCATAATAATAATTATTGGGTAATTAATCTATAAAAAAATTACTATTTAAGTTCCCATACTCATCCATTCTAGAATTTTATAGTACTGTTCATGTAGGTTTAGAATGACCCATGTATTAACATAACATAATTAATAGATGAGTATGGTTATGAAGGTGGTTCCTTTTGTTCATAATATAATTATTACATAAGGTTAATGGTATCAAAAATATACTATTAAGGTTTTGAATAATATTTTACTTGATTTTAAAAATTAATAATGATACTATATGAAAAATGGTGTATGTTTCTTAATTGATGTGGTAGTCTGAAAAATGCACAATTAACATTTTTCATTTTTAAACTAGTGATAAAGAGTTATGGTGGATTATAATGTTTCTATTTATAATAATAATTGTTTTATATATATAAAATTTATTCTGAAATTAAATATGTTTATCCAGTGAATATTGGTAGTTGTAAAAAACCAAAAATGTTTCTTCATGGAGTAGGTATCCTTCAGAAATAAACATTCAATATTTATTTTCTTCTAACGGGATAGAAATTAATAAATAATTTTTTTATTAATATAATATCTTTTATGTATACTAATGATACTAATATCATTTTATGGCAATTAATAATGAAATTTTTAAAGAGAAATTGTAAGGATAAATGAATAAAGTTTATGTAACACTCATTTTGGGACATTAAAATTTCTCTAAAAATTATCCATGGAAATTATGGTCTTAGAGTTGGATCACAATATGTGTGACACACAGAGAGAGGTGGTGAATCATTGTGTATACCAAAGAAAATATATTGAACTCTCATTCTTATTGAGTACCTATCTCTTAACATCCTTACTAATGTAGTAATGAAACATAAAACAGAATTGTTAATTAGGTTTGTCTCCTTGTGGATTTTTATACCCTAGGGGTGTTGTGGATTTTATCCCACGTACAGTTTCCCCTTCCTATTTTCAAAAGAAATTTATGAATGGGTATGATCTTAAACTCATGTAACGATTCATACTATCCAATTATAATCTCAATTAAATAGAATAAGGAAAACCTCCTAGAGGAAATATCTTTCATGAATACGAGATCTTATACTTAAAATCCTAGAAAGTAAATATTCCTTTACTTCATTTTGTAACCCTATTATTTGGGTTCTCTCAGATTATATTTTTCAATATAGAAGTGTATCAATTAAAATTCATATAATTCCTAAAAATAAACTTATTTTAGTTGGGTATATATATAATAGTTATAAGATAATTTAATCCTTCCCATATTCAAACACCCTCAAATTTTGATTGTGCATTCAAAAAATCTTCACATCAAAGCATCATTTTGATATTTATTTAAATCTAACTCAAGACATGGTTATTTATTAGGTCTCTATTTGAATCATTTCGGTATTTGTCCAAATTTTTTGTTCTAAAAAATCACCCTCCTAATTACCTTGATATGTCCATGTAGGAATATTAACATTGCATCAAATGTTGTAGCATAAAACTCAACTCAACACCCTAGCATTCTCCACCATCTAACATTCCTTTTATTTATGAAAGTATCATGATAATTTTTTCAATAATATTTTTTATTCATGAAAAATAGTACACATTAATAAACATATTCAAGTATCCTTTTATCAGAAAATTCATGTTTTAAAATAACTCATTAAATTCTATTCCAAAAAAGTCTCGATTCCGTGTTCTCAGAATTTCAAAATGTAAATCCTAGTATGTACTCTATATAGATGAGTTAACTTATGATGTACTCATGAAACTCAAATATCTTATGTTACTTCTCAAGAATATTATTCACATATCATAAATAATATTATGGGATCCAAAATATCATATGCATTCTAAAATATCAAACACAATTCCGAAGATCTTACAAACTTTAGTTAAATTCCTTTTTAAATCTTAATCTCTTGGTTTTGGTCTGAAGAGATAAATTATCACACTCGAAACAGAAAAATAATATCTAGGCCACTGTAAGATAAATTCATTTTTTAGCTCCAGTATAGAACTTCCAGATTTTCTTCAAATCAACTCTAAGCTTCATGAATGTAGTACAAACACTTCCCAATCACTTCAAAAGAACATACAAAAAATTATCATAGTGTTCAGAATTCATAATAAGGATTAAAAAAATTCATCAAACTCTTTATAAATAATCTTATTCAATTCTCTTAGATCTATATCACTCATCATATCACCATTAATATCAACACTTCAACCTTCACACTTAAATAGTTATTGATGACAAATACATCATCATCACCAATGGTTTAAAACATAGTCTAAATAATTGATACCACAGCCTTATGAAATTGAGATAGTTTTCTATTTGTAGAAAATTCTTAGTGTTTCAAGATAAATTTTAATGAATTTTTATTTCATAAAGGGGTGTTAAATTTCCCCTTTTATTAGTAAATAAAATGGATTTTTGTGAACACTCAAACATTTTCAATAATGGAATGACACTATTCAAGGGTCAAAGGTTACAAAGGTTATAAATAATGTATTTTGGGATTGTATAAGGCCTATAAATTCTGAATAATAAATTCCTACACATTTTTGAAATATTTTCAAGTCATTTACCATTTGGTATTTATATTTTTTTATTTTTCTTTTTACCATGGTAACTAGATGTTAATCAAGTAATTTATATTTTGTTACAAATATAAGGTAACCACTGAAACAAATTTGGATTTTATGATACAAAATTAAATATCAACCAAATTTGATAATATTTATAAATAATATAAAATTATCTTCTAAATTAAAACTTTTAATATAAAAAATTTTTGTGGAAAGATTATTTTTTTATCATTATGTGTTTTAAATATTATTTAGAAATCATTTATAATTAAATGATTCTTAATATAACTATATTTTTTCATAATATTAGATTAAGTATTTAAAATGTATTAATTTAATTTAGTAGATTGAAATTATAAAATATTATGAAAATAGATCTTCAAAAATTACAATTTTACTTTTTTCGCTTTAATTAACATCCGTCTTATTAATCATATTTTTTAGAATAAAAATAAAATTTAACTTAGTAAATAATATGAGATTTATTTTATAATATTGGAAATCTATATTTGGGATTTAATTTCAAAAAGTGATGAAAAATAATTTTTAATATAGGAGAATGAAAATAGTTTTTAGTGTAAAATATTACTAATGTTCACAAAAAATTAAACAGGGATTTTATAAATTCAAAATAGTATTTTTTAAATGATTTATATACATATTAAATATATATTAAATATAAATTAATTTTCATAAAATTGTAAACCATATTTCAGTTAATATAATTTCATAAAAGTGACGTTTTATTTGCAAAAATCAGTATTTTCATGACTCGCCTAATATTCAATTATTCCAAAAAATTGTCAAAAATTAATAATAGGATAATATTGGTACTCATAATAATAATTTAAAGTTAATTGTTTCTAATTAAAATTTTAAAAAATCATAAATTTTTCTATTAAATAAAAATACAATAAATAAATGGAAACAACTTTTTTCAAACAAAATCTATTTATAACGTTAAGCGTTCTTAATCCAGTTTTGTCTGAATTTATAATTAATTAATATTATATTATCAACAATAAGTTTTTTTATTTTTATTATTTTCAAACATAATATGTGAAAAATCATTTTTGTTTTGTATTCCTTGTGAAACACGCTATCAATTCACTATTTATTCAAGGAATAATATATTCAAAAATCATAGGGTATTACATTATCCACCCCCCCTAAATTAATTTTGTCCTCACATTTTAAAACAATCACATACTAATAAAAATATATAAGGGTATATAAATATTATCATTACCCGAGATATAAATTCTATGTGATGAAAATACTTCCATATTATGGAAGTCTACGCAACATATTTTTCCCTCATAATTGGAATATAATATGATTAACTTTCATTTATTCCAAATGTTCCTCTATAGATAAGTATTTGGAGTTTATATAGAGATTCCATTCATAGGTTTATTTTGTAGATCCTATTTCCAATAAAATATTAAAAATAAAATTATTTTTATATTACCTAAAATATGAATTTGAAAACATAAATCTGATGATTTCTTCTCCAATGAAATAGGTTTTTTAACTTATGATATGTCTATTTTAACCTATGACCCTACTTGTTCAATAGATTGTTATCCATTGTATTTTTTCCATTAGGTTATCAGATGTAATTTATTATTGTCAGACTCAAATCATTCATATTGGTTTATTAGAGAGAATTTAAATTTACCATAACATATCCATCGGGAGTGTTAATATAGGTGTGTAGTTGGGCCTCTTTATCATACAATAGATGACGACTGAGTTAATACCCAACATTCCATGTTAAATAATATTACTACTTGGTTCATTTTTCCCATTTCATACCTCCACTTATTGAATCCAAACTAGGTTTTTATTTCCAATAAAGCCACATAATCTCTATATTACCAAAATTTCATGATGTTACCATATACATAGACTTATCCTTTAGACATATCGCAAGGATTTTCACTAAATTTACCTATAATAATCCACAAAAATGTAATAATACATTTATGAAAACTAATGTTACCCCAGATAAACATAACATAAATAATACAATAATTTCTAGATTTAGTTAATATATATCTCGAGTAGTCATAGAACCTATTAACCAAAATGTATAAAACCAAGAGGATTAGATAATATTAATATTATGTTATATCAATTTCAAGAATTACTCCATAATGTTGCTTCACTAAAAAATTTTCTAGATATATCAAAATATAAAATATCTTTCATAACCTGGGGTGTAAACATTAGAAAAGGGCGAGCATAGATGCTCAAAAAGTAAAAACATATCATAATGTATTAGATTATAAATATGAAGGTGCACATGATCAAGTGGATAAATATATTGTTAAAAGATAATTATATTATATATTATAATCAAAAAACATAATAGATAAATATAATATCACAAAATAATCTTTAAGAAGGAATATAAGTTATGATATGGATCTAAATTCATCTAAGTGATAATAAAAAATGTGAATATGACATAAGAGTGCGGAATAATTTAAAAATAATGATTAAAATGAAAATAAGTAATATCATGAAAATTAAATGAATCTTATAAATGTGTCAAAACTTCATAAACAACGTTCAAATGTGGTACAACTATAAATAGAAAAACCTTTGTGAGAAAACCCATTATGCCTATTCATGTTTAAACAAAATCATTAGGTCTATACATAAAAATATGATCAAACTCATTATATTCAGGCATATGTGAACAAAATAAATATGCCCATTCATTAATATCTCATAATATATTAACTTAAATTAATAAATTAGAGGGTGATTTAAAACCCCTCTCATAATCATTCATATATATGTGTGCTAGTTTAAATCAATCATCATTATATCTTAAAGAACTAATGTAAACATTTATGAGTATCTTAAACAATTAAAAATCATCACATAATATGAACTTAAGAAATCATGAGATATAAAAATATTATTTTCCAATAGTATCCATTTAATAATAAAATGTATATGTTGATAAAAAAATTACTTCATGAGAGATAATCCTTGGTGGTAATATAGACGTGAAAATACAAAAAAAAAATCTCAAAATATTTTAAACATTTTTGTAAATGATAAAGTGAAAATTACATTAGAATAATATTAAATGTTAAAGAAAAGGATTTGGAAAATGTTATTATAATGGGTTTTAAATAATGGATCCTTTAAAATATATATAAAAAAAATTTAAAAAAAAAATCTTGAGTGCCCAATAATGAAATGAAATTCATTTATTAATAGTTTTAGGATATTTTCACGAAGAAATACAACATAAAATTGTTAAAATAAATTAATTTCATAAATAATTTAAAGAAATAAATTATAAATATAAATTAAAAAAATATTTATATTTCAATAAATAAAAAAATTATCGCAGAAACATGAACATGGTAGAAAATGATTCATAGGTTAGATTTCGCCTCATTCTTAACAATATTTTTCTTTTGTTTTAGAAATTTATTTATCTATGAATTTGTTATTGATGATGAGATGTAATTTCCTGAGAGAAAAATATTATATACCATAAAAAATAATTTAATGTCATGATGAAAGAATTCTTGAATAGTATATTCACATAAGAAAACATGTGACCCAATTAATCAAAAATTGAGTCGAAAAAACCATTATAGTATTGGTAATGTAGAAATAAAATGGGATTTAAAAGAAGATCATGAAATGGAATTAAAAATATATTTAAATGGAATATATAGATATATATATATATATATTCATATTTTAATGTAATAGGTCATTTAATACAATATATAAAAGAAATTATGGCTCTCAATATCATACATGTCCCATGGAGTTGAAAACGAGGCAAAGAAACGCTTACAACTTATGTAATTTATGAGTAAAAACCCCATTAGAGAAAGATATTTTATTTGAAATTTGAATATAATTAAATGTAAAGGAATCATTATAACCATATTAAGGGGTATTTTATACACTATTATAAATAAAACATGGTTTATAATAAGAAATATGTATCAAGGCATGAAAATTGAGACAAGATAGACTTATCATGGTCCTGATTCATTCTACGTGTGACTAAATTCATGGATAATAAAATTTTGTATATTAGAAAACGTTTAGATAAATTATTATTATTTATTTATTTTGAAAAGTGAAATTTATTATCATAATATATTTATTTATTAAATAGTGTTTTCTTATGTTTTTTCGAAAAATGGAATCTTTGTTAGCTTATATTAATAATTTTAGCGATCGAATGTGATATTTTAATACATAGATAAATACTAATTATAATATTTAAAAACTAGTAAATAATAATTAATTTATTATTAATTTATAATAATTTTATAATTTATACTTATATAGTCATTCATGATATATATTTATTGCATTGTTTAAGTTGGCGGTTGGACCAACCCAAACATGAACATAATATAACTAATGGATGATTATGGATATGAAATTATTTTATTTTGTGAATAATAAAATTATTATAATGGAAAAATTATATTATTTTGATAATTTTATTTTATTTATTTATATATGAATATATTTGTTTTAAGTAAAAAAGGAAACTATATGAAAAGGGAGATATTTTACTTCATAGAGGCGGTAGTCTGCACAATATTCAATTAACGTTTTCATTTCCATACTAATGAGAAGGAATGAAGGTGGATTATAATATTTCTAATAATATAAAATATTTTATTATTTATTTCAAATTATTATTTCAATTAAATCATTCTAGATCCAGAATATATGTAGTGGTGAAAAATGGAAGATGTCGCTCCATCGTGGCGGTTGTCTACACAAACTCACAATCATTATTCTTTATTTTTCTAAGTTAATGGAAATAAATAAATAATTTTCATTAAATTAGTATAATAACACTTCAGAATATTTATAATAATTATATCATTATTTTTTTATAGATAAGGTAGGTTTGGAAGAGAAATCATAAGATTAAATTTATAAGGATAAAGTAATTCTCACTTTCTGACATTGAACATTCTAATGAATGTATCCTTAGAAATGAATGGATTAGGAAAACTAATTGATACTATAGGATTATAAAGATGTGCTATAATTATAGTTGGAAGAATTTTTTAAAGTTATACGAATAAATTCGATAGAATGGGTGTCGAATTAAGGTATTGAAGAGTCATCTTTTATATGTTAATAAAATTGATCTCTTGGGAACGCCCATTATATCTCAAAAATGGAATTACAATATTCAAGGGTTAAAGGTTATAGAAGTGATAAATAACATATATGAGGATTTTATAAGGACTATAAATAATAAAAAATAAATTTCCACAAATTATTTCAACAATTTTCTAATCATTACCATTAGGTTTTTACATTTTACCATTTTTAGATTTACCGTGGTAAATAGTTTTCAACCAAGTAATTTATATTTTAATAAAAATATAAGGTAACCACTATTTCCAGATTTTGTTTTTATTAAGAAAAATTCAATATACAATTTATATAATTAAATTTCTAAATAATATAAAATTAACTATAAAATTAAATAATTTTATATATAGGAATATTTCTCTAGAAGAATATTTTTTGAAAGAATATGTGATATTAATTACATTATAAAATTCATTAAAAAGTAAATATGTTTTAGTATTTTTATATATTGGTTCTAAAGTAATTTTGGATTCATTATTTGACATATATTAATTTAATTTATATGATAATAATTTCATAATATTAATAAGATAAATCTTTTAAAATAACTGTTTCATTATTATATCTATAATTATAATTAATATTAGTAATCTTGTGTTTTAAAAAAATGAAATTATTAAATAATAATAAAATTGTGATCTGAAATATGAAAAATATTTAGGTATATTTAATTTCTATAGGTAATAAAAATTAAATTACAATATTAGAAAAATAAAAACTATTTTTAGAATAATATAATAATCATGTTTCCCAAATGTTTAAAATGGATTTTTAAATTAAAAATACAATATAAAAATTATTATTATTATCTATAATATATATATATATGTATTATAAAAAATGTTTCATATATTAATCCACTATTTAAATAAGATCATTTCATAAAAGTGATAGTTTTTACCATAATCGGAATTTTATCTATTCACCAATAAATCAATTATTTTAGAAAAAACATAAAAAGATCCACCTCAGAAATTTTTGAAATTATAAGTAAAAATTTAATTTTATTTTTTCAAATTTATGTTCTAAATTTTATAAATTTATATTTTAAATTGAATTATAATATATTAAGGAAAACTACATTTATTGAAAAATTACCGGTTAAAACCTTGTGTTTTCTTAATCATATTATATATTAATTTATAATTGGTTACTATATATTTATCTACTATATATTTTATTCTAGTTATAATTTTATTAACTAATATAATGCCTTCATTTTTAATTAGTGTTTTACAAGAAACAAGATTTCGATAAAATGTTTATTTAAGATAAGATTTTTTTTTAAAATCCTTGGTTGTTAGAGCATATTTGGGATGGACTAGAAAATGACCTTCAATGTGAATAAATATTTCAACCCTTGAAGGGTATAGTTTTTTACCAAAAATTTAATGTTCTTTACTAAGGTGAATTGGATCCCTGACCTGGTCAAGTGAGAACTCCACTACTTGATGTAAGTAAAATCATATTTCTAGTCTCTTAATTTTTATGGGAAACCAATGAGGGGAATCCGGGTTGAGTGTTACCTTTGATAGTTAGATACTTCCCAAAAGTGTTCCTAGAGTATTTTTTAGCTTCCTCCTTATGGAGATGTCTTTTTCTATATCAACCAAGTTCTGGGGAAACAACCATTATTCTTCCCCTTGAACTTCATATATCCAACAAAATTAAGTGATTTAAAAATATCACTAGATGATTTATATTCCAATGTTTACAATCACCAAATTATTATTTCATTGGTATCACTAATATTTTTTCTATGAATGTTGGTAGTTCCCTCCAACTATGTATAAACTGTTAAAAGCTAAACCAAGTCATTATCAAGAATAAATATCATATTCTATGTATTGAAGAGATATTCAATCATTTCAAGGGGAAAAATTTTATATAATATCTACAATTAGTTAGGTTATAACTAGAATAGGGTGATATAGTAATAAATTCCTAAAGTAGATATCAATATAATATATTTCCACTAAGAGTACCATGTAATTCCATTAATTTTGACAAATATGCTGGTAGTATTCATAGTCATATTGAATTTCATATTACATTAATATATTTATCTATTCATAGTTATCATAATGAATTATATCCTTATTCATAATATATACTGTATTATGGGATGAACTTGAAGCTAATTTTGGAATTCTTCATGATCATCAGCTATATGCCAAGATATCTAAGTTTAGATTCTGGATTCACGAAGTGAAATTATTATGTAATATGGTGTTTGAAAAATTTATATGGGTTGATACTTTTATGGTGAGGGTTGTAAAATTTTGGTAATATCAAAATAATTTTATTGAGATTATAATCATCTTTGGAGTAGTAGTATTTCTCAAGTTATTCATTAGGTATTTCTCTAATGTTGTGTCTCTATTGACATTTCACACACATAAGATAGTGAAATTCCAATGGAATACATTGTTCTAGTATTGTTTTTAAGAGATTAAGTGGTGTTTAACCACCACCCCTATTTGTATCCTTAGTGAGGATAATTAGGGTTATTATTTATTTTGAAATAACTCAGACATGGGTTCAGGATGAATTTTAATTTATGTTGACCACAAGGTGTCTTGAGGATCTCAACAATTCTGGCTGCAAAATATGAATTATCCTACCAATAATCTCTAGTTACCTTCCATTATTTTGACCTTAAATTATAGAGACCTTACTAATGTAGTGATAATTTTATTGTGTTCCCTGGTCACAAAAGTCTATATTGTAACACCATAATATTTTTTTGGAATTTCTCTTTTTAAAATTAACTTCCTCGATATCTTACAAGAAAAAATGATTAAATATATTATTTAATTATTATAATTATCTTCTAGATGTTGGGAATGGTGGGATTTAATGATATTAAGTAATAATGAAAATATATATTACCCATGTTTATAAAATTAATTCATTGGTTATTAATTAATTAGAAATTAGAACCAATTGAACATAAAGTATGTATTTAAAAAAAACTATTTTATACCATCAAATGAATTTTTAATCACTATTAGTGAAATATAATAATTAAATTTATATATTATATATTCATCCAATTATTTATACAATCATACAAGATATTTTTAGCGGAATAATAAAAGAATAAATTAAATTTTTTATATATAATAGATTTATTTTTCTAAATATAGTTTTACTGCTATTTAATGGAGAATTTGTTTTAAATATAAAATTTAACACTTTTATAAATTATATTAGAAAAAATAATCATTATTTATATTTCATAATAAAAAAATAGGTTTATTTTTTGATAGTTTTTCTGAAAATTTTCATTTTTTGATGAATAGTCATGTGGCCATTGAATTAATAATGTGACTATGTGGAATAATCAATCAGCCAAATGAAAAGTATCCTCACCCATGAAAGTATAAATAAAACTTATAAATAATATAAATAAAATTGTGATAAAGTTATATCATAGTATATGTAAATAAATATTTAAAAATTTATTAATTTAGTGTTGGTATTTAGATAAGTTATAAATATTTAACTTAAATTCTATAATTAATAAATCAATTTAAAAGATAATATATTTTTACAAAATATATTAATAATTAATAATTTTTTCTTTTTTTAAGATAATTTTATGAGACCTTAATTAATATTTAATGTGTTATAAAATCATTTATAATTTTAAATTATGTATTTTTCAAGTAAATTAGGATTTTAATAAAAAAATTAAATTTATCATATTTAGAAAATTATTTCCATAAAATAGATTTTTTTGAATTATACTCATCAAAAAATGGTATGGGTGATTTTATTGTATTTTTATGAAATTGTTTATTTTTTTATACTGAAATACGCTAATTTACCATATATATACATTATAAGTTAAAAACACTACTTCTTATGTAATATATGATATAAGAATCATAATCTAGGACTTCCCTTAATTTTTTTAATATATTTGGTGATAATTCTAAATCTATTCACAATCTGGAGACAAAAATAATAAATTAATGAATAAAATAATGAGAAAACAGCCATCTCCTCAACTATAAATACCACCCCTCACCACCTCTTCTACTCACACCTTCCAAGATTTGGTCTGTGCCTAATTTATACCCAATACTCTTCCAAATACTATTCCAAAGACCATGCCCCATTTCTATGATCCTTTGGTCTCAACAAAAGATCAAAACCAATTCCTTTATGGAGGTTCTCAATGAGGAGAAAATCAAGAGGTAAAAACCTGTCCCTTTTCATTTATTTTCTTTTCAAGGTATTTTATTTTCCTATTTTCTCTATAACACTCTATCCTAAAGTCTAATTATATCTCCATTTTCATATATATAATTTAATTTTATTACGTTGAGTGAATAATCCCTTATAAATTCTCTTCCCTCTCATTTTGTTGTAAAAATTAAGATACAGTCCATGATGTGTTGATTTAGCGCATTCGAGGATAAAGAGTTTTCAATTTCAATTAATACCTTAAAGGATGGTTATAGAAAAAAAATTTTGGTGAACCAATATGATAATATATTTATTAAATCATATTTAATATTCTATAACCATTATATACACATGATTATAATGAATAAAACAAAACTAGTATGTGATGATCGAAAAACCACCAAAATAATCAAAACATTTATCACTAACATCTTATCGGATGACTCTCCCTCACACTAGATAACCAAAGAAATTATATAAAAAGTTAATCTTATGAATTTTAATTAATAACATCTAACATCAATTCTTTATATCTATTCCAATTTTACAAGAACTTATATTCTCATATACAAGTAAATAAATCATGAAAACCAAGGAAACAAATGCTCCCGAACAATAAAATTATATCTTATAACAACAAAAAAGGCCATAAGTCAACTTAATAAAATTATAGGAAATTATATAAATTTATAAAAATGTTATGAAGTAAATTATTAAATAATATAATTTCATTATTTATGACTTTAAGGTCAAATGAATAGCACTTTCAGATTAATAGTATGGGTTTTCTCATCTCACTTTCATTTCTACGATATATACCTTATTCACCGCTATTTATTATGTTTCTTGTATGTATAAAACCCTTTTACGTGTCATAAAATTAATATCTTTATCTTATTTTTATTAAATGTTTCATTTGATTGTTATAATTTTTATTGGTCATACGATTCGACTGATTACAAAGAAGTAAGGGATTCTCCCTGAACATCCATTTCTAAGACAGGTTACACTTTCTCTATTTTTTACCCTATAAAATTCTTATTTATTTTTAAATAATTCCTAGAAATTATTTTTCTATATGTTCCAAATTAATTTTTCCACATCATTTCATCCTTCTTTTATGGGATGTACATGATTTTAAAAGGTTTCCTTCTCAGTTATTCTTGATAAGAAAGTGTGATTTAAGGGAACTTCATAGTTTCATACCCATTTTCAATTGAAAATAATAATATATTTTAAAACAAATATATTTTTATAAATTCACTCATTTTATAATGAAAAAATATCTTTTATCATTTCTAGTTTTATACAAAAATTATTCCTTTATCTACTTTAAATACTCTTCTATTAAATCTTAAACTGCACTAAAGCGACATATTTTTAAAGTATATTAAACAGTATTTTTATATGTTTTCAGTTCAATTAGATGTCATTTGTACATAAAAAATGATTTCATTTTCTTTAACATTTTATGTTTAGGATATACATGTTTTCAATTGGATTTTAGGAAAAAATACAAAGGATTTTTTGAAAAGAACACTTCGTTGAAAAGTAATAAAATGGGGTTTTTTCATATCACTTTTACTTCTATGATCTATATTAATAGTTCACCAACTATTACTTCTCTGTGTGTGTACTACCCTTTGAAATTTAAAACCATGAATCCTCATATTTTCATGATTTTATAAGTTTTATTCAAAGTTATTACATATTATGAATTATGAATTAACTGTTTAAAAGGGGTATATGATGCTTTGGAATGTTTAATGATTATTTTCCACACAGATTTTTCAATGGTCTCATATAAAAGTATTTTCATCCATGTCAACACGCTTTGTGAAATATTTTACTTTATTGAGGTTTAACTCTTATGATACCATCTACCATATGTTATTGAAGGGTTTATAATTAGTTTGAGTATGGATGTGCTATTTTAATACCATTCATGTTTTATGGTTAATGTATTCATATTTCATTTAATAGAATTTCAATAATAATGATAATAATTTTTATGTTTCGCCATTTAAATATAAGGAATTAGATGGAATTAATATGTGATAGGAGGGGCCCATTATAGCCCCTCAATGCATCGATAGGTCTCATGAGACAAAATATGATTTTGGTCGAGGCCTCATCAGTATGTTTATGATGTTTGGAATTTGAATTCCCTTGTTATGATATTAGTCATTGGTTTTACATGTGAAAATTTGACTAGTACAATATCCATGTTTAAGATTCCTACTAATGTTATTATTAATATGGTGTTATTTATTCATATTTTATTCTTTCTATATTATGCAAAAGACTGTGTTCTAACAGCTTGTGTTTTTAGTCATTTGTCGTACCTAATTATTTATATTAGGTTATGTTGTATTATATACCCTTATTGAGCATCTAAGATCACCCCTTTATTGTGTTTTATTTTTTCCCATGATGAATGTATGATTATTATAAATGGCATGGAGGGATAATCTATGAGTTTATGGATGTTTCTAATGGAGTTGTTATGTTTTATTTCATTTAAATATGTATTATAATTTTCATGTATGTATTCTAGATCCAGAAACACTAAACTAATCTCTCCACTAGGATTTTTTTATTGTATCTATCAAAATGTTATAATGTAATCCACCAGCTCTAGGATATTGGGGTTAGGGTCTTTACATAAGCTATATTTTCTCATTGAAGTATATAAACTTCAAGAACAGATTACATTTATAATATCTTCTAACTTTTTTACTTTATCCTACAAATATGATAGGGGTAATGTAATTGTAAATTATTTATGTAGAAATTTTAGATTACAATATGTAAGGGAGTCTAGTTTGGAGTGGAATCTCATGAACCTCGTGGATGAGTTACTGTTAAAGGTGATATAATAGAAGGGTGGTTTGTTTCTTAGTTGAATATAGGTGAATCCTTTACTCCTCAAGATAATATCCTAGTATCACATAGAGGATATAGAATACTAATGTATTAGGGTAAAATTATTTTTTTGGGAGACTAAAAATGAGTGGTTATTTTCATTATGAGGCTCTCTTTGGTTATAATGTAGGCTTGAGGTCCCCTTGTCGGGGAAGAAATCAATGTTAGAGGATTTTCATTTGTCTCAATGGTTTTTCCATCTGGGTGGAACAAAGATGTATGTTGAAGTGAATTTTAAATACCGGTTCTCATGTATGTGGATAGATATAGTGTACTTTGTGTCACAGTGTTACTCTTGTCATTTTGTAAAAGTAAAACATATTGACCCTCTACCTTGATCGAACCACTACCTCATCCATCCTAGAAGTGGGATAAGGTGTCTATAGACCCCATTATTAGAATACCTCATACACCTTAGGGAATAAATTATAATTGAGTTCTTATTAATCAGTTGACTAAATTAGGACCCTTAATATTTATCAAAGATATGATCACAGTAGATAACCTTGAAAAATTTTAAGTGAAGGAGGTTTTGAGACATCACAACATGCCCTGCTTCACCATATCTATCTTGGATTTACAATTTACATCGTGATACTGGATGTTCATCCAATAGGATATAGGGACTTAAGGGAAGATGATTACATCATATCACCCCTATATAGATTGAAAAATAGAATGGGATATCACGGTTTTGGAATACATGCTTTGATATTGTTTTCTCACCTTCAACATAGTTTTGGATACTCATTTATGACTATTTGAGTTTTCCTACAAAAATAGATACAATCCATCTATCCAGATAACCCCATTTGATTCTATATATGAATGATTTTGTTTTTATCCTTTATAATGGAAAAATTTAGGTGAAAATTTAAACTGAAATTTCACTATATATTTCCATTAAATAAATAATTTATTGTTAGATTATTTCACATGCAACGAAAAACCAAAAAAAACCACACAACATTTTAAATATAACTATCATAAAGTAGTCTGGGAATTGGTGGGAAAAGACATTATTAATAGTATTAGAAAATATTATATATATATATATTTAAAAATACATTTTTATTTCTAAATTTATAGGATACAACTAAAAGGATAATTTAAAATTCTTATTTTTCTATAAAGAAAATTTTTGATATAATTTTATGTTTTAATAAATATTTTAGATCCTAAATTTTCAAAAATTAATTTTAAAAAATTAAATTCATATTTGAATATATAATGTCCATATTACCAAAGGATAAATTTTTGGTATTATTCAAAAATATTTTATTTTAATGTGAAAAGATAAAATTACTGTTTTTACCAAAATTATAAATTTTATGACATTATCATTATAAAATTTTGTATTATAAATTTCTAAAATATTTTAATTAATAAAATTATTATTTTTAGTGTAAAATAATTATTTTTTAATACTTTTATAAACTTATAAAACATATGATTAATTTTATTAACTTAGGAAACATTTTTTTCCAATTTAAAAAAGAGTTTCCATCCTTTTAATTTAATTAAAAAATTTTACTTTAGAATATATTCATTGAATATTTTGAATGAAAAAAATTATCTGCGTTATAATAAACAATTTTATATCTTAGAAATTAATTAAATTGAAAATATTAACCCGCACATAAAATTTAATTTTAAGCACAATTTTTTTGAGAACTGTTTTTATGAATCATGTGAGTTAATTTTGAAATACAATTCTATAAAAGATTGATATTTGTTTCATGAAATTATTTTTTATATTTTAAATTTTAATGTTCAATTATTAAATTACTCCAATTTTAGGTTTTTAAAATAAAATTAATTACTGAGGTTAATAAAGTTAGTTTTTTGATAAAAGTAAAAGAGGGTAAAAAGAGTTTTACTAAATGTAATAGCCCTATATATTTTAAAAAACATTATTATAAGGTGTTTTATGATAGTTTTCTTTGGAAAAACCCTTATTGTACATTATTTTAAATGTTGGGTTCCATTTACCCTAGAATAGTGATATAAAATTATTGAAATGAAATGTGTACTTCCAAAATAACTCTTTATTTCACTTATGAAAGAGATCAGTTACACCACATAATGTTACACTTATCACATAGAATTTAATCATGAAATACTACAATTATTTCCATATAGAAACCTCTATCAATTTGATAATCCTATTGTATTATTTATTTATCATAGGGTATCCATTTTTAGGATATTTCCAAAATATATCCCAAGTTCTTGATGTGAGTATTTCTTACAACATTGTCTTTTCTTCTAAGTATTTCACTTAAAATTTATTATATCCACTAATATATAATCAAATAAGTTTTATTAATTTAATTTAATTTGTTACACTAATGGATCTAACACTATTCTATCATTTCCATCTTTTATGATTAACAAAACATTAATGATCTTTTGTACGTTTAGACAACTTCCTCCATTTAGAAATGATCTTTTTTATTTCTCACTATATCACATAAATTACTACAATGGTGTAATTAGTGAATATATCATATTGAAATAATATAATTACAATTATGAATCGAAGATTTAAAATTTATCAATTTTCCCTCTCATTCATTGAGAAATGAAATCATTAACTTTCTGTAAGTGTGAATCACTACCCCCACAAATAACGTATCTCATGTTCCATACAGTTTATTTATAATTTATTATAGCTTCTAAAAATGTGATTCACTAAAAATTTATGTACATAGAGTCATTATTATTCTATAATAATGATATTATTCCAAAGTAAAAAAATTTCATAACTGTACTCATCCATTAATTATGTTATGTTCATATTTGGGTTAGACTAACCACCTACATGAGAAATGCAATTAAATTGTATTATATAATGGATTTGAGATTGTAATTAATAATAATATATGATATAAATAAGTAAATAATGACTTTATTTTGGTTCTAGAAAGGTAACATTTATATTAAACTCATTAATTAGGATACCAATGTTTATTATTTATAAATAATTGAAGCACGCTCATCATTGATTTCATCTTTAAGAATCATAACAAAAAAACCCAATATAATGAAATTATACAATTATAAATAATTATGAGGAATAAATTAAAATACCATGTATGATATTTGATTAATGAAAATTGTGAAAATAATGAAGGAAAATAATTATATTGTGAAACTATTTCAAAACGATCAAGATTACTCGCAACTGATATTGAAAATAGATAATTACAAACTAATATGCATGTGGAGAATAATTATAAAAGAAGTTGATAAAAGTTTATATATATTAATGTCATTATAATATATGTGATTGTGATATTTTTTATTAAATATATTTATGATATTTTGTGGAAGTCAGTAATTATAGTTAAGAGTTCTTGGTTTAAAATTTAATTTCATGAGATTTGTATCATATTGTGAAAAATGATATGTTTTATATTATTTTATTACTACCTAATGACGAATTATTCCAAATTCAATTAATTCATGGGTTTTAGTGAGCCATATCATGTTATTTCATTAAATAGCCTTTGATTCAAAATATTATATGCCTATAAGTGTTTCTTTGTACCATTTCCAAATCCATGAAACATTTTATTTTCACAACATGTTTCTTAATATGATTTATAGACTACCGATTTCTGTTGTTATTCCATGAATTTTCATTTATTCATGGAATTTTTTGTTCAATTTCAAACTCTCTCTTTAAATAGTTTTTTATTAAAATGTTACTAAAACTATAAGGGTTTAATTGACAATCCTATCTTCAAATCGGTATTAATTTTGAAAGATAATCCACATAAGGATTTTTGTTATTCCTTATAATACCCCCATCATTTTCATCAGTAATTCATGGTGTTTTATATTTCCCAAACAAATTTCATGTCCCCTTGACTCATATGTTCTCAATGTTTTTTTGTAAGTGAAACTTCCATCATACAATCTTCTCAACCTAGATGCTCCCTTTTCCATGTCCATATTCATTAGATGATTTTTTGAATTTCCTTATATATTCTCCAATAATTTATTAAAATTATTTTTTTACTACTTTTAACTTCCATAAAATATTTTAAAGAAACTTTTAACATTTTATGTATAGTTTGTTTTCATCAATGTCTGATATGCATCCCATTTTTATGTTAAACATGTGAAAATATCTTTTCACTATTTTTTATTTTTTATAAAACTTCCACTCTACACATTATTGGTTTCAAAAATATATTATAATTCTACATGTTTTATAAAATATTTATTTTTTTAATAATTTTTTTATGTTCATGGATATTTTTTGTTTCCAAAGTGATTTTTCTAATTCCCTTAAATAGTTTTTTTCACCTACCTCATCATATATTGACATATTTTATGATTGATTAAGTATATTATTAAAATGTTAAAATCCACTTTTTTTTCACTGGTTAGAATATTCAAAATTATTTTATATCATAGGAGTGTTACATCGCTTCACTATATTTACTAACCATCTAATATAAATGTGAATAACATTCCATTAAATTAGTTTTCCTTTTCAATACCAT
Source organism: Viscum album (assembly GCA_963277665.1). Taxonomy (NCBI): domain Eukaryota; kingdom Viridiplantae; phylum Streptophyta; class Magnoliopsida; order Santalales; family Viscaceae; genus Viscum; species Viscum album. The sequence goes on along the minus strand of OY728152.1, from coordinate 1,532,263,643 downwards.
ATTTTAAATTGAAATGATTTAAGGGTGTACATCTTTGTGAAATGAATAAATTAAGAGGGAAAATTATTTAATAAATTGTGTACCATTTATCTATATAGTGTAAATACCATATAATTTATTGATTGGTATTCACCTAGAATGTTATTTGGTATCATTAATATCCCATTTATGTTCCATGGGATAATCATGTCTATTAAAGAAATTATGAATGTTTTAAATATATTATTCCACTTTAAAGGGATATGATATTTATTTTCTTTTCGTTGGTACTTTATGAAATACTTTTGATTGATTTTATATTGTTCACATATGTCAAGATGATGATGAGTGTGGTATTAGATCTTACTCTAATGCATTGGTTAAATATGATAACTTACGAGATAGTAAGGCTTGGGAATAATGATATTTTGTAAAAATTCATGGGAATAATGAGTTTTATCACATTTTAATGGCTGTAAAAGAAGATTTTACCCACAATGGTTTCGAAATAATGAGTGTTACCACAATATTTTAATATGATAATGAATTTAACACCTTTTTATGTTGATGTTATGTTTCAGATTTGTTACATTCCATTTTTATACCTCTATTCTATGATATTATGAAATTTTATTTTATTCTCCCATGATTCTAGGTTATTTTTTACGCATCTATGATATGTTTTTATTGTTTTTATTCATTGATATATGGAAATTATATCTTATGTTAAAATTTAATTCCATTAAATATTCCATGATTCATTATATACAGTTTATTTTGCATGATTCTATTACGAATACATGTTATCCCATATTACCCTTTTTATGTTCCCTTATAATCTTTGATTGTTATCGCATATGATTTCCCTTATTGGGTATCCTATATTACCCATTTATTATGTTTCAATTTTCATAGAATATTAAGAAAAGTAATATTTATGAAGTTTTTAATAGATTATCTTGTGTGGATAATTTTTGGGATATTTTTCATACATATTATGGATTTATAAATTTCTTATATATTAGAAAAAATGATAGTAATTTGTAAAAACAAGGATTTTTTTAGTTAATGTTTATCCTATTTCACTAAAACAATAAAACCAAAAGATTATGGAAATGTATTATAATGAAATATTTTCTTTAGGTCTTGTAATTATGAGATATACACATCTAATGAATCCTATTTGGTATCATATTAGGGTTCAGATAACTTTCTAGATATTGATTGTTTACGTTGAGGAAAAATTAAGAGTTATAAATTTCATAAGAAGTTTGATAAGTTAAGATCGATCATAATTTAAAATATATAGATAGCACTATTTATTTTTTTACTTGATATTTATTATTTTATATTATTTAGGGATTGGTATAATATAACATTGGTAAGACTAAAGGATAAATCCATATAAAAGATAATATCCCAAAATTTGACTCTTTTTTTAAGTATGTGGTTTTCTAGGAAATAAAATACATGTATGGATACTAAAAATAGTTGCAGGCTCTAGAAGAGAGGTAACTAGGGGTAAAAACCCTAAATATGTAGCATGGGGTATTTAATCGATTATCACTCAATGTTTGAAAAATATGATGAAATTAAAACCTGTTTAGACACTCTAGAGGGTTATGATATGGTTAATTCACATTCGGATTAATGAACCATTATAAAGGATTTTACTTTAAAGTTAAATAATTAGGTTTTAGAAACAATATAAGAATGAGCATGGATAACCAGGAATTGAATAAAGTGTTTCATAGGTTTGACCAAAAGTATCGTATGTAAAAAATGAAGGTGTCATCATGGAATAAATTATTGAATTGATGTTTTTATATTTATATTTTAGATTTTATCTTAACAAATTTGGATTTTTTATTTCATTTAAAAATGATCCTGAAAATTATGATAAGAAAGTTATGTGTTTAACAACTGTTATCTGTTATAATCAAAAAGGGAGTATACTTAAATGATTACAAATAGTTTTATATCATTTTTATAATGGATAACGTGTGTTTCCAAGTATTACCAATGGTTGTGAGGATTATATATTAATAGAAATTAAATAATGACACTCTTAGATATCATCAGTTGTAATAGATATTTATTCACTATATTCTAGTATATTCTTAAAATTATGTGTATAATTTAAAGAATATAATAATTTTTATTTAGTTGTTTCTATTTAAAGGTTTTGAAACATATATTTAATTGTATAAATAACGAAAAAAAAATTTATTTTATGATAAGGATGTATTTTTGGGGATAAATATTGGATTTCTCAAGATTAAGGGATAAATAACTTTTAGGTTTAATATATTATTTATGTTAAGATAATAAATATTTTATTGTTTTTAAAAACAAATTGTCATAAATTATTGGTATCCCTATGATTAGGATTTGATTAATGATATTTTTGGTGAATTTCATTACATTTTTTTGGATTCTAGTATATATTGGCTTGTGTGATAATTTATAACCAATTAATTAATATTTTTTTGGTTAAATGATAGTGTTAATATCAAGAGTAATATATGGTTTCACTCTTGTTTAATGTCTCGGAGATTCATATAGGATTGGGAAAAAATATATTTTAGTGTTATTAGTGTATATATATACAAGAGTATATCATTTCATGGAATATTAATGGTATTCGGTGAAAGAAAAGAAACTTACTATAGACTAATAATGTAAGGTGAATATCATTTTATATATTTTATCTAGAATGACAAATATTTTATTAATACCCTTTCCTACTATCATTAGTGATTACTAGATAAAAGAATGAGTAAGAAATTTATTTAATGGGATGTAATATGACAACAACATCATTACTATGTATTTTCAAAAAAAATATTATATTAATAGCATGTTTCACATGCATCATTGAATCTAAATGAACCATGACACCTTTAAAATCCAACCATTATAAAGTAGTCATAGAATTCCAATTATTGAATAAAGGTAACTTTATTATGAAATATTTTTTTTTATATTTATATATTTTTTAAAAAATTAATCAGAATCAGATATGAAATAAAATTAAGAATGATTAATATTTTTAAAAGTTTATTTTTCAATTAAAAAAATTTTCCCTATTTTTTTATTTTATTATTTTAACGTTAAATTTATAAATTTGAGAATTTTAAATTAAAATAATAAAATTAACATTTTTTAATCAAGTCAATAATATCATCTAATGAATTTTTAGGATTTTTCTGAAATAGTTTAATTTTATGTGAATGCAAAAAAATAATGTTTTTACCCAAAATTAAAATTATTTGACTTTATCATTATATAAGAATGAATTTGAAAAAAAATTAACAATTTAATTAATCAAATATTTATTTAAGGGGTAAAATTTGTCATTTTAAATATTATTATGAACATAGAATATCTATTTTTATTTTTTAGATCATAGGTAACATTTTATGCCAATTTAAATAAAGTTTTTCAACATTTACTTTTCATTAAACATTTTTTTTGTAAAATTTATTTTTCCCGTGCATTAAAAGCCATAAAAATTTTATTTATTTTATAACCAAAATAATAATTTCATATAATGAAATAACATTAAAATTTTAAACTACTCAAAAAGTTTATTCTTAAAAAACACTTTCTAAAGACTATTTTTATGCATCATACTTGTTAATTTTTTAATTTAATTTTATTAAGAATTGAGATATTATTTGATAAATTATTATTATATTTTAATAATTATTATAAAATTAGGTAAAAAATTAAAATTTTAACTTTGGCCATTAAAAATATTTATCGAGGATAAAGTCTATAATTATTGTGATAAAAGTAATAAAATTATATAAAGAGTTTTACTAAATGTAAAATACCTAAAAAATATTAAAAAGTTCATACAAGAGTGTGGATGTGTGGAGGCTTGGTCATACTTCCACCTCTCTAATAATTTATACTTTTTGATCCTTTGAACTTTGAATGTTGACATATAATTATTAAAATGTAATCGGTACTTCAAAAATTACCTTTCTCTTCACTTACTAAAGAGGACCACTTCTACAAATATATGATTGAAATGTAACATTGAAATTCATATAAAAATTTATCAATTTTCTCCTCATATAAACTATCTCTATTTCATAATCATATAGTATTAATTAGTTATTCTAAGGCCTATGTTTCCATGTAAGTTTCCAAAATAAATTTCATGTTCTCCACATTAGTATTTCATACTCCTTATTATTTATTTCTTAATATTCATGTTCAAAAAACAATTCCACCAAAATATAATGAAATAAATATCATTATTATATTTTTAATGTTATTATACCAATTATTTAACCATTATTCAATCATTTTCGTCCATTAATATAAACAAAACTACATTGATTGTGTTTGTGTGTGGACTACTACCTCCACGAAACGATGTGTTTTTTTCATAACAGATTAACTAAAATGATTATAAGGATGTTATTGATTAATAAAAGATACATATATAACATAATTACAATTTTTAAGGTAACTTTATAATCTACATAAATTCTCTCTCATTCATTCAGAACTAAAAATGTTAATCGTGTGTATGTTCAGGTTGTCGCGACCATTAAGAAAGGTATCTCAATCTCATATAGATTATTTATATTAATTAAAATATATTTAAATATAATATAACATCAAAAAAATATCTTCATAATACCATTATAATCCTTAAATATTGATATTATTATAAAATAAACCACTTTCCTAACCATACTAATTCATTAATTACTGTTTGTTCATCTTGGGATCGGTCTAAGAACCTAATTGAATAATTATTTAAAATACAATTAAGGATTACTATGAGAATTAATTTATGAGATTATATGTTTTGAACATATAAATAATTATTTTATTTCTATTCTATAATGGTAACATTAACATTATAATCATTAATTAAGACATCAACATCAATTCCATAAAAATCAAAGAAGTATAGTCATTGTTGATTTCATCTTTAAGAATCATACACAAAACACCAAAATAAATAAATTATAATAACATAAATAATTATTAATCATAAATTATGGATACTAGTATTATCTATATGTGATGAAATTTGTGATAAGAGTCATGGAAATCAACACTATTGTAAAACTATTTCAAAATGATCAAGATTACTCACACCCGATATTGAAAATTGATAAAAAATAACTAATATTTTTGTAGAATATAATTATAAATCATTCATAAAAAATTTATATATATTATTATGGTTATAAAATTTGTTGTTAATATTGTTATTAATTTTATGTAGCAGATTCAATAACATTAGTGGATGTTATGTATTAAGGTAACAGGTTCTTTGTCACAAATTTAATTTCTTCAGAATTATTTTATATTGTGAACCATGATATCTTTGATTTTTTATGATTATGAAATTATTAATGTGTTTTATAATATTCATGTAATTCAAGGGTCCTTAATAGATATATCCTATTATTTATTTACATGTAATTTTATTAAAGGATAAGGATGTTGTAAGGGTTTCTTTGTCTCATTTTCAAGTCCATGATACATGTTAAATATTACACACCATGCCTTTTTATATGATGTATACAATGACCATTTGAGATTTTATATCACAAATTTCCTTTTATTCGTGGCCTTTAATGTTTGAATTTAGGATCTATTTTTAAAATGGTTTTGTTTATAATTTTATTTCAACCATATGGGTTTTCATGCCAATATTATCTTCAAATAAAGATTTTTTTTGAAATAAAATTGACTTGGGTAATTTCTATTCTTTCTAATAAACATTATCATTTTATGTGGTTATTCGTGGGGTTTTACCTGTCTCCTTAAAAACATCATTTTCCCTTGACTCATATGTCACCCAAAGTGATTCTTGTAAGTGAAACGGACCATGTATCCTATTTTTGGTTAGGAACCTCCATTTTTTTGTCTTTATTCATTGAATTATTTTGATAAGGTCTGTATATATTCCTCAATTTTTTATTAATGTCATTTTATACTAATTTAAATTTCATTAAGAAAAAGTAACTAAATTTTTTACAGTTTTATGGAAGTTTTTATCAATTTTTGAAAATAATATCATTTTATCATTTTACATGTGAACACACCTTTTGATAATTTTGTATTATTATATGAAACATCCTCCTTATACATTATTGGTTTCAAAATGTAATTATACTAATCTGGATTTTATAAAATATTTATTTTTGTAAAATAATTATTCATCACTATTGAAGGATATTTTTTTTTCTAAAGTTATTTTTCTAATGATTAAAAAAATTGATTTCCAACTATGTTAAAATATTTTGACATATTTTCTACTCAATCGAGAATATCATTAAAATTTTATCATCCACATTTTTTTTGGATGACTTATCAAATGTTATTTTCTATCATAGGAGTGATCCATCACTACCTTATCTTCCCTAACCTTCCATTGTGAATTGTAATAACATTTATTACGACAACATTCCTTTTGGAATACAATTTTTTCATTTATTTTTACTGAAGGGTGTTTTCATAAATATTGTATACAGATTAATTAGAGAAATTAGTTACTAAACCTTGTACATTTATATATATGTTGTAATTTTCATATAAATGTTTTTTACCAAGAATATTATTTAGTATCGTTGGATACCAATTTAAATTCCATGGGTTTATCATGTACATTGATTGAAATATAAATTTTTTTACTTATATAATTCCAATTAAAATGGATATAAAAACAATTTTACTTATAAGGACCATCCTTAAGCATTACATAATCATGAATTAGGTTAATAATTCACATTGAGGATCTTTTTAGGTTTATAGATTTAGAGAATTTGGTCATAATTTATACAAAAAAATTATTATTACATGTATACTCTTCAACTTAGTATCTATTTATTTCATAAAATTAAAATTCTTAATAAAATAATCATGTATAGTTCCATGTTTTAGAGAGCATTACATTTCTTTGATCCCATCCTTGACCCTATTAATTTTTTAGTCCTGTGGAAAACATTTTAAAAAAATGGGATGAATATAAAAAGCTCAGTAAGGGTTATAAAAAAAGGAAAGAAATAATTATCCCATAAATAAATACAAATCAAAGAAATCGTACTTTTTAAACAGAACATACCATAAGAAATAATAATATTTATGAATAACATGCAGAAATAAAATATCATAAAGTTATTTTGTGGCATACATAACATACTAACACTATAGCTTTCAAAGATACGTTGGTAGTTACATTCGGAATATCGATAGCAGTATATTATATAAATATATTAGAAGAAACATTAACGTTTACCTCCATCACGTTACCCAATTCATTTGAGTGCTATCTCCGGCTGACCCGCCCTGCATTTATCACGGAACCACCCATATATGTAAACATTTCCCAAGAACCATTACATATTCATAACACATAAAACAATCATAATGTAAAGATAAAATTTCCATATTACAATCAAAAGATATCAGTTCAATATATTTACATAATTAATCTAATTTAAAAGACACATTTAAAACATTTAAAAAGAATATTTTTGAATTAAAGTGTCCCTTACCACTTTGAAAATTTTGAAATTAATTTATAATTTAAAAAACTCATTTCCATATAAATAAATCATTAAAATAATTTATAAAACATGGATATGAAAGAGAATGATTTATAAGATTAAATCATCAATCTATTTTTAATGATGTTTTAGTTAAAGAATCCTTTACCACTTGAGAAACTCTCGAATAATAATACTTAAATAATAACATAAATGAAAACTATAAATATCTTTAGAATATATAAATTCATGATATGAAATGTCAAAATGATTTTATATGCACCTTATAGGATAATAATGGTGCACAATATGAATATATGTCTTAATGAAAGAATATTGAGACGTAGTCCCTTAAAAAGATTCTACCATTAGTCTAAGGATAAATCAACGAAATAATTATGAATGAGAAATATTAATACACCAAATATAAGTGGATATTATTTTTAAAAAAAATCATTGGTAATTCAGATATATTCATAGCCAGACATAATAAAGAAATAGATGTTTAACGTAAAGAATTTAAATTGGGTTAAGAAGTTCTATTACAAAAATTTTGCAGCCTAACATCATCACATAAAAATTCAGAAAATGAGTTGATGAGAGAGAAAAGAGAATCCCATCACCTGGACATAAACTTTACAGAAGTAAAGATATAGAAGAACATATTCCATCATTTGTAAATTGAAATTGAAATACATAACATAAAAGAATTCATTGATTAGAAGATGAGTGTGAAAGGTTCCCTTACCGATTTGGTAACTTATGAAACATACACCACATGAAAGAAGGATCATACAAAAAATATTTAAATACCCATAAATTAATGTATATCACATAATGAATACATTCATGATTAGTACATACTCCACACAAAAGGAAATATTGGAAATTATAGCATAAATCTCATGGGAAGAAAAAGTGCGATGAAAACCCCTTACCTCTAGCCTGACTTGTATTGTATGTTCCTTGTTATTCTTGAATATTAAAATTAAGTTAACATATAATTTCTTAAGAAGATTATTCATGTTTATTATTCCTTTTATATCACTTATTACTGTAACGACCCGAATTTGGAGCCCATCAACAGGTGCCTCATGCCCGGTTCACCACACGACCTCATGCGCATTTCCCTAAACGCCAGAGGCTTCCAACTAGTAGAGTGGGTCTTGGTGAGTTATTGGAGAAACTATGCCCTCGTTTGGTAAGGTATACATGGTAAAGGAAATAACAGTCAATAGAGGATGTAGTAAAAAACATACAACAACTGAAACTAAACATTAGAAGCAATGTATAATATAATAATGATGCAGCATGGTACATGTATCTAAGAAAAGAAGCAAACACAAAAATGTGCTGAAATAAAACTAAGAACAAAGCACTAAAAGTAATCAATAACTCCAGCAGCATCACAAGCCTAAGCTCAGTCCTATGCTCTCTAGCTCCAACCAGTAATCATGTTCCTAAAGTAGAAGGGCCACAATCCGTATCCACACCTACAACCATATAACCTGTTTGGGCCGAAAAGCAGGACCCAAACAGGGTGTGAGACTAATCTCATTAGGCAATCACCACAAGATATGTTCCCTACTGTTAGTGAGTAATATAACAAAAGTAAAGGAAATAAATTCAGTAGAGAACAGGAGTAATCTAAAGTAAAAAATCCTACCCATCTCCATTCACATTAATTTAATAATTTAATACAAAAATTAAATTATTATCCAAGTAATCTAGTAAACAGCTCTATATTTCCAAGGAAAAGCAAGTAACACAACAGGTATCTCAACAGACTGCCTAAACAGGAAGCAGTACAAAACCCAAGCTTGTTTTTTGGCTTGGTGGACTCGTCACAACCAACAAAACAATATTCATGGCAACTCTCTGGGTGGATCACATTGGTAGACCCCTATAGTCAGGTAAGAATACAAAGGCACATACACTCTGGGAAGCTCTCACCGTCAATTCCACTCTGGTCATGCAATGATAGATATAGACTCTCTGAGGAAGCACTTATGTTTAATTCCCCCTATAGTCTCGATATGTAACTAAGGAAACTCTAAGGAAGCACAAAGTCTCATTCCTGTAGGTCCTGTGAAAGATACTAATTTATAACAGACTCTCTAGGGAAGCCCTTAATCATCAATTCCCTCTTTAGTCTACCACAACAGGTTCCCGCAGCCTTGAGTAGTGTAGTCGTGCATAATAGACTGTTAGTATCCCAAATTAAGCCCAACAAACTACTTGGCTAATATCTACAATTCATTCAAAGCATATAAACAGTAGGCAATACATGCAGTCAACTATATCAAGGAAAGAAAGCATTCAAACAAGGTCTGCCTCACAGGCAACCTAATCCAAATGATGATAAACATCCAAAACAAGGGAAACACCCAAGGGGTGATCCTCAAACATGCTAACATGAAATTATTAGTTATATAATAAACTAAATCATACAAGAAATCTAAGTAATATACAATACAGGATCAAAACCCTAACCCGAGATCAGGCGCTTTTCACCAAAAACTCATAGATATTCAACGTAGGGCAACAAACCACCTACCTCGATCCTAGGAGATAGATATACTTGAACCTCGACCTTTGAATCAGCCTAGAATGGAGAAGATCTGCAAAAAAATCTAAAATGTTTAACCTCAAATAACTCTTACAAGAGAAGGAATCAAGAAACGTGGCCAAAGAGGAACCAATAACTCACCACTTCGATTCTATTGCAACTAATGGAGTTTGATTCGGATAACTGGTGAAGTATCGATGTCTAGGACAGGATTTGTCCTCCTCGAATACTCTGGACATAATTAGACCGAGAAGAAGATGAAAATAGGTTTAAGATGTGACCCCGGTCCAATTAATGAAATAAAAATAAAAGTACATGGCGTGTAATTAATGAGTACACGGCGTGTACTCGGCCTATCCGTGCACCGCATTAAGAGGCCTCTACTTCACTGCCACACACTGTGTGTGTGGCCCGGACATGGCCAGCACATATCCTCGTGTGGGAAAAAAGTACACAGCATGTACTCATAAAGTACACGGTGTGTACTTAGAAAATTTCAATATTTTCTTCTTTTTCTAAAAAATGACCTCAAACGGAAAAAATACCTAAAACAAAGATCTGGGTTCTTTAAAACTTCCCCCATTAAAGAAAATTGTCCCCACATTTCCATAACTTGGTGGTGAAGGAGAAACCTCAAACAACATTGGCCACTATGATCGCATATCGGCCTCCCTCTCCCAAGTCTCGTCTTGTACAGGGTTGTGCTACCAAAACACCTATACCAGAGGTACAGACCGACCACAGAGTATCTTTTCACTATGATCAACAATCCTAAGAGGATTCTCCTCTAACAATACATCCTACTCCAACTCAACCTCCTCGTGTTGAAAAACCTGAGACGGTTCTGAGAAATAGCGATGAAGGTGAGAAACATGGAAGACATCGTGCATAGCCTAGTACCGATGAGGCAACTGCAACCTATAAGCAGCCATCACAAATCTCTCCAGAACCTCAAACGGCCCGACGTATCTCGGTGAAATCATAACCTGTCTCATCATCCTCTTGTGTCCCAACCTCGGGGAAACACGTAGGAAAACCTGATCACCGACCTTAAACTCCAAAGGTCGTCTCCGCTGATCAGCATAAGATTTTTTCCGAGACTGTGCAGTAGCCAGCCTTTTTCGAAACAACTCCATCTACTCTATGGTCTCCTGAACAAGACGAGGTTCCAACATAGCTGCCTCTCCTGCATCTATCCAACACAAGGGTGATCGGTACGACCTACTGTACAAAGCCTCATAAGGTGACATATGAATAGTTAATTGAAAACTATTATTATAGTTAAACTGCAGTAGAGGTATATGTCTCACCCAAGAACCTCCATAATCAAGGACACAAGCTCGTATCATGTCCTCAAGCACCTGAATCGTGCGCTCTGACTGGCCATATGTCAGGGGATGGTAAGCTATACTCAGAAGTACCTGTGTACCCAAATCCATCTGTATCACTTGCCAGAAATGCCACGGGAAGCGGACGTCCCTATCTGAAATGATTGTACTCAAAACCCCATGCAAGCATACGATCTCAGAGATGTACAACTGTCCAAGATCATCAACACTGAAGGTCTCCTTAATCGGCAAGAAGTGAGCAACCTTCGTGAGCCTGTTAATGACCACCCATTCCGCATCATTCCCTCGATGTGATCTCGGTAACCCTGTCATGAATTCCATCGCAACATCATTCCACTTCTACTCGGGAATGGGTAGATGTTGTAAAATCCCTGTCGATCACTGGTGCTCTGCCTTCACCTGCTGACAGGTGGAACAGCTCATGAAAAAACTAGGAACATATCTCTTCATACCGGGTCACCAATACTGGCAATGTAGATAACAATACATCTTGGTGATGTCAGAATGAACTACCCAGACTAAGGAATTAAATTCTCACATCAGATCCTCACGTATATCTGCTATCACCCATAAGCATCCCTAGAAATGCAAGATCTCATCCTCGCCTATGGTCTATCCGGGAAGATGGTCCTCTCCTGACACGCTTTCCCATAGGACTAGGCCTTCAGAATATGATAACTACCTCATTCGAACTCGGTCGAGAAGCATAGAGGTAATAGCTACAGAAGATTGGAAAGTCTACCCATGTCTATCATGCACCTCCAAATGCATCTCAGAGAACATAGCCATAAGCATCCACTCACTACTGGCCTCCTGAACTGCTGGTATCTAAGTCCTCCTACTTAGTGCATCAGCCACTACATTTCCTTTTCCACGCGTATAGGAAAACTCAAAATTGAAAGACTGCAGGTACTCAAACCACATCTGTTGTCTTAGATTCAAGTCAGGATACATGAAGTTGTAATTGAGGCTCTTGTGGTCAGTATACACCACATAATTCTCTCCCAGAAGATAATGTCACTAAAAACGCAAAGCATGAACAACTGCGACCAACTCTAGGGCATGCGTAGGATAGTTCCTCTCATGTGGCCTCAACATCCAAGATCCGTACGCAACAACACGATCCTCCTGCATTAGCATTGATCCAAGCCCGATGCCAGATGCATCACAAAAAACTGTATAACTCTTGCATGGCTCTGGAAAAACTATAATTGGTGCTGAAGTCAATCTCCCTTTCATCTTCTAGAAGGCTGAATCATAGGCTTCTGAAAAAACATACTGCACCCCTTTCTTAGTCAATCCCTTCAGTGACACTGCTAGGCATGAGAAATCTTGTATAAACTACATGTAGTAACCATCCAGCCCTAATAAACTCCATACCTCGAAGACGTTCTTCAGCTGCTCCCAGTTGACTACTTCTCTCACCTTCTCTGGGTCTACTGATACACCTGTCTCTATGATGGCATGACCCATGAAGTGAACCTCATCCATCCAAAAGTGTCACTTTGAGAGCTTATCATATAACCGATTCCCCCTCAGTGCACTCAAAATGATCTCAAAATAGGTAGCATGGTCGTGTCGAGTGTGAGAGTGCACCAAGATGTCGTCCATGAAAACCACCACGAATGAATCCAAGTAAGGATGGAAAAATCTGTTTATCAGTTCCATGAAAACTGCTGGCATGTTCATGAGACCGAATGGCATAACCAAATACTCATACAGACCATACCTACTCCGGATTACTGTAAGAGGTATATTAGATGGTCTGACACGCAACTGATGGTAGACAGATCTCATGTCGATCTTCGAGAACACTTTGGCTCCTTGAAGCTGATCAACGATATCATCTATATGTGGCAAAGGATATCGGTTCTTGACTGTTAACTAGTTCAGCTTCTGATAATCCACACAAAGCCTAAGGGTGTCGTCTACCTTCTTTCCAAACAGAACGGGAAAACCCCATGGATAAGTCCTGATTCGGATAAAACCGTTTTCCTAGAATTCCTAAAACTGCTTCATGAGCACCAGTAACTCATGTGTATCCATCCTATAAGTAGTAATGGACACCGATGCCTCTCCTGGACACAATATCATTTGAGAAATCAACCTCTCACTCCGGAGGCAAACCTGAAAACTCTTCTGGAAAGACATCTAGAAAGCAATCAACCACTGGAGGAAAATTTACCTGAAAAGTCCCATGTTCATCCAGATATGATTTGAAATCTAGGCCATAACACCGCCCAACCCATGATTCTCTGGTCCTGCTTTTCTCTCCTGCACATCCCATTCGCCCTTGTGATGAAAAGATCCTCCCTTTGGTGATGTGAAACTCACCCTGCGGCAATAGCAATCGACAAAGGCCTGGAAGGGAACTAACCAGTCCATTCCAAGAATGACATCATAGTCTTTCATCTCTAAAACATAGATAATCCCTGAAAAAAAACACCAACCAACCTCGAGGGGGAAGTCTATGCACTAACGTACACTAGCAGTTCTAATTCCCAAGGGAGTGTCTAGCGTCATCATATCCTCAGATGTATAAACAGTAAGTCTAAGGATTTCCACAGTATTCCCAGAAATAAATCTATGAGAGGCTCCTGTATCAAAAAGTTCAGAAGATAAAACTGAGGCTACTAAAAATCGTACCTCAAACTGTAGAAGGTCTAGGATCTGTATCCTGATGAATCTGCTCAACCGCAAAAGTATGGCTCGTAATTTGGCCCTGTATAGCAGACTGTGATCCCTGAGCTGACCGTACCTGAGCCTGACCACTATATCCCAGACCTGTACCCTGGCCTAAACGACCTGAAGAACTATATCCCCCAGTCTCCTGTGGAGTTGGTAATCCTTCTCTTGTGCACGTAGTCGAAACTAATCCTTCTTCACTAGCCAATGGATGAAGAAACATGCAGAAACACTGCAGATGACTCATGTTGCCGCATGATCGGCACTCCACTGGGTCTCTCGGGCACCGAGGCTTCTTATTCCCATTTTTTCTACACTGATAGCACACCACTTGGTTTCCAAAAGGAAGATCATGTCTACCAGAAGGAATACCTCTCTCTCTCGAGTCACCTCGTGTAGACTCTCTGTGGTGCTTCCTGCTATCTGCATGAAAAGAATCAGCCCTGGAAGCTGAACCTCCCTAGTCAAATGCTCAAGTCTCCCTCAGGTTTCTCTCTGTAATAAGAACTTGGTTGACTATTAGAGTGATAGAAGTCAACTGAAAGATGTTCACCTGTGACATGATATCCGGTCTGAGGCCTTCCTCAATCATCCTTTCCAAAAACAGCTCGTCATTCCCCAGAATGGGAGTGAAATGCTGTAACTCTGTAAAGCGGGAGGAATACTTCAAAACTATGAGAGTACCCTACTGCATGTTCATGAACTCTCTGGCTTTATTATCCCTCAGTTTCGCCAGGTAGAAGTAGTCGTAGAATGTATGCTGAAACTCATCCCAAGCCATAGCATGTTGGCGCCCTGTCTACGAAACCACATCCCACTATCTCTTGGTATAATCATGGAGTATATAAGTCGCGAGATTCACTCTCCTCTCTAGAGGTGTCTCCAGATGCTTGAAGATGCATAGCATGGATTCTATCCACGACTCCGCAGCTTGTTGTCCTGCATCCCCTATGAATGTGGGAGGGTGCTGCTGCTGAAAAACCCATGTCAACTCTGCCATAGACAGGGTAGGATGCTGAGCTCCCTGGAAAGTCTGCATGAATCTCGTGAAATTATCTTTGAACTGAGTGTCGGCACTAGGGTCTGGGATAACTGTAGGTGCCATGTCCGGAATGATAGGCGGAACTATTAGTAGTCCTTGATCTGTCATATCAGACGTACGATCACTGTTTGGATCCTAACGTGCAACAAGAGGACGTCTTGGTGATATAGCTCTGAAAGTTCAAAATCAAAACATCACTGACGATGAACACAGAGGAAACTTAAGAGATCAAAATGGAACAGGTGATAAAAACATTAAAATTTGGGAAAACATGACAACATGGTGTGTAGTACTACATGACATGTTTCTTAAAAGTTTACCCTGGGCATGTACCTTGGCCATACATGGCTGTGTAAACCACCCAGCTACATGACGTGTTCTTAAACTATACAGTGTGTAATAACCCTTTTCCACCCTGCCTGTTCACTTCTACACGACTGGGAACATGGACTGTCCCAGTAGGAAACTACACGGCGTGCTTGTCCACTACACGGCGTGTTCTTAAGATCTCTCCCATGTCCATGTCTTTATTCACACGGATTGGTACACGTACCACTAATACACGACGTGTCAAAGTAGACACGGTGTGTACTTGAAATGCCTTACCTGGCCCGTGTTGTTAGTGACACGATCTAAGACACAGTCAACACTACACAGCATGTTCCATACAGACACGGCGTTTACGCGGAAGGATAACACCAACCCATGTTGTTGGGTACATGGACGGTTACATGGTCAACTATACACGGCGTGTTCCCAAGGGACACGACGTGCACTTGAAGGAAAACCCCAGACCATGTTGTTCGTGACACTTCCAGATACCTATTCCATACTACACAGCGTTATAAGCTGGAACACAGTGTGTTCCTACAGGAAACTTTACAACACCAGGTCTCTGCCGAACACAGTCTGGGACACTGCTAAAAACTACATGACATGTATGCATAAATTACATGCCATGTATTATTGGTTTTTCCGGACAGTAGCCTCAGAACTGCACCAGAGCCCAGAAAACACTGAAAACAAGTGTTAAGGTACCAATTTCCGATCCGTGGGGGCCCATACTCCCCGCAAATCATAGATTGGAATCATAACAATGGATATAACAAGTAAAAAGTATAACAACTCATGATCCACCAAATTCTGATCCTCGAGGGCCCATAATACCTCTAAGACCAAATTTTGGTGTCCATGATAATGAATCTCCAAACAAATGATACCCTATCAATATAGCAAGAATTCTATCACAATAGATATCACAATAGAATGCATCTTCTATTAAAAATTCTATCACAATAGCATGAAAATTCTAATGCAATCTAGATGTCAAGGAAAAATGCATGAAATGTGATTTTATAACAAGTGCCTATATGATGCAAGAGATGGCATACCCTCATCTCATCGGGTTGCAAAAAAATAGAACCACAATCATACAAACAGTAATAATGCAAAACAAGTCCACCACCCAACTGTGAAATCAATTAAACTGTAATAATTTCAAAAACTAAAAAATTGCAATATTCGAGGTAATCTGGATTTTTCTCTATACACGAGTTCTATAATGCCCGGTCACATCTATTTACCATTTACCTATTTCATCGTATCCCTGTCCAATGTCACTAAACAGTAAGTCAATAGAAAAGGAAGGAAACTCCTCTTATACCACTTTGTAATGACCCGAATCCAGAGCCCCTCAACTGTTTCCCCATGCTCAGTTTGCCACATGACCTCAAGCGCATTTCCCCAAACTACATAGGCTACCGACTAGCAGTGAGAGCCTTGGTATGTTATTTGGGAAACAATGCCCTCATTTGGTAGGGTATACAAGGTACAAGAAATAATAGTCAATAGCGGAAGCAATAAAAAGCATACAACAACTAAAACTAAACAACGGATGCAATGTATAATTTAATAATGATGCAGCATGGTACATGTATCTGAGGAAAGAAGCAAACACAACAACTTGTGAAATAAAACTGAGATAAAAGCACTAAAAGTAAACAACAACTCTAGTAGCATCTCAATCCTAAGCTCGGTCATATGCCCTCCAGCTCCAACCAGAAATCTTGTACCTAATGTAGAAGGGACACAATCCCTATCCACACCTATAACCATATAACCTATTTAGGCCGAAAAGTAGGACCCAAACAGGGTGTGAGAATAATCCTAGTAGGAAATCACCACATGATCTGTTCCTTACTATTATTGAGCAATATAGAAAAGTAAAAGAAATAAATGCAGCAGAGAACAAGAGAACACTAAAGTAAACAATCCTACCAATATCCATTCACATTTATTTATTAATTTAATACAAACATTTAATTATTAACCACAGAATCTAGAAAAAAACTCTATATTTCTAAGGAAATGTAAGTAGAAGAACATGTATCTCAGCAGACTACCTAAACAACAAGTAGTACAAAACCCAAGCTTGTTCTTTGGATTGGTTGACTCGTCACAACCAACCAAACAATATTCATGGTGTCTCTCTGGGTGGCTCACACTTGTAGACCCCTCTAGTCAAGTAAACATACAATGGCATAGACACTCTGGCAATCTCTCACCGTCAATTCCCCTGCGGTCTTATAACGATAGCTATAGACTCTCTGAGGAAGAACTTATGTCTAATTCCCCCTATTGTCTCGATAAATAACTAAGGAAACTCTAAGGAAGCACAAAGTCCCATTCCAGTAGGTCATGCGAATGATATTAATTTATAATAGACTCTCTAGGGAATCCCTTAATCCTCAATTCCCTCTTAAGTCTACCACACCAGGTTTCTATAGCCCCTGAGTAGTGTTGTCATGTGTAATCAACTGTTATCAGCCCAAAGTAAGCTCAAAAAACTACTTGGCTAACTTCTACAATGCATCAAAAGCATATAAATAGTAGAAAATACAAGCAATCAACTATTTCAAGGCAAGCAAGCATTGCAACAAGGTCTGCCTCACATGAAACCTAAGCCAAAAATCGATAAATAGCCAAAACAAGGGAAAAGCCCAAGGGGTGATCCTCAAACATGCTAACAAGCAATTATTAATCATCTAATAACCTCAAACATACAAGAAATCTAATGCCGATAACAATACATGACCAAAACCCTAACCTGAGATACCCAATACATGGGAATCTGACACTTTTTCACCAAAAACTCAAAGACATTCAACATAGGGAAACAAACCACCTACCTCAATGCTAGGATATTGATATACTTGAACCTCGGCCTGTAAATCATCCTAGAGTGGAGAAGATCTGCGAAACACGTTCAACCTTAGATAACTCGCAAAAGAGAAGAAATTAGGAGATGTGGAAAAAGAAGAACAAACAACTCACCGCTACGATTCTATTACAATCGACGACATTTGATTCAGATAACCGATGATGGATCGGTGGCTCAGAGAAGATTCAGCCTCCTCGGATGCTCTGGGCGTAATTAAGCGGATAAGAAGATGAAAATAGGTTTAAGACGAGACCCCTATCCGTTTAATGAAATAAAAAGAAAAGTACACAGTGTGTATTTCATGAGTACATGGCGTGTACTCCCCCTTTCTGTACACCACATTAAGTGGCCTCCACATCACCGCTACACACCGTGTGTGTGTCCCGGACACGGCCAGCCAACGGCCTCGCGTGGGAGAAAAGTACACGGTGTGTACTCATAAAGTACACGACGTGTATTTAGAAAATTTCCAGATTTTCTTCTTTTTCTCAAAAATGACCAGAAATGGAGAAACATACCTGAAACGAAGATCTGGGTTATTAAAATTAATTTGCTATAATAATTAGTTAATTATTTTAGTTTATATCAAACATTTTGTCGATGTTCGAAATATGAGTCAAAAATGAACTTGTTATAATTACAAATTGTCAATGTGCTCAAAATCCCATTATCTACAGAATGATATTCATGCTTAGATATAACATATATAATATATATCCAGTATATATGTATTTATAACAGTCCATATCATTTGGATATATGAAAATGAAATGCACTGTTCATAGAGACGGTACGCCTTACATACGCATGAATGCTACTTTCATTTCATTTTTTTATTTGTATTGGAATTAAAACAAAATAATACATAGGTATATTATTATTACAGTATAATATTAGAAATTATATATGTTACAAAACTTCATTAACACCATCTTATATATGTTCCATGTATGATATGAACGAGTCATATCACATTGAGGGGCGGTAGTCTGCACTTCCATAAATGAAATTATAGTATTTACCCATTATGGAAACCATAATGGTTTGAAATAAATGAAAAATATATAAGAAAATAGAAAATATAAATATAATATATATCACATATAAATATAATTATATCATAATGGCCACCATGAGAGGTGGTAGGAGATAATTGAACAATCTTCGTTTCGTGAGGCAGTAGTTCACCGTCCATAGAAATAGTATGTTCTAAATCCAATAGATGGAGGTGTCTGTAAGTGTAGTTTGAATACTTATCATAAAAAAAATCTAGTATATTGAGGATACTAGAGTTTTTATGGAAACAAAGTATAATAAGATCAAAGGGATTTAAGAAGTAATATAATAGAAGACAACTTGAGGGAAGACGTTTCATTTAAATTGGGTAACTCCCTTTGGTTTGAACCAAAAAGATTTATTGATGTGCCTAAGGTAAAGCTTTTAAGAGAAAGATAGGGATATTTGGAGCTTATTTGGGTAGAGGTGGGATGAGACAATGGGTTGGAGATGAGTGAGTAATGGGTTAGAGGTGGGGTCCTTTTATATGAGGGAGGAGGGGATCTTTAGTAGAGTTTGAAAGTATTATTTTATTATAAAAGGAATTCCAATTTCAAAATATCCATAACTCATTATATTCAAAGATAAGATGAATATTATTCGAAATATTCTCAACCAATAGGTTTTATACATGTTTGGGTTTCATATTTAACCTTATCATTTAGCATTAACCCTTTGTTAACTAATTTGACTCTTACCATGTCTTCTTGTGTATTCACTCTATTTGGTCAGTATAGTTACCATAAAATTAAAATCAAATAATGTGTGGTTCATTAATAAAATTTAAACCTTATATAAATCATTTTAAATAATATATGATTTTTAGGATTGTTGTATCATTTAATAAAATAATATTGGTCTTGAAAACACATTTATGTCAATTTAAATACTATTCATATCATTTATTTTTTAAAAATACAACACAACTTGATTATTTTGAAAAACTACAATAATACAAAGATAAAAAGTCATAATAAACCCACAAATTAATGGATTTCATTAAAAAGTTTAAAAATAACTTTATTTTAATATATATAATCTCATTTATTTAAAACATTAATTAGTGTGGTAATCGTTACATCATCATTATGTCATAAATAAATTTATTTATCTTATGTCTAAAAATTATAAAAAAAATACCATGATGTCGGAAATATTTTTTTTCAATTTAATGACCATTTATATTCAAAGATATTAATTATATAACCCACATTAGCATTTTTTGAGCAAAATAATACATGTTTATGATATTTTTTTTTTCCTTAAAAAAAAAGTTGTCAATGTAATTATCTTACCCAAGTGGCCTCCAAAGGCCAAAGTTCCTACCCAAGGATTGTATTGGTCATCCATGACTCATCAAATAAGGTTAGGAAAAGTTTTTGGGTTATTTTATATTATTATAATATTATTTTTACCTTGAATTACTCTATTTACCTTTAACTACGGTAAATAAAAAACAAAAGTTACTATTCACCAACACTATTTGCATCATATTGAACCAAATTTTACTTATGAAAAACATGTATGTAGGATTTTTGAAATTCAATCCACGGAAGTACAAAAATTTAATTTTAATAAAAAATTTGGGTTTTTAACTACTAGGTAGTGTTTTTCATTATTCATAAAAAATTGAATGTTTTCTAAAAAATACTAAAAAACACCCTAAGATAAATTTAATATTAAAAATTGAAAAATTATTTCTATTTTACCAAATTCAGAACATAAATGTTTCAATAATAAATTTAAAATTAATTTCGGTTGTCATCACTAGAAAGTCTGTTTTTTAGAAGTAAAAACTATCAAAAGATTAACCTTTGTTTAATCTAATTTAAAGGTGAAATTACTTCAAATGTCTGAAATTGGATGAAATGGTAAAAATATAATCCAATAACACTTTAAAACTAATTAAAATAACAATAAAAATATATAAATAAATTAGATGAATAGGCTGTTTTGAATTGAAATGTATTGTTTTCCCTATTCATTAAAAATAAACATTATCAGAAAAATACCAAAATTTCATACAAAGTAAATTTTGATATCTCTCTTATAAATAAGACATTTATTTTATAAAATGAAACATATAAAAGTGATAAAAACTAGATTTAAAAAAGGTTCTCTATTAGAAGGCATTAAAACTACATTTTCAAATATTAGATTATTTATGCTTAAAATTTGAGTCATTCTCATTTTAAGCTTCTAAATTTTATTATATAAATGTAAACACAGATAAAAACATGTTTAATAATAATATGGTTAGTTCTGTTCCTTTCCTCTAATAAAATAGATGGGCATTAACTACAATTTAAAATAATAATATTACATTTTTTATTTAGTATGACTCAACATTGTGTGCAACATAAGACTTCGAAGAAACCCATTGCTGTGTGTCAGGTACGAAATATAACATAGCATAACATTTAATGTAAAATTAATATTTAATTCACAAATATTAATAAATATGAAAATTTTATATTCTTTATATACCTTGGATGTTTCATTGTTTCTATGGGTTCTTTATGATATAATGATGATTGATTTTACGTGGCACAAATATGTGTAGATAGTGATAGGGGGTATTATATAACCCTCGAATTAAATAGTCAATATTTATAGGTCATGATATATATATGTATTGATATAAGGTGTTTTTCACAAAATAATTGGCATAATTAGTTTTCTCACATTTTAAAGGTTAGAAATAATGAGATTATGCACAAAGGAATCGGCACAATGAGTTTCCTCATAAGGTTTTCCCATGACTATGAATATACAACCATTATATGTTGTTTATCAATTTATTCATTGTTATATTATATTTTTATACCTATTTTAAATGATATTATACACATTTATGTTATACTCTAATGATTTGGGATTATTATACTATACATGTCAGAAAAGTTATTATTATTGTGCCTATTTGTTATCCTGAAACTCCATAATATGATCTTATATTATTCCATTCCTTATGCCATGATTTATTAGTTAGTACTCCCTTATGTATCTCAATTATACCCATATTCTCATATTATGCTCACTTATGATATTTGATTATTATTTAATATGATTACTCTTACTGAGAAGATGAGTTCAACCATTTATTTTGTTTTTAATTCCCATAGTTATAAAGAAAATGGATATGTATGATGTGAATAAAAGACTATCTTTCATAGATAATTTGTGGGATATATTGAAGGATTTTATGGATCAATATAAATCATATATAGTGGTAAAATGTGAGTTAGTTGAAAAATAAATGGATTTTGTTAGTTATGTTTTTTCCTAATTCACCAATGCTCTAAACCAAAAACATCATGGGAATGTATTGTAGTTTACTATTTTTTTATCAATGTAATTATGGAATGAATATTTCTGAGTTATTATATTCAAACCTCCATGGTGGGACCAAGATTTTTCTAGGAGATTACCGGTAAGATTTAAGTAGTTTGAAGTAGCTATAAGTCCATATAAACATTATTTAGATAGTTTTCAACTCCCCATGTGATTTTTGGTAAGTGATTGGGTGTTTCTAAGGTTTTTACCCCTTTTGGTTTATAGTAGTTTACGAATGTCGTGAAATCATTCCCCAGAGATTTTATTCCTTTTAAGATCATTATGTTGTTGGGGAATGTTTCATATGTAATCGATTTTCTACGAGAGTTAACAATAATTAATAATATATTTCAGGTTTTTCAATTAAATAAGTATAATCCTGATCCATCCCATGTGATTATATGGGAGAAATTGAATGGGAACAGGACATATCGATTTCGTTGTGGTTAATTTGAATCATTAAATCTCAATATAAGGTTCTCCATGGGAATCCATGTGGTTTTTTTCATTTTATAGAAGAATGTATCCCATTCTCATGAAATGTAGGCGTGACAAGCTCATATGAGAGGGTATTGGCATATTTTGTTGGTTGATCAAATGCCACTTTTCCTTATTAATCGATGAAAGTTATAGGGAAAGAAGAATTATCACATTAATGACCTAATTTTCAGGTATTACATGAATTACTTTTTTCTTATATCCTTATTCTTGATTTCTATCCATTTTTATTCAAAAACATTTGAAATATTTGAAATCATGGGTGGTCGAAGGATTGTTTCATGGTTGGCTCATAGTTAGTTTAGACCAAGTGTGAACTATATAGAATGATTTTAGATTTCAATAGTTTAATTTGAATGGCTAGAACATGTTTTCCCTAATCATGTGGTCCGTCCATTAATGTTAAAAGGAATATGAAGTTCCTCCCTCTTATTTGGTGAAACTTTTTGATAACTATGTGGCCAAAGCATCCAGCCTACCTCTAAATAATGAATGATGAAATTTATAATATAGACCTATTGAAAATACATCCCTAACACCTTTTTCCCAACTCACATATCATCCATCCACACTCATTCATGAATCTCCTTCTACTATTCCTTTATGCTCTGATTTAATTGAGTTTCTTTAATATTGGTCAATGTAAACACCGAAAAAACCATTCCTCTACCATCCACATAAATATTTATTCCCTAAATTAAAGTTTTATCTTCTTGGAAAATTCACATTAACCTATTATTTATCTTGATCAATTTCATATATGTGGGTTCTGGTGTTTAAAGGTTGTTATTTTCCATATCGGTTTTTCTTAGCATTTTTAGTAGACCTTCATCGTATGTGAGTGGTTTCCACATGTTTTTATTGGTTAAAGGTGGCTGGATCTATATGATTTAATTTTTCATCATTATTACTTGTTATTTAACATTTTTAAAACAAATTATAAATGTTTATTATGATATTATATATCTATTTTCGAATATGACACTTGATCCCTTGTGATTGAAGTTCCTCTTTATGATTTACTATTGGAAAATGCTTATTTTTGATATAATGTGGAATTTATTATAAAATTATTGGTGAATAAACATGTTTGGTTATTAAAGGGATATTAAATTTTCCTAGTGGTAATCTCTAGGTACATGGGTAGAGTAATCATGATGGAATGAGGATGCCCCAAAACAAGAAATTCTAGTGATGTAGTATGTGGTTCTCCCACTGGACAATAACTACAACCAAGTATTATTTCACTAATTTAGGGTGTGACCCTAGTTATTTATTTATTATTTTTATATATTAAAACTGTATTAATCATAGTGTATTATCCCATGATATTATTTAAAATCATAACTCTTAAATGATTTTCTATTCATTATTTATTTACATAGTAGAATTCACTCTTATGTTTTGTTTTTATTAGAAATATCTATATTATTTTCATTTAACATGGTCATACTATCATAGTTTATTTCTAAAATATCTTTTATATTTAATACATTATGGGATCCAACAGGTCTCTATTCCCTTTAACATACATACACCCATGGTTTTACACAAACCATTCTTTGAAAAATTCAAGAAAGGGAACTACTTAGCTTAGAGGTAGTGGGTTCTCCTGCTGGACTTATATGGATATATTAAGGAATCTTTTAGTGGGATGATACAAAGTGTCACATGGGGATGGTCTAAAAGTTGTATTTCTATTTTTATTATATTTTATAAATTATTTACATGTATCAGAAAACTTTTTAAACAAACTATTTATGTATGTTAATGCTTAAATTTTTTATAGGGTTTGATGTCTTCTTTTATAATAATTTCTTCCTATAATGGATAATAATATCCAATAAATCTTGATATTTTAATATTTTCATTTTAGTTTAATTTATATATATATATATAATTCATAATTTCACTAGAATTCGTAATTTTTACTAATGTACCATTCTAGAAGAGCGAGGATCGACAATGTTCAATAGTACATTAACACATTTTCAAAATCAATCATTATAGCCCCTTGTATTTTAAATAAACTTAGAGAGGGTGAATCGGGGTATAACATATTACAAAATTTACCCATTATATCTTGTTTCATAGTTAAACTCTCTTCTCTCTAATTATTATATTAATATATGAAATTAAATGATGCCATGAAAGAGATGTAGAAGTTTTACATGGTTCATCTCAACTATGATAAACTATGGTGTAGACAAAGGCAATTTGAAAACATTCAAAAATAACTAAAGTGCACTAATAATTTACATTTTTTAATGTATACCTACAATCCCTCATAATTAATAACCATTTACACTTGATAACACACTTATCTATCTTCTGAAAATAACTTGTTGAAAATCCAAAAAATCCTCTAATGATCTGTATTATTTTTTATATGGTTCCCACTAAAATGCGTGTGAAATGAGTACCTTTTTCATCTATGACATGAAATCCATTCTACCATGTAGATTTTCAATTTTTTTAAAACTATCTTGTGAACTATTATTCACAATTTTATCCTCTCCATATTGTCTTCATGGAGTATTTTTCACTTTCTATTGTCTGTATCCATGAACATTTATTCTATGATAACATTTTATTCATTTTCTGTTATTCTCCATTCAATAACTAGTATACATTCATGAATTTTACCCCCTTTTTGAATAAAAAAAGATTTATTAAATTTCTGCACTTCATGAACTCCTTCGTGATTCATAATGTATTTTTAATTGGTGAACTCCTATTCCTCATGAATTTATTTCCAACTTAGCATAATTAAGATTGATAAAATTCTCCTAATTTTTTTATTCTCCTACTAGTCGGATCTGGGGTCTTAACATAGGATAAGAATTTCAAAACCCCACTAATCATTAAATAATACTCATTCCCTTATAGAACCAACATGCATTTAATACATTGCATTTGTGGTTTCTCAAAGTGAAACCCATTTTTAGTGTTCTATAAATCACCACCATTACCCTACAATGAAAATAACTCCCTTAAAATATTTTTTATGATATATTAGATTCTTAAATAAAAACTCTATACTATATAAATTTCCCTAAGTGAGAACTCTATTTTCAGTCAATGTGTACTTTCAACATGGTTTATGAATGGTTTTTAACCTATTATGTGGAGTTATGAAAGTACTATATAGTTTATACGTATCTTTCATGAAATTACTTACTTTTTAATGAAAATAAATTTTGATCTTCCATATAAATTTTACACCAAAAAATTGTCATATAGTGGGAAACTTCACTTTAATCTTTATAAAATTTTAGAACATCTCAAATTACATGTAGAATGCCATTTATATCATTATTTTTCAATAAACACAATGTAATAGTATTTATAAACATTGTTTACAAACATAATAACCCCAAAACTCCATAATTACAAAATGAGGGAATTTTTTTCCAATAGTCACTTATTTTTCCCAAATACAATTATTAAAATTTGGTACAATTTGGTGAATGTGATTTTTTAACTTTTTAAAAGAAAAATTCTAGACATATAGTTTTAAAACAACTAAATAAAAGTGATTTTTTTAAAATTATCTGATGGAATTGTATTTGAAATTTACAAAAATTTGGGTTTGCTAAAATATCTGATAAATATTTAAAAATAATGAAACTAGATACTCATAGGTTTCATGATGATCTTATTCATTTGAAAATTATTTAATTTTATTAAGTGAATGTTACTTTTGTGATAATTTGAAAAAATTATAAAAAAACATGATGATCCATTCAATTATGAGTGATATGAAAAATATGAGATATTGCAAATTGATTTTAAATAGTCTATGATCCATGGAAATTAAAATGTCTGTATGATGTGTTTGATATTTCATATAACTATTTTTAGGTGACCTGAATGTTGAAAAATGTATCAAAATAATTTTGACATTATTTTTCAATAATGATTTATGTAAATCATCTAGGATGTATTAGAAAGTTTTGTGATATTATATTCCTTCCATCATTATAATAAAACATTAATATATCGAAACAATAAAATTAAAACATGAAATAAATTATAATCAACCAAATTATAACAATATTAATTACCACCTGACAAGTGTAATCTAGAATATATAAACTATTCCTAATTATTACCCGTCATTTTTCTAATTTCAATTAATCAATTAAACCCATTGTGATTATTAAAGAGAATACTTAATTAAATAATCTAAAAAAATATTTGGAATTTGTAAAAAATAAAACATCAAAACTTTTAATATAAATAATAATAGCTATAGATAAACATATGTTATATTATGTTTTATCTCCTAATTTCTATTCACCAAATCACAAAACAATTATCCCAAAATTTAAGAAAACCTTGATAAAAAATTATCCAAAAATCAATATAACTAATATTCAGAAAATGATTGAACATCAATAATCATTGATATATATTTTAAGATATCCTAAACTGAAATTAATTTTAAACCATAACTAAATAATTATAAATACCTTATTTACCAAAAATCCTTAAATATCTATAATCATTTTGACATAAATTCATATACTAGAAAGTAATATCTCATATATATCTTATTCATGTGTTTTCATAAAAATATAGTAACATTTTTTCAAAATACCATTAATCATCTTATCACTAAATCAATTTTCAATCCCTTGGGAAATCTATACATCTCAAATTATATTCCATGAATCAATTAAACCTTTATACCAGATAACCATAATCACCTAAACATCAAATCACATACAAGCCCTAAAGGTTATGTATACATAAAGGATATATTCTTCATGAAACCCAATAAACATCTCCAAAAATATTATTGATTTCTTTAAATAATAAAAGAAACTAAACTATTATGTATTCCTTTGATTTTATGAAATCCATTAAAATTATTAACCCATTACTCTAAATCTCAAACTACCTTCAACAAATAACATCATAATATATGGAAAAATCCAGAAACATTATATATTCAATTTTTTTAAAACAAGAATTCACATATGAAGATTTTATTAGTTTATAGTTTTAGATAATTAGAAAAAAAAACTCTTTTAAATTTGACCCATACATTACATGTGTATCCAATTTTCTCCTCCAAAGGAAAGCCTTTTAAAAAACATGACTTTTTTCAAGACACATATTTAATTATTTCTTCATGGAATCTCCTTTGACCATACCAATATTATGACCAGGGAAAAACATTAAAAAACATTGGATGAATAGAAAAATCTCAGTAAGGGACATAACATTAGAGAAGAAACCATCAGTCTATTAATAGGTTAAACCCATGAAAACATTATCAAAATAATATAATTTTTACCCATAACAAATATGCTATATATCTTACCTCATCAACTAATAAGATTCATGTAAAATTCCATATACATAATAAATCATTTTTTTACTTGATGAATTCTTATCACTATTACATTTTAGCATTCACGGCTTCAAAGGGAGTATCAATCATTGTCACATTTGGAATATCCACTACTATATATTCACTAAATCTCTTTGGAGAAACCCTATCATTTAACTCCATCTCATTACCAAATGCATTTGAGATATATAATAGGACCATCATACATTTTTTATCCTGGAACAACCATTATTCATAAACTATTCCCAACAGCCAAAAAATAATTATTACATATAATACAAGAATGATGGAAAAATAATTTTCCCATATTAAAATCACATTTCATTTTTACAAAGTTGATCACTCATAAATGAAAACACATTATTTGAAAATAAAATGGTAAAATGATAAATAAATAATAAAACATTAAATATATATATATATATATAATGGTCAATATTATTTCATGTCATATAAGTTAAA
The DNA here is from genome assembly GCA_963277665.1 of Viscum album. Lineage (NCBI taxonomy): Eukaryota > Viridiplantae > Streptophyta > Magnoliopsida > Santalales > Viscaceae > Viscum > Viscum album. Next base: position 1,532,234,559 of record OY728152.1, on the reverse strand, counting down.
AAAAATTCTTTTGGTATTTTGTAAAAATATTTGAAAGAGTAACTTTTAAAGAGGTTTCTAAAAATAAATTCAAACGCATAAAAAAGATTCCCTTTTTAAAAACTTTTAATGAAATTAAAAATAGACATAAAATGTCCTTTATAATCTTTTTATATCAATATAAATAAATATAAAAAATAATATCAAGAATCGTGACATGGAAAAATTATTTAATAATTAAATCTATAAACATTCATGGTGTCCCATAAATCGTTTATCATTTAAATAATAGTCTCCATGAAAGAATAAATTTAAAAAAAATATGTAATAACATTTTTATAGATAAAATATGGATATGAAATTCCATAATAGCTATATATACACATTATAAAATAATAAAGGTGTATATCATCAAGAAACACCTCAATGAAATGAGATTGAGACAAAATCTATTACCTTGAGTCTGACTCATCACGTAGAATATTTATATTCCTAAATAATAAACTAAGGTTAATTATTTACATTATCTAAAACATTTTTAATATTTATTATCCCATTAATATAACTTATAATCATTTTATAACAATCACATAATTATTTATGTTCATGTTGGATGTTTTGTCAATATTTGGTACGTGAGTCCAAAATTAATTTGATATGATGTCAATAGTGAATGTGGTCATAATTCTATCATATCGAGAATAATATTAATTAAATAATAATATATTTTCTTATATAAATTATACTCTTAAATCTATCCATTAAATATTTATATGAAAAACAAACAATGTCACAATCATATAGACGGTAAGTTGTATATATGCATGACCAACGTTTTCATTTTTCAATAATAATTTATGAAAGAGGTCAAATATTATTTTACCTTTACATAATTATCATAACAAAATTCATATAACATTACTTATTTAAATATACTTATATATATTATCTATGTCATTTTTTCATTAAAAACAAATCACATCACTTTGTGGAGGTGATAGTTCTCACATATGCACGAACAATGTTATCATTTTTATATGCTTGACAAGTAAGAACGTAATTGCTATATTATTCTCTTATAATGATAATTATTTAATTATTATAAAATATAAAAATTTATTTCACCATTATAACAAATATTTATAGATGGTGATGGAAAATGAATTATATCGGTTTGTGGAGGTGATAATTCACACACACGCATGTATGATTAATTCTTTTCCCATTTGATGGAAGTGGAGATGGATTTGGATGATGATATTAAAACAATAACATATCATTTCATTGAGGACACTTTTTTATTATTTAATACTATTTTAAGAAGATTTTATCTAATTTTAATAAGAACTAAAACATAAACACTTAATTAAAAATTGTACATCTTCCTCGAACGATATCCTTTGATTGACACCTTAACACCTCTAACTCTTCCTCAGACGATCTCCTTTTATTAACACCTTAACACCTCTAAAAATGGTGTTATAACTAAAATAAGGCCTCATAAATTTGGGTAGGGATTCTATTAATGTATTTGGGAATATAGTTGTTGAACCAAATAGCTTTTGAGTTGTGAATAATTGAGAAAATGAGTTCCTTTTTATAGGATAGGGGAGGGGAACTCTTGGAATTTCTCAAAGTACTAAATTAATATAAATTAATTTTATTTTCCAAATTGGTCAAACATAATTTATTTATAAAAATTTTTGATTTTGGGTCGAATAAACTTCATCCGATTAAAATTATTTATGTTTCAACAATTTTTTAATCCTTGTATTCTTGTTTTAACCCTTATTAATTGTTACTATAATATCATGTAATTTAAACATTAAGGGTTAATATAATTACTATAAAATTAAAAAAAGGTAACTAAATGAATAAATGATAAAATTTTATAACTTATTCAAATAAGTTGGATGAAATTAGTATTTTTCTAAATTTAATATCATTTAATAAAATATTTTATATTTTAAAATATAATTTGTGTCAATTTTGACACTACTCATTTTTTGACATTATAAAAATATCATAGTAACTTTATATATTTGTAAAAACCCCTATTCACTCATCCATACCATGTAATAAAATCCATAAATTTTTTTTGTCATTAATTATGTCCAAAAATATTTATTTTAATATTTATAAAATCAATTATTTTAATCCTTCATTAATTAAGAAATTACATCATCATCATTGTGTCATCATTTGATTTTATTATTTATTTATTAAAAATTATAAATAAAATACCTTGATTTAGTTAATAACATTATATTTATAAATAACTTTTTCCAGTCTAATATATCCACTTTTAAACCACATATTAAAAATACTTTACTTGTTAGAAACCAAAGTGTAACAAAAAATGTATTCTCATTGAATATAATATTTTAAATGAATTAAAGTCATAAAAGTGGCTCAAAGTGGTCCTAAAATCAATCCAAGTATTATATTTTTTTTAATAAACACAAAAAACTAAATTATGTCATGTATTAGGGTAATTTCATAATATTTATAGTACAATTTTTTTCTTTTAATTACCTTATCCATCCTTAACCCTGGTAATACAAATTATTGTTGAAGTTAATATTCATAATGTCCAAAAATAATATGGGCCTATATACATAATTTGGTCCTTCTAATTCCAAATATGGGATCTATTTTTCCAAAATCAAAACACATTATTGGAAAAAAAATTGAAAAGTAATCACTTTAATAGAATAAGAAAACGGGTTTTTAAAGTAATAATTTTCAAAAGTTCACATAGTTTTTGTATCCAATTCAAATGTTAAAGTTATTAAAATTGTCTAAATTGGATTAAATAATACAAACCTGATCTAATTATTCTTTTATACCATTCGAAAAAATTATTTTACTATAAAAAAATTATGAAAAAGTAGATTTTAATTAAAATTCATTTTATTTTTCATTATTCCTCAAAAAATGAATGTTATTAGAAAAATACTAAAAATATTACCAAATTAAATTTTGATACTCCAATTATAATTAATATGTTTATTTTTTCAAATATAATTTATAAAAGTGAAAAAAACTATATTTAAAATGGTTTCTCCATCAAAAGGCGGTACAACTACCTTTTTTGATAAATACAATTTTTATGCATAAAATTGTATTTGTTTTTACATAATGTCTATAAAAAAATAATATGAATCTAAAACAAAAAATATATTTTATATGTATTTTATTAATATAATCAAACAGTATTTAATTATTATCTTATTGGTATAAAGCATACTTTTTAACTTTTAAATACTTTTTCAGAAAAACAATTCATTTTATTTTAAAACGGGGATTAAATTCATTTAAAATTAATTTTTTACAAAAATACTTTATTATATATATAAACCATATTTTCATAATTCATTTAATATTATTCATTAATACTACTCAAAAATCTAGTCTTTAAAGGTAATATGTAAATATTATTTAGTTGTTCACTTAAACTCGATGTGGAATATTATGTGTGCTACTGAACATAGTGTTTCATTTTAAAATCGTGCGATGTTACATTATCACATTCCCAAACCCTTTAATAAATTATGTACTCACAATTAGAACTTAGGATTGAATATATGAGGTTTTACTTTTCAAAATATCATTATTCAAATCCCACATCGACATAAGGATAAATGAAACATCCCATTTAAAATAAATAAATAGAATTATAAAGGTCACCAGAGATAACACATAGTAGTGTTCTATGTAATAAAACATAGATATAGAATAAAATCTAACTATCGTGTTATGATGGAGAGTGATAGATAACATGGTCATTATAAAGTTAACAATCACAAAATAATATATCTTTTATGTGTTAAAAGGTCACAAATTTCGTAGTACGAAAATTAAACAGATAATATTTTTGCTTTAAGATAATTTTTATAGTGTTGAGTAATTATTTTACTACCTGGACTAAGAAAATAAGGAAGTATACTTACATGACAAGTAGAGTTTTATCCTTTGATCAATATCCACCAAAAATTCAACTTTTAATCCATATGATGAGTATTCATGGTTAATTTTTAATGCCTTAAGCACTAAAATAAACTTCTATATAATCACATAATCACAAAAAATTAACTATCTATTTCTCTGTTATTTAAAAATTAACCCAAACCAAAAAAATTTAGGATAAGGTAAATCAATTTTCCCAAAAGGAAAAAATATATATATGATAAAAAAATATTAATATATAAAATTCAATATTATTACACTATGTTCAACATAGACTTAAAAAAATATCAATAAAATTACTCAAAAATAATCTAACTATGAATATAACCCAAAATCTGATATTATTTTATCATAATTTCTTCTGAGATAAATTTTAACAATTATCTCCAAATAAAAATAATCACTCTTAATATCTCATACTAAAAATATAATTTTCTAAATCACATAATTTCTAAGATAAGATATCTACTACATAAATAACAATAATTCCAAAATAAAATAATAGATTATTCAAAAATATAATTCAAATTTTATTCCACAAATAAAGTCCCAGTGTATTCTATTAACATTATTAATATAATGTTCTAAAAATAAAATACAACTTGCAAAATAAAATTCAACACTTAATCCACCAAATAATTTTTCTAATATAATAAAAATATTGTTCCTAAAATGAACATACACTTATTCAATAAAATATTTCAACTAAAAGGAACAAAATTATAATAACTTGGGACTTTGCGTAGGCTAGTGGTAGATGATTCACCGTTATCACCCTTCTGTTGTGGGTTCAAAATATGTAGTCTTGACAGACAAAGAATGTTGTCACCCATACTATGAGTTTTCTTTTCATTAAAATTTTTAATTCTTATGACAGTCCAAAAAATTTGATAAAATCCTCAAAAATAATCATATGATATTTTAACCTCAAAGGTTATACTATTACTTTCATTGTACATCCCAAAAAGTAATAGCTCATAATTAAATCTAAAATAAATGTCCCCAAATTAATGTTAGTCACCTTAAAATTTCCGTAATTAAATCATAAAAGGGGTTTCTAAGATATTAAACTTCTGATCAACTTTAAAATTATATTCTTTTGATGATATCACTAACTCTTAAGAAAACATCTTAATCTATAAAGTTGTCTAATCCATACTTAAATACCAACTATAAGGACTCATCCTTAAAAATTACATATTATAGTGTTTTTTAACGAGAATTCACATTTGAGTATATTTTTAGTTGAGATATTCAAATAAATAGGAAAAAATATTATATAGTATACCCATACATTACATGTGGATACTTATACTCAATATCCATTTTTTCACCAAATTAAACCCTTTTAAAAAAACATTACTTATTTTCGAGATACATCGTTAATTTTTTCATCATGGAATATCATTTTACCTTACAAATAATAAGACCAATGAATTTTTATTAAAATGTTTGGATGAAAAAAATATTCATCAGGGAAATAAAATAATGAATGAAACCGTTAGAACATCTATTCTTTACACCCATGAGAACATTTTCAAAAAAAAAATATACCTTTCACCCATAAAACCTAAGATATTTATCATACCTCATGAAATCATAATATTCCTATAATACTATATAGAAAGAAAATCATAAATGTAACCTAATACATCCATATAATTCTTAGATTATTGTATTCACAACTACATGGGGAGTTGCCTTCATGGTTACATTTGAAATATCAACTGTGGTATATTCCCTATATCTCTTTGGAGAAACCCTACTGTTTAACTTTTTCACATGGACTAATGCATTAGAGAGAAACATTAGGATCAACCATAGTAATTTTATCATAGAAACATCATTATTCATAAACTATTATTATGAAACATAACATAATCATAACACATAAAACAAGTATAAATAAAAAAACATTTCCACTTTAAAATCACATTTGATTTTTACAAAGTTGTACAATCATATATGAAAACAAATTTTTTTAAAATAAAATAGTAAACGTATAAAATAATCATAAAGACATTAATTATACATAAAATAAGGAAAATATATTCATAAAATATAATTTAAAAATAATTCTTTTTGGATTTTATAAAAATTGTTGAAAGAGTAACTTTTACAGAGGTTTTTAAAAGAAATTCAAACATTTCATACCAAAAATATTAAAAGATTATTATTTTAAAACCATTTAATTAAATCCATAAAATAAATAATATTTCATTTATAATCATTTTATATCCATATAAATAAATTTGTAAAATAATATCAAGAATATTGATATGGAGGAAATAATTTAATAATCAAATCTATAAACATTCAAGGTGTTCCATACAACATTGTGCATTTAAATCATAATATCTATAATAGAATAAATTAAAAAAAACATTAAATGACATGATTATAGATAAAATATGGATATAAAGTTTCATAGTATCTGTATACAGAACTTATAAAACAATAAAGGGTTATTTCATCATGAAATTCCCCAACGAAAGGAGATTAAAATGAGATCCCTTACCTTGAGCCTAACTCATCAGGAAAAATATTTATATTACTAAATAATAAACATAGATTAATTATTTACTTTATTTATAACCTTTTAAAATTTTATTATCCCTTTTATATCAATTGTTATCATTTTATAAAAATTACATTATTATTTATGTTTTTGTCGTATGGTTTGTCGATATTCCATACATGAGTCCAAAATGAGTTTGATATGATGTCAATAGTCAAAGTGGACTAAATTCAATCATATACAAAATAATATTCAAGGAATAATAATAACATTCATACATCAATTATACTTTTAAATCCATCTATTACATATTTATATGAAAAATACACAATGTTACAATCATTGAGATGGTAAGTTGTACATATACATGAGTAACATTTTCATTTTTCAATGACCATTTTAGAAAGAAGGTAAATATTGTTTTATCTTTAAATAATTATAATAATATAATAAATATAATTTTAAAAATTTAAATATAGTTATATATATTATACATGTTATTTGGTGATTAAAACAAATGACATCTCATTGTGGAGGTGATAGTTCACATGTACACATGAACGACGTTGTCATTTTTATGTTCATGGGAAGTATAAATGTAATTGATATATTATAGTATTATAAGGAAAAATATGTCATTAATATAATATATAATAATAAATTACATCATTATAACCAATATTTAGATATGGTGATGGAAAATGAATTATATTGGTTCTAAGAGGTGACAACTCACACATATGCACGAACAATTAATTATTTTCCCTTTTGATGAAAGTAGAGATGAATTTAGATGATGATATTAACATAAAAAATATCTATATATTGAGTATACTATTTTTACTTTTTTAGTCATGGTTGATGAATATTTTATGTAAGTGGAAGAAGAATCAAAACAAAAACACTTAATTAAAATGATACCTCTTCCTTGGGAGATCTCCTTTTATTAACATCTTAACACCTCGTAGGAGGATGTTATTACTTAAATAAGGCCTCAAAATTGTGTGTATGGATTATAAGAAAGTGTTTTTGTAGATATTTGCAAAATAAAATTGGTTTTTATGTGTAAATAATAGAGAAGAATCAGTTCCCTCTTATATGAGAGGGGAGGGGCACTTTAAGAATTTCTCAAAGTATTAAATTAATATAAAATAATTTTTTATTACAAATGGAGAAAAATTTATTTATTTAGAATATATGATTATTTTGGTTATAATACCTTTAATCCCATTAAAATTTTACAGTTTTGACTATTTTTGAATCCTTATCTTTTTATTTTAACCCTTTTTAATTCCTACCAAAATATTAGGTAATTTACACTTTGAATACTAATATAATTACAATAAAATATAAAAATACTGGTAAATTAGAAATTTATTAAATTTCATAACTTATAAAAATAATTTGACTTAAATTTTTATTTTTATCAATTTTATATAATTTAATAAAATTGTTTATATTTTAAAATACAATTAGTTTAAAGTTTGACACTATTCATTTCTTAAATTTTTAAACATATCTTAAAAACATTATATCTTCAAAAAAACTATATTAACTCATATATAACATTTTGAAGTCTTCCATTATATAATTTTATTTCATAAATTATGTCAAATTATATTTTTTAGAATATTTATAATATCATTTATTTCATTCTTTCATTAATTATGAAATTCCTACATTATAATTGTCTCCCAATTTAATTTAATTATTTATTTCATAAATATTATAAATAAGTTACCATGATGTAGGTAATACTTTTATATTCATAAATAATATTTATAGTAAAATATATCCTTTGTATAACCCCATATTAAAAATATTTTACTTGATAAAAATAAAACTGTAACAAAAATGACTTTTCATTGAATATAATATTATAAATGAATTAAAATAATCCAAGTGGATCTAAGTGGTTATAAAATGTATCCAATGATTCTATTTTTTGTAATAAAATCATAAAATAAAATTAGAACTAGTTTTAGGGTAATTTAATATTATTTATAATATAATTTTTATCTTTAATTACCCGATTTACCCTTTACCATGGTAATAAAAATTATTACAGAAGATACTATTCATAATTTCCAAAAATAAAAAATAAATATTTACAAAATTGGGAACACATAATTAAAAATATGAAATAAAATTTTCAAAATTCAAAACACAGAATTGAAAAAAAATTGAAAATTAATCTTTGTTGAGAGAACGTGAAAATATGTTTTTAAAGTAAAAATGTTCAAAAGTTCAGATAGTGTTTCTATCCAAATTTCATGTGACAGTAATTTTAATTACAAAAATTATTTTTAATGATAAAAACATTATCTATTTATACTTTTAAACCAGTAAAAATATTATTTTACAATATAAATAAATGTTATGAAAAAATAGTTTTCAATTAAAATGCATTATATTTTCCACTATTGTTTAAAAAATGAATCTTATCAGACAAATATCAAAAAATTAACCATATCAAAATTTGATATTATTATAATCAATAAGATGTTTATTTTTCCAAATATAATTTATTAAAGTGAAAAAAAGTTAATTAAAATGGTTTCTCCATCAAAATTCGATAAAACTTCCTTTTTGAAAAAATACTCTTTTTATGCATAAAATTGCATTTGTATTTACATCATGTATTGAAAATACGTAAGATAAATTTAAAAAATTAAATTAAATATATTTCATTAATATAATCCAAAAATAGTGATTTATTAATTTATCCCTATAAAACACACTTTTTAACATTTTAACAGTTTTTCAGAAAAACATTTCCATTTATTTTAAAATGGGGTTTACATTCATTTATAATTAATTATTCACAAAATAATTATTTTTATATACAAATATAATCCATATTTTGATAATAAAGTTAATACATTTCATTCAAAATATTCTAACATATAGGTTTTTACGGTAACATTTAAATATTATTTTTTAATTCACTTCAGCTCGATGGGGCCTATCGTGTATGCTATTGAACATAGTGTTTCCATTTAAAAACTCAAAATGTTAATAATAACCTAAAAAGTTATCAAAAACATTCTTTAAGACCATCAATAACCACCTAAACATAATCATCACATAATTAACTGAGTTATAGAAAAAAAATTTCATTAATTATATTCCCAATACCATTTAGCTTTACAGTTTTATTGAATTAAGAGAGTTCATCACAGAAGAAAAGCCAAAACTTTCCACTAAATAGAAATTTTATACACTAATTAAAACTCTTAACATGTTAAAACTACTTCATTCTAGGTTAAAACCTCATAACTATAAATTTTACTTCCTTATCATTCCTCCCCATACTTAATCCCCAAAAAAATTATTTGAAAACATGGGTCGAACACATAATTCTTGATAAGAATAATAAAAGAAATATAAAACTTATTAAGCTCTAGAAGCATCAGACACACCATAAAAAATCATTGAAAAAATTATTTAACTTTTAAATTATCATAAATCAACACATAAAAATATTTCCAAATATTATGAACCATGAAATAAAAAACATTGAATAAGATCCAAATATCATAAGATATTGATAAATAAGAGAGAAAATAATCTTTTTTAAAAACATAAATCATGTCATTGGAAATATCATATTATTATGGATGAGGATAAATACACTTATTCTACTCAAAACATTTTATATGAGGTTTATTTCACTAAGATCATGCATAGAATTATATACGTGGCTTATTCACCTAGACCATGAATGAAATTATGGATGATGATTACTTAACATGACCCATACATGATATTATGGATGAGGATTAACACACATTTCCCACGTATTTTGATATCATGATATATAATGAACTAATTTTTTGGAGTGCTATATAATTTTGGGCCCACCAGTCATCATCTATAAGGTCTATGTATTATAACATATATAAAACCCACTAAAATAATCTTTGATATTCGTAATCACAATAATATAAGATAACTCAAAAGAATAAAATTAATTTAAAATAATGGTTTTATTGATTTCTTGTTGAAATTAAAATGACATATAAGTATAAAAAATTGATAATGATTAATGAAAACATAAGAAAAATACTTAGAAACATTTCTAAGAGAAATACCTTAATATATAGGGAATATTTGTGAAGAGAAAACCACTTAAATTGAGTCCTAAATTTCCTCATACACTCTATACTAATTAAATTAAAAATAGATTAATTATTTACATGGTTTATAATTTTTTTTTCACTATTTATTTTTACATATTATTATGTTTTACTAATTTGATGAATTAATTTTTTTGTATTGGTCATTTTTAAGTTATTTGGTTCATAGTTATAAATCATCATTAGTATAATGATAATATTCAGAGATATTGGTTCAATTGTTCAACAATATCCAAAATATGTAAGGTATTTATTGAATATTTCACCAAAAGTAAAGACTTTCAATATATTAATAGATATTTATCGTTTAAGAAGACCTCCTTGGTGAACTTATTTGAATTTAATATGAATATTTTTGAATCACTACATTAAATATCATAACAAAATTAATATACAGTAAATATTAAAAATTCATGTCCTATTATTAATCAAAAACAATTATTTAGAAATATAGAGTAGAATCAATCATGTATGTGGTTAATCTAACCCAAACATGAATGTACTACAAATAAGGTTAAATTATATGGACATATCTATTTATGTAATATATATATTTATACTAATCTTAAATAATTATTTTAAAGGTCAAAAATTTGTTTCCAAAATATCTAGAAGAAGAATATTAAAAAAATAAACCATGGAAAATATAATACCTATGTTGTAGAATTCATTCTTTTCTTAAGGAACTCCATTATAGTTAATCTTAATAACATGTTCTGATGATTGGAGGATAAAGGACATGCATAATTATTCTATAAGATATAATATGGTAAAAAATTTATAGGAAACTAAACTCTTTATATTTGTTTAGAAAATGTGGCATATTTTTTCCATTTATAGACAATTTTTGTTGTAATATATGAAAATATATATTCTCTAAGGGATAAGAAATAGATTTCAAAATACAAATTAATTTAAAGTAGGGATAAGACTAACCATACCTTATCTTAATTCCATAAGACTCTCTGCAAATTTGTAAAATGAGAACTCATTTAATGATTTTCTATAAAATATTCTATTCTTATATGTTGAACTCAATTTTCACCCAACACCTAATTTTCTTCCTAAATATTTTAAAATTCCTATTTTTTAAGCCTCATAATGTTATCTTAACTGACTATTTATTGTATATCTAACATATAAAATTGTTTATATCTATCTGTATCTATATTTATTAATTCACCTATTTTGACAACACATTAAATTTTTAGGGTCATAAAACCATTAGTTTAATATTCATCAAAAAATAATTGATTGAAAAATATCATCCTGAAAATTACATTGTTTGATTCTTTAGTATTAAAAATCATTTCAGAAAAAAAATTAATATTAAATAAATTTTCATAAATTTTAATTTCTTACCTTTATTAACTTTATTGTAAATATTTATTTCTTTATTAGTTTCAAATAGTTTCAATCATCAAATATAATGTATTAGATTATTATTATATTAAAAAAATTGTAACAAAATAAAAAAGAAAAAAATGATTACATTCCAAAATAATAATAATGCTACAAGAATCCATGTTGCCTGGTATTAAGGTAATAGAAGTCTCAGCCACATTATAATAAAATATACAAAACACATGCTATATTATAATAGGGTACATATGAATAGGTTTCATCATATTAATTAGTAGCTATATATAATGATGAATTGGGTTTTAATGGTTTTATAAGAATAATAAAAGAAAACGATGTAAGTGTGGGTGAAGCAAGGATTTACATAAGAACCATTAGGTTTGAAATAAACTATATATGAATTAGAATGCATGGGCTATAATTTTATAAAAATTACCAATCCATTTGAGATATCGTGTAGAATTAAAATTATATGGAAAAAATATCTTATATGTGACAAAAAATAATTCTTGTCAAATCAACCGATTTATATCAGATTTAATAAACACCTATATGGTATGAGAGCTATGTCAAATTGAAATTTTTAATGTGACATATTATATATGGTCTCTTTAAATATTAACTATCTCTGAACAACATCAGATTAACTCACGTGGGACTAATAGAACATGTCAGATTGAATATCATCCCTTGTATGATTAGTCCTTTATGGATGATTAAAGAAACCCCTATCATTGTGATTTTTATTCCTATATTTTAGAACTATTGCAAAAATGGGAACATAATTGGGTACTATGAAATGATATAATATAGTTCTTGGAATTTTTCAGATTAAATAAATAAGTTGATTGTAAATAATCACATCACTAGAGGTTGTTCAATTTAGAGAATATTTGAATTTTTTTCCAAGAGAGGGGGGTGTTTTGAGGAATATTATTCTAAATGTGAATCTATGAGTAGAAATATAATTTATAAATGTTTTTGGAGGCTTTCAAAGTCCAGATAATTTACATAGATACTCATTTAAATGTTGGAGAAGGTTTTATGCAATGAGTCAAGTATATTTAAATGGTATGTTAGGTTGATCCTTAGGTCAACCAAGTGTAATGGGACCCACTTTGTGGGTTGGATGTGTCAAATATTTTGGGAATCTTGTTTTGGGAGTTCAAAAAACTAAGTTTTAGTTGTTAATTTTATCTATTAGTGTGGGTTTTGTACAGAGTTTATGAGTTTGGAAAATAATTAAAATAAATTTAGTCTGAATTTTAGATATTTCATACCTCAAAATATTTCTATATAAAATTATACACATCTATTGGAAAAAATATATATATTACATATGGTTTTTCCTACTAAGTGAAACCCCATATTATTGAAAAATATATATTACATATGTGATAAATATGTTATGCGTGGAAAAAATGTTCTTTATTAAAATTTAGCTAAGTCATATATCTTACGTATAAGGTAAAAAAATTACATAAGGATGAAATATATTATATAGTGAATGTCAGATAAGTCAAAAATATTTTATATGGGAAAATATATTTTATATCAGAATTAATATATTAATATTAATGAAAAATATTACATAACAAAATTTATCAAATAAAATTATATTATATATAGGGTAATATATTATTTAATAATATTTCCATAATTAAAATATAATATGAATAATATAATTTATATTACACATAGAAATATATATATGAAATATATATTGCATATGAAATATATAAATTTACACATGATATTAATATATTAAATAGAGAGATAAAATATTATGCATGCGGAAAAATATGCTAGGTATAGATTTTTCATTAATGTAAAAAACATAATAAGACCAAATATATTAGGTTTGAAGGGGGAGTTTGAAAATATGGTAAACATATAAGATGAATATGTTTTTATGTGATATATAATTAATATAAATGATTCATAATATTTTATATATATTATGTATAGTATCCTAGGTGTATATATAATATATATTTTTAGGGAATTCAAGTGGTTTATAAATTTTAGGTTTTTTGAAATTTTCTATATTTTTATAAAATATTAGGTAGATGTAAAAAATTAGGTTTTTGGAAATAAATATTGAATTTTTTTCCAAACAATATAATTAAAACATACATCCTCATTCTATCATCCCCCCCTTCATTCAAGATGTTTATATAGTCAATTGTTAACAGATTTCAGTTTTGTTTAATTTGGAAGATATCTTGAGATTAATATAATGTTCTTATTTTAATCCTCTTTGATTTCCTGTACTTTTATTCACTAAGGGTTTTTTACAACCCATATTATTGTTTGGGTTATTGTTCTATAAAATCATAGTAAAATAATCTTGATATGAGAGTGATTTATCTTGGCTGGGCTAGTGGGGATATTGGAAGGATGATCATGCTAGATTTTTGGATGATTCGAAGAGGTATGTCATTTCCATAAATTTATATAAGTTTTTAAAAAAAAATTGGGTTAAATTTATGGATATATTGAAAGGTGAAATTAGGTATTTTCTATGTTATTGGTCTGAATGGATATCGGGGGTGGTGCACACCCGATGTTTAATGTTTGGGCCACCAGATATTGATGATGAGTATTTATTTTACTATTTCCTAAGAATATATTATATAATAAATATTGGATTAAAATTTGAATTAATTATAGTTGAATTATAATTATTTTTAAAGGATTTTTTAATGGAGTTCGGGTCTTATGTTGATTGATGATGATCAGTAAGGTTTAGAAATGCTTCGATGAGGGTAGTCAGGCAGTCATCAAGCAAGAAAATATATATATGATGTTGGTGTTCCATTGATAATCTCTATAATTTTATGATTTTTTATATATCTTATGATATATGGCCTCTCATAATATTTTTTATTATACTTAAATATGAAATTATTTTTTTATTAAATTCAGATGAAATTAATGATTTTTCAAGGGCCAGGTTGAACATTTGGTCACAGAGGTTATGCCTCAATTATTGATGGTTGTAGAATTGATCATAAATATTTGATAAGTTATATGTGTACCCTATAGGGGTTTATAAATAATAATGATATGTATTTTTACTTGATATAAATTCGTTATGATCCTCCAAAATTTGGAGAAGGTTCTCTAGCAATGTTTATGATAAATAGACTCAACTGGTGAGTATGTCACCAAAGGGAAGAAGATGTGGGTTCAGGTCATGGGAAACCAAGGATGGGTCTTCAATCTTGTGATGGGATGTGAATATCCTAGGTCAGATTCTTAAGGTTATTTAGGCATGAATGAGATTCTTATTCCTACATTTATGGGTGAGACGATTTTGAGTCTCACTCATGATGGTAAACATCATAGTAAGGGTTCATTAGACTCTAGGTGAGTGTATTGAGTATGAAAAATCTTATAATCCTTCTTGGGATATGATGAGTGGGTTTTACTCTAAATGGTAGGATGAGATACCTCTTAAGGGATATTTTTAATATGACCAATGTTGGATTTGTGAGGAATGGTTGATGATTTGTCATAGGATTTATAAGTTTGTTAGTTTTAGATAGCTCAAGAGGATCCATGTTGAGTAATAGAATGTTTTAATGTGGGATTATAGTGAAATTTTGGATGTGGCCTCTTTATTATAGAGTAAAATAAGGGCCTATGATCATAGAGAACATCATGGGTGTGTGATGGAGCCCGGTGACATTGAGTGGGGAATACTATCGGTCCATATGACCCTGGTGAATTTCATGTGGGTAAGATGAAGATGACAATAGGTTTCGTGTTATTTGATTTTGTAATTGAGAATATCTTGAGTACATTAACATGAGTGGATATATTTATTTTGAGTTATTTATTAGGATGTGGGGCTATTTTGAAGTGACCAGCTCTAGGGTTATATGTTGGAGAGCTTGTGGGTGATGATGCCTTTTTTTGTGTATAATATATTATGGACCTGTGAAGAATGAATTCCCTCTAGGTGTAAAATATGAGATATGATTCTTGGTGGGCAGAGGGTATGCCCTTGGGTACTTGATTCCATGAGATATAATTCTATGTGGGGAGTGGGTATGACCATATGTACCTTAAAATTTGAAATATGCCTCCAAAAATGGAGAGGTATTCCCCTAGGTACCTGATGTTGAAATTTTGATTCTAGAGTGGAGAGAGTCTACTCTTGAGTTTTATTTGATATATTACATGATTCCAGGGTGGGGAAAAGTCATCCCCTCAAGTTATTAATGAAATCTTTATGACTGATTCGTAGGTAGGGTTCATCCCTCTAAAATGATATTACAACTCTAGATTCCATGATAGATTTCATCCCCCCCCCAATGTGTATGATTATGTTTGGAGATATCTGAAACATTCTAAAATAAGAATAGTCGATCCCATGTGTCATCGTAGAACTTGAGAATTGGCGATGATATATTTATTGTGAATATAATTATTTTTTTATTATAATGATCTTATCACATTATTATGCACTATATTTTTTTTATGGAAGTTACACCATTAGTGGTGGCCAAATATGTTTTCTTCCAACCTTTTTTGGTGGAATTATAACTCAGGACCTGAGAAAAGCTCATTTTTTTCATGTTTACATTGGGAAGAATGATAATTTGCATGGTTAGGTAAGATAGCTTGTATAGAGTTTATAGATTAGGATGGTGTATTCTAGTAGAAACTCCAAGTAATTTAATTCCTGTATTTTTTTATATAAAATCATATTCTTGGGTGACTAGTGGGATTTATAACTATGTTCTATTATTTCATTTTTATGGCATTATCCTTGTTTATTGGATTATGCATACTCTGATTTCTATTATACATGTTTTTTTATTTAAACTTTTTTATTACACTAATATGAGGGAATAGTATCCCTATGGTATCAACTTAGACCCTAACCACTAGTCAGTAGCCACTTCCATATGGGGTGGTGCTCTTCAGGTTTTTTCAATCTCTGGATGTGAAACTGGAATGTGTTCCCTTAATAGGTCCTTACAAAGTGGTATCTGGGAATTATTTTATTTTCCTTACTATTTTGGATTTGGTATATATAGGGTGGGGTCCATCAAAACATGGGATGGATGTTATGTAGTTTGTCTAGATATCATATGCATCAGGTGATGTCCTCGTTACTAAATATTTTGGGTTTTGTTCTTTCCTTTCGATGATACAATTGGGATGGTTTTAAGTAAATAAGAAATTTTGGGATTTATTGATTTCTATTTTTTTCTCATAACCCGGGGTGTCACGGGGTTTGAAATCATGTATCATATCAGGAATGTGGGTTATCATGACATGTAAAATCTTGTGTACAAATTTAAAACTACTCGAGAGAAACAATTCGGTCACATTACTTAAAATGTCAAAAAAACCTATATTTTTTCCCATATAGTTTATTGGTGGAATTATACTTAACAAAAATGAGTACATTATTTATTTATTCTGATAATTATTTGTTTTGATTATGATATGTTATTTGTGAAATAAAATTCCAACATAACGTGATAAAGTGTTTTTCTCTATAACTTCGGATTGAAATTTCATTTAACTAATTTGTGGTATGGTATACTCAATAGGAATCATCAAAGGGCAGTGTTGTGTGTGTGTGTGTATACACAAACACACACAAATGTATGAGATATGGATCCTCAATTTAGTATTTTGGAATACATATGTTGGGTGAGGCTTAGTACTCAAGTGTTGGTAGTTGTCTTGAATATGAGATTCTTGATGTGCACAAATATGAAGACCTTAGAGTGAGTGTTTTATTATGTAATTTTTCATGTGGTATATGAGATAGAAGAATGGTTGATTCTTTGTAGTATGAGGGTTATTTACAATGTGACATATGTTAAATGTAGGATAATATAATTACATTGATATATGACTATAGATAATGGTGATTTTGGTGTTATAACTAAATAATGAGATATATTTTTCTTATTCTTAGAGATGGTTGTGATATATAATAGTAACTTGATAGATAGTTTATCCTATACAGTTGAGTTCGTTCAGAGTTGGAATGTTTGGGTATAT
The DNA here is from genome assembly GCA_963277665.1 of Viscum album. Lineage (NCBI taxonomy): Eukaryota > Viridiplantae > Streptophyta > Magnoliopsida > Santalales > Viscaceae > Viscum > Viscum album. Next base: position 1,532,216,559 of record OY728152.1, on the reverse strand, counting down.
GTTTTTTGTTTTATATTAATGCATGGGTGGTTCTTTTAGGTATGTGGAATGTGAATGATGGTTCCTAAGATACTGTGAATGTGAAATCAATGGTAGTGGTTCTGTTTTGATGGGTCTAAAATATACAAAAGTTAGGGATAACAGATTTATTAGCCATGATAAACCTTGGTAGAATGACCCCATGTTTTTTCAATGGAAATTACCTTCATATAATTATGTTATAAAATAACATGAAAATACATCATAATGAACTACTATGTGATAAGTTACCTTTAAACATAAGTTTTTCACTCCTATGTTTGGAATTTTGAAAGTATGACATTCTTGATTGTGTTCAAGATGTTTTTTTGGAGTCTAATAAAAAAAATAATTTCTGGTGAATAGTCACCTACCGTTATGAATAGTAACATACCCTTATTAATAGTGATATACCCTAATGAATAGTTACCTTACCTATGAATGTAAAAAAATAATATTCAAGTGAATGTATGATGTACTAATATTTTAGAATAAGTAAATGACTGTTTTAAAACTGTTTTTTGGTAATAAACCATGAATTTATTTAAATATTAAATTAATCATATTTAGAAAATAATATTTGAAAAATGGAATTCATTTTTGGATTCTACACGTCAAAAAATGGTTAGGGTAAATTATTGGGATTTTTCAAAAATACATAAATTTTTGGTGAATAGTAAAAAACATTAATTTACCGTATAAATGCATTATAATTAAAACCCACTATTCCTAAAATCACAAGTGATGAAAGCACCCAAATCTCATACTCATATTCCTTATTTACTATTATTGGTCATTCAGGACTCACTATTCCATATCATAGGGGAAATTAATAAAATAATGAATTTTATATTAAGGAAACCCCTCTCCCCTCCACTATAAAAACCACACTTCACACCCTCATTTCCTCACACCTCTCAAGATCCAAGACTTCTCTAAACTCTGACAAAACATCATAACTAGCCCCTCTCCCACGTTCAAGAGCTTCTGGTCTCATAAAAAGACCAAACCTAGCTTCCTTAAGGAGGATCTCAAGAGGAGGATTTAAGAGGTAATTTCTCTCCCACTTCTCCTTTAATTTCGTTTCATGTTCAAGTTCATTTCTTGATCTCTACCCACCTATCTTCATCCAAATGGTAATGTAACTCCATTATTATACATTTAATGTAATTTTATGATTCTAATGGGATATTATATCATCCAACCCCTTTTCCCTCTTCCTTTTATTTTATTAAAGATAATGTTGTTGGTGAGGTGTTAATTGATCACCTTCAAGAACGACATGCTTTCTTCTTCCATTTCTACCTTCAGGTATGGTCATGAAACAATTTTTATGGTTGAAACAGAATATTTTATATCTATTATGTCCTATTTAATGTTCCATAACTGACTTATGAACATATTACTAGTGATAAAATAAAACAATTTCATTATGATCGAAAAATCGCTCAAATTAACCCAAACAGTAATCAGTTAATTCTTATCTAACGATTTATCCACATGGATCTAATATAATTCATTATAAGTTAATTCACACTCCTGTAATATCATTAATAACATATAATATCATTTCTGGATGTTTACCCATGTTCTACCCGAACGTCAATTTAAGAATACAAGTGAACCACTCAAGAAAACCATAAAAACAAGCATTCCAGAATAATGTTTTTAAACTCTATAAATCATCCAAGGAAGATAAAATAAATTAATGAAACCCTAATAAACCATATTAATGTAAAAAAGGTTCTGGATTTCAAATTAATTAATATAATGTCATTATATAGGACATTAAAGAGAAGGAAGCATTCAGATACAAGGTAGGGGGAAAATCTCGAACCCAATTTTCATTCCTCAGGATCTCCCTCTTTAAATCCAATTTGGTATGGTCACTTCTTAAAAATAATTTGTTCATCATTTTCTTTCCTTTTCTGGGATATAAATTTTTGTCACTAGTTTTTATGTCAAACAAAATGTTTTCCAAAATAACTCTTATTTTAAAAACACACCTTTTTACTTCTCTCTCAAAGTGGACGGTTCTTGTAACATGTATGTTATTCCATCTTTCTTTTGGGATCCCAATGTTTATGAATGTGTTATTATGATATGTAACCCATTATTTCTTAGGTTTTAGTTATGTTTACTTTTGATATATGTTCCTTGTGGAAATCATGATAATGATAATGTTATGATGTGACGGGTGCGCCCAGAATTATATAGCGCAATATGAATGTTTGAATGTCATGGGTGCACCCAGAATTATACAGTTCACCAATGCATAGGGTAAAGTGTTGATTCTCATGAGTAAATATTAAATGATGTGGACAGGATTCTATCTTTTTTCACAAGTATGTGTGGTAGTTTACCACTAATACATGATGTTTCATGTTTATGCATTGTCACATTTCAAGTCTTTTATTTATGCTCCTCTCATGTTCATAATCTTTTTCCTATGTCAGGATTATGCTCACCCCATGCTATATTATTCTTATCTATCCTCTTATTGGGATTCTAGCTCACCCTTTTTTCCATATATCCTCAGGTGGCTACCTGAACTAATGAGAGGACAAGTGCCAATAAGAAGCTAGAGAAGAAGAAATTAAATAAATGATTATTCTTGATGTTGTAATTGTTATGTGTGGTCCTAGTTTTCCCAAGACACTAAACCTTTTTATCCTCTATGTTTAATACTAGTATTTTTTTATCGTTAAAATTCTTTAATAGTAATATAACAAAAATAAGGTTTTCTATAGTTGGTATCAAATGAAAGGTTTAGTTAATTTGGGAATTATTATTAATGAACCCCAGAGAAAACCTCTAGCATGAGACTATGTAAAAATATGCACACAATAATATTTACATAGGGATCCCATATGTTATGTTTGTGGTATAAGTTGTTTAAATGAATAAGTTATTCGTAACTTGTTTACTTATGTTTTGTTCTAACCTTTCCTATTTTACAAAATGGTGGGGACTAGGAGAAATCAGGCCAACAACTCGTGCGAGGGACAATGAAATGATGGGCCGATTGACATACCCAATGATTTGCGAGGTGGATTTAAGAACATCATGGTGATGCTTACCCAATTATGACAGGTTATGAACAATAACATTAATAATGGGGAACATCCTCCTTCATCAAAGAGGGAGAAACTGGTTATCGAATGTTCTATGCGTCAATGACTAGTGGATCTTCTGATCCTCTTGTTGTGGAACAGTGGGTCAACTCCTTGGAGAAGATATGATTTGTTCTACACTGTTCTGAGATGGAGAAGGTGACTCTAGCTGTTTATTGTCTAGATGGAGAATCCGATCAATGGTGGGCTTTGATTAACAACACCAAGACACGGGAGGAAATTGAAGAGATGGAATGGGAAAACATTAAGATAATGTTTCTTAAAAATTATTTCCCATGAACTCTTCATATGAATATAGAGAGAGAATTCATAGAGCTCAAGAAAAAATAAGGAGAATCTTTCAAAACCTATGAAGTGAATTTCACAAGGCTTGGAAGGTACGCTTTGGGTTTTGTTAACAACAATGATAGCCAAATTTATAGATTCTTTAGTGGATTAAAACCACAACTTCGAAAGGATCTTGCAATTCGAGACTTTGGGAGTTATGAAGAAGTTGTTCAATGTGCTCTCAAAGTAGAGATGGAGTTTGGAGAATGGTCCCATGGATATGGTGATAAGAAACGAAAGATGGAGTTTCAAGCTAGAAGATATAATGATAAAGGTGGGAAGAAAACTCAATGACCCACATACCAAAAATGTGGGATGTTGCACCATGGGAACTGCCTTAAAGGGAAGGGGAAATGATTCAAGTGTGGTAAAGATGGACACCATTCTCAAGAGTGTCTAAAAGAAACGAAAAGGAAGGAGAATGTGGTAGAAGAAAGGAGACAACCACTCATGGTTCAATGCTAAAACTGTAGGGAGCTAGGGAACTATGCAAGTCAGTGCACTAAACCTCGAGTTCTCGATGGTAATCAACGTCAGTAACCACCAAAGCCAAAGGAAAAAGGGAAGGAATATGCCATCACTACTATAGAGGTGGAGCATGATAATGAAGTTTTACAAGGTACACTTCCTATTCACTCATGAATTGAAAAAGTCTTATTTGATTCTGGTTCTATGCATTCCTTAATATCATGCATGTTTACTAGAACTATAGAATCGAAGCCCCGAAACCTTGAAGTAGAGATATCTGTAAAAAAACCAATTGGTATAATCATTGCAACCCATGTGTTTGACTCTTCTCCTATAGGCGTATGTTGGAAGATTCTTCCAGCAGATCTGGTAAAACATCCCTTGGTGGAATTCGATGCTATAATGGGAATGGATTGGCTCTTGTTATATAGAGCACATATCAACTTTCGGGAAAAGGAAATATATTTTCATATTCCGAACAATCCCATGATCCTCTATAAATTCAATAAATATCATGAATCTCCTTTGAAAAATACTTCAATGGCGTGGGTGTTGATTCCCTATGAAGACGCATACCTCGCCCAAATGGTCGAGTTGAAGGAAAGTTCCAACGATGAGTAAATTACCATCGCGAGGGAATACAATGATGCAATTCTTGAAGAGTTACCTGGAATTCCCCCAGATCGTGAGGAAGATTTCTCAATTAAACTCTTACCCGGAGCTATCGCTATCTCAATGTGTCCCTATAGGATGGATCCTATCGAACTAGAGGAGTTAAAGAAGAAGATTCAAGAGCTTCTAGAAAAAGGGTTCATATGCCCTAGTGTATCAACTTGGGGTACACTGGTGCTCTTTGTGAAGAAGAAGGATGGAACAATGCGGCTGTGTATTGATTATTGGGAACTCAAAATGATCACCATAAAGAACAAGTATCCTCTCCCAAGGATTGATGACTTGTTCAACCAGTTAAGAGGAACTCAATACTCTTCAATGGTGGATCTTCATTCTGGATATCATCAAGTAAAGGTTAAGAACGTATATATTCAGAAGACTGCCTTCCGTACAAGGTATGGGCACTATGAGTTTTTGGTGATTCCCTTTGGACTTAATAATTCCCCTGCAATCATCATGGATTTTATGAATAGAGTCTTTAGAAATTACCTTGACATATTTGTAGTAGTGTTTATTAATGATATTATCATCTACTCCAAGAGCAAGGAGGAACATGAAGGACATCTAAGGCTTGTGATGGCGACTTTGAGAAAGGAGAAGTTGTATGCCAAGTTCAGAAGGTGTGACTTTTTGATGAAACAAGTCACGTTCTTGGGACATGTGATAACAAGTGAGGGAATTTCTGCGGATCCTTTAATGACAAAGGTGATTGAGGAATGGACCTGGGCCTCTAGTGTCACAGAAATCTGTAGTTTTATTGGATTAGCTAGGTACTACCGACATTTTGTGAGAATAATCTCATGATTGTCAAGCCTACTAACTATGTTTACAAGGAAAGGGGTAAAGTATGTCTGGACGGAATAATGTAAGGGAAGCTTCAAAGAGCTAATGAGAAGGCTGATCACTGCACCTGTACTCACACTACAAAAAATTGGAGGAAGTTTTGTGATATACAGAGATGCTTCAAAGAACGTCTTGGGTTGTGTACTCATGAAAAATGACAATGTGATAGCCTACGCCTCATGATACTTGAATATCCATGAGCAAAACTACCCGACACATGATCTAGAGTTGGGAGCCGGGAATTTTTCCTTGAAAATCTGGCGGCAGTACCTTTATGGTGAGAAGTGTGACATATAAACCGACCCCAAGAGCCTAAAGTATATATTCACACAAAATGAGCTCAACATGCGTCAAAGGAGATGTTTAGAGCTAATCAAGGATTACGATTTCTATATTCACTATAATCCTAGAAAGGAAAATATGGTAGTCGATGATCTAAGAAGAAAAGAACATGCTACTCTATCCATTTTGCGGATTGAGAAAGACCCTATCTCTTTGGATATGCAATGAATGGATTTGGAAATCATAAGGGCAGGGGATACATCTTATATTGCCCAAATTATTGCACAACCATCCATCCAAGATAAAATTAAGGAAGCACAAAGGGAAGATGTGGAGATACAAAAGAGGGTGACTGCGGTAAAGGAAGGGAAGATGCAAGAGTTCCAAATCGATTATGATGGTGTGATTCGGTTTGGAACGTGGCTTTGTATACCTCCATAACCTGGGATAAAGAAGGATCTACTGGATAATGCACATAGCTCAACATTATCTATCCATCCTGGGAGTACCAAAATGTAACATGATCTCCAAGAACACTTTTGGTGGGATATCATGAAGAAGGAGATTGTAGAATATATATCAAGGTTCATGGTATGTCAGAAAGTTAAAGTTGAGCGACAAAAGTCCAAAGGTATAATGCTGCCATTACCAATACCCATATGGAAATGGGAAAATGTTACTATGGACTTTGTCACTGGTCTCCCGAAGACGTCAATGGGAAATAATGCGATATGTGTTGTGGTTGATTGACTCACCAAGACTTCCCATTTTATCGCTATTTTGGAAGATATATTTCTTGATCAATTTGCAAAGATATATGTGAAGGAATTTGTGAGACTACACGGTGTTCCACTCTCAATTGTCTCTGACCGTGATCCAAGGATCACATCTAAATTCTGGAGCAGCATTCAACATGCTTTGAGTACATAATTAAATTTATGTAGGGCCTATCAGCCCCAAACGGATGGACAATCTGAAAGGACAATTCAGATGTTTGATGATATTCTAAGAGCCTACTCCATTGAATTCAAAGATGGTTGGGATCAACATCTCCCTTTGGTTGAGTTATCATACAAAATAGCTTCCACTCGAGTATTCATATGGCTCTATATGAAGATCTGTATGTAAATCGATGTAGAACTCTAACTTGTTGGGATGAAGTTAGAGAAATAAAGCTACTTGGACCTGATCTTCTTCAAGAGATGACAGAGAAGGTTCATGTCATACAGAAACACAACAAATATGTTGAAAGTTGGAAAAGGATCTATGCTGACAACCATCAAAGGGACTTGGAGTTCAAAGGTGGAGATACAGTCTTCCTTCGAATATCTCTATGGAAGAGAGTCATGTGATTCGGGAAGAAAGGGAAGCTAATCCCAAGGAATATTGGCCCCATTGAGATCCCTAACCGCATAGGAGTTGCGGCCTATCCTCATGCACATCCACCGAATATGGCTCAAGTTCATGATGTGGTTCATGTATCACTAATGGGGATGTACATACCTGACCCCTCACAAGTACTAAACATAGAGGTGGTGCAGCTAGAAGATGATCTCTCCTATGAGGAGCAACAAGTAAAGATTATGTGTCAGAAAGATAAGGTTCTACGAAAAAAGACAACCCATCTTGTCAAAGTGTGGTGGAGGAACCATAAGTTTGAGGAAGCAACTTGGGAACCTGAAGAGGCAATGATGGAGAAACACCCTCACCTATTTGTATAAAGTGAAATTTTCGAAGGTGAAATTTCATAAGGGGGGAAGAATGTAACGACCCTATGTTTTTTTAGTGGAAATTACCTTATTATAATTATGTCATAAATTAACTTTAAAACATCGAATAATGAACTACTAAGTGATAAGTGACCTTCAAACATAAGTTTGTCACTTCTGTGTTAGGAATTTTGAAAATCTGACATACACGGTTGTGTTGAAGATGTTTTTTTGGAGTCTAATAAAAGAAAAATAATTTTTGGTGAATATTAACCTACCCTTATGAATAGTAACATACCCTTGTGAATAGTGATATATCCTAATAAATAGTAACCTTACCTATGATTGTATAAAAATAATATTCATGTTAAAGTATGTTCTACCAATATTTTAGAATAAGTAATTGAATGTTTTAAAACTATTTTTTAGTAATAAACCATGATTTTAATTAAATATTAAATTAATCATATTTAGAAAATTATTTTTAAAAAATTTAGTTCATTTTTGGATTCCACACATCGAAAAATGGTTGGGGTAAATTTTTTGGATTTTTCTAAAATACTTAAAATTTTGGTGAATAGTAAAATACATTAATTTTCCGTATAAATAAATTATAATTAAAACCCATTGTTCCTAACATCACAAGTGATGTAAGCTGCCAAATCTAGAACTCACATGCCTTATTTACTATTCTTGTTCATTAAAAACTCACAGTTCCTTATCTTAGGGTAAATTAATAAACTAATGAATTTTATATTAAGGAAACCCTTCTCCACTCCACTATAAAAACCACCCTTCACACCCTCATTTCCTCACACCTCTCATGCTCCAAGACTTCAATAAACTCTTCCCAAACATCATCCCTAGCCCCTATCCCATGTTAAAGAGATGCTGGTCTCATCAAAAGACCAAACCTAGCTTCCTTAATGAGGATCTCAAGAGGAGGATTTAAGAGGTAATTTCTCTCCCTCTTCTCCTTTAATTTCCTTTCAAGTTCAAGTTCATTTCTTGATCTCTCCCCACATATCCTCACCCAAATGGTATTTTAACTCCATTATTATACACTTAATTTAATTTTATGATGCTAATGGGATATTATATCATCCAACCCCTCTTCCCTCTTCCTTTTATTTTATTAAAGAGAATGTTGTTCCTGAGGTGTTAATTTATCACTTTCAAGAATGACATGCTTTCTTCTTCCATTTCTACCTTCATATCCAGTCAGGAAACCATATTTATGGTTTATGAAGAATATTTTATATGTATTATTTCCAATTTAAAGTTCTTTAACTGACTTATGAACATATTACTAGTGGTAAAATAAAACAAGTTCATTATGATCGAAAAATCTCTAAAATTAACCCAAACAATCATCAATTAATTCTTATCTAATGATTCATCCACAAAGATCTAATATAATTCATTATAATATCATTTAAACTAAATTAATATCATTAATAACATCTAATGTCATTTTTGGATGTTTACCCATGTTCTACCAGAACTTCAATTTATGAATACAAGTGAACCACTCAAGAAAACCTAAAAAAAACAGTCTCGAATAATGTTTTTAAACTCTATAACTCATCAAAAGGAACATAATATCAATTAGTGAAACCTTAATGAACTGAATTAATGTAAAACATTATTTGGATTTCTACTTAATGAATATAATGTCATTATACAGGACATTAAAGAGAAGTTAGCATTCAGATTCAAAGTAAGGGGAAAATCTCAAACCCAACATTCTTTCCTCAGGTTCTCCCTCTTTCACTCAAATTTGGTATGGTCACTTCATGAAAATCAAGTGTTCATCATTGTCTTTAATTTTCTAGGATATACATGTTTTCACTATTTTTATGTAAATCAAAATTTTTTCCCAAAAAACTCTTAATTTAAGAACACACCATTTTTACTTCTCTCTCAATGTGGACGGTTCTTGTAACATGTATGTTATTCCCTCATTATTTTGGGAAACCAAATTTTATGAATGTGTTCATATGAGATGTAACCCATTATTTTCCATTGGTTAGTTATTTTTACTATTGATATATGTTCCATGTGGAAAGCATGATAATGATAATGTTATGATTTGACAGGTGCGCCCGGAATTATATACCGCAATATGAATGCTTAAATATGACGGGTGTGCCTTGATTATACAAAGCTCCAATACATTGGGTGAAGTGATTAATCTAATGATTAAATATGAAATTATGTGGAAAACATACTATCTTTGTTCACAAGTATGTGTGGTAGTTAACCACTAGTTCATGATATTTCCTTTTTATGGATTTCCACATTTCAAGTCTTTTATTTATGCTCCTCTCATGTTCATGGTCTTTTTCCTATTTCATGATTATTCTCAACCCATGTTATATTCTTATTTTATATCCTCTTACAGGGCTTCTATATCACCCCTTTTGGTGTATATCCTCAGGTGGCTACATGAACTAAGGAGTGGAAAAGTGCCAATAAGAAGCTAGAGAAGAATAAACTAAATAAATGTTTATGCTGGATATTGTAATTGTTATGTGTGGTCATAGTTTTCCCAAGACACAAAACCTTTGGATCCTCTATGTGTAATACTATTATGTTGTTCATCTTTAAAATGATGTAATATTAATATAAGAAAAGGAAGGTTCTCTATAATATGAAATTTCTATGTCTGGATTTTATAAAATCCATGGGATATGGAGAATGGGTTGGGAAATTTATGTTACTCTATAGGCATGATGAATATGGTTGATGTAAATTCATATTGGTTTCACTAGATGCCTTTTAGTTGTGTGTATAATATGGTTTTATATGTTGGTTTCACTTAAAATGGATCAGGAAGATGATGGTTTTTAAATGGTTTTAAATTATATGGTCTTAAGAAAATACAAGGAGGAAGATTTTGAGATTTTTTTCTAATGTGGATTTCAACAATAGGGATGGGTTTAGAAAATTAAAGAACTAGTTTGAGAAGGGATTTAGATATTACTATTTTGATGAAAAATTAAACCCTTTGACATAAAGTTATTTTTTAACATTGATTGAGTTTTGGTGTTGTAATAAAAAGTATTAAGTCAGTTTGGGAAATTAATTAGTGCCTTTGGATATGACCATTAAGTGGGAGATGAGTTCTCTATAAAGTGCTAATGAAGTAACTCTGGGGTCATGTAGATTATGGTTTATCCTGAATGGTTAGGTCATATGTGAGATCAATTCTAAAATTATTACTGAAATGTGAAATGTGTAATGATTATTAATAAGTCCTTTTAAATGACTAAGATCTATGTAGCTTAGTGGGATGAGTATGGAATCAAAGAGTTCTTCAACTAATATGATTTTGTCACTAACATGATAATGAGTTTCTATTGGGATAGGTATGTCCCATAGTAAGATATAATAAAATATTTTTATGATAAGGAGAATGGTAACAAACCTTCGGTTACATCTATCAGGTATAGGTATATGAGGGAATATTATAAATGGATTTGTAAAGAAGATGGAAAGGGTTTCATGGTATTGTTGGACACTTGAGAATATATTTTTATTCGGTATTACTTAATATTACGAGTGGGTCTTGAGTATATCATTTTTTAATTATATGTTTATGTCTAACAGGATAGTGCTCATGGACTAATAATAAAAAATTTCATTTGGTTAGGATAATTCCATAGAGGATTCGGTCATGTTTACTTATCATGAATAGCTTTCAATAAATATTTTGAATAGCATGATAGTAAACCCAATAAAATATGGTTATCATTTTGTGATAGAACTAGGAGGAAAGAAACCTGGTTATGTGTATTAAATTGGAAAAATAAGAATATGGATATTAATTAGTGAAATTATGGAATCATGGTAATATTTGTAATGGAAAATCACTGGGTGTTGGATAAGGTCAGGTGGTAACTTGAGTGTGTGTTTTAGGAAATAGGTTGGTATGAAGATCAAGTCTGTGGAAATATAGGGTGTCATCAGTAGTGAAGTTGGGACTTATATTATAAATGCAACATCATGAGTTCTATGAAATATTTTGATGGGAATATATTTGTGATTCTTAGGTATGACATCAGACAATAGTTGGTCTAGTGTAGACAAGTAACATCAACCGAGGGGGTGTGACAATAGTAAATTAGGAACTCATAAATCCCATCGGATGTGTGGAATTTTCTTAGGTTCTATGGAAATAATTTATTTCATGATATTTTTTCTAGATGGGTATTAAGTAAATGGTACGTTTTTGGTGCGATGTCAGGAAAACTATAACCATTAAGAGGTACATGATTTAGTTCATGCATCAGGATTTTGTAACTGGGATGGTTTTTGTAGGATGTGAGAGGAGAATTTTTATGTATGAGATGTGTTATTTTTGGGATGCTTTAAATACTTTCATTATTACGGGTTGTGAAATTCACGAAAAATTTTAATTTTAATCCCATGGTAAGAATTTTTTTTGAAATATGGATTCAAATTTAGAATTTTAGAGTTAGAACATCATTAGTTAGTTTATTTGGATATTGTATAAGGCCTGAGAGTTTCCTTAGGTGATAGTATGAATGTTGAAATAGGGTTAGTAGAATGGATTTTGTATATAAGTAAGGTATTTTGGTTTCGACCATCGGCCAACCATGTGTAATGGAGCCCTATAGAGGTTTTAAAAGTGTCGGAATTGGTTGGGAATCAATTCTTGGTAGTTGTAAACAATTGTGGATAGTTTTTTAGAATTGTTTCACCTACTATGGGTTTGGAATGAGTTTTTTAGTTTTTAAAAACAATTTAAATGATTTTATTACTATTTTTGGGTATTTTAAAGTCTAGTGTATTTCTGGATAAAACTATAAATATAAAATCCTATACATAACAAGGGTGAAAAAAGATATATATTATATATTGATTTTCTACTTAAGGGAAAGCCATATGTATTAAAAAATAATATATGTGATAAATATGTTTTATATAGATGAAAATATATTACAGATTAATATTTGGTTATGTCATTTATCTTGCATATGATATAAAAAATGTTACACAAAGATGAAATGTATTTCATATTGAATATTGTTCAAGTAAAATATACTACGTTATAGAAAATATAGAAAGTGATATTACAAAATCTTATGTGTTGGATATAAATATTTAGTATTAAAAATTTACTAAGGAAAATATATTTCAAATAGAATAATATATAAAATATCTTGTTTTCCAATGGAAAATGTATTATGTAAAAATTATATATATTACACATACAAATATGTCCAAGTAATATATATTAAGTATCATAAATATATATTATAATTAATGGATATATTTTATGAGGAGAAACAAAATATTAAAAATAGGGGAAATATATATTCATTATTTTTTCCTTAATAGAAAACCCATATTTTGGACAAATATATTATGTATGAAGGGGGGAGTTTGGAAATTTGGTAAAATCCCGAGTTGGATAAGTTTTATATATGATAAATATTATATATATTATAAATAATATTATTTATAAATATATATTTTTTACATATGGGATCATATTAGGGTAATTAATATATATTTTTAGGGGATCGAAATTTTTCTAAATTTTGAGTTTGGCAGATTTTCGAAATTTTTCTAAAATATTAATATGGTATTAAAATGTAATATGAAGATGGAAATAGGGTATTTTTTGATATAATATGTTAAATAACTCAAATATATTTATCTAATCCTCCCAATAATTGAATAGGGTTATATTCATTGATTTTTAATGGATTCAATTATCAATTGGTCTTAAAGATATATTGAGTTTAATATAATGTTTTTCTCCAATTCATCACCAATTTCATTCCATTTTTATTTGATACTAATTTTAATGATATTATGTTTCTATATGATTCTTTATAAATATAATTTAGGGTAATATGTTCTTTTAAAAACATATTTTTCATCTTACTCATGTCCACCTTCATTTTTATGATCTCACACATTATGACATGTTTTTCCTTTACTGAGCATTGAGCTTGCCACTTCTTTATGTTTCTACCCCCCATGTTATGAAGATGATTATATAAAGTGAGAGGTCTAGAAAATGGTTTAAATGAGAAAATTTATGGCATAATGTTTGAAGGTGTTGTAAAATAATATTTTAATATGACTAATTTCCAGACACTATTCCTTTTGGTTCTCAGGTTGTGTGACTATTTTTGAAATATATTATCTAAATCCGGTTTTATTTATGTTAAATTTTTCTTGGTTCAATATAGTTTGTATTAGGGGAGGTTTTATTTATATTTTGGATTGTTTAATAGAAATTTACTTAAAATCCAATAGATATGTTGAAGCGATAATTTAAAGAATACGATAATATCCTACAATTTTGGTAAAGTAGTTATTATGTGGTTTTCCATCTAATAACGTCCCAATCTATAAGACAATGATATTTTATAAAATATTTTTTTAAATAAATTTAATATTTTAAATATTTTTCATTACATAAAACATCATTTTTAGATTTCATTTCACACAAAACTAATTTTAACTTGCGCTACACGCAACACCAAGATTAAAAAAACATTGACATACTATTAAAATATTATAATTTAATATGATAGATAACACCTATACATTCAAATAGTGGATATGAATAGGATTAATAAAATTATGAACACATATGGTCTATACATTTATATAAATATATTTTTTAGTGACCAATTTATTAGAAATGATAATAAAGACTTTTTGGAAATAGAGAAAATCTTTTTCTGAAAAACAATTTATATTCTCACAAAGAGGTTTTACCAAAATAAATTAAAAAAATAAATTTTGGTGAATTATTTTATTTCAATTTATATATTATATATTCATTAAAAATTTAACATTTATATTATGTGTTTTCTAGAAAATAGATAATAATTAATCCACTCATCGAGTAAAAAATGTATTTTTTAGAAAAGTAGATTTCTCTCATTTTTCACTCTTATTTTAAAATTATTTTTCCCACTATCAGAAATTTTATTTCAATATTTTAAAATAATTTTTAAAATCATAATACAAAAATTATCTGATAATTTTTTATAATTATCTGACAAGATAGTTTTTCTGATGAATAGTAAAAAAATATGGGCTTTTATTATGAATTTTCATTTCATTTAAAGTATTTAAAAACATAAATAAAGTTTTAAGATGGTTTTAAAGGTAAAAATATTTCAATTACATATATACATATATATATGTATGTATATAAATCTCATTTATGTAATTGAAATCAATTTAATTTTGAACATTAAAAAAAATTTAAACTTTTGAACATTTTTTCTTTGGAAAAGTATATTCTCATAACTTATTTAGGATTAATTTTAACATAAATTTTTTTGATAATGTTAGTGGTATTTGTGAAAATTAGTTAAATATTTGGAATAATTGTAATTTATATTTTCTAAAAATTTAAAATTTATTTCTTGTAGTAATGAATATTAAAAAATATAAAAATTATTTACCACTGTTAAGGTGAAACTGGGTTTATCAAAGGGTTAAACTAAAAATATAATAATAAAAATGACCAAAAACTTATCAATCACCAATTTTATTGTCACATTTTGAATTTATCTCTTATTTTTTCAATAAATTTTCATTTTTTTGAACATTTTAATGTGAAAAATGTGGGTATTCATTTTTTCAAACATTACAAGTGTACCACTCACCTCACTTATTAAATTCCACCCCCTCTCATATCCTCTTCACACATCCAAGACCCTTTAGTTTGGGAAATATCTCCCAAAATAAATTTATTAATTTACTCCTATCATCCTAAGAAATTTATTTTATTCTCACATCCAACCTAAGAATCGATTTTTTGTAAACCAAAAGATGTTGTATGAAGAAGCGGTAATATCTCTAACCAAGAATTTTATTTTATTCCTTCATCCACCTACATGAATTACAATTATAGCATGATGATATAATAAAATAAAATTCTCAAATATAATATTATGTTTTATTTTAATTAAATAACCTAAATCATTTTCCACTTTTATCAAATGGGCTATGAAATATCTATTTTTGTGTCCAAGAGGCCTTACTCCACATGAACCAATGTTATTTTTTTTCCATAACCACCTCGCATAGATGGATATAATGATTGATTTATCATTTATATATAATATTTATGACATTATTATGGTACTTGAATAATTATATATCATGTGTACTCTTACCTTACATTATATGAGAATATGATAACATCATTCACATGTAAGGTGGAATACCTCCTCGCGAAGAGATGTGATTCGCTCACGCTTTACATGGAAGGTAGTGAAGATGGGTTTAATTAACATATGTGATATCTGTGAAATAAAATTTATTATTAAATTGTAATATATTATTTACCTTTATTTTTCTCATCAGTTATATGGAAACAGCATTCATGCGTACATATGACTTACATTATCCATGAAAGGTGTATTTCATTTTTGCTCTATAAATTTTATGGATCACATTAAATAAATGTATACTAAATATATATATAATATCTTTAAATTATTTTTATAAATATTTATATTATTAAACCATGATCAATTTAATAAAAAAAATCAGGACATGCATGAAAAAAAAACATGTTATTGCACGAAATGTGACTTTAACCTGGAATTGTTAATGACCAAACAATTTTTTTCAAAAAGAAATCACTTTATAGTTAAGTGGGAACTCATAAAAGTCGAAAAACATAATAGGAAACGTTCAAAATGGGATACACCATTACAGGAATGATCCATACTAATCCCAAAAAACAAAACGCAGTCACAGTAAGCTAGAAGAAAATCTGAATAGGAGCATTCAAAGGAGGATGATCAATGCTGAGGGATTCGTCGACAGAGCTCTAGATCAATGAACCATCGATCCACCATGGATAATTAAAACAAAAAATAGAGGACCCAAATAGTTCTACCTTTACCCAAGACAACACCATGATCCAAAAAATCCTACAGTCCAAAAAACCCAACCAATATGGGGTCTTTCATGAAAGGGAATAATGAAATATTGTGATACATATATCAAGAAACTCAAGAATTTAATTATCCTCTTGTTATTTAATGGTAATACATGTTTACCCATTATTATCCGATCGTTATATACTCAAAATTTCAAAATAATATTTTCTAGAAATGCGTTCAAATTTTATTTAAATATTTATTAAATAAAATTGTAACCAGCTTCTACTTTTTATAAAATATTTTGAAAGTAATCTGCATGTTATTTTATATACAATTTATATTTTCTATTTTACCAAAAATTTGAAAATAATAGTTGTTTTAATATTAATGTCCTTAATGTAATGTCTAACATTATAGCAATTTATTACTTTGTATCTTACATTATAAGTTTTAGAGATTATTTACCAAGAAAATGATTTTGAAAATAATTTTCTTTTAAAAAGTGTTTTTTAATGTGGAAATGATATTTTCCTCAAAAAGTGTTTTAAATGATTTTTAAATATACCTTTATAAGTTTAATTTTTTATTTTTGAAGATATATATTTCTAAAATGTCTTATATATTTTTAGTTTTAAAATTTAATTTTCAATGTTACCATATTTTCCAGAAGAAATAATCCAAGTTTATTTTCAAAAAAAAATCCATCTAAGATGAGATCCGTCGATGTTACTTTATCTCTACTTAGTATATCATCCAAGTATACCATTCATATCCATTATATAAATGATTTATGCTTATAATGAAAATAATTTTATGAAACCCTTTTCTCTTCCATAGGTTATACCATTATTAAATTCTTATGAAACATGCTTCTTTTTCCATGGGTTATGATATGATAAAATGAATAATTTATTTTGTAACCTATTTTTTCACGTGTTATATTTTAATGAAATGTTTATGAAAACCATTTCATTTCTTGTGTTCTAAAATGATGAATGTTTTATGATATTGGGAAATACATAGGTATGATCCTTATTATGTGATGGGAGGAACCTATATCTCTCTCCAATGCATTGGGTAAAGATATATATCTCAATAGATAACAATGAGAAACAAGTCGATGGTATTTCTCTACAATAAGAAACATGATGGTCCTATTACACTATAAGAAATAGGTGTGTTCTTATCCACAATGGGAAACAATTGATAAGTCCTGATCTACCATATTGATGGTCTTTGTAGTTAACCTTTAAATTTGAAATGATTTTATATATTTATGATGGTTTCACTCTTTTATGATATGATATGTTGGTTCATGATTGATTTATGATGATTTATCACTCTTATGAACCATTTTTTCTAAAATCATATTGGTTTTTCTCCAACTCTTGTTTATGACCTATGACATTTTGGGTATGAACTTCATAATTTATGTTCATGATAACGTACCCTTATGATTATATTAATCATTCATATGATCAATAATTTCCTTTATTATTATTACTGAAATGAGAAACTGCCCATTATACAAGGGGTTTCATGGGGGTATAAAATGATGCAACCCGAGAGCATCCCCTGAAAAAAATTATTACACTCTTGAGGAAATTATCCCAAACTAGAAAACACAATCATCAGATCCTCCAGACTACTTCCTCTAGAAAGTGCTTCTGTTGCGAAGTTGGCCTCCCCTTTCACTTTCTAAACCAAGCAAACATGTCTGAGCTCTAAAGAGAAATTGCAGACCAAATAAGTTAAGTTCCAAGGAGGATCCACCTATCAGTTTATATCTCTAAAAATAGTTTCATAATCTGACTCCACCTCTGAACACATAAATTCTAGGCCATTCCAAAGCATGTCATCTGTTTTAATTGCCTTTAACTCTACACCCAGTGAACTCCCCACCCATAAAAACTGCATAAAGAAAACAGAACTGAACCATACTCATCACAAAACAGACTTCCCCCTCGCATTTGACCATTCATAAATGACCCATCCACATTAATTTTATATCCAAGAACCAGTGGACTCCATCTAATTCAGCTTCCCAGTGATCTATTCATGTTAGGAGTCTAGCTAAGTAACCTGCATATTATATGATACTTTTGTCCACCTTTCACCATAGAACCTAGCTCGTGAACAAATCCCTTCATTATAACCTACATAAATGTAGCTGAAGGTCGTACCTCTATCCTCTCCTTATTCTGAGCCTCCCACAATGTCCAGAAAACAACAAGAAAAATGATGATACGGCTCTTGAATTTCATATATTGATTCCCTACACCCATAAACTAGATAATGATGAAATCCTTCAGGGAATACTACAAAGCATTAAAAAACACCTGCTACTCATGAGGGACCATAGACTATTAGCCCATTCAATTTTGTTAAATAGATGGAAGGTCAACTCGGTCCGTGGGTAAGTACAACAATAGCATCGTGAGGCCATGGATATCCATATCCTCTGAATATTATCCTCTATTGGATAGGAATGATTTCAGACTCCCTATTCTAGGAAATTCAATTTTTTCGAAGCCACTTTCCACAATAACCAAGCAGTGCACTCATCACAAGCCCCTCCAAGATGAAGAAGGGTCATGTAATCATGCTGGTTGAAATAACCTGAAACAGAACATATAAAATAAACCCAATTAGACTATTCATTAAAAAAGTCTCCCGAAAGGTGACCATATACTCCCCACTTAGAATAGAATACACAAATATGGGAAAATGAGAAACGTCCTTAACCGTCATTTATGGCACAGGGCAGCACGGAAAAAACAGCTTCTCACCGACCCAATTATCATGACATAAATTGATCTCACCTCTCCTTAACACCCAACATGAGGTGTCCCAAAGAATCTCTAGATGATTTAGCATAGTTCTCGCTAGACTGGTTAGTTTCATCTTGTCCCACTACTCCTATTTTTGTCCATATTTTTTTCTCAGGACATTAGCCCACAACGATTCTCCAACAATAAAATCACATGACATGCGAGCCTGCATAGACAAAATTGTTAAGGATATGTCCCTGATACCGACTCCTCCCTCCTCAATTTGTTTTTCCAGACAATTCCATGAATCCCAATGAGCCATTCCCATGAAATTGGTATCATATAATAAATAATTCATAGTTTTCTCCATCAATGAAATAATACCATTTGGAAGAGATATAACGAACATTACATGAATTGGAATTGAATAAATCACATTATTTATCAATGAGACCCGACCTCTGAAGGAATGAAATATGCTCTTCCAATGTAGTATCCTGCCTAACATTAGGTATATGAGATCCTCAAAGAAAGATTTTTTAACATGACCCTTTCCAAAATAATCCCCAAGGTAAATCATTGGAAATTATTTCCTCCGGATTCCTAGAATATTCTGAATGTCCTGAGCTCTTCTTCTTGAGCATTTATCTAAAATGAAGACACTACCCTTCCTCAAATTGATACACTGTCCACTTAGGTGACAATAGATCTTCATAGTTCCCATAATATTCTAAATGGAATCTCTCCTACCATTCAAGAAAATCATAATATCATCAGCAAACATATGATGAGAAAGGAACCAATCTGAGATTTTGGTGTGGTTAGAAAATATCGTTCATTCATTCATGCCACTGTGCAAATTCTGTGAATGGGCCTCCTAAGTAATGATAATCATTATGGGAGACAATGGATCCCCCTGTCTCACTCCCTGCATGTTTTCGAAGTAACAAAAGCCCTTACCCATAAGAGAGATGGAAATTCAGGATGATGAATAGAAACAAAAGCATAAGTCACACACCCATTCAATAAATTTCATTCCTCTCATGACCTGAATAATAAAGCTCCAATTCATTTTGTCATATGCCTTGACCATATTCACTTTAATGATGATGTCGGACCCAATCACCCTTTTGTTAACATCTTCCACCAACTCTTTGGCAATTCCAATCTCCCCCAATATACCCCTTATTTTTATAATACCATGTTGTTCCGAAGAGATCACTTTCAGTATAATCTTGCTCAATATCCTAGCCAGCTGACTTGCCAAAATCTTATAAGAAACATTACATAAGAAAATGGGTATAAAGTGATCAATAAAAGATGGGTCTTTGATTTTTGGTAACAGCACCACTCTAGAAGAACACGTGCCCCTATTAAGGGTACCTCCCCTAAAAAATCTTCAATGGCCTCAGTCACATGAACACCCACAAAATCCCATGCCTCCAAAAAGAAACTCCCTGGAAAACCATCTGGACTAGGTGTACTATCCAAGGACATGCTGTGTATAGTTCCCAAAACCTCATCACCTTTTGGAGTAGCCATGAGGATGTTGTTATCCTCTACCTCAAGACTTCAAGGTAAAGAACCCATGAACGACTCCTGATCCTCCACTAAAACACCACTCCACCGGTATCCTTGAATATCACCAGAAAGCAGCATCTCCAAATGTTCCAAGGCCAACAGACCTGCAACATTGAAATCAGAAGTATAGGATCCATCCCCCTGATTATTGTTAATTTTACTATTCTGTAACTCTTTTAAACAAGCATTAAAGGAATCAGTATTTCAATCAGTCACTTTAAGCCATCTAACCCCGGAGCAGTGCCTATAATCTCATTCCATGTCAAGTAACCTCTCAGCCTGGAAGCTGCATTTATCACATCACCCATCTCTACTGGAGCTGGTCCTCTAAATTATTAATTTCCATCAAAATAGAAACCACAGAACTATCCTCAATTGGGTTACTTCAAATTCAGTGAGCAATATATGACATAAGTCGTTTCAACTGCCCATAAAGCCCCGCCCAAGACCTCCAATCAGTCTTCTGTTCCCATGAGTTCCACGTCATTTGTAGAAATCCATCCACACTGTGTCATTTTGATGAATACATGAAAGGATTGAACATCTGAATCCCACTTTTGATCTCAACCAGTAGCAGGGCGTGGCCTAAAAAAGAATGGGATAAGTGTGATATAGAGGAAAGAGCAAATGTGTCTAACCCATGGATGTCAGAAAGGCATATGTCCAGCCGACTCCATATGTGCCTTGTCCCTTTGCGATTTTTGCACCAGGTGTATTTACACACATTGAAGCCCAAATCCAACAGGCCCTTACTAGACATGATGTTCCTGAAATCGAGCATACCTCTTATTGAACTCTCCGATCCACCTCTCTTTTCTGAGATATCACCAATCACATTGAAATCCTCACTTATGAACCAAGGTATGCCCACTAGATCAAAAGCCTCTTGATACTCTCACAGTTCCCTTATTTCCTTCATTTCATTGCTAGTGTAAATGAAAGAGACACAAATTTTAGTACCTTTCAACCCAACCTTCACTGTTACACGCTTATTCATTGCCTTCATAAATTCTACCTATATAATACGATTCTAAAATATCCATATGTGTTTATTCATGGGTTGTTCAAGTATGGAATTCCAAAAACCCATATTCATCGCAAAATAATTATTTTACTAATATCTTGTTCCGGTTTCAGAATCCCAAATAATGAAGCACCAAATCCTCAGGACTTTGAAGCTAAGAATGCACACATTACCTTTACTCATAGACCCCGGGCATTCTGTATAATCAAGGAAACCATTAGTTGATGGAGATTTTTTACGTCCAGCCATTTTTACATGGACTAAGGATAAATAGAGTTCTACAACACTCATCCTAGAACATCGACCATGTAACCGGCCTTGAAGATCCTTCCAAGAATGAGACTTTCTTTGTGTATGATAATCTTTTTCGTAAACAGACTATCTTCTTCTTCCAAAAATGAAATCCTATTACTCACAGTTGAACAAAGAGCCACTGAATCTATCTCCTCCGGCTGAAAATCCTCTAACAATAACTGTTTAAGTGACCTATGGGATGAAAAAAGTTCCTTCGCCACCCCATCAGGTTATGTTCCCCACAAAGGATTGGTGTTGTCATCTCTTGAGTGACCCAGCTTGCCCAAAAGGGAATATTGAAAACTTCCAACATAATGAAAATATGGGACCTATGCACCTGTATAAAGTTATGATAATCCCCAGGGTATGTCTGTAACTTCGTAAGCAAGAAAACGACCCTTTATTCTAGTGAAAAGGGAAGAAACCATAAACCGATTCAGATCCAACAATCCCACTTCCAAAAACGCCGTCACCAATCCATTGAGATGCATCAGTAATAAATTAGATAGCTCATATTCCTATGAAAAATGTTTTCCTACCTAGGCCCCATCCACGGAAGTATGAGACTTTTTAGGTGCTAATCTGATAGAATTCAAAGATTCAAAAAAACTCTATAGGATCATTGACTTTGGCCACCCCCTCTGTGGAAGATGACGGTCTAACTTGTGCTGATGACACCACATTGGGAACTCTCTGTAAGGCCATCATACAACACGATCCAACATCATCTGACCATGAATCCTCCATAAAAAGACTATGTCCATGCCCGGACCCCTAATTAGGGTGCCTTGCCTTCCCCATTCTACAAAACTCCACATAATTCCCACAAAATCCAGAATTCGAACAAAATCTGGGTGGAGCCTGGAACACCATGGGTTTCCACCATTGAAATCCCTTTGGAGATTTAATGATAAAACGAGAAGGAAATTTAACCAAAAGGCTCATCTCAACACATATGTGAGGATTATCCATGTCCATTAGCACCTCCGAGATTGAATCTAAAAAAAGGAAACACCCCAACGAGTCACCCACTGCCGCCAAAATTCAAGATTTATAGAAATGGAAGTTGGAGCCTCAAAATTTTGATCCAAACCACACCCTTGGGTGATTCTATACCATAATTACACTCCCAAGACCAGTGTGAAAGAGTAAACTAATGATCACCACAACACCTGTCGTCCTGCTCCCACGACGGCAGAAAATCCTCTTTTTTGAAGAGGTGAATGTAGAACACATATCAGGAAATCTCTAAAACAGCAACTGGATGAACCAAACCCTAAGAGTCCCCAAATTATTTGAACACCTCCATTGAGGGTTTAACTAGACCCAAATGAGACATTGAGGTAAGATTATGTAACTCTATAACCTCCTGTATCTTTTTTTAGAAACTTCAATGACTGTAGTTCATCAAAACAACCAACACTTCTGTTCTCCATCTAAATCGGTGGGATACTACACTACCCAAACACCCCTGACAAGGAACCCCCCCCCCCCCATGACAGAATCCTTGAAATACTTCTCCATTATCATCATTGGATGTCATATTCTTTCATATTATTATAGATTAATATATCCTATGTTTACACTTATTAAGAATTTGATCTCATATTTTCTTATGTTTTATTCCCTATGTTATGAATAAATGTTCAGGTTGGGTATTCCTAAGAGGAGTAATATATGAGAACATATTTTTGGGAGATATGTAAGATCATTCATTGATATAATAAAACTATTCCAGTTCCAGTCTCTAAATACAGTAAACTATTATAGTCCTTGGGCATGTTTTTATGATATATATTGAGTATTAATCTTAAAATATGTGATATTTATGTATAAAAGTCATTAATTGCAAAAATATCTTAATAATATAAGGGGATACAAGCTATTACATTGATATACTCATCTGTAGTAATTTGGAAAAGGGTTTGTTGGGTATTAAATCAATCATTACTAGTTGTATGGAAAGGTGTCCTAACTGTACGCATATTTCACGATGATGGGGGATAAAATTTTGTAAATTAACATTCTATTTAGAAAAAATTATAATTTATTTTAATATATAACATGTCCAAATAGAAACTAACCATGTATAACCTATATTAAAACATATAGATTTATAGGTTATATTTTTTATTTCATTTACGAAATACACCTTATAAATTTATAGTCTCACTATATGTACATTCATTAATATATATATACTCATTACCAATTTTCCATTAGTTATGGTAATGGGGATGACCTAATATTACCAATTTAATAATGGGTGTAATGAAAAAATTGTATATTTTACGAAAAAGAAACATAATGAAATATGGGTTTGGATTAAAACCCACAAGAAAATTATCACCCAACTATCTCAATATATGAGAAAAAACATGTATTGTGTTCATGTCCCATATTCACAATGGTTGGATCATCTCACTATTGAGTCATTCATGTGGTAACATCAACCATCTTTTAGTGTTTCTTCTAATATAAAATTTTATAACAAGTGGTTCAATGAAAAGAAAAATATATGTTTCTTTCTCTAGTATTTTGACCACGAGGATGTTGTTTTGGTTATTTATCAATTAGAAGGTGATGCTATCCAAATTAAAAATTCCATGAAAATGGATGATGTAGAATATATTTTTTGGGAAAAGTTAAAGAAGATATTTTTTACTAAGTATTATCCTTTAACCATTCATATTAAAATTTAATGGGAATTCAGGGAATTGAATAAAAATGATAAATTGATTAGTTTCTATGAATAAAATTTCACAAGACTCACTAGGTATGACTATAATTTCATCTCTACTACTAAATGTAAAATTTATTGATTATATACTATCTTAAAGACAAGTATTCAAATGAAATTATCCATAAGGGAATTAGGTATCTACAAAGTTATTAGTGATCTGAATTTAAATGTGGAAACAAGATCATCACATTAATGTGGTCATAAGAAAAAAAAGGAATGTGGAGTATCATGGAAGCTCCAAGGATATGAAACATCGTGGGACGAAAATATAATTTACTACATGAAATAATTATAGGAAAATTAATCTAGGTAATTTCCTCATGGGGTTAAGACTCAAGCCCACAAATTTCAAAGTAAGGCTAAGAGGTTGATTAACATAATAGAATAGAAAAATGTCCCAATTAACTACACAAACCCATATCAATGCCTAATGTTCAAGGATATTTGAAATTATATGAATCAACTCCCTAACCATCAATCCTATAAAAAATATTCCCCCATAAACCTCCTAAAATTAGGGAACAAGGATAGAAATTTATGATCACTACCATAGAGGTAGATCATAATAATGAATTTATTTGAGGTACACATGATATCTTTTAGAGATATTTTAATGTGTTATTTGATTAGGTTTCATCTCATTATATTATGTCACATAATTCTTCTATTAGTTTTTAATCACCATCTCACGAAATGGATGATGAAATATCAAAGAAACCATTAGTAGAACAATGATGAAGTATAAAATATATAAATATTATTTGATTGATATTTGTAGGAGGATACTTCTTGTGGATCTGATTATTTCTCCTTTGGTTTTATTTTATGTAATATTGGGTATATTTTTTATTCCCATGAATAAAGAACATATAAACTTTTAGGTGAAGGAAGTATAATTTTATATCTTAATTGTCATGATATCAAGTACCATTGCAATGATTATTATGAAGTACTTATGGAAGAAAATATTGTAATATGGGTTATAATACCCAAAAAGGAGGGAATATTGAATCAACTGACCAAGGAAAGAAGTCAACATTGATGAAATTATTATTTTATAAGAATATAAATGTTTATTTTAGGATGAAATACATGGAATTTCCTCAGAAAATGTGGTTGAGTTCCTAATAAAAATCATAATTTTATCCACTCCTATCTCAAAAATTATATATAGAATGTATACCATTGAATTATAGGAATTAAATAAGAACCTACAAGAGAATATGTCCATGTTTTTAATATTTCCCTACTGTTTCACTATCTGGTGGATCAGTTCTCTTTGTCAAAAATAATGATGGATTAGTAAATATTTTCATTGGTAATTATTAGCATAATATAATAATGATCATAAAAGACTACTATATACACCATATAGATGATCTGTTCAATCAACTTAGAGGAGATCGATAATTTTCCAAGATTGAACATATAACTTGATACCATCAGAAAATGGTAAAATGAGAGGTTATTTCTCAAATTTATTTTCAATAAGGTATGGAAACTGTGGATTTATAGGGATTCAATTTGGACTAGTGAATTATCTAGTCATGTTTGTGGATCTAATGAAAAGAGTCTTTAGATAATACATTGATAAAATTGTGGATGTATCTATGTACAATATTCTTATATATTATAAGAGTGAGGAAGAGATTAAACATTATTTATAAATTTTCATAAGGACCTTGAGAAAGGAGAAACTATATTCCATATTTATGAAGTGTTAATTCTATAAATATAATATATCATTACTGGGTTATGTAATCACAATCAATGAAAAATAAGTAGATCTATCTAAGATATAATTTAACAATTAGTGGCATAGACTAACCACAATAAATGATATCCCTAGTTTTCTAAAGATAACATAATACTATATAAACATTGTGAGTAATTTCTCATAGATATAAAATCCACAAGAAATTTTTCATGAATGGGGATAATGTAAAATTTGATATAGGAATGTGAGGAATGTTTCAAGGAACTAAAAATGTTGTAGTTCCCAAATCTTGTACATTCACTTCCATACATTGGATATGGAATTATAATATATAATGATTCTTAGAAAAAGTAATTGTATTGTGTCCTCATGAAGAATGATATGCTAATTTATTACACTTCACACTAATTAAATACTCATGAGAAAATTACCCAATTCTTGATTTGGCGTTGGAAATAGTGATATTTTCCTTATCATTTGGTGAATTATATCTATGGAGCAATTTTTTCTTTATATATATATCACAAGATCTTGCAATGTATATTCACATCGAAGGAGTTGAATATGTGACAAAGGAGATGGTGGGAATTGATAAAAGATTAATATTTATCAATAAATTAGCACTTAGGGGTGGAAAATAAGGTGTTTAAAGCTATGATTAAGAAATAACATGCTAATATATCCGTGACGATTATTGAAAAAGATCCAATACTTCTAAATTTAAATAGATTTAATCTTGACTTCATACTTAGAGGAGAGGAATCTAATCATTCCCATCATACTATTCAACCTTCTATCTGCCTGAAAACCAGAGAATCCTAGAAAGATTATGTAAGGCTATTGATAATGGTAGAAATTCTTTTGGAGATTCACTATAATAAATATGATGTTATAAGTTGTGTAACCCATATATGGTTCCCATAATGAAATTAATTGAAGAAAAAAATGTTGGATATTCCCATAGATCAATATTCTCTATTGTTCTAGGAATTAAAAATATGTATGGAGACCTAAAATAAAAACTTTTAGTAGGATATGATTAATAGAAAAAATTTATAATATGTATCATGATTCTTGGAATTGATGCAAGATAAGGTTTGATGAAAGAATTATAATGTTATTTTGAAACCATTACACATACTAGTATGAGAATGGGAAAACATCACAATTTATTTTTCTATGTGACTCTCCAAAACATCTAAAGGAAATAATTACATTTTATGTGTTGTCAATATCCTCACCAATTAAATTCATTTTATTTACATTAAATAAAATTTATCTATTTACCCACTCTCTAATAAATACATAAGGGATGTAGTAAGGCTTCATGGAGTACCACTCTCCATTGTATATGATCGAGATATGTGGTTTGATTCAAGGCTCTAGATAACTCTTCAGAAATAATTAGAGACATAACTTATTTTTGGCATAAATGATTATCCCTAGACAGATGTTCAAAATTAGAGGACCATTCAAACTTTATAATTTGTGTTAAAATCTTATTCAATTGATATCTAAAGATGCATGTATCAACACCTCCCCTTGTATAGTTCATATATAACAAATATTTCCCTTATAGCATTTGTATGGGACCTTATTAGTCTCTTTATAGGAAGTGATTTGGTCTCCAACATGCTTGGGATGATATTGGGGAGTGGAAGCTAATAGGTCCTGAACATGTCTTATAAGTAATAGAGAAGGTTCAAACCAATGAGAAGGATATGAATTCAACATATTGTTTAAATAAGGGTTGTGTATATAATCATTGATGAGATCTATAGTTTTATGTTTTTAACAATATATTCCTTGGAATATATCCCTCAAATTGGATTATGAGATTTGGGAAGAAATGTAAGTTGATCCCTAAATGTAGTGGTCCCTTCAAGATACTTGGACATATTATGGTTGTACTCTATCAATTAGAACTATATCCACATCTCTATCGTGTTCAAGATGTATTTCTTGAATTTAATTCGAGGAAGAACATCCTAGATCCATCAAATGTTATAAGCTCAAATGTTGTATAATTGGGACATAACATTTTGTATATAGAAAAAACTATGGAGATATTAAATTAAAGTGACATGGTTTTTAAGAATAAGACTTTCCATATTGTTGATGTTTTGTATAAGAGTCCTAGTTTTAAGGAGGATACATGAGATATTGGGGATGTGATAATAAAAAAGTACCATTAATGGTATTCCAACATGTAATAAAAAATCAATGATTAAATAATTTTTATGTTGGGGGTAGAATGTAATGACCCATGATTGTAGTAATTTTTTTAGTTAATTAAATTCCATGTGATTAGTTTTATTTTCACATAACACTAAAGTAAAATGAAAACCACATTAACTTAATAAAATTTTTAAATATTACCATTATATTATAAACATTAAATTTGGTGGTATCAACAAAACATAACCACTTTATAAAAATAATATAAAATGGTTTAACAAAACCCAAGTTATTTTTTTCTTATAGAAACATTATTCTAAAAACTATTTTTACAAATTAAGTATGATAAAATGGAAATTAAGCATCCCACACAATGATAAATTTTATTTAGTAAAATAGATTACATATTTAGAATCACTAGGTCTATGTTATGTTAAAAAAGTATAATTCTAGTTTTAGGAATAAAAATAATATTACTAAGATTATAGATAATTACAATGATAATGGTGAAACAATTAGTTTTAAATTTTTTATTTTACTAAAATTATTTCATTTTTATCTAATAAATTAAATTAAAAAATTTAAATAATTACAAAAAAATTATTTTCAAACACATATATAATTATATTATGAAACATTTAGTTGGTAACAAAAGCTAAATAATATTAGAAAATACATAATTTATAAAACATTATGTTTCTACAAAAAATAATTTCTCTATATATAAAATATATTAAATTAAAAAATAATTTTTCTTTATTTATAAAATGAATTTTTTAAAATAGAGATTAAAATTTGTTTCGATACACATAAATTGTGTAATATTGGTTACCATAAATATTTAATAAAATATAAATTATCTTGTTAAAAACTAGTCACTATGGTAAAAATAAAAATGGTAAATTGTAAAACCCTAATGGTAAATGAATTAAAATATTGTTAAAATAGGTGTAGAAATTTATTTTTGATGACTTATCAGCCTTATATCACTAAACAAATTCAATTGTTTTTCAATTTTTTAACCATTGATCCATGAATAGTTTCATTTCATTATTGAAAAACAATGGGCAATAAAAGAAGTTCCATTTTATTCACTTATAAAAGTAGTTCTTACAACCCTTAATGAAACACCCATTTGTTCAAATTTCATCCTAAAAATATTCCATTTGAACCCTACAAATATCCTCTATCAATTTCATAATCCACTAGTGTCAATTATTTATACTAATCGCTTTATTTGTTTTGGAGGCTTTCAGGATAATGTTCATGATCTGAATGTGAGTATTACTAAACCCCAACACTATTATTCATGTTTTTCTCTTCCAAAACTACAATAACCATAATAATATAATGACATAAATATCATTAGTATAATTTAGTGTTATTATATAAAATTAACAATAACTAGTTTTTCATTTCTTACCACATAAAAATTGAACAAATGTCAATTGTGCGTTTATGTGGACAACCCCCTCCACAAAGTGATGTCTTCCATTTTCAGTATCTCCGCTCTTAACTATATTCAAATGAAGAATATTTTATTTTTATATTATATTATTATTATTATTATTAATTGATAATTTATAATACTCCTTTAATCCTTCACTTTATTTGGTAAATGAAAAAGATAATTGTGTGTTGTATATAATACCACCTCCATTAAGTATCGTTTTTCATTTTTCATTTTGATTCTCGTTATTCATCCTAAACACTTAAAATAAATTTAAAAATCATAAAAAAAATCTAAATAATTTCATCATGCTTATATTATAATGATTTTATATCAAAATAAAAAAATTATTAACCATACCCACCTATTAAATTTTGTATGTTCATTTTTCGGTCAATTTGACCACATACTTCAACATTGCTATAAAACTCTATCATGGTTGACTTTGGGAACATAAATAAAAATATTATTATTATTTAATAATGAAATAATAATTTTTTCTAGTTATATAATTTGTATATTAGTTATTTAAATTATTATTAAAATATCACATTTTATTGCTAAAACGACACAAATAAGCTGACACATATTTCATTTTCACATAAACATAAGAAAAAAATATATAATAAATAAAACTGAAATGAAAATAAATAATCCTTATTAAATTAAATATAGATTAGTGAGAATCAAAATAATATATCTAATAAATTTAATTGGATTATTAAAGAAGTTAGGCACATGAGCAGATTAAATCAAGAATAACGTAATGGTTTAATATCTCAAATTTAATTTCTTAAGACATATATCTTATTATATAACATGTTTTATTTGGAATGTTTTATCCAATAAACCTTTTATATTTTTTATCAAGAAAATATAATTATTCCTATTATTTAATGATTCATTTTAAATTGTATCCTTTATGGGGTCTGGAATTGAAATGTTCTAACATTGTAATGGTTTCTTTGTCTCATTTTCAACTATATTGGAAAAGTTTGATATTATGAAGAATAATTTATTTTAAATGGACAATTTACTAACCTATTGATTTCAAAAGTTCAAATAACTTCAATTTTAAGAAATTTTAATATCTATTTCATGATATTCCCACCAAGATCCTTTTAATCCTTTGTTAACAATATCATAAGGGTTTCATAAATACAAGTTCTCATTCATTGGTTCATTTTCATTCTTTGTTGAATATACTTTTCAATATTTATTTAATCCTTCAATTCCTATATTTTATATATTAAATCGTATTATTGTTTTGGTAAATTAATTCTCATCATCAAACACCAGTTCCTTGAAAGAAATTTTTCTGTAATAAAATTATACCATTGGTAAAAATAACACCTATTCTTACCAACAAATCATTTTCTACAATATAAATGTTCTTTATATTAAAATAATTTTCTTTAATGAAATTATTTATTTTTAATTTTATATTCATTTTATTTAACATTAACTCATTTATCAAATAAAATTATTTTTACATTTCATTGATGTGATTTTTAATGGCCAAAAAACCATAATAAAGGCATTTATTTCCATTATTTGTCACTCTGAATTTATTAGCTAGATTTTATATTTATTTTGAAGGGTTATTTTTTTCAAAATAATTAAATTTATTTCATTTATTTTCTTATATTTTCTTTATCAAAAATGATTTCAAAGTAATAAATACATTATATTTTATAGCAATGTTTATAAGATTTTTTGGAAACATCAATATTTTCACATATATTTTTTCCCAAAGGTTTATCTACCATTAATTGATGTTTTTATAAAAAAAATTGTTATAAAATTATTTCTCGTTTTAAATTATATTTTTGATATATAATGATTTATAAATTTCATGTATTGTGATGTGTTTGATATTTTTCTAAAACTCATTCGTTTCTTCCGTGGGTTCTTTAGGATATGCTAATGATTGATATTAAGATGAACATGTATGTATAGATGAATAGGGATGGGGTCCTATATTTCTAGATAATTAATTGGTTTAAATGTATATCTCATTATATATTTATGTTTGGGAATAATGATTTTTTCACATGTGCATGAGAATAATGATTTTGGTCACATTTTCAGGTAAGTACATAATGAGTTTTTTTCACATAAGAATTGAAATAATAAGTTTTCTTAAACCTAATGTTTTCTACATTTTCTGGTTTTTTATTAAGTTATGATTCATTTCCCAGATGTATTTCATGTTCTTTGTATTCTATTTTTTCATTTAACTCTTTATTTTTTTTGAAAATATTCATCACACTTATTTTTTCTCACATGTTTTATGATTATTGAGATGTATTTTGAGCCAAGTAAAAAATTATGATTCAATAATGATATTTTTATTGTTTTATTTTTATCTATCATGTTTTTTGAATATATTGTCTTATGATCTTTTAATAGTATATTAATCTACTTCCTCTTGTTTTACTTTATGTTTATGATCCAATACATTGTGATATGTTTTCCCTTAACAAGAATTTAAGCTCACACAAATATTATATTCTTATCCCCTAGGTAATGAATATATTTATATCATGTGATATGTCAAGAAAAGGTTTTATAGGAGTGTAATTATAGATTAATTTTTTTAAGTGTTGTAAAATAAGTTGTTTATATAGTTAATCTCTAAGGCACTAAAACTTTTGGTCCTCAAGTTGTGTGACTATTAGTGAAATGTGTTAACTAAACCCTGAAATTAATGTATTATTTAATTATTTCAATCTTAGATCAGATTAAATTACGCAAAGGTATTATTCACTCCTTAAAATATAATAAAGTCTGGATTTTAGAATATTACTTCATCGCATTGAGAAGCTATAAATTTCAAAATCAATGATTTTTTGATATGTCTAGATGGATTGTACTAAAATATATGACATCATAATGTAATCGTTCAAAACATGATAAAATAATTACTTCTCACAAAGAATAAATTTATCTCACTGTAATGGTAAAGTATTTTTGAGAATTAGTTATAGGAAAACTAGTTGATCTTTCTATTATGAAAGAAGTCGTGCACAAATTTTTTCATGTAACTTGAATTTGATAATTTGATGATGTAGAAAATTTGGGGCTTAATAGACTTAAAAAATTGGAATATTTAATTCCTCTAACTATATAGAATGGTATATATAAGTATTAAATTGATTATAAGGTTAGAGGATAAGAGGGTGTAGTTAAATGAATTTCAATATTTTAATTTGAATTTTAAATTCAAAATATTTATATATAGAGTTTATTATTAGAAATAAAAAGTAAATAGAGAATTTATAAAGGGATATATGATAAGTGAGAATAAAAGAATAATGGTATATGTTTTTGTATAATTAGAAGAAGAAGAAGAAGACTAAGAAGAGGATGAACCATAATCAAGACATAATGGAGGTATATCTCATTTGAAAACTCTCTTATTATTAAAATATCAGATTATGTATCTTTATTTGTGTGGAATCACGTTAAACAAGTTGGTAGGAAGATTTTTTATCTTGAGTTCAAGAAATGTACCTACTCATTTTTAATCCACATGGTGATTCTAGTGAAATGTGTGATCATGGTTTTTAATAGATATTTGCAGGGATGTAGTAACTCGTTTTTAGCAGAGAACCTTATAAAATAAAATTTAAAAGCTCTGTATGTGCCTAAAAGTGTGTGTGGTTGACGTAAAATTATATTTTCATACACATTAATTGTGTTTGAATATTTTTTTTGAATAAAGGTAAAAATTACTGAATTCATTTATTTAACCCCCCCCGAAAAGTCTCTTTATCCATGTGGTACCTTTCACTAGTGAGAGGTATTGATGAAGTTAAATTAATTATACTATAATCAATAATAAGTAACTAAAAATTATACTATAAAAACCATAATAATCCACTTCCACTTCAAGATAATATTCAAATATCAAAACCTATGTTTTCAACTTTAATAATTTCATATATAAATATCCCAAGTATTTATTTTTGTTTCGTTGGTGTCTTTCACATCCTCTTTCTCTATTACACTCCTCTAATTCATGTAAAAAACTATCATAATCACAATGGTTTCCTTATATAATTGGATAATAAAATTTAAAATTCAAAATCTAATAACCAAAACAAACTCTAGATTCTTTCTCCTCATTATAAGCTATCAAATAAAATCAATTTTTTATTAAACATTGATATATTTTAAAAAAATCAATTTAGAGTATCCCATGTGTTAAAAAATATATATATCATTAAAAAACACTAATGTATAGATTTATTTACACCATGGAATGGGGAGATGAAACTAAAATATTTTGATGTCTCAATAGATCAATGATATTGAAACCACTCTAAAACCATTCCAACTCTAAATACTGAATGACCAAATGAAATTCCCATTCTTCTTTCCAGTTATAGACCATGAAACCCCCTATTTATCATTAACCTAAAACCAATAATTGAATGTCTTAGACTTCAAATCAAAAGAACTATAACAAAACAATGCTATAATGTGTTCCATGTTATTATTCATCTTCAAATGATTGTGACCATAGTGAAATGTGTCTATATTTTTCTCCATATGCAAACGACCATGGATTGAACTCCCATTAACATTACATAGTTTAGTTTGACCACAGAAACCATGTATATTTTAAAAATCCTCTAAAATCATTGACTAATAAAATAATTATTTTCTAATTTTTTTACTTTTCATTTTCATTGAGGCATTAAAACTTGATGTGGTTTTGATTATACCTTGAAATATTTTTTTCTACCTTCACATAAAATAACTGTAAATTATAAAAATTAAATTCAAACCACTTTTATAGACAACTGATCTTCCAATATTCAGTAAACTCATTTAGAATATTTAAATTCATTTTATTTTGAATGTAATTCATGTGTTGATAATAAAATTCGACAGCATTTTCAAAAATTAACTCTACAACACTTCACAATCAACCCAAAACCATTACTTTTCTAAAAAATCATCTATTTAGGAACCTCCACTATCAAATATCTTCCTATTTAGAACACGCTGAACATACTCTTTGGCTGAACGTGTAACTTGAGATAGATTCACTATGAAATTAATATTTTTGTTATCATACTTCTTTTTTATATAGTAATTCCAAAAAAACCTAAGAGGGTGTGAATTTTGGTATAAAAGAGTTTCTATTCAAATGTATTTAGTAATCATATTATAATGAGGGACTTGGAACTATGAATATCAAAAAAACACCTAAAAATAGTTTCCCATATAGAAATGGTGATATTTGTATCTATCTAACTCTAGGGTGACTCAAATAGAGATTGGTATATTGACCTAATCAACCAAAATTGATGATCCAAATAATTAATTATTTTTTTTCATTAATTAATTTCTATTTTTTTTGATTGATCATGGATAATGGTTATGAAATAGAATAAGAAAATCCACTATGGTTTTCCTTCTATTTTTCCACAAAAAAACGGGTAGTGATGTCATATTTGTTCAAAAAATATGATAATAAGAAAGACTTATCAGAAAAAAAACATTTTGGGTTTATTATACGGTATAAGGATGAATATATTGATGATATATAACTTTATACAATCAATATGAAACTCAGAGTAAGTTTTCTTGGTTTATCTTATAAGAAATGGTTTTTATTGTTTAAATTTTTAAAATCCACATGATGAATGAAACCATGAAATAAGGCCCTTAGTTTTTCAATATCTTTCCTTTTATTTTGAATATTTGAACTCTAAAATATTAATTTGATATTTTTAACCCCAAATACATTCTTTTTTGGGTGAGATTCCCTATTTTCATTTACACCTATGGAAATAGGGGGCTCCAATTAAACTCGATTATATTATAGAGATTCTTATCTACAGTGAGGGGTTCATGTATTATAGGACCTTTCACACTTATTCTTGAGTTTATTCTAACATGAATCTTGATTGTACCCTTTCAAATAAACTAATTTTTATATGATTTAGGGGGTAATAACTTCCATCAGGATGTTACCTCTAGATGGGTTCTTTATATTTGATCTAAATATAAAATATTTTATTCCAGCTTTGTGTTTCTCTTTTTTTTGTTTGATGATGTTTTTCCTGTTCGATTCTGCATGTTTATTTTCTTTCTCGGTGATGTTGTGATCACGGTTTGGACTGGTTGGCAGTGATGTTGATAGTTGTGGTTATGAGATGTTACATGATGAAGGTGCCTGGATAGTAGTGATGGTGATGAGTCAATGTGAAGGTGGTGAGGGTGAAAAGTTGAAAAGGTCGGTGAGGTGAAAATGGCTTCTCAGGCGGCTTGTTTTGCCCGCATTTTGTTTTCAAATTTTTTAATTTGAATTTTCAATTTTGAATATGGCTTTTCATACTGCTATATGTTGTGTATTGATGTTTAAGTTGGAGGTGTTTGAATCTGTATTGGTTTTTGTAAGGTTCCCACTCACCCAAAAAGTGGTTTATTTTAGAAAATCAAAAAAACAATTCGGCTAAATATAAAATATTTGGATATCCCCTTACTTAGTGTGATTCTTACAAAAAACCACCTCAAAAGTGTAGTTCAAAGACTCTCTTCAAGGAAGTTCCAAATGAACTTAATATTGAAATTTTTATTTTGAGTTCTAATGATGTTGAAGCTTTGATACCTGATTAATAGAAGGTTATAGTCACCCTTATGAATATCAAAGATAAGGGAATATAAGTCAGGAAACCAAATCTTTCACCATTAAGGATACAATGTGGGGTTAATCTTCTTTTTCTAATTCCTAATTACATTTTAGTTGGATTTGGGTGGACACTTTTTCGACCCATACCCAATATGTGTTTGATACACTATATTTTATTCCAACTGATTATTAGGGATTCACAGTTTCTATATCTACATATCAAAATTAAGAAATAAAGAATGCAGAGAAAGTTACTATGTCTCGTCTTAGAAGGATAGGAAGGTTTTACAGGGGAGGGGGATGTCATTTATAATGATTGTGGGAAAATGAAATATAACAGGTAAAAATTTCCACTATAAATTCCTATAAATTAAATCAATTTTCATAAACATTATACTATATTTGGTGAAAATGCATGGAAGTATGATGTTTTTGGATAATATTAATAGTCCTAACATGATTTTTTATTATTTTCATAAGTATATTTTTTCCCATTTTTTCATTCTAATAATATTAGAATTATCATTATATGGAATTTTGATAAAAAATTTCTTGATGATATTTTTTAGTTCAAATTTTTCATTATATAGTTAGTAGTGGGAACGAATTCTATTGGAAATATTTTATCAATGTTTTAAATTGGAGAATTACTCGTTTATTTTTAGTATGACTTTTATAACCTTACTAATATTAATCAAGACCTATGGATTATCATGAGGGTTTTTAATTTTTTTACAAATAATAATGACTATTTTTTTACAGATAGGTTTCTCCAAAAAAATAATTTTAGACCATATTCTTAGTGTTGTTTCTTTTTGTATATTGATTAATTGAATCTATGCCTTTATTTTTTGTAAATTTTAGTGTAAAAATAAGGGATTTATTAATCTAGATCTTCATACATGTATTTATTCTAATTCTTCTCCCTCTTTATATATAATATAAAATTATTTAAGGGTCTTAAAATGGTCATTTTATTAGTTTTATGAGGGGGAGACTTGATCATAACTAGAGGACTAAAAACATATATTTAAACTATTAATAACCTAAGAGGAGCACCACAAAGGTTCTAGATGTACAGTCTTATATAATAAGGTTTTTTTAATCATTGGTATCATTAATAAGATTATTTTTTTGAGAATCTATACTTAAATAAAAGATCTAAAATTATATTAATGAATGAGTGAGATACAAATTCTAAATTATTCCATGATTATTTGAAGACTATAAATTTGAGAAATATTATCAGGATGATCAGTGATGGATTGGGTAGTGGGTTTAATGTTTTTTAATTCAAAATCCATATTTATGGATGAATTCTAATAATTATTATAAACTTATGGTGCATGTAACATAATTAGCCCAGATTTATTTGAGGATGTTAAAGTAGTTAATGAAGAATATGGTTCTAACATTTATGGTTACTTTTATTATAATAAAAATTAGAAATTTTTATTTTCTATAGGTAATGACAAGAACCACAGTCCTAATGGTTATACAGGTTGTTTCTTTAATGAAATATGGGCTAATATTGGTTATAGTTTTTTTGAGGGGGTTAAAAATTTCATTAAATAATTTTTAATCAAATAGTTTTTATTTCACTATTGTTTTCCCGATTTATGAAGTGGTTAATCAAAAAAAAACTATCTAATTTTGATCATATTAAATTTCTAATATTTTTTATGGGGGTGTTTAAAATTTATGGGTCTATAATATTAAAAAAAATATAGACTTAATGGGGTTGAGAAAGGTGATCATTCCGGTTGTGGTATCTCTAAAATCATTTTAATTTTTAGGAGTTTTTAAGGAACTATAAAAAAATGAAAATTATTCTTATATATACAATAAATACTAATATTTTTAAGGGTTATTACTTGATTCCTGCTATTATTTAGAGGATATACTATGTATACTTAAATTTATATTTAAATTCATTAAATGGTTTATTAAAATTATTTCAACTACTTGGTATTTTAATATGATCCATGTGGAGATATGTGGCTTCTTCGCGGGTAAAACCGACAGAGACAATGTGATATCTTATAACCCTTCATTTTAATTTATTTTATAGATTATTTTTCTATGTTTCTTATAAAAGACACCAAGAATAAGGGATTTAGGTCTCATCCTATGTATCACAGGCTTTGGATTTCTCATATTATGTTCGTCGATGACATATTTCTATTATCTAGAGTTAACCCTTGATCAATTAGGATTTTTCTAGGGATTTGTGTGACATTTGGCATGCTCTTAGTCTCTCCATAAATGAATATAAATAAATATATTATTTTCAAGAAACACCCATGTGTTCAAGAGTTATATTATTCATAATTTATATTTTTTTATGATAATATCCTAGAAAAATACATTGGTGTTCCTATATCATTAAAAATATATTTTTTTATTTTTGATAACCATCCCTTACAAAACACCACTCAATTTTTCTTTTGTTCTTCTAGAAATTTTGAGTTATATTGGTCGGGTGGTTCTTCATAATGTTTTATTTGGATCAATAATTTTTTAACAGGGTTGAATCACTATCTTTCCCAAAACTCTTCTCAATATTATTAATTGTTTTTATAGGGTGATTTTCTAATCAATGAAAGTGAAGATGAAAAAGGATCTCATTACCTACAAAGAAATGATTCATTCTGTTTGTATAGGAGTCCATGTTATTATATATTATTATAAAGACAAAACAAATCTTAAGAATCAATATATTTTAAATTTTTTATGCTTAAAAAAATCTATTTTGGATCGATAGAATCATAATTATTATTTTTGGGATTTTCCCTTCTCAATATCCATGTTGAATATATTTTTTTCTTATGATTTCAAAAATTTACATTAATTGAGAATTAAATCCATTAAATGTGATACCCATCATGGTGATATTATCATGTTTAAGTGTAATTGGTATAAATTATATATGGTGACCATAGTGGTTACATTATTCCATTTGTGGTTTGGAGGGAAACCAAAATAATTCTCAGTCTATTAGGGTCCATTTTCTACACTTATGAATGGTTTCTTGATGTGGACGATAGTCTAGGATATGCTTTAAATGTGGGAGAGGTAATCTTATTTTATAATCATTTATTCTATTTTATTCCAATTTTAATATAAGATCACTTATTTTTTTCATTTGAAGTTTTATGAGGGATTATGCATAATTTGAATTATTTGTATAATATTTCATTTCCTACTAGAAATTGGAATACCCCACTACATTATATTATCAAAAAATTTGTTTTAAATTATTTTATCCATTTATTTTTTAGGATCTTGATTATTTTCGTTGTGTATTCGATATGGAAATCAAGAAATGACCTTGTTTTTTTAAACAAGGATTCTCTTATGATGTATAAGTTATCCATATATTTTTCATCTGAAACTAAAAAATTATAATAAAAAATATATAAAGGTTATCATTTTTTAACTAGACTTGGATGAGGCCTCTGAATTTCCATCATTTGTTACTCCAATTTGACGTGGTTCCCTTGATATATTCTATGATTTTATAGGTTAAAGGTTCTGGGTGCCCTGATTGCCCTAGCCATTTTATTAAGATATATAACTTATTTTTTGGGTTATTTATTTTTATTTGTTTTTTATTCTATTTTTCATCTGGTATAAAGGCAGTGAATGGATAGACTACTTTAGGTTAGAAAATACTTGGGTATTGACCACATTTTCTTGATATAAAGGTCTGGGTGGTATTATTGGCATATTTTAGTAGGTAGTGTAATGTTGTAAAGAAGCATAATACTATCCATAAATATATTAATTTTATATTTCGTGGATATTTAGGAGGCTTATTGGATAGATTATGGGATTTTAGCTAGTCATATTATAAGAATTTTCTATACTCTATCTGTTTATTGGTTCTGGTTCTCGATCAGGGTGGGTTCAATAATTTATTAAGGTTTCATCTTAAAAACTGAGTAATGTTATTACTATGTTATGTCATATTTTGTTCTTATGGGTACTTCTTTAGGTTTAATATTTTTCGACGTTCCTTTTATTATTTTGTAACTTGAATATTTTTTAATCTTTTAGCGTCCTTAGATGTTATTTTGAAGTATTTTTAGTTTTTTTTCAAAGTATATTGAACTTTTTTCATTATGTAATAAATATATAATTAGTTTTATAAAAACTTCACACAAAATACAAATATGATAATTAAACATGATAACATAAATATTTTAACTAGTTCACCCAAATTGTTATTTCTAAGTAGAATAAACTATAAATTTTTAATGTAACAATTAAATCACTACACAGTAATTTGACTAAAATTATTTATGTTAGGATCACTACCAAAACCAACGGCCACTCCCTTCTACTTATCCACACACTACATCAAGATATAGTCTAAAAAAGTAAAATCATAGGTCACTCACACTGAATAAAATATAATATTCAAAAATATTGCTAAAATTAGTGTTTTATCTTTTCTTTCTTCTCATGAATAATTGAAAATCATCAAAGTTTTTTACACAACATCCCTCTATGTCTCCAAATATTTAGTTTTTCTCTTAATGTTTTTTTTCATATCCTCAAATGCCTATAATATTTCTTCTTAATGATTTTTATCTTCTATTACAAAATATTATATCTTAGAATAAATATTTTAACCTATTAATTTGATTCTAAGATAACCCCTTATGGTCAAGTAAATGCTTCTATAAAGTATCATATTTCTCCGTTATTTAAAATTGTATCAATTATTTAACAATTTCAATATCTATCCAAGCCATTTCATGGACATGTCTACGATGATATGGATTCTTAGCGAAAGGGTTTCATTAAAAAAACCATAGCCTTTAAATATATTTCTCCAAAAAATATGATTTTTCCTTCTTAAAAATATCATATCAGAATAACACAATGATTTTGTTAATATTAAAACATGTCCTGGTACTTTCCTTCAAAATTATAATAGAATATTGATATTATAAATATGAAAACATATGTCTCCATGGTCCCCATAAGACCAAGTATTTATTTTTGTGAAATATTGTCTACAAAATGATTTTTGTGACTTCAAAATCTATTTTCTCCAGTACATCTAGAATACACAATTCTTCAACATGACCACCACAATGGTGTGATTTTCATGAGGTCCCCATTTCACTGACCATTCATTGGAACCACAATCTATTGTGAAATTTTTATTAAAAAATATCATTAATTTAGTTTTTATATTGATTCTCACAAACACCCACATTTATGTTACTAATAATGTTGTTTTTAAGTGAATTTTAGAAAAATAATATTCATTAGAATATTTATTTTGGAATTATTCATGATTATGTTTTCTAAACATGTTTTGAATGTATTATGGAAACACTAATCATACCCTTTGTTTATATGTGTACCATATGGTTTTGGAAACCCTGCATTAGGAATGAAATGTATAGATCATATAACCTACACTATTGAAAAAGTATGGATCAATGATCTTATATTTTAAAGAAACCCTATGTTTTAGGAATAATCAAACGATTCATTAACCCTACATTTTTTGAACAACTATATCATCATCAACCCTATGTTTTGAATTTTATCATCAAATTAAGCAACCCATTTTTTGACTGGTCCATGAAGGATTTTTAAATTATATATATATATTTTTTCTTTAATAGTCTAACAAGTAGTTAATATCTCATTAATGTTGTTTACGACTGATTCAAAGGCTCCTACTAATTGGATTAAATCATCCCTAATTTTAAGGGAAGATATAACTTTATTTAAAGGGTTTGAATTCTAATATTTTATATTTATTATATAGTATTTCTGAAGATAGTTTAGAATGGAGCTATTTGATCATCAATATAAATATTGATAACATCATCTTTTAAAAGCACAATTTTATAAAAATAAATTGAAAAGGAAAAACTTTGTGATTATAAAATTATAGTTTCATTTACAATAGAGATATTCATTGGCTAAATAAATGTTTTGATCTAATAATTGTTTTGTTCTCATTGATTTTATACCATATAATTAAATCTTTTTTTATATGTTTGAAAAATCATTTTTTAGAGATACACTTTGGATACATAAATCTGTACACATTTAAATAGTGTTTCCTTACTTCTATTTAAGGAATTTCTATTAAATTTTTAGGATTTCTTTTATTTATGTTGTGTTTTATTAAATGTCCACTGAATTTTTTAATTGTGATCTTCTAGTGTGAGTAGAACCCATTTTATAAATAAAATCATTATTTATTGATTTATTTATGTTTTGGATGTTCAAGCCCATTTTAGGTCTTCCGGGAGTGCCAGCTTCTCAAACTAAGATGTGGATTTATGGTGCCCTATAAAAGAACCATAACACAATGTAAAATCCTTATTATAAAGATATCAACTGCATGTATGCAGTTTTGTATGTCTATTGTAAAAGGACAAACTATTTAAAATCATTAACCTCTCATAGAATGTTTTTTTGAGTGGACTAGAGGATCTTTATGCCCCAAACCAATATAAAAATTATTGTGTTCTTATATTATTTTTATCTACTTATTAACATACCTAAAGAAGGTACACTTCATATAAGAGGTTTATTTTGAATTCTTTTAATGTTTTAAAGAATAAAAATTCACCCCCACCCTCTGGTGTCATCATCATAATCAAACCAACTTAACAGTTGGTATTAGAGAAAGAGCATCATTTGGGATTTTTGGTAAAAATCCATGAATATTTTTTTACTCCTAATTTGATGCCAACAAGAAGTATCAAAGGGTTGTGTTCTATAATTTTACTCAATACCAACAAGTGATGTCAATGGAATTATTTGATTGTGCTATATTAAAGGCTCTAAAGAGCCTAAGTTAAATATTCAGATGAAGATAAATCTTAAAAATGGTTGATCTCATTCAATGTATGTTGATGATCCATTATCTATAATTTAATGGTGATAACTATGCATTCTAGAAATATCACATGATTATTTATTTGAAAAATCATATAATAATAGTTTATTTGAATGTTTTCCACCCTTATGAAATTACTAATAAAGATCTAGAGAAATGGGATGATGATCATGAAAAGGAATATGATATTAATTTGAATTCAATGAATGATAATGTATATGGTTTAAGAAATGATGAGTTTAATATAGTTTCTCAATTTTCGACAGTATATGGGATGTGGAAGTGTATTTATGTTTCCTATGAAGGAACTGAAAATATTAGAAAACTACGATACAATATTGAAAATTTAAAATTTGATAGTTCTATAATGAATGATGATGAAAGCATCACTCAGATAAATGGGTGATTGAGATAA
The DNA here is from genome assembly GCA_963277665.1 of Viscum album. Classification (NCBI taxonomy): domain Eukaryota; kingdom Viridiplantae; phylum Streptophyta; class Magnoliopsida; order Santalales; family Viscaceae; genus Viscum; species Viscum album. Next base: position 1,532,172,507 of record OY728152.1, on the reverse strand, counting down.
ATTGTCAATAATGTGACTTATTTAAGAGATCTAGTAATGAAATCAAATCAAACGTTAAAATGAATTTGTGATTTATCCAATAAGTTGAATTCAATATCTATTATTATACGTAAATACACACCTATCAAATATATAACAACGAAATAATTAATTGAAACCTTGATGATGTATGAAGTTAATATTCAAGTAGAAGTTTATAATCATATCCAACATGAAGAAGTTTCTCTCAAATCTTCCTTGGAAAAATAATCTGATTCTAGTTAACCATATTGAGAAAAAGAGTTATCAAATCATGTAAATTTTTTTTAAAACCTATATAAAAAATATATATAAATGGACTGAAGAAAATTGATTATGTGAATGCAAAGAGAAAGGTTATAAAAAGGTTAAATTCCCTTTACATAAGTCAAAATGGAAAGTAGGTTATAAAATAAGATGAAAGAAAATTATGAATTCTTCCTAGAGTGGTTATTCTTCTTAAAATGATGAAACTTATACAAGATCTGAGGGTGGGTGTAAAAAAAATTTTTATTCCTTATGGATCATACTAGTAATGTACAATCTTCGCACTCTCAAAAGTCAAATTCGAAAAAACATTAATACGATGAATTAAAAAGAATAATACTTTATGCTACAATATAAATTTTAATCTTTAAATAAATATCATAGAAAACGTCGAAATTTTTATGGTTCTATTTTAATAGATAATGAAACCGTGTCAAACCAAATTATAGATTTAAAATAAAATTCTTCCAAATTTTAATTTGATCTGTAAGAAATTAAAATTATTGAATTATTGATTGAGGTTAATACATTAAAGAATTAATCTAGTATTCTTATCAAAGGTGAAAATTATTTGTACCAAGTTCTTGGTAAAACAAATCATAAATGTGTTGAGTCAATAAGGTTTCCTTATTACTTTTCCATTGCTTTATATTTTGAAAATCACAAACACTCTATCTTAAAAAAAATTATTTTTTCCATAATAATTATCTTAATAGGGAAAATTTTCATACCTCAAGGGAATTTTATCCTTACCAATGTCTTCATTATTAATTTTATAGTTTCTACAAATCTAACTCTTTTTATTCCTAATGGTTAAAATTATATTTCATATCTAAAACCTCAAAATCCTATAAATACTTGGTTATAGAGTATGTATTTGTTAGACTCTTAATTCTCTGAAATTAAGACTCTGAATTCCTTAAAAATTAAACAACGAATTCTATGAAAATTAGACTCTACATTCTATGAAAATTAGACTCTGAATTCTATGAAAATAAGACTCTAAATTCTCTGAAAATCATACTCTGAATTCTTTGAAATTTAGACTTCGAATTATCTGAAATTCACACTCCAAATTCCTTAGAATTATGACTCCGAATTCCTCAAAATTCAGACTCCAAATTCCTCAAAATTCAGACTCTGAATTCCTCAAAATTCTGAGTCATAATTCTTTATAATTCGGACTAAAAATTCCTTATAATTCAGACTCTGAATTTATTATAATTATGATTATGAAATCTATAAAATTCAGGTTCTGAAATCTTTGGAAAACAGAATCTGAATACCCATGATTTATAGTCTCCAAATATTTATTTTCATAGATTCCAATCTATAATTTTCCTAAGACTCCAAAAAATTAGATTTGGTTAAGAAATCCTTATTTTTATTACACTTGTTATAGTTATGAAATGATGTCTTACATTCTTTTTCTAACCAACCATTGTTTGAGTGACATGGGTACATGTCCCTATGAAATTCAAGGAAAAATATGACCATTTGAAGAGGGAGCCGACCGTTGGAAAAGTTCCAATAAATACGAGCTCATTTGAATGAGCTCAAAGATATAGTTCCATCACTCTAGAGATTATATGTTGCTGAATTTATTTCTAGAGAGAGATACTCTCATGCCCTATGTGTACTTAACATCTTGTTCATATTACTTCATGCGAATTCAATTGTTTTTGTGTGCAATCGAGGACTTTTGGGGATTGGAAGACAGAGGTGCTGACTCCCTTAAAGTTCAAGGACTTGTGTGGATAGGAAGACAAAGGTTCGGACTACCTTAACGTTTGTTGGCTTGTAGGGATAGCAAGACAGATTCCGATATACCTATCTAGGGATTACCCTAGTGTGGGTAAGACAGACATTCATGAAAGTATAAATCAAGGGACTATTATCCAACGTTGTTGGATACCCTTCTCTTTAGGTTAAAATATTTCATAAATATTACTTGTTTTGTTTCAAGTTTATTTCTATTGTTTTTTGATAAAGGAATAAAGTATCACCTTTTATACTTTCTTGTTCTTCTGTACTCTCATAAGTAATATTCTATACGCTTTAAGGTAGAATCTTTTTCTTGTAAATTATTCATAAGTTTCATTTCTGGAACCACGTTTTCAGATCCTAGAAAGTTTGTTGAACTAAAATAGGTCTTGTAAATTTACATTATTTAGCCTTGTTAAACATAGTTTCCCTCAAGGTTAAAAACGCAAATTGTTAAACATATAATTCACCCCCCTCCCTTATAATTGATCATATTCATTCATACTTCGATCCTAAAATTGATATTAGGGGAGGTCTCTGAAATACTTATATTCACATATATTTTCTTGCTTGGATTTCATTGTCCTAATTATTTTCCTTATAATTTTTATCCTTGTTTACAAACAATTTCTCTTAACTAGTTTTGTGAAAAGATGTTTTCTTTAAGATGACAGGAATGAATGTTAGTTCGATTGATAATCTAAATCCTATCAGACCAAAAATATTTTATGGGAATTATTATGAATATTAGAGAGATCATATGAAGACATTTTTTATTAAGTAGAAAAATTGGTAATGGTTACTGGAGATAATAAGATTCCTAATAAAGAAGTCATGACTTTCACTAATCAAGAAAATATAGAATATCAACTAAACTATATGGTATGAAATAATTTGATGTGTTCTATGAATAGGAATATTTATAGTCAAATTTCTTCTTGTGAAGCTACAAATATTATTTGGAAGAAATTATATGTTACACATTTTGATACATCCAAATTTTTAGAAACTAGAAGAGCTATTCTTAGATCAGAATATCATTGATTTCTATTTATTTATGGAGAACCAATGTTCAAGGTTAAACAATGGTTTATGACTATTTCTAAAAGTCTAAAATCTATGAGAGAAAAAGGTTTAGATGATGAGTCACTTGGGGAAAAGATTATAGATATCATACCTAATGAGTGGAAATATAAGAGAATAGCTATTGATGAGAATAAGAGAGTATATTAAATTAATCTCGATGAACTTTTTGGATCTCTTCTTCAACATGAGACAAGAATAAAAATATTTATTGATATGAATAAGAAAAAAATGGTAATGGATGTGTATCCTTTACTACTAAAAAATCCAAGAATCCTGAAAAGGTTACAAGATCCAGCTCTAAGAAAGTCACTATTTTATCTAAATCTACTGAAAGTGAACATAGTGAAAATGAGCTATATAATCCTTATCAAAGTATGAAAAATATATTTTTGAAGAAATAAATTCAGTATATATTTAATAAGAAATAATGAAAATAGAAGAAAGACTCTGAATTAACTTGTTATGAATGCAAAGGAGCATGGAAAATAATGCCAGATTGTCGTATGCTTATGAAAAAAGTACAGAAAGGAAAACCATTTTGAGAGTAATAGAAAAGACGTATTACAAGGCCAAATCTGAGAAATTTTTGAAATATAACGACACCTGGAGTTCCAATGGTGGTGACTCTTCTGATGAATCCTCAGAATATGAATCTTCTTGTTAGAAGGGTCTTGGCCTACTATCCAAATTACCCATTAAGAATCATTTTCTAATGGATAAGGTACAGAATGTTGAATATATCACAAATGTGTCCTTAAATTAAAATTATACAGATGATAAATAATATAATCCTTTAGATGAATAATCTTCTTCAGATAAAGATAATCTATTATATATTTATGAATAAGTATCTAGGTTTGCTAAACTTCTTGAGAATGAAAATTCTAAACTCAAAAAAATCTTGATAAGTAAATATCAAGAATTTTTATTTTTAAAAAATAAGTATTAGATCGATCTAAATATCTTGATTAGAAATTTTTTTAAAAAAAATTAATTCAAAAAACATGGGGAAGTTAATTCTGAGTAGGAGAAACTAACTATAGATCTTGAAAATGTAATTTCTATAAAAATATTTTAGAGGCTAACTCTAGTTCTAAAACAACTGTTTTTAAGGATAAAATCTTCGTTATTAAACTAATGTCTGAAGTATTTTCCTTGAGGAAGTGTTTTTAAAACATTACCTCTGGTAAGGAAAACTTTGATAAGATGTATTCCCAAATTAAACCTCTAAGGAATAGTTCTGGATTTGGTTATACTCATTCTAAGCTAGTTTTTAGTAATAACTAGTTTTTTACCTCAAAGTGCTCCATTCTACACTAAATTTTAGTGTGGTGGACATTGGGAAAAAAATTTCTTCAAATAGAACTCAATCATTAGTTTTTCATAAATCTAATTTTTCTATGAAAATGTTGATTCCAGAAATCGTGCTTTCATAAATTTCTGAATCCAAGAAAGTTTGGGTTCCGAAAGACTTACACTATTATTTTTAGGAAAATAAATAATGTACCAACATAAATACATGGTACATGGATAGTGGATGTTCCAGGCATATGAATGGAAACAAAAACGACTTTGAAAAGATTATCAAGATGAAAAGAGGGAAATTAACTTTCAGTAATAATTCTCAGGGAGAAATTATTGGTATGGGTAACATTGTTCTTCTTGGAAAAATGTTGATTTCAAATGTTTTATTTGTTTTGGGTCTTAAGAACACCTCATTATCTTAAGTCAATTATGTGATGAAGGTTACCATGTGAATTTTTGGAATGATAAGTGCTTAGTAAACAATTACAAGGAATTGTTTATTATTTCTGCCCATAGGCAAGATAATGTATACACACTAATCATAGGGGACCTTAGGATCCAATATCTACCTTGACTTGGTGAAATAGAATATCAATCATAGTAATGGAATTGAAGATTAGGACATTGTAACCTTAGGAACCTAAGTAAAATCTCTATGAAGAAACATCTTAAGGATCTACTAGAGATTGGATTTGATTATTTAAATGTTTGTGATCCTTGTCAATATGGAAAAAAACATAAATCAAGATTTAAATTAATTAGTGACATCTCAACATATAATGTGTTACAATTGGTTCATATGAATCTTTTTGGTCCAACACAAACTGGAAGCATTAGAGGAAAACACTATGTGTTTTCCCTATTTGATTATTACACTAGATTTATGTGGGTCTATTTTCTAGAAAAGATATTTGAAGATTTTTTTTTATTTCAAAATTTTTAGAGCCCAAGTTAAAAACGAGAAAAACCTTCCATTGATAACTATTCATAGTGATCATGGAGGAGAAACTCAATATTATAATTTTGAAACTTTTTGTTGTAGAAAATTCATTGCTAATAACTTTTAAGCACCAAGAGCCCCTCAAAAATGTGGTGTTATTGATAGAAGAAATCGAATTATTCAAGAGATAATAAGAACCATGTTGAGTGAATATTCGATAGCTAATAATTTTGGGGCTGAAGCTTTATGTACGTCTTGTTATACTATAAGTCGAGTTTTGATTAGACCTTTTCTTAGTAAAACCCCCCTAGGAGTTATGGAATGGTAGAAAACCTAGAATTTCTGACTTCAATGTATTTGGCTGCAAAGTATGCATTTTGAATATTAATAATAATTTACATAAATTAGCACCCAATTCTGATGAAGTAATTTTCTTAGGATACACCACAACTTCTAAGGAATATAGAGTTTTTAATAAAAATACATGTGCTATTAAAGATACAGTACATGTTAAATTTGATAAAACGGATCCTTTTATTTTTAAACAACCTCGACCTACATATTCAGATGTGTTTAAAAAAATGATTATCAAACCTTGATAGAAGATCTTTCTGATAAATAAAATGTTCAAGAAAATGTTTCTAAAGCATTTACCACAGAAAATTTCCTACCATATATTATTTAATAGGTTTTATAAAATGTAGATCAGTTGATTCTTATGAATCATCTTTGTGATAGTGTCAATGGTGATGTAACTCATCTTGTAAGGACTAGAAGTTCCTTAAGAAATGAAGTAGAACATCTAGAATTCCTTTCTCAATTAAAACCAAAAAACACTGATGATGCTTTAGGTGATAAAGATTTTATGAAATCCATACAAGATGAGCTAAATAAATTCGAAAGGAATAAAGTCTATACCTTGGTTGAAAGACGTAAGCAAACATCTATTATTGCAGTAAAATGGGTTTTCATAAATAAGTGTGATGAAAATTGAGTCATTGTAAGAATGAAATCTATATAATTTGCTAAAGGTAATAATAAACAAGAAGGAATGGACTATGAATAAACATATGCTCCAGTATCTAGACTTGAATTTCCCCATATTCTTCATTCCTTTGCATAATTCTTCAACTTTAAAATTTTTCAAATGGATGTAAAATGTGCATTCCATAATGAATGTGTTCAAGTTGAAGTTTTTGTTGAACAACCTCCTGGTTTTGAAGACACAAAACATTCTGAACATGTTTTCAAACTTGAAAAAGATTTATGTGGACTTAAACAATACCCTAGATCCAGGTATGATAGACTTACATGATTTTTGTTAAAAATAGTTATGTTAAGGGAAATGTTAATCGAACCCTCTTTATAAATAAATAGAACAAAAATGTTTTCATTGGTCAAATTTACATTGATGACATTATATTTGGTTCAACTAAAAAATCTTTAACTGATTCATTTGTGAATTTAATGATATATGAGTTTAAAATGAGTATCATGGGCGAGTTAACATTTTCCCTAGGATTTAAAATCTCTCAAAAAACAGAAAGAACTTATATATCTCAACATATGTATATTAAATATTTCTTAAAAAGTATAGATTTGATAATACTAAGAGTATAATTAATCACATTGGTAGCTCAAATTTACTTTATCTTGATGAAGCTGGGAAACCAGTAGATCAAACATCATTTAGAGGTATGATAGGAAGTCTAATATACATGATATCTTTTCGTCCAGACATAATGTTTTTAGTATTCTTATGTAAAATATATCAATCTAATCCTATGGAAACTCATTTAAAGGTAGTTAAACGAATTTTTAGCTACATAAAGGGAACCATTGATTTAGGATTCCTGTTTGCATCTAGAAAAGATTTTATTTTAAATTGTTTTTTGGATGCGGACTTTTGTGGATGTGGAATGGATAGGAAAAGTACATATGGAACATTTCATTTTTTAAGAGATTAATTATTTTCTCAGTCATGCAAAAAGAATGACTGAGTAGCACTTTCCACTACTAAAGTGGAATAAGTAGCAACAGGAAGTTGTTGTGCTCAAGTGTTGGGGATGAAACACGCACTCACAGACTATGGTATGAGTTTTACCAAAACACAAATATTGTGTGATAACACTAGTTCCATTTCCATATGAAAAAACCATGTATATCACTCTCGTGAAAAAAAATCGATATTAGGCATCACTATATTAGTGATCAAACACAAAAAAAAAAGATATCATTCTTCAATTAATCAGAATGCAGGATCAAATTTCTGATATTTTCACAAAATCTTTACCCTTTGATAGATTTGAATATATTAAACAGATGATATAAATGATAACCATTAGGTAATCATCCATATTAATTTTTTGTTCAAACCTGTCTTCATATATTATGAATCTCTTTTTCTTAGGGGGGTATATTTACATGTTAATCAAAATTTTCGTAATCAAAATTTTTGTTATCAAAATTTTTATAATCATATTTTCGTAATAAAATTTTTTGTAATCAAATTTTTCATAATCAAATTTTCATAATAAAAATGTTCGTAATCAAATTTTCGAAATCAAAATTTTGTAATCAAAATTTTCTTAATCAAATCTTAATAATCAAAATTCTCGTAATAAAATTTTTTGTAATAAAAATTTTTGTAATCAAAATTTTTGTAATCAAAATCTTTGTAATTTTTTTAAAAAAACTAAATTTCTTCAAGAAGAATTTCCCCCATTATAGATAACTTTCCTATATATCTGGAAGGTAAGTTTCTGTTCTTAAATTTTGGTAATCATCTTTTTACATATTTGTATTTTCATTTAGTTTAATTTTTTTTCTTATTCACTTTTCCTTAAATCTGAATTTTTATCATAAATACCTCAAAAGATCAGAACCTAAAAAATTTATTCTTCAGCTATCATCTCAATCATTAGATCGGATCAAGATTTTTTTCAACCATTATATCTATCAATTAAGGTCAATCATCACCTCAAAAGCATATATAAGGACCCCCAATGTTTGTACCACATTTATCTTCAATGCTCTCGCGTGCTGAATCCCTGCTACTCTACTTATGATTATTCTGAATCTTCAGGTTTTCCTAAATCCCAAATGTCTATGCAAGCTTCTCCTCTGAAATAAATTATGTTTTTAATAGAAATCTTGGAGTGGAAAATATAAAGAGATATTTTAGTTGATCAGAAATTCTTTTCTAATTATGGTTCTATCATTTCAAACATTGCCAAGTTGAATGGCTGGGAGAGCCTATATGTTTCAAACCTGAAGGCATAGTATCTATTTTATCAAGATTTGTTGATTGAATTCTATGAGTTAGTATGTTTTTTCAACAAAGAATGGAGATAAAAGTTTTCCTTTAAGTGTTATGGAATGACGTACTCCCTTTCTTAAAGAAAGGCTGCAATTCTAATTGGAATTCCTTATAAAGGTGAAGCAGAATTTTGCACCCATAAATTACTGGATGTATTAAGTTCATTTTAGAAGGACAATGCTTTATAGTTCCTTGGTCTGAAAGAAGTAATGACACCAAGGATTTTTCATCTATCTACAAACATCCAGATTATTGATATATGGATTCAAGGTTTTTTTATTCTGAGAAAAGGAGATAAGGATACACTGAAAAAAAAGTGACATCTGTATTTTGGATTTTATGGTAAACCTCAGGATGATAAATTTGGTGAAGTATATTTTGATTAAAATTGAGAATATCACGAATGGAAATTTGAAGTCTCAAATCATCATTTGTCCAACCATTATCTCCAAAATTATAGTTAATTGTTAACAATCATTCAAAATTACTTGTAATTATAAGCCAAGAAATTACAAGGTTATGCTGCTTAGAGATGATAACCTGAAAAGGATAAATGTTGGATTCAGTTGTAAATCTAGAAATTTCTTTGGTTTTTATTAATCAGAAATAGAAGCTTTGTCAAAGAAACCGGAAGTGGCTGAATCTTTCTAGAAGGGTTGAAGGAATATGATGGTGAAGGAACCTGAAGAGAAAGCAAAAATTCTTGCGGCTAAAGAAACTCAATCAGAACCACCTAGGCCAATAAATAAAAATACTTATCCTGGTGAAGTAGTGTCTATGAGAGGGATACAAAAAGAATAGGAAAGAAGTAGAGAATGCTTTTGGCTTGGACCCTATTGAGGCAAAATCCATGAAAGTGAATTTCTTGAAGATCTGGAGAAGAAAGAGAAAGAAAATAAGCATAATAAGAAGATTTGTGAAACCAAGATACTTCAATCCCTTCTAAATGCTGCTGAGAAAGCCTCTGAAGAAATTTATGTTCTAGTTTTTTTTTCAAGAATAACTCACTTTGACTCTGGGAAAAAGGATTTTAATTCCGAAACTAGAACGAGAAGAAAAAATAGTTGAAAAAAAAAGAAGTAGAAGAAGAATTATAAGAAGAAAGTAGTGATATAGATGACATGATAAGGAATGTAGATGAATATAATGGGAAGGATAGTCCTTTTGAGAAACTATCAATCCAAACTTCTGAAGCAGAATCTTCAAAACATGCAACTCTAAGAAAAGAAGAAAAGGGTCAAGAAAAAGTAAATAAGTTATCTAAAGAAGAGAGTAGAAATCATGACTTCATCCGGCCAGAGGATATTTTGGCATGTTCTGAGAAAGAAAATATTGAGGAAGACTAGATTGTTTAGTTATCAGATAGTGAGCATGAATCACCCAAAGCAGAAGTGATCATTCTAAGAGCTGATAAGGGAAAGTAGGTTTTGGTTGATAAACCTAGAAAATCTGTGGTGAAAAAGAAGGATGTTGGTACTTCATCGAAGAGGAAAGAAAAAGATATATAAAATGAATCCTCACCAACCAAACACTCTAATTCGGAATCATCTTCTTTTAGACATGAATTTTTTGTTCAGTCATTGAATAATTTTGTTGATACCATTCCCCTATTTCTGAGTATAGACTCATGGTTCCAAATGCTTCAGCACTCATTTAATCCAAAATCATATTAATTCACCATGCTTATAGAAAAGTTTTTCAAGCATGAGACTGATTTCAATACATTCTTCATTGAATATGAAGCTCATAAAATATCATGCTGGAAAATTACAAATTGGTCAAGGAATACAGTTGAAGTCCTAAGAGTCTTTGATAAATTTCATGAATGTGTTAAGGATGCATTTTACACTGAAGATGGGATGTTTAATTGTCATAATAAGAGTTTTGAGGAAAAGATGACTGCCTAATAGACAACTCGAAAGTAAGAATTCATGGACTTGAATGGGAAGCTTAATTCAGTGCCTATGAATTGGAAGAGAGAAAGGGATCTGAGAATAGTGTTTTAAGAAAATATTTCTATGCAAGAAGAAGTCTGGAAGGCTCAGGCAGATATTCTTAAGGCTCAAGAAGAAAACATAAAATCCATAGAAAAGAAAAATGAATATCTGGATCAGCTTCTCAAGCATGTGGAAAAAGATCACAAGGAGATAAATAAGCTAAAAACCTTTGTAATGAAGTTAATATCGAAGTAGAAATAAGGATAATTCTACCCCATTCTGATCTTTGGTTGTCTTTTTTTCTTTTTACAGATTCTTTCAATCATAATATAATTTTTCTTATTCTTCATATATTTGGTTATTTAGTACTAATATTTCAGGTGCCATTTTTTCCATTATCATTATTCCTTTTTGAAAATCACAATGGGGGATAAGGGAATAATAAAAAGAATACTAAGTAAGGAAGAGATTTCCCTATGTAAGGGGGAGTCAATCTATGTTTAATTCTTATCAATGAATATTTTCGTAAGAGAGAAAATGAAAATTATCTTTCAAGAAATCAAGAATACTATCTTTAGAGATTTCCAAACCTAGGGGGGGTTATTCGTATTCACTTTGATTCATATGTAAAGGGAGATAAGTTTCCTTTTATGTTCACATAGAAAAACTCTAAGTCCTTATATTCTTTTTCATAAGAATGTTTGTGCTTTCCAAAAAGGGAGATATTTTTGAGTCAATATTGTTTCCTTATGAATTTTCCACTCTTCTATGTTTTGAAAATCCAAAACACTATATCTTATGGAAAATTATTTTTTCTATAAGAATTATCTTAATAATGAAAATTTTCCTCCCTCAAATAAATTGCATCCTTACCTACGTTTTCATTGTTCATTTTATGGTTTCTCTAAATCTAACCCTTTTTATTACTAAAGGTTAAAATTTGGTTTCATATATAAATCCTCGGAATCCTATAAATTTTCTGTTATAGAGTATTATATTTTTAGACTCTGAATTCTCCGAAAATCAGACTATGAATTCCCTGAAAATCAAACTCTAAATTCTCTAAAAATCGGACTGTGAATTCTCTGAAATCTGACTCCAAATTCTCTAAAATTAAAACTATGAATTCTCTAAAATTCCGACTCTGAATTCCTCAGAATTACGACTCTGAATTCCTATGAATTCAGACTCCGAATTCATCTGAATTCAGATCCCTAATTCCTCATAATTTAAACTCTGAATTCCTCAGAATTTGGACTCCAAATTCCATAGAATTCACACTCTGAATCCTTCAGAATTCAGACTCTGAATTCCTTTGAATTAAACTTCGAATTCCTCATAATTCAATCTAAAATTTTTTTAGAATTTATATTATAAAATCTATATAATTCAGTTTCCGAATTCTTTATAAAACAAAATCAAAATACCTATGTTTTATAGTCTCCATTTTTTTATTTTCTTAGATTCTGAAAATTAATTTTCCTTAGACACTGAAAATTATATTTGGTTAAGAAACCTTATTTTTCATACACTTGTTATAGTTATGAAATGATTTCATGCATTCTATTTATAACTATTAGTTTTTTGAGTCACATGTGCACAGGTCCCTCTGAAATTCAAGGAAAAATATGACTGTTCGATGAGTGAGTCAACCATTTGAGAAGTTCCAATAAATAGGAACTCATTTGAATGAGCTAAAGGATATAGTTCCATAACTCAATAGATTACATGCTGATGAAGTGATTTCTAGAGAGAGACTCTCATTACTTGTGCTTACTGAACATCTTGTTCATCTTGGTTCGTGTGACTCTGATTTTTGTGGTGTACAATCAATGACTTCTGGGGATTGGAAGAAAGATGTGTCGAATACCATAAAGTTTTAGGACTTCCATGGATAGGAAGATATAGGTTCTAAAAACCATAAAGTTTGAGGGCCTGCAGGGATAGAAAGGTAGATTTTGATATACCTATCAAGGGATTACCCTAGTGTGGGTAAGAAATATTTCTTGAAAGTACAAATCAAGGGACCTTTATCCAAGGCTATTGGATACCCATCTCTTTCGGTTTAAATATTTCATACTTATTACTTGTTTTATTACAAGTTTATTTCCGCTATATTTTGATAAAGGAAGAAAGAATAACCTTCTTAGAATTTATTAATCTAATGTTCTCTGATAAGTATGATACTATATGCTTATGGTATAATCTTTTCCTTGTAAACTTTTCTAAATTTTCATTTTCGAAACCACTTATTTGGAATCTAGCACATTTGTAAAACTAAAAGAGGTCTTATGAATTTACCTTGTTTAACCTTGTAAAACATAGTTTTCTAAAGGATAAAAATGAATGTTTTTAAACATAAATTTAACCCCCCCCCCCCCCCACTCTTGTAACTGAGCATCTATATTCATATTTCAATCCTACAAAAGGAAACAATTGTATCAATAGTAATGGTGAAACACCAAAATTTTATGAGAATTATTTTATTCTTGGTTTAAATTTAATAATTATTTCAGATATTAATTTTTTTGGTGGTATTAATGGACATTATGAAAATCAATTTTTCAATAGAGAACCTCATTTTTTTGGTGTTAAGAATTTATATTGTTCAAAATATTTTCTTAACTTGATTAGTAAAATCTCTAGAAAAAATAAAAAAAAATTACCAAAAATATTAATTGCTAATACAACCAGACCCAAAATAATATAGTCACCAAAAGGATATTGTATTTTATTTTTTTAGGAATAAACCTTTGAACTGCATCATTAAATACAAAATTGGTTATTTAAGTAGTATATGGAAATCTCTATCCTTACAAAGGAGTGATCAACTATGAAGTACTTCATTCTAAATAAATACTTAAAACTGGAATCTCTAAATCCATGTATTATTTCAATACTATTTTCATATATATGTTTTCTTTTCAATGATTTTTTTATACAGGGGAGAGATATATTTTAGCTCAAATTGTTAAATCCATGATTCCTCTTTTTGTTAAACTTTTAAAGTATAGTCTATATAAATAAATTCAAAAAATAGGATTCAGAGAAACCAAAATATTGTTTAAAATATTTTAAACTTTTTTTCTCTTTTTATTAAGAAAAAATATTGGTTTATATAATTATTTCTTTTAAAATAAATTTCATACCTAAAAATATCTTTTCAATATTTAAACTGTGATATGATTATTTTGTATTTTTAGCTCATGAATGTGAAGATTCGTATGAAATTTTTCAAAACAAAACATGTAGTTTTGTATTTAAAAAAATAGAGTCTTATTCTCCTTCATATTATCCTTCTTAAAAATATCTTTTTCAAATCATTCTATGGAAAATTAATTTATCAATAACTACTAGTTCATAGGAAATTCTTTCTCAAAACAAAATTAATGTTAATCCTTCTTCTGATCTATTAATAAAATAGTTGGTTTTATATGTTAAAAATTTGATTGAAAAAAATCATGATAATATAAGAAACCTAATGGTTATAAATAACTGGAACTTTATTAATCTCAAATACCTATAGGTGGAATGTCTATGAATAGATTTTTTTTCATGTTTAGTAATTTAAATGATGAAATTGTAAAGTTGCATGTTGATTTGAATGAATCTATAAATTCGTATGAATAGATGATCAAAAGTTTATTTAAAAAGGGATTGTATTAATTATAAAGGGAGTATTAAGATCTGAAAGAAATCTAGATTTCAAAACAATAAATTAAAGCATTTAATGTAGAAATGTTATGTTAGATGGTGATACTCATAAGTAAATTTTTCACTATGGTGGATAATGATGAGATAATGGAGTTTATGATTAAGCAGTTTTCATCCTCTTCGATGTATTAAAAATGTGAAAATGTTTAAATCACTATAGATCAGTTATAAAATGTTTTGGCATATTTTTAGTAAAAAATTTCAACATTTGGAAAGTTTGGATAATTTTTCTAATCCTTCTTAAGAACGTTAATTTTTTTAATACCTAGTGTTTATTTGAAATCGATATTTTGTACAACATTTTGATTAAATGATATTTTAAATAAATATATGTGTTTTAATTTTTTTTGTAATTTCATTTTTATGCTTATATTACATAATAATCTTCCAAATGTTTAATTATCTCTTTACATACTGTAAATTAATCAATTAATATGAGTAATAAAAATTCTATTAAATAATTTTTTTATTTTAAATATGAAAAAATAGTTGGAAATTATTTATTTCTTGAAAAAAATTTAATTACTTGAATATCTATTAGAACAATACAATGGGGTCGTTAATTTAATTTTTTTTATAAATTAAATAATTTAATTTAATAATTTAAAACCCTAATTATTCATTAAAAAATATTTTATATATTTTCATAGCTCCTTGATTATATGATTTTAACCTTTTATAGAATGCATAATTTTAGGGGATTCTTTTATTACAACATGTATTCCAAACAAATTTAAAAACATATCATTTTTATGTCTCATAAGGGGGATGAATTTATATGGAAAAGATAATATGTAATATATAAATTAAATGGATAAATTGGTGAAACATTTTACTAGAAAGTTTTGAGGGAGAAATTTATGAAGAAAATATTGTTAAAGTAGTTTTTGAAATGTTCTTTTAATTTTTTAAGTAGTTCAAGAAAATTAATTTTAATTTCTTTGTTTATATTTGTAATAATTCCTCAAAATTGTTTAAATTTTATTTTATGTTTTTAGTGGTTTTTTATCATCAAAAATGGATATATTTTTGAGAATTTTTTATTCCTAAATTTCATTAATTTTTTTTTGATTAGGATGCTCACAAAAACCCAAAATTATGTTAATAATCAAGTTTTGTTAAGTGAATTTTAGGAAATTTATATTTGTTAGAATATTTTTTCTAGAAGCATACACAAGTCATTAATACATTGGAGAATATTTGATTATGTTTTCTTAATGTGTTTTTAAATTATTATAGAAAAATGTTTCATACCCTACATTTTTAATCGTAATGTGCTTTTTTCTAACCCTATGTTTGGAGTGAAGCGTATGAATCGTGTACGTTGAATTCTTGGAAATGTTTGGATCAAAAAATGAATATTTTGAGGAAACCCTACATTTGAAGAAAAACATTTGATTTATTAACCCAACGTTTATGAAAATCATATGTCATCAACCCTATATTTTAAATTTTTCATCACATGGAGAAACACTATAATTGAGTGGTCAATGAGGGACCTTTAAATTAATGATATTATTCATGTTTTTTGTAGTGGTCTCAGTAGAATTAAATGTCTTTTTAAATATGTTTATGACTAATTAAAAGGCTTGTACTCAATGGATTAAATCATCCCTATTTCCAAGGTATGTTACAAATATATTTGAATAGTTTGAATTCAGATATTTCATATTTATTATGCGGTATTTCTAGATCTAGTTTGACCCGGATCTTTTTGATCGTCAGTATTAATATTGAGAACGTCATATTCTAAAATCAGAGGTGTGCATTTGTACATATAAAAGGAAAATGTGTGTCATTATAAATTAATAATGTTCCATTAACTTGGAAGTTACACTTTGTAGGTAAACAGATTTTGATCTAGTCATTTCTATTTTTCCTCTGCTTTTATACCTTATTGTTAAATCTTCTTTTAAAATTTCGACAAATCATTTTTCAAAGACACACTATAGAGACATACATGTTTATAAACTTGACTTTTGTTTTGTGTACTACTATTTAACGAATATTTTTATAACTTTTAAGATTATTTTTGATGTTTATAAATTGTATTTAAGATCAATTACTTCTTTTAGTTTTGTGCTACAGGTATGAGTAAAACCTTTTTTATCAATCAAATAATCACTATTGATTTATTCGACTTTTGGCTTCTCAGAGCCAGTCTTAGTGTTTAAGGAATTTCAGCTTCTTGGAATATGCTTTGGATTTGTTGTTTCATACAAAAGAACCATAAGGGATTTTAAAATTCTTATTATAAAGGTACTAACTAGAGGTACTAATTTTTGAAAGTCCCTAGTAAAGGATTTACTAGTGAAAGTCGCTAATATATCTAAGAGAGTATTGGTGGATTGGAAGAGGGGGTCTTAGTTCCCTAAAAAACTATTAAAATTTATGATTTATTCTCTTCTTTTTATCCATTTATTTACTTTACTAAATAATTTACACAATATATAATTAGTATTATTTTAAATCCATTTAAGGTTTTAAAGAATCATAATTCACCCCCAACCCACTCTTAAGGCTTCATTATAACCAAATAGGCCTAAAATAATCATCCTACTCTCTCTAAATCATTATTAGTTATATTGTTTAGTATCCAATGGACTCAAATAATTTTTAATAATAACTTACCAAAAATTCATTCAACTGTTATAACAATCCAATCTAGACATCCCTAGTATGAAGACCCGATCCAACCTATAAAAAGGTATGAGGGTAACTCTCAATACCCATGGGATGAAAACAAGTTCTAGGGAATCAAAATATACCACAAATTAATGGTATCTCTTAAAAAATAATAATGAAAATTTACAAAAATTCGAACATGAAGCATTCATACATTGGAAGAACAAGCTAAATAAAAATACATTTCCATATAAAGAGAAATCAGAAAAAGATAAAATCAATAATAAATATAAAAACCAACTCCAAATTAAATGTATAATCTTTAATAATATCTAATTCAATTATTTTCATTTAAAATAATAAAACTACAATAAAAATAAATAATAACACCCAATATACCCAACATGAACTCTATGTAACCTCTTGGTCACCATCCATACATCTAAACACAACTAAACTATGAGAATACAAATAAATGTACCTAAACATATAAAAAACTTGTGTTTATTAAAGTAGAGTGTAATAGGTAGGGTGTGATATGACAACCCAGTATGACACCATCAAATATTCCATGTGTTTTTTTTCAAAACATTCCGTTAATACTAGTTTATTATAAATTAATTTGATAAAATGTTTTTAGGTATTTTAAGAAATAAATTCAAATATATATTTCAACCATAAGAATAAATTAAAGATAACTTTAAAAAAATTATTATATTAATCTATTTTAAAATATACTTGTGAAAAAACAACTTTTTAAAATCCATTTCGAAACCCATATAAAAATAAAAACTCAAAAATCCAAAAATAATATATAATTGAAATAAATAAATAGATAAAATACAATTCAAAACATAAATAGTATAGAGATTTGGACAATAGTAATAATTAATGTGTAACATAATGTAAATAATTAGAAAAAAATAGATAAATGATAAAATAAACTTAGAACAAGGAACTAAATGATGATATAAAGAAAAAAATCTAGGGACAATAATGGTAATCTCTTATAAATATTGTGAGAAAATCCTAGGCATACTTAGGTGAAATCATATGTCATCCTATTAATGCATTGTTAGTCTATAACCTCATTAATTCTCTACCTAGCCTTGTTGGTGATGCTCCCTCAAGGCCTAGGCCCATTCAATACCAATGGAGATATAGTTTATGTTATAATGATTAGATTGTAACCGTCTCTCAATCCCCCACTATGAAACCAAGGATCCCCATTATGTAATAAAAAATAGGTCAGGTAACATTTATAATGAAATCACCCTTCTCCCACCACCTAAACCCATAAATTAAAGCCATATAAAGCTTTCATATATCAAAAAACATGTCATATCAATACATAATTCCCTAGTGATCAAAAAATATGGTCATGGAATAATGGTATAGTAAACATTTTGAAACCTCTTTAATGGTGGTGCCAACTGGGCCACCTGTTCAAAATAATAGATACACTCGAAAATTCATCAAAACCATTTATTAGTCAATTCCATTCATTAATCACTTTGATGGTGCTAAAAATACCTTATAAAATTCATTAAAATTTACCAAACGTATCTTTTTGATACATTAAATCATAAAAAAAACATATAAAAACCATAATCATGAATCCCATGGGACACCATATGAATTAAATTTGGTAAACAATTAAAAAACTCCCCAATAAATGAAACATTAATTAAACCGTAACCCACACCCATAAATGAAATCATATGAAGATAATGGAAATAAAAAACACTTCTTTAGTAGCCCAATTTCCTCAGGAAATCGTTCATAAACATTTTCTAAAACATCAAACATTGTTAATATTTAAATATTACAATATATAAACTATTCTCAATGAAATCCCTTTTCAAAATCACCTATGGACTCCAAAAAACACTAACTTCTATATAAAATCCAAAAAAACACTTGAAGACATCCATAATATTTAATGAAACCCATTTTAGAAACCCCAAACTTACTGATATATCAATTAAAAGATGATGTATGGAACGACATACCACAAAACATATTTAGATGCATCAAAACCCAAAACACTAGGTGAAATAAGATCCAGCGAACCACCCGAAAACCCTAACATCAAAAACATGACACATTATGGGAAACATACACCCTAGGGTTTAGTCAAGGATAAAAAAAGGTAAGATAAAAAGATGAAGAAAGGAATAAAGGATGAAAAAAAGAATCCATAACCTTGAATAAATCATCAAAAACAAATGTGGTTAAGGCCAAAAGTCAAGGATGTGGTATGGGGGAGGTGTCATTGGGGTCCTTGAATTCATATCATTTGAATAGGGAAGGATGAATGTAACACCCCAACATGAACCACTCGCACCAATACATGTTTCCACATGACATCATGCATGAATCCCCATATAGAAGAGGTTATTGATTGGTGGGGAGAGCTACATGAGCACCGTGGGGAGACTATTTCCTCAGTACTAGGTAAAAATAGGAGTATAAATAATGTAAGTGAAAGAAATTATCAATAAAAATGAATAAATAAATAATCAATCATTATAGTTAATTAATTTCAAAAATAAAACATTCCAATATATTAATAGTATATAAGGTAATATAGATAAAAAAACTAAATAAAAGGATCCAATGTACAAGGTAAATCCAATGAATAAAATAAAGTATAAATATATCCCAAACTCCATCCAGCTATTTTTTTATACTCTTTATAACCTTTCTAAACATCCATCATAGGGTGTTTTCCCTTCACTGGATCTATAAGCATGAAATCTACAAGCACATGAAAATGTGTAACTAGGGTGTGAGTACAAGGATCATTAGGACACCACCAGTGACCCTTAACATAAGTGGATAAGTTATATAGGTGTATTCCATGAACATAAAGAAAATCAATATAATAAGAAATTTATCACACAAACACAAATATATATTCTAGGTCATTAGGTATGGTCTCCACCTACTTTAGAAAATTTATAAAAGCAATAACACCCACCATGTCTAACAAATCACCCTTAGAAGGATAGCCAAAAGAAACATTTTTCACTCATCCCCATTGAAGGGATATTCCATGACCATGTCGATCAAAAATATAACATATCCTCTTGAGAGGATAGTTCATATGGCTAAACCTACATCAATTATAGAATACTGAGGAACAACACAAATGAGACTTTATATAAATGATAGTACAACATTGCATAATATCATGGATGTCTCAAAATGATATTATTCCAACGAATGAAGCAAAATTATAGGTCTCCTTAGATATACTGAGACACATCATGTGATCAATCATCAAACATAGGTCTCATGGGACTACACACAAATTGAAAAAAATTGACAAGAACCTATATAAGACATGCTCTAAAGTAAAGGATTACGACCATATATTCAACAATTAATTGATGAAAAGGTTCAATTTTTGGGTCCAAAAACACCACAAAATCAGATATGATTTTTTTTCAACAAAATTACTGGTTCAAACATTGTAAAGATGCCAAAGAAAACAATATCCATGTTTTGATTCTATCAATAATTCAAAAATACCATATTATAAAATTACAATCCCCTTGTATTTAATTGATATATCAATGATTTCTTTGGTTTTAAATAAGGGGAAGAGTATATGATTGGTCTAGATCATAATTTAACATACTATATTGGTAACATTGAATCAAATTAAGTTTAGGTGTCGAAGGAAAAATATGGGAGGTGAGGAGAGATCCCAGATCACCTAGAGATAACCTAGGGTCGAGAGAATTATGAAATATGTTGAATGAGAAAAGAAATGAGTGATTCATACTTTAATCTTATACAACTAGATACATTAAAAATGTGAATTATGGATTCAGATTATCAATTCCCAGGAAAAATAATATGCTAAAATCTTTTCACCCCATCTTAAAATCCCAAATCACATCATGAATTACCATTAACATGATAAATATATTTTACCACCCTAAATAAAGTTTGATGGACTCTTCCCATAATTCATTCACATCATGAATATCAATTAAAAGTGTGACCCAATCTAATAGAAAATTTCTATCCATGATCCATTTCTTTCATCAAACATCCCAATGAAGCCTTGGACCATTTAATTAAAACCTCAATTATGTGAAATAACATAAAAAAAGTAATACTAGGAGACTGATAATATTAAAATATACCCATATAATTAATTCTCATCCTTGAGAAGTGATGCCATAGGTATTCCCAAGAAACCCTGTCCACTGCTCTATAATGTATGTATCTCGCTCCCACACCTCTTCTTGAAAACAATTATGATGAAATTTAATCCAAACAAGTGGAAATATATTCTCTTGTAGATCCTTTTAACTTGACCATAAAATATAAATAGCAAAATCTAAAAAATATACATCCATATCCATCTCAAAATCCTCATAGTGGAGCACATGCATAGGATTTTTCTCGTACTAACAAATCATAGACACGTGAAAAACAATGTGCATACCTTGATGCTGTGGAGGAAGGTCCAACTAATTTTCCACTTTCCCAATCTATTATACAATATTGAATGGATTGATATAACATTATACAAACTTTCACTACATCATTAGACATTCATGTACTAATTGAGAATACAACTACAAGAAAAACATGTCACACATAGTAAACTCCAAGGGTGATATGCTCTACTCTACAAAAGATTTCCCATATTATGATTCACAAACAGTTGTTTCTGAATCAACTACACCAACTCTAGGGTCTTTTATACCGTACTCAAACCAATAATTGAATATTCTCCAACCTCATTCTAGTAGAGGGGTTAACAAAAGGACCCTATAAAATGACTTAAACAGAGCCATTTGAATCAAGTACTAAAATATTTTATTGTAAAAAAATTATACTATAGCTAATTGATCATCCAAATATCCTTATAAATCTCAAATACATTATCAAAGAATATCCTTTAAAGTCAGGATAAATTTTTGGACTTCCCGCCAGTATGAGAATAAAAGGTGGTACTCAGCTTCTAGTAAATACCAATATCCTTCTATGAGAATTTGAAAAACTATGAAGTGAACTAATAATATCTTATAGATACCACCCATGAAGTCACTCCATGATGTTTTATGATCTCTCGAACATGGTGTTTTTTATCTCATCTACTTAGTCCATCTCCCAGATTTGAATAATGTGATCCACATTGGTCAAATGATCCAATACCACCTATATAGTTTCTCAACCTCTCATGGTCCTGGGTAAACCTGTCATGAAGTCTTTCATCACCTCATCCCACACTACTGGAAAAAAGGCCTATACCCACCGTTAAAAACCGTGGGTATAGCCCCCAAAACCGTGGGTATAGGCTATACCCACGGTTTTGGGAACCGTGGGCTGGAACGCCGTCGGTATAGGTCCCCAGCCTATACCCACGGTTTTCCAAAACCGTGGGTATAGGTGTTATGCCACCATGTCAACAAAACATTCCCAAATTCCACGGTGCCAATGGCTTTTACCCACGGTTTCAAAACCGTGGGTATAGATCCTAAAATAAACCTGCAGGCGGGTTTCGATCCCACGACCTCTTCGCTGCAAAGTACCACGTCTAACCACTACCCTACTATCAATTATGTGTATATATATTTATATTTAGTTAAATATAGTTATATAAACCGTGGGTATAGAGGGATGAACCATAGGTATAGGACTCCCGCCAAAAAAAAATCTTTCCCGCGCACACATGGGAAACCTATACCCACGGTTTTGAAAAACTGTGGGTATATGTTTTTTATCCTAGACCTATCCCCACGGTTTTCCTCAAAACCGTGGGGATAGGTACCCCTATACCCACGGTTCTTGAAAACCGTGGGTATAGGTCAATTTTCAAGACCTGTCCCCACGGTTTTGGAAAACCGTGGGGATAGACCCCCCTATGCCCACGGTTTTTGAAAACCGTGGGTATAGGTCTTGAAAATTGACCTATACCCACGGTTTTCCAAAACCGTGGGTATATGGGGTACCTATCCCCAAGGTTTTGAGGAAAACCGTGGGGATAGGTCCATTTTCCAGTTGTGCCACTTCCACATAGGCACTAGAAGTGAATTTTGTAACTGTCCAAGTCATTGATGCACAACCTTGATTTTTTGACAGGTCAAAAAATGAGAAACAAAATATAAAATAACTTATTTTATATCAGTCCATCTTAACTATAATTTGAGACCATGATATATCTTATTGATTCCTAATTTCACGGACCACTATGAAACATGAGAGGATCTCATCATATCCTCTCTTATTGAATATGGAAGCATCACCCTATCATGAACCACAAGAACTTCTCATTTTTTTCAAGGCCTACCCAAGAATGGAACCATTCTCTTCCAATCATTATGTATCACAACACACTCCAGATATAGTCATTAACTAAACATTATTCACTCCACCAATTAGTATGTGATCAATAATGGTGCACAAGACACTACCCCTCAATCATCATTTATTCCCACCCTCTAGCATACCAATAAAGCCCTTATCTTCCAACCATCTATTAAAATTATCTCTTTAACTTCCTACATTTCTCTTCACAACACATCTACAATGACATTTCCGTTCTCTAGAGGATACTGAATATCAAATTTGAACATATACAATTACTATACCTAATTAATTTGAAGAAGATGTCAGTCATGGTGGGATAAAATATACTATATAATCTTATGATCTATTTAGAAAACAATTCACTCACTTAATAGTTAATATATCCATCATTTCAATGTATAAACCTTAACCACTAGATATAATCCCCGATTAAGGTACTTCCTCAGGGGGGGTTGTAGCTGATGAGACCCATAGGTAACTAACTTATTTCATTGAATAAAAATATCTCCTAAGATGATGTCATATGCTTTACAATACACCAAAAATCCAACTCTGGGTTCAGGAAGAATTAGGATTGGAGCCAACATCAAATTATTTTTCAACAATGATAATTCTTCATCACATTTTTGTATCCATTATAACTTTACTACCATCTTGGTAAGTATAGTAGTTAACAATTTTTGCTTAGAAATTTTATGACTGAATCCCTTTCTATACCCATACAACATGTGAAAACTATATATCTTGAACACATTCATCAATCTTTACAAAGACCAAACTGCATATACTTTATCAAGATCAACATATATTCATTATTCAAAAACCATGTTTCCATTAAATCATCCCTCATATATCTAAAAGTGACACTTTGAATACTTTCCCTAATGTCAATGTGATCAAAGAGTGCTCAAAATGATATCTAGGTGTCTAGCATGTGATTATGAAATCCTGAAATATATCAAGATTTTATGAATAAAAAAATTTAATTTTATACTAGTATGGTGGAACATTCTTATTTCTGAGGGAAATGAAAATTATTAGAGAATTTTTCAGTCCAAGTGGAAGAACAAGATACTCATGCAAAATATAATAACTCCTAAACACTATATTCGGGATTTATTCCTCTCAAAATTATAGATGGGGGTAGCTAAAATTTAGATAGATATTTTAATACCACTATGCTCCCCTCCATTGATCAAACTGGTCATTAATTCTTAGAAAAGTGTATAAATTTTTTATAATGATCTTATCCAACTTCTAATGGTCTATACAAAGATAAAGACTTCCATCTTCATTCTTGGAAAACAACATTAGAGAACACCAAGGGTATGTTCTTAGTCTGATGAATCCATTACCATCAAAATCTACTTTTTTCACATTGATATCTTTCCTCTTGGATGGTGTCGTATGATATAGAGGATTTGATATTGGTGGTGCACCAGGAAATAGTTAAAACTTGAACAAAAATACTCTTTGTGAAAAAAACATAGAGAATTCCTTAATATGGGTATCTCTGTATAGGTCTACCCTATGAGAGAAAGAATAGAGTGATACTATCTGGACCATTTTAAGGATCCTCCTAGTCACCTATACTAAAAATAATTCTATTGGATGAGGGTTCAATCCCACTCAGCCTACCTCAACATCCCATTCATCGATCAATTTGAATCCTTCCCCTTTAGTAATGATAATTTCACTCATCTCTAATAATAATAAATGTGTACAAGTTAACTGGTCAACCAACACATACAAGTGATTGAATAAAATCATGGAATCTATAGAATTATGAATCTCTAAACATTATCATATCTAGTGACCACTATCATACATTTTGGACAGATATAAAGATAATCTACATTTTTCTTAGGGGTCTATCAATAGATAGAAACTCAAAAGTATATTAAATCCTTAAATCTGACATGGAAAAAACATGAGAAAATACAAACAATTGGGATTCTCCTTTATCAAAAAAAAAACAAATATAGCTTAACAAATCATGAATATACCTTAGACTATAAAAGTTCCTTCTCCACATATCATAAATCATAGTCAGCTATATAAGCAATGAAATCCACTAATATATAAAGCCCTTGCGGATCATGAGTAAATTGATTCACCATCCCATATTGGGTCTGCATCAAGTATTGAGTTCATATACCATTATCATAACATAAATTTATAGTTCTTATACATGAGGCCTTAGAATAGAACCACATTATATGACTAGTCTTTGAACATGAGTGATAATCCTTTAGGGAAATAGGGTTGTTCTTGAGAAATGGTCATTTCCTTCAACAATTATAGAATCTATTAGAGTCAGTTCTGATAGATAGTGTTGAAGAGTATATTCTCAACATTGTCTATTGACTGTTTCCCAATCATCCATCCTATCAATTTAATTTCTTTTTCCCAGAAGAAGAAACTAGGAAAACACTATAGAAACCACCTATCAATCTACAAATAATTTGAAGGAGACTAGTAGCTATGTTTTCCCCAATTCCCTTTTCTATCATGAGTACATTACATTGAAAATTATCATATTTCAACAGATTGAAATTATGAACCTATCATTTCCACTTTAGGTAAAGAACATTTTAAATATTTCTAGCCTTATGATCCTTAATACATTTTATAAGATGGTATAAATTTATCAGCTCAGTGAATCATGTTGAACAGGTATACAATGTCATATTCCCATGCGGGAGCACTATGAACTCTTGATCATGTTCTAACATTAGTGTGTCATGTAAGAAATCTTTGTAAGAGAGGTATTTAAAGGTCTCACATCTCATTCCTTCACATCTACCTACCTATATCATAGAATCCAACTATTTTCTAGTTGTGCCTTGATTAAAGAAGTTCACAAACTTCACCATTCAATATTATAGGGTTTCTTCCATGACAAAAACACATTATATAAATCACATAATTATTAAATGTCCTAGTATCCTCTAGTGCCCTGATTTGTTGGGGAATTATAGATATAGAAATCACATGTAGAATCAAACATCATCAGACATTTCCAATGGATTCCTTTTCCCACATCAATTAATAGTTGAAAGAGTCTTAGCTGAACTATGTCTAAATGTTTTTCCATTATATAAATTAATATACCTTGATGGTTGCATCCTCTTGTACAATTGGTGATGAAACTAACTTCATGAGATGTTTATACAGATATATTTCTTGAAATTATAGATCAATACTTAGAGAAAACCAGCTTTCAAACCAAGACAACCAAAAATATAACAATTTACAAACTAAAAGGCGAACCAAATGAACAAGGAATAACCCCCTTATCACTACCAGAAACACAAGAAAGGCCTTTGATACATGCATGTTAGTCAAATACATATATACATATACTAATAATCGAATAGTATAACTCAAATAAATAATACAAGAAATAATTCGCCGAAATGTGGGGGCTACACACAATTTGGGAGACTAGTTTGAGGAATGTAAACTTTCGAAAACAACTCCAGCTAGAATATCTTCTGGAAGCTATGTCTTTATTGGGTAGAAACCATACCAGGTAGATCCTACCATTAAAATAGTCTATGGTCGGATAATTTTCAAGAATAGATGAACCTCTTGAACCAACAATTAACATAGTTTTTTTTTTCATCATCTGTATAATGATATTAAATTACTATAATTATACAATCATTATGATACTCTAAATTGATTCGGTGAAGAGAGATATAGAGAAACGACACCCCTTATCCCATGAAAATAGGAATCTTTTTGAACCATGTTACAACTCTGAGTTCTATCATTTTTTTCTTCTTTTTATGTTTGAAACTATTTTCATGAACCTTTCCTGCCTCAATAAGTGATATCAGAGGTAGGGAGTTCCAAACGGTGAAGTGGCACTGACGTTTTCTAGTGACCGAAAATTTTAAATTGATTTAAAACTTTTATTTAGCCCAGATCCTTGAAGAGCTCTGTGAGATGATTCCAACGACACAAGAATCCTAAAAAACAGAGCTGAAATGTAGCCGGTAGAGATAGTCAACATTTTGGTCTAACCCTTGGTGCTACAGTAACCCTCTACTAGAGAAGACAACATTATACATACTGTTGGAAAGTTTATGGATATTTTTTCAGCTACTATTCTGGAGATCCACATCAGCAACACATCAATGGTTGATCTAGATCGTTGATACTATTTTGGCTATATCTAGATTAATCAAAATCTATTTTATGTGATCCAAGAGTCGATTCCATCTATTCCAACCATTACAGATGCATTCATATAGTTATTTTTTCAAAATTCACACTCTATAATGTAGTTTAAAAGGGGTATGAGATTAATGGTGGTAATCGTGTTTTATTATAATGATGATATCTAGTGGCAGAGCATTACCAAAATTTGATATTGTGAAGTTTGATGGTCAGAATAATTTTGTCGTATGGAAAAGCATATTGAAAGATATTATAGTACAGCATGGCATGATTAGACTATTTATCAGAGAAAATATTTAAGGAAACAATGATGATGATTGGAAAGAGCTTAATATACAGTTTATCATCACAATTCAACTGTGTCTGGTGAACAACGTAAAGTACTCAGTGTTAGACGAGACCTCATCATAGGAGATATAGAAGAAGTTGGGGTAGTGGTATATGGCGATGTCACCCACAAAAAAAATTATTCCTAAAGAATAAATTATACCAGTTGTGAATGGACTATGGAACAAATTTTTTATATCACACCAATGAGTTCATCAAAATCCTAACACAATTATTGGGGATCGCTGTGAATGTTGAAGAGGAAGATAAATCAATTTTGATTTTTTCTTCTCTAGAAAGATCATTTTATGTAATTATTGCTACATTGATCATGGGGAAGGAAACATTGAACCTAGATGAAGTTATGACATCACACCAAGATTTGAAGGAATTTTGAAGACCGGAAATGCATTCAGGTGAGAAAATCATGGTGATGTGAGATGATCAATGTGTGAGAAGTTGATATTGGAATTCTTGAGGTAAAGAATATAGGAAAAAATAGAGGGGATGTGATCCTAGAGAAATCATATGTTTATGGTGTGGGAAAAACGTTATTGTAAATGTGACTATAAAGAACACAAATGGTATATTTTTCGGAAATAGAAAGATGAAGAGAAGGCAGTGAACATCACAAAATCATCAGGAGAAGAAGAAATGTTCCTGATAATGGGAAGCTCGCAGTCAGATTGTAGAATTGAATGGGGGAAAATAAAATATCATTACTATAAAATAAATGGGAACATGAAGTGGGAATGTCGATTTTTGAAATGGAGGAACAAACATGCAGAAAATCCAAAGTGATATTTGTGGGTTTTGGATTCAGGGAGATCGATACACATATGTATGAAAAAAGCTTTGTTTAATACTTTTAAATAGGGGTGAGATTCGGTGAGACTTAGTGATAAGTCCATATATGAGGTTAAAGGAGTTGAGATTGTGAAATTTAAGACACTCGATGGAGAAGTATGAAAACTGGATGATGTGAAATCCATTCTGAGGATGAGACAAAACTTGGTATCATTATGTAGGCTTGATATGAAATGGTACAACATTTCTATATCAGGTCAAGTGTTGGAAGTCTCCCATGGTGATTTAGTGAAGCTTAATATTAAAGAGTATCTGAGTTTGTATCATTTTACGGGGACCCTAATCATCTTTAGATCAAATGAAGATAGTGGAAGTGACCTGTCATATAACGTGAAGAAGTGTGTATGATTCGTTGATGACATTTTCAATGCCTTCAAGGAGACTGTGGGTCTATCTTCTACCCCAAATTGGTTAGGAGGGGGAGATTTGTAAGGGCCACTCCCAATTTGGGAGATCGATTTGTGGATGGTAAATTCCAATAAACTACTCCTACTGTAATATTTTATGGATGTAGTTTCTTCTTTGGGCGACAACCATACCAGGCGACACCTGCAGTTGTAGCAGCTAGTGGTAGGATAGTTTTCAAGAGTAGATGAACCATTTGAAATAACCCTTGACATATTTTATTTCCTTTATCTATATAACAAGATTAAAATCCCATAAATATGTAATTTTTTTATCCTCCAAATTGATCTGGAAAAGAGCGAAATGGATAAACTTCCCCCTTCTCATGTGTTTGTAGGCATCTTGTTGAAATACATTAAAACTATATGTTTTTTCATTTTTACTTATATTTGTGTTTGATTAAATTTCAACAAACCTCTAAATTACTAATACAAATGTGTAATGGCCCAACCCCAGTTAACCAGAGTCGCCACAAATTTAATAACCTTGGTATGATCACAAGAGATCCAGTCCCAATATATTGATCAGTTTATTATCCATGGAAGCACAATATACGTAAATAAGTTTTACATTACATTTTGAAATAGAAATAAATCATTATGTATCCTTTGAACGCACTCATATCCCATAGCCTATCCCTATAGGTCAATTATAATATACTTATTTTCATCCTAGGAAAAATAAAATATAAGGGGTGAGATCAAATGCTCAGTAAGGATAACAATGTAGTAGAAACTATCCTAAATAACCATAAACATTTAAAGAAAATGAATAAGACTAAAACACAAGCCTTTTAAACATAAACTTTAGCATAATATGGAAATGATAAATCAAATAATTCCATTTACTTATTCAAATAGATATTCTACTAGTTGAATAATCACATGTAATATCAATATCTAATCTCATAATGGTGGAATGCATAACGCTAGACAACATAACCACATAGTTAAGGCCTTATCCTAAGACTACAAATAATATATTGTCAAGTCCTTATGCTAAGACACTAGTTTGTCTCATGAGACCTACCAATGCATCGAGGGGCTATAGCGGGCCCTGTCCATCACTTATTGTATCCAATTCATTCCTCATATGAAAATATTGAAACATAACATAGACACCCCGGTCAACACGCTCACTAAGCTCTGCCTACTCCGGGTACTCCTGGGACTCCGTCGAAAGGCATGTGGTCTGCCCAAGACACAAACATGTGCGGGCAAAGCCCGTGCAGGGGTGAGTATAAACATACTCAGTAGGCACCCCAAAAACCAAAACCAAAGAGAGAAACTGAAAGGAATCAGTCCGCTCATCCCAGCCAGAGGGAACCCAGATGAGAGAGAAACTCCATCTTGTGACCATCCTCGGCTAAACACAACTAGTTATCTCAGCTCAGGTGTATGCCCATACATACACCTTAAACAATCTAGATAAACTCAGCTCACACCACAAAGCCACAAGAGGTACCAACCTCATCTCCAGTAACTGTCCACAACCAGGAGAGAACACTTTATAATCACTGTCATCCCAGATGATACTCATCCGAGAGATACACTCCATCGGGTTTCTCACAAACCTCTCAGACGCACACCCGAGAGATCATGCTCGTCGGTTAGCATCACTAAAAACTCGATGAAACAACATAACCACCAAACTCCTCGGATAGGGTATCGCCACTAGGATCCTCTAGGGGATACCAAGACCCACTCCAGTATACGTATCTCACAGATAGGGGATCACTCCCATGGTCCGCTGGGGGATACCACGAACCGATCTGGCATACGTAGTTCTCACAGATAGGGGATCACACCCATGATCCGCTGGGGGATACCACAACCCGATCTGGCGCTTGACAGAAGAACATCACTCAGATAGAGGATCATCGCCCATATAAAGGTGGTCACGATGATACCGGAACCCTATCTGGTATAACTCGCGATGTAGGGGATCAAACTGACGATGCCACAACCCTACCGAAACCACGCACTGAGTAGGGGATCGCATAACTAGCGATACTGCAACCCTACCGACACCAAGCGCTAAGTAGGGGATCATATAACCAATGATACTGCAACGCTACTATAAACCACGTGCTGAGTAGGGGATCACATAACCAATGATACCGTAACCCTACTATACACCTCATGCTGAGCAGGGGATCGTATACCCGACGATTCCACAACCCTACTAAGCACGAACCACTGCGTAGGGGATCATAATCCTAATGATGCCACAAACCCTACGGGGTTAACCAGCTAAATAGGGGATTTTCGCCCGTGAATAAGCGATCACAGCGATACCAAGAACCCGATCTAGGGAAAAGATACTAGAGGATCCTGCTCCGGGCCCACCAGAGGGATGTCATAACTATTACAGTTTAAACATCCCATCGAGATGATCACAAACCTATACGAAGGTTGTGATGCCGCACGAACCCTTGTGGAAAAGAACCAAGGGAGTACCCTCAACCCCTCCTGGTCCAAAACGTTGCTAACCTGAGCGACTCGCAACAACACCACACTGCACACATCCAAGGCCAAAACCGAGGTCGCCATCACGTTCCACGCGAAAAAACACGCAGGATAGGCTGTTTACTCACACGAAACAGAGCACCGGTGAAAAAGGTACTATTCACCGTAGCTAGCTAGTGCGGGGCCCACACAATGCTCCCGAAAGCCATTGAGCGGACCATACCAAAACGATCCCCTCAGAAAAACAAGCGGAATCGACTACTCGCTCTTCCGAAACGGACACCCGGTGAAAAAGGTACTATTCACTGAAGCCAGCTCAGGTGGGGCCCATGCCTGGATCTCGAAACACATCGAACGGATTGCTCCATTACGATCCTCTCGGAAAAACACACAGGATCAACTCATCATCTGCCAAAATCAGACTCCGGGATCGGGCCTGCGGTGAGAAACACCACCAGGGGCGTTTTCATAATTAAATGGAGAAGTTAGTGTGCGAGCGTCAGCTAAAATAACTTCTGAATGGAGTCTCGGATGGAAAATCTGAGTCTGCTGTTGCGTTCAGAACGACGCATTTACCCTAGGGGTGACCTTACTTTTGTTCGCATCGGGGGTCGGGTCCGAGGCGGGTTTGGCGCCGACGGGCGGCTAATATAAATATCAGCGCCCCCCCCCCCCCCCCTTATCATTTCTCTCGACGTTCTTCGCTGTTCTTCACCGCCACTCCGCCGAATCGAGCCAATGAAGTGCCCATGAGTTCGGAATTCGATGGTGAACATTCCAGGAGCGTGCAGCGGAAGCTCTGGAGCGCGGATCTAAGGCAGAACGTCGGCGTTCGCCTGCGAGATAGGCATTTTACGTTTTGAAAATCCCGGATCCCAAATTTCTGCGTTTTTCTCTGTTTTGAACCTGAAGATGGGTAGATTTGGTCCCGGGGGGCTCGCAGATGCTTCTGGATCTTCGTTTAGACCCCCGAGGTGCCTCCGGCGTGCGGCGGCCCGCGGTGGCGCGCGACGGCGAGCCACCGGCCAGGGCGGGCCGGCGGCGGCGGCCGGTCCGGCCGCTTTTACCATACGGGGGTCTTTAAACCCCCGTATCTTGCAAACCGAGAGCTGGATTCACGAGCCGTTTGCGGTGACGCGCTCCCTGCATCGAGAAGGATCTTTTGAACTCACTTTGAGGGTTTAAGGGTTCGGTATCGTGGCCCGGGAGTTAGAAACGTTGTATAAAATAATAATATTTTATTCTTTTATGACTTCGGGCCGTTGTAACTTTTACCCGGAGCGTCTGAATGATGTGCCGTTAGTGGAGTTGTGACCCTGATGGTACGGAAGACGTTTTGAGTTGGTTTTCGGGTGGTGGGAATGAGAACGGGGTGCGGGTCCCACGAGGCCGGGTTTTGGCGTTTGTGGTGAAACGCAGCTTTTGCACCAGGAGTCCGATTTTGGCAGATGAATAGTCGATCCTGTGTTTTTTTCCGAGAGGACTGCAATGGTGCGTTCTGTTCGATGAGTTTCGGAATCCAGGCATGGGCCCCACCCGAGCTGGGCTTCGGTGAATAGTAACTTTTTCACAGGGTGTCCGTTTCGGACGAGCGAGTAGTCGATTCCGCTTGTTTTTTCTGAGGGGATCGCCGTGGTGTGATCTGATCGATGGGTTTCGGGATAGTTGTGTGGGCCCCGCATGAGCTAGCTAGGGTGGATAGTGTCGTTTTCACCGGTGATTCGTTTCGGGCGAGTAAACAGCCTATCCTGCGTGTTTTTCCGCGTGGAACGCAATGGTGGCATCGGTTTTGGCTTAGGAGGTGCGCAGTGTGGCGTTGTGGCGGGTCGCTCGGGTTAGCGACGTTTGGACCAGCAGTGGTTGATGGTTCTTCCTTGGTTCGTTCCTACGAGGGTTCGTGTGGTATCACAACCTTCGTATGGGTAAACTAACATATAAAATGTTAATACTTTAACCTTAAACTGTGAATGACATCAAAACAGCACATCCATAGTCAAACATATCATAAAAATCTCAATGCATTATGGAATATTATGTCATAATAAATCAACATAAATTAATCATAAAATCCAAAAATAGATGTTGACATAGATGAAATCAATACAAAAACTAGTTGGGGGAAATATCTCTTTCTACTTTGAAATAATTTAAAAGTCACAAAATTATAAAAGAAAACATTTATTTTTAAAATGTTCATATAAGCATGCAATGGAATCTTTGAAGGTGTTATAATAGCAGAAAATAGTCTCACCTACCGTATAAGTTAAAAATAAACACTCTTTACATAATTTTTCAAAAAGTTCATAAAGTACCTTGTTTAGAAAATTACGGAAAGATTCCTCTCAAAAAAATTGATAAAAATTAAAAAAATGGTATGAATGATTTTAAATCATAGTCATGGAAATAATAAAATTGTTTTGAAAAACCTTTTTAAGAAACACTGATGTAGATGATAAAGAAGTCTATGTAGATACTTATGTATAAAAAACCTCAGATAATAAAGAGATTGAAAAATTAACCCCGACCTTGTACTTTTCATTAGTCAATTGTACGTTAACCTCTAGTATAATAGTTAAATCAATGTTATTAAATTATACAAGAACCACATAAATAAATATTATATCATATATGATCATCTAATATTTCTCTGTTAATAATATTTCAGCAGTATCATTATTTCAAGTGTTACTGATTAATTATCTTTTATATGTTTTGTTATGTAAGTCTTTTTTGTTATGAATTGGATGTATTTAAATAATATCCAAAATGATATTGATTTCTTAAACATTTTTTTTTCAATCATCATTTGAAAATTATTTTTAATGGTTGCGATGAGGAATGAAATCTCATCGCGTCATGGAGATGGTAAGCTATACGTACGCATGAGGGATAATATCATTCTATTGATATTGAAGTCGTATGTAATGGGATGGTATGTAATATATATATATAATCATTAAAATGTTATATTTATTATTTAAATCGATTATAATTATTATTATACCCATAAAAATAATGAAGTGTTGAATAACAAACTACACCCCGACGTGGAGATGGTAAGTCGTACGTACGCCCGTATCGTGACTTTGTTGATCATAGGATTGATAGAATAATTAATATGGTTGTACCGTATTAATAATAAAATATCAGTATGTAAATGGTACTGGATTTATTATTAATGTAAGTAAATACCAAATAAAGAGGAAGTATAAGAAGAAAATAACTTTGAAAGAGGTGATTAAATAATTTCCTCTTCTTCGGGTGCTTGCTTTTGATTGGAACAAAAGGGCTCCTTAGCTTGCCTTTATGATCAATGTAAGCCCTCTATATTTAATTTTTGGTAGTTTTGAGGATATTTTTTCAGGGTTTGGTCGTGCCAAATGGATTTGGAGTTGTGGATTTAAGAGAAGTGAAGTACCCTTTTATAAGAGTGGTGAAGGGAAATTCAGAAAAATATTGAAATATTAATTTATTATAATTTTTTTTGGTTTCTAATAGCTCCAAATGGATTTATTTAGAGGATATGGTGGGAATGGGTAGAAATAATATCAACCAATTGGTTTTATACAAGTTTAGGTCACCATATTAACCTTATCATTTAGATTTTTCTATTAGTTAAATAGTTTAACTTTTATCATGTCTTCTTGTATTTTTATACTACATGGTTTATATAGTCACCCTAAAATTCCAATTGAACGTGAAGTTATTTTTTAATGAAATCTCTAACATTATTTAATTCATTTTGTTGAATCTATGATTTTTAGGAATATTATATCATTTAATAAAATAGTATTTGTTTTAAAAACTCATTTATGT
The DNA here is from genome assembly GCA_963277665.1 of Viscum album. Lineage (NCBI taxonomy): Eukaryota > Viridiplantae > Streptophyta > Magnoliopsida > Santalales > Viscaceae > Viscum > Viscum album. The sequence goes on along the minus strand of OY728152.1, from coordinate 1,532,137,125 downwards.
CAATTTTGACACTATTTAGTATTCGGTTTTTGTTAAAGTCATCACAACTTGACAACTTCGAAAAAATACATTTATTCAACTATAAAGTTTCATATTAGTCTATAAATTATTGGATTTCATCAAAATCATGAATTTACATTTATTTTAATATTTATAGTATCATTTATTTTAATCCTTCCTTAATAATGTAATTATTGCATCATCATTGTGTCAGAAATAAATTTAATTATTTAATGTTGAATAATAATAAATAAAATCCAATTATGTATGAAATATTCTTATATTTCTAATGAATATTTATATTCTTATTTATCTTATGTATAACCCTATATTATAAATGGTTTATTTGTTAAAATTTGAATTGAACACTTTTAATTCTTCTTCAAATAAAATATAATAAATATCCGAATCTAATCCAAGTTGATAAAAAATGATCATTGTTTTTTACTAAGGTCGATTTTGTTCTTAATACACTTATCTAATAGAATTAGGACATGTTTTTCGGTGATTTTATGTTATAATATTTTTTTAACTTTAATTACTCTATTTTCTTTTAATCGTGGTAAATAAAATTCAAAATTTATTATTAAAAAAAATTATTTCCATCCTATTGAACCAAATTTTACTTAAATATGAAAATCTTGTCTCTTGGATTTTTGAAATTCAATTCACAGAAGCGGTAAAATTACGTTTTAGGAAAATTTTCAAATATTCCTAGAAGGTGGGTAAAAGACGTTACAAAGTTCAATAAATTTTTTATATCTAATATTATTATAAAATAACTCTAATGAATTAAATTGAACTAATATAAGTATTATTTATCTATTTTGGCATTAAAATAAATTTAAATTAAGAATATTTATTTAAATAAAAAGTCAATTTTAAATAATAACGTAGTGTTTTTCACAATTAATCAAAAATTGAAAGTTCTCAGGAAAATACAAATAATTTACCTGAAGATAATTTTGATATTACGAATCCCAAAATGATGTCCATTTCAAAAAAACAAATTTATAAAATTTCAAAAATTGGGTATTACAATTCATAACTACTTTCTAAATGGCTAGTTTGTTTGGTCGTGGTGTGTGCTAGAACTTGAAGCTGCGTACAGTGCAAGCTGTTGTATTATTCAAAGAGAAGTGTATCAGGGAATTTTGGGGTGTTTCATTATTCCATCTGTCAAATAATTTCTTCCTCACAATTTCTATTATATTAAGGAAAAAAAATATTTGGGTGGTTCTTCATCGTTAGTTCCTCAGGATCCCATGTTGCCTATTCCATTTTATGGTTTCTCCAAATAACATTTACCAGATGAGTCATTCGGTTTCTCCACACTTGTTCTTTATTATCAATAATCCTAGTAGGATCTTCCCAATAAGATAGATTGGGTTCCATTTCTATTTCTTAATAGGTGTGTACATGCGTTTAGTTATGAATGTATTTTCTCAATAGTGATACATGGAACACAACATGAACTTTGGAGATATTTGGGGGGAATTTTCAAACGGTAAGTTACAAATCCAATTCATTCTAGAATTTAAAATGGTCTGATGTACCTGGGACATAATTTACCCCTCTTAATTAATCTTATAACACACTTCCATAGAGATAAATTCAAGAAAACATGATCTCCTACTTGAAATTCCAAATCCTTCCTTCAGTTATTGGCATATCTATTTGTCCTACTTTGAGCTACTTTGATATGGGTTTGGATAATCTTCACCTTTTCAATTGTTTCCTCAAAAAGTTCTTGGCCTACAAGTTTTCGTTTACCAACATCATCTCAACAATTTGTAGTGCAACATCACTTTCCATATAACGATTCATATGGTGTCATCTGAATACTTGAATGGAAGCTATTGTTATAAGAAAATTATACCATAGGTAAATTCAAATCTCACATACCTTGAATGTCAAGTGATCAAGATCTTATCATCTCTTTTAAGGTTTAAATAGTCTGTTTTGATTGTCCATCAGTTTGAGGGTAGTTGGTAGTGCTCAAATGAAGTTCAATATCTAGGGTTTCTTAAGACTATCCAAGAATCTAGATGTAAAATGAGGACCATGATCAGAAACAACCCATAGGGGTACACCATGATGTTTAACATCTTCATTAATATATAGTATTGTTAAACATTCAAGTGGTAAATCTACTCCTATAGAATGAAAATTTGATGACTTGGTGTGGCGATCGACAATGACCAATATTTCATCATTACTTCTAGGATTATTTGGTTTCCCCATGACCAATTCCATCTTAATATCATCCAATTTCCACTAAGGTATGGGAAGTGGATGCCTCACTCCTGTAGAATGTGGTCTTCCAGCATTCACCTATTGACAAACCATACATCTTGACACATAATCAGTATTCTCTCTCCTCATTTTGTACCAGTAAAAATGTTTCTTCAAAACTCTATACATCTTAGTGCAACATGGGTGTATAGAGAAATTGGATCTATGAGAATCGTCCCACAATTCCCTTTTTAGATCAGGTATATTGGGAACAGAAAGCCTCATCCCAAATTTCAAAATTCAATCTTCATATATGAAGTCAATCAATCTACCATCATTCACTACATTATTTTTCTATTGAAATTCCTCATCATCCGTCAAAGAAATTGTTATCCTTTCTAGTAAAGATGGTTTGGAAACAATTTGTAAAAGTATTGATGTTTCACATTCCATGATTATTCCCATATTTATCTTTTCAAGATCCATGACCATAGGATCCCTTTCAACTCTCATCCAGTTTATAGCTCCGTGATCCTTTCTTCTCAAAGCGTTTTCCACCTTATTTTCCTTCCCTAGGTGGTAGTGTGTTGTGAAGTCACAATACTTTAGTATTTAGATCCATCTCTATTGCCTCATTATGAGTTCTTTCTATGAGAAAATATACATAAAACTTTTGGAATCATTATATATCTCAGATTTTTCACCATAGAGATAGTGTCTCCATATCTTCAGAGAAAATATTACAGCTAGTGACTCAATATCAAGAGTAGGATTGGTTTGTTCATGAATTTTTTGATCTCTTGAATCATATGCAATAACTCTATCATTCTGCATAAATACAATACCAAGTCCTTTCTTTGAAGCATCATGATGAATAACAAAACCATCATTCCCCGATGGTAGAGTCAAGATATGGGAATTGACTAATCTTGTAGCGACCCAAACATTCATTAATGGAAATACCTATTGATCAATTTAAATGTATTTTTATGTTAAATGTTTATATAAAATTTCTTCTTTTTTGGTTTTATGTAAAAAAATGTGATCGTTTCTAATGTAGTCGTTTAATAGTGACCACATGATTAATATAAATATAGGGCTTTAACGAATCAAATTTACTAAGACAAAGGAAGTGATGGATTCATCCAGTAGACGTGCCCCATACGAATCCCATTTTTCAGAATTCGGAAAAGAGGTGGTGTCATTGGGATTCACTCTTGACCAATACCAAGCCGAGCTTCAACAGGTTATGCTCGAGCGGGACCGCCTATGAGAGAAGTGGAAGTTGATAGAGATTACAACATGAGCAATGTTATCCAAGCCACCCCAAGAGTCTGTCACCATCGCACACCTTACTCTTTAGTCTTATGCAGGTGTTATAAGGGGTTTTGTAAAAATAATATAGCACTATGGTTATGTACATTATTTTTGTATACAATAATGAATATATTTTCATGTTATTTTAGTTAACTTGTAAATAGTTTTTAAAGCTCAAATAGTGTTTTTAGTTAATATTTGACTAAAAATTCTATTTTGATGAATTAATGGATTATTTTATTAAATAATATTTTAATAAAATATTATTATTATTATTAAATTTATTATTATTAAATATATATGATTGTATAATTTTATGAATGCAATTGTAATTTTTATTAAGGTTGGAAAGCCATTTTGTCATAACCCATGAATTTTCTATAATTGTCAGTTTTGTATATTAAAAGTGAAAATTAAAATATTTTGGAAATCATTTAGATAAAATGAATATTATTTCTGGAATCAGGACGTCGAAATTATCAAACGGTTAATTTTTCATAATTTTCTGAGACAGTCAAATTTTTGTGTAAAAATTAAAACCATTTAAATATATAATGTGTTTTAGGACATCATAATGACCCAATAGTGATGTAATAAAATACTATAAGACCAATTTTCGGCCAATATATGTTTTTCCATTAAAATAATTCGATTTTGGGATTGGTTGACTTATTTTACAAAGCATTAATGGACCCTTCAAGGGTTATTAAACATCTTATCTTTTTAAATTGTTTTCCTTGGGAGTGTGACTCACCTCCACATAAGCAGCCCCATTATTTTAAGAAGTTCAGAATTTGGCCTTATAAAATATTTTTTTTCACTATCATTTGGAAAAAACCATGGGAAAATCCATGGGCTGGTTTTTTTTGAATTAGTTTAATGTGAGGTGTCCCAACCCTAAATAATAAAAAATTCCCCCACATTTCCTATATAAACCCACCCAAACTCCCACTCTCTCCTCACTCAAAGCCTTTTAAGTTCCTAAAAACTCTTCCCTAATCTCCCAAGAATCCTCCCAATGTGCCCCAATCTCCCAGGAAGCCCCTCTCAAGCCTCTCTAAAGCCTTTGGAAGCACACATCCAAGTTACGGTTTTTTCTTCCTTTCTCATTTTGTCCAATTTTCTTTAAGTTGTTATTCCATTTTAATTAAAATTATAAATGTTGGGTTATGGTTTTCCACCTCCCCCATACTACCCTATTTATGTTTTAATGGTGGGATACACATTTCCCTCTAATTAAATTCCTCCCATGTACACCTGTTACTATGAAAAAATTCTGAATAGAATTTCCCTCTCCTCTTTTACATTCAAGAAATTATTTTGTATCATGATTATAAATTCCATTAAAATTTATGGTACTTGAATCTATATGGCCCCATTACTGTCCATTTCATGTAAGTATGATAAGACACACATTTCTCTCTCATCAACCATTTTTATGAATTCTTACGTCAGACCGTTAAGCTGCTGAAATTGCACTGATTTTCCAAGCCAATGTCATTGTGTATTGAATACCATGCCCATTTCTCTATCAAGGGTATTCACCATTATTCACATTTACTTATTGATTATAAGGTTCCATGTATAAATTCCAAATTTCATTATCATGGAATAAATGATAATGTTTTATGAATCCATGTTATATGATCCATGTGGCACACCTATGCATGAAATGAAATGTTTAAGAAGGGTGCTCCCTCGTAGCGCTTCAATGCATTGGGTAAAGTATAGTATCATGATACATCATATGAAATGGGTGTTGACTAATGATAATTCAAGTGAAAATAGGTTTTACTCATGCTTCATGTTTAATGAGGATTTACTAATTCTCCATGTGCAATGAGCTTTAGCTCTTGCTAATTCCATGTTAAGTGTTGTTACCACATTTCCATGTAAGGATTATAATGATTTATCATGCCTTTATGGTTATGCTTCTCTTGTGCTCTATTGATATGACTATTGTCTAACATGTATTGTATTCCTCATGTTATTCCATGATTATTCCCTTACTGGGCTTTATAGCTCACCCTTTGCTTATGCATGTCCTCATGTTATCCCATGCAATGCTAAGAATGGGGGAATGTAGTGGTCATGAAAAGAAAGTTTTCAAAAAAGATGTTGTATTTCATGTTTTAAGTTTTTATGTAATTTTCCTAATCCCCAAAGACACTAGACCTCTTGATCTTCCATGTTATATCAAGTGAAGGTTTTATGTAAGAAATCAAGTTTAAGTTTGAAATAAAAAGCAGGATTGTCATAGTTGTTATCAGAGGATTGGTTTAGTTATTTTTGGGATTAGGATTAGAAAACCCTAGTAAAGAATTAGAGACAAAACTAAGTATAATAAATACATCCCTATGTTTTGGTGGGTATTGAGTAAGTGTATTATCAAGAAAATACATCCCTGACTGGATACGAGCAGGTATAGGCGGCTCTAGCACAGATATATCCTAGGGGTAAAACCCAAAAATATAGCTTTGAGCTAGACTCGAATAGGAACTGGTGCACGATAGTGGGTCTTGCTGAACTCTTGGTTACGACACTCCTGGGGGATATACTTTTGTAAATTCACAAGATTAGTATGAACCATTATTAAGGTACAAAAAAATTCCCTAAGAATATATGTTAGAAAGTAGATCATGGATAACACAAACTGAAGCCAATAGATTCATATGTTAAGGAAATAAGAGTTATTTATAAGTCATCAGTTTTGTACTTGTATTACCCTTTAGGTGTTACCCATAAAATTCCTTGTATTCCAGCCAATGTCCGGTAATAGGAGGACTCGGGCTAACAACTGATGTAAACATTGATGTGATGATTGTACTAATGAGATGCCCAATCCAATGAGAGCAGGAATCGTGAACTTTGTCATGCTTCTATCTCATCTAACTCAAGATTTGAATAGAAACATGGGTCAAGAGGAACCTTCAACCACCCATAAGAAAGAACAAGTCACTATCGAGAGATTCATGAGACAGAGGCCTCCTACTTTTAATGGATCGTCGGATCCCTCCATCGCTGAACAATGGATCAACTTCATTGAAATGATCTTCTCCATCCTTTAATGTTATGAACAAGAGAAGGTTCTCCATGATGCTTATCATATAGAGGGTGAAGCTGATAAATGGGGGAAATTGATCAAAAATACAAATCCTGAGGAGGAGATCGAGGCGTTGGAATGGAAGTATTTCCAAAAGATGTTTTTTGATAAATATTTTTCGTGCACCCTTCGCCTTAAGATGGAAAGGGACTTCCTTGCCCTCATGAAAAACGACAAAGAATGTATTGCAGCATACGGGGAATACATCACACATCTTCCACGATATGCTTTAGGCTTTGTCGTTACCCCGGAATGCAAGGTTGACCACTTATTTGGTGGGATGAAACCTAGCCTGTGGAAAGCACTGGTAATCCGTGACTTCGACAGCTATGAGTAAATTGTCTGATGTGCCCTCAAGGTTGAAATGGAGATCATAGAATCTCAGGGTTATCATGGGGATAAGAAGCATAAGGTGGACTTAAATACTGGTGTTCCGATGGATAAATCCAATGGTGCTAAGAAGATCCAGCACCCCACTTTCCAAAGGTGCGGAAAGAAGCACCCCAGAAATTTCCTGAAGGGTACAAGAAAATTCTTTAGGTGTGGAAGAGAAGGTCACCTGGCTCTTAACTGTCAGAAAAAAAGACATGTGGCCACGATAGAGGAGAGGAACACTCCGTTTGAACCTTAACGCATGGTTCATTGCTATAACGGCAAAGAACCAGGGCATCTTTCAAATTAGTTCCATAAGAAAAGGGTTTTTTGAGGCAACTGACAACCTCCAAGGCAGAAAGGGAGATATTTTGCCATCACTACTACCGAAGTGAACCTCAAAAATGATGTGGTGATAGGTATTCTAGTTATTCATTCAATAATAGCGAACATACTTTTTGATTCTAGTTCTACACATTCTTTTATATTTATAAAGTTTAGTAGAACAATACCATCACCACCACAAATCATGGGAGTGAAGATTTCGGTGAGTACGTAAAATGGGGCGATTATTGTGTCCCATGAATATAACTCCTCCCCTGTCATAATCTATGGATTGAACTTCCTGGAGAACCTCTTCATACTCCCTCTATTAGAATTTGATGCAATTCAGGGCATGGATTGTCTTTCCTTATATAGAGCCAACATAAATTTTCGTGAGAGTGAAATCACTCTCCATGTGGATAATTGACCACCAATTCTTTACATGTGCAAGGAGAAAGATGAATCTCCTTTAGATCCATCATCTCAATCGTGGATATTAATTCCCTATGAGCACACGTATCTGGCTCAGATGATTGATTCCAAGGAAGCAACCATCCTTGAAGACATGCCTATTGTGAGGGAATTCACTGAAGTGTTTCCTGAGGAATTTCCTGGTCTCCCTCCAAGAAGCGATGTTGAATTCTCAATTGAACTTATACCCGGGGAATTTCCAATATCCAAACCTCCATATATAATGGATTTTTGGGAGCTTGAGGAGCTAAAGAAACAACTATAGGAGAATCTGGATAAAGGGTTTATACGCCCATGTGCTTCACCATGGGTTGCACGAGTCCTCTTCGTCAAGAAGAAGGATGTATCAATGCGCCTTTGCATCGATTATTGTGAGCTCAAAAAAATCATGATAAAGAACAAGTATCCTCTCCCACGAATTGGTGAAATGTTTTATCAGCTATGTGGAGCACAAAACTTATCCAACGTGGATTTGTGGTCAGGATATTATCAAGTAAGGGTGAAGAAATAGGATATCCCCAAGATTGATTTTCGTACAAGGTACGAGCATAATTAATTCATAGTAATGCCTTTATGACTAACTAATGCTCTAGGAATCTTCATGGAATTGATGAATAGAGTCTTTAGAGATTACCTCGACAAATTTCTGGTTGTCTTTATAGATGATGTTCTGATATACTCCAAAACCAAGGAGGATCGTAAGGAGCATCTATGAACTGTACTAGAGACCATGCATAAGGTGAAGCTCTATGAAAATTACAGAATGTGTGAGTTCTGGTTGAAGGAGGTATCATTCTTGGGCCATATCATCACAAGCAATGGGATATCTATAGATCCCTCGAAAATAGATGCAATTGAGGGATGACCGATGCCAACATCAGTAACAGATATTTGTAGCTTCTTTGGGTTAGCTGGATATTATCGACTATTCGTGAGAAATTTCTCACGATTGTCCAACCCTCTTACCAAGATCACTCGGAAGGGATTAACATTTTCATGGAGTGATGAATGTGGAGAAATCTTCAAGGAGTGGAAAATGAGGCTTATCACTGCGCCCGTGCTCACTTTACCCACAAGTGGAGTACTTTTCGTGGTATTCAGTGGTGCTTCGAAGAAGGGCCAAGGATGTGTGTGGATGCAAATTGAGAAATTCATTGCCTATGCTTCATGGAAATTGAAATTTCATGAACAAAACTATCCAGCACATGACCTCGAGCTGACTACAGTGATCATCACTTTCAAAATTTGGTGGAATTATCTCTTTGGGTAGAAGTATGAAATATATATGGACTACAAAAGCCTCAAGTTTATATTCACACAGAAAGAGTTGAATATGCGCCAATGAAGATGGTTTGAGCTGATCAAAGACTATGACTACTCAATCCACTACCACCCTGGGAAAGTGAACTAGGTGGAAGATGCTCTAAGTAGAAAGGACCCATAAATTCTATCATTGATGAGAATTGAAAAGGATCCAATATTATTATATTTGATGAGGATGGACATGGGAATCATGTGGAAGGGAACATCATCAATCCATTCACAAATTATTTCTCAACCATCACTTTTGGAAAGGTTAAAGGATGCTCAAAAGGATGATGTGGGAATTCCGGAAAAAGTGAAAGCTATCGAAAAATGGAAATCCTTGGAGTTTAATGTTAATGAAGAAGGAATTGAGAAATTTGGGAAAAGATTATGTGTTCTATCAAGTCCAGAGAAGAAGAGGGATCTTTTGGATGATGCACATAGTTCAAATTTATATATTCACCCAAGAAACACAAAGATGTATCACGATCTCTGAGAACATTATCGGCGGGATAATATGAAGAAGGAGATCACTGAATATACATCAAACTGCCTGGTGTGTCAGCCAGTGAAGGAAGAGTGGCAGAAGTCTAAGGGGACGATGCAACCATTTCCACTACCAGAATGGAAATCGTAGAACATCACCATATACATTGAAACCGAACGTCCGAAGAAATCCAAAGGCAACAATGCAATCTGGGTTTTTGTGGATCGTCTTACAAAGTCTGCACACTTCATTTATATTTGGGAGGATTTCTCATTGGATCAACTGGCACAGATATAAATCAGGGAAGTGGTAAGGCTTCATGGAGTACCATTATCTATTGTTTCTGATAAAGATCCAAGATTCACCTCTATGTTTGGGAAGAGTCTTCAACATGCTCTGAATAGTGAACTGATCTTTAGTACGGCTTATCATCCTCAAACTTATGACCAATCTGAGCGTATTGGCCAAACACTTGAGGACATGTTGAGAGCATGCTCAATGGAAAATAAAGGAGGATGAGATCAACATCTTCCTCTGGTTGAGTTCTCTTATAATCACAGTTTCCACTTGAGCATCCAAATGGATCCATATGAAGCCCATTATGGGAATAGGTTTATAACACCGGCATGTTGGGATGAAGTCGGTGAGCGTAAAATGCTTGGACTAGAAATGGTCGACGAAATGGTGGAGAAGGATAAAACCATTCAGTAGCATATCAAGGTATCCCAGAGTTGATGGAAGAGTTATGCAGATAACCGTCAATGAGACCTTGAGTTTAAATTTGTAGACATGGTTTTTCTATGCATATCTCTGTGGAATAAGGTCTGAGGTTTGGAAGGAAAGGTAAGTTAAGTCCAAGGTACATCAGCCCCTTGAAGATTCTTGATCATGTTGGGGTTGTGGCCTGTCGACTAGCACTTCCACCTACCATGGCCAAGGTACATGATTTCATTCATGTATTCCTCTTAAGGAATTACATACCGGACCCTTCACATGTACTGTAACATCCCAGGTAAATAAGGAATAATACATTTTCATATTTATTAATATTTTCGAATTAAATATTAATTTTACTTTAAAGTGGTTTCTATGTTCAATAGCATACTCGATACGCAACAATGAGTTTCTTTGAAATCTTACGTTGCACACTAGTAATATAATAAAATTATTTTAAATGGTAGTTAACATGTAGCCGTTGTATTGGAGGGAATGCATAGAAATAACTATAATATGATTATATATGTTTTTTTAAATGTTTTTACATTTATAAAATAAAATATTAAGGCTTAAAATAAGAAAAGAATTCAATTTTAGGCATAGATACTCTAATATTCACTAAAAGGTCGAACTATCGCCTTTTGATGGCGAACCCTATTTAAATATAATTTTGGTCACTCTTATACATTCTATTGGACCAAATAAAATTATTCTTTAGAATTGGGACAAAAAAATCTACTTTGTGTAAATTTTTGGTATTTTTCCAATAAAGTTCATTTTTTTATGAATAGTGAAAAATGTTGTATTTTAATTCAAAACCACTTTTTAATATAATTTATTTATATGATTAGATTATATTTTGAATTGTTTTTAAAGTTCAATTAGAATATATTTCTACCATTTAATCCAATTTTGGTCATTTTAATTAATTTCACTTTGAAATTGGACTTAAACTAGTGTCAATCTTTTGATATATATTGTTTCTTAAAAACACGCTATTTGTTTTGACATCCGGAATTAATTATTAAATTAATTAATGACAATTATATGTTTTTAATTTTTTAAAATATACATCATTTTTGAATTCATAATATCAAATATAGCTTAGGGTGAATTTTTGGTAATTTATGAAAAACATCAATTTTTTATGAATAGTGAAACCGCTAAGTGGCAGTTAAAAAACTGATTTTTCGTTTAAATGAAAATTTACCACTTATGTGATTTGATTTTCAAAATTCCAACATAAATGGTTGTAATTAGGATGAAAAATGTGGTACAATGGTATTAAAATAATTTTTTGGTGAATAGTAACTTTTAAGTTTATTAATCACAGTTAGAGGTAATTAGTGTAATTTAAGGTAAAAATAATGTGATAATAATATGAAATTACCTTGACACATGTCCTACCATTATTGGATGTGTCATGGCTGACCAAAAAAATCCATGGGTCAACAAGGGGACCCCATGGAGCCACTTGGGTAAGTAAATGACATTCATAACTTTTTATTTAAAGTTAAAATAAAAATGTCACCAACATGTGTTGTTTTACTAAAACAATTTTTACATGGGGTTATACAAGTCATAATTTTGACTATAAGTATTCATTGGAAATCTAAAAATCTATCTTACATCATAGTAGTTTTTATATAATTTTTAGACATTACATATATTAAATTATTTATGACACCATGATGATGTAGTGATTACCTCATTATTTAACGATTTCAATAAAATGAAAAGATAATGCAAAATATAAGACCTAAACTTTCCAAAAACCTATTGGATGGGTGTATTTAGAACCCTTATCACCTTATCCTCGAATTATATAATTTTGGGACTTTTTTTATCTGAAAATCATGTTATAATAAAGTATCTTTTTTTAACTTTCCAAGAGTGTCCCTCCTCCCATCTTATAAAAGGCCCCCACCTCTACCACATTACCCACACCTCTCAAGACTTTGGTTCAGCAAATAACTGCTCATTTTGTCTCTCCACATCCCTCTATTACTCATAGAAGCCTCACTTTGGGTAGAAGTCTTTCCATGGAAGCCTTTGAGCACAAATCAAAAAGAGTTACCCGATTTAAAGGAGATTAAAGAGCAATTGAGTCACGTCAGACACGAGGTAAGAGAATTCGTCTCAATATCCTTTCATTGAGGCATATTTTGTTCTAATAAAAAGATTTCTTTTATACGGTTTATAAACCCCTTTGACTTTTAATTTTATACCAAATGAATCTTTTTTTACGAAGCATTTTACTAAATGATGAAAAGGAATGTTTCTTTTAACATACTCGGTGACAACGACCTTTTCCACCTCCGCAAGTATTATTTGGTCTTTGGATTCCTCAACAATCCATAATGTTTTTAAAATGAAATAAATACAATATACTCTTCTATGTATTTTGGTATTGAAAATGGTTTTTATAATGGGCTAGTTATGTTAATATATTTAAGTGATATGTTGTGATCAAAGTGTGGAAGTGTTTTATTTCCATTATATTTGTTTTATGTCTTATGATTTTATAATGGTACTTGGACATTTGATGGGTGGTTACGTGATAAACCATATGATGAGTGGTGATGTGAGTACCAGTATGGGTGGTTACGTTATAACCTCTAATGAATTGGGTATGGAAGTCGGTCGTATGGTTATTCCATTAAGTGATATGTGTGGAAGTCAACCGTATGGTCATTCCATTTAAGTATGTTTATGTCCCAAGTTACCTTTATATGTTATGTGTTCTTTATATGGGTTTTATTTTAATCTTTTGGTTACAAAAGGGTAAGTAATGATCTTTTATTAAGTTAAGAGTTTTTACTACTTCATAAAGGTGAAAAGTACTACTTTAATAAAGTATACATGGTTTACTTATTATTTTGAAAAACTAACAGTTTTCCTTCTTTGTGTATCCCTTAATGAGCATTTTATACTCACCCATAGTTTTTTTGAAATGTGATTCACATGACTTAATGTGGAATAGGGTCAAGGATGGGATCAATGAAATGTAATACTATCTAAAACATAGAACTAGACATGTTTCTTTTTAAGAGTTTTTATTTTATGGAAACTTAGTAGATGTGTCTACTTTTTAATCTTTTGAGATGTAATAGTTATGTCATAATTCTCTAAAACTCTAAACCGAAAAAGATCATCAATATGAATTATTCATTTAATTCAATATTAAGTAAGGTTTAAGGTCGGGGCCTTAAAGTTGGTATCAGAGGTCGGTTTAGACAACTTTAGGAGTTAGAAAAGTGTTAAATTATAAATAAATTTATGGTATGATTATAATGATATAGCATTTAAAGATTACCATGTTGCTTCGCCTAATATATTTCTGTGTTCAGAATGGTTTTCCGCAGAGGAAACAAGGAATCCATGTTCGAACGACATCAGGAGGAAGAAAACCTTCCAAATCAGCAAACTGAGATGGTCAGAATCGGAACTGAACAATTTGTTGCAGTGATGGCATAGTTGACTCAGGATATAAATGGTGGTGGTATCCATGAACCAGATCATCCATATCAACCGCAGAGGAACATGTCAGTGGTGGACCATTTCATGAGGCAACATCCCCCATCATTCAGAGGATCATCTGACCTTGTGCTAGCTGAAGGGTGGATTAAAGCACTGGAGACGATTTTTGATGTCATGGGGGTGTTCAGAACATCAAAAGGTTAGTCTTCATGTTTACCATTTTGAAGGTGAAGCTGATCAGTGGTGGTCGATGGTGAAAGATATTAGGGATAGTGATGATATTGAAGATATTTTGGTGTTTTCTAAAAGTAAAGAGGAGCATGAAAGTCATTTAAGGGTTATCTTTCAATCCTTAAAAGAAAAGAAACTATATGGAAAATTTAGCAAGTGTGAGTTTTAGTTTCAACAAATTTCTTTCCTTGGTCATATTGTTTCTAAAGATGGGATAACTGTTGATCCTGCAAAAAAAATGTTATTGAAGAATGGCCAAGACCCACAAATTTAACTGAGATCCGTAGTTTTCTTGGTTTCGTAGGTTACTACCGAAGGTTTGTTGAATATTTTTCACGGTTATCTAGTCCAATGACTAAGCTAACTCGGAAGGGTGTTAAGTTTATCTGGAAAAAAGAATGTGATGATTGTTTTGAGTAGTTGAAAAGAAGATTGGTGAATGCTCTAGTTTTGGAAATTCCTTCCAGGAATGGTGAGTTTGTTATCTACACTGATGCTTCATTGAAAGGACTTGGTTGCATCCTAATGCAGAATGATCTGGTAATTGCTTATTCTTTACGACAGTGGAAACTCATGAGGTAAATTACCCTACACATGATTTGGAATTAGCTATTGTTGTTTTCGCTTTGAAAATTTGGAGGCATCATTTTTATGGTGTAAAGTGTGAAATATATACTGATCACAAAAGTTTAAAGTATATATTCACTCAGAAAGAATTGAACATGAGACAGAGGAGATGGCTAGAATTAATCAAGGATTATGATTGTACAATTCATTACCATCCGGGAAAAGCAAATAAAGTGGCTGATGCTTTGAGTCGAAAAAGTAATGCTTCGTTAACTATGCTACATTTGGAACGAGATCCTTTGGTTTTTCAGTTGATGAACTTTGGTATATAAGGTGTTGGTGCAGGAAGTTATTCCGTTTTGTTTCAGGTGTCAGTGAGATCATCCCTATCAGACATAATTAAGCAAGCGCAGAGGAAAGATAGTGGGTTGTAGAAAAAGGTAGAGCTGGTTCAGAAGGGTAAGTTGCCTAAATTTAACATTGATAATGATTGTGTTCCGAGGTTTGGGAAGAGATTATGTGTGCCTTGTGATTCACAGTTGAAGAATGAGTTGTTATTTGAGGCTCATAGTTCCCCGTTTTCAGTTCATCCGGGCAGTACTAAGATATACAGAGAACTGCGGGAGTATTACTGGTGGGATGGAATGAAAAGAGATATTGCTGATTTTACTGTCAAGTGTTTGAATTGTCAGCAGGTTAAAGCAGAGCAGCAGTTACCGAAAGGGATGCTTCAGCCTTTACCACTTCCATAGTGGAAATGGGAAAATATATCCATGGACTTTTTTGTGGGATTACCGAAGACACCTCTAGTTAATAATGCAATCCAGGTTATTGTTGGTCTCTTGACTAAATATACTCATTTCCTTCCTATTCGAGATACTTTCTCTCTTGATCAACTTTATCGATTGTATCTTAAAGAGATAGTCAGGTTTCATAGAGTTCTCATATCCATTTTATCTGATCATGATCCCAGGTTTACTTCTAACTTTTGGAAAGGCCTTCAAAAGCCATTGGGTACTGAATTAAATTTTAGTACAGCTTTTCATCCGCAATCAGATGGGCAGTCAGAACGAATAATTCAGACCTTGGAGGATATGCTACGTGCTTGTTCGATGGATTATCAGGGAAGTTGGGACAAACATTTTTCATTGGTTGAGTTTTCTTATAATAACAGTTTTTATTCCAGTATACAGATGGCACCATTTGAGGCATTATATGGGAAGCGGTGTCGACTCCTGCTTTTTGGGATGAAGTGGGTGAAAGGAAGTTGATGGGACCAGAATTTGTAGAAGAGTTGGTAAAAAAAGTTCATCTGATACAGAAACACATGAGAACAGCTCCGAGCAGGTAGAAGAGTTATGCGGACAATGGGAGGAAGGATCTCTTTTTTGAGGTAGGTGATCATGTTTTTCTAAAAGTATCATCATGGAAAAGTGTGATGTGATTTGGTAAGAAAGGAAAGCTGTGTCCAAGGTTCATTGGACCGTATGAATTTCTGGAGAGAGTTGGATCAGTTTCATACTGAGTGTCTTTACCTCCAAGTTTATCTCAGGTACACAATGTTTTTCATGTTTCAATGTTAAGGAAGTACATGCCAGATCCATCTCATGTTTTGAGTCCAGAGGTGGTTCAACTGGAATAGAATCTATCTTATGAGGAACAACCAGTCCGGATCCTTGACCATAGAGAGCAAGTTTTGCGGAATAAGGTAATTCCACCAGGTAATTTTTTTTTGGAAAAACCATATGGTTGAAGATGCAACGTGGGAATCTGAAAATGCTATAAAGGATTAATACCCCCACTTATTTTGATAAGTGAATAAAATTGCGAGGATGAAATTCCCAAAAGGGTGGAAGGATGTAACATCCCAGGTAAATAAAGAATAATAAATTTTCATTTTTAATAATATTTGCGAATTAAAAATTGATTTTACTTTAAAGGGGTTGTTATATTCGATAGCATACCTGATACGCAACAATGAGTTTCTTTGAAATCTTACGTTGCACACTAATAATATAATAATATTATTTTAAATAGTAGTTAACACATATCTGTTTTGTTGGAGGAATGAATATAAATAACTAAAATATGATTATATATGTTTTTTTAAATGTTTTTACATTTATCCAATAAAATATTAAGGCTTAAAATAAGAAAAGAATTAAATTTTAGGCATAGATATTCTAATATTCACTAAAAGGTCGAACTATCGCCTTTTGATGGTGAACCCTATTTAAATATTGTTTTGGTGACTTTTATACATTTTATTCGACCAAATAAAATTCTTCTTTAGAATTGGGACATCAAAATTTACTTTGTGTAAATTTTTTGTATTTTTCCGATAAAGTTCATTTTTTTAATGAATAGTGAAAATGTTGTATTTTAATTAAAAACCGCTTTTTAATCTAATTCATTTAAATGATTAGATTATCTTTTGAAATGGTTTTAAAGTTCAATTAGAATATATTTTTACCATTTAATCCAATTGTGGTCATTGAAATTAATTTCACTTTGAAATTGGACTTAAACTAGTGTCAATCTTTTGATATATATTGTTTCATAAAAACACGCTATTTGTTTTGACAGCGGGAATTAATTATTAAATTAATTAATTCAAATTATATGTTTTGAATTTTTTAAAATAGATAAAATTTTTGAATTCGGAATATCAAATATATCTTAGGGATAATTTTTGGTATTTTTCTGAAAAACATCAATTTTTGATGAATAGTGAAACCATTAAGTGGCAGTTAAAAAAACTGATTTTTCATTTAAATGAAAATTTACCACTTCTGTGATTTCATTTTCAAAATTCCGACATACATGGTTTTCATTAGGATGTAAAATTTGGTATAGTGGGATTAAAATAAATTTTTGTTGAATAGTAACTTTTATGATTATTAATCGCGATTAGAGGTAATTACTGTAATTTAAGGTAAAAATAATGTTATAATAATATGAAATTACCTTGAAACATGTACTACCCTTATTGGATGTGTCATGTCTGACCAAAACAATCCATGGGTCAACTTGGGGACCCCATGGAGCCACTTGGGTAAGAAAATGATATTAATTACTTTTTATTTAAAGTTAAAAGAAAAATGTCACAAACATGTGTTGTTTTACTAAAAAAAATTACGTGGGGTTATATAACTCATAATTTTGACTATAAGTATTCATTGGAAATCTAAAAATATTTACTACATCATCTTAGTTTTCTTATAATTTATAGAAATTAAATAAATTAAATTATTTATGACACCATGATGTTGAAGTGATTACCTCATTATTTAACGATATAAATAAAATGAAAAGATAATGTAAAATCTAAGAACTAAACTTGTCAAAAACCTATTTTATGGGTGTATGTAGAACCCTTATCACCTTATCCTCGAAATATATAATTATGGGACTTTTTTTATCCGAAAATCATTTTATAATAAAGTAAATTTTCTTAATATTCCAAGAGTGCCCCTCCTCTCCTCTTATAAAAGGCCCCCACCTCTACCACCTTACCCACACCTCTCAAGCCTTTGGTTCGGCCAATATATTCTCATTTTGTCTCTCCACATCCCTCTCTTACACCTAGAAGCCTCACTTTGGGCAGAACTCTTTCCAAGGAAGCCTTTGAGCTCAAATCAAAAAGAGTTACCCGGTTTAAAGGAGATTAAAGAGCAACTGAGTCACGTCGGACACGAGGTAAGGGACTTCTTCTCAATCTCCTTTCATTGAGGCATATTTTGTTCTAATAAAAGGCTTTATTTTATACGGTGTATAAAACCCTTTGTATTTTCATTTTATACAAAAGGAATATTTTTCTACAAATCGTTTTACTAAATGACGAAAAGGAATGTTTCTTTTAACATACGCGGTGACAATGACCTTTTCCGCCGCCGAGAGTATTATTTGGTATTTGGCTTCCTCAACAATCCGTAATGTTTTTAAAATGAAATAAATACCATATACTGTTTTATGTATTTTGTTATTGAAAATTATTTTTATAATGGATGTTTTATGTCAATATATTTAAGTGATATATTGTGATCAAAGTGTGGAAATGTTTTCTTTCCATTATATTTGTTTTATGTCTTATGATTTTATAATGGTACATGGAAATTTGATGGGTGGTTACGTGATAAACCATATGAAGGGTGGTGCTGTGAATACCAGGACGAGTGGTTACATTATAACCTCCAATTAATTGGGTATGGAAGTCGGCCGTATGGTTATTCCATTAAGTGATATGTGTGGAAGTCGACCGTATGGTTATTCCGTTTAAGTATGTTTATGTCCCAAGGTACCTTTATATGTTATGTGTTCTTTATATGGGTTTTATGGTAATATTTTGGTTACAAAAGGGTAATCTTTTATTCAGTGAAGATTTTTTACTACATCATAAAGGTGAAAAGTTCTACTTTGATAAAGTATACATGGTTTACTTATTGTTTTGAAAAACTAATAGTTTTACTTCTTTGTGTATCCCTTACTGAGCTTTTTATGCTCACCCCAAGTTTTTTTGAAATGTTTTTCATAGGAATTAATGTGGAATAGGTTCAAGGATGGGATCAAGGAAAAGTCAGGCTATCTAAAACATAGAACTAGACATGTTTCTTTTTAAGAGTTTTTATTTTATAGAAACTTAGTAGAAGTGTCTACTTCGTAATCTTTTGAGATGTAATAGTTATGTCCTAATTCTCTAAAAATCTAGACCTGAAAATATCCTCAATGTGAATTATTCATTTAATTCAATATTAAGTAAGGTTTAAGGTCTGGGCCTTATATGTACTCTCTTTAGAGGTGGTATATTTAGAGGATGATCTTGCTTATGAGGATCAACCAGTGAAGATCTTATACCATAGAGAAAACATTCTACTAAATAAGAAAATTCCCCTCATCATGGTGTTTTGGTGAAACCACAAGTTTGAAAAAGAGACGTGGGAATCAGAGGAAGTGATGAAGCAGAGTTACCCACCTTTTTTGTGTGGGAAAAGAAAAATTTTGAGGGTGAAATTTCTTAAGGGGGGAAGATTGAAATGACCCAAGAAGCCATTAATGGAAATCCCTCTTGATCTAATTAAATGTATCTTTAAATAAAATGTTTATAAAAAATGTCAACTTCTTTGGTTTTATGATAAGAATTGTGACTATTTCTAATATAGTCATTGAACAGTGATCACATGATTTTTATAAATATAGGGATTTGATTAATCCAATTTACTCAGACAAAGGAAGCGATGACCTCATCTAGTAGACATGCCCCATACGAAGCCCATTTTTTGGAACATGGAAAAGAGGTGGCATTATTGGGATTCGCTCTTGACCGAGCCCAAGTCGAGCTTCAACAGTTTAATCTTGAACGGGACCACCTATGTGAGAATTGGAAGTCGATAGAGATTACCACACGAGAAATGTTATCCGAGCTACCCCAAGAGTCTGTCACAATCGAAGACCTTAATCTTCAGTCTTATGTGGGTGTTATAACGGGTTATGTAACAAGACCTTATCACTATGTTTATGTAAATTATTTTTTTATACAATAATGAATATATTTTCATGTTATTCTTGTTACCTTGTAAATAGTTTTTAAAGCTATTATAGTGTTTTTAGTTAATATTCAACTAAGATATCTATTTTGATGAATTAATATATTTTTTGAATTAAATCATATTTTAATAAAATATTATTATTATTATTAAATTTATTTCTACTAAATATAAATTATTGTAAAATTTTATGAATGCAATTGTAATTTTTATTAAGGTTGGAAAGCAATTTTTGTTAATACCCATGAATTTTCGATAAATGTCAGTTTTTATTTTAAAAGTGAAAATTAACAAATTTAGAAAATTATTTAGATAAAGTGAATATTATTTCTGGAATCAGGACGTCGAAATTATCAAATGGTGAATTTTTCATAATTTTCTGAGATAGTCAAATTTTTCGGTAAAAAATAAATACCATTTAAATATATAATGTGTTTTATGACATCATAATGACCCAATAGTGATGTAATAAAATACTATAAGCCTTATTTTCGTCCAATATATGTTTTAACATTAAAATAATGTTATTTTGGGTTTTTTGACTTATTTTAGAAAGCATTAATGGACCCTTCAAGGCTTATTAAACATCTTGTCATTTTAAATTGTTTTCCTTGGGAGTGTGACTCGCCTCCATGTAATAAAACACATTATTTTAAGAAGTTAGGACTTCAGACTTATAAAATATTATTTTCCACTCCCCTTTGGGAAAACCCCTAGGAAAAAACCATGGGCTGGTTTGTGGTTTGAATTAGTTTAATGTGAGGTGTCTCAACCCTAAAAAATAAAGAATTCCCTCACCTTTCCTATAAAACCCCTCCAAAACTCCCACTTTCTCCTCACTCAAAGCCTTTTATGTTTTCCCAAACTCTGACCTACACTCCCTAGAATCCTCCCAAGGTTCCCCAAGCTCCCAAGAAGCCTCTCTCAATCCTCTATCAAGCCTTTGGAAACACACTTCCATGTAAGGGTTTTTTCTTCCTTTCTCATTTTGTCCAATTTTATTTAAGTTTTTATGCCCTTTAAATATCAATTATAAATGTTATGGTATGGTTTTTCACCTCCCCCATAATTCCCTCTTTATGTTTTAATTTCTGTATACCCCTTTACCTCTAATTAAATTCCTCCCATGTACACCCATTACTATGCCGAAATTCCGAATGAAATTTCTCTCTCCCCATTTACATTAAAGCAATTCTTTTGTATCATGATTCTAAATTCCATTAAAATTATTGGTAAATGTATCTATATAACCCCCTTACTTTCCATTTCATGTAAATATGATGTGACACCCATTTCTCTCTCATCGACCATTTTTTATGAATTCTTACGTCACGTCATTACGCTTCCAAAATCGCACCGAATTTCCAAGCTAATGTCATTGTGTAGTGAATACTATGCACATTTCTCTATCAAGGGTATTCAACATTATTCACATTTAATTTTTGATTATAAGGTTCCATGTATTAATTCCACATTCCAATATCATGGAATAAATGATTATTTTTTATGAATCTAGGTTATATGATCCATGTGGCACACTTAGGCATGAAATGAAATGTTTAAGAAGGGTGTGCCCTCATAGTACTCCAATGCATTGGGTAAAGTATAGTATCATGATATGTCATTTTCAATGGGTGTTGAATCATTATAATTAAAGTGAAACATGGTTTTACTTGGGATTCATGGGCAAAGAGGATTTACTCATGCTCCATGTGCAATGAGACTTGGCTCATGCTAATTCCATGTTTAGTGTTGTTGCCACATTTCCATGAAATGATTATCATGCTTTATCATGCCTTTATGTTTATGCTTCTCTTGTTCTCTGTTCTAATCCTATTATATAACATGTATTATATTCCTCATTTTGTTCCATGATTATTCCCTTACTGGGCTTTATATCTCACCCTTTCCTTATGCATGTCCTCTGGTTATCCCATGCAATGCTAAGTACGAGGGAATACAGTGGTCATGTAAAGGATGTTTTCAATAAAGATGTATTATTTCATGTTTTATATTTTTAGGTAATATTACTAATCCCCAAAGACACTAGACCTCTTGATCTTCCATGTTGTATCAAGTGAAGGTTTTATGTAATAACAACCTACTAAACCAATAAAAATTCATACCTCAGTTATACTCATAGGTTCTAGAAATTCTTGGATTGTCTTTGTATTTAAAGGATAAACATAGATTCCATCCTTAGAGATAATATGGCCTATAAAATAAATATGCTGAAGCTAAAATTCACAATTTATAAACATCTCATATAATCCATTTATTATAAGAGTTTTCAGAATAGTGAGAAAGTGTTTTTAATGATCTTCGTAGCTTTTGGAGTATACCAAGATATCGTCAATAAATACCACAACAAAGTCATCAAGATACTCTTTGAAAACTATGATCATTTTATCCATGAAAATAGATGGTGCATTAGTTAGTCCAAAAGGAATTAATGTAAACTCATAATGCTTATACCTAGTTCGAAATTTTGTTTTTGGAATGTCTCCATTCTTCACGTACAACTGATGATATCTAGATCGAAGGTCAATCATTGAAAAATATTGATCTCCATGAAGTTGATAAAATAAATCATCAATGCAAGGTAAGGGATACCAGTTCTTTATTGTTATAGCATTGATGTCCTTGTATTCAATGCATAACCTCATATATCTATCATTATTCTTAACAAAAAGAACAGGGGCTCCCCATAGAGAAACACAAGGGTGAATAAATCCATTATTACTCAATTCCTCTAATTGTTTCTTTAGTTACACTAATTATACAGTGTCCATTCAATAAGGGGTCCTCTATATGGTCCTTGAACCACGAATTAAGTCAATGCAGAACTCAATTTCTCATTCTGTATGATGTAAATGTAAATCAACTAGAAACAAATCAACATATTATTTTACAATAGGTACATTATCAATTTTCATATTCCTTTCCTCACTCATAGTTATTTCACTCCCTTCTTCCTTAGTAATTGAATTTATCAGAGCTAATGGGGGTGGATCTAGATGAGAATCAGTTGGTGATGTTTCCTCTCTAAAGATGAGGGATTCCTTAAAATCATCAAAAAATTTATCCTCTTTCTTCTTTCAATAAATTTTCACATCATGGTCTGAAATCCAATCCATACTGGGGACTATATCAAATTCAATCGTGGTTATGACAATTAGATCAGCAGATAATGAACAATCATATGCCACAATGGAAACTGATTGACAAAACATTGTTATGATGATACATCCCATAGGAGTTTTGACTGGAAACTACCTTGTTATGTCAAATTGTAAATATCTAATTTTCAGGGAAAGCAGGGAAGATATGAAAGAATGTGATGATCTGGAATCAAATAAATCATTGGATAATTTTGAAGAAATGATTAATGTACCTACCGCCACATCATTATGAACTTCATCCTTAGCAGTAATGACACATAATATTGGCCTTTCTCCCTTGGACTTTTCTAACATATGTTTCCTTGTTTCTTAAGACATTCATTTGAATAATGACCCATCTCTTTACAGTTGTATCATTGAACATTGACACCCTCTTTCTTCCCCTTATAATCAGAAGATTGGTGGCATTTATCTCCATACTTGTGTCAAAATCCAATCCCTTTTAGGCATGTACCAAGTTTTTTCCTCCCACAATTAATATAGGATAGAAATTCAATTCTTCCTTCTTACCCTTATTTCCTTTTCCATAGTATCCAGCAAATCTCTTCTTCCCTTGCTTCGCTTTAAAGTCATAAGACATAGAGAATTCCTTTTCTGTCTTGATAGTACATGATACTATATCATCTTATAAAGTGAAGGATTTTGAGAATAATTATTAAAGAAGAAATGGTTTTAACCCATCAAAGAATAAATAAATATTACTTTTTGGGTTATGTATATAATCTGCAATCTGTCTTGCTAACCTTGTAAATTTTTCCCCATACTTTGCAACATTCCAATCCTCATTTTTCCTCAGACTCAAAAATTGCATTTCCATATATTCTCGGTGTTCATGAGGAAAGTATTTTTCTAATAAAATCTATTTAAAATCCCTCCATTCCATATTTGATACTTCTTCATCCTCCTTTGTGTTTTGAATTAATTACCACCATTGATCTGCATCTTCTGAGAGGTGATAAACTTCCATGACAACCTCTCCCATTTCGCTACTCCCCAAAGCCTGAAATATTTTTTCTAAGAAACGTATCCATTGTTCAGTTACAAATCGATTTTTAGTCCCATTGAATATTTGTGGTTTCTTCCTCATGAATAATTTTAACATTGATCATTCACATTATAGATTAGAGTTCTCCATAGAGGTAAGTTTATTATTAATAACCTGAGTGAGTTGTCTCAGTATGGTTATAAGCTATCTAGCACTAGTGACATAACCAGATCCCCCATAATTGTCTTGAATAAGAAGGAATTCTCTACATGTATCACATGTGTTGATACAGTTTTCATTCCTTCCACTAGGTTCTATTTTTAAAAAATGCATAAACTGGATTATTTTATGAATCGCAATGCATAATTCCAAACTTGTAAAAAACATAACATAAATTGAATAGCTTATGCATATAATACATAATCATAAAAAAATATTTGGGGAAGTATTTACTCATAAATCTTTCATAATGGTTTTTGAAGAAAATGTGAATTATCCTAAGCATATCCCCTGGGAGTGTCAAACAAGGTGCACAGTAAGGCCCGTTTTCGTGTACCAGGATATCTAGGGTCAGCCCCAAAACTCCTTGTGGGAGTTTTCACTTCAAGGTAAATCTGTACCAAAACCACATCCACTTTTTGTATCCAGACAGGTATGTATTTCTTGGAAAACCCAAAAAATATCTATATTACCAAAAAAATTTGGACGTTTTTCCATACTAATCCTAAATGTCTATCTTAGGGTAATGTTATCTAATCAGAGTTTTTATAAATATAGTTTCCAAGGATTGTACTAAACATGCTCTGATAGCAACTATAATTCCATGACCATAGTTAACTAGAGAGGGTTCATTATTACATAACATTCTCATGATCACTAGAGATAAAGTCCCAAAATACAGATTAGTTTAGTATCCTTGGAAGTACTAGATACATACATAAGTTTCACATAACATTATGAAATAGAAAAAAATAAACATTGTTTCTTCTTTGAACACACACATATCCCTTATCCTATCCCTGAAGGTTAATAATAATATACTACATTTCATCCTAAAAAAACATAAGAAATGGGTGATATTAGATTCTCATTGAGGATAAAAATATAACATAATTTATCATAAATAAGCATAAAAATTTAAGGAAGTGTATAAGACTAAAACACAAGAATTTTAAAGATAAAATTCAGGATAATATAGAAATTATAAACAAAATAATTCCATTTACTTATTCAAATACATATTGTAATAGTCAAATAATCACATTTAATATCAATATATAAACTAATAATTATGGAATGCATAATGTCGGACATCAAAACCACATAGTCAAGGCGTCGTGCCAAGACTAAAAATAAAATATTGTCAAGGAAATATCCCAAGAAAAAATTATGTCTCATAAGACTTATCGATACGTTGAGGGTATATAGGGGGCCCCACCCATCACTTACTACATCCAATGCATTCCTCAAATGTAAAGAATGAAACATAACATAAACATTTGTGTTAAAACTAATATAGGAAATGTTAATACTTTAACCATAAACCGTGAATGATATAAAAATAGAGCATCCATAGTCAAACATATCATAAAACTCTAAATACAATATAGAATATTGTATCATAATAAATCAACTACAAGTAAACATAAAATCGAACAATAGATGTTGACATAGATTAAATCAAAACAAAAACTATTTAAGAGAAATATCTCTTTCTACATTGAAATCTTTTAGAAGTAACAGAATTATAAAATAAAATATTATTTTTTAAAATATTAATATAATCTTGTAAGGTAAGCTTTGAAGGTGTTATAATGGCAGAAAATAGCCACACCTACCGTAAAAGTTAAAAAACATCCTTTCCTTAATTGGTCGAAAAGGTCATTAAGTACCTTTTTTGGAAAATGATTGAAAGTTTAATTTCAAAAAAAAATATAAAAATTAAATAAAGGGTATAAATTACATTAATTCATAGAGTTATAAATTTTAAAAATGTTTTCAAATGTATTTTTAGGAAACACAGATGTGGATGATAAATATGTCCAAGTAGATACTAACGTATAAGCAACCTCATATAATAAAGGTATTGTAAAATTAACAATTACATTGTACTTTTCCATAGTAAAGGGTTATTTAACCTTATATAATAGTTAAATAATAGTTATTAAATTACAAAATAACCGCATACATAAATATGATATCATATATGATCTTTTAATATTTCTTTAGTTATAATATTTTAGTTGTATCATTGTTTCGAGTGTTAATGATTTGTTTTCCTTTATTTGTTTTGTTATGTAAGTCATGTTTGTTATACATAGAAAAAATTTTATTCATATCCATAATGGTAATAAGTTCTTAAAAATTATTTTTTAATCATAAAATGAAAATTATTCTTGAATGGTTACGAAGGGGGATGAAATCCCATCGTGTCGTGGAGATGGTAAGTCGTACGTACGCATGAGAAACAATATCATTATATTGGTAGTGAAATTATATTCAATTGGGTAGTATATTATATATACATAATAATTAACATGTTATATTTATTATTGACATCAATTATACTCATCATTATACCCTTATAAATAATAAAGTGTTGAATAAAAATCTACCCCACGACGTGGATACGGTAAACTGTACGAACACACGTGTGATGACTTTGTTATTCATATGATGGATAGAATAATTAATATGATTCTACCATATTTATAATAAAATATAAGTATTTAGAAGGTACTGGAGTTATTATTTTAGTTTGGAAATGACAGGAAAGAGGAAGTAGAAGAAGAAAATTACTTTGAAAGAGGTGATAAAATAATTACCTCTTCTTCGGGAGCTGCCTTTTGATTTGAACGAAAAGGATACATAAGTTGGATCTTTTATAAAAGTAAGTCCTGTAATATTAATTCATGGTAGTTGGGAGGATATTTAAGTAGGGTTTTTCTGAGACAAGTGGCTTTGGAGGTGTGAATTAAAGAAAAGGGGAAGTATGCTTTTATAAGAGAGGTGAGGGGAACTTTAGGAAAAGCATGAAATATTAATTTAATATAATATTATTTTTTATTTATAATCACTCCAAATAGATTTATTTATAGGAAAAGGTGTGTATGAGTAGAAATACTCTCAACCAATATGTTTTATACATGTTTAGGTCACCATATTAACATTATCTTTTAGATTTAACTCATAGTTAAATTGTGTAACTTTTATCATGTCTTCTTGTATTTTTATACTACATGATTAATATAGTTACAATAAAATGACAAGAAAACATAAAGTGGTTCATTAATGAAATATCTAACATTATCTAATTCATTTGGTTAATATTATACTTTTAGGAATATTATATCATTTAATAAAATAGTATTATCATTAACAACTCATTTATGTCAATTTTGACATTATTAAGTATTTGGTTTTTGTTTAAGTCATCAAACAGTGATTACTTATAAATTTTTTTATCAATCCTAACCTGTCATATAAACCATGAAAATTCATGTATGGAGTAAAAATATTGATTTTATATTTATTTTAATATTTATAACATCGTTTATTTTAATATTTCATTAATAAGTTAATTACTACATCATCATTGTGTCATAAATAAATTTAATTATTTAATGACTAAAATTTATAAATAAAATAAAATGACATAGGAAATATTGTTATATTTCTAATGAATATTTATAGTCTAATTTATCTTATTTATAACCTTATAATAAAAATGAATTAGTTATTAAACATTGAATTTAACACTTTTAACACTTCTTTAAATAAAATATAATAAATGTCCTAATCTAATCTAAGTGGATCAAAAAGGGTCATACTTTTTTCCTAAGGTTGATTTTGGTCTAAAAACACCTATCCAAAATATGTATGACATGTGTTGGGGTAATTTTATTTTATAATATTATTTTTACCTTTAAATACCCTATTTACTTTTAACCGTGGTAAATAAAATTCAAAAATTATTATTCACCAAAAATTATTTTTAGCCTATTGAACCTCATTTTAAATAATGATGACAACCATGTCTATCTTATTTTGGAAATTCAATTCACAGAAGAGGTAATATTACGTTTTATGCAAATTTTTAAATGTTCATAGAAGATGGTTAAAGATGTGAAAAAGATCAATAAAATATTATATATCCAATCTTACTATAAAATGACTCCAATGAAGTAAATTTGACTAAAATAGGTATTATGTATCAATTTTGACTTTAAAATAAATTTAAATTAAAAATAAGTATATAAATAAGACTTTGTTTTGGAACAATAACGCAATGTTTTTCAAAATTCATAAATAATTGAATGTTTTCAGAAAAATACAAAAACAAAATCACCCTAAGATAATTTTGAAATTAGGAATCCAAAAACAAAGTCCATTTTAAAAAATAGAATTTGTAAAATTTAAAAAGGTGGGTATTACTATTCATAACTTCTTTTTAAAACAGCTAGTTTGGTTGGTCATGGTGTGTTCTAGAAATCAAAGCTGCGTACAGTGCAAGCTATTGTATTATTCAATGAGAAGCGTACCATGGAAGCTTTCTTTGTTACAAAGAGAACATATAATAATTTCAATATGATAATAATTATTTGGAATTTATCAACTTCAGCCAATATGTAAATGGAATGTGATCTTACATGCCTATGCAGGATGTATGAATGTAGAATAAATTCATTTAATTTTCATACCAACATCATGTTCATTACACTAGTTTAATTTAAAAAATGGTAAAATAAAATAGTATGAACAATAAATGCCCATTTTATGAAAAATCAGAGGTCCACTATACAGTGATCACCTGGAATAGATGTAGTTCCCCTAACCAATTCTAAAAAATATTATCTTCTATCTACCCTGAATCAAATTAAGGAAAATAGATAAAACAACGTATTGAATCTGATGTTATGATTCCATTTTGTAACACCCCAACCCAAAACACTAGGTTCGAGTATGGTTTCGACAAGACCTCATGTGTGTATCCCCGTATACAAGAGGTTTATAACTAGTATAGTGGGATAGAAGAGTGTCGTAAGGATAATATTCCATCAGTACCAGGTAAACATCTGAGTATAAATAATGTGATTATAATAATTAATAATAATGAATAAATAAATAATCAATCATTAGAGTTTCAACACACCAAAAATAAAACCATCCTATGGAGTAAAAGAAAGGAATGTGATATTCATAAACCAAAACTAAAAAAAAGGATCCCATGTATGCAATAAATTAAATAAATAAGAGAAGAAGTAGATATCCAACCTGAACTCCATCCAGCAATCTTTGAATCCTCCGGCTAAATTGCTTAACCATCCACATTAAGTACCTTCCCATTCATTATATCTATGAGCATGAAATCTACAAGAGCATAAAAATACTCTAGTAGGGTGTGAGTGAAGCACATATTATGACACCACAAACATATATTAACATAATTGGATAAGATATATGGGTTTATTCCTTGAAAATAAATATAATATATATAAATTATAATATAACACAAATCAAAAATTCACAAATTGGTTACTTAGAGATTGGCTCCACATTCTTCTGCACCTTGTGGGAAGGAATGACGTTAGTTATGTCTGACACATTCCCCCTTGGTGGGGTATCCCAACAACATGAATAACTCATCACCCATGAATGTAGAGTTTACACTCAGGATGACCAAACATATAACACATTCCCATCAAAGGATCATCTATATGGATCAACCTGTATCAACTATACAAGATAGAGGAATAGAACAAATGATACATGATACATAAGATAGATAAAAATCACTTAAAATAAAGAAGGTTCAAATTCAAATCCATAAAAAAATTAGGGCTCACAGAGTTATACACACACACATTATG
This sequence comes from Viscum album, assembly GCA_963277665.1. Classification (NCBI taxonomy): domain Eukaryota; kingdom Viridiplantae; phylum Streptophyta; class Magnoliopsida; order Santalales; family Viscaceae; genus Viscum; species Viscum album. The sequence continues at coordinate 1,532,106,936 of OY728152.1, read as the reverse complement.
CGATCAATCATCATACATAGGTTTCATAAGTCTATATAGGTTTGCTAAAAACATATTCCAAGAACACATATAATACATACACGAAAGTAAAGTGATTCCAATATTATATGCAACAATGACTTGATAACAATGATCAATTTTCGATTCTAAAAGCACCAATAAAACTATAGAATAGTCTCTATCAACAACGGTCTAGGTCAAAAATTTCAGAAATTCCAAAACCCTCATTTCATGGGCTAATTATATCAACAATTCAAAAACCCCTTATTATACCATGTCAAAACCCTAGTGTTTGATTCAGACATCAAGGATCAATTTAGTTTTGACCAAGGGAGATAGAAGAGTATCAATCTAAATTAAAATATAATTTACCATATTAGAATCACATAATCAAATGATGTTTGGTCATCGATAGAAGAAAATGAAAGGGAATGAGAGAGCCTGAAATTCATGGAGATAACATAGGGTTATATGTAATAGAAAAGGAGGGGAATTATAAAATAAAATAGTACTTTTCATTTAACCTGCTAGAATTAGATACATTTATTGCATGAATTATGGATTCACATAGTGAATTTTCAGGAAAACTGATACACTAAAAATCTCATTGCCTCATCTTAAAATCCCAAAACCCAGATTCACGTTATGAATTACTCCTTATATAGTGAACAATATTCATTCCCTAAATAAATATTAATGGATTCTATAGAGAGTCCATTCACTCCATGGATATAAATTATCATCTTGAACCACTCTTGACCATTAATCAGGAGATTAGATAATGATTTCCAATAGTGGGTCTCCCTTCCATTTATGTATTCAACTAGAATTTTATCCTACTAAAATCAAAACACTCCAATAAACACTATGAAACATGTCCCCAAATTCCAAAAAAAGTTACTTTAACAAAACATATATTTCTATTATGGAAATAATCTATTTCTCTCTAAAAATAAAAAATACATCAAATTTATCAAAATACAAGTCACGTATTAATTATAGGAAGATAACATATAATAAGAAATAAAATAGGGAAGTTTAAAAATAAGGGTATCTAGTAAAGGAAAAAATAATATTTCAATCAATATCTAGAGAACGGTAAGGATTTTAGTTTTTAATGATGCTTCCACATATAGAATTTGTAGAGGTTTCCCAACTTATCATAGTGACAACATGTATTTTAAAAACTAGATAATGAGGGTGAATCCCGAAAATAAAAACATTGATAAAACTTGAGGGATCACTTCCCTTTAGATGAAATGGAAATAATAAGATAAGACCCTCTGAAACCAAATTCCTATGGTTTCCATTCCTTAAAATATTGGGAACTATCACCATTATTGAAGGATGTGAGTCTACCACCAATCATTGGTCCCCCTCCAAAAACATTCGTTACTATGAATGCCTCACCTACAAAATCCTTTAATGAGATTACTCTGGGATTGAGATGTGGTTGAATACCCTTTATTTGGATATTAGTTTTTATTAAATCACTGAATATGATATTGAAATAATAATGTAAAAACATGTTGAAATGGTTGACATACTTCTTCACTATTCATTGACCCTACTGAAAACTCATGAGTACTACTACCTTCTTCATATTGACCTTCTCATTAAGTAACCATTTAATGAATTTCTTGTTAAATAATTCACACATCTTTCCGACTTGCAACAAATTTGGGATGATTAGATTCCACTATTACCACCTTGGTCCCTAAAAAAACTAAAAACAACCCTCACCCCCAGATCATCAGTGATTCTAAGAGACATAAATACATCATAAACCTTCTCTAACCACTCAATAGCCTCCTATAAACCTCTATATCTATGAATGTATGGAAAAAATTTTCAAGAGTATGACTCGGCCACTCTATATAAATTCTAGTTAGAGTCAACAACCAAAAGTGGTTATAAAAACATTGAGGTACTGATTACTTATGTTCTATTGGGATTTTTTGGGGAAGAATACTCTAAATAAATAAAAAATACATATCCAAACTAGTATCAAGTAAAAATCCAATCATACCGAACTAGAAATAAATTTCTCTTTAAAGGAATAACCCAAAAGAAAAAAAATTATCTTTACTCAAGATATTCTCATCATAAAACAATGATTCATTGATTTTCCTTTTAGATCATTTCAAAACTCTAAAATTCTATTTTGAAATTCAAAAACATAAATCGAATACCATTTTGAAAATTTATATGTTTATCCCCAAATTCAATTATAATTGTGTTAATCATACTGTTCATTCTAATTTATTTGAGAAATATAATTTTTAGTAATTTCAAAATATCCTAATTTAATCTTAATAATCCCAAAAAAATTCATTAAAAACATTTTAAAACCATAAAAAATTTATTAAAACATGCATAGGTCCTCATCCTTGAGTTATGTATTTTCTATTTAAGTAAATACCTTTACAAATTTCAAAGATAACTATCACATTCTTATAACCAAGTTTCAGTCCTGAAATTTCATTTATGTTTATCAAGAAAAACACTAATATACCATCAAAATATCATTTAAATCATCTTGAATAATATCTAAACATAACAAATAAAACTTGGAATCAAAGGGAGATCAATAAAAAATTAAAGGGGATATTTTTTGTCGATGGTTTGGGAACAAGATTCAGTGGAATGTATTATAACCATTAAAATATTCACTGGAATATAAATTGAACTGATTTCATTGGATCATCATTATTTTTCATAATATGTGGGAAAACCATTAAACTTCGGTTCTTCATTCACTTTTTTCCACAATATCATAGTATCTTCATAGTACAACCATAAATATTTAAAATAACTCAAAATATCATCAATCAAAATCAAGATACATGATAAAAAATTTTGAAAAGATAAAAAATCATGACTCAAAACTCAACATTCCATGGAAACAAGGATCACGTCACAAGAGGCAGTGATCACGTACCTAGCCATAACCTAAATCCTATTCTCTAATTATTTTTTCACTGATATACTATAATAACACAAATTATGAATGGAACATGGATAAAGTTTTTTAACAAACCATCCTAGGCCATCCCTAAACTAGGAACATAAGCTGGAACGTGGCAACTATTGAGGGGCATTCCCAATCCCCATAGGATGGTTACAAGTGTTAGAGTATAAGAATATACTAATGTTAAATATTTTTTCCTAATAAAAAATAATAAACTCAAAAACATAATTTTATTAAAATTATAGATTGAATCATCCATACATTTTAGGACCATGATGAATCAAATAAATTGGCCAGATTAAGAAAAAACCGAACAAGACATAATCGATAAGTAAAATAAAAAACCAAATCCCGAATAGATTCATGAGGCAAAACATAATCTAATAAAATGATAGTCGATTAGGATAAGACAATGACTATAACAAATTACTATGAAATACAAACATAATCATCATAAAATCTGTGGGGAATCATGGTTATCATCCATTCATCTAAACACAATCTTTCCACAAGAATCCAAATAACTAAAGTTGAACCAACAAAACATACTCAAATTTACTAATTTTGAGTGGCATAAGTACGGTGTAGCTAGAATCCCTATATAATACCAGCCAATATTACATGCATTTCCTTTTCCAAAACATTCCATTAATTCTAGTTTAAAATATACTAATTTGAAAATATGGTTTTAAATATTTTATAAAGGGAAATCACTTATGAATTTCCAAACTGATGTTAATTTAAATATTCCATTAATACATATATTAAAATTATAAATTTTAAAGTATAATTGTAAAAAAACTCATTTTTTAAATCATGATTAGAACCCATGTACTAAAGAAAAACAAATTTAATAAATAAATAATCCCATTTTATAAATAAAAAGATGAAAAAAATGTATAATTCAATAATGAAAATTAGATATTAAGAATAGAAAAAGTATTAACAAATAGAAATAATTGATTGGGAAAATAGATAATTGAAAAAAAGTTGAAAATGTACTAAAACATGATATACAAAAAATAATAATCCAGATATAGTCATGGTAAAATCCTAAACATCCTCTAATGTGATCCTATATGTATTGAGGTGGAATCATCTATTTGCCTATCAATGTATTACTAGTTTATAATATCCCAAATCCTCTATCTAGCCTCACTAGTGGAAATCCTTAAATACCTAGGCTCATTCCATACTAAGGGAGATCTAGTCAATTTTATCATGGAGGGACGGTCTTCATCTCTCAATCCCTCAGAATGATTCCTAGGATCCCCCTGAAGTAAGTAGAAATAGGTGATGTAACATTTTTAACAAAATCACACTCATCCCACAACCCAACACCCCTTAGGAAACCCCATGTAACATTAACATATCCATAACTTGTATCATATGATAAAATAATTCACTAGTGATCTAAAACACATGGTCCAAGCATAAATAAACAATGTACTTATAGAAAAATATTTAATATTGGAGCCAAAAGTTTTTGGGATACACTAAAAACGTCTTTGAAAACCATTTCTCTATTAATTTAATTTTTCAATATCTTTATGGTGTAAAATGGGACTAATGAAATTCATTTAAATGTAACAAGTGATTCTTTTAACACCTTTTAAAAGATTCATTAAAACCGTTTCCAGAATCCATTTTTAAAAGGAATCAACATTTTAAATTCACTTTTGAGTTAAAATGAAAAAATCTTTTTTCAAACACTCTTTTCATTACACATTCAGATGCCCTAAAATCACTAAACGACATATAGAAATCATTATCATGAATCACGTGAGAATTCCATTTGAATTGAATCAAGTAAACACATTAAAAACTCTTAAATCAATAAAAATTTAATTAAACTATAACTTCCACCCATAATTCAAATCACGTTATGATAATCAAAATCGAAAACACTACATTAGTATATCAATTTATATATTAAATCCCAAAAAAATTACGAAGCATCAATTATGCTTAATCCTCCCAAATGTACATATAACAAAAAATATACATGAAACCCCCTTTAGAAATCACCAAAAAACTCTTATAAACATTAAATTATATATAAAATCGACTAAAACTCATGAGAAAGGCATAATTGTTAATGGAAACCATTTAAAAACCCTCAAACATAAATTGAATAAAAAGAAGAATAAAAATCATGGAACCATGTATCTCAAACCATGTGTGGATGCATAGAAACCCTAAAATACATTATAAATAAGATCTAATTATCTAACCACATACCATAACATCAAAAATACACAACACATTATGCCCAGCCCTTACCCAGGGGTTTAGTTAAAGAGAGGGAATGGTAAGAGATGAAGATGAAATAAGGAATAAATTAATAAAAGAATAAAAATCATCTCTAACTTTGAATAAGTCACCTAAAACCAAAGTGGATGAATCCAAAATAAAATGGAATGAAGGAGAGGTGTGACTGGTTTCTTTTAATCTATATCATGTGAATGATAAAGGAAACCCCTCATTTGGGGTCCAAAATTCAAAGGGGTAATTTTGGAAATTCCAAATTTTTAATTCCGGGGATATTTGAAGAGTTTGTGTAATGAACTGAAGTTCCAATAAGTATTTTCCATAATAAAATAGTATATTATTATCTTAATCTACATGAAACATCAAACTAAAACAAAAAAATTATACGATTAAATAAAATTTGACAATTATAATACAGTCATTATATTATCAGGTATAAAAGGAGGTAACTATATTTTAAAATCAATCGATGAATGAAATGGTATCGAGTAGTGGAAGACTCTCATATATAGATCATTTATGAAATCTTCGTAAGGAGGTAGCTTTATTGGGGTTTTTTCAATAACAAGACCAATTTAAACTCAGACCCTTACATAATGATTAAAATCATGTGTGAGAGAAATTCAAGCTACTAAAAATATCCATGAGATCAATACTAGCTGAATCTCCACCCTCAACATCCATTTGAGTGTACCATATTCTTAGAAATTCCCTAAAGATCTTGAGGTTTTCTGTTTGTAGAAATTAATAAGATTTAAATTTTAATTATTAATGTAATAATTTATTTACCACGTGTATTTTACATATCCCACATTTTTACTTTTAATGAAATAGAAAATTTATTTTTCTATAGAATTATTTATCTTTATATTTAATTTTTAAAACCTAAATTTTATAATTTTATATTATGAATTTGATAAAGCTAATTTTGTTTTTTTATTTTGAATATTTGGACTAGCTTTGTATGAATTTTTAGGATTTCTATGAAATTTTCATAATATAAATGTATCTTATATATTTGTAAAAAAATAATTATCACCAATGGAATATGTAATATATAAAATTACAAACATTAAAATATTATTACGAATATATAAAACCATTTTTTATCATTTTTAAACTCAAGTAATATTTTATTCCAATAGTGACTAATTTTGATCTCTTCTTATAATTAATTATTAAAAAGAAATTTTTTTATTCCTTTTAATGTCCTAAAACACTTGGTTTATTTAATTATAAACTAATGGTTTCCATAGTAATTAAATTTATATAGTTTTATCTTAAATATAATTTTATTTTTTAAATTAAACTATCTAAAAATAGGTTTTTATATGTTATGTACAGTAATAATAAAATTTATTTCCCTAACCCTTAGATATTTTTTTTATAAAATTATTTTAAATTTTGAAATATTCATGTTCAAATTATTAAATAACTTGAATTTATATTTTTTTTATTAAAATTAGTTACCTATCGTAGAATTGGAGATACCATGGTATGGGTAAATTATGTTAAAGGAGGTTGAACACTGGGAAAAATGATAAAACCTGTTAAAAACAAGTGAGAAAATTGGTGGTGGATGGAGTCTCAACATTATCCATGTCTACACTCCATTATTATCCATTTTTTTGTGCCTTTAGCATTGAATAATGTAATTCCATTTTTTAAAGTAAATGGTATTTAAAAAATGAGATTCTCAACACATATAAAGGGGACTTCTACGATCCCTTCAAGTCACTCCAAAATTTTTGTTTCCTATCGAAACCCTTCCCATTTCCCTTCTTTTAGAATCCTAGTTCACCTATATAATCTTGTAGTCAAATGGAATTATCATAATCCCTCCATTCCCATGGAATCCTCTATGTAAAACAAAAATTTCCCAATGAGGTTAGATCACATTCGAGGAAATCAAGAAAAAATAGTAAGGGATTTGGATCTAAAATTTTGATTTATTGAGATATGATTCTTATTCATCACATGTTTATTATTTTTAGTATTTTTATTGAACATGGATTTATTTTTTTATAACGTTAATGAAATTTAGGATATTTAAAAACACATATCATGTTCAACATTTTTGGGTTTTCTATTACAATGATAGTTTTTGGGCCCGAAAAGTTCACAAATAGTACTGAAAAGTTCTATACAGATTTCAGAAATACAAAATAAAACTAAATGAATGCTACAATGAGTTAAAATTGGAAAATTTATTGGAACCACAAAGATGCATTCCCTTTTCCATACGTCACTTCACTTTTAAGGACTTCTACTTCACACGATTTCCCTAAAACAATTTGTGTCAGGTGGTAATATTTTTTACCCTCAATTTTTTTAATGAGATGGTAACATAAAACCACCCAATTTTTTTTATTTTTTTTTTGCGTTGTAAGGGGTAAAAATCACACCCCCCCATAAATAATTTTTATTTGAAGCTTCAGTAGGTTACATTACACCCATTGTAAATGATTTTTGATTGTGGGGTGTGTCGGTAACCATGTACCCCCACCCAAATTAAAACCCATGTGGTGTGTGGAATTGACTCTAAAGCCCCGACAAATAGAAATCACTGTATATATGGAAACAATTTAATTTCGTTCCACACAACTCTAGTTATGATATGTGAATTTCCATCCATTTTGGGATAATAGTTATTCATATACCCAATAAATCTTGTAAATATCACAAAAAAAGATAGGGATGAGGATTATGGGAAGTGGGGAAATGATAGAGATAGAGGAGGAGAAGACTAAAAAATACTTCTACATCAATAGGAAATCCACTTGTCACATTCCACAAAGAAAAATGAAACACCAAAAAAGGATCCTCATCTAGGATCCTCCAAACTAAAAAGGTATACCCTTACCAATAAAATGGATCTATCTAGTAATCCAAAAAGGGTACCCCCTTCATACATAAAATAAAACCCTCATGAATTAAATACCCTTCTGCAGAAGAACCCCTTCATGATGCCATGTCCTGCGTAGCAAGAACTATATGTGGAATGGGGTATTTTTATGGTATTTTACCCCTTGACTCTCACTACCCTCCTTACACATAGTGTTCAGCATTATCTTGTACCCTCTATGAATTTTAAAAAAATTTCCCTATAACTAACCCCCAAAACTAATAACTATAGCATTGAGACCTCCCACACAGCTACTAGAGATATTTTATTTAGCGATAAGAATCATAAGTGTGTGTCTGTCATTATCATTCATTCTTGTTGTAAAGGAAGAACAACATTTAATCTACCCTCTATCTAGGGTCCTTGAAATTATCACCATAAATCAATCTCATGGTATTTCAGGTCCTAGACATAGGGATGGTGGATTTGGTTCAAGAAGAGACATTTATTCCACATGCTACCTGAATTTTAATGTGAATTGGGCTATATCCATATGGATATATAAGCCCCATCCTTGTGTTTTTGATAAATTAAGGAAGATGGTAACAGTTTTCCCATTCTTCTCTCTCTCTCTCCCCCTCTCTCTACCAAACCCACCACAACCTTACCCTCATCCACCAACTGATGATGTGTGAGTGTCTCCCATGGGTATCCCTTCTTGAGTAATCCCATATCCTTTCATATAGGATATCATATTCCTCTTACCATTCCATATCCCCTTCCAAGTACACATATAAAAAATAAAAAATGTTCAACTTGTGATATTCATTCTCGTATAATCCCCTCCCAAATATGATTGTGTGATGTCGAAATATCATATTGTATCTTGCTTCTCACATCGAGAATGAATCATGTGTTCTTAGAGATTAGTATTGGTCTGGACACTAGATTGATCAAAACTCTATATTGTTCCCCCACTGGTGTGTAATCTAAAAACTATGTTACTATCCCATCAAAGGGTCATATTACCTATTGGAGAAACCTTTAGATTTCAATATTCCCAATTAATTATCCTTCATAATCTCTCGTAGGTGTAATCCCCAACCATTAAAACTATATGTGATTTAATTCCCATTATAATTGGATACATAAAAAGTCTACTTAAAGGAAAAACCCAACACCTTAATTCCTCTCTCATCCTCACTAAGCCATATTCCTTGTTGGATCATATCTGACCGAGTGTGTTGTATTCCTTATAGATACTATCAACTTACCCTCATCAACACATATTCATGGTGAGGGAGATGTTCATAGGAAAATATTACATAAAGTGTCAACTCGATCTCATCGTTCCATACTCCCTTCGGGATTAATCAAAATGGGACACTCAAGAGTAAGCCCTGCACATCCTTTTCTAATAATATTTAACCTATAAACACTTAACATATGATGTTTAACTACATATTATAGTTATTTTCACATAACATTAAAAGTTATGATGTGTCTCACTAAGTTGAACTAAACTATGTGGGTCCTGATTCCATTAATGATGATATATAGGAATCCCTTTTCAAGGTCCTAATCCCGACATCAAAACATAATCTACCTCCCTGGATGAAGAAAAACTTCAGAGTTCACAATTATGAGGGTTTAGATAAAGATTCATTAAAATAAATCATGAATAAAGAAATAATAAGATGAGACAGAGAACCTAAAATATATATATATATTGATCTCTCAATGGATAACATCAATAAATGAAAATAGTTCAATTGATAGAGAACCTTTGATACATACATTTTGTTCCATTAATTGAGAGCATTTGATACATACACCTGCTTACTCCTATATGTATATATGATTGATTATAAATGTGAATGTTGAATAGCATTATATTTGGTCTTATAAAGGATTCAAGAGTGTGTTATAAATCTATAAGACAACCTCATAGTATGTATCAATTATCCCCAAAATGGTGCAATGATCCTAACCTCCCATCCTCTTGAATTATATGAGTCTATAATCATCATTAGAAAAATTATCTATGATCGTTTCCATTTAGAAATTAGGTTAATTTCATGGATATGGGAACCATATGATGTTTCTAGTTCCATGAATCAACCCCATTAGAAAACACTCTTAAATTGATGTGAAACAAAAATTTGAAACTGATTTGAATCCTTCGTAATCCAACATAATGGTTTCACCCCCATGCGTGACCATTTCATAATATATATTTACAAGAAATAAAAAAAAGTTCCAAACATGGTTTCAAAGAAATATATCTGCATGTTCTCATATACTTGTGATTCTATGTTTAAAATTTTCATTGTTCGTGTTTTTTACTCCCCTCAGGGTACATTCACTATAACTCCCTTAATTCCAAATTGAAATATTACCATAAACAACTAATGTACACATCTGTTGTCATATAAACTGGTTCCTCGGCCAACAAGAGGATATAATCACCCACCCATCATATCCAACTCTATACGTCAAATGCTCTGATTCAATAATACCACCTCAATGGTACCATCACATCCATAGAGGATACAAGTGAATCTCTTGAAGAACCAAATCCCCATCAACAATCTACCCAATGATGGTTGGGGGAAATTAAACAAGCATCACCCATTAATGTTTCAAATCATTTTAGGATCCTCTCCCGAGAATGTAATAATATGTTCCTCACTTATCCGAGGGAGGAGGATTTAGAGGTAAAATACATCCTTCTCACCTTGTCATAGAAGTTACCATGAAGGTATCCTGCTAGTATTCACTATTTTCAATTTCACATGGTGCAGACTCCTTAGCACAATGAGGATTCCTCCTTTTAGGCCCCAACATAGACCACCCAAGCTCGGGTGCCCAATGGGGCCCACCATGGGTGGGAAGAAATAAAGTAGGATCGAGAAAAAAACCTCATTACCACAAGGAAATCCCACCAATATACAGTGGAAATATTCATGTATACATATATTCCTACCTGCATCAAGCAAGCCTTCATGTCCAATCTAGTTGCACCCAGTGAACGTATTCGACATGTCTTGGCAACAAACAGGGGCAGAGACCATGCTTATTCCCCCACACAATACCCTTTCCAACATATTGTATAAATAAATTGAGGAAAAGAGTACGAATATATCCCTAATAAAACCATATAATGGGAATATATTCTCATTACATCCATGAATTTCACACAATATATTCCGGTAACAATGGAAGGGAAGTTATCTATCTTTTTACTTATTCTGAAAACCATCTATGATAAAATGATAATTAAGGTATTTATTAAAGGTAAGTAACACAACCATGTAACGCTAATTAGAGTATATCATAAACATAATTTTAGGGATTCTTAAGAGAATATACATATTTAATCTCCCATCCAGGAGGCTAATCGACACATTCACATGATAAATAGACAATTGGATCGAACATGAATATCATTTCCTACTGGATATTATCAGTCCATTTATGAAGATAATTTTGGGTTGGGATATATCACTACCAAAACACCTGATCCATGTCATCATAATACAAATGTAACATGAGACTCACTAATGGGGGATACTTTATGTGAATGTTCTTATCCAAAACATCTGACTTAGACTACCAGACAATGAAAAACTAAGAAGAAATCTAACAAAGTGATATTGGAAATCCATAAGTTGTCCCACAACCCTACTCTTGGTTTCCTTGAGTCCATGAAACATCTATTGATGGTTTCCTAGGATCCTATTGAGATATCACTAATTCAAGGAATTTTTAGTTTCAGTTGTGAAGGTCCTATCGTTTCCTCACTACTAGAAACTATAGAGGTCCTCCTTAGAATTTTCACCACAAATATCATCTTTTTCATTACACCGTGTTTTATCAGAGATATTTTCTCTTGATGTGTATCCCAGAACCCTCCTTTAAATTATAATATCAAAATGAAATAAGGCCATTCCCTTGATAATATAAACCTTTAATGTTGTCCTCATGGTATACGCCATAGGGATTCTCGTAATTAAAAAACATTAAGTCATGATAATAATCCTCCCCATTATGTTTTTCACTATGAAGGTCTTCCCTATAGTAAATTTTTATTTTGAAAAGAAGGCCCTCCACTTTCTAAATAAATTTCAAAATATCATTCATATCTTGAGGTATAAGGGGAGATTATGTTAGTCAAGATTGATTCCTTATCATTGATAAGTGATATTATTTCTCAATTGGAAAAAAATATAAGAAAATGGTCATTACATTGACAACCCTTGGATTTTATGAATTTCATCACAATATCGGAGATTCCAACCAATCATTCCACTTACAATAAGGTAGTTTGAAAATGTCCTCTTTGGTCAGATCATGTGGAGTATTCTCTAGTAGAATATTAATATAACATGTCACTAATGAGGAAATAACAATCCAAAGATAATTTACTGGTAAAATTTTTCCCCATGAAAAATCCTCAATACAATATTTTGAAAAAAAATCAGAATAATTCATTCATGAAATTCATCTAAATTTATTGATTAATTTACTCCATTTAAAAAATTATTACATTATAAGTGATATAGTGATCATGTTAACTTAATAGAAGAACTCTTTCACCAGATTGACTCAGTGGATCATCCAGTTGGGTGATGCCTGAAATTGGAAAATAAATATGAGTGAATTTATCATGAATTACTTCATTCTTTAAATAGTATAGTTCAATTGATCATAAATACCCCATAAATTTTTTGTATTAGATTATTGGATGATCGTTCAGTGATGTATATCACTTCATCCTATGGAAAATAAATCCCACATGAATTGGATTCCTATAATGTAATTACATCAAGATTACTCTCAGAAGTTGGATCTACCTATAATAAAGGGAATACTCAATAGTATTTGGCCATGAATAAATCTTCTACATGTCAGGATAAATGATATAATTCCATCACAAGACTCTTGTGTGGGGCATCTAAAAATATTAAGTAGTCCTCTCACTTAAAAATATACAACAATAGAGTAAATCTGATATATTTGGAAATAATTAGCTCATATATAGGTATTACATTTTACCAAATTCATGCTCAAAATAAGGTTCAGAAAATTAAGAGATCAGTTGGGATATTCATAGCCTTATCGATATAGGATAACCCCTAGACCTCATGGATGGGAACATTTTTATCATAATAAAATCCTTCAAGATCCCTAAATTCGATTTGAAACATAGAAATTTTTTTATTAGATTTACCCCAAGCCCAAAGTTATAGGGGCCTTATTATCCCAATCACCTCCCTTATAGAGGTTAGTCTTCTTCTGACTACGAATCAGGTCATAAACAGGATCCTCATAGTGTTCACCATCTATCTTCCCATTATTATTTGGGAAAATATGCACAAATACATTTATGAGGGTCTTTGTTCAGTTTAAACACAATAATAACAACATGTGAGAATCCTCATAAGAAAAGATGATTCACTGAGAAGCCCTTAAGTTGAAGTGATCATCCAAGGGTGAATCCTCTTTTGAAGATCATAGTTTCTCCAATTGTTTTCCAAAAGGTAATAGACACTCATGTTTTCCTAGTAGTGAAGCAACACCCTTAGTTCATTAAAAATCATTAAAATCCATTAACACTAACCCTAAAATGCTATAGATCATAAAACTAATATAAGAGAATAGGATGGGGTGTTTGTATTCGAATCATGGTCTACACCAAAATTATAGAGAAAAGATTTCATATTAGAAATCAATGGATTTAAAAAGGGGTGAATCACATGGAACCCCCATTACAACCCCCTTGTAATACATAATTCAATGAAAAATGTAATGGAATGTCCATATCCCATCCTTTTACTAAAAATGGAATTGTTGACTCTTGAAGAAATATGTTCTCATTATGTATCTGAGATGAAGTTGTTGAAGATATTTAAGAAAAAATTTCTCAAATGAAAAATCCCCTTTCTGAATGTTCTTCATGAAAATCCTCATCTTACAATCCCAGCAAACATCTCTCCAAAATATGGCCTCATCATGCCAAAGAAAGTGGATACGTAAGATCTATTGAACTTGAGGACTATAAAACCAATTTATTTAGACCCAATTATAGTGGGATATCATGAGTAACCTTCATTAGGGAAACAACTAGACCAATATGAGGTTTATTATCATAGGTCATACAATGAAGGTCTCTAACTTAAAGTATAGGTAGAGCCACCACATTATGACTTACCCATCATATAACCTTCTCAATTTCCCAATCAACTGTACATCACCCAGTTATCTTTGTGACTCTTAATTCATTGAAGAAATTGATAGAATATATGGAAGGATGGAATTCACTAGTGTAATCAGAGATAAATCCTTACCCCAAATTACTATATACAACTCTTCCCCCCTGAAAACTTTTGGAATACTATTTTTCAAGTATTTAATGGATCATGGGATCTAGAACCAAATTTGACACAATCTATGTCCTTCTACGGTCCCATGATGGGAATCCATGGAAAGAAAGAAGCAGGTAAGATCAAGTGATTCATGTAAAACATGGAAGGACCGACCATATTCTAGTATACTATTTTATTACCTTGGTAGATCAATGGATGGGAAGATCTGCATCTATAGTTTCTCTACCAATTCATCCAAATGTTGTGAAATACAATTATCATTGACCCATCAAATTGAAAATAATGGGATAATGAGAGTCTCAGATTCCATCACTAGGTGGAAGGGTTTGACTTTCTCTCTAAAAGTTCAACTTCCCTAGGAATATTTTCTATCCCTATGTAGAGATAACCTACATAATGAGTTGTAGACGCTGTTAATTGCTATGAAATATATAGGTGGGTTTCTGAACCATTCCACCATTTCCCAAATATTGTAAGTCTCTATTGCATGAAAAAATCCAACTATCAACATATCATGGATACTCATTGAAAGAGAATATGTAAAGTATAAAATGAGATCATAACTCTTAATCCATCTCCTACACTGGCACTAGCCCCAAATTGATCACCCTATTGAATGGAACCTCCTTCAGAATGGAAATAGCAGCAACATCCATGTAATAGTAAAACAAGGGAATACAGATGAAATACATTTGTAGAATTGAACTATATGGATTTTCCATTCAATATGAATAAGTCTCTATATAATTTATAGAATCCATAGAAAAAAGCATTTTAAATTTACCAGACCTTAAGAGGCCAGATTAAGTTGGCCTCAACAATCTCCCAAATTATTTCCCATTTAATCAAATGTTGGGACATACCACCAAAAAGTTATTTGTTTTTAAATACACTATTTAGATGAGGATTTATTCCAAGAAGGTAAAACTATGAAATCCAACTGCACAAGATGCATGTGTTCCTACTCTCCTCCCACAAGAAGGAGGGTGGAAAAAAGTTTCAAAAACGGGTGAACATAAGTAATTTTATTTGATAAATATAAAGATAATAAATCATACACATGTCATTCTCAAGGAATATTTGAACCAATTAATTTTTTCCCCATTATCCCCTTCCATGGTTCAACCATCATTGTTAGTACAATAGTCCTCCAAGAGTCAATATTCCATGAAGTTTTGTAACAAGAAAGAAAATATTCAAGGAAATGGATATGAACCTGCACTATGTCCAAAGTCCATCTTAACCCTATAAGAGTTCAAACCAACATTATTAAGTGAAAAATCATCATCCCACAAAATGATATCCTAGTCACCGCCCCATAAAATAGAATCCTTTCTAGATAAAGAATTAATCTTCAACTCTATTAACATCATTCATATAATGGGACTATTTTTTGATAATTAATATGGTTATAAACATAAATTTTCTATGTATGATTTAAGAAAAATAAGTACAAGCCATCAGAGCCATGAAAATTGGGGAAAGTGTAGTCATGGATAAACCGGATATTCTGGCCACAACTCATCCAAAACTATTTTTGGAACCAAAACTATTGGGAAACCATTAAATGAACTCAGAATGTGAATTAATATAAACCAACATTTTCTATGAGTCATCTATAAATTATTATTTTGAAGATCGATTAGAGTGGGTGAAATATTCCAATCGAACTAGTATAGTATGCAAGCCAAGTAATCCTACCACCCCGATGACAAGAGTACCCACAATCAACCTTCAAAGATCTAACCCATATATTCTAGGATCTCTATCCCCTAAAGTTCCTAAGAATAATCAATATCATAATGGAAGGTGTATAACTTTGGCTCAAAGTTATTACATCCTGAAGAAGTTGGACATTGTTTCTACCAAGATATCAATCATGGATGCTCTGAATTTATCAAAATACCTTTAAGAAGCTCTAATTAAGGCATTAATAAAACCTTAATAGTTCAATGGTGAGGTTACCACTTTTAAATTATATTGTTCTAAGACTGATCCCATAGAGTGTCACCCAATTATCAGATTCATGGAATATGAAAAATATTCCATTATACAAAGACATGTTATACCCTTGTATGTATCTGATAGGATGGATGACAATAAAATTGGATGAGAATTTTTTGATAATATATCATGATTCAACTTCATTATAGTTCAAAAACATTCTACATTATGTTAAATTGAAACTAATTTGTTTCCATCGGCCCTAAATCTCCATTTTTATATCAATATCAAACTAAACACCCCTCGATGAATCAATATTGGGACTCATTGTGGTGACCTCATATTTGATTGTGAATTCCTAGTCGTTTACCAAGATATTACTTTCAACATATTTATAGGAATTCCTTAGTTACATCAATATGTATTGATCCCTTCATCATACCACAAATGTCTATTATATTTTAAAAACCAGTAGTTTGAAATATTTCATGTTGAAAATTTTTTGTTTGAGTATTTTCAATCTCAAAAAATAGACATGGGATTTTACTGGATGTAAGGGAAACAACCCATGATCAATGATGTTTCTTAAGTTACTACACCAAACACTTTTGAAATGACATCAATTATCCCATTTAGAGATTTCTATGATGAATATTTAATTCCTATCAACAAAATCATAATTTTTCATTTAGATTTGGGTATGGTGGCAACAACTATAGTGATATTATTTTCTTTAACAGAGATTGTATATTTTTGGAGAAGTCATTAGCCTCCACAATGATAGAAACAAACCAAGTGGGAATGCAATAATTTATTCCCAAAGCATTAGAAGACCCCAGTATCATCAATCGGGTTAGAAGAAGTTGTTTTACCATTACTAGGGAATGAAAATACCCTTACCCCAACTTCCAAATATCGAAATAGAAATTGTTATCCCAAATATGAATATTCCTCTGCATCACCTATTACATTTTGGATTTGTTTAGAGGGATAATATGATAATGAGTAGGACCTCAAAGATTCCCCTCCACCATTTGAGTAAGATGATTCAGTCGCCATCAATAAACCCCAATAGATAAATTTTGGTACAGAAGAAGATCCAAAACCCACACTGATTATCACAACCATGTTCCACGATGAAGAAGATTAATAAAATTTCTTTATAACGTACCATTAGGATAATTTCTCATGGAACTACATAAAAATTTTGTGAATTAATCCTAATATGGCCACCCACCTCATGGTTTGTCAATAGATCATCATGGTTACCAACAAGTACCTAGGGGAATGCATCAAACTCGTACTACCACATTCAAAGAAAAATTTGATAAACTCATCAAGGATGACATCATTATGGATTTATAGTATATGATGTTTCTAGAAAATATTTTCACAATAAAAAATAATAATATGAAAATAAGGGTTTCCATCATCATTAAAGATATCTAAGGGAATTGTCCAAAATGTGATTTATCATTTCCTATTATAGAATGATAGATCGATTAAAACACCAGAAATCAATCTCAATACTTTTTTGATGGATGTCTAGGATACAACCAAATCCAAATGTCCCTTAAATATTATGTGGCCACTTCTTTTAGGTCACCCAAAATAACATAAAATTATCGAGTGTTGTTGTTCAGTTTGAAGAATGTTGGTGTTGTGTACCATTATTCCATATACTATAATTTCAAAATCTTATATATACAATATATATAATACAATCTCAATGATTGTTTAGTGAAATACCGATATTTCTATAATCATGCCACAAATCTTGGGATCATTTTTGAAAAGATACAACAAAATATCTTTAAAAATAATCCTTTGAAATTAACTTTTGTATTTACTTCAATAATGTATCATGGATTTGTTTTATGCCATCATTGCATAAATGTTGACACTCAAAACACTAAATTTATCCTATATATTCAACCTCCATGAAACCTCAATGTGTTTAGAGGAATACAGGGGTGTCGAGACAACATATAATGATTTATAAAAAATCTAGTAGGAAAATTCCTAACATTCTCTAAAAAAATGAAGAAAGGAGTCACTTATTAAAGGACTGGTGCCTTTCAATAAGAATTTGATAGTCACAAAAATTTTATTTTGATCCTGTCACTATTAATCTCCTCTATCAATGGAAACCGACTTATTTTATATGCGAGCGATCACTGTGCACTTTCCTCATGAAAAATAATGACATCAAAAGTGATAAAACACTCTATTATCTTAGTAGAAACATTATCGACACTAAAAATCAATATTTACACACTAATATGAGTTACCTTGCATTAATTTTTGATGTTCATAAGATGAAACACAACCTGCTGCATCATGAGATCCATCATGTATCCCAAAAAACTAGATCAAATACATCATCAACCACCCTATTTTTGTTGGGAATTTGGAATAGTGGGAATTCATATGACAATAGTTTGATATTAAATTCATACCATAGAAATTGAAAAATTCTAGGCACCAGAATATTTCCTTGCAGAACATTCCTCTGCATAAAAAACACCATTAAACACTGAATTATCCCATGAAGAGATTCTATCTGTGCAAAATGGACCGCAAAAATATGAAATGTATTTTTATGGTTCATACAGAAGTCTAACTTAAATGTTAATAGAAGAACCTATTATCAATAAATTGAAATTGGGATTCAATATTATCTACCTAGAAAAAGTTTTCTTACCTTCTTCCATTCTATTATTATAAGGATTCACCAAAAAATAGAAAAATTACCAAGACCTTATCGTATTTCTATAACTGTTGTTTTAAATGATAGTAGACCACCTGAGGTTTAAAGGTGATTCAAATTTGGTGATTAAGAAGATAAATTTTGAAAATGATATCATAAAGTAATAGTTAATCCCACTTCTTTACTATACCTAGGGTTTATGGAAAAAATTCCTTCAAAGCTAACAATAACTAACACTTCTCACTCATAGAATTCCCAATTAGATGAATTTGAAAATACAGCTACAACTTTGCAACATCCAAATCAGGATGAAAACAATAATCAAAATTGTTCACCATATAATGGTATAACCATTTATCTATGAAAACATGGAAGAGATGATTTAGTTATATTCAATTTGGGAACAAGAAGGTCCAAAAATTAGTTGGATGATTCCCAAAATAAAATACCCCTAAAATAAATTTCTTCCATTGGACACGTCTTTAAAAGGAAAAAATTGACGATGGTCAGTTAACATTACTCTCTATAACATCTTGAATGACTAGAAGATCCAATATAAATGGGTATTAGATGTAGTACTTCTTTGATACATCAAGAAAGAGACTATATCTATATTCTAAAAGGTACACACTACTTTTTATGGTTCCCATCATTTAGGATTCAATATTTTTCATCAAATCCTAACACTTTGATATTTCTAACCATCAGTGACACATGATTTCATAAAATTCACCAAGAAGTATCATTCTTATAAAATAAATACCAACGTCATCCATAAAACATAATAATATTTACACACTTCCAAATACTCTTGTCTATTTTTTATATGGTGGATAGATGTGAGGGGAAAAAACCTCCCACTACTGCTAAGTAGTTAAAGTACACCCTTACTAAAATTAACTTCTTTTCCAAATGGATTACAGGAAATACCACTCAAGGAAGTCTGGATAAATAGAGTCGTCAATTTCATGAAATTTGGCATCATCACCAAATTTGGTGTCTCTCGGATAATACTTAGGGAAAATAGCCAGAATTATAGCTCTTCCAAATTGATATGTTTGTACTAGGAGTACAACATTGAGTCCAACCATTTATCCCATTATGAAGTAGGGGAGAATGAATATATACATTATTTTAACATGACCCTATTAAAAATACTACAAAATATGAAGGAGAAAGATTAATAAATTGGGGATTGATAAACTCCTTAATTCCTTATGGGCTTACCATAATAAACTCATACTGCCACACAAGAAACCTTGTATTAATTATTATTTTAAAAAGAATCTATCCTTCCCATCGAGGTCCAATTTTATTTACATCACATTTCCATATACAATCATATATCTACAAATTATCAATCCAAAAAGTGACAGGATGAATTGGAATTTCATTATGAGAAAATATTTTTTACCTCTCATTTTTTGTAGGTCCATGAAAATCAAAGAGCATGATATTTAAAAACAATCATCTTTTCATTCCTCTAAAGAGAACTAGTTTTGGATCTCATAACCAAAATGATGCCTAGTAATAATCCTTTAATTTATGGACCAAAATGGGGGTGACCTTTTGTCATCAACAAGGTATACTCAAATGGTGCATATTCATTTATTACCATGAACAGAGATCATATCACACCACCTACAAGTATAAGGTTACTCAAGAAATATTACATATAAATAATCCACTTCAATAGGTCCATGTCATAAGACAATAAAATTAAAGACCAATCCCTATCACAATATATAAAAAGGAATTAAAAATCCTACATCTTGGTCAAATTATGTGAAACTACAAGACAACATCATAATCACGTGATGATAAAGTTTACGAAAATTTCCTAGTCGCATATTTTTAAACTACAAAAAAACATCCATGTCAGAATATATTAAAGTATACCACAATTAATACTTGACATAAGATGTTAAAATACATGGTTAATGAACCTTTCATATGATATAAATCTGTGAATTGTTGGGACCCTCTCTTGAGAGGAAAATTATTCTTGGAAGCTATCTCCGACTGAATTTCTAACTCAATAACTAAATGTGTCTTGGTTCATATCTCTATAATATATATATATATACCCATATCTATTATTCTAGGCCCCATCACAAAATAAAAAAATATATCACCATTTTTCATACATCCTCGATCAAACCAGAAGATTCTAACATGGTACCCTCATTTTAAAACATGTGATTGATAAAAATTGTTCCATTATTTAAATACATGTCATATTTATGGAAGGAAAATCCCACCAATTTGGGTTCAATGCCTAAATAAATTATTCTATAATTCTCTAATTTCTTCCTTTCATAAATAACTCTCTATATATTTGGATACTTGTACACTCCTAATCCTCCCTTGTTTATCAGTAATAAATGTATCTGTCTCTGAGGAAAACCATTTTTTACAATGCATATTATTCCCTTTGGGGATCTGTATAATGTGTTCCACTAATTGTTCTTGTCAACTAGAAGAATCTTTATCTCTAGTAGAAAGTCAAGTTGTCTTTGTACACCTTGACAACATCATAAGGGAAACCCCCTTTCAAATATAGTCTCTGTTCACTCCCAATATACTTGTCCTATATCATTTTCTCAAATCCAAGAGCCCCAAGATCATGTATTAAAACATTCCCTATACACATCTATAAAATGTTTGGGCATTCTTAGTTGGACCTCCATGGAATATAAAATCAAGTGGTACCTGGTGAAAATGACCATCGATTAGCATTTTTTATAATTTGGATAAATCCATTACATATCTTGTTTCTCACATCAAGCAGGACTCACACGGGCATAAAGATTTTGGCTGACTATTCCAATTTTGGTGGTAAATTCATTCCATAACCATAATGGACAACATGTCCTTATCACATGACCTCAAAAGGAATAACTACTCCTAGATGAAATACCTTAAAAGGTACACCATTGTTTAAAGTTGTGTGACTATAAACACTAGCCACTCATCTGTATAATTATTATAACATTAAACATTGCATACGTATCTATCAGATTTAATAGAATATTATTTGGGTTCTCTATGCATGTTAGGTTTTCTCCATTCCCTTACTATATATACTGCCTTACCAACGAATTTGTGTCAAAGATATATGACCTTCAATTATAAAAATATTACATCTAAGTCACGGGATGTTAAACAAAAAGAAACAAATCCATGTCATAATATCTTATAATATATGACATCTAATCCTTACAATAAATTTTTATACTATCTAGTTTATTTCACTTTCACATTATGTAAAACAGTGTAATAATTTGTCTCTTGCTTGAAAGGCCCCCTAATCTAGGAATTATTATTTTACGATACGAGTTTTATTTTAAATAAATTTTTGTTTCATCATTATTTTACCTAGAAAATACATAGTGATGAATTGATATCTCATTCTAAGCCCAATTGAAAAATAATAATAATCCCCCACTCATGTCTTCATCCTTGATCAATTCAATAGACTAGAACAATAGTTCCCTTATTTATGAACTCGTGATTAAGAAAAACTCACCCTCTCATGCATATGGACCATATATATATATATGGAAATTCTCATCCAAATCATACCCTAGTCTAAATACCTATTCTATATTCTATAGATTACATCCTTTCCCAAATCTCACTCAATGTCTCTGGAAATTTGGTTCCTCATATGTATTCCCTGGATATCGGTGACATTGGTATCCTACTCAGAAATACACCTTTTCTTTTACAATTCATATTATTTCTAATATGGATCTGAATAATTTTTACACCCAATGTGGTCAATCAACCAGATGAATATTTATGCTCAATAGAATTCCCTATTATCTCTATATGACTTAAAAATGTCATAATGATAACTGATTTGTGAACATGGTCCATGGTCCTTCCTTACTTACTTTTACCATACCTCTTTCACATATCTAAGAGCCTCAAAACTGTGTCTTAAAATATCCCATCATCATGTCCAGAAGATGCTGGAGTGTTTTAGACCAAACTATATTCCCACTATTTGACAACAAATAAGGTGGTTCCCATTGAAACAAACATTTTTTGTAAGACATAGATTAATTTTCACAGTCCTATCATTTTCTATTACTCCTCACATGAATTATGATTCATGTTAGCTTTGAGGTTTCAGTTGGTTATTCCAATCTGTATAATTAAACATTTCAATGATTCTATTGAGTGATCGGTCCATCCTACATGATCATAAACTACTAAGATATTCCTCTCTCATGTGTCTTATCCTCCATTACATATGAACTACATCTAAGTAAGGAACATTATTAGAACTAAAAATGGATTGATTATATCTCCGAAGAGATATGTAGTGACATCAGGATCCCACATCTTGTCTCATCCATGATGTAATGAAAATCCTACTTTTCCATTACATTTGAGCTACATTCATGTATGTAAATACATATAAGAACCATAAAAATTTGTAATTTGGATTCTCGTTAGGGTAAATATTCCACTCCATGGTGGGCCCAAGAATAAATGATCCCGGCATGTTTTCAAAACATCCATTTTCTATAAATCATACTTTGTTGTTTTATTAAACTCACATCCTCAAAAACCATCCATGGTTATTAGAAATAAGACTACCTAGCTCCGAGGGATATAATTTTTTTGATGATGAAAACTAAACCCAATATGGCTCAACATAATATGTTCCCCCAATGTGGACCATAACCCAGAGGCATATCTATCCTTAGGAGAAATTTATTTTGTATATATACATACTAACGACATCATAATGGAAATACGATTTTGAATATGTTTTTTGGTCAAGCCTCATGTATCTATCTGATGACACTATCTAAATTTTGAGAACCCCAAAACAGTGATTTACAATTTTTGTCCTCCACACTCAAAAGAAGTCGGAAGTGTATACACCCAATAATTCTCCCTTGTATTAGACATAGGAATATGTTTTTATAGAAATATAAAATACACATAACTTGTGGGGTCCACCCAAATATCCCAATAACAGTCAATCTATGCATTTTAGGCCCCTTGGCCTAGAAAAAAACCTAAGAACATCATATATCCACTCCCTAAATTTCAATTAGGATATTCAAAAATTATTACTTGAAAAATCATGAAAGGATATCATGAATTATAATAGGCCAACTCTACAATTATAGTTATGGTTATTATACATGTACCCATCTGTGATCTATGCCTAGAGAGAAGGAAAAAACCATCTTGACATTAGTATTTATAATTATTAATTTAGTTGATCTGTAATATCTTGACATCACCTTTTAAAGAATTAAAAGATATTATGAGACAATTATATAAGAAATATGGGGTAAAAATAAGTAAAATTTACTAGATTGTTCTCATTAATCAAAAGGGGATACAAGTGGAACATCTACGATTTCGAGTCACTCTTCATAAATAAAATATTTCTATTAAAAATTCACTCAAAGGATTCCTATTGTTGAATCATTGTTTGATCAGAAGCTGACACAACTTAGAGTAGGTTAGAAAATATTTTGATATATACCATCACATTAACTAGTAGTGCTTCTACCCTCTCAGTGGCTTCTTTATTTTCCTTCTCAACCTCATGTACTATCTTTTTCTCCTCACCAACCACTACTTCAACATGATCACGTTTCTGGTTGATCTGATCCGACTCTTCATAGGCCACTTAAGATTCTTGATAGATCCATTATTCTTTGTATTTTTGTTCTATAACTCATCTATATCACCTTGAAAAAACTATGGATTATTCATAAGCTTCACTGGGTAGTCTATTCTTGATTTTAATAAAATAGGATACAACTCTACAACTAGATGTGGGGATTAAATCATATGTTCTCAATCCTAAGTAGTGATAACCTCTTTCACCTAGTTATATATGGAATGGTAGTCAAACCCACCATAAAAAAAACCTTTGATGAAACTGTGGAAAGTTTACTAGTAAACTTACTAGGGGGTCTAAGAAATTATTTTCTATATGTTTCTTTATATTTTCAAATGATAAATATGAAAAATTTCAAGAGTTTCTTGATTATTCTTAAATTTTATATCATAAGGAATAACATACTATAGGTCCAAATCAGCTATATATTTTAGACCATCATAATTTATAGAATGAGTTAGCTTCAGAACAACTAAAGTCCTTGAAGCCTTAGTGGATTGGTACTTAGAAAATTCATGATCTTTAGATATTTGATCTGATATTCCTAAAGTAGTTATTCATAGTATTCATTACATAGTAAATAATGAGTTGATATGGTCAAGGAGTTGAGAGGATCACCTTTTCCTATTAGTATGTTAACCTCCATGAACATCATCACATCACTCGTAGGAACAACATGGGATGTATCTTCATCTTAGGGATTGATCTCAGAAGACACACCTAATTTAAGCATTTATCACTATCAATAAATGTGCTAATAAATATTTAACTAATTGAAAGAGAATGAGATATCCTAGAAAATTATATACTAACTATACTCAATTCATGGATTTTATTGTGAAATTTTCAGGTTTATTAAAATATATATCCCCTAAAAGATTACTCATGGACATCAATACCATTGGAATTCTAGTCAATGAACTTGGAGTGACAGTTGGGAATGGCGCTCGTTAGTTCAAATTCATTATTTTATCTGTATTTTTTCCTTCTCGAGGAATTAATTTAGTGTTCCCTGTGTATATTATAACCCTCTCAATCCCCCTTATCACAAGGTAGAGTTAATTTTATGTTGGTTAGATTAAATCCTAGGACATGGAATCTCTATGATTTCACTAGTTGGCCTTGGATCCTCATCTAATATAGACCCTACTAGAACTATCATTGTTACTACATCTATCTATAAATAGTAAGGATCTATATGCTCTAAAATAGTTGGCACCTTTGGATTTGTATAACCTTTACCAACCCATGTGAATGTTAATTCATCAACACATTAGAATTCACATCATAGAAATTAGACGAGAGGACAGAATGCTCACCATTTGTGCCTAATCAAAGTTTTATTTCCAGCTTCCTCACCTATCTATCCCTTCTTGCACTACCCTTTCATCAATATGAGAATCAACCCCAACAGGAGTTCTCCCTTTCGTATATTTTGGATAAGTAATGTTTGATAGATCACCTATAACATCCTATATAAAAAAAGAAAATTAAGGGTTAAAAAATATGAAAATGGATACTTTGAATATGAACTCTCTCTACCCATTCATCAGAATAAATTTGTTTTACCCTCATTACTATAATTTCATACACTCAATCGGAGTAGTCAATACTACCTTTTAAGGAATGAATGGAATTTTCCATCTCTTAAATATACACCTCATCCCCATTGGGATGTTCTTCCAAATAGTTATTCATAGGATGAGTAATAATATCGAACCTATGAAAATAAATCTACTCTTCCTGAATCACTCTCATGTTCTTCATGGGTATTATGTTCTTCCTCTAGGCTTCCCACTCCGTTCATGCCTCGATAAATTTTTTCATGATGAGGGAATATAATTGGAAGGATGATTCTATTTTGGTATGGGTGGGATCAATTTGTTACACCTTCTTCATCAACATCTCAAGAACTGAATATCACCTCAAATATGGTAGCTTATGAGGCCACAATTACAAACAAGAATTCATGTCCCCATGTTTTTGTGAAACGAGTAAATCTTTCATATTATTTTTTGTCAAGAAGTTCCACTATCTTCCCATTCTTCCAACTCACTCTCATATGGATTCAACATCTCATGCACTTGACTTGAAAATATGTAATGAACATGAGGCCAATTAATGGAGGCATTTAGATCCCGAATATAAGCCTCTTACAACTCGAGATGCTCTACAAGATAAATACTTATAGGTTTATATATTCATCAATATACAATTAAAAAATCCTTCCCCTCAATAATACAACATATACCATTAATGGTCAGGGATCTTTTCCAAGTATCCCACTCCCTCCATGGCATTGGATATGTAGTCATTTCCAGGATGAACACATGGGAGGACGGTTCAGAAACCTGGTTTAGAGAGACGAAACCAATATTTTTAGGAGATTCACCTAAGATCTTCATACTCTTCCTTTTCATCTCTTAAATTAGTGGTTTTCATTTTGAAACCCCCTTTCTAGGCCTAAATACCTTGGTATTATGCTTCTCAACCCCTCAAATTTCTTTCATAGGATAACCCATAATAATGGGTACCAATTTATCTAATTTTACATTATGGTATGAGGGTATCCTAGATTCACCATAGGAATTTTCAAGTCCATGATTAGAATCATTAGGTGGGATCTCAATTTGGGAGCTTGTATCCTCCCATGAAAATATCAACTAGGTCAAATGAGAAGCCATTAGATGTTTCTCCTTTCATTCACTGTTTATATATACAGTAAAACTATTTTGAAAATAATGAAATTATCCCCCAAATGGGTAGGTTGAATACCCCCATATATTGATTTTACAATGATTATTGAAACCAAAACCCTACCCCCCAGTTAAATTTGATACCCTTTACTTTTATGACTTCTATATATATTAATCACCAAGGTACCAATGGGAGAGGAGTAAGTCGAATAAAAAATGGTCATGATAGTTTACATGTCCATTTCATCACTTCACTCAAACAACAATTGATTCACCAAGAGTATACACTACAATTATGGAATAAACAATTCATTTGGAATTCCGTAGTCATTAATGAATTCATGACTCCAATATAAGTTGTTATCCAACCCTTTAGAAAAATGGAATGGGATCATAATTATATGATTTGGTTTCCGTTGCTAATTCTCCCCAATAGATGATACATATTTTAAAATATTATGACCATTAGGATTAACATGTTTCCCAGTCACCAACTTGGCCACCATTACAAAAGTTTTAACTCTAAACCTAACAGTTTATTCACACACTTGTAGTAACTAACCACTAAGGAATATGGTGAGGAATGATTCCAGCTAACCCACCGATCAAATATAGGGGTGATGTTTCAGTGTAAATGATTGAAAAAACCTTCCTTAACCATCATCCAAAAAGCACCAGCATGATTTTGAGTATTGTGGATAGAAAATTTATCTGTCCTCCTCACATGGGGATCCTGGAAAATTGGCATTGAAAAACATAAATCCATTCATAAAATTAACATCAATCTTTGGATCAGGCACATCCTATAGAATATTCTATGTTATTTTAAGAATCACATTCACATATGTGTAAGGTTCATCTCTATGTCATCCCACGTTGAGGGAGGAGGTATTAATTATTCATACATGTCCCCTGTTATTAGTTTCCCCATAATTATCTGGATGTCCCAAAGGCTATTTTCGGCCTCCCCATGCATTAAATAAAATGCATTTGAATCTAGAATCCTCATTCTAATCATACATAGCATAATATATTTATTCTAGTGATAAAATTTTTTTGAAACCTATAAAGTCTTATACATCCATATATCCTTCAACTCATTCTTTAATTCTTCACAGCTTCAACATACTTAAAAAGTTCATCCCAAATCTAGACACAATGAACCTTTGGGATAACGTCCCCATTTCAAGGTCTATCCTAGTTGCTAATTATTTGTTTATTTTCACATGATGGATTGATAGAAATTAATATATGATTTTGGATGTTTACTTCTTCATCTAATGATAAAGGGGTATAACCTATAACAAACCCCTTGGAAAATCATTCGTTAATATATGACACCATTGAAGAGATATTCACCCTGGGCATATTAGTGTGTCATTTTATCCAAACCAATGCATGATTTTGGTGATGTGGAAATGGGATAGGGACAATAAAAAAATATAAATCCATAAAGTGGTATCCTATTTGAGATAGGGTACTATTTAAGGCCAATACCCATGAGCTCCACCAGGAACAGATGATATGGGATAATGTCACATTGTACACCATCATCAATTCTCTCAATAAAAGAATTCATCTTTCCTTAAATAGTAGAAAACATCTATGAAAAGGTCTGTTTTATA
Source organism: Viscum album (assembly GCA_963277665.1). NCBI lineage: Eukaryota > Viridiplantae > Streptophyta > Magnoliopsida > Santalales > Viscaceae > Viscum > Viscum album. The sequence goes on along the minus strand of OY728152.1, from coordinate 1,532,077,826 downwards.
TCCTTAAAAATCAAGGTAAAATAATGTGTTGTAGTCAAATAAATTTCTCAAAGAAATTTAAAGTATGAAATTTCACATAAAAAGTAAAATGATCCACTTAGTGTGCTATATGGACAGCGTAATTACCAAAAATACTATATGGATTCAAAGTTTTCTATTCACAAATAATTTTACCACCAATAGAAAAATTTAGTTCATAGAAATACCAATTTTCGAATCATGATGATTCAAAATGTAAAAATGGTTGATCAAAAATGGATGTCACTATGTTGGATGGGTGGAAGCTCTAAGTATTAGTGATTCACAAAGCACCTTTCATCGCTACCTAAAAATATAGTTTAGCCTAACCCCCTTATATATGCATGTTCCCTCCCCTAGTCCCACATACACAATGACAAATACTGAAAAGGGGTGAATTCTTTCTCATAATGGACCCCTACGCATTTCAATCAGACCCCATTACATCAAGGGGCATTTTTTGGCCCCAAAAAGTAAACAAGGAATCCAAAATATTTAATTATGAATTTTGGAAAGTCAAAATAAAATTTGGAGATGGGTCAAGGAGGTTAAATTGGTAATATACGTGGAATAAAAATGTTTCATGATCTTTTTGTATAGATCCTCAGTTTATAGAACTACCACTTTTTAGGGCTTCCCCAAAAATGAAAATAATTTTTGCAGTAAGGTTGCATAAAATATCACCCAGAAAATTATTTTCATTTATAGTGAGAGGCGATAAAATTATTCTCCCCACAAAAAATTTCATTTATAGCATGAGGTGGTCAAATTATTCCCCAGAATATGAAAATATTTTTTGGCATAAGGACGTAACTTAACCCCCCCCCCCCCACCACCACCACCACAAATAAACAATTAATAGCAATGTGAGGAAATGACTCGAACACCCCTGAAAACGGGATGAGGTAATGTTTTCAATCCCCACTGCACAACCCCACAAAAGGCTCCTCATCTATGATTCCCCAAAGCCTGATGGGATACCGTTATTAATAAAAATAATACACTAGGTAATCCTTAATGGGGTCCCCCTTCGTCCGTTAAGGAAACCCCTTATAAAAAAATAACTTTTTTGGAAGAACCCCTTAATGATAACCCTTCACAGATAATGATACATGTATATATAAATAGGTATCCATGGTGTATTTTACCCATTTAACCTTTCTATCCTCATTCCACATAGCATTCAGATTCATCATGGGCCCTCTATTAACCTAAAAAAATCATTTTTTCTGATTAACACCAAAACCTAATAATTCCATTATTAGGACCACCCAAGCAGCCATCAGATCCATATGGCCTAAGGTTTGGATACATCAGTGTTTCCCTCTAACAATAATGCATTACCATGGTAAATGAAGTCTCGCATTTAGCATCCCTAGAATATAGGGTCCTCATAATTCTCACAATCATGAATTCTCATGGTAACAAAGATCCCATCCTTATGGGTAGTTCGAGTGGTTTTGGTAGCCAAATTAAATCCACATGCTACCTAAAATGTGAAGAGAATTAGGCCATATCCTTATGGCTATGTAATCCATGAGTTGAGTTTTGGGAGATAATATGGAAAACGATTGTAGTTGATCCATGAATATATCTCTGACTACCCCATTGTATCTTATCCCACATCCACCAAAAAATCTGGAGTGATTGTCTCTCATAGTCTTCCCTTTTGGAATAATCCCCTATAATTTCTTGTATGATATCATATTCCTCCTGTCTTTCCATATCCCCTCCCTTTCCAACAAGAGGATGACACAAAATGTTCATATTAGGATTATGATTAGGGTATAACCCCCCCCCCCCCAACATGATTATGTGACATGGTAATCTCAAACTATATATTATTTATGATGCCAATGATGCCTCATGGGGTCATAGAGATCAGTATGAATAGTGAGATTTGTGGTGTGAGGTGGTAAAATTGCACCCCCCAATGATTTTAATTTGCGATGTGAGTTGGTGACATTATGCATTATAAAAATGATTTTCATTTACAGTGAGGGGAGGTAACCTTATCCCCACCCAAATGAACAATTTTTTATAGTGTGAGGAATTGACTAGACAAACCTCAAAAATATAAATACATTATGGATGAGGCTATGGTATTATTTCCTACAATAGAGTAATAGGTATATTATGCAGTTGGTTTCCCATTTGGGTATAATTATTATTCTCATTCCAAATAAATACGTGATGTTTCTCTAGAAGTGATAAATATGATGAATATGGATAATGTGGAGATTATATAGAGGATGGTGTGGAAGACTAGACAAGACTTTCAATTTGGAAAGAAATAGTCTTACTACAAAAAAAAGGAAAAGGAGACCCTGCAAAATGAGACTCAACTAAGATCCCATAACCCTTGAAGAGATACACTTCTCAATAAAAAGGGATCTATTTTTTCATCTATAAAGGTTACCCCTTTCATCCATAAAGGAAAACCCTTGTGATGAAATAACCTTCTATAGAAGATCCCATTCATGATGCCCCATCATGCATAGAAAGAATAATATGTGTAATTGGGTATCCTTAGTGTATATTACACCTTCACTCCTATATCCCTCCTTCGGTGTAACTTTTGGCTTCATATTAGACCCTCTATGAACTTTCAAAATAATTCCCTCTAACCAACACCAAGACTTGATAATTCCATCATTGAGACATCCCCCATGGCCACTGGATCCATTCATCTTAGAGATATGACACATTAGTTTGTCCCTCTCATATTCATGCATTCTAGAAGGAAGTACCATAGTTAACCTCCCTAATATCTGGGGTCCTAAAAATTCTCAAAACCATGCATTCTCATCTTAATGAAGATCTGTCATTTGGGATAGTGGAAGTGGTTCAGATAGGAATATTCATTTTTCATGCAATATAAAATATGATGTGAATTGGTCTATATCTATATGGATATTTAAGCCTTGACCTAGGGTTTTAGATATAATCATGAATAGGGTAATAGATAATCACTTCCAATCTCTCTCTGTCCACCCCATCATAGCCTCACCCTCTTCCACTAGAAGATGAGGAGTGTGTGTCTTCCATAGGCATCCATCCAAGAGTAATACCCTAGAATATGTTGAATTATATCACATTCCTCCTTCCTTTCCATATCCCCACCCTCACCCACCAATGAAGAGGGAATTAATTTTAACATGGACTTGTAATTCTGGTGTAATCCTATCCCAAATATGACTCTGCAAAATAGAAATTTCATATTGTCTCATGATTCTAACATAGATCATGACTCACTTGGGCTTAGAGATCAGTATTTATCCTAAAGAAAGCATGATAAAAACTCTATATTTGGCCTCCCACTTGATGTCAACCCCAAAATAGGTTACCATCCTCTCAAAGGTCCATATTCCCTAGGAAACAAACCTTAATAGGTTTATTATATCAATTATGTAACCTTGGCCCTCTCCCATTGGTGTATGTCCCAAAATCATGAACTATGTGGGATTTAATTCTTATTATACTAGGATACAAAGCAATACTCCCTGAGGGTCAAACCAAATCTTTCAATCAACCCTTATCCTCAATGAGAAATATTCCTATTAAGATTATATCTTACCATCAGACCATATTCCTTATAGGTCTAATCATTCATCCTTCATTAGCCCATATACAGGGAGAATGATATATTTACATGGATATATTACTTATTTTGTTAACCTGATCTTGTCTAGACATACTCCATATGGGTTAAATCACTTAGGGATACTCAGGAATAAGTCCCACACATTCCTTTTCTTAGAACATTTATCCTATAAATCCATACCGAATGATGATGGACTACATGGTCTGGTCCTTTTCACATGACCCTAAAAGGTATGACATGACCCATTATGTGGAAGAAAACTACATGGGTTAAGATTCCATTAATGATGACACATAGTAAACCCTTTATCAAGGGACCTATCATGACATCAAAACTAAAACTTCCTCCCTCGGTGAAAATAAACTCTATAATGCCCTTTATGAGGATTTAAATCCTGATTGTTTAAAATAAATAATGAATAAGTAAATAATGGGATGGTATGGAGAACCTATGATATATATAGATTAAAATATAAATGTATAACCTCATATGGATCCAAATAGTTCCATTTATGGAAAATATTTGATACATATAGATGGTTCCACTAATATAGAACTATTGATTCATATAGATGGTTACTCCTGCATGTATAAGTGATTGATTGAAAATATGAAGGGTGAATAGATTTATATTTTCTTTATAAAGGATTAATGAATCTTACATAAATATATAATATTGTTCCTTATTAAGATACAATTCCCCCAAAATTGTGCGATGAGCCTGGCCATCTATTCTTTTGACCAATATTATTCCCTAAGCATCGTTTGAAAAATTACTAGTGATCACTAGCCTTTTGGAACTAGGTACACATCATCAATGTGGGAAAAAAAATTAATCCATCAATCCTCCCCATTTGAAATCATAAAAATGTTCTTGAAACAATAATTTCTATTTAAGTTCCATTTTTAACTCTACTTCCTTCGTTATGTTAGAATGATTCTTTCAATGTTCTTTCTTCAAATATCGGTTTCCTTCCAATATGATATTTTAATTAATGTTTCATTATATTCCTATATGAGTATAATTAATTCTTAATTCAATGATTTTACCTTGATGAATGTATTTTTCAAAAAGTATATAATTGTTTAGAATAATTATCATCCTCTTTAATGATTGTTTCCCTCTTTACCCATAATTTTGATTCCCACTAATGTTTTACCATTTAATTGGAAACATAATTGTCAATTATCACATGTGAAGTTAATATTTATCTTCCCCTATTTTCAAATAAATGTTTCAGTATATTTTTAATGATGTTATATTTTAATGAAAGTTATTTTAAAAATGAAAAATATTTCTCATAAAACTACCCTCATTAATTTTTTGTTACACTTTATTTTTATTTTTATCCATTTTTATAAATATTATTATCTTGTATTTATTACATATTTTTTATATATATTCCTTAAATATATATTTATTTTATGAAAAATTTATTTGTTTCTATCAATACATTATTTATATTCCCTTAAAAATCCCAATTTGAAGTAACTCGATTTAAGGGGGCTTTTAAATATCTTATTTCCTGACAAGTTTCACCACCATGAAATATTTCTCACCATTAATAGATTCTAAAAAACATCATTATTTTATGTAAAATCATATAAGTTCGATTTTTTTTTGAATTAAAATAATAAGCTAGTTTCTTCCTTAAAATATTCTATTCTAATTTTGAAATCACAAAATGAATTTTTAGAAATTGGAACTCATTTCTCAAGACTAATTTCTCTTTATTCCAATATGAACATCCAAAATGAAAACATTTCTTCTTCACTTTGAAATCCTAATGATATATCCTTCTATTGTTCACTAAGACAATATTATGAAAAATGTATCTTTCTAGTGGGTTTTCTCGTGCTTATTCTTTGTGAATGGTATCTTTTTATTATTTTTATAATGAATCTAGGTAAATTATATGATTTTAAATATGTTATAGAGATAATTAAGTTATATAGCCTTCTAATACATTATGTAATGTTTTCATCTCAGGATATACCATATATGGTTCATATATTGTTATTGTAAGAACACTATGTTATGTGATGGGTGAGCTCAAAATTATATATCTCTGCAATACATTGGGTAAAGGTTTATATCTCATGAGATGTACATGTATGGGATTAATGAGTAATCCTAACCCACTATTGGACTTTTTCCACTATGTTTATAGGAATGGGGTTTGAACCTAATACACTCTGGAACGATTTCCACTGTGTTTATTGGAATGGGGGTGAACCAAATCTACTTTTTTACTTTTTAGGTGATGTGATGATGGTATTGGGAGTGAAACTAGACATACGGTTATGATTTCATGTTTTATTTTGGTTCCGTATATTTATTATTCCATAAACTTATGATATCATTTAGTCATTCTATGTTTCCATAGTTATATCACACTCTTACTTCATGGTACATGTATTTTATGTTGAGATTATATATTTATTACATTCTAATGGAAAACACTTATTTTCCCATGTTAGTTTTAAAATGAAATTTCTCCACTAATGGTTTTTTCTTATATTTTTATGATCAAAACATTGATGAAATGTTTTCCATTACTAAGAATTTGATCTCACCCCTTTCTTGTTTTTCTCTTCCCTATGTTATAGAGATAATTATAACATGTTAGGAATGTACTAAAAGGGGTTCTAGAATCATTATATTGTGGATAAATGTTAAAAAGTAGGAAAAATAGGTTCCTTATTTAACCGATCCTAAAAGACTCTAGAAAAAAAGGTTATTCAAGAAATGTGAGATTATTCTTAGTTATAATGTTTAAATTATAGTGATGATGTAAACTAAAGTTTATTTTAGATCAAGTTTTCTTAATTGGTATAAAAGGTGTGTATAGTTATTTTTTATAATGATTTTATTAATTTTAGGGATTAGGATAGGAGAACTTTAGTTAAAACCAAAGTGAAACGTCTAAGTATAAGATAAAATCCTAAAATTTCAGTAATGTTTTGAATATATGGTTTTCATATAAATGAAGTCCATATTTAAACACTATAAGTAGATTGAAGATCTTTAATTGATGTACCTAGGGGTAATAACCATAAAAGTCATGTTTTTGGTATTCAATCAATCATCACTCTATGTATTAAAAAGGTATAACTATAAATCATGTCTGACAATACCGGTGAATATGCTTTAGTTAATCACTTTCTATTCATAAGAAATTATAAATAATTTATTATGTTAAGGAATTATGTTAAGGATTATTAGGGAACCCAACCAATGTAATCCTAGATTGAAGTAAGAGTTATTAGGTTTTAGTTAAATTCTAATATTACGGTTTTAAAGTGTATGATATTTCAAGTGCATGTTTTTTAAGTACATTTATGTTAATTATCTTATAATGTTAATTATTCCTCACTCAGATAAACCTATATATATTTTAGTAATAGACAGAACAAGAATGAACCGAGTTAAAAATGGGTGGGAGGAAAAACGAAATGATTACATTAATAAATAACCCATTGTAATCGGAGGTGGAGTGAGAACCCATGTGATTATACTAGACCTTCTATGATGAAATATAATTAACAATTTGAATATAGTTGAAGTACCAATCCTTCCAAACAAGATAAGTATCTAGACTCATGGATATTCATATGATTTTTATAATATAGGAAAGAATATTTAATTCTCTTCAAGTTAGAAATGTGTAAGGAAAAATGGAAGAAATTTCCTTAAATTCATAGGTAGATTTTATAATTATGAAGATGAATTCCATTAAATTCAATATTTTATGAGAAATAGAGGATCTAAAAAATCAATTTCCTAAAGTACATTGTAATTGAAATATGTTAAAATTAATTACTCATTCCAAGGGATAAATTATAAAATAGGAACCAACAACCACTTGGACCATGGAAATTATAAGAATCATGTGTAATGACTTCTATTGAAGTGGAAAGTGATTTTTAATTCAATATTTTAATTTATCTTATTTTGTGTAATTTTCCACCTATTAGATATTGAATTATAAATAATATAATTTGGTGTTATAATTATTATATCCATAGTATAAGAATCTTCTTCAATGTTTTTGGAAACTCACTTCTTATTTATTTATCACTTCTTCACTTATTAGGGTTCTATTACGAATGGACTGGATATTTTAATAAATGGATCAGGTCAAATTGAATATAGGAAAATATCACTTCATATATTATATAAATACCTAGTAAAATACTAGTGCATGGTTAATTAGGATCTCCCTATTGAAATTACTCTCATCATGTGAGTTTTAAAATTGCAAGGATGTAATTTATTTAAAGGGGGTAATGTAATTACATGAAATTCTAATAAGTATTTTCCTTAAATAAATATTATATTAATAGATTATTCTATTCTAAACCCTAAACTAAAATAAACTTTGGTGCGTTAAAATAAAACATTATCATTATAATATAGCCACTAAATTAGTGATTATAAATGTAATTAACAATATTATGACATTTATGAAGGAAATAAATGGAATCAAGTAGAGGATGTCTCCCAAATGAAGCTCATTAATACAAGAACAAAAAGAAGGTAGATTATCTAGGGTTTTATCTAGATAAATCTAAATATTAAATCTAATAAATATGGTATGATCATGATCGAATGTGAGATAAATTCAAGCTCATTGATATTTCAATGAGATTTTTTCTAGTAGAATCACCACCCTCGACTTCCCCCGAAGAGTACCTAATATCTAAATACAATTAGTATATATTGAGAGGGATATATAACTAGAAATTATGATGATTTAAACATTTAATTAGTAATTTAATATTTTATTTTCAACATGTAGTTTAAATATTTTACAATTTTACTATTAAATTAAAAGAAAGGTTATTTTTTAATAAAAGTTATTCTATTTTTATTTCATATTTAAAAAAAAATTATAATTTTTATAAAATTAAATAAATAAAGATAATATAATTTCGGGATTTATAATTTCATGATTATAATAGTATTATTTTTATATATTTTTTTTAGAAATTTTGATTTTTAGGTTAATAGTACAAAACACTTTTTATGAATAACATATTTTTAAGAAGTTTTCATAATATAAATGTATCATTAATGTTTATTAAAACTTTTTTATGAAAAATTATATATTTAATATATTAAAATTTAAATATTAAAATAGTTTTAAGAATCTATAAAACACGTTTTTATCATTTTGGAATATAAGTAATATTTTATTCAGATAAAACACATTTTTTATCTTTTCTTATATTTATGTTTTTACAGGGTATAATTCAGTGTTGTATTACTTTTAAATTCATATTACTATTAAATTTTTTAATAATTAACAAAATAATTCCATATGAATAAAAAAATTGGAAACTTTATACTATATATAATTTTATGCTTAAAAATACACTTAAAAAATGGGTTTTTATGTGTTATGTGTGGTAATACAAAAAATAATTTCTCTAACCATTTAAAATTTTATTTTATAAAATTGTTTCCTCATTTGAAATCATCATGTTCAAATTAGGAAATTATTTTAATTTCAATTTTTTTCATTAAATTTATTTACGTATAGAAAAAATTGAGGTTCCATTGTAAGGGTAAATTAGGGTAATGGGGATTAACATAGAGAAAGAGGCTAAAATATAATAAAAACATGTGAGATAAATTGTGGTGGAGGTATTGTAGGCATTATCCCCCAATCCTTTATTTTTAGTTTTTATGACTTTATGCTTGAGTAATGTAATGATATTATTGTAGTGAAATGTGTATTTATGAAAATTTCATTCTCATCACTTATAAAACGAAACATCTAACACCCCTTATGGGAACTCCAAAATATCAGTTTCCAATTGAAACCCGTCCATTTTACCTTCTCATAGAATCCTATTTCACATCAATAATATTATAGTCAAATTTAATTATCATATTTCCTCCATTTCATTATAATCCACCAGAAAAATCATTGTTATGAATTATGTTTGAGTGTGTTTGAGGAAATCCTGATAAAATGTATGTATTTTTTGATCTCAAATTTTACATCATTGATATATGACTCGTATTCACCACTTTTTTAATCTTTAGGTTGTATGTATTTGACATGAATTGTTTTCATAACTTTTATGAAATTATGTTTATTTAAAAATATATCTCATTTTCTACCTTTATGGGTCTTTATACTATATATTATGATGATTTAGGTGTGATTATTAACTATACTCAATTAATTTTTTTTAAAATAAGTCCTTGGATCTTATTCCTTCCAAGCCTGGTTTCCTTCCACCAAAATATTTTATTTAATTTTTCTTTCTCTTCCTCTCAAGTAAAATATCCTTAATAATTATTTTGTTTAGATTAATTTTTTACTCAAAAATTGTATCATTGTTAAAAATAATTCTCATCCTTTTTAAAGGTGTCTTCCCCTCGTTGGACATAATTTAATTCATGTCAATGTTCTCCCTTTTAATTATAAGCCTACATATGTGTTATCTCATGTTATATTCATATTTACCTTATCATGTTTTTAAAATAATGTTTTTTTTCATTTTTATGGTGTGGGATTTCAAAAAATATATATTTTAGAATGAAAAAAGTGCTTATCGAAAACCACCCTTATTACTTTTGTGTTTCTCATTTTTTTCTTTTTATCCCTTTTTCTCTATCTTAATCTCATTTATTTATTCCATATTATTTATATATGATCCATAAATATATACCTAGATAACAATACCTTTCTTTTTTCAGTTATTACATGTTTTAAGTTCCCAATAAATTCACACTTTTATGTAAACCCAACTTAAGGAATATTTTTTATTACATATTTCATGACAAGTGACACATCAATAATTTTTTTTACCAAAAATAGATTATGAAAATACTTATTATTTTATATAAAACCATATCAGTTAAATTGTCTTCTAAAGTTAAATAATAATATATTTCCATACATAAAAGATCTCATGTTCAATTCAAAAATCATTAACTATGGGTTAAATTTAATTCAAATTTCTCCATGATATTCCTCATGAATTTTTAAACATTGGTACTAAATGTTTAATAACTATGTTTATCTGTGAAAATATTAACTTGAAAAAAGATTTAATTCATTCTCCTCTTTTGAATCCATATGTTTCATCCTTTGGTTTTTCTTTAAGACAATATTATGAAATACACTTCTTTATCATGGGTTTTATCATTCTTATTGTTCGTAGATAGTTTAGTTTTTTATCTTTCACATGTATATATATTAATATTATGATTTTCATTATGTGAAGAGTGGGCCTAAAATAATATAACTCTGAAATGTATTGGGTGATGTATTCATCTCATGAGATACAATGTATGGTTTACATGAAATTATCCTTACAAATCTATGTTATGTTATGAGTGTTCCCAAAATTATATATCCCTCTAAGGAATTAGGTAATGTTTTCACCTCATGTGATACCATTTATGGTACATGGGTAGTTATCTTATGAAAACTATGTTAGGTGATGGGTGGGATCAAAATTATTTATCCCTCTAATGCTTTGGGTAACTCCTTATATCTACAAAGATGTTATGTATGGGATTATGGAGTGAACATAATCCACTATGGGCCTTTTTCAATTATGTTTATGGGAATTGGGAGTTAATTTGATCCACCATGCAATGTTTTCCACTATGCTTATAAGAATTATGACTGAACTCAATCCATAATGGGAATTGTTTTATAATGTAATGATGGTATTGGGAGTGAACCTTGACATATTCTTAGGAAATCATGTTTTATATTATTTCTAAATATTTTTGATTATGTGATCTTATGATATCAATTCTTTATGTCATTTTTATTTTCTTATTGCATTATATTTTGATATGGTACATGTTTTTTAGATTACATTACATTCCATCATGATTTATGTAAAATTATTACCCTCGCATATTCTTTTTAATAAAAAATTATCCCCTACTCATGTTTTCTTATGTACTTATGATCTAAATGTTGATGAAATTTTTTCCCTTACTGAGCATTTGAGCTCACAAATTTCTTATATTACCCATTCCCAGGTTATAATTATATTAATAACTTATTATAAATTTATATAAGTGGGTGTATAAGAGCTCAATTATAGATTAATTTTTATAAGTTTGTAAAATAAGTTACTTATTTAACTGATCCTCAAATAAAAATAAACCAAAATTTTTTCTGATCTGTATGGGAGTATTATGACATGTGATGTTTAAATTATGGTAATAAGGTAAAATAAATATATTTTTATCTCTTTTTTAATTAGTTTGTTTATAAGGTTTTTTAATACATACCCCAAACATACACACCTCAATAGACACATCTGGTGATCCACACAGTTTGGTTCCATGGTTCGAAAAAATGTGCATCAACCATGAAAAATGGAAATGGTAAAGAATGCAAATCTTTCACGTGGTTAGTAATAACTACATTTCAAACCATTCACCCCATAATAATGGACCTAAATTTCAAATATTCTAGGAATTATTTCTCACAACTCAAGGATATAGGAAACTACTAATAAATAAATAATATAATAAGGAAAATAAAGGTTATGGTATATCAACCAAACTGATGGTATCCTCACTATAAAATGGTTAATGTTACTATGATATGGTGTACTTATGGTTTTACATTTACTCTAGATTGTTTTACTTTGATCCATTTTAGAAACAATAATATCTTAAATTTCATAAATCCAAGACTTGGGTTTTATAAACATGACATAGTATGACCAAATTAGGGAATGGTTTATCTACCACTAAAAAAACATTAACCTTAACCAAATCAATTTTATAACTCTTCATGTATAAAAAGTTATCAAATACCATACATCAATGTTAATTTCCATTAATTTCTAAAAAACCACAAAAAAAATTAACTAGGATTAATAAATTAAAACCAATTGATCAAAATGAACTTGAATAACCTAGGATATAATTGAAACCCATATCATTCATATATGTAGGGGAGTCAAACAACCTAGCATAATTACTCTACTAAACTAAACTCATTGAGTTCTAGAGATCAAGTCGATGGATGTCCATGTCAATGGTGAGTCTAACATAACCCACTATGAAAAATATCCTATAAATTTTCATATAGCATCATACTTTTTTATCATCATAGAGAATAATACGTATACTCTAGAATCATATTTCCCTATAGAACTCATGTTTTGTTTCATCTACCTATAATCGAAGACTCATATATTCTTATGTCCTTATATCTTATACTATATATTCCCTCTTATCATAATGGACACTTTCTATATGAGGTTTCACCCTAAAACTATAAAGACTCACTCTTAGAGTTCCAGACAGCCCAAGAGTCATCTCACTAGACATTAGTTACCAGAATAAAAAAATTAAAAATTTGTCATGTTATGAAACCCAAAAATAGACAATCAAATATAGACCAATTGCCTTTGAAAAATTTCAAATGTCAAATTTCAATGAAAAAAAGAATGAAAACAAAAAATGTGTTGAAAGAAATCTGTTACAATAGAATAAAAAACACTTGATAAATAAAATGGGTCAGAAAAGATATTAGTCCAATCATAATAACAATCAATATCATCTCTCACCTTATTCCCCATCTTATCTCATTAAACATAATTGGATATATGAGTTAGACTAGCCAAAGGTAAGATTCAAAAAGTCAGGAAAATATCAAGTTTTTGTATGGGGTGGATCCAACTCTATGATCATATAACATTATAGCTACACATTAAACCCTTTTATCAAAATGAGAAATTGTGAACATCAAAACATTTTGTGTTCCTTGGCCATAGTCTTATTATTGTGAGGAAAGATGTAAGACAACCCTCCAATTAGGTAGCTATTGTCCCTACCATCAATAGAATAACCATTAGCTTCTAAAACCTAATATTTCACAACATTAGTTATAGTAACCAACAAGTAATAGAACCACTAGTGTATGCATTGTTATCAACTGAGTGCATCTTTATCCTTGTGCTTTACCTCATAAGAAAATAAGTTCCACCCCATTTGATCGCGATCATGATCCCCAAGGTTATCACTAAAATCATATCCTCATATAAGTCATATCATGATCTGTGGTTTGTCCTAAACATCACAACCAAGTTTGAAGTCAACAACTAAACCAAACCCTACCTCCCTTTCTAGGTGCCCAATCACTCTATCTCACATAGGAAAAATATATATGATTTTTTTAACAAAAAAGAAAATTTAATTTAAATAATACACACACACACAAACATTTTCACACGGACACACAAAAATATATATATATATATATATATATATTTGTGTGTGTATAATTTATATTTAAAAACATATATATAAATAAATTCATATAGAGTTATATATATATAATATTTATATATATTTTTAAAACTTTAAAAATAAAGATTTATAAATACATATAAATACATACAAATATATATATATATATATTCAAAAATATAAATGTAGATTTACACACAAATATATATATATATATATATATATATTGTAAATATATATAAATATATTAATATATTTGAATATATATCTATATATGTGTATGTATACATGAATATACATATACATATACCTATATATATTATAAATTTACAAATATATGTATAAAATGATATAAATATAAATATATTATAAATTGAAATATATAAATATTTACAAATATATAAAATTTTATAAATGTATATCTGTGTCTAATTATAAATAAATTTATATGTACAAATATATATATATATATATACATTAGATTTATATATAAAAATATGAATATAATCAAACACATGTATTATATATATTATAAATTAATACATTTAATATCTATATAAATATATATATATTTAAATATAAATTATGTATATATTGATTTATAAATATTTAAATTTATTTAAATTTATGTATATATAATATATAATATTAAAAATAAATTATATTTATATGTCTATGTCTTTGGGAGGTTAGTTAGATAATATATCATTTTTAAAATGTAATTTCATAATCATTTATTTCAATCAATATAATAATATCTTAGTTCTTGTCACACTTCTATCACTGTATATGAAAGACTGGGGACATATATAAAAGAATGGGTTAGCTAGAAAACCTAGTGTAGGGAAAATCAAAATGAATAAAAGGGTGAGAAATTATAATATTCAATAAGCCTGACATTGGAATATAAAATTCAAGGATCAAAAATCATAACATAGAAATATGGAATAAGGGTAATGATATCATAGGATCATAAAGAATATAGTAACATATTAATTAGAATATTGTGGCACAAGCGTAAAACATCTCATCATAAATATAATTCAAGGCTTTCTACCAAGACATGATAACATATTTTTCTATACTAACTATCCATTCACCATACATAATATCTCATGAGATGTAATTGTTACCCAAACTATTAGAGAATGTATAATTTTTATACCACCCATCACAACATAATATTTCATGCATATGTGTTCCATGTAGAAAAAATGCTTATGTCAATAATAAACATGGAAACCCCATTGAATGGAAATTAGTTTCATAATAATGTAAAAAATGTAAAAATAATGAGGTATCATGTAGGTTCCTTGGAAAATAAGGGAATAAGTAATAATTGGAATAAAAAGTTAATATATTTTTATAATTCTTTAATATAGGGATCAAAGTGATAGAGAATATATAATTAGTAAATAAGATAATTTATTGGAAATGAACACTTTACTAAAAAAAATAGAGATCGGTAAAATAACTTTTGAATGAAATAAAAGCATATAGTTTCCCTAAACTAGAAATCACAAGTATAATCAATTTATAAATAAATAATATAATACTAGAATAATTAGATGAGTGATACATGAAAAGACATAAGAGATGTAAAAAATTCCCTTATATACGTTTTCTGGTATGGAATAAAAATGATTTCAAGGAAAATAAAAATGCATTGATATCCCTTGATAAAGAAATAAATGAAATATAATATATGAACTGAGGATTTATAAGGAACATTGAAGAAGTATATGTAAAATTTATAAAGTTGAGGAGATAGATATTTAGAGTGATATAAAAGGAAGAAAAGTGATAGATTCCAATTACAAACAATATAAGAAATGAACAATGAATATATAAGAGAAGGTGTAAAATGGATAAATTGTACATGAAATGAATAGAGATTTAGAAGATATCCCTTTAAAATGAGTCTATATTTACTTCTTATACTCTTATGTACACCTAAATAAACAAATTACAATATTAATTATATATTCAGGAGAATTATTAATATTTATTTCATTTATATTCATTTATATTTTATTCATTTATTGGAATTATTTTTATATTCTAATCATTTCGTGTTGTTTAGTATACTATTTCAAATATTCTTTAGTAGAATGGAAATGGTCATTGGTAATTTTCTAATGATTCTAGAATCTCTATGAGTATTATGGTATTGGTTTGATATCATTACATTAGTAGAAAAGTTCCATAGTCCATAAAATACTCCAAAATGGTTACGAATCGAGAAACTTTTTTGTATGAACATTTTAGGAAACTAAACCAACCAAATAGTTTATTTTTAGTATCATTAATGTACTAAATAGTTTATATTCCATGATATTAAACATAAATTAAATTTTGTATTTGGTTCCCAAAAACCAACGAATTTGTACTTATAAATATCAATATATTCATAGATGTATATATTAATAAATTTCTTATCAAATTGTAATTATTTTTTCATGAATTTAATTTGATAGTGTCCTAGAGTATCTTTCACAATGAGAATTTCATAGATTTCATTTAGTATTATGAGAACCATGAAGTTATCTGATGATATTCTTAATCTATATGTCATTTATTCATATGAAATAATTTTATGGGATACAGATCATAAACAATATGAGGTGTTGGATACTTGTAATAGTACAAGACTACATCTCAAATAATCTCACATGGTAATCTCTAACATTGGAGACTTTAAGGATAGAACCATCAGTAAAAAATCCACATTTTTATGTGTAATTATATATTATTGTATGTAAACATGTGTAATGATCCTCAAACATTAATATTATTATTAATACATATTATGAGTCACATAATTAGATGTATTGTTGTAAACCATGATAAAATATTTTCATAAAGAAGTTGGGTATGTTGTGTGTATCACTAATGGTTTGTTACTAATGAATATATTGAGAAAATATTTGTCCTTTCAATAAATATGGAATTTTACACATCATTCCTTGGATATAAATACAACAGTGGAACTAAATTACATGGACATAGTGTTCAGAAAGTAAAAGAAATACATATCAAGCATATGGGTTTAAAGAAAAATTATTAAATAGTATTGATGATATATTGAGAATAACGGATTATATTACACTATGAGAATTTGTATTAGGTTTTAGGAGTTGGAGCATTAATTTCTTCTTCTATGGGTGCCTTTATATGTTTCTAGATACTGATATTGAACTCTATAAATATCCACCAAATTCTACTAAAGAAGACCCATTGAGGGCCATACACTTATTATATCCTTTAATCTTAGTTAAATAATTTTATAATTTAACAATAGGAAAAAATTTATTCTCTACAATGAGAAGTAATATTTATTTAGTATTTATTGATCATTTATTCTCAGACACTATTTTATGTTAGTTGAATATTAAAATAAATATGTATTCATTGGACCCTGAATTTTATATTTATTTATTAATTTCATGAAAAAAAATCATGGTTTAGTAAATGGCGAGGAATGTGGAAATCCCAAGTAAGAATCTAGAAAATGTAAATGATATATTAAATATAATTTAAATTAATATTTATTTATTTATTTTTGGGAAAACATATACCAAGGTAACCTTGAAGAATTTTTGGGTTGATTGTGTTTGTTGACAAAAAAGGGTTCCTTGGTCCCTTATGGATTTCCAGATATATTATTGATAATATATTTTGAAAAATATCCAGGAAAAACAATTGATCATTTGATGGTAGTACAAAAAGATCAGATACAAGGTGGTGCCATTTTATAGTGTTTACCAAATATTTGGGCATCAAAATCCAGAAATTCAAGAAAGGTATTTTTGGAAAAGGATGTTGCACAAAATATTGAAGCTGGTTTGTAAAATTTCACACAAGGCATGTTTCATGATCAAAAAAATAAAAAAAAGGAAAATTAATGAAGTGTGAAAAAGAATGGGAATAGTGGATGAAAGATGAGTTTGTGTGAAAAAGGCTTACCTGCCCAATGCGACGTCAAATGTTATCTTTAATACTCGAAAGTGGTTTTGCATGACACATCATGTTTTTTCATGTAGATGTTGGAGACACTTATAAATAGGATGTCCCCCCCCATATCTGATAAATCTCAACACTTAGAGGAAATTAGAGCTTTAAAACATGTAATAATTATACATAAGAGGAGTTATGTGCAAGCTAAGGAAGTTACACATAAGGTTTGGAGTTGTGCACAAGAATTGGAGTTTCATGTAAAATTGAAGTAGCACGCAAGATAAGGTAGTTCCACATAATATTTGTGTTGCGCATAAGAAATTTTGTGTAAGAGGAGGTTTTTAACAGAAGGCATAAAATTTGCATGCAGGACGCAGTAAGGGTTGCACAAAATATTGGTGTTCCCTAGTACAACTATGGAATAGTGGTGTTCATTAGTGGATGAAAAAGAAAATAAAAGAGATAATATATCTATAATTTAGGATGTGTCATTCATTATAGATAATTAAGGGACCTATATGTCTGAAAACAATGTGTATATCCCTTCCATGAGTAGTGATAAAAGTAAGAGGAAGACGATAATCCTTTCCAGCGGCAGTGAACCAAAGAAAGAGACATATGGAGTGACCCTTGGTAGTGTAGTGATAAAACCATAAATGTTGTAAAGGCAGTGATACTAGGAATATATTTTATCTATACCAAACATCATTAATGGTGGTGTGCCTTAGTGAATTTGGTTTAATCGGTACATCATCGTTGTATGCTCCTTGGGTGTAGCCCAATGAGGGTGAACCAAGTAAAAATCGATTTTTCATTGTGCTTGATTTCCTGAATTACATTTGAAGAATCATAATTAGATAAAAAAGGAAATAATAATATCATAATTAACACTTAAGTGTAAAAAAATAACTCTTATAATAAATAGGTCAAGATCTATTGGGGTAGGAAAAATTTAGAAAATAATATAAATACCCTAATTCCCCCAAGGGTATCTAGGCCCCCTTTGGACCTTACTATTGGTATCAGTGGGAAGGTTTCTTTTATCAAATTTGTTTCCTTTGACTTGGTTTAGTATATTTTTGAGGTTAAAGATTCATTCTTCTCTTATCTTGATGTGCCATTATAAAGGGAAGACATTCAAAGAAGAATCCTAAGTTAGGTGGTATTATTTTGTGTGGAATTTTTTATGGAAAAAGTGTGATTCAATTTAAGGAATCAAATAGGTAACTAAAGGAAGGTTTGGATAAATCTGATAGAGATTATATAGACTCACTCAATGATGTTGTATGAATGAGTGAAGAATTTGACATTAAAAGTGGTGTAGAAACAAGTGATGGTGAAGAAACTCTAAGAAGGACAAAAGTTAAATCTATCCGTAAAACAAAGGAATTGGATCATAAACTAGATGAAGAGATCAAATCTAATGATACATGGATCCAAGAACTAGAAATAGAGGTCAACAAGTGAGGGGGCTTAAATAAAAGGCTTATTGATGGGTATACTGACTTGAAGGAGATGAATGATTACCAAGATGAAGAACTACAAAAGATGCTAAAAAATACAGAAAAACACAAAGTTGATGACATGGGAAAGAATATGAACACAGATAACATTCATAATATGAAATCTAGAAATGACGATCTTTCTACATAGCTATCAAAATTAGTTCAATAAAAGAAAAGGCTTCAACATGGGAATGCATGCTGCAATGACTTTATTTCTTAGAAGAAATATAAATTAAAGGAGAATTCTAACATTATGAATAATCTCACCCATGAATTGGAAGATGAGATGAGTAGAGGGAAGAATCCCAAGGGGGAACTTAATTCTCAAATTGAATCAAGGGACAAGAATATTCTAATATTGGAAGAGGATATAGCATGAGTCATGAAAGAAGTGGATAAATTCAATGCCAAAGGAAATCCTAAAATAAAGGAAGCCTTGAATTTAATATTTTATTATTATTTAGAATGTGATGATAAAATGAGAAGAAAATATGCTATTTGTAAAGATAAACAAGAACATATTTTCTTATCTCAAATTCCATAATGTTTGAGTGAAACTAAAATTCAATTTGATGAATTCATTCCCATGTATGATAGGAAGAGAGCTGTGAATAGTTCAAAAAAATAGAAAATTCCTACAGATACGAGAAGAAAACCTAGAAAATATTTTATTAGATCTAATGATAGCATGTTCTATTTCAGTGGAATGCATGGCCATACCTCATGTTTTTGTAAAGAGGCTTGGGAATATATTTAATATTATGAAGTGATAAATATTTCTAAATTTGAGAATAAGAAGAAGAACCTTGGGAAATAGGAAATATAACTCAATAAAAATAATGTGTCCATGAAATTATGTTGTTGTGGAATATAGGGAGACAATATGAGTATTTTTCAAGAACCATGATGACTCAATTTTAGAAGATTAAGAACTATGGATGCTTCAACAACACATTCAAAAAATGATAACACAAGGTATGTTTTAAAATGGACATGTTTTATATGTTCTAATCATGGGAATTTGGAATGTTATTACGACTTGAAGAAGTTAGGGGATATAATTAATTTGAAATGATATCTCCAACTTTATAGATTTATAATGAGAAACCCTATATATAAAGACAATATGAAAAGTTAAAAAATAGGTTTAAAGTATCAAATAAAATACAAAGAGATAAACTAAATATGTATGGGGAACCTTCTCTTCTACACTCCCAACAACTCTTTGGGAAATAATAAGAAGCATCCTAGAAGAAAAATGGGGTATCTACACTAGTTGTGAGTAAGAAGAATGTCAATACAATGAAGAACCCACTAGTAGAGAAAAATAGTGCGGATACTCGAATAACTGATAATATAAAAATGAATAAAGATTGTGTTAAAACATTCTAATTCCATTACACATGGAAAAAAGTTAGTGAAATAGAAATAGATCTCTATTGGATGAAGAAACAAGAGTATATGACTAGTGAAAAGATTCTTGCTCAAATAAAGAGTCATGGAAAATGGCATATTGGTAGAGCATCAAAGAAGGAAACTCACATTAATGGGTTTAAACCCCAAATTGAAAAAAGTGAAGCCTACAAAACCTAAATATCTAAATAAGATCCATAATGTGGGTAAAGAATGTTTAGTCATGTGGCTAGAATAGTTGAAGTTGGTTGGGAAGTTGGAAGAAGCACCAAAATAGTTTATTGCTTTTTAAGAGTACCAAAGTGTTGATCCCTCATGATCGACCACAATACTCTTATTCAAAATTCCTAAGAATCCCCTTTCCCTATTTTTATAATTTATATTCACTAATGTTGATGTCTTTTAGGTTCAATGTGGGATATTATCCAATGGGAATTGGAATCAAAATATTCAAAGTGGTGATGTGATGTGATCCATAATTTCAATTGATTCAAATCAATCGCAAGAGCTGAAGAATTAACCTAAAATAGCTCCTTGAAATGTGTTAATGGTTATTGGATTCTTGAAATGTATGGATGTTATTGATCCCACAGGATATTAATTGTCTTATTAACATTATATCATTTTTCCAATAATGATTTCTGACTTAGTAGGCTTATAGGTTTTATTGATGGCTCATTACAAAGTGTCACATAAGAATAAATGGTATGGGAGAAGAAGAATGTTTGTGGCTCTAAACAGTGGGCCCAACAACAGGAAGAGTTTCACATAATAGAGGGATCACTCTATCTCATAATCATATTAATGATCTCAATGGGATATAAAGGATGAATGTTTATGTTACCTAACATCAAGAAGACCAATTTAGATGAAAGCATAAAAACTCATGTATTTAATGATTATATATTTTTTATAACAATATGGTATTAATTGACTATTTTTAAATATACCTTGAATTTGTGAGAGAATATTTGAAAATGTTCAACAAGTGGTTGGAAAAGTTGTTGGAAGCAATGATGCCACTAACGTAGATAATTATCATAATATTCAACAACATAGTGAAAAGTTTCCTAATAATAGTAACATGGATGTAAGCAAATCATGGGGAGATTGAGTGGAAAATGATGATTCATAAGAATATATTGATGTTGAGTAGGAGGAAGTATCTGGAAATTAAAATTGGGTTTAGGATATGAACAAAGAGTGTGATAAAATAGAAATGAATCAGACTTGGGATATTTTTTCGAGGACAACAGATAAGAATGTCATCAGTACTATATGCGTATTTCACAAAAAGATGAATGAAGATGGCATAATGATTTGAAGAAATGCATGAATAGTGTGAAAAGGTTATTCCCAGATAGTCGATATTGATGTCGATGATACATTTTCACCTATTTCAAGTATTGAGAGAATCTGATTATTCCTGGTCTTTGTAGTGAAACGAAAATTCAATTTTTTATAGATGGACATCAAATCAGCATTTCAAAATGGGGTTCTAGAAAGAAGAAATTTAAATTGATTATCCACATTTTTTTATCATTCATGAAGATGAGAACAGTGTGCCAACTAAATAAGTCACTGTATGGGTTGAAGTAAGAACCAAGAGTGTGGTATTCAAGGCTCGAATAGTTATTTGAAGAAGAACAGCTTTCAGCATGGTGTAGTTGCTTACAAACTCTATTTTAATAATGATTGTGATCAAGGAATTATACTGTTTTTTTATTTCAATGACATAAAAATTTTAAGATCATATGAAACACAATGCAGATAGTTTTCCGAATTCATGAAAACTGAGTTCAAAATGTTAATGATAGGTGAAGTGACATTTTTCATTGGTTTACAGGTATCATAAGGAAAGAATTGAAAAATTATTTCTCAATATAAAGATTAAAATGAGGTTTTGAGAAGATTTTGGATTGGATAATTCAAAATAGATGATGAATTTGGAAGCTACCCAGATTAAACTATCACCAGATGATGAAGGAAAAGCGGTTAATGTCATTGAATATAGGAAGATCTTTCGATGCCTATTATATATAATAGTGACATGACTGGATATTTCTTTTCTATATGTCAAGTATAAGGAAATAAAAATATTCCCAAGGAAAGACACATGATTTTAGTAAAAGTAATAATTCATTATATCAAGGGAACTGTGGATTTTGGTTTAATGTATAATGACAAATCTCATCCTAAGCTATTGGAACAAAATGAAATAGATTGGGCCGGTTCAATAGATTATAATAAATAATTATCAAGAGTTTCTTTCTATCTTGGTGGATTGTTTATTTATTGGAAAAGTAATAAAAAAGATTGAATTTCATTGAGCACCATAGTATCTGAGTATATTGCAGCCACTCTAGTATGCACATAGTTATTGCGGATAAAGTAATATCTTGATGAAATGGGAGTTGAAGTGAAGTCGCTAATTAGAATCCATTGTGATAATTCAGGTTCTATAAATCTTAGAAAAAATATAGTCCATAACTAAGGATAATGATAATTGAAATCAAATATCATTTTATCATGGAGAAGGTGGAGTATGGGATTTTGATGTGGGAGTATGTGCCTACAAAAATACAACTTGTAGACATTCTAACAAAGGCCTCAACCCAAAAATCATTTGAGGGGCGTAGATTGGTTTTGTGAGTCTAGTCGACTCCTCATACTTGAAGAAGTGTGTATGTGGGACATCCTCCCCCCTCCCTAAGGTATGGTGAGTTTTTAATTAATGTAATTATATGTGTTATTTACAATATTTCATACCACTATGGAGTTGTCTTTGGGTTCATTGCAAAAAAGGGAGAAATTATGGATGTGAAAAGGAATAAAATGTCCTAGTCAAGATATGGGGAGAAGATGATAGCTTGAGTAGTGAGATAAGGGAAGAAACAAGATAGGGGAAGTATTAAATCTGATGAATCTATATGTGCTCAATAAAATATTATATATCACAACAGTTGAGGTTTGTGATGAAAGCATAAGAGTGTTTTTTGAATGGAATGGAGTGATTCATTGATGAAATTTTCATTATAATCTTGTTTATCACCATAATCATTACTCGTGTGGGCTTGAATATGTGTAGAGTAAATCCTTTATCACTATCTGAATTACATGAAGATAATGTTTGTAGAATACAGATGAAGCTAAATTGGTATCAATTTATGAATGAATTGTTAACAAACACAAAGGGGGAGACTGTTTGGAAAAATTCCACAAGTTAACATTGAACCATTTTTTGGGTTGATTATAATTTTTGACTTAGAGGGTTTATTTGGCCTATTTTGGGGTTCCAAAGATATTTTTGAAAATATATGTTGACAAAGATCCATGAAAAAGAAATGGATGATCTTGAGGGGGTACAAAAATAACTGATTCAAGGTGGCGTTGTTTTCTAGTGTTTTCTAATTTTTTGGGCCTCAAAATAGAGAAATAGGGAAACATGTTTTTGGAATAGCAAGTTATGTGAAAGATTGAATTTGGTTTGGAAACTTAGGTGAAAGGTATGTTTCATGATCAGAATGTAAAAAAATGGAAAAGGCATGAAGTGTGAAAAATAATGGGAAATGTGTATGAAATGTGAGTTTGTTTGAAAGAGGCTTACACACCCAATATGACATAAAATATTGTTTTCCTCACTAGAAGAGGGTTTTGCGCGACGCATCAGTGTTTTTTGAGAAGGGGTTGGTGATTCCTATAAATAAAATGTGACCCCCTCATTCAGGAAATCTCAATACATAGAGAAAATTAGAGCTCTGAATCACATATGAATTATACACAAAGAGAGTTGTGCATAAGCTATAGAAGTTGTGTGTTAGCATTGGAGTTGCATTCTAGAATTGGATTTGTGCGTAAAATGGGAGTTACACACAAGATAAGGAAGTTGTGCATAAGATTGGTGTTGCACATAATAATTTGGATGTAAGAATATGTTTTTCACGCAAGGTATAAAACTTGTGCACAATGAAAAATAAGGGTTGAGAGAACGATTGTTGTTGCCCAGTAAAACTGTAAGTGATGTTCATCAGTGGATGAAAGTGGAATTTCAACAGAGCATCTATCTATATTTGAGGATCAGACATTAATTATAGATAATGAAGGGACTTACAAGTCCACAAACTTTGTGTGAATCACTTCTAAGAGTAGTGAGCAAAGGAAGAGGAAGACAGTGATCCTTTCCACCGATAGTGAACTAGATAAAGATACATAGGGAGTGACCCTTGGGAATAAAGTGATAAAACCATAAACCTTGTAAAGGCAGTGATCCTGGGTATAGAAGTGATCTATCCCGAACATTATTATTGGTAGTGAGCCTTAGTAAATTTGGTATAATTGAAACATCGTAATAGTATACTCCTCGGATGTAGCCCGATGAGGGTGAACCAAGTAAAAATTGATGTGTCATTATTCTTTATTTCTAATATTATATACAAAGGATCATCATCAGATAAACAAGTAATGAATAATTAACACTTGTGTTCAAACAAAGTTACCCTTGTAATAAATAGGTCATGATCTATTGGGATATGTATAATTTAGAAAAGAATATTCATAACCTAATTCACTCCCCCCCCCTCTCAGGGTATTTGCCCATTTTTAGACCTAAAATTTATATATATATATATATATATTATACTTGAGATATACATACATAAAAATAAATATTATTATTATTATTACACCTGGGTATCCCTATGGATTAAGATATTGACTAAGGGAATCTGTGAAATTACTAATCCTCTAACCCTAACTATATATATACCTGATTATAAAAATTCTACGTGTGTGCTAAAAGTGTGAGAATCAATTGTTATGTAAACAATTTATCACCTCTAGATAATTTTATCGTCAAATAATTTCTCTAGTTTCTTCTATAAATCCTGAGAGGACCTCTTTCACCTTACACTTCTTTCTCCAGAACTGAAAAATAAGAATCAATCCTTTAGTTACAAAGGATTGTGTTGGGACCAAAGGGGAGTAAAGAAAGATAATCAGTACCACCATACCAGTAGCAAGAGTACCATCGAAGTTTCTTTAAGATCAATGAAGAACATTTGGATTACTAATATATGGGTTTTAATTTGAATCCTATTAATGAAATTACAGAATAACTAAAATTTAGATTCGATCGATCAACAACTATATTCAAGAAAGAACTCTAGATTGATCTATTTTTCTAGTTATTAAATTAATTTTAAATTTAATGTGAATGATTCTATCTCTAGTTCAAGGATTATTTAATTAT
This sequence comes from Viscum album, assembly GCA_963277665.1. NCBI lineage: Eukaryota > Viridiplantae > Streptophyta > Magnoliopsida > Santalales > Viscaceae > Viscum > Viscum album. The sequence goes on along the minus strand of OY728152.1, from coordinate 1,532,051,833 downwards.
GATTCTTCATATATAATCACAATACATGTAATTATTCTTCATTTTCTTATGGATTATTCATCATATTAATTAAAAGAAAATTGGTTATTGAGAAGATCATATTTTCTTGTTCCTAGAACCTTCATGTGGTTTCAGTGAAATAATATTAAAATTTATAATTATTTATCAAAATTTCATTAATTTACCCATTTTATGTAAGTTTTTCTTTTCTTGAAATATATTATTTAGTCTAAATGTTTTAATATTTTATTCATTAACCATTATATGACTAAAAGCTAGTTGAAAATAGATAAAGAACATCCAAAGAACCCATATGGAAGTATCATGGCTTCTGGATAGATAATATATAACTAAAAAGAGTGTATTTTATATGTGAATGATTTTTATCTAGGTTCTTTTCACCATGATGATCCTCAAATTAATTCATATTCATCGTGCAATGAAAACAGTGCACAACATCATCACAGAATGAATACTGACGTAGCCAGAGTGGCATATAGTTTATAGGACTACATGGTGTGTAGTTAGCATATATTTCATGTAGTGCACATCGTTTCACAATAAAATTCATAGAAAATACATGGTAAAATATTCATCCTGTATTATTACACAACACATAGGGACTGAAGGTTACATGATGTGTAGTTATATTACACTCAAATTACCTATTTAATTTTCATGAAAAATATATGTTGAGTCCTTAAGAGTGTATCATAGATATATAGAGAACATAATACATGGTATTTGGTACCTTGTATGCAATTTATATCAAATTCCAATTTAAATATAAAAGAAAAATTAATTTATTTCACCATTAAACCTAACCCGTAATAACATGAAATTTAACTATGTATTTTAGGTAAATAAATATTATGTTAATAGTTTCTTCTACATGAAAAACTAAACTAATTTTTTATAAATTTTAAATAAAAGTTTTACCATTATAATATTTTCATTATATTGCTGGTTATTAAATACAGTAACCATATTATGAAATCTATAATGAATGAGGAAATAAATTGCATGGGGTAGTGAAAGTATATCTAATGAAGATAATTTATCTGAAATTGGAGAGGGGTATAAAATCAATAGATTTATCTAGACTAATAACAAGATACACTTAATAAATTTTTGTGTGATAGAATTTTATATGAGATAAATTCATGCTCGCAGAAATTTCCATGAGATCCATGCTAATAGAATCACCACCCTCGACTACCACCAGAGCGTACCTTATGAGATAAATTTTATATTGGAATGGGCTAGAATATCAATATATTTATCTAGACTAATACCAAGAGAAACTTAGGAAATTATTGTGTGATATAAATTTTATATGAGATAAATTCATGCTCGTAGTAATTTCCATGTGATCCATGCTAGTAGAATCACCACCCTCGACTACCACCAGAGCGTACCTTATGTTTATATAATATGTGGAAATATTAAGGGGTTTTGTAACTGTAAATTTGAATGATAAAATAAGGTGGTTACTGATGAAATTATATATTTATCTCATGTATTTTACACATTTCTCACTTTAAATTTTAAAGAAAAAGAAAGTATATTTTTATACAAAAATAGTTTTTCGTTATATTTCTTATTTCAAAGAAATTTTTTTACATTTTATAATTTTGATTTCATGAAATTAACTACTTTTTTAAATTAATATTCCAATGTTACATATGAGTATATCTATTAAATTTTTATAAAGTAATTTATTGTTAGGTCAATAGTGAAAATACATATTTTTCTAAAATCTATCACTTTTATGATGTTATCTTAAAAAAATAATGAATTAAAATTTTTCGATTCATTTTTAAAATAATATATATATATATATATATATATTAAATAAGTAATATAAATAACTTAAAAATACTATGTTGTATGTATAAAATCAATGTTTATCATTTTGGATATATAAGTAATATTTTGTTCTAAAAACTATTTTTGTTCGCATATATTAAAAAATGGTTTTCATCACATGTAGAAATTTAATAGAAAAAATTGGATTTCATATTTTTTATCTGTTTTTATATTATTTAATAATGTCAACAGAATTTTTTTCATAAAAATTATACTACTATGATTAGAGTTTATTATTATGATAATGGTGAAATTTTTATTTTTTAATGAATTATTTTATTAACATTATGTATTGTCTATATAATAAAATAAATTGAAATATTAAATAATGACTAAAATATAATTTATAGTCATATATATAATTATTTTAATATATATTTAATTGTTAAGAAATGCTGAATAATTTTAAAAACATGTAATGTTTAAAACATTATTTTTCTACAAAAAGAGGGTTTTCCATTTATTTATTTTTAAATATAAAAGTTAACTTTATTTTATTTAAAAATTGAAATATATTCAATAGTGATTAAATTTAGGTTCATTAAATAAATAATGTGTATGAGGGATTATTTTATAGTTACATTAAAATATAAGTTACTATGTTAAAAACTAGCTACCCCATTAAAAATGGTTAAAAGTAAAAATATAACAATAAATTACATCATACATGTTTAAAAAATGTGTGAAACTTGTTTATTGTGGATTTATAGACCCCAAAAAAAAGCACAAAATCCATTATTTATAAATTTGGGATATATTAACAGTTGAATAGTGTAATGATATTATTGAAAAGTAAAGGGTATTCACAAAAGTGTCCCTTTCATCACATATAAAAGTGGATTAATTTCACCCTCTCAAACATAAACATACTCTTATAAACCTCCATGAACCCCTACCCAATTATCCTATATTAGTACTCCCTCATATAAGCTAAATCCATTGGTCACCATAAGGTATCCTAATCCTTTCTTTTATAAGGATACTTTCAATAGAAAGTTCAAGGTCTGAGAGTCATTGTTGCTTAATCCTTATCCTTTCCTTCTTAATATTTATCTTACAAAACTACCCTAAAAATAATAATATAATTAATTAAGTATAATTAATATACTTCAGCCTTATTATATTAATGTAACAATATTTATTTATTTATTTCCATCCACATTGAAAAATAAAATAATGGCAATCATGCGTCTGTGTGGACTGTTATCACCACGAAGTGGCATCTTCTATTTTTCAATTATAACTATATTTTCAAGTTATAATGATGTAATTGAAAAATAAATATGATATCACTACCAAAAAACAGGGCAACAGAAGTGCCGCCCTTTATAAGCGCTAAACAAAAAAGCGTTGATAAAGGTGTATGCCTTTATTAGTGCTATCCAAAAGCATTGATAAAGGTGTACACCTTTATCAGAACTTATTTTAGCACTAATAAAACATACCTTTATGAGCTCTTTTAACGAGTTCTAATTAAGGTTCAATCGGTTTTTATTTAATAACCCTAACAGGCTATCCTCGCTCGCATGCGGTCAAGCTTTCGTGGAAGCTGAACTAGGCCCCTCGTCCATCATGACCTCGTCCTCGTCCTCCTTATCCTCCTCCTCATCGTCCTTCCTCCTACTCATCCTCCTCCTCCTCCATCATCATCGCTGCCTCTGCCCCCGCCCCTACTGCAGTGACCACCGCTGCCTCATCCACGGTCGTCGCTGCCTCTGCCCCGGCTGCCGCAACCGCTGCCCCCTCTACCTCCACCGCCACCTCCGCCGGTTCCGCTGCCTCCACCTCAAGCGCTGCCTCTTCCGCCACCTCTACCATTATTGATATTCATTTTTAGGTAATTTTTTTTCTACCACCTCAATTGAATGTGTGAAATCCTGACATGAGGTGTTATTGCAAGAGTTAATGGATGATATAGTTGATAACAGTTTTGGATTCATGGTTCCTTACATATTATATAATTATGGAGGAGCACAAGAGAACTGTGTGGTCGTTTTATCCATTAAACATTCTAGTATAGAAGTGGGATTATATTTTCATTAATTTTTTATTGGTTTTCCAAAAAAACCTAGAAAGAAGGTTGTGATTTGGGTGGTTTTTGATCAACTCAAAAAATATGTTCACTTCCTTCATATTAATGTGGCAATAAATTTGGAACAACTCACGAACTTATATGTTTTAGCTTTTTTGAGACTTCATGAGGTTCCCTTTATAATTATTTTAGAAAGTGATCTGAGGTTGAAATCTAGGTTTTGGAAATCATTATAGGTTTCACTATTTTTCTAGAGTTATTTATGAACACATTATCATCTATAGATGGTTATATATACAGAGAGGGAATTCAATGTTCTAGAGGTTACACTCCAAAATCATGCACATGATTTCATTGGATATTGGGAAATTAATTTTTCTTTTGTTGATTTACCCTATAAAAATTGTTATCAGGATGTGATAAAGATGAACCATACATTTCATTATATGGTAATCCATATAGATATCCCTCGTACTAAGAAGAGTTGGGAGAGTGTTCCATAGTTGGTTCGAGTGTTGTTCAAGAGATGAAAGAGATGGTGCGGTTGATCTGGAAGAATTTAATCATTACACAGAGTCATAATAAATTCAATATGAATCATTGGAATCAACTTCTGGTGTTTTAGGTTAGTGATTAGGTCTTTATCATAGTTTCACATCACAATGAACATCCGTGTCTAGGTAATCAATGTTTGTTTTCACCGAGTAATGGGATAAACATAGTGATTTTTGGTCACTAGGGAGTATTTCTTATTGGTTTCAGTTACCATCTTGTTTGATAGCTATCCATGATTTGTTTAATATTTTCCATTTGAGTAGGTATATACCAGATCATTTACATGTGATTAGATTGGGGATGTTGATCTTGATCTTGATAATACTTTGGTTCCCTAGCCAATTTGGTTTATGAATCTGGAGTATAAGGTACTATATGATTAAATGACCCTGAGTCTAGTTAATGTGGTAGTTCAGAAAATATATCCATGATACATTGGGGAATGACTCCTTGATGAGGAAGTAGTGTCCTTCTTCATTAGAGGATACATGATCTTGAGGATTTCTGGGAGAAAATCATTTATGGTCGGGATATTATAGTCTCATTACATTTTATTTGAGGTATGTTCTAACATTGTTTTGGATTTTTTTTGTTGAGGAATGATGAGAAAGGATTTAGAGGACACATGTATTGGTAAATGTAGTGATCATTATGGAATTTTTAGAAACAAAACAACATTTTTTACTATATTATGAGAAATTACATGATGTGTAAATGGAGTACATGACATGTAATGACTGCCAAAAATGACACATTAATTGGATGCACAATGTGACAATTTTACAAACTTTGTAATGGTTACATATAATTTAAATAAAAAATATAATGTTTTAAATAAAAATTGACTTGTTTTTTCATGTATCTAAGTCAAGAGGATTACGTGATGTGTAAAGTTATTACATGTAGTGTAAATGTCACAAAAAATGTTTTCTGGGATCCATAGAGTTCATGAGGCTTCATTTTTTTTACAAAAATTATCCTCTTGGTTAGATCTTTATCCCGATGATATTTTGGGTCACTCCCTCCCATCTAGATCATATTGTTCTATTCTTGATCATTATTATTGTTAGATTTCTTTTCTCGAGGTATGTGATCCTTCTGATTCCTATTTGGATTTGTTTTCACTGATGGTTTGGATAAAAATTAGTGACCAGATAGTGATTTCCATCGATAAATCTAAATTTATTTGCATGCATTGTCTTTTGGGGTTTGTGTGATGTGGTAAATGGTGTACTCGAATTTAGATTATTTTATTCTCATGGTTTTCCCCTATATTATGTTTTCTTTTAAGTTGGTAATCTCCACTTCTGTGCGCCTCTCCTCTGCCACGAACGCACCTCTACTGTGTGCTTAATGTCACCTTCAAGGTGTGTTTTCTCCTATCACTCATTGGTTTCCTCTTGTTCACATGTTATTACTATTTGATATTGATGGTTATAATGTGAATTGTACGGGCTAAATTCCCCACTGAAAATCGTGGTCGTTGGTGGTCCTTGTTTGCACACTAAATGAATTGAATGTTGGTTGGTTCTTGTTGAACATTGGAATATAAAAATTGGTAATTTACGTATACTTGACTTATGAATGAACACCCCAGGACGATAAAAATTCTGTGATAACCCCTGAATTAACAAACAAATTGAATAAGGTATGCTTTATACAATCTAAAATTTTGATTTTTTGGTTTGTATGGTGTTGCGATTGTGATCACGATTGTGTTTTTGTGTGGTGTTGCAGTTGTTGGAATGATTGATATGCCATTTTTTCCATGTTGTAGTTCTTCCACCATTAAATATCAATCCAAACTTTACCCATTTCAATGGTACCACCACTTTTTTACTAGTGAAATTCCACAGAATCATAGAAAACCACATCTAGAGGACTCTAAAAGACACTTTAAAATACATGGTATGTAGTCCTGTTAAATGGGACATGCTTCACCATACATGGCTTTCATATAGATTTTAATACCACACAACATTTATCTCTAAAATTTACACCACATGACTAATCTTTTGACTCAAACATGGAATAATTTTTATTTTAAATGTTACATGTCATGTGAACCTCGGTCACACACAATTAATCTCCAAGACATATAATTCAGCATGAAACCGTGTACGTTCCATGAAATAATGGTAGAACCATCTGACTTGTGTTTTACTTCACTCACACCATGTATAGATACCATAGAAACTTGATGTGTATAGACTATACACCCCTAGTGGTCATGTAAAGACTGCACACCATGTATTCCACAAAAATGTGATGCATTTCTAGTGAGGTGACTCAATATGTATCTAAAGTACACGCATTTTGCTCAAGTTGTTATAAATTCCATGTATTTTCAGAGGCATCATTTAGTCTTTGTAAGACTTACCTGGGATATATTTGATATATGTCATATTAAATCAGGTATATTATTCATACACGATGTTCACCCAACTGGACACACCATGTATATGGATTTCACATGAGTTTAAAGGCATTTTGACAATGATTTTTTTTATAAAACCTAAAAAATGCTAATTGATTAATTAAAACATAATATTAGGCAAGTTCGAGATCGAACCCATAAAGATGATGAATATGAATAAAGAATGGATGAATGCCAATCGGTTGACAAAAGAGTATGAAGATGGAGTGAAAGAGTTTATCAAGTTTGCAGAAGATCATGCATGTGACGCTTGTCAAATCCTTTTTCTATGTTTATGCTTTTGTTATTCAAAATAAATTAGTCCTGAGGAGTTGGAAGAACACCTAATCTATCACGGGATAGATCAAAGTTATACATGTTGGAATAAACATGGGGAAAATGAATGTAGGTAGTGGCTCAAATAACACAACATTTTATAGATCATATGATATGATTAGAAGCATGAATAGTGAAGACGATCATATGGAGGGTCTGATTATAGATGTGAATTATGATGAATATCATATTCATGAAATGACAAGGACAATTGAAGATGAACTTCGTGATTTCCCAAAATTGTTTGAGAAGTAAAAGAGTTTTGAAAAAATTCCATTATATGCTGGTTTCACTAAATATATAGCATTGTCAGTCGTATTGAAGCTGTATAATTTGAAAGTAGGCAACAGGTGGAGTGACGCCATTTTTACAGAACTACTTTCTCTCCTAAATGACATGCTCCCAGAAGATAATGAACTCAAAATCCAAACATATGATTCCAAACGAATGCTATGATCGATGGGTATGATATCTAAAAGAATACATGCCTTCCCAAATGACTGTATATTGTTTCTCAAGGAGCAAAAATCACTTAAATAATTCCCAAAGTGTGGTGATTCTCGATACAAGAATGATTATTCTAGTCATATGAAAGTTGTATGGTAATGTGCAATCATTCCTAGGTTAGGCGCCTATATAGAAGTGAGGAGACTGCAGGACAATTGACATGGCATGCAGATACAAGAATTAAAGATGGAAAACTACGTCACCCGGAAGACTCTCCTCAGTGGAAGAGAATTTACCTCGAGTATCCAGAATTTGGGAACGAGCCAAGAAACCTTCGTTTGGCTTTATCTACAGATGGGTTGAATCCTTTTTGTTTTCAAAGAAGCTGTCATAGTACATGGTTGGGTATGTTGGTAAACTATAACTTACCACTGTGGTTATACATGAAATGAAAATACATCATGTTATCTATGCTTATATCAGGACCAAAACAACAGGGTAATGATATTGATGTTTATTTGGCCCCACTGTTCGAGGATTTGAAAATATTATGGGATTCAGGTGTTACGTTATATGATGCATACAAAAATGAATATTTCACTTTAAAATCCATGTTGTACGGGATGATAAATGACTTTCCTGCTTATGGAAATTTGTCAGGATATAGCATTAAAGGAACTCAAGGGTGTCCCGTTTGGGAACAAGGTTCACAATCAATTAGGTTGAAACATTCATCGAAAACTATGTGTCTAGGACATCAAAAGTTTCTACCCTGATGACAGAAGTACCGATCTTGGACGACATCATTTGACGGAAGTTTAGAAGAACGTACAACACTGTCTCCACTAACAGGTGATCAATTGTTTGAGAAAGTAAAATATTTGGACACTATATTTGGTAAACTGTTTTTGAAAAACCTTACGAAAACTGGTTGGAAAAAGGGATCAGTTTTTTTTGAATTACCACACTAGAATTATCTGTATATCAGACATTTTCTTGATGTTATGCATGTTGAAAAAAATGTATGTGATAGTGTCCTTGTCAAGTTTCTAAATGCACCCAGCAAAACAAAGGATGGAATTAAGGCTAGATTGGACATGGTTGAGATGGGAATACGAGAATTTTTGGCACTGGTGAAGGGTGAAAAACAATAATTTCTTCCTATTGCTGCTTACACTCTTTCCAGGCAAGAGAGATATCAGTTTTGAAACTTCTTGAATGATGTAAAGGTTCCAGAGGGGTATTCATCAAAAATCAAGAACATCGTGTCTATGGGAGATTTAAAATTAAAGGGTCTGAAATCACATGATTTCCATGTTTTGACGCAAGATCTAATTCCTATAGATTTAGGTTTCATTTTTCCCAAGAATGTCTGCCATACATTAATGAAGCTTTGTTTCTCGTTCAAAGCAATATGCAGAAAAGTTATACACCTGGCGAAATTGAAAACTATGGAAAGTGAAATTTCCGTCATATTATCTGAATTGGAAATGTTCTTCCTACTAACATTTTTCGATATGATGGTTCATTTGATGGTTCATTTGGTGAGAGAGATTCGACTATGTTGTCCTGTAAATTATAGATGGATGTACCCCATTGAACGGTATATGAAGATTTTGAATGGGTATGTCAAAAATTGATGTCGGCTAGAGGGTTGTATTGCGGAGCAAATATATTGTTGGGGAAGCCATTGAATTTTGTGCCAAATACCTGTCTAGTGTGGAAATATTTGGCCTACTGAAATCTGATCACACTGCGTGGCTTGGGGGTGAATGAATTACTAGAATAGAGGTTGTCACCATCAATGTTACAGATCAGAAGCAGTCCCACCTTGACGTTTTGCATAACAGTTTCAACGTTTAACCATATGTTAAAACCCACAAAGAAATTCTTAGGCATTTGAATCCTTCTAGGGCTGAAAAATAGATATCAGATACACATAATCGATAGTTTATAGGATGGTTTCGAGGCCATATTTTTAAGAAGTTAGATGAAAATCCAGACTCAATTTTAGAATGACTTCGATGGCTATCCAGAGGAGAAAGTGTGTACGTATTATCTTACAATGCTTATGCAGTTAATGGTTATACATTCTATACTAATGAACATTATGAAGACAGTACCATGAAGAATAGTGGGTTCACACTTGTGGATGAGGCGATGCATGTTTATGGTTCTAAGGGAAAAAATATAATTTATGTGAACATGTCATTATTTGGCATCATCAAATGAATATGGGAGTTGGATTATACGAAATTCAAAGTGCCAATTTTTCAATGCAAGTGGGTTGATAACAGGAGTGCTGTTAAAATAGATGAATTAGGATTTGTGAAAGTTGATTTAAATAAGGTAGGAGATAATGATGAACCATTTATAATGGAATCACTGGTAGTACATGTATTTTATGTTCCAGACCCCATAAACTGAAATTGGTCAATTTTTCTATTATGGACCAAAAAAACTGAAGGGTCAGATGAAAGTTCAAAGGAGGTTGTCCCTTTTATAGGGACATCACAATTATTCTGCAGCGGTCCCAATGTAGACAGTATTTTTTATATCAGAGGAGACCACAATGAAGGGATTTACATAGTTGATAGAGGAGTCAAATCACTTCAGTCTTTAATGAAAAAATAGATAGTACAATAATCAGGTTATTTGTTTATTGTAATATACATTGTGTTACATTATGTTATCCTTTGTTCGCTGCAGTTTTTATGTAATATAAATTAAATATTAAACCATTTCTGTAGATAATGACTTCTGCACCTACTGATGATCCCAATCCCAAGGCCCAAAAGGTCTCTCAACCAGCAACTATTTGTCGCACTGCAGAGCAACAAAAGGTTCTTCAACCAGATGCTGGTGGTCCCAGTGCAGAGCAAGAACAAGTTTCTCAAACTTTTTTTTCTTGTCCCAGTTCTGTGGTACAACAGGTTTCTCAACCTATTGATGCTGGTCCCAGTACCGATGCTAGCGCTTCGTGGGAACATATTGATGCTACTTCTGAGGAAATGGTAGGAAATGAAACCCGAAAAGCGCAAAAAAACAAGAGCATCGTAGTTTCAAAGTGTTATCCAAAATACTTAAGGAAAAAGCAAAATGCATCAAATTTGAGGTGAGATGGAATAAGCAAGCCAACATGGTAACCCCAACTGAGTCATCTTTAGTAGCTACATAGGAATCGACACTCAGCAACGCGTGACGATTGATGTACATTTGTGGCACTATGTTGTCACTGGGATGGAGACACTAATGTGGGAAGAGATTACGGTAACATTATGATATCATTTTTTTAATTTATTAAAATAAAATAAAATACCAAAACATTGACTTACTCTTCATCATCCATTTTAGAGTGCATTTATAGTAGATGCCTCAAACAAGGAATATGTATTAAGAGTTGCAGGAAGGATTCATAGAGGTTTCCACACAATTTTAACGAAATATTATCTTAAATATGTAGAAGGTAAAATCAAGCCACACCCACCTCCTCTTTACACACACTTGATATCCCAAGAAGCGTGGGATGTGTTTAGCAACCGTTGTGGGGACCAGAATTTTTAGGTACATTGTGTGGAGTAATACATTGTTTGACGTTTTCTTGTATTTATCACTCTAATTGAAAGTTTTTTATTTATGAAACAACAATTGAGTGCTGAAAATAAAAAACACGCAACAGAACCAGCGTACCCTTACCGTAATGGAAGGATGGGGTACGCTGCACTTGAGAAAAAATTGGTACGTCTTTTAAATCTACCCTACTACTTGTATGTGACATAAAACAACACAATAACCATGTTTCGATGTTTATAGGAATATTGATGAATCGAAATCCATATCCATATCCATCGCATTCCATGTGCTATGGAAGGAGGCTCATGTAAATAAAGAGGGGATACTGATATATGAAAACACACAAAAAGTGTGGGAAACATGTGTAAGTATGACATAATATAAATTTGATTTTCTTTAAATCGCTATTACATTACAATAACAACTTATTTTATATATTTTCTATCTGACATAGTCACAAGAATCAACAACAACCGCACCGGATGCAGACATACTTTTAGCAACCTTGAAGTATCTAGAACAGTATGGACGCGTCAGAGGTGCAGGTTTTGGGGTGACAGCCCGAACATATTTTCAAAAACAAAAACAATAGGAGGATCAATATGAAACAATGGAAAAGCTTCATGAAAAATTATCTATTTTTCAAGAAGAATTACAATACCAAAGAGTGATGATAGCAAAATTTATGGGGAGAGGCAAAGAGAAGAAACAACTCAAAAACAACTCATGCATGAAGATCCCGCCCCACCCCCACCGGCTTTGGGGCGAGCCATTCCCCTAAAAAGCCTGAATTAGATGAGGTAATCAATGTTTTAATAACTGTTTATATGAAATTTTATTTACATAGACACTTATACATTTCTTGTACTAACATTCCACAGGGTGAAAATGACTGTGATTTATATCTATAAACTCCCACCTATCGCCTTGTAGCGAGGGCTACGGTGTTCAATATGCAAAATGACATGCTACACAACAGACAGCTTACAAAAGATCATCTCAGAGTTTCAATTAACGTAGCTAATGAGCCGAGTGTCGAGCTAACTATTAAAAATGACGATGACGACATTCATACAGTTGAACAAGCTATTAGAACATTCATCGCATGGCTGACAGTTCATGTAAAAAAACATGTCGACAAAAAGGTATCCATTAACAATTTATTATTCAAGCTAGCCCTTTAACATTTAATGAAAAAAGGTCTGAACCGATGGATTTTATTACAGAACGACAAATACTGTGGGGTGAAATGAAATATCATCTCAAAACTATCTCAAGGATCAACAAACCGATTGAAATGGTCTACTGAGAGCACCTTCAACCCGCCCATTCTATATCCACAGTTAATATCATTATAGGCTCATGTGGATACAATGTTTAAAGACGGAAATACTCACACAGTTGATTTTCAAAAAAATATGTATGGAGAGGAAACATCAGATTTCATTAGTGATGAAAATGTAAATGAACTCCTTACGTATGAATGGATAGGCGCCTTAGTTGTAAATGTATACATGAGGTATGTTTTCATGATTTGATTTTACAAAAGCCTATATACTCTGATAATTATGACTACATACATTTTATATTTTTCACAAATGTATATATGAAAAACAATTGAAGGGATTTCCACATGAACAAAAATTTGGACTGGTTAGTCCTCACATAACCTCTTCAAAAGACGAAATAGATTCTGATAAAGAGGCTGCAATAATGTCATCCCTGCTCAAATCGTTTGAAAACATAATTACGGATGACAGACTCTTTTTAATACCAATGATGTAGGGGTAAAACTCTAATATTTAATCATATCAACTATATTTTCATTTCTTTATTTCTTATTCCTTTTTGTATTTTTAGGAACCATTGGATGCTGATTACAGTAAATTTTGATACTCCAAAGATTTATTTTCTGGATTCAATGCATGGATATCCAACAAACCGACCACACATGATGGCATTTGTTAATTTGTAATACACAAGACGAAAAACAAAATCTTGACCTTCAAGATGATCCTGTTGTTGCTCGAAATAAGATTCAAAATAAAATCCTGGGCAAGATGATTATGTTATGCCTTAGAGTGTGGATAAACACGCACCTGAGTTTTTCCTGATGAAGTGATCATTAAAATAAACTAAGTCACTAAATAATATCTATTTAATCCAATTATGATTGAGTGGTAATGTGTGTACATTGAACCATATTTAAGAATATGATACTAAGTGCCCTATTTAAAATAATTGAATTTGAGACTGAATTTCATTCACTAGTTTTCTCATGCATTAGATTTAATGTGAGGTGGCCATGATACTTTGTAGAATTATGGATAAAAGAATAGGATTGTTTATAACCCAAGTGTGTAATGACCCTCATCATTGTGGGTAAGATATTACCAAGGTAAATTGAATTTTCATTTTTTGATGGTTTCATTTTTTGAACCAGGTCTTGGGTTGGGTTATTAAGATTTTTAATGTCTCTAATAGGTGTTTCAGACAGGTATTGGGGGTAGAGGTATGTCATTAGGTTTTGGGAGGATATCAAGGATGATTTGGGTAGTCATTCTATTGAAATGTTGTAGCATTATGGTACTCATAGTGTGAAAGGGTAATTCACAACAGGAATTCATTTAATAGGGTGATAATGGTCGTGAATGGGGAAAAGGGGTGAAGTATGGTTTTGGACCAAAAATATAGTGATGTCACCACTTGGTTCATTTCATGTAACATGATTTAAAACTTATTTTTATGTGTGTTATGGGTTTATAAAGTATAAAACTCCTCAGGTTTCTTCGTTTGGGCACCAAGTTCTTAGGGGGTGGCCAAACCCCATTCCCCTCCTTCCTTCCCCTTAGACCTGAGTGGATTATCGGTTGTTCATCATTTCGAATCAATGTGGTATCTTATCCTACATCATCCATGCTTCTCTAACTTATTTATCAAACATTTGCATTATGTTTTTAGGGTTCTGGGTGTAATTACTGTACCATAGTATGGATAAATCATTTTTCTTTGAGGGACTTTTATATATGACTCTAAGAGCATATCTCAAAATTTCATAAACTTGTAATCAATCATTATTTGATGCAGATTATATTTTGTGGAAGATTTATTTATGAGTTTTCAAAAATTTAGGCTTAATTTGTCATAAATTTTGTAATAAAGATTGTGGATTTTGTGTTATCTAGTCTTAGGGGTGTGTCAGTAGTGGATCGCACCTACTTTCTAAGCATTCTGGCTTTGTTGGATTACACAATGAGTTTGGCGCCTATTATACCATTCTGGATTTTTGGTTAAAATTAACTAATTATGCAATTAAATTTTGTTGGAAATTAATACATGTGATCATAGACTCAGTTGTGGTTTTTATGAACTACAAATAGTTTATTGGAATTCTGGTTAAGGTAAGGGCATTGACCTAATTGTGTCTCTTGGTTAATTGTTCATTTTATGTTTTGTGCCTCACTAGTATAAATCCATTTAGAAACACCATTATTTAACACATATTATTAGATTATTTTTAACATAAAAATACATTATTTACAATCTAAATATCTTGAGGCCTAGTGTCTTTGTGTATTTTTCTACCTAGAAGAGATCAACAACAACATCCTATCATCCTCCCTTTGGTCGCCTTCTCTTTTATAGTTTCTGAAGGTCTCTCTTATACATTGAAAATATAATTTTTTTATATCCTCATTAGGTTAGGTAGTTTTTACGTCCTGTACGATGATTTGAAAGGTTTCTCTCCTTTGAACCCTCTTATGGTTGGTCTACAATCAGGTTCTGAAAGACCTCTTCCTTATATAAGGGGTAGGCCTTACAAAACGCATAAATGGAGTCATTTTCTAGCTGGGTATCCTGATCGAGTATATTTACAGAAAGGAGTATATTCTAAAGAAAAATATCAGTAAAAATATGAGCATTATATCTTATTCCATAACTATTTGTTTACTAGAAGAGGTATTTCCCCTCTGATCCCAACTGAACTCCTCATGTCCTCCCTCTCATGCCGCTAGTCAGGAATATATTGAGGTGAATCCTGTATGTGTTCTAAGTGCTTCCCTCTCTATTATCTAGGTATCTAGAAATGGAGGTATTTCCCTACCCACTGATCTGAGTATATAAGTTATTTTTTAAGAGTCTTGGTGCTTCTGTATCTATGTTATCTTTTATAGGCATTCATTAGTACATTTCTTTTGTAGGACTTCTCCCCTAATATCCACCACTCTTTTTGTACAATATCTTTTGGAATAGAATATGTTTTTAATCTAATAGGATGTATATATCCCAAGATTATCTAAAATAAGGATGAAACTATCGTTTTGGTATTACTAGGGTGATTCCTCTTCTACTATCTAGGCATCCCGGTAGTTTTCTAGCAATCTGAGTAAATAAGGGTCCCCTTTCATGAGTGTTTTTCATTTCTTATATAGACTAGCATGAGAGGATATATATTGGGAATGTTCTTAGGTCTATGTGTCATCATAGCCTAAAATCCTCATGAAAGTCCCCAAAATCAACAAACCATCCCACAAATATTTACCTACCCAGGTCATCACATCACAATGGGGAAATAACTCTCGCTCTATAGTCATCTCTCCTAAACCAATGAACTAGTGAAAATAAATGTTGTAACATGTAACAATTGACATTTTATTAATTTATTCTTTCATATTAATGTTTAATTTATTTCATTATTATATTACTAACATAATATTTGTTTTCTTATGTTGGTGAAATCTTTATCCTGAGTTCGAATGCTTTGTTTGGAAACCGCTGCCACGGACGACAATTTTTTAGAGCGGATGGATACCAAAAGGATGGAACATAAATGTTTTTTAACTATTTGTTGGATAATTGTAATTATAACCAAATTAAACATTGTTTTAAATGTATATAGTGGTGTTTTGTTTTGAATTCACGATTTCAAGTAAATTTATGTAGCATTTTTGTTCTTTTGTGCTTTGTGTGTGGGTGTTGTTTGTGTTGTGTGCAGGTGCTATAATGTGTGCAGGTTCTGTGCAGGTTTTGGTTTTGCATTGGATATTTGGCCTTTATTAGCGCTAGTTACGTTCTGATAAATGGATAATATATCAGCGCTATTTTGAGCGCTGATAAAGGTAGTTTTTATCAGCACTCAAAATACTGCTGATAAAGGTAGTGTTTATCATCACTATTTTTAGCATTGATATATTATACATTTATCAGTGCTGAAAATAGCGCTGATAAAGACTACCTTTATCAGCACTTTCTGAGCGCTGATAAAGGCGCACTTTTATCAGCACTTTTTTATCCCTAATAATGGTCCCCTTTTATCAGTGCTTTTTTTAGCGCTGATAAAGGGACCCACTTTATCTTCGCCACGATTAACGACACTTTTTTAGCACTGTTAAAGGTGGTTTTTAGTGCTATTATAAGGAATATTTGTAGTAATGTATATATAAAATAATTATGATAATATAGATGAAAATTATAATCCACCTTCAATCCCTATTTTTTCTTCAGAAATTAAATCATTGATCGTGCATTGTGTAGACTATCACCTTCGCAAAGTAACATTTCTCATTTTTCATCTGGTTTCTTTATTATTTATTAAAATATCATAAAATAAGATTCAAAAAAATATAAATATCTAAATATTATTAATATAATTTTATAATAATTATATTATTCCAAAAGAAACCACTTTTTTAACTATAATCATCCATTAATTATAGCATGTTCATGTTTGGGTCGGTTTGACCAATTATATGAACGGTGCTATAAAACACTATCATGGGTAAATATGAAAAATTAAATAATTATAATATTATAAGTTAATAATAATTTTATTTTTGTTTTATCATTATATAAAGGTTATATTAATTATTTATATTTTTGTTAGATTATCAACTTCGATTGCTAAAATCACCGAAATAAGCCAACAACAAATCAATTTTCATATAAAATAAATAAAAAAACTAATGGAATAATATAATAGATTTATAAATAAATATAAGTTATATATTATATCATATTTAATGATCTATTAATTTATAACTTTTTATCAAATAATGGGTATCAACATAGACATCATAAAGCAT
Source organism: Viscum album (assembly GCA_963277665.1). NCBI lineage: Eukaryota > Viridiplantae > Streptophyta > Magnoliopsida > Santalales > Viscaceae > Viscum > Viscum album. Next base: position 1,532,034,522 of record OY728152.1, on the reverse strand, counting down.
GCATGAAACGATTACTATTACAAACACCGGATGGTAAAAATAAGTTAAAACTAACTAATATAATCATAATAAAATAGTATAATTGAACTATATAAAATTAAATTTCTATTAATAAGGTTATATGAAAAATATTAATATAGGTATTTTTTTTACATGAGTTATTTTATAGTCAACTAATAGTGGATACAAGGTGTTGGGTTCTTTGTAAAAAATTTGTATTTCTTGAGACATTCTTTTGTTATACATCGTGTTTTCTTTTTTCTAGTGCACTTAGTACCCCCATTTTAATTTATGTAAGTAATTTACTATACTTCATGATATTAAATGACCTATACCACATTCTTTCTCTCATGGTTTGTATTCAAGAGTTATAAAAGTTGTATGGGTTTTTGCTAACTCAATTTTCTTCCTTTGAGTTAAAAACATTCTTATTGAATTTTTTTGTCCCAAGATGGATTTATTTGACATAATGATTTCTTTTTAGTATATTTAATCTTTTTATACAGTTCTAAAATTATTCCATATAACCTCATTATCAAATTATTCTTACATAAAATATTTTTTTACTTGTAAGGGTTTTATCAACTCAATTTATTATTTCATGGTTCACAGTCTTTCTTACATGAATATACGTTTCAAGATTTATTTCTTCCTACCATTACCCGATTTTATGTGTTATTTATCCTTTTTCTATGGGAAAATTTCTTTTCATTATCAAAATACACTTCATTGAAAAGAAAATCCAAAATAAAAGTATAACATTAATAAGAATAACTATAACACCCAGTTCAATAACCTATAGTCGATGGTTATTTCACTACATTGGCACATGATATAAGAGATAATATACCAAAGTATCTAAAATATTTGTAGTCTAGGGAGACTAGATACATACATGTTTATTTAATTAAATTTTAAAGCATAAAATTGAACGTAATATTCTAGTGTGAATTTTTTCATTTCCACTGGTATATCCATAATATCATTCATAAACCCCTTATTGGTAAAAAAGGGAATGTGAAAACTAATAAAGGGTCAAGTTAGATTCTCATTAAGGTAAATAATACAACATAGTATATTATAGGATAAATATATTGTGAATGATATTGTAGAGATAAATAATAAAGAAAATATTTTATATAACTAATATCATAAAAAGGGGAAAAATACATGGATGGCATTAAAGAATAAATAATATTATGGATAATAAAAACTAGTTTCATAATGATAAAATTAATAATTTTAGACATCCTAATCTTACAATCAAGGACTTGATCTAATAGATAAAAAATATGTAGGTAGCATGCCAAATATCCAAACTAGTTTATCTTATACGACCTACTAGTGTATCCAGGTGATATGACAAGCCCCTAAAATCAATTACTAAGTCGAATGCATTAATTATATGAATAAATGAATAAAAATTCAATACGTAATCAATATAATGTATTAAAAAACAAGAATATAGAATGAAAATATTTTCCCTAAAAACCACTAGAGAAATGCGATCATAAGACATCTAAAGTAATATGGAATGTGGAATCAGAATATTATATCCCTAATAAATCATAATATTTATAGAGGATACTGACATAGAAGATAATATTTTTAAAAGATACCAAGAACGTTTCTTGAGTAAAATAATCTTCTCATTTTAAAATCATTTTTTAAAATCTAAAAACATATAGAATATTTGAAAAAACATTTTCTTTGAGAAGAACCAAGGATAATTTTAATGTAATATTCATGGAAAATAATATTCTTGATGGAGGTAAAATCATTTCATGTGTTAATTATTAAAATAAATATTTTATTCCCACCTTTAGTAAAAAGTGCCTCATTCATAAAATGACTTGAATATTCCATTTTAAATATTTTTATAAAAATTAATACATGGATAAAAATAAATTTGATAAATAATTGGTGAATATTAAAAACATTCTTGAAAACAACCTAATGATAATATAGACATTGATGAAAAATATTCTCAATAGAACAGAAGAAACTTTTTATCTAAAATAACTTTCTTTCCAAATTGATAGTACTTAGAGAGAGGGAAATGAAAGGAAAACATTTAATTTTTATAAATGACCTAAATAGGAAAAATATGTGGTTTTTAAGATAAAAATATCAAATAATTACTCAACTAAAAACATAAAAATAATAAATATTAATTAAAGATGAGATTTGGAAAAAACCCTTTCCTCTGGTGGGAATTTCTTCATATCTGCATCTAATATTCAATATAATAAATTTAAATTTAATATACATATATAAAATATTCCTATTAATAGTTATTATATCATATCTAATCCATTTTTTTCATTTTAATGCCTATTTATTAATAATTATTCATTGAAATCATTATTTTTGAATGTTAATTGTTTAATTTTTCATTTAAGTGTTGGATTTGTATTTTCAGTCATTGCATATTTATTTGGTTTCAATCATCTATATAACCTTTAAAATTTTATTATTATTTTATTTAATCATTATATACACTTTTATAACTATTAATATAAGTCAGTGATTAAAAATTAATTATATCACTTCGTGGAGATGATAGTCCGTACATACGAATTAGTTATGCTTTCACTTTTTGATGGATGGAATATAAGTAATATGAAAATTAATAAACATTAATTTAATAATTATTATATCATAAAAATCATATATATTCATTTAATATATCATTCTTACCATTCTTGTAAATAGGAAATGAAAAACAAATCACATCTCTTTATGGAGGTGGTAGTCCACATACGCGCATAAGCAACATTATCGTGTTCCAATTGATGAGAAAGTTAGAAGATGGATAATATATTATAATTATATAATAATTATTATTTCATAAATATTATATATAAATATTAAATACATCATAATGACTATCCATGAAATATGGTGACGGGAAAGGAATCATATCATTGTGTGGAGGTGATAGTCCACATGTACACATGATCAATACTTTCATTTTCCATTTAATGAAAATTATGTGTAAAATGGTTGTATAATAATAATAATATAATCTTAGTATATCTATGATACTTGATTCATTATTATAGGATAAATAAAATATTTTTAAAAGAAGTAGACAAATAAAAAACATTAAAAGAGTTAGAAATGAAAATTACACAACTAGAAAAATGATATATAGTCACTTACCTATAGACATGGTTTTATAATTCTACGACTATAGCTTAGTTTATAGTTGTAGTTTAATTAAAACCATGGCTATATTGTTTTTTTTAAGTTACATTGTTTATTAAACCGTCGTAGTGGGCTTCAATCCCTAACTCGACTCTACTCATCTCTGCAACTCACACCCATTATATTCATGAACCCTCCTCTTGGAGGCCCTCCTATACCCTCACGACTTCACCTATAAGTGGTGACCTCTCTTATTTATTGTAACCTCTCATAGTTTTCCCAAGTCCACCCTCGCAACCACTTCTCTAGGCCTCCCACCTCCACCCTTGTGACCTCTTCATAATCTTCCACACCTGACGCTAACATCCTACATGGCCACCCCCACCTCCCCACTGATGTTTCTCCTAAGAGGCCTACCCACCTCCTCCTTCATCATGCCAACCAATCCTGTTTCAGCAAACCCTACCATGATTATAACCAATGTCATTTTCCCATAGATTTTTATTCCATATCGAGGACCTATAATCGTGCAAAGCAGCATCTTCATCACAAACCATAACACACATTATTTTGTATGTATATTTTCATTCATATTATCTTTCATTCCAATCATATGTTTCATATTATATTAATATTTCCTTTCTTTCAGTACGTACATTTTCAATCATTTAATATTTGTTTACCTTATTCATTCTCCCTACTTCCTCAATCATCCATTTTGGGGTAGAGAAATTTGGTCTGGAAATTGAAGATTCAGTCCTGATATATATATATATATTATTACCTACCAAGTACCTGATAATTCAAAGTCTCTATAATTTTATGATTATGTTTGAATAAAAAAGTAAATATTAAAATTTACACCATATATCAGTGTGAAAATGAACAATAGAATTTAAATTTTGAGGTAGAGTCTTTAAGATAAGGAAGAAAAATATTTAGAATATCTGGTCCATATATTAAACTGTCATAATTTGTAAACAGGAAACAAGTTTTAGAAGGATAATTTTAATTGGAACTCTACATCCATATTTACTATAAATTCGCACCTCAACTACCATTAATGGGTTATATAACTTCTCCTTGGATGAAATATAAATTAGAGTAAAAATATTTTATTTATGGTCAGTAAGACGTGAAAAAATCTAGTTTCAAATATAGAGACCTCTCATCCACTTTTCATTAATCATAATTTAAATCGTTACATTGTTACAGTCCCTTATGTATTTTAGTAATTTGAATTTTAATGAAAATGAATGATTATTCATATTCAATAAAATCTAATAACCATCGGTATATTAATATTTAGGATTCTAATGTTGCTTAAATTATTTTGATACACTTTCCTTAAATCACATTACAATTCTATAAAAAAATGTATATAGTTTCCATTCACTTCATGTGTATGAGTTTAGTTAGTTTAGATTTTTATTCCCCTTTCTCTTTTCATTTTAATTTTTATTAATTTAAAATAGTATCTAAAATATCCTCTATTTATATGGTTAATGAAACAATTCTTTGGGGTGAGACCTTGGCAGGGGACGATAGCTTGATTGAGAGAAGACATGTTTCATGATAGAAATTTTTTAATTTTTTGACTTTGTCAAATTTGTGATTGGTAATTGATATGTTTGATGTATTTTAGAGATCCTTGGATTATTGGTTCTCTAGGAACATTACAGTTGATGTATTATTAAACCATTCATCAAAAACAAGTGTGCATGGATTAGATATCGAGTATAGACATGGATTGTAACTTAAACACCATAGAAGCCTGATCCTTCACATATTATATAGTGAATGATAATTTTTTATGACCATTTTCAATACATCATGTTTTTTATACATTAAACACCATTCCATGGTTCTTACATTGAATTTTCATAAACAGTTTCATTCAATTGTAATATGCATTATTATTCTCGTACTCCCCCCATTCGCAGTCAGTCTTCTTTATTCATCAACATGCTTTTGTTGCATTGTCCTCATTTTTCTTAAACGATCTCAAGATTAATTGTAAGTTCTATTTCATTTTTATCTGATTATATTTTATTCATTTTTTATAGTCCTTGGACTATTTTTATGTATTAATCACCTTAAATAATGTTTAGTGTCTCTATTATCTATGTGCTGGTCATGATTTTCAGTTTTGTGTGAATCATATGTTGCCTTTTTCCATATTTAATGATTTTAGTAGTGATATATTTGGAATTTTATTGACTTTTATAATTTTCATATCTGAAAATACAAACTATTACTTTTTACCAAAAGATAATAATTTTAAAAACAAAATTTTCTGTTCAAATATTCGTTGTTACTAATCCCCCCAATCATGATACTTTCATAAAATGATGTATGCAGGTTCGTGGTGTTTATGTTTTTTCCCCTTTTATCTTCTAGAATGAATTGATCAAAGTGAAGTTTGATGAAATTTATAAAACTAAATGATATTGGAGATTCATTGATGGAGTATTTCTGTCAAGTCTCATTGATGAAACCGTTATATAATATTTTCATATATTTTTCTGTTTTGGAGGCGGGGGAATGCGGATCTGGGGGAACAATAGTAATATTAACATTAGATTTTAAACCTAAGGGTTTTCTATATTTCATAATACTAGTGTTAATTAAAATAAAATATTCCTATTTTATTTTATATATATCTTTTCCTTGATTTTAGTGTATGATTGAGGATCAATTACTTCCATTCACAAGCATAAGAATGAGTATTTTCTTGTAAGAGTGAAAATTTCTACTAACAATATGTAATAATTTGTTTCATAAATTATTTAATTCTAAATTAAAAAGGCATTCAAATATATGCATTTCACTTCATATTTTTGTTTAGTTTTTGATATTTTGGTGATTTTATTTTATATTAGTACATCAAAATGGGAGTTTAAATTTTCATTTTATTGAATTTCTTGAGCTTATATGGAAATATTTTTTAAAAATTCAAGACCGTAAAGTCCTTATAGATTATGTGTTAATTTTACTAAATAAATAAACTTCCAAATAAACATATAAACACTGTTTAAATGTTTTTATTAACATAAACAATTTAAAATTTAGAAATGGTTTATATGTGTATTTATTTGTTAATATAGTTTATATTCTTATAAGAATAATCATTACTTTTTATCACTGTCTTTTATTTGAACATGAAAACTGTTATTCATTCAGTGTGGGAAACTAAATAAATCAATGTCCTTTTGTTCAACAGAACTATAAAATTTTCCACAGTCTCGTCATCTATGAAATCTTTAGATATTTTTTAAAATAAACAATCAATGTATGAATAAGTCAATGATGACACCCAAATATGGGTCCTAAACTTTAAAGGGTCATGTTCCCAGTAAGTCACATGTTGGGTTGTTGTAAATTAACATACCTTATTTAATTTTTTTCATTAATGAAATTAATGGTCTTATCATATATTTTTGGAAACATTTTGATTATTTCTATGATGCGTTGTTATTTATAATCATTTTTTCTTTTTTCTTTTTCACAGATCTAACCATAGTAATTTGTTTTATCATATCTTTTAATCCATACTGTTTTCATGTTGTTATTGTAACATCTTTTTACAATAGTGTAGGTATATAATTCATGAGTTCAATTTTCAATATTAAATGGAACCCCTATGGTATAAAGCTGGTCTTTATAGTTCATTAATTTACTTCAAAAACTGTTCATAACATCTTTGAAACAAATATGAAATGTCTTTCAATAGTATTAGCTTTATAGGATTATATGAGAATGAGGAATCTCACATAATAATAAAAATGTTGCATGATGCTCACATAAGATTAAACTTACTACAAGATCATGTTAGATTAAATCTTTTGCTATATGAGATGAACTAGGCCTCCCATATTCTTTGGTATGAGTGTTCTCGTGTAATATTAAAAACAAGGGATGTAGCATGCCAAGTCACCTTGTGAAAAAGATATTTAGTTTCCTCATCATATAAACATCAAATGGTACGACGTTTTCATGATATTAAACTAGATTAATATAAAAACATTATCACTAAACCTAGAATCAAAACTACTCCGGTTTACCCAAATCGAGAAATCACCAATGAACTTCCATACAAAATACATCCAATAAATAAGGGATTTAAGATATCATAGATGATAGTGAATTAATTTCAAATAGTAGGGAATATTTGAGAGTTTTTTTACATTGATAAATCACACCCCTCATATAATCCACATGAAATCAGATATAGGAATAGATCTTTCAATACTGTAGTTTTTTATTCATAGTGTAGTATCAATTAATAGTAATTTTCTTTAAGAGTTATTTATTTTTCTAAGCTCAATCACAATTGCACAAACATTATACACTCTCTTTTCAATTTATTTTCACATCAAGATCCATAAATATAGAGGTGAATTAAAATTTATTTTTAGTCTCTATTTATATTTCCATAAATAGAAACTTCATTATGTTCAAGTAAAGTTCATCACACTCACAATGCACACCCCCACGGTCTCCATGAGCTTAATTTTCTCAAAGGAATATCTTATTGGGTAATATAAATATTACCATTCATTTAATTTTTCTCATTTTATTTTTAGTATTTTTTTATTTTATTTATTGTCTGAATAGATCATCCAAACAACTTCGATAAAAGGATGGACATTATTTTCTCAAAAATATAACTTTCTTGTAGCCACATTTTAAAATATATTTCATATTGTATAAAATTTACAGTATCATCACTTGAATTATGGAACTTACTATTATAGATTGAGAGTTTTTAGGAAAACAAATACATACGCCAACTTGAGTCCATACACTCAATCTAGAAAATTATAAAATCTATTTTTCCCAAATATTTTATATCAGTCTAGACCTTATGGCCTTTAGTTGTCTCAAACTTTTGAAGTAAATTATAAAATATATAATGAGTATTTATAAATCATAGGGTCACAACCTTATGCACTGAAGACTGAACTTAAAAGAATGTTACTAGTTAAAAAAATTATGCTTAATTTCAAAAGTTTATATAGATCTTAAAATTACTTCAGATGTTTATTCAAATAACCTCCTACCTTCTTAAATCATCATCAAATAAATTTTAGACAAAATTTTTAGTAGCATTCAATCAAGAAAACTCAATGATGGATTCTCCACCTTTTCATCTAGCTTTTTGATTTTTTGTTCTCATTTAAAATATCATAGTTATAGCTCTATTGGATTTCCACTACATGAAAATATTCAAAACATTATAAAACTTATCTACTTCTTATAACATGTTATAGAAAATTATCTTTCCATTCTAGAAGAACTTTTCATATGCATTTATACAAACTAAATAATCATCATATTTAAGGGTTTCTCATATAGTATTTAGCTTTTACAAATACATTTTACAATATAATATTTTAACTTTATTTTCATGTAAATTGGTAGATTTAATCTCCTTTACCTGTATGGATATGGGATACACCATCACTTTCTTTATTGGGTGGAAACTCACTCCATCACCCATGTCCTCTACGAAATATATTATACTATCTTTTAAAAATTAAATCACAAACCAAAGTGCACATAAATCCACCCATTAAAACTTGATCTTCAAATATCTAATATTAGTGATCCATCCCATCATGCATATTTTATAAAATGATGTATACAGGTTCATAGTGTTTTTAGTTTTTTTTACCATTTTATCATCTAAGAATAATTTATGAAAGTGAATTTTGAGGAAATTTATAAAACTAATGAACTAAAATAGGTTCATTGATTATTTTTATTTTGCAAGTCTCATTGATGAAATATGTATATTTTATTTCCTAATTTTTTTAGAGGTGGGGGAAGGTGGAGCTGGAGGAACAGTAGTCATATTATAATTATATTTTAAACTTGAGGTTAGTCAATATTACATAATACCAGGGTTAATTCAAATAAAGTAGTCCAATTTTTTATATGATTTTTTTATTAATTTTATTGTATGAGTGAGGATGAATTTATTCCATTCAAAAGAATAAGAATGACAATCTACTTGCAAGAGTGAAAATTGTTACTAATGGAATGTAATAATTTATTATGTTTATCACTTACTTTTATATTAAAAAATCATTCAAAGATAAGTCTTTCACATTATATCTAAGTATATCTACTGATGTTTTAGTTATTCTATTTTAAATTAGTTATTAATGTTTTAGGTTATGGGATATAATATAAAAGTGTTTCCCCAGCCTTAATCCATGTAATTCTGTTACATGATGCTTTATTTTCATATTAAAAATTGTCAAAGTTTATTTGTATATTTCTTGTTTATTCTATCAAAAATACTTATTACATGTTTAGATGTACTCTTGTTAGAATGGTCTTTCATATTTTGGAGTTTTTTATAACAAAATTAAATACATTGGATGTTCTTTTTAGTATTTATAATATAATATAATTTTTTTCAGTTTTTTTTATTTCATAATATGTTATATATTTACATTGTTGAATATCATAGTTGCATTGTAATACTTATCAAATCATTGAAAATGTGTCATACATGAGTTTTATTTCCCAACCTACTTTCATAGATTATAGATTTCTTAGATGATCAATAAGGGTGTAAAAGAAGTCTGCTATGCATACATTCATTTTAATATAATTAAATTATACAATTTAAATATATATGAGCTTCAAGATGAAATAACTATAATTAAAATTATTTTAGGTATATTTGTTACTTTAAATTATATCAGGTAAATTCTACACCATTGTATTCTTCTAACCTGATATATTATATAATTTCAATGTCTTATGGTATCTCTTCCTCTTAGTATGCCCAATTGATTTATTTTTATTATAACTTTTTATAGTGAAGTTTCATGTGTCATATCTATCTGATGAATCTTTATCTAGTATTATTCACCCCATATTTATCATTTACATATATAATATATTGTTAACAACTTTAGTGAAAATTATACACTCTGTTATACTCATTATTACTTACCACTGAGAATGCATATATATATATATACTATTTTGAAGTACAATGTTTTTTTAATAATAGTGAATTAATGAATTTTATTACATTTACCATATATCTTCATGTAGTAAATTCAATGTAAATTCATGGGAAAACATTGATCAAGACTACACCTGTTTACATGGGTCGTGATGGTTTTGGTTATACAAATATTGAGGTACATTTCAGATGTAAATTTCATTATTGGTTTATACGTTGAATTTTATCATCTAGTTTTTTTATTTTGATGATATTGGTATTGAAATTTTATATTGTTTATATTGGTTTTTCATGAAAGGGGAATGTGAATTAGGGTATCGCAATATTTTTTAAATCAACACTCATTGATGATCATGTTCCAAGATTAATAGAAAAAATAAAATCCCTCATAATTAGTATGAAGTTTTAAAGTTGTAAAAGAGGGAAAAACCCAATTTTCTTGGATCTCCCTAACTAGGATAATACAAAGGGCATGAAACACCAAAATGCACAAGAAACACTAAGAAATTTTCTTTTTCAATAAAATTCATAACGACCCCTCACATTAATATGTATAACATATTGTGGTATAATTTATAAATAGTGCTCTCCATCATTCTGAAATGATTTTTTTAACCCTATACTATAACTACTAATCCTTTTTACCATATGCATATGAATCCTAGTATTCCCTTATGTTAAACACAAAAGTATATTAACTCATAAATCCCATTCTCACAGAATATCTCTACACAATACATGGATCAGTTATTGATGGAATAATATACAACTTATAGTAATTAGTATATCTAGAGAAGTTATACATTTAGACATGATTGTTATGCCACTATAAGTTTTTCTAGCATACTTATTACTATCCACCTAACATTATACCAAACCATATATTGGACATCACACATACTCATAATATACCACCCTCCTCTGAAAAGTACTTTTGTATAAATGTATCATGATGGAAAAAAATCATTTTCTACCACTTATTTAAATAATAAATGTTGCAAAACCACTATTTTATGTTATTTATATATTCAAACTGACATGTTCTTAATAAACCAACCTGATCAATAAAACATGGTTTATATTTTCTTGAAAACTACTATTTATATTATATATTCAAGAAGGTATGCTATTGATCATCTACCATGATTGATATGGGTAGGTATATATTCAAGAGGGTGATTTTGTTATTGTATCAATATGTGTCCTTTCATAACTACTATTTTTTCAGGTAGGTATGTGCTTGGTAAAATTCTATTTTTAAATCATTTATCTATTCGTGATAAATAATAATTTTTTCTAAACCACTATATTATGTAGGTTGTGAGGATATTATATTTATTTTTTAGCAATCAATCTTCAAGAAATTTTATGCTTCTATGAACCAGAATAATTATACCACACAATGACTTGAGTTCATCGAGGTAAATTTAAGTGCTTTTAATTTTTTTTAAATATCATTAGTTTATTTAGTGAGGAGAATTAGATTTCACTATAGACCCATTACACGAGAAACCTGAAGTTTAATTTTTATAATTACAGGATTCATGACCTTAAATCGTATTTCAATAAATTTGATGGAATTTTTTATTGATCAACCAGTTATAACGACATTTTTTAATTCCCTGAAATTTCTAAAGCATATCTTAATTAGGGATTTCTAACATTTCTAAAGCTTCTCTTAATTAGGGATATTTTAAGGTTTTTCAGGCCTGAATTGTTTAGAATTTCCAAAAAAAATTCATCCATTCATTAAATTAAATATTAAATATTATTTTGGTAGTTTTTTTATTAAATGATTTTCTCTAATTTCAGTTGGTATCTATGGTTATTTTTGGTGGGATTATTATTCATCAACTTTTTGGAAATATTATTATTTATTTCAGGCATGATGCTCTTTATTATTTATATCTCACTCTATCTCTCTCAAATAAGGATTTACCTAATTGTTCAAAGTTAATATTCCTAAAAATAATTCAATTTCATGTGGTAACTATAATAATATTAGTCCCAGATAGATGGGAGTCGAATTGTTCTACATTTCAACCCTAAAACTGTTCTGATTATGTATTCTATGATCTCTCATCTTCACATGTTAAGTCTTAGAATTCATTTGAAACCAATTATTGCAAACTGGATATATAATTTATTACTTATGATAATCATTTAAAAAATAAGGGGTGTTAATTATATTTATGAAAAAACACTTCTACTTAAATGAATAATTGAATTGGGGAGAGAACAAGAGAGTAGGGAGGATGACTAATTATAATATAAAACATACAACTTATTCCAATTCATCTATGTTTTTATGTGTGAGAGAATTATATTTCAACAAAATAACCCAAATGTTAATAAATATGGAAAAAGATCAAATTTAAAATAAAGATATATTAAAATTAATACCATGCGCTATGATATGAAAGTTCATTGAATGTACCAAAGTAACAGTGATGTTTTATGTATTTGTTAATGAATATCATTTATGTAAAAAGATTAAACATTCATATTTTCTTTTTAAATTTGGCATGCATATTTTTAGATAGCCTTCATTCCCTTTGCGGTTAGTATTATAACATATCATTTTAATGATATAATGATGATGCACATTCCCATGCTCTATCATTCCTGTTTTAGTGATTGTTCACAATGAGCCTCTATAATATATTTTATATTACATGGGTACTAAACTAGAGCATGTGGCTAATGAGTTGTACCATGATATTTCTAAGAAACATGTATCCATTGAAGAAGATTTGGCTATCTAACAATTGGATGACTAGCGTTTCCACTACCCCAAAATTATGCTCATACTGATTCACGTAATCTTGTTCCATAATTATTTTGAGTATTCTTTCTTCTTTGAGATATGGGTAAATTAATTATTTTACTTCATCCAATTGTTCTGGATATTTATAAAAAACAATGGTTGCAACTAAATTACAGGTTCAATATGGATTTGACTCATGCATTATGGGAAAACATGGGTTCATTATTCCCATAATTATAATCATGTAATATATTACCCTTAATTTCCTTCTCCATTGGATATTTTATCCACTATAAGTGAATGTGTATAATTTTTCATGGAATTCATTCTATTATTATGTAGTTACATCACCCTCCCACTCTATACCCTTTTCACTTAGGTAAATAATTTAGGTATCCAAGCATTAGCTTAGATGAAATGAATAACCCCCTTATTTTGTTCTTGTTGTTGTGCAATTAATATGGGAACATAATTTAAGAGGTAAATATTTTAAGAACACATCTAGAAAGGGATTTTGGGTTGGTTCCATAAGTCCAGAGGCAACCAAGGTTTGTGAATGGTGGCACAAGTCAATTGATTCCATGATAGGGGAATGAAATTGATATAATGGTTCATATAAAGTGGAATCATATATCATTGAGGTTTATTTTTACCACTTATATGATCACACTGATGGATTATAATGGTAAAATAACAATATTTTATTTTCCCATTATAATCCATATTTCTTGAAGCGATGAAAAGATTTGTGCAGGCTAAGATTCCCTAATTTTTTCTGGAATGTTCCATCTATAGACATTGTTCAAAACCATGTTATTAAACCTATTTCCACAGTTTAAACCATGTATGTTAGCATATAGACACAATTTGAAACCATGGATATAGTTCATTCCATTCAAATCTACAACCATATTTTTTAAATCATGGCTACACCTCTAGTTCCATAATGGAAATTTTGGTTATAGTTCTAATGCCATGGTTTTTAGAGTGTCACTAGAGCTATATAGACAATTTCAATCCATGGTTATAGATTTCAATGGAATGACCAATAGCCATGATTTTAAACTGTGGTTATAGGTCAAGTTCCATGGTGGAAATCATGGATAAAGGACTATTTCCATAGTTTTAAACAGTGGCTATATGTGTGGACATATTTCCCTGCTAATAGGTTCTATATATCCCCAAACCATGGCTATTACGTATAGTCACAGTTATAAACTATGACTATAGACTAAATTTCAAGTAGTGTAACCTCATCTTTGAGAGAACCACCTTCTTAAGATGGTTATAAGAGAAGACCATAAGCTCGATAATGAATGAAAATAATATGTAAATTTTTTTGGATTTTTTTTTGATTACATATAGTGCTCAAAGTGTCTTAATAATGGTGTATAAGAGGTTCACTTTTATAAGTGAGGGGAGGGACACACATGGAATTAAATATAATATTTAAATAATATAAAATCATTTTCTTAGGCAAGTGGCATCAAGTAGCTAGGAAATTTAAATTAAGATAAGTTAAGTTCTAAATATATTCAACCAATAATATTTAGGAAAATTTACGTGTAATTTTTACCTTTATCTCTTATTTTACACCCTAGGTAAACCCATTTCAATTCGGATAGTGGTAAAAATATTATTGTTTTTTTAGTAATTGTGGTAAAAAAAATAGGTTGCATTCATCACCAAGTATTAATTATATTTATTAAAAAAATGGAATTCATCTTAAAATATACAATTTTCATGATTGGAAGAAATTATTTTTCATATTACTGCACAAAACGTAATTAAAATCATTTTATAATGTTTGTTTCCAGTAGAATAATGAATTTACATTAAAATAATGTATAAAAATGATTATAAGGGAATTAATTGGATTATTTTAAATAAAATGAGACATATTTTTTAAAACCAAAACAAAACAAAAATGAACCTTGTATATACTTGGTTAAAAGTGGAGAACTAAAAAAAGTTTTTATTTGAATAAAAACATTCCTTTGATTTATGAAATGTTAATAATATATTTATATGTTTAAAATTATATCTTTGTATGCATTATATTACTTCCAAAATGTATATTTTTTCTTGAAAAAAATTTCATAAACTTTTAATTTATTATTATATCTTTATAATTTCATAAAAGTGAAAGTTTTTGTAAAATAAATATTATTCCACTATTCAAGAAAAAAATCAAATATTTTTAAAAAATTTAAAAAATAACCCTAAGATAATTTTGAAAATATAAATTTAAAAAATAAATTAATTTTATCAATTTAAATTTCTAAAAATAATTAATTTAGGTTTCAATCACATTCTTGAATAATTTATATATATTGTTCCATTATTTCCCTTGAAATAAAATATTACTACAATTGAAGCCCATGTCCAACATTCTACCCTCCATAACAATTTCTATAAGAATACATATTTTATAGGTTTTCCCCACTTTAATTTCAAATTAAAAATTCTTGTTTCTGGTTAGTTTTGGTTTAGACCTTGGTAATCCAGTCGATGAGATGGTTGGGTTAGTTCTGGGATAAAACATGAAGAGGAGGAGGGATCAATCTACAGAACGAGTTCACATCATAAATTTATAATTCAAAATATTAATTTCTTTAAGGAGACCCCATTAAATCTATATAAGGTTTCAATGGTTTAGGTAGACCCCATAATCACTATCCATGTTTTCAATCTTTCAGGGGTTATCTATTAAATATAAATTCAAGTTGTGAGAATGGATCATTATGTGAAGACATATTTTTATGGTTTTTAATCGGAGGAGAATAATTTTTTAGCGTAAGTAGAAAAATGGGTCTTTATAATCATGAAACCCCTATTCACATTGTGAATGTAACACACTCAATTATCTTTAAAATTAATTTATTGTGCATTTAGATATCAGGTATCCTAATCTCAACTACAGACCTATCACAGATAAATTTCAATAATCCTCCTTGAATACAAAGACAATCCATGCTAGAGATTTGTACTCTAGACATAGTGATTAGAGTTAAGTCTTATAGTTCTTATTCTATCTGTTATATTGGGGGGTTTTACTATAAGGATAACACTTTAATGGGATTCCCAACTTGGATAAAGTTTATATTTTTGTTCTGAACAAGTTTATTGGAATTTTTTTGAAGGGAATGAAGGAGGAAACCTAGAACAACTTGGCACATTGGGTAATATTCTTTGTCTTATTTACTTTTTATGTATGTGGTTTAAAAAATCCCTTTACATATCTCAATTCTTCTAGTATTTTCAATAAGTGTGATCATTCTGGCATGTCGTTCACATAAACTAATTAAATCATAAATTCCCATCTTTAATAAGAACATACAACCCTAGACCTCCTAAGTACCCCCATTGGGTATCATTTCATCATGACCAAAACATGTGGCCACCTAATAGGTGTGTCAACCTTTTAAAAGATGAAATTATTTATAATTGGATCAACTATGAAATCTTGGAATAACATGTGCTTGTGATAAATAGTAATAAGGATTTGTGTGACTCCGGTGATTCATACAACCAAATAATTATCTATGGGGTCCTCCCATTGTTTCCATAAATAAGGTTGATGGAAATTTGTTCTTATGTGTGGATCAATGATCTCTTTGATTTACTAAGAGGTGCCTAAACATTCTATAAGATCAACATGGGATCAAGGTACCATTAGTATAGAGTGAGACAGTCTAACCTAGCCAGGATTTATTTTTAGAGTATTTATATATTGTACGAGTTCATGGTGATGTATTTCAGTATTAAAATTACACCAGTTCTTTTCATTGACCTGATGAACTAGATCTTTTATCCTTTCCTAGATCAATTTTTGGTGGTATTCGTCGATGAAATATCAGTGTACTCTAAATATAAAAATGATCATGACCAACACCTTGACATTAACCTGAGTACGTTGATAGAGTATCATATTTATTGAAATATTCCTAATTATAGTTTTTGGACTGACAAAGTGCTCCTCCTGGGTCATGATATCTCAATGTCTAGAGTGTTAGTGGACACAGATAAGGCTGCAGTTGTAGTATCTTGGGAACTACACAATAATGTATTTGAGTTTCAGAGATTTATGGAACTATAAATCCATTACAGATGCTTCAACTAGTACTTCCCCCATTTTAAGGAATTGATGTATGGGTGTACTAAAAAAGGGGTGAATTTCGATTGATTATATGATTGCAAGAGGGATTTGTAAGGTCTAAAAAATAGGCTGACCTCATCACCCACCCCCACCTTACTTGTTTTGGGAAAGGAATAACCATTTACTGTGATACATATGGAGTCATGATTGGAGGTGTCCTGACATAGGATCACCAAGTGGCTTTATATGGATCTAGATAGTTGAGACTGCATGAGAGGAATTTCCCTACTCACAATCTAGAGTTGGACATGTTGGTACATGCCCTGAGATGTTGGAGATCAAGCCGTAGAGGAAGGTGAATTCTTCCAGCTGGGGTTGGGATATGGTGAAGTCTTTTGGTTGGATCAAGGAGTATAAGGATTTTCTTTGTTGGAGCTAGAGAAGTGGGAGCCTTTCAATCAGAGCTAAATGTAGTGTAGTTATTCTAATTAGATATGGAAGAAAATAGATTAAATTGGTTGGATCCAAATAAAAATAATTCTCTTAGTTGGAGTTGGGAGCATTATAATTACTTTTTTGATAGTGAGGAATCTTTCACCAGGGGGAATAGCCAGATATAGAAAAGTTTATATTTTCTATTGAATCTTGTAAATATTGTGTGTTACTCTCTTTATTATTACAAATATACATGTGTTGATATTGAGATATAATACTTAGTGGATGAAAAACCTCAATAATTTAGAGAGGTTGAAATTGAATGAAATGTAATTCCTAAAAATAAACCATTGATTCACCCCTCCCCTATTAGTTGTCAATCGAGTATGGGGATCTATATTATCAACTAAATCATATCCCCCATGAGTGTATATACATTTTTTCAGTCTTATTTCCACTCATCTTGCACTAATTATGATCAAGTTAATATCCAATCTACCAAATTTACAGTTGTTACCCCTAGGTGCATCTATTCCACAAGCGCATCCACTTTTCATTATTCGTATATGGAAATACATTCTAGTAAAATCACATAATATCTACATTTCCAAAACATTATCATATTATATTATACTTATACTTATATTCAAAGTCTTTCAAAGGCTTCTGTTTTCTGATATATGTTTTATTAAATCTAGTTCCCATGTTTTATACTAAATTTCCTATGATACATACTATAACTCCCCGACCCTAATAACCTAGAGTTTGAGGTTATTTTATTACCACATCACAAGATAAAAGAGATCACATCTTGAAGAATTAAATATTTTAGTCATCATTGGAGACTATATACATACATGATTCTCATATTACATTTAAAAACATGAGTTAAAATTTAATATTCAAGTGAAAATTATATAATTTCTCTTATTATAACACTAAAATCATTCCTAAATACCCTATTGGTAACCTGGGGGAGGAAAAAATAATAAAGGGTGAGATTATATTCTTACTAAGGTAAATAATACAACACAATATATCATATGATAAATAAATCATGAATAACATGGATGAGATAAACAATAAAGAAATATATAATATAACTAATAACATAAAAATGGGAATAAATCCATTTATGAAATAATTGAATAAATAATCACATGGATAAAAAACTAATTTTATAATGATATAATTAATAATGTAGGACATCATAATCTTACCATCATGTCCTTTTTCCAATACATAATTCAAATATAAGTATTGTGTTTTCTAAATACATAAACAATTTTGTTTCATGAGACCAACTAAAGCATTTAGGGGCAATAACAGGGCACCAAAATCACTTACTACGTTCAATAAATTCGTTATATACTGTAAATTAATAATAATTCAATACATAATCAATATAAATTTCCATATTTAAAAACTATCATATTGGATACTAATATTTTTCCCAGCTAATCACTAGAGAAACATGATATTTATTCATCTAGAGTAATATGGTGGATGGAATCATTATATTATATCCCCAGTAAATCTTATGATTCATAAAAGGATGTTTACATAGAAGAAAATAATTTTAAATTATCGAAAGAACATTTGATGATGAAAATACCCTTTTCATTTAAAAATGTCTTATTGAGAATATGAAAAATTATAGAATATTTGGAAAAAACATTCTTTGAGAATGAAAATGGAAACATTTAAATGATTATTCAAGGAAAATAATAAACATGATAGTGGGAAAATCTTTTCTATCAATAAGTGTTAAAATAAATAATTCATTCACACCTTTTGTAAAAAGATATTCATTCAGAAAATTATAAGATGAATAAATTCTAAATAATTTATCAAAATTCAAAAGTGTGGAAAATGAATTTAATAAATCATTGTAAGATTCATAAAAAAATTATTGGAAAAATATTAAATAAAATATAGACAATGAAGAAAAATATTCCAAACTGAATAAAAAAAATTGAATTTTTCATAAAAAATTTCTTTCAAAATTTTGAGTGCATTGAGAGAGGAAAATAATTTCCAAAAATAACCTGAAGAGATGTAAATATATATGGTTTAGGAAAAAAATATCATATAATTCCTCCAATAAAAACTTAAACAAAAGTAATGCAGAATAAGGAATATTTTAGTAAATAAACTCTTACCTAAAATCTAACATGATTCATATGTTCTTTTATCATCATATAAAATAAATATTAATTTATTATATGAATACAAAATAATAATATTCATATTTATAATAGAATAAATTATAAACACAAGACATTTGAAAAAAATTATTAATAATTATTTATTAAATACATCATTTCTAAGTGATGAATATTTTGTTTTTCATGCATGTTTTAGTTTAGTAGTTTCATTCCTTGCATCTTTCTAGTACCATCCTAGGTTTAGTTCCCTGAAAAGTAACCAAACTTGAGATCCACCTAGCCTCAAAAATACCTCATCATATTCCAATGTCTGGTGACTACCAGTGATGGTTCATGATGATATAGTGGGGAGACTATACCCTCATGATCTGAGTGAAACACAATGGTATAAAATAATAAATAAATAAATAATAGAGGTAACATTAATGGAACATTTGGAGTAAACATCCAGAAGAATAAATCACAATATTATAGATAATATCATAACTAAAAAACTGTTCCACATCCATAATCATACAAAAAATGATTCCATGAATGTATGATATAATAAGCAGGTACTAGGGATAGAGAAACAGGTATATACAAAACTATATACAAAGCTACAAAAAGACAAAAAGTAAACTCTACTAGCATCATGATAATAAGCTCAGTAAGCTACTCTCGTACTACATCCCAGTAAAAAAATCAAGTATCCATAGTAGATAACTCTACATTAACCCAATGTTCATCCATGATGTCTATCCATGTACCCATCAATGAGCAGAACAGGGTGTGAGATATACTTAGTAGGCCACTGCCAGAAGGGTCTATAACAAATCTAGCTTATTCATATAGTCTATAATTTTGTGTACATATAATATGAATAAATATTTAATGATAAAGTGTTGAAATATAGAATATAATTAAATTTTATGTCAATCATTCTATAAATGATGAATAATTGTATATGAGAGTAAATAATCAGTTATGACATACATTGGGTATAAAAAGTATCAAACCTATGAGGGATATGTCATAATGACATTGAAATATTTATCCTCTTCATTCCCGCTAATATTATCTATAGAAAACTCAATATAAGTTAGATTTACATGTACTAGGAACCAAGGACATTGAATAGGGTTTTCCATATACTCTAAGAATCTCATCCATAGAAAAATCAATATAGACTCAGGAGGAGAATAAAGAGAAAATATGAGGTGGTACAAGTAAGCTAAGTCCAATGTAATAATCCATGGAATCCAATATAAGTAACTCATTGGTGACATACCATGATATTGGTGCCATATTTGAGTATCAATCATTAAAAATTTTCTATAAGGGATAAAGGGGTCATGTTAGTGTATATAACCTTATTAATATTTTAATTCATTAGATTCGGTTCATTAATCATTTCACTCACATGTGATATCTAGGGGGTAAATATTACTGTCCATGTCACCTTATCAACCATTTACATTAATACTAATAATCCAGTAGATCAATAATCTTGTTTATAATATCCATTTCATCCATTTCCCATATAATCAACATGGTCTAATATGTATTAAACCTTTATCAACCCAATATATTCATATGTGGCTTCCACTCTTAGGTGGAAAAATCCACACAACCAAGGTGTGAAATAAGCATAATCATTCAAACAAACCCACCTCATGGGGTGGTTCAGGTTGAGGTGGTAGAACACTAACCTCGTGAATGGGAAAATTGAATATAGAAAAATGTTTTAAAACAGTTATTTGAATGTATTTATCATTTTATAAGGAATAAATAGAGTCTATGGTGTGTGTCACTAAGAACAAATATATAAACATAAATACTTTAAGGGAAAAGGTATAGACCACCTACCTTATATGGGTACTACACTCCTCATCTGTTATCTATTTTCTAATTTATGCTAGAATGGGAGAAAAATTATAAATAAAAGAAAAACATAAAAAATAGGGAATATTATCTCACATGGATTTATTATTCCATATGGAAAGATAAACAAAGAAAATAAGGAAGAGGATTAAAGAGAGTACCAAGACATATCCAACATGATGAACATAAAGTGAATCAGATACCGAATGGGGGTAGATCAATGCATAGGTTGGATGCCAAAGGAGAGATCCAATGTGGGATGAGGCAGTTTTATCTGAAATCTAGAGAATAAGGGTAGAATTTAATTAATATAAAAGGAGTTATAATGGTACTTTTAACAATTTTGTTTGGTTTCATGATTTGGACCAACAGTTTTCCAAACTGCTCACCAAAACATGTCCCTCCACTACCTATGTGGCACTAATCATGCATAGATTATGAATGGTTTTCCCAATCATTTTCACATCAATCATATCACCTCAATAACCTAACTACATCAATTTAGATGGTTTTAAATCCTCCCTCACAATGTTTTTCAAACTATGATCCTCTATATATGAGTCGCATGGTTGAGCTGTAGATTTACTACAAACCATGCTCTAATAAATCAACTCATTATAGTTATCTAAAAACAATACCTTTGAGCTACGAACAATCCCTAAACTCTCTAAAACTATTCCTTAAACCTTTAAAAACATCCATAATGATAAAATAAGATGTTCAACCAAATTATAAAGGATGTATACCTTAATAGAAAAAACTAATATGGTACATTTATCATGGTTCCATCATCTACAAAACATTAATAATATTATATGTATCGCATTTAATAATTATATACACCTGTATATCCATTTATTTAATGTGGTGATGAAAAATAATTTACGTAACTTCATGGAGATGGTAGTCCATACGTATCCCTGAGTGATGTTTCCATTTTTTATTGATAGAATGAATGAATGGTAAATGAAAATTCATTTTTATATAATCTTTATTAAATAATAAATAATATATATAAATATTAATTAATTAAATCCTCATTTCCATATATGTAAATATGAAATTAAAAATGAATCACATCACTTGGTGGAGGTGGTATTCCACATGTACGCACGAGAAATGTTTTCATTTCATAACAGATTGGAAGGTAAGAAGTTAGATGATCTATTATAACTTCAAAAGAATAATTATGTCATAAATTTTATATGTAAAAATAAAATATATTATAATACCTAACCATGAAGGATGGTGATAGAAAATAAATCAATTCACTGCACGGATGTGGTAATCCACACATACACATGATAAATACATTCATTTATCATTTGGTTGAAATGATATGGAAAATGGTTGTACAGTAATAAAAAAAATTATATTTATGATACTAGACTAATTATATTAGGATGGATAAAATATATTTAGAGTATGTAAAATAAAAAATAATATTTAAAAGTGTTGGTAAAGCGGATTATTTCTTATTTGAGAGACCCCCTCTAGCTTATACATTAATAATTCCTAAGATGGTATTAGGAGAAGAGTATAAGAACTATAAGAAAAAGAATGAATATGGAAATTTTTTTGGGTAGTTCATGGTTGATATATAGTTCCCAAATATTTTGAATAATGGAGGAGAAGAAATTCCCTTTATAAGTGATGGAAGGGACACACATGATATTACTTAAAATATTTGAATAATATATTGTAATTTTATCGTGATAGTGGAATAAAATGGATATGACCAAAAATTTAAGATAATATAATTATTAAATGACTTTAAATAATAATATTTACACAATTTTATGTTCAATTTTAACCTTATCTCTTAGATTATCCCCCACTCTAGTAAACCAGTTTTAATCCTAACTGTAATAACAAATTTTTACTATATTTACTATTAGATATGACCCAAAATTATGTTAACCAAATTAAATACTAATTATTATTATAATTTAAAATGTTAAATAATTTATAAAATATTTAAAAATTTTAGGCGATGGAAATTAATTATACTACTAGTGGGAAAAACGCAACAAAAGTTGTTTTTAATAAATGCATGTTTTAAGTATAAAAATGTTTTTATTGGAAAATAAATTATAAAATTTATTCCAATGGAATTAATTAGTTTATTCTAAACAAAATTGGAATTATTTTGCATTTAAACCAATCCATAACCAAAATAAACTATTTATATACATGATAAAGAGAGAAGAACAAAAATGAATTTTTAACTAAACTAAAACATTACATAGATTTCCAAAATGTTAATAATATATTTATAAGTTCAACATTTTTATGTGAAATAAACTACAACGTAAATATATAATTTTTATATTAATAAGTTTTAATAAACTTTCATGTTATTTTTATATTTTTATAATTTTATAAAGGTTACTTTTTCTAATAAATCTCAAAGATTCACATTAATATATTTTTGAAAATTTGAATTAAATAATTAATTTAATTTAATAAAATTAAATTTATAAAATATGTTAATTTTTTATTTAATTAAAACCATTAATTAATCTATTTTTTTATGATATTGTTTCTCTTGAATGAAATTCATACTATAATTGAAGCTCATGTGTCTTAATGACACTCATTATTACCATTGAATCATTTTATTTCATGTGTATTTATTTCCAATCTAAATCTTATTATTTTATTAAATCTAATAATGTTTAATAATTTACATTAATCATATTTTACTTTACTTATTTTATGAAATTATTGTCTTTCAACATTTCTCTGATGAGGGTTTATATTTAAAATTTACCAAAAGCTAAATTAAGGACCTTCTTTTCATTATTTACCAATATAGACTATTATCTTGAGTTTTTTACTTATTTTTAAGGATAATATTTCTAAAACATTTTATAATATGGTTTTCAATAGTTTTCTCTTTCCCTTCCCAATTTTTTTTGAATGTTATTTTCACTTCATCTATTATTTCAATGTCTAAAAGGTCTGTTGAAAAATTTCGTATTTTCAATTTCATTTTCTTCTTAGGATTATCAATAGTGAATTGATTTTTTTGAATCTTGCTCTCTATTTTATTTCAATATGATTCATTTTGGAAATTTATATTTTTGATATCTTTTTATTTCTTAAGATCATCTTATGTGATGTTTTTGAATAGTTTAAGAAATCCATTTTTTTCAATTGGTTCTTTAGGATTTTATGATGATTTATTTTAAGTTTCACACATATATATGGATGATTATTTATGGGGGAATAAATCACACTTCAATGAATATATTTATGTTTATATCTTATGAGATAGTGGGGTGTGAACATAATGAGTTTATTCAACTAGTTGTGGGCACAATTTATTTGCTCACATTTACGGATGTTCATAATGAGCATGTTCTAAATGTCATGTGTATGATGATGATCCTCATAAATTTTTTCCTTTTATTATGTTTTTTCCATATTTCCTTTTTTTATCAAGTTATTCCACATTCTCAATCTTCTTTTCATTTTCATGATATTCCATTTTTTCATGTTACACCTTCTCATATTCATTACTCTTATATCATGATCAAATGTTTTAGTATTATTGATATGTATTTTGATCCATTTAATAAATTTTTTGCTTCACTAATGATATTTTTATGATATCTTTTTTCTCTTTCATTTTTTAGGATTATCATATTTGGTATTTTGGACTTTTAATAACATATTTATCCTCTCATCATGTTCAGAGTTTTTTAGATCAAATACATTATGATATTTTTTCGTTAGGGAGAGTTTGAGATTCCCCACTTTCTTATGCTTACATTTCCAATGTTAGGAAGATGATTCTATCATGTGGGATATCTAGAAATGGGTTTATAGGAGTGAAATTAAGGAGAAATATTCACAATTGTTGTAAAATAAGATATTTATATAGCTATTATCTAAGACACTAAACCTTTAGGTCCTTAGGTTGTGTGAATATTTTTGAGAATTAATATTTAACTCAAGGAATTAATGTATCATGAAATATTTTTTATCTTGGGTTTCTTTAGTTGGTATTAGAAAAATATTTTTTTTTTGAGGATTATATTTTTTATTTTTTAGGAATTGGGTTAAGATAACTTTAGAGAAATCCTTTGGGATAAGTCTAAGGAATAATTCAAAGTATATAATGATATCCTAAATTTTTGATAAAATATATATTATGTGGTTATACAAGAAATTACATCTCTTCCATGATACTGGAAAGTGGATGTGGTTGTGTCATAGATCCACCTCGAGTTAATAACCCTAAAAAAGGTTAGTTTAGTGTTGGCTTGATCATCACTCTAGTAGTTGATAAGTGGGCCTAGGAATGAACTTATAGATAGACACACCCAAGGTATATGATTTGATTAATCATATTTTCTTTGAAATCCATTAAGAAGGATTCATTATGTTATGGAGTTTTTATTAAGAATATTAGTGAATCCACCCAAAATAAAACATGATTAAACTAATATTGATTTATGTTTAACTAAAAGAAAATGTAAAAATTTATAAGAATACGGAATTTTGATGTAAAATTTTACATATAATTATATTACAATAATTCCCTTAGGGTGTTAATTTTTCATCATCTTTGATTAACTAATTTTTGTTATAGTGTTTAATGAAGCTCAAAGTTACCAAGTTAACAATTGATTTCATGGATAATTTGGACATTTTCTCAATGAAAAACCTAACATTATATGAACTGAAGTGAGAAAACATATGATTAATCTATAAAACTATAAATAATTAGGATTAAAAACATGAAATTTATTGAATTACTATAAAAACAAAATAAGGGAAGGATGGAGTCTCGTGGAAGTTTGACAAAAAATAATGATAAAGGAAAGAATATTTAATTTCCTATATTAAAAATATTGGAATATACACCAAGGAAAATTTATCCAAGGATCTATGAGATATTTTATGTGTGTAAAAGTTGGGAATGGATCAATTAATATCTAAGAAAGAGTGAAGAAATTATTGGAAAAAGTGAAAAGAAAAATTGTTCATTCTAAAATACCCCTAATGGTTCATTATATTAATGTGATAAGTGTGTAAATTATCTATGTCAATCCACTAATCTAAGATAAAACAAGGCTTCCAAGCACCAAAAATTTATAATACAATATAAATATTATAAATCCACAAATATTGAAGTAAATTCCAAAAATGATATGGAATAAGGAACAATAATCACCCACTAAATAACATTGGGTGTTGTATTTGTATCATGTTCAACCTACTCCATTGTACCTAGTATGATTGTTGAGAATATAAAATTTCCACCCTAAGGACTGGACATTGAAATATTAATAAAGGCATTTAGTGGTACTACTATTTTTTCCCCTATATATAAATCATATCTAATAAATTTTGATAAGAATAAGCTTCATATAAAATCATATTATCTTTTCCATTAGTCGGATTTGATGTGATATTCGACATAGATTGGATATGTTAAAAATGATAATCAATAACATATGAAAATCATATCTAAAAATCAAAACAATTTCACTTATTAGTACAAATATGACTATAAACTCCCTAGGAAAAATTATTCATACTGTATTTGGATATTTATTCCAAATAGTTAAAGAAAAACTCAACATTAGTTATATTATTAATATGATAGAAAATATGTGTTCCCAATGCATAACAAAGATAGTGAGGATGAAAAATAATTATAAATTAAATCCTAAGTCATGTATATCTTATAGACACACTTAACTATTTCATTAGCTAGCAATAATTAAAATTAGAGGGACACAGTTTTTTAAGGTATGAGAATGTGACGGCTTGAAAATTCACTACATATTTTACTTAAATAAAAATTAGGTTAGTAGATTTTTCTAAACACAAAAATGAACTAAAAATACCTTCATATTCTAAAATAAATTTTTATTGTTATAATATAGCTATTAAATTATTGGGTATAAAAGAATGTAACCATACTGTGAAATCTATGATGAGAATGGAATGAAATAATAATGGGTAGCAAAAGTCTCTCCAATGAATCTCATTTATCATATCTTGTGATGATGATATATTCAGTAGGGTTTTAATTAGACCAATCCAAATATGAACTCAAAAAATTATTATGTAATAGATATCATATGAGGGACAAATTAAATATTCTCTAAATTTACAAGAGATCTATGCTAATGAAATCACCACCCTAGACTTACATAAAAGCATACCATATTCTTAGATCTTATGTGGATATCCTGAGAGGATAGGTAACTAATAATTAATATGATATAATCAGTTAATTATTAATTTAATAAATTATTTATCATATGTATTTTACACATGTCACATTTTTATGTTTAAATAAATGAAAGATAATTTTTCAAAAAAATAGTTTTTATTTATATTTTTTAATTAAAAGACAAATTTAAAATATTTAGAATTTTAATTTGATTAATAGAACATATGGTTAAAATTAAGAATTTCAATATTACCAAGGGTGAATTTTTGAGATTTATTTTTTAAAAAAATTATTTTTTGGTGGATGGAGAAATACTTATTTTGCTAAAAATAGTCACTTTTTCGACATTATATTAAAAAAATAAAAAAGATTATATTTGAAGATATTCATGTGTATAAAAAAATGTGTTTAATTTGAACCAAATTTGAAAAAATATCATAACATTAAATGAAGTTGAAGACGTGTCAATGTAAAAAAACATATCATGAATTCATGAAACAAAACACAATGCTATGTTCTATGTATATCAAGCATGTTTTAATCCCCATATATGTGTGACTATGAAAGGTTTCTCCACAAACCATGTATATTTTCCCCTCAAAATATAAAATTTCTCTTCAAAAACCTTGATAAAACACTCACTACCCATGTCAGTCTACCATAAAAAATTATTATATTTTGAACCAACTACCTCCAAGACCTCAAAAACAAATATCGATATGAACCCCATTTTATACAACTACCTTACCAATAAACCATTCCCACCATCATGGTATGATTACATATTATATCCCATTTTGATTATGCTTTTGGAAAATTAGAAAATTCTATATATAATATACCATGGATTTCAATATACTCGTTGAGGGTATCCTCATGGTACACATGGAGTTTTTTATCCAAAAAATCCAAAATCCAAGTTCCAAAAAAAATTCTACTCTTGATCTCCATTTTGAAATATATATTACTACTTGATCATCCAATCCAAGAAACCCATAGTCAAGACTATGACGTGTAGGCACCTAACCATTTTCTATAGGTTGAATTCCAATTCATATCTCAATCCAAAATTCTCACTTCTCCAACACTACACATGTTTATAGTTTTGATTCAATAATTCTAGGTTATGAGGCACATCATGGTGAGTAATATGGAATAGTGTAAGGCATGGTACTTCTTCCTTCACTAAAATTCTAACCAATATTATAAAACATAACTTGATTTTCAAGATTTCCAAACATTAATGATTATCCCAGATATACCTTGAAATAAATTCCAATGTTGAACTCATGGCTTCAGTAATATATCCCATTGGATTTTATTATGAAGAATTGTTTTCAACTAGATTAATTAACCTTAACCATATAATCATATATCATGAACTCATCCAAACCTTGAATATATCATTAACTCCTCATGACCTTGAAGTACATACCCCCCTAAATAAATTTTGTATCATTCTCCTATTCTCCCGAAAATTTTATTCTCTCCCCTTTTATAATAAAAGTAAAAGTTTATTTTATAGACTATCTTATGAATTCCAATATTTGGGATATTATAAAAAAGAATTCAGTTGATCTCTAAACCTATATGATTCAAATATTATTGTAGCGAATAATAGTAATAATCTAACTCATTTATATGGTCTATAATACCTCTTATTAGTTCCACTTTTCTTACATTGCTAACCAACACAATTATTTACAATATAAAAACCTCTTATACTTATGGATTTTTAATCCACGATGTCACTATCCCAATAAACATTCAAATATTCCAAGAAATTAATATTTTTTATATATTTGAATATAATACCCTAATGTAAAGTTCATTAAACATTCATCATTATTCACTACACATCATGAATATGTTCCCTCTTTGAGAAACTCTGTAAACATGTTGCCCAAAATTTATCCTAGAATATATCAAGGCTGGTAGAAATTAGATAAATTAAACTACTAATGATTCTTTTATACAATGTAGAATCTACACCCTCATGGTTTTTATGATTTCCTGATTTTGTTTAAATCATTACCATAGTTGAAACTGGCCTACAATCCTCCATTTTGAATTTATTCAAGAATTCCATTACATAATTCACATGTGACATTGATTTCTTCCCTTCATCTTAATTTTCTTGAATCCTAATAAAATATTTCAACTCACTAATCATTGAAATTTCAAATTATGAATTTATTAAAATTGAAAAAAAAATTAACATAATTCTATTTTTTTCCTCTTAATATGATATCATACACATACATAGAAAACATAAATTTCTCTTTTTTATAAATGTATTCATATATTTTTTGATTAACCCCTACTATTTTAGACTCTATATACTATATAAAATTATTCATCCTTTCATACTATGAATGAAATAATTTCTTTAGGCCAAACAATGATTTTATCAACCTTTACACTTTTGAATAATATTTTTCAATAAAAATACAACTGATTTTTTGATATATACAAATTCGTTCCAAAATTCATACAGAAATATCATCTTCATACCCATTTAAAACACTTTGAATATTCTATGTACAACCACTATTAAAAAGCCTCTAATAGACTCCATTCTTGTAATTGGTTCATATGCCTCCACAATATTGATAGCTTCAATATTAGTATTGATTTTGAAAACAATCCTTTCATTATTTAGGATTAATTTTTCATTTCTATCTAGATTATTCTTGAAGACCCACTTAGTGTCAATTACATTTTTAATTTCAGGTCTATAAACAATCTCTCAAGTTTTATTTGTATCAATACAATATACCTATTTATTCATAGACTTCACCTGTAATTCCTCCTTTGGAACTTCTATAAATGAGGTGGGTAAAATTTCATATAATAGATAGGTATTCCATAATCTATTTATCCTTCGAGTCTGATATGAATATGATTAATTTAAATGATGATGGACTGACAAAATTAAACATTATTCATTCTTTTTTAAGTCATTGGTTATCACATTTCATCACTTTATTCTTTAACCAATTCATTCTCAGAATCATTTTCATTATAAACATGTAATTATTCCAAATCTATATTCACATTATTAAATTATTCAAATAATTATTCAAAAATAGAAAATGCAATTTTTACATTTCTTCATTCTAAATAACTTTAACATTGTAACATCTCATACCTGGTTCAATCATATGTAACCAAACTCTGTCAGTCACATGGCCTCAAGCATGCCTCCCTGTATGCTAGAGGCTTCTAAATTGTAGCGAGGGACCAAGGTGGTATAGTGTGAATACTATACCCTCATGATCAGAGTAACACAATGGTGTAATAAATGGTTGAATGGAATAATAATAATTTCAACTAGCATTAGAAGATAAATCATCCAGATTAAATAAACAATCATCAATTGAAATATCAAGTACCATTTAAAAAGTGATGTAATTTCATGTCTCTAAATAAAAGAACAAGAAAACATAGTAGTAGTCACACATATATACGAGTATATCAAAAGAACTTAAAATTCAAAAAGGATATCTCTATATAGGATAACGAGATATAGATCAGTCTTATGATCACCCTCTCCCATGATATAACCAAATCAATCATCGACTATAGGCACATTCCCCTATACCTACTTGCATCAATGAAGTCTTTTTTATGGACAAATAGTGGCCTAATTCAGGTGTGATATATACTCAATAGGACACTATAAATAGTGTCTAGAACCATCTATCTTGTGCATATAATATGAGTAGTGTGCAGACATAATAATGGTAAAGCAGGGGTTGGCTCTTGTTCCTGAAGGACACTAGGAAAACACTATTTCCTTTTGTCAGTGTCAGGAAACTTCTAAACTAATATCACTATAAACGAATAAATATCAATTTATATTCATATATGTATATATATGTTCTATATACATAATGATTTTATAGCCATATATCTACATATTTATTTCTAACCAAGACCCAAGGCATGACTCAGGTTTTCTTTATCAAGTAACTAGAGTCTCATAAAGTAGTAGGGGACTTCATGATTGAGTATAATGAATCATAAGGGTCTTCATGACCAGATATCATAGGTATATGGGATTCTATGATCGAGTATCCTGTCAATAGGGTTCTTGAGTATCACAAGTATAGGGGACCCTATGCCCGAGTATCATAAGTATATTGGATTCCATTCCTGATTATCAAGAGTTTAAGGGATTCCACTCCTAAGTATCACAAGTATAGGGGACTCCATGCCAAAGTATCATAAGGATAACTTGTTGGATTGGCTCTATAATTTATTGATGTTCCACTTAAACAACGAAATAACAATTTTTCATATAAAATCATTTGATGTGGTCATACCACTCACTTTCCATTTATTTCATTCTATTTATCTCATGTAGGATTCCAGATAAAACCACATAAGATGTGGTTTGATCACATATGTGCATTTATAATATCAATAGAAATCATATTGGCACACTTAAAGGGGTTGAATTAGTCAATGGTGAAAAAATATAAAATTAATATGGGAGAATGAGGTCATTTATATAATAGATAACAATTCAAAAATGGGTTGAGTGTATTTTTATGGAAGCTTGTTTAAGATCTAGTGTGATACAACGTGACTCATAATATAAAGAAACAAGGATTGATGGATAATTACTAGACAACCTACCTTATGGATGTAGAAGAATAATCATCTAGTATCGACATGAGATTCATCCTAGAATGAGAGGAAATAGAGAAAAAAATTCTCTAAAAATTCGGCATATTATCTTGCACAAAAACCGCACTGAAGATGGTGAGTTAAACTGAGAAAACAAGGAAGTGGATCGAAGCTCTTAGTGATTCACTTAAAATGTGATGAAATATGGTCCAGTTGGATTCTATAAGATGATGTCACCTTAAATCCAAGATTAACACCAAAGGGGAGCTTCAAAAGAGGTTAGGCATTGTTTCAATGAGAATATAAATAAAATAAGGGTTCTTACCCTTTTAAAAAAATGGCCACAAGACATTCACGACATGAAAAAATTTTACATTGTGTAAATCTAATGTTTTTTTCACATGGGAAAAACTAATTCCCATCATGAATGGGGTCAAGACTAACCAATTCACATCATGGATTTAATTAAAATAATAAATCAAATTTACATCTTGAATTTGGTTATACAGTCAGGAATATCCCTATACTCCCTTCTTCTGACAAACAAACTAACCAGCTTAAATGCACAGATTTATTGTGAAAGTCTAAAATTCAAACTTATAAATGGTTTAATAAATATGTTAAGATATATACCTAATAATAAAACATGGTTTTTATAGTCTCCCCACAAAGGACAACTCATCCCCGATTTGGTCTTCTAAGGTTGGTGAATAATTATCAAATAACAACTCCATTCATCGACCATGCATATCGGACTATCTCTCCCAATTCATGTCCTTGACTCTACTATGCTCCCAGAATACTCATACCAGAGGTACTAACCTTCCCCAAAGATCCCTCAGTCCCTAATCCAAAATATGCCTCTGATGATCCTCAATGTTCTTATCTACCTCAAAAAAAATATCATCATGATGAAACAAGTGATTTGAGTTTGAATTGTAATGCCGTAACTAAGAAATGTGGAATATTTCATGCATAGATATGTATCTGTCAAAGAGTTTTATCTGATAAGATACAGGTCTGACCCTCTCAAAAACTTCAAAAGTCCAAACAAAATTAGGTGATAGATTACCTTTCTTCATAAATGTTTGATGCTCCAATGTAGTCAAACCATGTATGAATTGATGATTCCTGACCTTTAACTATAGTGGACATCGATGGCAGTTAGAATATAATTTATTCCTTGATCGGGTCATACCCATTCACCACCTGATCAAACGGACCAGTGCTAAATTATCCTAAATGAGATGATTTCCAAGTAGTGATACCTCCCCAAAATCTAACCAGCATAAATAGATTGAAATGGACTAGAAAATAAGGCCTCATAAGAATCCATCAGTATCCTTTCTTGAAATGTTTTATTGTAGGTTAATTCATATAGAGTTATATGTTTATCCCATGAACCACTAAAATCAAGGACGCATTCTCTAAGAATTTCCTCTACCATATATATTTTACACTCTACCCACTTGTCAGACTGAGGGTGGTATGTGTACTCAAAACTACATGTGTACCTAACACCCCCTATATCCCTTTGTAGAACCTAGATGTAAAATGAGAATCTATATTTGATACAATAGTCTATCAAAATCTATGAATTTGGATAATCTCTAAGACATATATCCTTCCAATATCATCCATTGAAAAGGAATCCTTAATAGTTAAGAAGTGAGTGACATTGTGGACCTATTGAAGATCACCTATACTGCATCATTTCCTCGAGTGGATCTTGGTAATCTAGTGACAAATTCTATGGTGATGTCATCCTATTTCGCCTCAGGAATGGTTCACGGCTGTAAAATTCTTACTGGTCACTAGTGTTCCAACTTAACCTTTTGGCAGGTGAAACAACTAGTAAAAAAGATAGTTACCTTCCTTTTCAATCTAGAACAGTACTATTTCCACTGTAAATCAGAGTACATATTTTTAATCGTAGTGTGTACTATGAAAGTCGAAGCTTTAGAATCTTTCATTAGTTCCTCCCAGATGTCTATAAAAACCCAGACTCATCATGGATGTGCAAGAACTCATCCTCATCAATGATCTATCCTAGCGGCTAGTCCTTCCCTAAAATACTCTCCCTTAGGAATAAGCCATTAGGATCTAATAATTGTCTCATTTTCTCTCCCTCTATTAGTGAATAGGTCGCGTATAAATTAGTAAGGGTAGGTTGTCTATGATGATCTTGTACCCCTAAATTCATCTCATAAAAAATATCTATAAGCTTCCACCTATTGTTGGCCTCCTGAACTACCTTTGTTTGAGTCCTCTATCTTAAATAATCCTCTATATCATTTCCCTTTCTAGGCATATAAGAAAGATCAAAATCAAAGTATTGTAGGTATTGAAACAGCCTTACCTATCTAAGATTTATGTGACACTGTGTAATGATATATTTGAGGAGTTTATTATTCTTATACACAACAAAATGTTCCCCAAGAAAATAATTTCTCCAATAATGATCGACATGAAACACAACTTCCAAATCAAGATAATTCATCAAGTAAATCATATCATGTGATCTCAACTGATGAGACTCAAATTCCACAACTTGATATTGTTGTATCATAACTTCTCATATCTTGATTCATGATGAATCACAAAATACAGTATAGCTTATTCTTGGATCTAGAAGAATTTATATTAGTGTTGAATTCAATCTCCCTTTAAATTTTATAAATAATGTCTCATGGGATTTTGACCACATGAATTTCACACACATCTTATTCAAGATCATAATAGGTCCTTCAAGTAATGAAAATTCCTAAATAAAGCACCTATAATTTCCAGCTATCCCTAATAAACTCTTTAGATCAACAACGTTATTGGGATGCTTCCAAGGAACCATGAAACTGACCTTCTCTAGGTCAACAAAGACTTTGGCCTCTGAAATAATATGACCTAAAAATTTAACCTTATGAATAAAAATGTGGAAGTTAGTGATCTTAGAATACATTTGGTTCCCTCTCAGTATATTTAGTAAAATATCAAGATGTTTGAAATGGTAATATGGAGTATGAGAATAAAATAAGATATCATTCACAAAGACTACCATAAATGAATCATGATATGCGTGGAAACCCCAATTAATAAAATCCTTGAAAATAGATATTTTATTCGTAAGACCAAAGGGAATAATCAGATACTCATAAATACCATACCCACTATAAAGCATTGTCTGAGGTACGTATGAATTTCTAACATGTAGGTGATGATAGCATTATGAAAAATAGATCTTTAAGAAAACCCTTTCACATTGTAGTTAGTCAAAGAGGTCATCAATATGAGGCAGTGGATATTGGTTATTAACCATAATAAGGTACAAATGATGATACTCTACTCAAATTCTAAGGTTATTATCCTAATTTTTGGGAAAAGAGATAGGAAACCCCTAGGGTGGTGTATTGGGTTATGTAAAACCCTTAGCCCTCAAATCATCTTGCAGCTTCTTGAGCTGCTGTAACTCAGTTGTAGCCATCCTATTAGAATTAATGGATATCGGTGCATCTCCTCGGACTATCTTGATTGAAAAAAATACCTCTATCTTTGGAACCTTTTTTATAAAATTCATCAGGGAATACATACCTAAAATCATATACTACAGGGGAAATCAGTCTAATGTATTCCCTAATCCTCTATATAAATACTAGAAATCTATGCTACCACTCCACCCATCCCACAATTCTCTAGTCCAGATCTACTTTTTTAGACATCCTATTCACCCTTATTAAGATGACTATCTTCCAGTAATGTTGTTCATTTCAATCATGGATTCTTTTTCCTCAACCACCCCCTCTGCTTGAACAATTTTATGTACTCCAATTACCTACTTTGTGGGGTGTAAAAAATACTACTTCTAAAATAAGAGATTATATGGATCCTCTCTCACTAGTAACATATGTGATTTTCCTACAAAAACATTGATGATTCCCTAACATTACACATCCTTAGAACCCATCAATGTCTCTAGGATTCTAGGTCTTATTTTTCCCTAGCTTTCCATACTGGTGAGAAACCATGTAACAATTAGTGGGTGTCATTTAGTTGTCGCTCCTTCTACATATAGTTTCAAAGTATCATTTTTATCCACTAGTTGAACCACTGTGTAACATCCCAAGTAAGTAATGAATAATAGATATTTTTATCTATGTCTATTAATGATTAAGATAGTGTTTTAGAGGCTTAAAATGAAAATAAATACAATCTTATGCATGGAATACACTAATATTCTTAAAAGATTGTTTTACTGCCTTATGATGGAAAACCCTTTTTAAATCTATATTTTGACAATTTTATAAACTATGTTTGTCAAAATAAACTTATTCTTTATGATTGGGACTTCAAAATTTACTTTTTGTGAATTTTTGGTATTTTTCTGATAATGTTCATTTTTTAATGAATAGTGAAAAATACTGCATTTTACATCAAAACTGCTTTTTAATCTAATTTATTTATATGATTATATTATCTTTTGAATTGGTTTTGAAGTGAAATTAGAATATATTTTTACCATTTAATCCAATGGTGGTCATTGGAATCAATTTCACTTTGAAATTGGACTTAAACTGGTGTCAATCTTTTAAAACTTATTGTTTCATAAAAACACGCTATTTGTCATAACAACGGGAAATAATTATTAAATTAATTAATGTGACTTATATGTTCTGAATTTTGTAAAATAGACTTCATTTTTGAATTCATAATATCAAATATATCTTAGGGTAAATTTTGGGTAATTTTCTGAAAAACTTCAATTTTTGATGAATAGTGAAACCACTAAGTGGTACTTATAAAAACTGATTTTCCGTTTAAATGAAATTTTTCCATCATTGTGTTTTGAATTTCAAAAATCTGACATACATGGTTGTCATTAAGAAGTAAAATGTGGTTCAATGAGATTAAAATAATTTTTTGGTGAATAGTAACTTCTTATGATTTTAATCGCGATTAGTGGCAATTAGTGTAGTTTAAGGTAAAAATAATGCTTTAATAAAATAATATGAGCTTGACACATGTCCTACCCTCATTGGTTGTGTCATGGCCGACCAAAAAAAGTCATGGGTCAACTTGGGGACCCCATGGATCCACTTTGGATGGGAAATGACATAAATAACTTTTTATTTAATGTAAAAGTAAAAAATGACACAAACATAATATGTTTTACGAAATCAATTTTTACATGGGGTTATAAAGATCAGATTTTTGATTATAAATAGTCATTGGAAAGATAAAAAAATTTACTACATCATAGTATTTGTTTTATAATTTTTAGACTTTAAATAAATTAAATTATTTATGTCATCATGATGATGCAGCGATGACCTCATTATTTAACGATTTAAATAAAATGGAAAGATAATGAAAAATCTAAAACCTACACATGGCCAAAACCAATTGGATGAGTGGATTTAGAAGCCTTATCACCTTATCCTAGAATTATAGCAATGTGGGACTTTTTGAATCCGAAACTCTTTTTAAAATAAAGTAACTTATCTTTACTTTCCAAAAGTGCCCCTCCTCTCCTTTTATAAAAGGCCCCCACCTCTACCTCATTTCACACACTCCTCAAGCCTTTGGCTCGGCCAACCCCTGCCCATTTACTCTCTCCACATCCCTCTACTCATCCTAGAGGATTCCCTTTTGGAAAAATCCTTCCAAGGAAGCCTTTAGGCTCAAATCAAAAGGAGTTACACTTTTAAAGGTAATTCATTCTCTCATGTTCATTTGTTTTATTTTTCTTTTCCAACCCCCTAAACTCTTTTTATTTACTTATTTTGTAACAAAACCAGTATTTTCATTATACTAGGATGTTTTAATAAGATTTATTTGAGCTACACTCTCACACAACTATATCAAATGGTTAAAGAACATACGGTTTCCGTGGATGGCGAAATTCTGCCTCCCGAAACGATGATTGTTCAATACTCATTTAGAACCTTCAATGGTGTCCATTATGATGTCACTATTTTTATATATGATATATACTATTTTTATTTTTTCCTTAAGATTATGTTTTTTTCATTTTGGGCATACCTTTATGGTTACCATTATGGGTAAACACGATATCTTCATTTTAGGAAGTGCGGACTACCGCCCCCTCAAAGTGATTTGATTCGTTAATACCATATGTGGGATGTGTAAAGGATAAAGTTAATGATATTATATATGTTATTATACTGGAATTATAATATACTCTTATATAATTATGATTCCATTCCAGAAAATACTAAATAGAAATGGAAGTAGCGTTCATGCGTACATACGGCTTACCGTCTCCATGAACGGTGCATTTCATTTCTTACCTCTAAATGTGATGTAATATTATAAATACATGTATATGATGAATATTTATGATATATATGTTATCCAAATCATTAATATCATTCTGGATATAACGAACCTTTGACCAAATTAATAACATGTAAGTGTAAGAAGTCTATTTTTGACTTAAGAACCAAATACCGACAAAATGAACATTATTAACTTAAATGATTAAATGATGTTCATAACATGGTATAAAAGGAATAATGAACTTTAAAAAGGTTCATAAGAAATTAGAGATTAACTCAAGTTTATAATTCAGGAGATTAATGAACGGTCGGGTCAAGTCAGATACGAGGTATGGGACTTCGTCTCAATCTCCTTTCATTGAGGCATATTTTATTTTATACACAACTTTCTTTTATATGGTGTATAAACCCCTTTGACTTTTACGTTTATTCAAAAGGAATATTTTTTTATAAGAAGCGTTTACTAAATGACAAAAGGGAATGTTTTTTGTCGTATGTATGCGGCGACAACGACTTCTCCGCCGTCGGGACCGTTATTTGAGTTTCGGCTTCCTCTACAAGTCATACCTTATTTTTAAAAGAAAAATAAATACCATGTTTTACTTTTCTTTTATTTTGGTATTGAAAATGGTTTTCATAATGTTTTTTGTGTTGTATTGATATCTTGTGATTGAAATGTGGAAATGTTATGTTTCTTTTACGCATGTTTTATGTGATACGATTATGTTATGGTTCTTGGGAATTATTATGAAGACGGGTGGTTCCGTGATAAACTAAGGGCAGGTGAACCCGATATAGCTCTCCAATGCATTGGGTAACGCGAAGGAGTGAAACATTAAGGTTTCTCCGAAGAGATTTTAGGGAATATACTGTGATGGGTATTCCAAACGTAACCAAGAGGGTTACTCCCTATGTAAGAATGTTATGAATGCCTCAAGTTACCTTTATGTATTATGATTTCAATGATTTACTAATGATTTGATGAGGTATGATAATGTGATTATGTTTTATGGGTAAATTATGATTTCACTCTTATGTATATATGTACCCATGTTTCCTTTCCATGTTTTTATAACCCATACTGAGCTTTTTATGCTCATTCCCATGTTTTTTTGAAATGTTTTCACAGGTCAAGGGAAAGGTACATGATATGATGATAGTGTCAAGGAAGTGTCAAGAATGAATCCATGTTTTATTTTAAATATTTTTTCATTGATGGGAATGAATAATAATATCTTTATGTAACCACTTTGTGTATATGTGGAATGTAATGCAAGTTTTATGATCTAATTCTCTAAAACTCCAAACCCGAAAAGATCCTCAATGTGTAATCTTGTAATAACTCAAGATTAAGTAAGGTTTAAGGCTGGGGCCTTATAGTTGGTATCAAATATCGGTTTAGATAACTTTAGGAGTTAGAATTTTATTAGATGATTATCCAAAAAAAATTTTGAAATCATATAGCATTTGAAGATTACCATGTTGCTTCATCTAAGACATGTTTGTTCAGAATGGTTTTCCGCAGAGGAAATAGAGAAGCAGTGCTAGGAAGGAATACAGAAGGAAATAACCTTCCGAATCAGCATCCTGAGATGGTCGGAATTGCAACTGAACAGTTTGTTGCAGTAATGGCGCAGTTGAATCAGGCTATAAATGGTGGTGGTATCCATGCACGAGATCAGCCAGATCAACCGCAGAGGAACATGTCAGTGGTGGAACATTTCATGAGGCAACATCCACCATCATTCAGAGGATCATTTGACCCTGTGATAGATGAAGGGTGGATTAAAGCACTGGAGATGATTTTTGATGTCATGGGGTGTTCAGACAATCAAAAGGTTAGTCTTGCTATTTACCGTTTGTAGGGTGAAGCAGATCAGTGGTGGTCTATGGTTAGAAATATCAGGGATGCCGATGAGATTGATGCTCTCAACTGGGATGAATTCAAAGGTATGTTTCTTGAGAAGTATTTTCCTAAGGCTATTCGACTTAGGATGGAAAAACAATTCTTGGAATTGAGGCAAGAGGAAGACTCAGTGGCTGCCTATGAAGAAAGGTTCACTCAATTGGCAAGGTATGCTCCAAATTTTATCCGAGACCTTGATAGTAAAATCAATCATTTTTACTCAGGATTAAAGCCAAAATATCGAAGGGAATTAGCTTATCGTGAGTTTAAAAGTTATGAAAAGCTTGTTCGATGTGCTGAGAAGGTGGAAATGGATTTTGCCGATGATCAAGTGTTCTATAAAAACTAATAGAAGAAGAGACCGAGGTGGCAGGAGAAAGGTAAGAATTCTTCAAAAAAGTCTGATGGTAAGAGAACTAAGTTTCCAGTTTGTGATAAATGTGGCAAAAGGCATGCTAGGGAATGTCTTCTGAATTCTGGAAAGTGCTACCGATGTGGTAATATGGGACATAAGGCTCGTGATTGCACTGAAAAGGATCAAGGTGAAGGTAAGAACAAATTTGATTTACAGTTAGTGAAATGTTATAAGTGCAATGAGATGGGTCACTATGCAAACGAGTGTCCGACAAAGAGCTTGAGTGATGGGAAGCAGTTAGACTACAAGAAGAAAGGGGTGGTGAAATCCTTTGCAACTACTTCAGCAGATGTCGGGCCAACAAATGAAGTTGTATCAGGTACTTTGTTTGTTTTTTCAGATTATGCCAGTGTGTTGTTTGATTCGGGGTCTACACATTCTTTCATCTCTGAAACCTTTTCTAGTAAAATGGGAATACCATCTCAAGAAATGACTCCTTAACTTTTGGTAAAAACACCTGGGGGAAATGTTGAGGAAAAAAGAATTTTTAAGAATCTTCCTATCCTTATCTGTGGAAAGAACCTACTTGAAAACCATATTGTTCTACCTCTAGTAGAGTTTGATGTTATCCTGGGTATGGATTGGCTCTCTATTTACCATGCTAAGACTGATTATAGAGCTAAAGAAGTTTATTTTCAGAAAGACGTTCAGTTTGTTTACAAGAATGAACCCTTACTTTTGATAACATATCAAGAGGCCGAGAAACTTGTAAAAGATGGAAATGAATGTTACCTTGCACACGTCGTTGAAAATAAAGGAACTGTTCAGATTAATGATGTGCCAGTGGTAAATGAGTATCCTGATGTTTTTCCTGATGAGTTTCCTGGAATAATACCAGATCGGGAAGTTGAGTTTACTGTTGACTTAGTTCCTGATTCTAAGCCAATTTCAAAACCCCCTTATCGAATGGCACAAATTGAACTTTTAGAGTTGAAGGAGCAATTGCAAGATTTATTAGAGAAAGGTTTCATTAGACCTAGCACATCACCATGGGGTGCTCCAGTTTTATTTGTTAAAAAGAAAGATGGTTCTATGAGACTTTGAATTGATTATAGATCGTTGAATAACATCACTGTTAAGAACAGATATCCTTTGCCTCATATCGATGATTTGTTTGATCACCTCCAGGGAGCTCAGTTTTTTTCAAAGATTGACCTGAGATCGGGGTACCATCAGCTGAAGGTAAAGGAGGCATATATTTTTAAGACCGCGTTCCGTACGAGATATGGCCATTATGAATTTGTAGTAATGCCTTTTGGGCTAACCAATGCACCTGCTGTATTAATGGACTTAATGAATAGAATTTTCCATGAGTTCTTGGATAAGTTTTTGGTGGTTTTCATTGATGATATTTTGGTGTTTTCTAAAAGTAAAGAGGAGGATGAAAGACATTTAAGGGTTATCTTGCAAACCTTAAAAGAAAAGAAACTGCATGGGAAATTCAGCAAGTGTGATTTTTGGTTGCAACAAATTTCTTTCCTTGGTCACATTGTTTCTAAAGATGGAATAACTGTTGATCCTGCAAAAACACAAGTTGTGGAAGAATGGCCAAGGCACACAAATGTAACCGAGATTCGTAGCTTCCTTGGTTTGGTGGGCTATTACCGAAGGTTTGTTAGAAATTTTTCACGGTTATCTAATCTAATGACTAAGCTAACTCGAAAGGGTGTTAATTTTATCTGGACAAAAGAATGTGATGATTTTTTTCAGGAATTGAAAAGAAGATTGGTGAATGCTCCAGTTTTGGCACTACCTTCCAGGAATGGTGAGTTTGTTATATACAGTGATGCTTCATTGAAAGGACTTGGTTGCGTCCTAATACAGAATGATCAGGTAATTGCTTATGCTTCACGACAGTTGAAAACTCATGAGGTAAATTACCCTACACATGATTTGGAATTAGCTGCTGTTGTTTTTACTTTAAAAATTTGGAGGCATCATTTATATGGAGTAAAGTGTGAAATATATACCGATCACAAAAGTTTAAAGTATATATTCACTTAGAAATAGTTAAACATGAGACAAAGGAGATGGCTGGAATTAATCAAGGATTATGATTGTACAATTCATTACCATCCGGGAAAAGAAAATAATGTGGCTGATGCTTTGAGTCGAAAAAGTAATGCTTCATTAACAATGTTGTGTTTGGAACGTGATCCTTTGGTTAAGGATTTGATGAACTTTGGCATAGAAGTTGTTGGTGCAGGAAGTTCTTCTGTTTTGTTTCAGGTATCAGTGAGATCTTCTCTATCAGATAGAATCAAGCAAGCACAGAAGCAAGATAGTGAGTTGCAGAAAAAGGTAGAGCTGGTTCAGAAAGGTAAGTTTCCTGAATTCAACATTGATAATGATTGTGTTTTGAGATTTGGGAAGATATTGTGTGTGCCTTGTGATTCACAGTTGAAGAGAGAGTTTTTATGTGAAGCTCATAGTTCTCCGTTTTCAGTTCATTCGGGCAGTACTAAGATGTATAGAGATCTGCGGGAGTATTACTTGTGGGATGGAATGAAAAGAGATATTGCTGATTTTACTGTGAAGTGTTTGACTTGTCAGCAGGTTAAAGCAGAGCGGCAGTTACCAAAAGGGATGCTTCAGCCTTTACCAGTGCCAGAGTGGAAATGGGAGAATATATCCATGGACTTTGTTGTTGGATTACCGAAGACATCTCGAGGTAATAATGCAATCTGGGTTATTATTGATCGCTTGACCAAATCTGCTCATTTCCTTGCT
Organism: Viscum album; assembly: GCA_963277665.1. Lineage (NCBI taxonomy): Eukaryota > Viridiplantae > Streptophyta > Magnoliopsida > Santalales > Viscaceae > Viscum > Viscum album. The sequence goes on along the minus strand of OY728152.1, from coordinate 1,531,990,880 downwards.
ATACGAGATACTTTCTCTCTTGATCAACTTTCCCGTTTGTATCTTAAAGAGATAGTCAGGTTACATGGAGTTCCTCTCTCAATTGTATCGGATCATGATCCCAGGTTTACTTCTAACTTTTGGAAAGGCCTTCAGAAGTCGTTGGGTACTGAATTAAATTTTAGTACAGCTTTTCATCCTTAATCAGATGGGCAGTCAGAACGAACAATTCAGACATTGGAGGATATGCTACGAGTGTGTTCTATGGATTATCAGGGAATTTGGGACCAACATCTTTCTTTGGTTGAATTTTCATATAATAACAGTTTTCATTCCAGTATACAGATGGAACCATTTCAGGAATTATATGGGAAGCGGTGTCGAACTCTAGCTTTCTGGGATGAAGTGGGTGAAAGGAAGTTGATGGGACCAGAATTGGTAGAAGAGATGGCAGAACAAGTTCATCTGATTCAGAAGCACATGAGAACAGCTCAGAGTAGGCAGAAGCGTTATGTAGACAACAGGAGGAAGGAGCTATCTTTCGAGGTAGGTGATCATGTTTTTCTCAAGGTTTCTCCTTGGAAAAGTGTGATGAGATTTGGTAAAAAGGAATGTCGAGTCCAAGGTTTATTGGACCATATGAAATTCTGGAGAGAGTTGGATCAGTTTCATACCGAGTGGCTTTACCTCTGAGTTTATCTCAAGTACACAATGTTTTTCACGTTTCGATGTTGAGAAAGTATATGCCAGATCCATCTCATGTTTTGAGTCCAGAGGTAGTTCAGCTGGAAGAGAACCTATCTTATGAGGAACAACCGGTCCAGATTCTTGACCACAGGGGGCAAGTGTTACGGAATAAGGTAATTCACCAGGTAAAGGTTTTGTGGAAAAACCACATGATTGAAGAGGCAACATGGGAATCTAAAAATGCAATGAGGGATAAGTACCCCCATTTATTCGATAAGTAAATAAATTGCGGGGACGCAATTTTCTAAAGGGGGGAAGGATGTAACATCCCAAGTAAGTAATGAATAATAGATATTTTTATCTATGTCTATTAATTATTAAGATAGTGTTTTAGAGGCTTAAAATGAAAATAAATACAATCTTATGCATGGAATACACTAATATTCTTAAAAGATTGTTTTACTGCCTTATGATGGAAAACCCTTTTTAAATATATATTTTGACAATTTTATAAACTATGTTTGTCAAAATAAACCTATTCTTTATGATTGGGACTTCAAAATTTACTTTTTGTGAATTTTTGGTATTTCTCTGACAATGTTCATTTTTTAATGAATAGTGAAAAATACTACATTTTACATAAAAAATGCTTTTTAATCTAATTTATTTATATGATTAGATTATCTTTTGAATTGGTTTTGAAGTTAAATTAGAATATATTTTTACCATTTAATCCAATGGTGGTCATTGGAATCAATTTCACTTTGAAATTGGACTTAAACTGGTGTCAATCTTTTGATACTTATTGTTTCATAAAAACACGCTATTTGTCATAACAGCAGAAAATAATTATTAAATTAATTAATGTGACTTATATGTTCTGAATTTTTGAAAATAGACTTCATTTTTGAATTTGGAATATCAAATATAGCTTAGGGTGAATTTTTGGTAATTTTCTGAAAAACTTCAATTTTTGATGAATAGTGAAACCACTAAGTGGTACTTATAAAAACTGATTTTCCGTTTAAATGAAATTTTTCCATCATTGTGTTTTGAATTTAAAAAATCCGACATACATGGTTGTCATTAATAAGTAAAATTTGGTTCAATGAGATTAAAATAATTTTTTGGTGAATACTAACTTATTAAGTTTTTAATCGCGATTAGTGGTAATTAGTGTAGGTTAAGGTAAAAATAATGCTTTAATAAAATAATATGAGCTTGACACATGTCCTACCCTCATTGGTTGTGTCATGGACGACCAAGACAAGCCATGGGTCAACTTGGGGACCCCATGGATCCACTTTGGTTGGGAAATGACATAAATAACTTTTTATTTAATGTAAAAGTAAAAAATGACACAAACATAATATGTTTTACGAAAACAATTTTTACATGGGGTTATAAAGATCAGATTTTTGATTATAAATAGTCATTGGAAAGATAAAAAGATTTCCTACGTCATAGTATTTTTTTATAATTTTTATACTTTAAATAAATTAAATTATTTATGACATCATGATGATGCAGCGATGACCTCATTATTTAACGATTTAAATAAAATGGAAAGATAATGAAAAATATAAAACAAACACATGGCCAAAACCAATTGGATGAGTGTATTTCGAATCCTTATCACCTTATCATATAATTATATAAATGTGGGACCTTTTTAATCTGAAACTCTTTTTAAAACAAAGTAACTTATCTTTACTTTCCAAAAGTGCCCCTCCTCTCCTTTTATAAAAGGCCCCCACCTCTACCTCATTTCACACACTCCTCAAGCCTTTGGCTCAGCCAACCCCTACCCATTTACACTCTCCACATCCCTCTCCTCATCCTGGAGGATTCTATTTTGGCAGAATCCTTTCAAAGGAAGCGTTTAGGCTCAAATCAAAAGGAGTTACACTTTTAAAGGTAATTCATTCTCTCATGTTCATTTGTTTTATTTTGCTTCTCCAACCCCCTAAACTCTTTTTATTTACTTCTTTTGTAACAACAACATTATCTTCATTATAATAGGATGTTGTTATAAGATTTATTTGAGGTACACTCTCACACAACTACATAAAATGGTTAAAGAACATACGGTTTCCGTGGATGGCGAAATTCTGCCTCCCGAAACGATGATTGTTCAATACTCATTTAACACCTTCAAAGGTGGCCATTATGATGTCACTATTTTTATATATGATATATAATATGTTTATGTTTTCCTTAAGCTTCTGTTTTTTTTTTCATTTTGGGCATACCTTTATGGTTACCATTATGGGTAAACACGATATCTTCATTTTAGGAAGTGTGGACTACCGCCCCCTGAAAGTGATTTGATTCGTTAATACCATATGTGGGATGTGTAAAGGATAAAGTTAATGATATTATATATTTTATTATACTGGAATTATAATATACTCTTATATCATTATGATTCCATTCCAGAAAATATGAAATAGAAATGGAAGTAGCGTTCATGCGTACGTACGGCTTACCGTCTCCATGAACGGTGCATTTCATTTCTTACCTCTAAATGTGATGTAATATTATAAATACATGTATATGATGAATATATATGATATATATGTTATCCAAATAATTAATATAATTCAGGATATAACAAACCTTTGACCAAATTAACAACATGTAAGTGTAAGAAGTCTATTTTTGACTTAAGAACCAAATACCGACAAAATGAACATTATTAACTTAAATGTTTACATGATGTTCATAACATGGTATAAAATGAATAATGAACTTGAAAAAGGTTCATAAGAAATTATAGATTAACTCATGTTTATTATTCAGGAGATTAAAGAACGGTCGGGTCAAGTCGGATATGAGGTATGGGACTTCGTCTCAATCTCCTTTCATTGAGGCATATTTTATTTTATACACAACTTTCTTCTATATGGTGTATAAACCCCTTTGACTTTTACGTTTATTCAAAAGGAATATTTTTTATACGAAGCATTTACTAAATGACAAAAGGGAATTTTTTTTGTCGTACGTATGCGGCGAGAACGACTTCTCCGCCGTCATGATCGTTATTTGAGTTTCAGCTTCCTCTACAAGCCATACCTTCTTTTTAAAAGAAAAATAAATACCATGTTTTACTTTTCTTTTATTTTGGTATTGAAAATGATTTTCACAATGTTCTTTGTGTTGTATTGATATCTTGTGATTTAAATGTGGAAATGTTATGTTTCCTTTACGCATGTTTTATGTGATACGATTATGTTATGGTTCTTGGGCATTATTATGAAGACGGGTGGTTCTGTGATAAACTAAGGGTGGGTGAGCCCGATATAGCTCTCCAATGCATTGGGTAACACAAAGGAGTGAAACGTTAAGGTTTCTCCGAATAGATTTTAGGGAATATACTGTGATGGGTATTTCAAACGTAACCAAGAGGGTTACTCCCTACGTAAGAATGTTATGAATGCCTCAAGTTACCTTTATGTCTTATGATTTCAATGATTTACTAATGATTTGATGAGGTATGTTAATGTGATTATGTTTTATGGGTAATGTATGATTTCATTCTTATGTATATATGTACCCATGTTTCCTTTCCATTTTTTTATAACCCATACTGATCTTTTTATGCTCATCCCAAGTTTTTTTTGAAATGTTTTCACGGGTCAAGGGAAAGGTACATGATATGATGATAGTGTCAAGGAAGTGTCAAGAATGAATCCATGTTTTATTTTAAATATGTTTCCATTGATGGGAATTAAGAATACTATCTTTATGTAACAACTTTGTTTATATGTGGAATGTAATGCAAGTTTTATGATCTAATTCTATAAAACTCTAAACCCGAAAAGATCCTCAATGTGTAATCTTGTAATAACTCAAGATTAAGTAAGGTTTAAGGTTGGGGCCTTATACACTTCTCTATCTCTGTTCTGAACCACCCTTGCCCACAACATCATATTCCCTTAGGTTCTGCTCGGTGATGAGGTCTTGTTTTACTATTTCCAAAATAGTGATCAATCTAATGATATTTAGCTAATATCCTTCTTCAAAAATGTCTCACTATCACCAAATCGTCACAAGAAAGAGTTATTGTGAAGCACCAAAGCTCCATGAACCATTCATAACAGTCTATCATAGACATATTACCCTATTTCAAATGCATTAAATCTCAAGCTCAGTTCTCTCTCAGTGTCTAAAGTAAGAAATACTCATAGAGTATTGTTTAAAAATGATCATATGCCATAACATGATAACGATCCACATGGGTAACAAAATCCCATCACCACATGTTGTAATCTCAAGGAATATAAATAGTGAGCTTCACTCTCCACCTAGGATGTGTTTCAATATTATAAAAGATAGCCAGTATGGCCTACCTTCATGACTCTGAATCCTGAGGTCCACTATCCCTCGAAAATGTGCATGAATGTTGCTGCTTAAATTCTCACATCAACTCTGCCATAGTATGGGAAGGTTGCAGGGATCCTTGCATAGTCTACATAATACATAATGATACCTCTCAAAATAGTGCATCTTCACCTATGTGAAGTAAAACAGGAGGTTCCAAAGGACTCACTACTAGAGGTAACACTTGTGGCTCAGTTCCCATAACCTCCACATCATGGTCATCACCAACCTCCTAGTGAAATACTTGAGGATGTCATAGTGGAATAGTTCTACAAATTAAAATCATATTCCTCATATAGGATTCAGTAATGGCATAGTCCAATGGTATTAAAACGGAATTGCTAAAAATCCTTTCTATGTAAAAGAAACACCCCTATAGATACCCCTATATGAAGTTTTGGGTACTGTACATATCATAATAAATGTAAGTGACACTACCTACCTCCCACAACAGAGGTAAGTTCATGGTCATGTCCTTTTATGTAAGTCATTTTTCCTAATATAAAAAGTGTTACTTGAATTTTATAAAGGAAACCTCCCTTTAAATTTCAATTGTAATCTCCATTTAATGCTAACCGTTTAATTTTAAAATATAAATTCATTTACATTTTTACTTTTTTATATAGTAATATTTTTAATGGATGGATTACATAGAACATTATTTTCGATTTATAAAGGCCAATACACTTAATAAATTGAAATATAGTATCCATTTAATCTCAACCAAAAACATGTTCCATTCAATGAAACCAATGGTCCATGACTCAATGTTCCATAATTAACTACTTATGCTGATATCATCAAGAAATGTAGGAAAACACTACTAGTTTAATATAGGAACTTTAAGCAACCAATTATTCTTATCTTTCCCATGTAATAAAATTATCACAAGTAGATATATATATATATATATTAATCAATGAACTCATATGAATCATATATAATAAAATAAACGAGATGCTCCTATATGGAATTAAATAATGCATGACATGTGAATCCCTACGTGCCTACAATAATTAATGAGTCAACACTTCTTGTCCAAACTATTCTAATGGTAAAATGGAATCCATAATCATAATAATAACCATAAAACAACATATGTGTCACCCAATGGTAAAATAAAATGAATTGTAATAAGTGAAATCCAAAATTGTAATTCGCATTGATGGAAATTTTTATTTTCTATATATATGGGTAAGTTACTCCGAGGAATTGCCTCATTACCATATTCTAATAAATCCTTGTCTCTTTATTAAATTGCAAAAAAATAAGGTAAATAAAATAAATATCCGAAAACAATTTTAAACATCCTAGATCTGGTTAACTCATAAGTAACCGAACCTGGTTAGTCACATGGCCCCAAGAACAACTCCATGTATGCCAGAGGCTGTCGAATAGTAGCAAGGGTCCAAGGTGGTATAGTGGGGATATTCTACCCTCATGATTGGTGTAACACATTGGGGTAATAAAATTTTGAAGGATGGAAGAATAATATAAAAAAAATTGGAGAAGATAAATCATCAAGATAAAATAACCAACTATTAAAAGTAATATCTTGGACCAGATTTGAAATGATGTAATTTTATATCTTTAAACAAAAAATAATAGGAAAAAATGGAAGTAGGAAAATATACATATGTTTATATCAAAAAACCCAAAATACCAAAAGACTATCTCCAAAAAGCATCGTGAGCTGCAACTCTGTCTAGTGCTCCCTCAAACCCATGCTATAATCAAATCAAGCATTGCAAACCGATTTATTAACCCTATCCCTACCTGCATCCATGAATTTTGTATGGGTAAAAAATGGAATCCCAAATATGTGTGAGATATACCCATTAGGACACCACCAATTGTATCTAGAAATATCCATACCATGCATAAAATATGAGCACTGTGAAGATATAATAATGGTAAATAAGTAATATGAACATTGAAGGGTCGGCTCTGGTTCCTGAAGCACACCATGATGACACTACCTACTTCATCCCATGTTAGAAAACCTCTGAAAATAAATCATCATAAACATATACATATAAATGTATATGAATGTATGTATATATATGTTTTATATATGTCATGATGTTTGTAGCCATAAATTTACATACGTAGTGCTATCCAAGACCCAAGGCATGACTTATTCATCCTTTTCTAGTCACTGGAGTCTCATAAAGTAGTAGGGGATTTCATATCTGAGCATATTATCAATAGGGAGTCAATTCCCATGTATCAAAAGTATAGGGGATTTCATTCCCGAGTATCACAAGTATAGGGAATTCATTTCCATGGTATCATAAGTATAGGGTATTCCATTCTCAACTATAAAAAATATAGTGGATTCCATTCCTAAGTATCATAAGTATAAGCAATCAAATAGGCTTTGTAGTTTATTAATGTTCCACTTAAATAAGGGTGTCGCTATTTTTTATGGAAAATCATGTTATAGGGTCTTAACACTCACATTCCATTTAATTCATTCAATTTATTGCATTTTTCATTCAATCCAAAACCACATAAGAGATATTTTGGTCACATATGAATTTATAATATCAAGGACCATCCCATATCCACACCTCAAGGGGTTGAATTAGTTTATTGGGACCTAATACAATAAGAATAGGGAGGTATGAGGTCATTTATATTAAGGATAAAAAATTAAACAATGGGTAATACTTTTTTATGGAAACACATAGAATATTTGGCATGTTGAGACACGATGCATAATATAAAGAAAAAATACTTGAGGGATAATTAGTAGACCACCTACCTTATGGTGGTAGAGGATTACTCTTCTAGTATCGTATTTTGATTTATCTTGGAACAAGAGAAAATTGATAAATAAAAATTCCATAAAAATATGGCATATTATATCACACCAAAATAGCACTAAAGATGGTTAGATAAACTGAGAAAAGAATGAATTAGATCAAATCCCTTAACGATGTTCTTCCAACATGATCAATAATGGTCTGATTAGAGTCTGGGTGAGGAAGTTACCTCAAATACCAGGATGATGAAAAATGGAAGCTTCATGGGAGGATTGGTTTTGTGTGGTAGAGAAGATGAATAAAACAAGGGTTCTTACCCCTTTTAAAATATGGACCCTCTGATATTCACAAGATTAATATGCCTTATTTTTTTTAAATCTTGGGGTTTCCCTCCAAAGAAGAACAAATGCAAATATTTAATGGGAACTAGCCTGACTAAATCACATTGAAAATTGAATTCAGGTCATGAATTTGAACTTATTACTAGATCCATCATTCTTCTCTTTTCCTCCCACAAAAAATCGGACCAACCTAAAGTCATGACTTTATGATAAAAGAAAAAAAAGAAAAACATATCATGGGTTTAACCAAAATTTAAAGATTAATACCTAATAGGAAAACCTGAGTTGTAATAAACATTGTTGATCTCAATAATTCTTCTGAGCCTTTTATGGGTTTTACTTTTTTTGAGTATCCTATGAAAATTTCTCCATCTATTATATCACCATATTTTCCTTGATTTATTATTTATTAAAAATAGAACACATTGTTTTAAATACGCTGAGATGTTTCAAAGAATTTTCTATTCATTAAAAATTTTCTAACTTGTCTTCCCAACTCTATAACTAATTAATAATCAATTATGAATCTGCTATTAGGTCATGTAATTCCTTTCCTTCCACCAAAGAGATTTCTTTTTTGTAGGCACTTGCATGAGATTATTCATTGGATGTGACTCGGAACAAACCTCCTATAATTAAACGTTTGGTAGAGGGATCTATTACGGTGGTGGCTAATCTAGAGGAAATTAAACAACCAATGGAATATTTAAAATTCTCGATGTTGGGTCGAGTCTCCTATGAATGGGGAGAAAAACGTCGGTCCTATGCTAGCCTAAAGGATCTCATTTATCATTGCTGGATCTTCTTAGGTTAGAGGCTCATTCTAATCGGTAAAGATTACTTTCATCTAATCTTTCACAATCAAGAAGACCTAAATGCGATCTGGTGCTTGGGCACCCTTAATTTGAAACCATGCATTCTTCGACTCTCAGATTGCGAACTGAAATTCAATCCTTTCACACAGAATAAATCTATTGATCAGGTCTGGGAAAGGATTCATGGTCTCCCATGGATCTACTGGAATCCAAAAATTCTGAATGATCTCACCTCAGGTATTGTGAATCCTCTGAGGATGGATGAGCGTACGATTAATGGGGACCTCGGGCCTTATTCTGGAGTTCTTATCGATATTTACATAGATATTTCCCTTTTGGAGTGTGTGTCGCATGACGTGAATGATCACCTCATAGAGGTAATATTTGAATTTTAAAACATACCCAAATATTACGAGCATTTCAGAATGGTTGGGCATGTCATTGAAAAGTGCAGAATTGTTTAGAAGTTCTCCAAGACGGTTACCAATAATATCTCAATAAAGGACACATCCGAAGGTAAAAATGTTAACAAAATGTACTATGTGAGAAAGGTTTCCAAGATTTGATCAAAAGAGGCCATCTATGCAAATAAGTCTAGCACTAGTATGTCCTAGGCTACGCTATTTCAGGCAGAGGAAACACAAGGTTGGACTATCGCAGAAGCAGATGCTTTTATTTTTAATGGAGTCGATATTTTTTTAGTCAGTGTTCCTGAATCAGATATTGGTTAGAAATTATTTGATGATATCTTCTCCTTATCCTTTGGACTGCAATCTGAATTTCTCACCTTGGATCTTATCACAGTAGGCTTAATGAAATATGCTGCTCTGGATGATTTTAAAGCGAAGGCCAAATCTGTATCTCTTCCAATGTAGGAGTCTGAACCCACCCTATCTCACCTTGTAGAGATTAAAATGAAAGACTCATCCCCTCTAAGGATAGTCTCCATGTACAAGAAATCTCATTTGGGCCCTGAGAACACTCCAAACTTGATCAACACCAATCTGTCTAATAAAAGAGAGTTGAGGAGATTTCATAAACACAAAGAAGCTAACCAAAAATAGAAATGGGGGCCTACCCCTATCCAGAATTAATGATGAGAATCTATTTCTGGAACTTCTAGGGTATCGAAAAAACTAGAACTTAAAGTTCACATAGGCTTCTTGTGGGTAAACATAAACCTGCAATCATAGAAATTTTTTATCCCAAATCTAAAAGCTTCATTTGTAGTTCCCCACTTGCAAGAAATTTTTATTCTCTTCTCGGTTCTACTCAAGATGAATTTGTTCTGGACATACTTTGCTTCCTCGTTCACCAGAGTGTTATCAACCCTGATATTGTTTGAGTGGATGAACAAATGATTACCTCTAGCTTCCTTAATAAAGGTATAACCTATTTCTTTTCAATGGTTTATGCCTAAAACTGTTATATCAAAATAAGATCTTTTTGGAATCATAATAAGGATTTTTTCCATCATTATCTCGGATCCCTAGGTGGTAATGGGTGACTTCAATTCCATCTTACATGTGGATGAGAAGATTGGACATGCTTAGAATGTGGCCTCCATGTGATATTTATGATCCTGTATTGAAGAGTCGAACCACATTGAATGTAATCTAATTGGTTCCAAATTTACTTGGTACAAGAGGAATTTTACCGGTACTAGAGTGAGCAGAATTGATCGTGCCTTTGGCAATGATTCTCTTCTTGGAAGATGGAAAATCATCTATTGTGTTACTCTTTTGAGACATAATTCGGATCACCATCCAATTCTCACTACCTTAACTGCTAAGGGTGACAAGCTACTTATTCCTTTTCGGTTTAATAATGCTTGGACCACTCTTCCAGGGTGTCCCAACTGGTGATGGACACCTAGAATATGAAATATTTGAATGGAAACACTTTTTCTTGTATACCTAAGCTAAAATATCTCAATGTTATTATGAAGAAGTGGAGAAAGCATAAATTTAGCTTCCTGGACCAAGAAATAGATGCTTTAGAGAACTCCCTCAATGATATTCAAGTTGACAACACTAAAGCCACCTTCTCTAGTGAGAGATCTCATGAAACCAATATGCCCTATAAACTCAATGATCTCCTTAGACTTTGGGATAACATACAAAAGGATCTCTTTAAATTCAAGTGGCTCAAGGATGGGGATCACAATACTAAATTTTTCAATGCCCTACAAAGAGTGAAAAAAGTACAAAGGCTTCTATCTTTAATAAAGGATGGTGACACAATCATTGATGATTGTCAGAGTATTTCTAATCATATTGTTTCCTACTACATCAACCTCTTTAATGGCCCCATATGTAATGAGGATATTATGAATGGAATCATTCCCAAACTTGTCACTAAGGTAGATAATCTCTTTCCCACCTCTATCCCTTAGGACACTGAAATCAAAGATGATGTTTTTGGATTCCATAAAGAGAGTTTCCTGAGACTGGATGGTTTTATTAATCACTTATTTCAGGTCTACTGGGAGTTTATTAACTTGGATGTTTGTAAACCGCTCAAGCACTTCTTTTCGTTAGGATCCCTCTCTCAAAGCTGCAATGCTCAGTTTATTTCCCTAATTCCTATGCTGGAAAATGCTAGAGATATTTCCCAATTTAGACCAGTTGATCTTGTCAACATGCTCTACAAGATCATCTCTAAAATTCTAGCCAATTGGATTACTCATGTCTCTGGGAAAATCATCTCTTAGAATCAATATGGATATGTAAAGGGGAGGAAAATTCAGGATTTCCTTCTCACTACCACTGAATGTGTCAACATGCAATAGAATTCAACCACAGGGGGAAACATTGCACTCAAATTTGACATTAGAAAGGCTTTTGATACAATTTATTGGAATTTCATAGGATGCATTTTACATGAGTTTGGATTTAATGATATTTTTATTCAATGGATCAAAGCTCTAATCAGCTCCGCAAATATTTCCATTCATATTAATGGATTCTCGGAGGGTTACTTTAAGTGCTCAAGAGGTGTGAGGTAGGGTGATCCCTTCTCTGTCAATTTCTTTACGATTGTGGAATACTACCTTACCCGACTTCTCCTTCAAATGACAGTTTCAAGTGAACTTCAAATAATCAGAGTAGCAAGAGGCATCTCCGCCCCCTCTCACCTTCTCTTTGCAGATAATATTATTATCTTCACTCAAGGTGATAGGATAAACATTAAAAACCTCAGGAGGTCTTTACTCCATTATGAGCATGTCTTAGGACTGGTGGTCAACTAGGGTAAGTCATTTATCTACATTGGTAAAAACATCTCTCCCTCAAGGAAATCTTATATGATAAATGATCTCGGAATTCCTGAGGTGTCTCTTCCCTTCACCTACCTCGATGTCCACATGTTCTTCAGCAGACCCCACACTTTTTTTCTTTGTAGAAGTTGTGAGTTATGTTAGAATTACCCTATCATCCTGGAAAGGAAAGGCACTCTCAATGGCGGGAAGGCTTTTTTAGTAAAACTAGTTGTCACATCAAAACGGCTCTACTCCTTGATGGTTTACTGCTGGCCTACCACAGTTATAAAAACTATAAACTCCTTGATGAAAAACTTTGTGTGGAGTGGTAGTATTCTTGAATGAAAATTTATTTCTTCTACTTGGAATATTTTTTGAAAGATTTAATCTAAGGTAGGACTTGGATTCAAGAACATTGAGATATTTAATCATGCATTGCAATCATAGCTCATTTGGAGACTCATAAATGACAACTCACAACACCTATTATTCCTCAGATCCAAGCTACTTTATATGCTTGTTGATGGAAATATGTCTTATGTCCAATCTTCAATATGGCCCGAGCTAAAAAACCTTTCAGAATATCAAATGTCAGTCTCATTGGATAGTAAGTGCTCAATCTTCTCTTAGATTCTAGACACACAACTAGATAGGATCTTTATTTATTGATAGTGTTGACCTTACTAGTCATGATACTGAATATGGATCCTCTATAAAGATTCATCTTGAGAATAGAGATACTCTTCCCTCCCAAATTTCTGAGATGATTGATAACTATTACTTTTTGGATGGTATTGACTTGCTACTGTGTGAACCCAGTACAAATGGAATTCTTGGCCTTAAAGGACTATATATTCATCAAATTCAATGGAATAGAACATGGATAAAAGACTTTTATAAAAAATGGCTGATTATATCCCATTTTACTCAACACTGGCGACTTAATCTCTGCAAGATATCGGTGGATGAAAACTTGCAGTGGGTGGGCATCAACCATTGCTCCAGTTGTAGCCTCTTCCAGTAGCACCATGAAGATGTAAATCATATTTTCCTCTCCTGAAACACTTCTTCTTCACTGTAGATCTATGTATTCAACCTATGTTAAGTGAATCCTCTGCGCACTACTAATATTTCTGAGTTCCTACTTGACCTTGCTGCTACATGAAGCTCGAAATAGGTGAATCATATTTTTTTGGTAGCCTGTGAAGAGGTTATACATATCATTTGTACATGTATAAATAAGTATATACATGATGAAAATACTCCCAATTGAAATGTTTCCTTCTCCACTATTTTATTTGATGTCCGAAAATCCATCAATATGCATGATGAATTCTGTAGCAACACAGTGCATGACTTTGCAGTCTAGAGGAGGTTCCGAATTTCTGGTAACTTCCCAAAACCCCTTGGAACCATTGATGTTTTCTGGCTTCCTCCATTTGCAAACTGGGTTAAATGCAACACAGACGACTCCTTTAAAGGGAATCCCGGACCTATTGGTTATGAAATTGTCTTCTGAGACAACAATGGTGATTTTATATATGGGTAGCATGGAACATGTGTCTATGCTATAGCACTTGAAGCACAGATGCTTGGTCTTATTAAGGAGGTTGGAATTGCTAGGAAAAGGAACTAGAACTCGGTCTGGTTTGAAAGTGACTTGACTGTTATCACACAAGCAGTTGGGATGGGTCAAATTCATCTTTCCTGGAAGATCACTAGTAAATGGAATAATTTCTTGAACACCCTTTCTTCAATGAATTTCATCATCACACACATTTATCATGAGGCGAATCAACTTGTTGACAAGATTGCTAACAAAGGAGACTCTGAAGGGAATTGCACTCACTACTATGGAATACCTGGTGAGTTGATGGTCATACTATGACATGATAAATGTAAATTTCTAACTTTTGGGATTGTATAATTCTGTTTTTCTCTCTATATTAAGCCATTCTTCTTACCTTCTAAAAAATGGTTATTTTATTTTTATTTTTAGATCTTCTCGAGAACATATTTAAGTAATCTATCACTTAGAGTTTTAATCTTATGAACATAGAAAAATCCATCTAAATAAAATCATCTATAAATAGAATGAAGTATCTCTCTACATAAGTTCCTTCTCGATACATCCGACCACACACATTAGTGTGAACCATATTTAGTAGACTCAATGATCTATTACTCTCTGTAGGGTAGGGTTTTCTCACTATTTCCCTCACATAGAAGCAACAAAGAAAATTTCCAAAATCTCTCTTTAAACTGGGAATATAATTCACTACGTTTAATTTAGATATAATATCAATAATTTTTTGATTGAAAAATTTTCCTCTTCAACAATAAGAAGAAAAAATGTTCTCTATTATTCACCAAATATAAATTCTTATTAGTTCTCAAATCATTCTTCAATTAGTTTAATTATTTAACTCTGATATTGTATCCCTTTAAACTGAATGTGACCACCATTATTATGTCACAATGATTAATTACACTCTAAAAAATTGTGATGTAGATCATCAATATAGTTCACATCGGTGTACTTCTGTTCATCAACAAATATTTGAGTATTTCTGATTTCATTAATGTTCAATTCTCTAAAATTTCGAAAGTGTATAGTTCTATTAGTAGTTCCTTTAAAATTCTATAAAAAATAAATATATTGATTAATACATGATGAAAATAAATTTTATAGAGTTAAAGAGATGATATTATTGGTTTATTTTAGTGATATTTAATCCATGTTTTTATTCTCTAATTGTTTCCTTTATTTACATGAGATTCCACTTTTATCTATGGATATTTTTGATATCTTACCACTATATTCAACATATTTAATGACGTTGAACTCTTATCATTATAGATGATAAAAAAAATTCCCAAAGAAATAGAATTGAATTACATTGGATAAACTCTTCTCTATCATCAATAAGAAAATATTCCTCCTTTATTACCAAAATATACTATTTTACGCCTAATATTTTAGTAGTTAAAACATTAACCATAGAATGATCTTATACTTTCATAAGAACAATATCTTCCATATAATATTTTCTATATTCCAATTACATCACCACATACATATATTTCAACTTAACTATAAGAGGTCATTTTGTGGATTAGGAAACCAAATAACTGAAACTTCATAAGTGGAAAGATATTATTTCCATTATCTCTCTAGAATTCCCTATATTTTGAAATCTGTCTTGATTTTGGATAAGTTCTAAATGAATAAAAATATCTGTCTTTAAACTTATCCCAAGTAATTTCACATTTAAATATTTTTCCTTTTATTTTTCACCATTTTATCCAAGACTATATTTTCCTATATCATTTTATCTTTGAACACTCATAATTTCATTAAAAGGTCATGTTTTTTATTGAGGACTCTATTTTAAGACTTTATCTAAGTATTTATCAAATTGAATGATCTTATTCTAATTATCTGATTAAACTTCTAATCCAATATCATTCTTTGATGTAATGACTTCTTCTTTAAGAATTTCAATTTTATTAACATTATCCTTGATAAGTGAGTTAAGACCATCAATGATCTTTGACAACCCTTGAAGATTATAATTTTAATTTAAAACTTATTTATAATTAAATTGATTATTCTCATTATCTTCCACAATATTCCTAATATAATCAATTTTTACATCATGTTTATCAATGTAACTGGAATATTCCATCAATAAGACTTTAATTTTCATATTCATATTTATCAATAAATCAATCTCTTTAAGATATCCTTCCAATTCAATCAAGAGATCTACAAATACCTCTTGTTGACCACATTCTCCAACATCAAATTTTTATTTTTTTCCCACAAATTTCATCATAGAATAATATATATCTATGATAAATTTAGTTTTTATACCTTCTAATAGATCTACCTCAAAATAATATTCTTTATTTCGTAAAATCACTTTACAATTAAACTTCTTGATAGAAGAATTTCTATGATTAAAACTCCTTCTAAGTGGAAACTTCTTCTTCTATAATGGTGAAAATTCATATTCACCATCCTATTCGTCAAAATTATTTGTATATCTAGTAATGATGTGTCTAACCTTTCGATAATTAAAACTTAATATAGGTTATTTAACTTAAAATTATCTTTTAACTCACATTAATTTTTATTCAATGAGTGATAAGAAATCATCACTCGCATCATACTCATTCATATCTTCCTAAAATTTAAAAATCTCCACTTTTAATGAAATATATTTAGATGAATGTTAAAAAAAATATTTTTCGTTTCACTCACACAGGATAAAAAACCAACAAACTATGTATGTAATCAAGAGATAACACACCAAGATTCATTTCTTTGAGTGTTGATACCTTTATATTATACATTGGTGGAAACATTTAAATAATGTTCTTTAAAATATTATATTCCTTTATTTACAGACTAGTACCAAAAATGGAACCAACAAATTTTTTAATATACTTAATGAAGCCATCTATATTCACACTAATACTCATCTTTAGATCATTGAACAGGTTTTTTAAAACAAACCACTTTACCTCTTTCACATTATCGTATCCTTTATAAATGTTGAAATTTTTTCCTATATTTCTTTTATAGTTCCATAATAGATCATCATCATATAAATTTTGTTAGACAGTACCCCTAATACAGTAAGGAAAACATTAGCATCATTATTCAGAAATCATTTATCAAATTCTATCATCAACCTTCTTATGGGATAACTTACAAATATCATGAACTATAGTATCATAAACATCCAACCCAAGAGTTTTATGGTGATATTTCATCCAATTTTACTCTATCTAATAATTAAATCCATCAAACTATAGAATTCAATCTTTATTAACAATTTTTTCCATGAAAACAGTTTCTCCCATCAAATTCAATAAGAAACCTAGATTTGATACAACTTTTTGTGTCTGGAGGTCCCGTTGCACACCCTATGAGTGTCTATATTAGGGTATCTCAATATTTTCTACTTTATTTTATGATTTACTGGATCTTGTATTCCTACTGAAATAATAAAACATGATTCCTAATTTTGTTTGAACAACAAAATATGAAAATGTAAATAACATGAACAAATTATTTTTTATGGGTCCACTCGTAAAATTCCAACACAAGAAGAAAGTATAAATGATGTGTTGATATGATAATTAATACATACTTCACTAGTTTGTTATTGAAAAATTTATTTGGATTTCACTATTAAACCAAGGTCTATATCTACTTCCTCTCTTCTGTGAACTAATTTCAAGAGGTTTTACAAAATTTTATCAACACACCAATCTATTTTAAAAAGTTTAAAAAGAAATTACACCAAATAATAAAGGTACTCATTATGATTATTATGTTTTCAAGAAATACAAATATTTAATGGAATACATAGTAAATTCTATTTCCCATACCAAATCCTCACTTTAATTTATCCTCACACAAATTTTTCTTCAATTATATATATATTCGATGATCCTTTTTTAAATTGATATTTTGATCTTTACTTCTCTTATTTTGAATATCACTCCCCCTGTTCTATTTTTTATTCTATCTTCTTCTTATTCTATACAAAAATAGTCTTTAAATTTAAAGAATATTTGAATTTAAAAATCTTAAATTCGATCTCTAAATACCTTCTTATGGAAATACATCTTTAAGATTAATTCCAAGATATATTTCCACCATTTTACTCTATTTTATTCATGTAAACTCAATTTTTAACTATAAAAGAACTTAAATACATCTAAAAGTAGAAAAATGGAATGTAACATGCGAATATAAAACACCATATTGTGTTTTCTGTCTACCACACCCATTTTGGTCCCCATATTTTAGTGAAAAAATTAAGGTTATATAAGAACCATGGAATGTTAACTCCCAATACATAAACATTCTCTCCAAAAAACCTAAAAAATACACCCTTTCCATATTGTTCTAACACCAAAAATCCTGATATTTTGAGCTAACTACCTCCCCATCCTCTAAAAATCATGGGCTTGACCCTTATTTTATACATTTACATTCTCAATTTACCATGATGACAACCAAGACATGGTTATATATTGATACCTATTTTTAGCTCTCTTGTAGGAAACCATACACTTCTAAATCATTTATATAATAACTTACATTATGCCCAAAGAGGGTATCCTTGTGGTGTATATAGATTTTATGGTCCCTAAACAGCATGCTTCATAGTTTTTTCTACTCAGTCTCCCCATTTTAGAAACACTAGAACTTCATGAGCATTTAAACAGAGAACACCATGGTTAATACTATGGAATCTATACACCTCATAATTTTCCATAGGTGTAATTACAATTTAATAATCTATAATAAAATTTCATTGGTCTTATACTACACCTATTTCTAGTTTTAAATATAATAATTCTAGGCTACCAAGTACAACACTAATAGTATTTGGACATCATGTATTTTTTGGTATTTATTCTATCACAAACCAACATTCCAACATTCTAAAACATCACATGGATTATAATATTTCCGAACATTAATGATAACACAAAATATTCTATGATAAAATCTTACATTGAACTTGTGTTTTCAAAACATTACTTTTTCATTTTTCTTCTCACCCTTTATTTCTAATTATTCTCTCACATTTTTATATTGTTTCATCAAGAGGTATTAAGGTATTTACTTTATTTTAACACATTATTTTTTCCATGTATTTATTACTTTTTATCCCCATTTTTTAACATAATCTAAAAAACTTTTAATATATCAAAAACTAAAATAAATACAAACCTATATTTTGGAGAGGTATCAGTCCTAACTTCAACCTAAAGTACTAAAATGATTCCTTGGATGAATTTTCTTTGAATATTCATTACTTTTTTCCTTATTGAAATATGATCCAACATGATCCCTTATTTATCCACCTTCTCTTTCATGAAGTGGTATTTAATATCAATGTTCTCTGACCGTGAATATTTTATTAGATTCTTTGATAATTTTATTATACATTGATTATCATGTCTAACTATCAATGTAAATTCTATATCTATTTTCATTTCTTTGTGATCTGATTGTATCTATGTCATTAGTATGGTGGATTTAAATGTTTAAACATACTCAACATCAATAATTCCCATAGATACTAAAGATTGTTTCTTACAATTCCATGGAATACATTTCCTAGAATATTGAAATCACCACCTAAAGTGAAATAATGAACATAAACTTTACTAGATAAATCTTCATTAATTTATGAATAAATTTTAATTTATCAAACTTTGTCAAAAATAATACCATTATCATGTATCCCTCTCACATATCTATGTATTATATTATCATCCATAAGATGATATTCCTTTATATTTCATCGGTATCCTGCATATAACCACACAATAAAGATAATATCAGGTCATAATGTTGTTAAGTATAACATGATACCTATTGACCTTTAAAAATATTTCAATTTTTTTCTATCATCATCCTTTGTTAATTTTTTAATAACTAAAACTAGATTACTTAACAAATTTTAATCTTTTATCATGAGGAGTCACGTTTTATGGAGCTCTTAGCTACTCCCAATCAATGGGTGAGAGATTTGGTCCTTCCTAAAGAATATGGTGATGATTTTTTTTATAAAATTATAATATTGGGGAAGTAATTTGATAATGATTCTTTAAAATCAAGCCCATAAGAAGAATAATAGTGTGCTACTATTAAATTTCTGAATAAGGAAAAAACTCCAAGACCATATTGATTTATAGTATCCTTCTATATTGGGGCCTAAAAATTCATCAAGGAAAATGTAACAGAGGAAGTCTTGGATTATTTCAAGGGCGGAGCACTTACTCAAGAAACCACTTATACTATTTCTTCTCTCATTCCCAAGTTAAACCACCCCGATTGATTTTTATAATTTTGACCTATTATCCTACATAATTTTTCTTTAATTTTGATTACAACAATCCATAATAATATATTATTTAGGATATTATAAATTCAAATATCGAATGAATGTCATGAATTCATTAAAAGAATTGTAATATAGGGGAAATTGTTCTAGGTCAATAAATTGTAACAAATTTTGATAGGAATGTTTTTGGTTCTAATATGATGGAATTTTAGTACACTATAAAAGTTTTGAAATAGTGAGGCTTCTCATAATGGGTATGAAACAATCTATTTCTCTAATTCAATCCTCCTTGGTTTAAAATATCACTTATAAGGAGAAGGTTTGGGCTTTTTATATCGGTTTGGGGTCTTCTCCATGGTGACCCATTCTCTCCATGTTTATTTATTATGGTCGAGGTCATCCTAAGAAGAAAGTTATCCTCTAAAATCTCAAAATGGATGGTTCACTCATACAAAGACTACTGTGGATTTTTTGGAATATGTAACATCCCACCCCACCATATTGGCTTGATTTGAGGTGGAGGTTCCACTCAGCCTTAAGAGACATCCCAAAGGCACCAAATGATACTAATAAATGTTGAGGGAAACATGAATGGTGGGGTATGATTTTCCCTTTGAAATGAAAACAACCAACCAAACATACCAATACCAAAGAAATCTACATGATGCATGTCAGTAATGTTTTTTTTCAATTTAATAATACCAAAGGACCCATTCAACCAAATCACAGTAATCCATAATTATAGTACAAAGTGGAAGAATAAAACAAAAAACTAACAACAAAAAGATAAAGCTCCATAGCGCTACACCAAGTTCCAAGCTCCAACACCATAAGACTGCCCATGCATTATGTTAAACCAAAAAAGGAAATGAGATGATTTAACATTACATATGTCCTAGAGTAAAATATATACAAAAACACCAATGTTTCAAAGAATGGGGTGTGTGATAATACTACATAGGTTTTACCCAAATAAATCCCATCCACATGCCACTAGGATAGAACTATGTATCACATTAAATAAAATATATATATAACTATAAAAAATGGAACAATTGCTAATAATCCAAACACATCATTAGAAAATAATTTTACCCAAATCAATACATTTAAAATCAAATAAACAAAACAATTTGTTAACCATTTACCCTATTTCCAATTAGAATACCCAAATTCAATATGTGTGGTTGCACGCCCATCACAACCATACATATCATTTAATCCCATGACCTCAGTGTTTCCATGGATAGTGGAACATCACATCTAACCACATCCCCTTTTTAGATTTTTACTTAAATCCCACATTACAATCATTGATTATGGTCCTTCATGAGCACAATACATCCCATCCAACACATTATTATACCACATATACCATAAATCAGAACAATAACATCTGCAAAAAATCACATCAATCATGAAAATCCAAAATTATGAAAATAATATCAACCAACACATGTCAGGCCATACAACCCGAAAATTTCCAATTTGAAAAATCCCTTACACATAACAAAAATTCCAACAACATGCCAATACCACCTCAATAAATCACGTATTTATTGACAACACCCTTAATCCATTATCCCTACTAAATCCCAATTCAATAATACAAAATTTTATTTAAAACCATTTCACAAACCATTTATATAAACCAAATCAAGAAACCAATTTTAAAATTAGCACACTAAAATATAACATTGAAAAATATTTCACAACAATCACAAATTTTCCCCAAAAATCCATAATTCATCACAAAATGGGATTTAATCAAGATCTTCACCTCAAATTAACAATTAATATAGGAAAATTCAATAAATTTTCAAATTAAGCCATCTAGATATAGTTAAATTGAGTCAAGAGTGAATCCACCTACTTTAGAGTTTGGTGAAATCAACCCACCCCACAACCATGCACCAAAACCGAGTGATACTTCCACAAAATCACCTTAGATATCTTTCCATAACATCAAAAATCCCAAAATATCACCATTATAGGTAATAGAAACCACAGATCTATATGAAAAGGAAGTAGATCTAGAAAACTGGGAGAGAGAGAGAAGTATATCTAGAGAAAACCACTAAACTTATAGGATAGGAGAATTACCAAGGTAGAATCACCATTGAAGAACATTAAAACCCCTTATAATCGCTTCCAAAATGGGTGGGAGAGATAGAGAATAAGTAATCCTAACTTTGGTCTTTACTGGATGAAGAATGAGTTGTTTAGGGAAAATCTAGAACAAGCCCCATTTTTTAAAAACCCACTTTTTAATCCATCCATGGTTTAGTCACAGGGTTAGGAAAACTATGCGCTAACCATGCACCTACTATTGTCTCAAGAGGGTGCCTCACACAGTTGGCTTGTACAAACAAATTGTATGCTGACCATTCAGAAGACAACTATCTCAAGATTCATGATTTACATGGGTTGTATGCATGTTTTGTAAATTTTGTGCCTTAACTATTTGTCATTTCCCATGCCTTTTCCTCAACACTCAATTTTTTTCTAGAGTAGCTGCATGGTTTTCCCAAACTGTTCTCAAACTATACACCATTAGAAAATTCACAAAACATTCCCAAAACCCTTCCAAAATCTCCCAAAAATTACCCAACCACTTGAAACACATGAAAAAGAATAAAAAAGGTTACATACCTCAATATGGGGGTACTTCATTCTCACCACCATTGGACTTTCCATCCCCAGAAAGTAGAAAACCATCACTTTTCTAAAGATCTTGGGATATTTCTCAGCTATTTATTTTCACGCTCCCCTGTATCCTCCTGAATCTCATAATGTTACAATAAAAACTACACTAGACCAATGATTTTACCATGAAATGCATTATATTTATATCCAAAATCTACACTATCATGTACATCAATGAAGCATCTAACTCTATCTCAACATGATCCCATCGAATCACATATTTAGGATCCCGCTGATACTTGTTCAACTCAGATACATGAGAAAAATTATGCACTGCAGTAAACCATAGAAGTAAATCTAATAGACAATCCACCTCTCCAACCCACTCATGTATCTTGAAAGTATCAATATACCATAGAGATTACTTACACTTATTCTCAAAACGACGATGTACAAGTCTATGAGAGATTCACAATAACTCATGATTACCCATCTTGAACAAAAGCGATCATTGGTGATGATCCGCATACAATTTCTAATGACTCTAAGCCATCTCTATTCTCTTTATGGTAAAATTAATATTCTATATAGTCTCT
Source organism: Viscum album (assembly GCA_963277665.1). Classification (NCBI taxonomy): domain Eukaryota; kingdom Viridiplantae; phylum Streptophyta; class Magnoliopsida; order Santalales; family Viscaceae; genus Viscum; species Viscum album. The sequence goes on along the minus strand of OY728152.1, from coordinate 1,531,967,526 downwards.
TGTATAAGACTCAGCTCAACCATTCAAGTCTCACCTGTTTCCACCCAACATAGTGGAGAATAGCATGGAATCCCAGGAAATGCTTTAAATATAGCCATATGTATCAAGGCTTGATAACTATTATTATATGTTGACTCCACCAATAGTAAGTGATTATCCCATGAGACACTAAAATCCATCACACAAGCCTGAAAAATATCTTCCATAATTTGTATCATCCTCTCATATTTTCCATTTATCTTAGGGTGATATTCCATACTCATTGCAAACTGATTTCCAAGGGACTACTACAGGTATTTCTATAAATAATATTTGAGCCTGAGATCTCTATCTGAGACCATTGATATTGTTACACCATGCATATTTACCACATCATAGATATAGATTTTCTAAAAATCCTACACTATATGAGATTCACAAATAGGGATGAAATGGTAAAACATTGTGAGTCAATCCACAGTCACCCATATGGGAACATTTTCCCTAAAAGTTCTTGGGAGAACTATAAAAAATACATAGCTATCTTTTCCTATTTCTACAAAGGAATAGGTAAATATTACAATATACCCACTTTCCACTGATTCCCTTCCTTGAATTGATGAAAAGTCAAGCATCTCTAAAAAAACATAGCCAATTTCCTCTTCATACTATCTCACCAAGACTACAATTTCAACACCTTATACATTTTTTGAATTCCAAGATAAACCACCCATATCCCATCATAATTAACAATGAGAATTATCATCTGAAAATCTAGTAGTATAATGATCTAATTATAAAACTAAAACACTGAATACCTAACCAATTTATATCACTCAATGGTCTCCCCACCATTATGTTTTGATGTCATAGCCACACACTCTAAATCGGATATATTACCATCTTTAACCAAGACAACCAAGTCAGGAACCAATGAAACTGGAATGAAAACTGTTGCACCATCCCATTAAACACATTCCAAACACATGTCAGTTATAACTAACATCAGCTGCCACTACTCTAATGCCTGTTTCAAAACCTCTGTGTATGAATTTATACTTAATTCATCAACCACCATTTCCTGGTGTGTACATCTAGTCAAATTCAAACTTTTGGAGATACTCCATCCATATCTTTTTCCTCAACATCAAATTGATTTGTGAGAAAATATAACTTAGACTCTTATGATCGGTGAACACTATGAATTTCTCAGCAAGGAGATAATGACGTCAACTTTTCAAAGCATGCACCATATCCTCTAACACTAAATAATGAATTGGGTAGCTCTTCCCATTAAAACCTCAACTTCCATGAGCCATATGAATCAACATGATCCACTTTCAAGAGAACACTCCCCAACCCTGATCTTGATGCATCACAATATACCACATTCCCTTTCCCTATTTCTGAAAAAATCAATATTTGTGACGATGTAAGGTGAACCTCAAGGTCTTTATAAAACTTTTGACTTTTCTCATTCAGTTTAAATGGAACATTATTTATTTTTAAAGTTTTCATCGGTGAATTTAGTTGTGATAGGTCATGAAAAAAACATCAGTAATACCCTACTAGACCAAGGAAACTCCGTATCTCAAAGACATTCTTTAATGGTTTCCATAAGATAATTGCTTATATCTTCTCCAGATCCACTATAACACCATTCTAAGAAATAACATGGCCAACGATACAAACCTCTTGTATCTAAAAATAATACTTTAATAGTTATTCATACAAATAATGATCTTTCAAGATCCCCAACATTGTCCCCAAGTGTTTCTCATGCTCATTCCTTATCCTAGAATACCCCAATATATCATCAACAAACACTACCACAAAAGAATCTAGATATCTATAAAATATTTGATTCATCATTTACATGAATACAACTGGTTTATTTTTATTAAAAAAGGTCATAACCAAATACTCACAATGGACATATCTACTCCTAAAAGTATTTTTTTTAATATCCTCCTTATACACCCACAACTGATGATATCCTTTTTGCAAGTAAATTTTAGATAATCACCGGACTCCCCTCAAATGATCAAATAGGTCATCAATGCATGGGAGTGGATAGAGATTCTTTATCATAACATGGAGATGCTTATGATAATCAATACAAAGATGAAGAGTGAGATCCACATTTTTAACACATAATACATGTGCTACCGATAGTTGCATGTTATGTCAGATGATCCCCTTGTTTCTTGACTCCACCAACTATACTTTAAATTCACTCAATTATTTTGGTGTCATCTGGTAAGATGGAAGTGATATAAGGATGGTCATAAGAAGGAGATCAATCATCAATTCCACTTCTATTATGGGTGGATACGCAGATAATTCTTCATGAAAGACATTCATAAATTGATCAATAACCATTGTAAAACTGATCTTCTCAGTTTCATTCATCGATACCAACAATAAATCCATTAAAATATATAAGATCTTCCAAACTACCAATTCTGTCAATCCAATTTCACCCTCCTTTACATTCTTCTCTTCTCTAACGATATATTTGATGACATCCCTCATCATGAAACTAATCATTTGCAAATAAAAATCGATGTGTTCAATAAACAACATCATCCAATACATACCCATAATTATATCATAAACATCAATCTCAATAATTGATAATTCCCACATTAACTCAACCATATCCATAGTTATCCCACATTCTCTTCACATAATGTCTTGAAACTCTCTTTGACCCAGAGGAGTTTGATGATTTAAAACCGAAGGCATAATTTCCACATTTAAACCCAACAATTCAATAGTATGTAAAGCAATGAAATAATGAGAGGAACTGTAACACCCCAAGATTTCATGGTAGGTTATTTCATTAAAGTAATTCAATAACATGCACTACATGCAACACCAAGTTCAAGCGCACCACGACTAACCAAAATTGCCATTCAAAAGCAGTTATGAATAATATTAACTAAATTTTTACCTTTATATAATCCTTATATTTTTAGAATCCACATTATGAATTTCTTAGACATAATTTAAGAACAAATTCATTTTTTTCGGATAAAAGAAGCATTTTTTTAAAAATGAAATTTTACTGCCTTTTAATGGCAAAACCATGTTTAAATCCAATATTTAAAACATTAATATATTAAATTTGACAAAATAAAATTCTTATTTAGAAGTTGTACATATGAATTTAATTTCAATAAATTTTTTGGTGTTTTTCTGATAACTTTCATATTTGGGTAAATAGTGAAAAATGTTATATTTTAACTGAAAACAACTTTTTAATAAAAATAATTTATAGGGATAGATTATAAATTTTAATGGATTGGAAGTATAAATAGATTATATTTTTACCATTTAATCTAATGATGGTCATTGTAAGTAATTTCACTTTGAAATTGGACAGAAACAGGTGCCAATCTTTTGATAGTTATTATTTCTTAAAAAACGCTTTTTGGGTTTGAAAATGGGAATTAATTTTAAATTAATTTATTAAAATTCTATGTTTTTAAATTGTTAAAATAGAATTAATTTTTTAATTCTGAATATCAAATTTATTTAAGGGTGAATTTTTCGTATTTTTCTGAAAACTTTCAATTCTTGATAAATAGTGAAAAACATTGTGTTATTGTTTAAAAACCAATTTTTATTTAAATAATTATTTATTTTATTATAATTTATTTTAAGTCAGGATATATATATAATAAAAATATTTATTCAATGTAATTCATTGGAATCATTTTTATAATAAAATTAGATGTAATAAATTTTATTGAACTTTTTACCATCTTTTACCCACCTTCTAAGAGCATTTAAAATTTTTTATAAAACAAAATTTTACCACATCTGTGAGTTTAATATAAAAAATCCAAGAGATAGGGTTAACCTCAGTAAGTAAAATTTGGTTCAATAAGATGAAAATAATTTTTGGTGAATAGTAACTTTTGACTTTTATTTAGCGCAGTTAAAAGTAAATAGGGTAATTGAGGGTAAAAATGATATTATAATTACTATAAAACATGTCCTAATTCTATTTTATAAGTTTAGTTCTACCAAAAACTACCCCAGGAATAAAATATGACCCTTTAGGTCCGCTTGGATTATATTAGGCCATTTATTATTATTTAATTTAAAGAAGAGTTAAAAGTGCTAAATTTCAGTTTTCATAAAAAAAACATTTTAATATAGGGTTATACATAAGATAAATTAGACTATAAATATTCATTAGGAAAATAAAAATATTCCCTTAATAATTTTATTTTATTTATAATTTTTAGACATTAAATATTATAATTTATTTATGACACAATGATGATGCAATAATTACCTTATTAATGAAAGAATAAAATAATTGATATTATAAATATTAAAATAAATATAATTTGAGACTTATAATGAATTAAAAAAATTTACTAGGTTATTATGACATGTTAGGGTTGATTAAATATTTTTTTTGAAGTTATATTGTTTTTAGGACTTTCACAAAAACAAAATACCAAATAGTGTCAAAATTGAAATAAATTAATTTTTTAAAAAAATACTATATTATTGGTTGATATAATATTCTTCAAAAACTACGGTTCATCCAAAGGTCTTTAATAATATTATATATGTTATTAATTAAACACTTTAGGTTCTTTTGGATGTTTATAGTAAGTTTATTAACCATATAGTTTAATAATACTAGAAGACACGGTAAAAGTTAAATTATTTAACATAGAGTTACATCTAAATGATAAGGTTAAAATGGTTACCTAAACTTGTCTAAAACCTATTGTTTGAAAGTATTTCGACCCATACCCAATTTATCTACGAAATAAATCAATTTGGATCTCTTATACACCGAATATGATTTTATTATAAAATAATATTTCAATTTTTTTCTAAGGTGCCCCTCACCCCTCTAATAAATGGGCACTCCCCCTTCTCTAAAATTAACACCTTAAAACCATTTGGCATGGAAAACCCCAGACCAAATATCCTATAAAATGTCCTAAATTCATCCTATAGGCCCTAATTAAGTCATAAAGCCAACCAATAGAGCCCTTTTGATCAAATCAAAAGGAAGAACCCGAAGAAGAGATAAATATTTCATCACCTATTTCAAGTTTTTTCTTCTTGCACTTATTCTTTCCTTATTGTTTCCATTATTAAATAATAAATCCAGTATATTATATATATAATGTGATTTTATTATAAATATGGTACAACCATATTCATTATTCTATCGATCCTTTGAATGACATGTCACCATACGTGAAAACATACGGATTATCGTCTCCACATCGTGGTGTAGTTGTTATTCAATACATTATTATTTGGATGGGTATGATAATGATTTATAATTGATGTAAATAATAAATATAGCATGATAATGATTATGTATATATGATATAAAATCCAATTATATACTATTTTAATATCAAAATAATGATATTTTAGCTCATGCGTACGTACGGATTACCGTCTCCACGAACGTGATGATATTCATTCCCCATCATAACCATTCAAGAATAATTTTCATTTGATGATTAAAAATAATTTTTCAAGACTTGATATCATTTGGTATATGAATAAGAAACATCCCATCCATATAAAACATGACTCACATAACAAAGAATATAAAGGAAAACGAATCAGTTAACACCCGAAGCGAGGATAATACTAAAATATCATTAATAAGGAAATATTAGAAGATCATATATGATATCATAATTATGTATATGATTCTTTTATAATTTAATAACAACAATTTAACTATTATAAAAAAGTTTAACATACCATTGACCAAGGAAAAGTACAAGGTAAGGGTTAATTCTACAATCTCTTCATTATCCGAGATTGTTTATACATAAATATCTATTAGGACCTCTTTATCATCTACATCCATGTTTCCTAAAATATATTTCAAAACATTTTTACTATTTTCTATACAATGTGATAAATTAATTTATACCCTTATTTGACAATATATTTTTTTGAAAGAAATATTTTTGTCATCTTCCATACAAGTTACTTTATAACCTTTTTGACAAAATTAAGGTAAGAATGTCTTTTTTAACTTATACAGCGGGTGCGGCTATTTTCCACCGTGATAACATCATAAAAGCTTCCCTTATAAGATTATAAGAGTATATTCAAAAAAATATTTATAATTATTTAACTGTTAAATGATTTCAAAATAGAAAGATATATTTCTCTCAATTTGTTTTCATTTCAACTATGTCAACATCCTTTCGTAAATTTTACACCTGTTTGAAGTTGATTTATTATGATAAAAATCATCCATATTTTTTGTAAGGTTTTGTGATATATTTGACTGTGGATTATTAATTGTTATACCATTCATGGTTTATGGTTATATAATTTACATTTCATATGCTAGTTTTAATACAAATATTTATGTTATATTTCAACATCTTTTTAAGATGAATGTGTTGGACTAGTATGTTATGGGTTGGGTACCGGTAAAATTAAGCCCTCTGGGTCGGGGTCCGATTACAGCAGATCCTCAGGGATGGAGTCCAGTTATAGAGGCTCTCTAGGTTGGAGTCCAGTTACAGAGGCTCTCTGGGATGGATTTCGGTTACAGAGGCTCTCCTGGTTGATGTCTGGTTACATAGGCTCTCTGGGTTGGGGTCCGGTTACAGTTAGCCCCAAGGTCCTGGAATGAGGCCTTGACACTGAAATTAAATTCTGTTTCTATACATTCCCTCAATATGAAATTAGTTATAACATGTGATTATTCTTATAGTATAATATCCATGTGCATGTTTATATGGTAATGTTTGATTTATTTTTTCCATATTATGTTCAACTTTATTTTTTAAAGGATATTTTTTTATTTCACATCTTTCCTTAAAAGATTATAGTATCTACTAAATTATTTACCCTTACTGGGCATCTGAGCTCACCCCTTTCTTATGTTTTATTTTCCCAGGATCCCAAGAATTGTTTTCTATTAGAGATACAGGGTTAACCTAAGGGAACAATGGAATTCTCAATGGATTATTTTTTTGTGTTGTATGTTAGAAAGTGTAATGTAACGTTCATGTATGCAATCTATTTTCCAAGACTGCTAAATTGATCGGTCTTTTGGGACATGATTCCTTATAATCAAGACAATGTATTAAAATAATGCATCGACTCTGGGAATCTAGGGTTGGGGCATTTCAATTAGTATCAGAGGAAGTATAGAAATAACCATGGAAACTAGATTTAGATAAACTCTGATTAGAGCATAATACCCTAAGATTTAATTTGAGGATTAGTATAGAATAACTTCTGAGAAATTTGGAAATTTAGATATTTTGTGAGTTTTCTAAGAAAATACATCCCTTCCTGGATACGAGCAGGTAGAGGCGGCTCTGGAACAGATGTACCTACAGTTCAAACCTGAAAACACCACTGTGAGATAAACTCTAACAGGAACTGGTGCACTACAATGGGCCTTTCTGCACTCTTTGCTATGACACTCCTAGGGGATATGTTTAGGATAATTCACATTTTCTTTACAAATCATTATGAAGGATTTATAAGTATATACCTCCTCAAAGAAAATATTTTTATGATTACAAATTATATCCATAAACTTTTCAATTTATGTTAGGTATTTTACAAGTTTTAAATTATTCATTGTGATTCATAAACTGGCCCAGTGTATGCCATTTTATATAAATAGTGCCCAATAAAAGGAATGAGAACATCAAAAATATGTCTTATCCAAAGAGTAAGAAGGATCATATAATTCATGGTATTAAGCCAACATTTAGAAGGGAAATAGTCTCCCATGTATTATCAACATATAAAGAAATAATATTAAGATACGTACAGAATTCTCTGAGTCCTATGTCTTTAAAGAGAAGCAAAATAAGAAAAGGATGGTAGAGATAAAGATGGATAAAGGGAAGAGGGGAAAGAATGATTTTCCCATATGTGATAAATGTGGAAAATTAACCTTAGTAAATGGTTGAAGGGAATGGGAGATTGTTATAAGTGTGGAGAAAAAGGACACCAAGTACGTGATTGCAAGGGTAATAAAAAGGTTTCATATGTAAAATGATTCATCTACAAGGCGTTGGGACACTGTGCGAATCAATGTCCCAATCATCAAAGTATACCTAAAATGATGCTATTGGATAATAATCAAGTTATGATGCTACCTCAAATGAAGAGGAATGACTATTGTTCTTGTATTGTTATTATAGAATTATTTCATTTGAGTGTTGTATCAACAATATACTGGTTATATGACTTATGGAGATAAATACGGATTGTACTGTAGTAATTTTTTATTTAGGATTTGAGATTATATGGTTATACGACAAGTGACTTAATAGTAAGATACACTTTTTGGAAAATACATTGTTGAAGGAAAGGTAATCCTTAATATGGTCCTGATAATGAGGTAGTCATTTTGGAATTAGAGACGGTTGATTTGGATAAATATTATTGGATATTCTTGACTTCCTTAGAACTGATTAATAGTTTATTTATTTCATCATTGTTGGAATATTTAAAAAATTTGGATATAAGGAATATATACTGTATTCTATAAAAAAATAAGGGATCATGAATGTAATAAATAAGGTTTTATGGTAATTCAAGGTGTTACCATGTTTTAAAAGAATACATGATGAAGGTCTTCACATGTTATTACGTGGAAAAAAGGATCTTCATTGTGATTAAATTCTTTACAAATTTTGGACTGTGAGTTTGGATAGAATTATTTTGTATAAGTATAAAGGTTGCAATGGATTAAGTTTGAAATTGGATATTATTGTTAAGTTTATTTTTTAATTGTTATAAAAAAAGACAACCTAGTGGTCAGGCGACAACCAGTCGTGTCCGGCAAGGCCGTGAGACTTGAACCCACAACCGAAGGTCGACATGGGTGCATCACCTACCACTAGCCTACGTGATGTCTTGGATTGTATAATGTAGTTTCCTTTTTAAAGATATGATAAGTTAATTATAAATTCATTATTTATGGAACCCTATATTATTAGGATAAAAGGAATTTTTTTTTGAAATCTTTTGGAGTGAAAGATGAGTTTGTGGTAGGAATTAGTTAAAGGATAAAACTCTACGTGTTAAGTATATATATATATATAATTTATTTCCTCTAATTATATGGATAAATTAATTCTTCCACCTTAAGGAAGTGATCTTAAAACCAAAAATGTGTTATCCTAATACCTTATGTTTTGTTGAACTGATGTTATTTTAAATCATTATAGATTGATGGATTTGAGGCCCTCAATTTTACACTTATTTGTAACTGATGACCTCAATCACTCCCTATATATATTCACATTTTTCTTCTAACTATGTGTCTCTAATTTCCACCAATTTTCTCCTAATCGAGATCATAATTTGGTGGTGACCCTTTCATTTCCCTTTTCCTCTTATTAAGACTAAATTTTATTAAGCAAATTTCTGATGTGGGTTTTCCAACAAAGTTATTTTCTATTTTCAACATTTTATTTTTGAAGAAAAATTTCAAATTGAGAGGAATCAATTTATTTAATTAGGTAATAATGAAACACCACAAGAATTCATAATACGTTATTTCTTTAAAATAATTCAATAATATGCAGTACACACAACACGGAGTTCAAGCGCACCACGACTTACCAAACTAGTTGTCCCAAAGTGGTTATGAATAGTATTAACTAAAATTTGATCTTTATATAATCCTTATACTTTCAGAATCCATGTTATGAATTTTATAGACTTAATGTAAGAACAAATTTATTTTTTCAGATAAAAGAAGTATTTTTTTTAAAAAGCAATTTTACTGCCTTTTAATGGAGAACCCTTTTTTAAATCCAATATTTGAAAATTTTATATATTAGATTTGTCAAAATAAACTTATTATTTAGAATTGGGACATAAGAATTTATTTTCAATAAATTTTTGGTATTTTTCTGATAACTTTCATATTGGGGTGAATAGTGAAAAATAAGATATTTTAACTAAACACAACTTTTTTAATCAAAATAATTTATAGTGTTAAATTATACATTTTAATGTTTTGGAAGTATAGATATATTATATTTTTACCATTTAATCCAATTCTAGTCTTTAAAGTAATTTCACATTGAAATTTGATAGAAACAAGTGTCAATCTTTTGATAGTCATTGTTTTTTAAAAATACTCATTTTGGTTTTGACAACGGGAATTAATTTTAAATTATTTAATGAAACTTCTATGTTTTTAAATTGGTAAAACTGAATTAATTTCTTAATTCAGAATATCAAAATTATCTTAGGGTTAATTTTTGGTATTTTTCTGAAAACTTTCAATTTTTGATAAATAGTGAAAAACACTGCGGTGTTGTTTGAAACCCACTTTTTATTTAAATAATTAATTATTTTATTTAAAATTATATTAAGTAAAAATAGATACATAATAATAATATTGGTTCAATGTAATTCATTGAAATATTTTTTATAATAAAATTAGATGTTTAAAATTTTATTGAACTTTTTACCGTCTTTTACCCACCCTCTAGGAGCATTTAAAAATTTGTATAAAACGTAATTTTACAACTTCTGTGTGTTGAATTTCAAAAATCCGAGAGACACGGTTGAACTCAGAAAGTAAAATGTGGTTCAATAAGATGAAAATAATTTTTGTGAATAGTAACTTTTGATTTTTATTTACCACAGTTAAAAGTAAATAGAGTAATTATGGGTAAAAATGATATTATAATTACCTTAACATATGTCCTAATTCTATTGGATAAGTTTAATTAGACAAAAAAAAACTTAGGAATAAAATATGACCCTTTAGGTCCACTTGGATTAGATTAGGACATTTATTATTATTTAATTTAAAGAAGAGTTAAAAGTTTTAAATTCATGTTTTCATAACTAAAACATTTTAATATTGGGTTACACATAAGATAAATTTGAATTTAAATATTAATTAGAAAGATAAAAATATTTTCCTACATAATGGTATTTTATTTTTAATTTTTAGACATTAAATAATTTAATTTAGTTATGACACAATGATGATGCATGAATTACCTAATTAATGAAAGATTAAAATAATTGATATTATAAATATCCAATTAAATGTAATTTGTGACTTTTCATGAATCACACAAATTTTATATGTTAATATAACATGTTAGGGTTGATTATATAAATTTTTTTATAAGTTATAAGGTTTTTATGACTTCCACCAAAACAAAATACCAAATATTGTCAAAATTGACATAAATTAATTTTTAAAACAAGTACTATATAATTGGTTGATATAATATTCAAAAAAATATAAATTTCGGGAAAAGGGCTTAAATAATATTATATAATCCATTAGTTAACCAATTTAGGTTATTTTGGATGTTTATAGTAAGTTTATTATCCATATAGTGTTAGAATACAAGAAGACATGGTAAAAGTTAAATTATTTAACAGAGAGTTATATCTAAATTATAAGGTTAAAATGCTTACCTAAACTTGTCTAAAACCTATTTGTTGAAATAATTACGACCCATACCCACTTTATCTTCGAAATAAATCAAATTGGAGCTATTATAAACCGAATATAATTTTATAATAAAATAATATTTCAATCTTTTCCTAAGGTGCCCCTCACCCCTCTTATAAAAGGGAACTCCCCCTTCTCTCAAATTCACACCCTAAAAGACATTTGTTTCGGCCAAAACCTACCCAAATATCCCCTCAACTTTCCTGACTTAATCCTAGAGTCCGTCCTTTAGTCATAAAGCCAACCTAAAAATCCCTTTGGATCAAATCAAAAGGAAGAACCCGAAGAAGAGGTAAATATTTCATCACCTCTTTCATGTTCTTTTCTTCATCCACTTATTCTTTCATTGTTGTTTCGATTCTAAAATAATAAATCCAGTATATTATGTATATACTGTGATATCATAAATATGTTACAACCATATTCATTATTCTATCCATCCTTTTAATGACCTGTCACAATACGTGCGTACGTACGACTTACCGTTTCCACGTCGTGGTGTAGTTGTTTTTCAATGCATTATTATTTGGATGGGTATAATAATGATGTATAATTGATGTAAATAATAAATATAAACTGATAATTATTCTATATATATGATATAAAATCCAATTATATGCGATTTTAATATCAAAATAATGATATTGTCACTCGTGTGTACGTACAGATTGTCGTCTCCACGAACGCGATGAGATTCATTCCCCATCGTAACCATTCATGACTAATTTTCATTTGATGATTAAAAATAATTTTTAAATACTTGATATCTTTAAAAATATTAATAAGTAACATTCCATACATAAAAAACCTGACTCACGTAATAATGAATATAAAGGAAAATGAATCATTTAACACCCGAAACGACGACAATACAAAAATATCATTAACAAAGAATTATTTGATGATCATATATAATATTATAATTATGTATATGGTTCTTGTATAGTTTAATAACAATTATGTAACTATTATATAGGTGTTTAATGTACCCTCAACCAAGGAAAAGTACAAGTTAAGGGATAATTCTATAATCCCTTCATTATCTGAGGTTGTTTATATGTAATTATCTACTGGGACCTCTTTATCATCCACATCCATTTTTCGTAAAATGTATTTAAAATCATTTTTACTATTTACTAGACCTTGTGTAAAAGTAATTAATACCCTTATTTTACCTTATATGTTTTTTAAAGTAATCTTTACATCGTCTTGTAAACAAGGTACTTTATAGTCTTTTGGACAAAACTATAGTAAGATTGTGTTTTTTAACTTATACGGTGGGTGCGGCTATTTTCCACCGTTATAAAATCGTTGAATCTTACCATACAAGTTTATAAGAATATATTAAAAATAAATGTTTTCTTTATAATTATATGACTCTTAAATGATTTCAAAATAGATAGATATATTTCTCTCAAATATTTTTGATTTCATCTATGTCAACATCCTTTGATAAATTTTACACATGTTTGAAGTTGATTTATTATGATACAAATCTTCAATATTGTATTTAAGGATTTGGGATATTTTTTACTATGGATGAGTTAATTTTATGCCATTAATAGTTTTTGGTTAAAGTATTGAAATTTCATATGCTAGTTTTAATTCGAATGTTTATGTTATATTTAAACATCTTTTTAAGATGAATGTGTTGGACTAGAATGTTATGGGTTGGGGACCGATAAAAGTAAGCCCTACGGGTTGGGGAATGGTTACGGGCAGACCCTCCAGGTTGGAGTCCGGTTACAGAGGCTCTCCGGGTTGGAGTTCGGTTACAGAGGCTCTCCCGGTTGGAGTCCGGTTACACATGCTTTCCGGGTTGAAGTCTAGTTATAGAGGCTCTCCGAGTTGGGGTCCAATTACAGTTATCCCCTAGTTCCTAGCACGAGGCCTTGGCACCAAAATTAAATTCCAGTACTATACATTCCCTCATTATGAAATTAGTTATTAAATGTGATTATTCATCTAGTATAATATCCATGTGCATGTTTATATGGTAATGTTTGATTTATTTTTTCCATATTATGTTCATTTTTATGTTTAAAAGGATATTGATTTTATTACACATCTTGAATTAAAAGTTTATATCTTTCGCTAAATTATATACCCTTAGTGAGAATCTGATCTCACCCCTTTCTTATGTTTTATATTCCTAGGATCCCGAGAACTGTCTTATGTTTGAGACAAAGGGTTAAGCTAAGGGAACAATGGCATTCTCAAAGGATTATTTTTCTTTTGGGACTAGATTCCTTGTAATCATGCCAATGTATTAAAATAATGCACTATCTCTGGGAATCAAGGGTAGGGGGTGTTACAAGAACCTATCTCAAAAAACGATTTCATACAGGTATAATTCAAAATAATCGTACCTATCACCATGGATGGTCCCTATTTATCATCCAACAAAACCTGCTCTGCTCCAAACACCATGTTAGGGGACACTCTTTTATCTTTATTCCTCTACTAGGATTTCCCTAACTGAGGATTCATGGTATTCATATAATCAACAAGACTAAATATACTCTACTGAAGAGGGTTACACTGCAACCTCCATCCCATTGAGGCATAGGATGCCTGCGGCCCCTGAGGAGTCTCACAAACACCAGACCTTAGAGCATTGTGATAATAACACTAAAGATGCCACATATTCTTGCAGTTATGATATTCTCAAGGTTTTTTGATACAATCCTGATTTATGTGGCCTATATAACCACACTATAAACATCTTGTCTTGCTCTTATGGTTTGGAAGAAGAGTCACTAATCCTTCCAGTTCATTATAAGCCATACTCCTACCTTGGAAATAAGTCTCTCTCTTATATTTTCTACCTGTGTTAGAGTTCCCACCATTTCACATGGGTATCATGATACCTCCTCCACCTATATCCCCCAAAATATCCCTTTTAGCCACCATTTCTCTACCAACAATCTCTATATAATATGTTATACATCACGCATAAATTTTTGAACAGATTTCTACCTCAACCCCGACTCAAAAAATCACACCTTCAATGATGTACTAGCCGCAACCTCAAGTGAAAAACAGACTAAATTCATGATTTTAGCCACATATTCCATCACCTAAAGGTTATCCTATTAAAAGATAATTAAATACATCATTAACTATATCTTGAATGTTTGAGGGTTGAATTGTTTGTTAAACAATTCCAAAAAACCCTTCTATGTCATACCTTGTTCCACTCCAGCCTTGACCACCAACCCCAACCACTGACACAAAAGATCTTCCAACATGTATGTCACTAACTTTACATTCAAGTCCACTAGTGTTCCCAATAAATAAAATATTCGATTCATACTCTTGAACTATGCTTCAACCCTTTCAGGATTAAAATCAACCCTAAATATGGGTGGATAATGCTTATGAAACTGAGTCGAGTGATCCACATGATTTGGCTCATCCATTCTATTCCCACTTTCCATAGCTTGGAAAACATGTAATATGCTATGAAATAGATTCTCTTTCACTTGGGGCTCAGGTGTAACCATATTTTCTTTATCTTCTTCCATTTGGTCTCTCTGATGCCTGCCCCGTGCCATTTCTATCAACACAACTCAAGTACCATATGCCATGAACTAAATCGGGACACCATCTAGCCTGAAACCTGACTCAGTCCATAACATGTCTCAAATGGAATTCCCAATCCATACAGGCTGAAAACTACTTTCAATCATCAACTAAAATCCATGTGGGAATAATTTTATCCAAAAGAATATATAGTACATAATCAATAAACTAAAAGAAATGAGCATGCAATAGTAACTAACAAGTGATGATAAATAGATTTACAAATAACCCAAGAATAAAATAGAACTGAACAGACTGAAAACTAAACGCCAAAACAATTGCCCTGGACATGATCCTCATGTGACCTCAGGGTCACCACCATCCACCAAACAACCATCTCCAATGATGAGTTCATGATCCAAGAACCTGTACCTACAAAATAACTCAGGTCTACCGACACCGAATCGTACAAGTAGGGTGTAAGTTAAATATTTTAGTATGAAACCACCACAAAATACATGCCTATAATTTCCCTAAAACATTCAATAAACACTAGTTTGAAATACATAAACAAAAATATGGTTTTCACATTTTAATAAAAAAAATTCTTTTTTGAAATATAACATAACAACCTATTTATTTTCAGAGAAACCATCATTTATGAAACCAAATCCCAAGACAAATGCCTTAGAAAAGAAAAACTAGGTTGTGCTAAAAATAAATAAGCAGTTCCCGATGTGAATAAAATATAACAGAAAATAAATAAGAACAAACATTTTAGTAACCATTGGAATTTCCGAATCATCCCAAGAGCGATCATTGGATTTATTCAGTTCGGAACCACCTGCAGGCATATGGTGAATCTTCCTAGTCAATAACCAACTGGCCACCCAAAACTGACCAATCTTGTGACACATACCACCTGGCCTCTCATCAAATCTAGGGGCACCAACCCATATATTTGGGGTTGATTAGAAACCATCACTCAACCCTCTAGAATATTCCCATGAAACCCATGGTAAAAGTATATTGTGTAAGTAGTAGGCCCTCGCACGCATGACTCACCTTACCTTCTATCATGAAACATTCCTACCCTAAACCCGGAAACCCCCTATATGATAACCCATATAGGTTGATAAGAGTTCCCATCATACACTAATGTCATTAAAGATTCCAACTAGGTTGTCACGTCACATGGTTATACAAAATAATCTCAAAAAAAATTATGTTTTTGATAGGGAATTTACACTTTCAAAAAAAACATTTCATTTCCAAAATAGCAACACACCACTTTTATGTTTTCAAATCCAAATGGGCATTTTAGATTTCCAAATCCAATTATTTTTACCAATAACACTTTCCAAACTATGGGTAAATAATGTAACGTTGTAAAATAAACCAAATGGGCCTTTATACCAATCATTCACCCAAAACACAGCCCAATTTCTAAACAAGCATATCTTTGAAGATTTCAATTGAAACCTCTTATGGAAATCTCAAAAAAGAACCAAAATACCATTTGAAAACAAGGATCCATTTGAGAAACAAATATTCAAGGATAAAATTATTTTAAAGATACATATTTATTTGAATGACCATCCATGAGTGCACCTTATGCACCAATTGTTGTGTCAACATCCAACGGACAAATCTATATTTTCATGAAAACACCCAACACCATTTTCAAAACCACCAGTTTCTTATTAAACCAAACTCACCAATTTCACATAATTACAAGGGCATAAATTATCCTTTTAAAGAACCATGGTTATCCTCCCATAAAATTTCACTACAACCATAAAGATATAAAAATTACCAAATCACACAAACAATGCCAAATCCACAACCCAACAATTTTAAATAATTATTAATAAGGGACAACACCACCAAAATCACCCAATTTTTCTATCAGAACTCAATCTACATTTTATCAAACACATTTGGTATATATAAACATATGAATAAAAAAATAATCCCTTCAAAAATGATTTGGAAAAATTTCTACCAATAAGAAAACACTACTATAAACAATCCATGTTCATTAAAAGGGTGTGAATAATGTTAAAAAATTAATTGGAAGAACCCAATCATCAATAAAATTCATCGGAAAGGAAAATCATGCAGACACCTACATTAATGGCATGAGAATGTGATGAATCCTTTGGTGAAGAGAGATCTAAGCCCCATGAACCATTATCACAACCTATAATCCAAAGAAACACAATCCACACATAAAACATATACATTATAGTTCATCCAAGACATAAAATACCAAAGTTAAATCAAAGGATCAATAGAGGAGAACAGAAAGGGGAGAAAATGATCAAAAACACTAAAAACTCACCTTTGAATCGAAAGAGAGGAACAAAGGAGGGAGGAGAACCAAAGGAATAGGGGTATTCGGACCCCTTCAAGAACCAAAGTAATCCAATATGAAGGGGAATTTTTTGGGTAAATAGAGGGAAAGGGTAGAATAAGGTTTTTAATATTTTAAATATCTGGACCAATCTAACAGTTTGGAAGCATGGACTACTAAATTGTGCACCAAACATGCGGTAGCCACTTCCCATGTTGGACTAACCTCATGACCTACCAACATAGTTTTGTACTACCAAGAGATAGTTTCTTTCTAGGAGAGTACTGACTACACGGGTACCTGGGTTGGGTTGCATGGTTTCCACTAATCGTGTGATGACCCTATAGTGATTCAAAATTCACCCAGACTTCCAAAAATTCAAAAATTACCCTCGGGGAATGACCCAAACCTCATCCAAAAAAATCTAAGATCATGAAAAGAATAAAATAAAGGAGTAACTACGGTTGGGGTGTGATAATTCTCACTTCCCGAGATACTTTATTCCCAAAAAAAGTCACCAAGATAAAAGATAGCCATATATTGAATCCATGCCGGATTGAAACCGAAAGAAACCATGAACCTTGGGGTGACTATTAACTCCACAAGTCACACCTGACTGATCAAGAAGAAACCAAAATATAAGAGTGAGGGGAGAACATGAGAGGGTTCTCCCCCCCACAAGAACTCAACTAGCACAAAGACATAAAAACACGATCAACACCACCAATACATAAACGGTGAAACCCACTGTGAGGAAACATAGAAAACCAAGACCCTGAGAATGAGGGAACTCACTAAAAGAACCAAAATCACTATGCTTAATGGAAAATAACAACACTGCTAGAACTAAGAATTTCCCACTCCAATCTAAGACTAACAACTCTATGGTAGAGTAAACCAACGAAAAGAAACTCAAACCAAATAGTGAATCAGAATCACCACACATCAGTTCCACAAACTTAAGCATCTCCAAAAATTCATTAATTAAATCAAGACCAACACACACACGGGTTGATCACAATTTATGAAGACGAATGATTCTAGAAGCCACATTTATATGAACACAATCATTAAGGTCACGAAGAAAAAAGTTCATCACATTTTTACAATGAATGATTAACTCACAATGGTAGAAAAAACTACAAAAAGGAAACTCTAAATGTATCCATAACAACACGGGAACAAATGATCCAAGGATTAACACACCCTCGGTAACTCCTGACAATGCACGAGCTTCACTCTGTGGCCTTTGGTTGGAGCCCTGATGACTAAAGCATCATTTTCCTCATAGTTAGGAGATGATATCCTCTGATCATAATGTCTTCATTGGACAATGCTTCCTGAAAAACATCTCCAAATGACCCAACCAGCCACAACGATTGTTAGTCTTCATAGGGATGTGAAAAGATGGCTTCAAATGCCCGAACTAGCCACACTGGTGGCACACAAGTGAATGGTTTGATGCACTGGAGTCCTAAACCAATAACAGAGACTCCATAGAGACAGGTTCCTTTAGCATGCATTCCATACTATATGAGGAACCTTTACAAACAATAAGAGGCACTGTATTTCCAACTGCCTTTACATCAGAAACCAACTCGGCTAGAGATGATTTTTCCACCATCTTCTAAAAATGGAGATCCTTAAATTATATTACTTTATTTTTGATCTATAAAAAAATACCCCCAATTAAAATAGAAGCCTTCAACAGATATTGTGATACCACCTCTAGAGAAAACAAAACCAGCTCCCTGAAATGGTCAACCAAGGCCTTCTTTATTCACTATCATTATTGAATACTCATGACCTCTTCCCTTTTCTCCGTCTTCACCACCACAGGTATAAACCATTGGATAAAGATAGACTTAAACACTTCCCACATCATCCAAACTTTCATCGATGGTTGGTAAATAATCTATCATTCTTCCAAAGATGGACCTTCAAATAAACCCAGAAAAACACGAATTATAATAGTTTTGGGAGTTCCCAATGATCTGAAGATATAAAAAACATCCTAAATCCACTCAATTTTATCTAATGAACCTCGATCACCTCGAAGGATAGGAAACAATCTATAATAACCAAAAATTGAGCATGAATCATTAGAAATTATGGGGACTTTTATGGGTGGAATATTTTGAACAACATAAGGAAAACTAATTCAAAACTATCATCAATCCAAGGTATAATCAAAAATAAAATCCCGATCTAGAAGAAAGGATCAAAAAACAAAACACATACAAACAAAACCAAATATCATCTTTCCATGAATCCCATTTATTTTTAAATTTTCAAAACCAACTCATTTTAATGATAGTTTCCAAAAAAATCCAATTTTCACAAAACAAAACTCATATTATAAAATAAAAACTCATTTCCAGAATCATTTCCCCCTTTCAAAATCATTTCAGAAAGGAATAAGTCTAATCCTTTGATCTCAAATACACACCCATGGCTCCCATGAACTATAACACATGTGTTCATCTATTTCAATCCACAAGTTCCAATTGCACTTTACACATATAACCTCACATGTGAAAAGGTTCATAAAGAACACCAAGGGTTACACTTACTATTTTATTATAAAAACCCAAGAATTCGCCAAATTTTCAATCCAAACACATTTCAAATAAATCGTTTCTATTTTAATTTTTTTTATTTTAGTATATTTCTCACATCAACCAAGACCGAAACGATACATAAATCATGCCAATATATCGAAATAAGAATCTAGTATCCATGCCTAACCTGGAGATATGTTAGTGATCCGTGACCCATGAAATCAATAACAACAAAGAGGATTTTGAACCATGCATATGGATTCCACATGGGTCACTACTTTGTGAGATCAGAACATGACATCGGGTCGCCTCTATTCTCATTCCTCAATCCAAAACAAATACAAAAGACTCAGATCTCGAACTACCCATGGAATCTTTATGATCAGAATGAGAAAGAGGTCACAATGATCTTCCTATACCTACCTCTCAATTCTTAAAAGTCCTAATCTCCAACTACCTAACACCCCAACAAACAAGAAGCTCCTTTGATACCATTTTTCATGAAATGGTTCTGGATGTCATCTGACTCGACACCCAACCCAGTCCACGAACTGGCCTGAAGGGCGTTCCCATTCCCCACGAGCTGGAAACTAGTGTTGGACACCAAATGATCCAATTGGGAATGATTTCACCCCAAAGAATTAATATGAATGAATAAATAAACTAAAAAAACTAATCATGCATTAATAACCAACAAATGTTCATAAATAGATATAAAACTGATCCAAGCACAAAGTTCACATAAATAGACTAAAAACTATATAAAAAACCAAACTAAAACTAACAAGATCTCCATGTGACCTCAAGGTCACCAACATCCACTAAACAACCTACTCCAACAATGAGCACAATGTCCAAGAACCTGAACCTAAAAAAACATAGTTCTACCGACACCAAAAGGTACAAGTAGGGTGTGACGAAAGGAGTTCAATAAGAAACCACCAAAAAAATCATACCTTTCCTTTCCTAAAAATAGTCCATAAACAGTAGTCTGAAATACATTTACAAAAATTGGATTTTCCCATTTTAATAAATAATAATATTTCCCCCTTTTTAAAATATAACACAACACCATTTTTATTTTCGAAGAATCTATTATTTCATAAACCAAATCCCGAGCCAAATTCCTAATCAAAATAATACTGGGTTGTGCTGAAAATAAATAAGTAGTGAAAGATGTGAATAAAATAAAACAAAAAATAAACATGAAAAAACATTTTAGTAACCATGGGAATTTCCTAAACATCCCTAGAGCAATACATGGTCGTACTTGGTTTGGAACCACCTATTGGTGTATGGTGAATCTTCTTAGTCAATAAATAACTAGAAGCCCTAAACTGACCAATAAAGTGGCATATCCAACCAGGCCTCTCAGAAAATATAGTGTTTACCAACCGTTCTAATAATGGTTGATCATAAACCATCACTTGATACTCTAAAACACACCTAGGAAACCCATGGTAAAATTATAATATGTAAGTATGAGGCCCTCTCACGTGTCACTCACCTATCCAACCGTCACCACACTTGTCTTCCCCAAACACAGACACCACATATATAATAACCCATATATGGAAATACCTCAACAACAGTTCCCATCATACACTAATGTCACTCAAGGTTCTAACTGAGTTGTCACATCACATGGTTATAGAAAAAAAATACATAAACATTCGAAGATGATGATCGGGCCATTACACTTTCACGAACACATTTCATCCAAAATAAAAAGACACAAATTTTATGTTTCCAAAGCCAAATGGGGATTTAAGATTTCAAAATTCAATTTCTATTACCAAAAATCATTCCCAAACCTTGGGTAAATCATTCGACCTTGTAAAATGTACCAAACGGACCTTTATACTAAACATTCAATGAAAATACATCCCAATTTCCAAATAGGAATAGCTTTGAAGATTTCAATTGAAACTACTTCTAGAAATCATATAAATGAACAAAAATTTCCCTTAGAAACCAAGGATACATTTGAGAAACAAAGGTTTAAGGATAACATTATTTTAAATTTCCATATTCATTTGCATGTTTATCCATGTATCCACGTTGTGCACCCATGGATGTGCCAATATCCAATGTCATACACTAAATTTCCATGAAAACAACCAAAATTGTGTTTAGAACTACCACTTTATTGTTAGAACAAACCCAAAAATTTCACATAATTGAAATGGAATAAATAATCCTTTTAAAGAACATTGTTGATCCATCAAAAACATTTCACTAAAACAATCAAGCTATAAAAAATACCAAATCACCCAAATAATGCCAAATCTATAAACCAACTATTTTTAATAATTATTAAAAATGGCCAACACCACCCAAATAACCTAATTTTTCTATCAAAAATCAATTGAAATTTTATCAAGAACATTTGGTATATATACACATAGGCATAAGTAAAGAATCACATCAAAACACATTTTTAACATTTTCTACTAGCAATAAACACTACAATAAACTAACCAGGTGCATTATAAGGGTGAGAATCATGTTTAAAAATTAATTAGAAGAACCTAAGAATAAACAGAATTTATTGTAAAGGAAAATTATGGAGACAGCTACCTCAATGTCATGTGAATGTGATGAAACCTTCAATGAAGAGAGATCAAAGCCCCGCAGACCATTCACACACCCTAGAATCCAAATAAACACAACCCACACAAAAACCCTAGCCATTAGGGTTCATACAGGAGATAAAATACCAAAGTTAAACCAAAGGATCAAGAGGGTATAAAAAAAGGGTATAAAATGACCAAAACCCTAGAAACTCAACATGGAATTGAAGGAGAGACACCAAGGAGGGAGGAGAACCAAAGTAAGAGGGGTATTGGGACCCCTTTATGTTCCAAAGTTGAACAGGAGGGAGGGGGATTTTGGGTAAATAGAGGTATAAAGTAGAATAGGGTTTTTAATATTTTAAATATATGGACTGATTGCACAATTTGGCCATATGGTTTATTAAACTATGCGCCAACCATTTGGTAGCCACATCCCTAGATGGAACTGACTGCATGACCGACCCACATAGTTTCCCCCCCAAGCACAAACCTTATAATAAATTATACTTAGGAGAGTACTAGTCACATGGCTTCCTAGGCTGGGCTACATGATTTCCACTAACTGTTCATAAGTTTGAAATACATCTATACTTCCAAAAAATTTAAAATTTAAATCGGGTCACAACCCGAACCTTGACAAAAAAGATCCAAGATCAAGAAATGAATAAAATAAAGGAATATACTAGGTTGGTTTATGACACCATAAGTCTCACTCCCTATCAACTGAAGGTTTATAATTTTAAATTATATCACATTTTAGATATCACAAGCATGCTTTCCGAAATTTCCATTTTTTCACGTTCACCCATTTTTGAAAAAAATCACTCTTTTTTTAAAATTGATCCATTTTCAGAATACCATAACCATTTATTTCCAAAATCACAAATTTGAAAAAAAAATGCCATATTTTTAAAGAACATACACATTTAGGCCACAACATAAATCAATATTCCCATTAAAATATGTAATCCTAGTGTGAGGTTATTTCAACCATGCATTCCATTGTCATCTCATTGGTTATACCCATGATAATGAGATCATGCTCCTATATGTTTCCCTAAAACACTTATGTGCCCAACTCCCTGGTAACATGAAGTTCAACATAAAACGGTTATTTATATCATTTTATATTTTAAATTTCAAGTCTCATGAATCCTACTCCTTACTACCATCCTAGCATGAGAAATAATCCAACAATGAGTACCAAATACAAGACCGATAATCAATGCTAAAGAATAGAACAAAACTACATTAACATTAAATTCAATGACTAAAAAAACTGATACCACTGGTAACATTCCATCCATACTCATTAGATTGAGTCAAGGAGTAGGTTCCAGACATCCTTTGGCGACATCCACAAGGTGTCAAAGGATGGAAATAAATGGTGAGACCATCTCGAATGGTGGGGGATAATTTTCCCCTTCAAATTAAAACAACAAACTCAACATGACAATACTCAATAAAACTACGTGATGCATGTCAAAAATGTATTTTTTCAATTCAGCAATACCAAAGGACCAATTCAACCAAACCAAAATAATCAATAATTGGAGTACCAATTGGAATACTAAAACAGAAAATATCAAGACACCAAGATAAATCTTCAATATCGCTACACTAATATCCAGACTCCAAAACTATAAGATTGTACAAGAATCATGGTGAACCACTAAAGAAATGAGATTCTTTACCTTTTCCTTTTTCCCAAAGTACAATATCTAAAAAAGAAAAAAAATTCCAAATAATGTGGTGAGAAATAATAATTAGTACGTTTCCCCAAAATTTCTTCCCTACACACACCACTATGATAGAACCAGTTAGTACATTACATAAAACAATTTATATTAATCTATCAAGGAATGTAACAATTTCCAGTAATCCAAACACATCATTACCAAATAATTTTACCCAAATCAATACATTTACAAGGAAAGAACCAAACAACCCATTAACTATTTTCCCCATTTCAAATTTTCATACCCAAATTCCTTTTGTGTGGCCACACTCCAATCATAACCATACATATCATTTCATCACATGATATCGTTGTTTCTGTGGATGGTGTAAATTCGCATCCAATCACATCCCCTATTTATAGTGGTACTTCATGCCCACATCGGAATCCTTGATGGTGGTCCTTCGCACCCATAATCCATCCCATCCTACCCATAATTATACCACATAATCCATAAATAATAACAATAGCATTTCCCCAAAATCACAAAAATTATGACAATAGAAAATTACCAAAATAATATCAACCAACACATTCCAATCTATACAACCCAATAATTTCAAATCCTAAAAATCCCAACAACATACCAGAACCACTTATATAAATCACCCATTTATTGAAAAAACCCTTATGACATTATACTTAACAAATCACACTTTAATAGAACAACATTTTCATTGAAACCATTTCAAAAACCATTCCCATAAACAAAACCAAGAAACTGATTTTAAAATCAACACTTTAAAATCCAACATTGAAGAACATTTCACAATAATATCCCATTTACCAAAAAAATCCACAGTTCATCCCAAAATGGGTTTCCTTAAAGCTTCACATTTCACATTCATAAAAATTTAAAGCATAATTAAACAATTTTAAAATATACCTTGTAGTTCTATAAAAATTGATTTGAGAGTGAAGCCACCTACCATAGGGTTTGGAGAAATCAACCCACAGCACAACCACACACAACAACTGGGTGAATATTCTAGAAAATAACCATAGATCATTTTACCTAACACCAAAAATCCCAAATCTCACCATTATAGACAAAAAAATACTACATCTAAATGTGCAAAATTAGATCTAGGAAACTGAGAAAGAGATAGAGGTATATCTAGAGAAAACCTCTAAACCCCCAAGAGAGGAGAATTACATAGGGGGAATCACCTTCAAATCTTTTTGAAATCAATTCTAATCACTTCCAAAATGTGTGGGAGACCCTCTATAACCTTGGAGAATAAGAAATCCTCAGTTAAGGATACACAAGAGGAATAATGGGGTGTTTAAAAAAAATTCCAACCAAGCCTCATTTTTTAAAACCCCACTTTTTAAGCCATCCATGGTTTAGCTGTATGGTTTAGAAAAACCTAGCAAAATTGTGTTCCTTCTACAGTATCAGGAGGGTGCCTCACATGGTTGACCTGCACAGTTAGACAAATTGTGCACTGACCATGCAGAAGAACATTGTCTCAAGATGCATGGTTTATATAGGGTGGCCACATGGTTTATAGATCATACACCTTAACTGTGTTCCATCTCCCTTTCCTCTGTCTCAACTAGCACGGTTTCTGGGATAAGTTTCATGGTATTCCCAAATCGTGCTCAAACCTTTCACCCTTATAAAAGCCCCAAAATATTCTCAAAACCCTTCCAAACTCTCCCAAACGTTACCCAACTACTTTATACACATAAAATGGAACATAAAAGGTTATATTCCTCAAACCAGGTGTGATATAGAATATCTAATTTATTCTTCATAGATGAAATTTAATTACATATCAATGACAGAAAAAAAATTAAATTAAAAGTTTTAAATAGATTTTAATTTCATATAGTAGTTTTAGTGACCAATGCATAAACATGGGAAAGATATAAATCTATATTTATATAAAATTATTAGGAAGTAAATCCAAATCCATTGAAGAAAATTTATTAATTACTAGAAGTAAATTGCATAGGAACTATTTAGGATCTCCCCTATCAAATAAAAGGGTTCACATCCTAGATTTTGAACATATTCTCAAAAAAAATGGTATAATTTTCAACTAGAGGAATATATTCCTCACTTTTGGATATAGGATCACCCTTATCAATTGTGTTATCTATTATATTATTATGAAGTTCGTTACCATCATCCAAGACCTCGAGTCTGTTATATGATGAGTTTATAATATTATTAATAGTTTCATTTCAGATGCACAAAAGGAGGGTATACATCACTATTGCAGTTGTTCTAGGCTAGCCAAGACTATGGATTATGGAGGAATTTTTCCCAAAAGACTTGATGGGACTATATAGTATATGTCAACCAAACTTTCATTGGAATATTTCTATTTTCATTCCCTTTTTTCTCATTTAGTTTGAAAAAAGTATGGCTACTAACAAGTTTATTGTCTTAAACAAGATCTAAAGGGATCCCATATTTGGAATAGTATATTTGATTAAATTTTCATCATGTAGGATAACCCATTATGGATTGTTTGTAGGAGAAATATCTTATTTTGGAAATTCAATTGGATTGTTAAGAAACTATTCTTCCTAAGAAGACTTGTTCCTAATATAAGCTTCATCAAAGTAATATCACAACCCACATTCATTGATTTTATGCCTGATTAATACCAAAGACTATTACACTCTTCAATTTAGTTGGTTGAGGAACTGAATATATGCTTCTTCAATCCATCTCCCTATATTTTATTCATTCATTCCACTTATCGTAACCTCATATGATTATGTTATAGTGAGAACACGTGGTCCAACTATTTATGGTGTAAACACTTTCTTAGAATGATGTACTTTTTAGTTTGGAGGATTTATAATATTTCATTACCCATGGATGTGGAAGTGAAAAAAAAAAGAAATTAATCTTGTATAAAATTGTATGTGTTGTGTGAGTGAAAGAATGGAGTATATTATTCATCTATTTTGCAAAGGGGTGTGGGATTGTTTTATATAGTGTTGTCTCAAATGTTGCATAGATATTGTGGACCAATTCATTTCCATTGATCATTTTATTACATCCTTCATCCAATCTCATGTATAGAGATCCTTTAGATAACCAAGTTAAAATGTCCATATAAATTTCTAATAGCTGGGTGATAAGGGAGCTTTGAAAATTTACCCAGTATAATGGTATTAAACCATTATAAAGTAGTATTAAAGATATATTTTTATCATTTTTAGCTCTCATATAATTTACCAAGAACTATGAAATCAAAACATTCATCTAGAGCTAGATCCACCCCCTTCCCCACATTGAGTTTTAATGCTTCATTAACTAGAGAATGTGGTAGTCATTGGGTGCACTAGAATGATCATAGTAAGGTTGTTAATCTCATCTTACATGATTCCATTTTTCTTGTAATCACATGTGGATGTAGTCTCATTTAAAATTTTAGGGGGTCTGTTATTCTACATTTCTTAGATTACATTGGAAATAGAAATCCTCTCATTTATAAAGATCATGCCTCATTTACTAGTATTTATCTTTTATCCTTAAAAAAATATTCTTTTTATTAGTGGTCAATGTAGATTCAACACTTCTATTTCATAATTTATTGAGGATCCTCCCATTCCACTAGATCATTTCCTACACTAGTCTGTTTATAAATGAACGATTCCCTAAGGAGTGAAGATTATTCACACCTTTCAGGAGAATAAATTTTTTTGGGTTTCTTATCTTTCAATGGATTCAATGAATTGGATTTATTATCTATTTGAATGTTGGATCCCTTCCTAGGGATTTTAAGGATATTATCTTTGGAGACTCTCTCCAACCCCACCACTTATTTCCCCAATGATGTACTTTTATTTTTCCTCTATCCCCACTTTATGTTATCATAATAAAATGTTTCAAATATTAATTTGAAATAAAACTACTCCCATTCATTATATTGATATCTAAAGAAAATGATTTCATGAAAATATATAATCATAATGAGTAATGTCATGTTTTTTTATTTGATATATAATTTTTTATCCTCCATTTTTTTATGAAATTTATAATTCTCAATAATATATTCATCTTTGAATACTAAGATTGATGGGATTTAATCAAACCATAAATCAAATTATTTATTTTATACTTGTTTTTCTACAATAATATCATGTAAAACCCTTTTAGTTACTTAATATACACCTATTATTTAAAATATTCATTTAGGTTTATCGATTTGATATATATTTGGAAAAATATGTATATCCCATGAGTTATAATTTTCAGAAATATTATGGTAGTCTTAATAATGAAATAAGAGTGAAATTTTCTTTAAATTTTATTCCTTAAAATTGTGAATAGTACTTGTACATAGGCCATTCTTTATTTTATGACACTTCTCCTTTTTATTTAAGTTGTTTCAAAAACCAAAAATTTTTATAATTGTATTCTCATTTTAATCCTTGGTATGATCTCCCATGTCATATTATTCTCAATTTTATTAATCTCTATAGTTATAAAGTCAATCCATTCCTTTTTTTTAAATAAACCTCAATAAACATTAACAAAACATATGAAATAAGTCTAGTATTACTTTCTTTCATAAACATTTTTCAAATATTCACTTATTATTTCAAATTAATAATTATTTTTTTGGTATGAACATGATTTCAAAGCCTTTATTTCTTCATTATATATTAATCCTTATATTCTCATAATAATAATATGTTAAATCAACACTATTATTTTTATGACTTCTGATGCTATTAAATTAATTAAGATGTTATTTTGGATTTAATTTGGGAATTCAATGTTGAAAATCTTATCTTGTTAGAGTTTTTATATTTTAATCAAGAGATAGATCATTTTTTATTTTTTAGAAATTATAATGTGAGTTTTTTTACAGGGTAAAATGATTATAAAATCCCAGAGGTAATATTTGTGATTTTTTTGACTTTAAATTTTAAAGGAGATGGTGATAATAAGCCAGTGGATACCCACTATAGTTCTATCAGGTACCTAGTGAGAAAAACAATGGGATAGCACCCTCTAGGTTTCCACTAGATGCCTAATGGGATTTCATTAGGTATTATAAAGGAAACTTGTTAGTTGATTATGGTATATTAGTTTCCCCATGGAGCTCAAATATTTTTTTTAAACAATATTTTTTTTCTTTTTCTCTATACTCTATTTTAATCCCCTTTTAGAGTTATTTGTGCTAGAACATTCTTATGAACGGAATAAAACTTTAATTTATTTTCCCTTATCTTACCTTATTCCATTTATAATCCTTGGTATTCATGGATGTTTTGGATCTCTAGATCGAGGTCTATAACTTCCTTTATTCTATAATTCCCAACTCAATACTTCTTCTTTGATTGTTTTGTTAATGATAGGGATTTCACAATGGATTTCTCCTAATCATGGTAAAATACATTGATACCAAGAATTATTTTGTGTATTATTGTTAAAGGGTGATTTGGAAGAGGGAACTCGTGTTTTTATGTTCATTTTAATGATGGTTCATTATGTGGTGGATATTTGTTGTATTTTTTATTTTTTTCTTGATTCATAGTTTTTATGGAATTTTAATTCGGGATTTTTTATTTAGATGTATCATGGGTCAGTTGTGAGATAATTGATGGTGTTTTTATTTAGAATTCTTTTTATTTATTTATAGATTTTTATTATACTTATTTTATTACTATTGTATGGGGATTTATTATATTTAGGGAGTCTATTAGTGATTGAATCATTAGGATAATATGGATTATGGGGTATAATGGTTTATTATTTAAACCCTCCTTTTATTTAATTAGGTTATTCGTGTGATCAGCCTACAAAAATATTTCTGAATAATTAATAAATGTAAAGAATGTAATTTATAAATATAAATGTTCTTATAAATGAATTACTACATTAAATTGAATATTTATTTATTGTGTTGTTACAAGAATTTCTTTGGTTATTTTCTAATCAATTATTATTTTATTTATATTGATATATGATATGAATTATAGTAAAAAAATTATTATTTTTATTTTATTTTTAAAGGGAATATTCATCATATAATGGTTATGGTTATGTTTCTAGATTAATTCATTAATTTTTATTGTGTTACTCAAACAACAAGTGATTTGTTATTGAATGATGTTTTTTTAGAACCATGGATATTCTATGCATGAATTGGAGTATGGTTTGTGTTTGTTTTCAATACTCAGTGGAAGTTTAGAATGTGTGCCAGTAAAGTGATCATACAGTTCAAGCAGACAACAGTTTTGAAGGTGGCGTTGTTTCTTAGCTTTTTCCAAATTTCTGGGCCTCAAAATTGGAAAATGAAGCCATGGATTGTTGGTAAATGGAGGTGTGCGCAAAGAGGAAGTGTTGCACAAAAAAGGAGGGTCGTGTGGGAAATATTTGGGTTGGGTGCGAAAAATAGCATAGTTCGTGAAATAGTGAATCAAGGTGTTTCACACAAATAGTGTTTAGGAATCATAACATCGAAGAATGGAAAAGGCATGGGCTGCGCGAAAAATATGGTGATGTGTGAGAAAAATGGTACCGATGTGAAATATTATGCACCAAATGAGAGGTTTTCCATGCCACAGGGGTTTTTCACATGGGGTCGGAGACACCTATAAAAAATAGGTGACCCCCCACATTCCGTACGGTTGAAGACTTAGAGAAGATCTGTAGTCGGATGCACATAAAAGGTTCGTGTAAAAGGGCTTGCGTGAAAAATTATGGGTAGTGCGAAAAATTCCACGTTGTGCAAAATATTCCGGCTTGTGCGAAAATTTTGGGTTGCACGTAAAAATTGATGCGGTGCGTAAAAGATTCAATTGTGTGAAAAAGGTTGTTGGTGCGCGTAATATTTTTCTGTGCGAAATATTTTTCCATGCGAAAAAAAAATATTGCGCGCAATAGTAAGTTCTTACACGCAAAGGGTTGGGGTTGCACGCAATTGTTAGTGAAACTTGTTTGCACGTTCTGGTTATCCAGTTTAGTGGTTTAGTGCGTACAAGTGCATCATTTCTGAACTTCGATGCAAGAAGAGTCTCGTTCTAAGTAGAGGAAAAGACATCAATGCGAATCTATTGAAGAGACCTTCACGTCTATAAACTGACTGGGACTTCATCAAAAGCAGTGAGCCAGGGGAGTCAATGGGAGTGACCCAAGGGACGCAGTGGGCTATCCCAGAAAATTTGTAAAGGAAGTGAGCCTGGGATAGAGTGATTGTTCCCAAACCATTGTAATCCATAAATAGTGAAGAATAGTGGAATTTGGTATGAATGAAAACCTATCGGCGTATGATCCTTGGACATATCCCTTAGTGGTGAACCAAGTAAAAAATGTTGTGTCATCTCTTTGCATTTGAATGTTTTATTGCTTCCCATATCCATCATACAAGTTAAATTAGTTCCTACCAATGTGGGAACAAGATCCATCAGTTTAAAAGAATAATTTGACACCTTGATTCACCCCTCCCCTCTCAGGGTGTCATGGGGTCCTTCAAGTGGTATCAGAGGGAGGTTGATGGTGTTTGATCTGTTTTACCACCATGGAAAATTCATCAAGTGTTAGGGGAGTTCCCCTCTTTGATGGAAGTAATTTTAAGATTTGGGATAATATAATGAGATCTCATCTAAGACCCCTTGGAATGGATGGTATTTTTTCCACTACGCAAGGTATACATGTTACTAATCCAATTGGGATGGCTATGACTGATGCAGATAGAAATATTCTTGATGTAGATGCTAAAGCACAGAATGCTCTCACCACATCCCTTTCTGATCAGATCTATCTAAAAGTGATGAGTTTCACCTTAGCAAAGTACATGTGGGATAAACCTGAAAATATTTATGAAGGAGATAGCAGAGTGATGGAGGCAAAACTACAAGTCCTTCATAATAGGTTCAATTATCTACAGATGAATCCTGATGAGAATGCAGACTCCTTCTTCAATAGAATTACTGAAGTGGTTGGAGCAATGCGGGTTCTAGGTGAAGAAATCAAAGAAGATGACAATGTGAAGAAAAATATTGAGAAGACTTACACCCTTGTACAATGCAAAGGTTTCATCCCTTGAGGAAAGAGATCTTTCCAAACATTCTCTGGATTATCTACTGAGCATCATGGTGGCATATGAAATGAGATTCAAACCAGAATATGATACGACTCAAGTGAGAAAGGAAATGGAGTTCAAATCCATTGAGAAACTGAAAATATCAAAAGATAGTAGTGGTGAAAATGATGAGGAAAAATAAATCCTTTTGCTCATTGAAAAGAAGTACCAGAAGGGAAAAGGGATATTCAATGGGAAGTTACCTCTGGCTTGCTTTCATTGTGGGAAGGTTGGTCACATTTCCTCTTAGTGTTCAAGAAAGATCGATGATAACAATAGTGATTTGGAAAACATTTAGAAGACTCCGAAAAGGTTTTTCAAAAGGGGAGACATCAAATCAAGAAATAAATTACCAAAGAAGGGTTTTTTCTGTGAATAGGAAGAATATGATAATGAATTCTATGATGATGAAGAACTAGATTTTAAAACTGGGAACCATGCTTCCATGATGGCCACTGTTGAAAAATCAGAAGATACCGGTGGAGAAAATCAGTTGAGAACTAGTACCAATCCCAAGTTGCAACTTGAGGATACTATTAGTAAGATTAAGATTAAATGTAAGAGTTGCAATAAGTGGAAATCAATTATAAAAGAATCAACTAAATATGTTTATCAACTTGAAGCTGAAATTGAATGACTGGAAGAATTGGTGAAAGTAAAGTCTAAAATACTTGAAATCAATGATGATGTAGTGGATCTGAAGCTGAGAATTGAAGAGCATGCAAAGGTCATCAATGACCTCACCTCCAGAATAGAGGAAAATTCCAAGACTGCTGAGCGTATTGAGGAGGAAGTTTTCACTATTAAGAGTAAAATTGAAAAAGATTCGATTTCAAAAGAATCAAGGTAGAAAATACATCTTGGAAGTTTCTCATATTCTGAGCTGATAGAGAGAGAAAAACGTGGATCTAATGGATTGGAAAATAATTTAAATGATCAAAGACCTACATGCATGGTAAATAGTGGAATTGGTTGTGAGGTAGAGTCATCATATGCTACAAAAAAAGGTAACAAAAAAAGGCAAACTAAAAGTGAGTCATGTGGAAATGTCATCTGAAATGCTGAAACAGAAACCCCAAATTCAATTTGAAAGAATAAAAAAAGATTATCCTTGAGCCTCCTTGAAAAAGGGGCCCTAAAAATATTATCCCACCAAATAATTAATGAGGATAAATAGAAGTGAGAAGACATTTCCTCTCATGAAGTGTCAGTTATATAGATATTTAGGCCACACCGTGTCTTATTGGGAGGAGGGAAAAAGCTATCTAAATAGAGAAGATCTGGGAGTTCAAAGGAGGAGAACAAATTAATATCCAAATTCTTTTAGAAGAAACAATTTATATGGATATTGTTTTCATTGTTCTAACTTTGGTCATAGGGATATTAATTGTAGGCAGGGAAGGGACATTCAAACCTCATACTGGAGTTCGAGAAAAGTCAAATCTCTACAACAAGATAGTGTTGCTCTTATAAATAGGTTTTCTCCTCTCGAATAAGACTTCTACTATGAAGAACCAATGTACACATATGAGATAATTGAAAGTCCATCAGTGCTCTATACTGAATCTAATGTCTCATGGAAAGAAAATAAAAAAATTGAGAGATCTAACCTTGCTGAGGTGGCCCTCAAAGCTACAAAAAGAAATAGTACCTATATTCTGGATAGCATTTGTTCATTTCATATGACAGGTAATGTTGTCTTGTTAACAGATATAAATGGGAAGGTTGATGGTACAGTATGATTTGGTAATGACAGAGCTCTGAAAATCAAAGGCAGTGGAAGTACTAAATTAGCTAATGGTGGACTAAAGAAGACTGAAGTCCTTTATGTAGATGGCCTATGTCATAATCTACTCTGTGTGAGTCAACTCTATGACTCGGGACTTATAGTTACTTTTAATCATAAAGGTTTCACTATCAGGAGAAAGAATGGAAATTCACTTATGAAGGGATGTAGAACAGCAGGCGACTTGTATCAGGTTGATATTAAATAAAATGTTTGTTACATGACTGTTGAAGAAGAAAACAATTTGTGGCATTGGAGACTGGGACACATCAATCAACAAGAGATGGAGAAAATATCAAAATTGAGGATTTTCATGGACATTCCCTACCTGGAGATTGAGCATTAAAAGTCTTGTAATGCTTCAATTCATGGGAATCTGGTATGTAGTTCATATCGGCCAAAGAATAAAAGGACATCTCATCTTCTTGATCTAATTCATGCAGATGTATGCGGGCTGATAAATGTTGCTGGAATGCATGGAGAAAGGTACTTTGTCCTTTTCATAGATGATTACAGTAGAATGGCATGTGTAATGGTCATTCACAGGAAAAGACAAGTGCTTGGCTGCATGAAAACATACCAGTGAATTGCCAAGAATGATATTGGATGAACAATCAAAGTGTTGTGATCTGAAAATGGAGG
This sequence comes from Viscum album, assembly GCA_963277665.1. NCBI lineage: Eukaryota > Viridiplantae > Streptophyta > Magnoliopsida > Santalales > Viscaceae > Viscum > Viscum album. The sequence continues at coordinate 1,531,932,815 of OY728152.1, read as the reverse complement.
GGAATACACATACATTAAATTTGAAAATTACCTGGAGAAGCATGGGATACAACATGAGGTATTTTCTATGAGAACTCCACGAAAAAATGGAGTTATTGAACATATGAATAGATAGGTGAACAACATGGAACGAACTATGCTGATTGAGAGTCGTATTCCACGATATTACTAGAAAGAGGATGTTCAAGCTACAATGTATATTTAAAATCTTACAAGACTTTATATGTGTGAGACAAAGACACCATATGAATTTTGGCATGGTAAGAAGACCACATTGAAATACTTTCATGTTTTTGGAATTAAATGCTTCATCAAGAACAAAGAAGGAAATCAAGGGAAGTATGGTGAAAATGCAAATGAAGTAATTTTCCTTGGATGCTCAATGAACAACAAGGCCTACAAGTGTTTCAACAAGAGATTAGAAAGGATCGTGGAAAGTAGTGATGTTAAGATCATTGAAGACAAAACCACAAATGCTTTACGGATTTCATATGCAGATATGATAGAAAGTGAGGATGAAAATAAACATAGAGTAAATATAAATATAGGAATAAAGGAAGGTGGAAAAACACTCTGCAGTCTCATCATGATGTTGACTTAGAAAAAGAATATAAAGAGGAAACCTTGGATAGAGAGAATTCAACTGAACCTCACAAGATAAATCAAAGAGCTGATATTGATCCATCTAACATAATTGTGGATAGGATTCCACCCACACAAACAAGGAGGATGAGTAATAACACACAATCTTCATTTATTTCAGTTGTGGAGCCATCCTCATTTGAATAAGCTGCAAAGGATGAATCATGGGTGAAAGCTATGAATGAAGAGTTAGATCAGATTGACAAGAATCAGACATGGGATCCTGTCCAGAGACCCGAATGTCACAATGTGATTGGTACAAAATAGATCTTCAAAAACAAGTTTGATGAGCATGGAAGTGTTATTAGCAAAAAGGCATGACTAGTATCTAAAGGATACTCCCAGATTTAAGGTGTTGATGTTGAAGAAACCTTTTCTCCAGTGGCTAGATTGGAGTCAATCAAGATTTTCCTTTCTATGGCACTCCAAAGAGGATATAAAATATATCAAATGGATGTCATGACAAAAATTTTGAATAGTGAACTCGATGAAGAGGTATACATTGAACAACTAGTGGGTTTTCTTCTTGGTACTAATGAAACAATGGTTTTCATACTAAATAAAGCTCTATAAAGGTTGAAGCAGGCCCCACGAGCATGGTATTCCTAGCTTTACTCTTATCTCAAGAAGAATTAATTCATAATAGGAGGAGTAGATCACAATATATATTGAAAAATTCTCCAAAAGATTAGTTCATGGTTCTATTCTACATTGATGAAATTATATTTGGTGGCAGCAGGCAGAAATCAGTGGATGAATTATCCAATCACATGAAATCGGAATTTGAAATGTCTATGATTGGGGAGCTCACATATTTCTTGGGGCTGTATGTGATTCAAAAGAAGGATTACACTTTCATTTCTCCAGAAAAGTACTCAAGAGTTATGCTTAAGAAGTTTAATATGCAATACTCCAAACCAATTTCAACTCCAATTGAAGTTGGAACCAAACTTGGAAAGCATGAGAATGGGACATCTGTAGATCCCACCATATACAAGAGGATAATTGGGAGCCTATTGTACCTGACAGTGACAAATCCAGATATTGTCTTTGAAACATTTCTAGCAGCCTGCTATCAGAGTAATCCAAAGGAGGAATATATGGAAGCTGTAAAAATAATCATGAGGTATATTCAAGGTACTCACAATTGTAGATTATACTTTGCTGCAGGAAGGGATAGTGAATTATCAGCATTTCTTGATGTTGACTAGGCTGGTGATGTAGTGGACAGAAATTCCACCAGTGGTGGATCATTCTATATTGGGAATAAATGTGTTCCCGGGTTGAGAAAGAAACAAGAAAGTACTTCTCTTAGTACTGCTGAAGATAAGTATATCTCTGCCACAAAGGCATGAACTCAACTGCTATGGATGAATCAACAACTAACAGATTTTGGGGATGAGGTGAAACAACCAATGGTAATTTACTGTGATAATAAGAGTGCCATTGATCTTACAAAGAATCATGTTCAGCATTCTCGTACCAAAAATATTGAAATCAGGTATCACTTTATCAAAGAAAAAGTTGAGCAAGGAGTGATTAGAATGGATCATCTGGGAACGGATGAGCAAGTGGATGATATCAAGACCAAGCCACTATCAATGGCTATATTTGAGAAGCATCAGTAAAACCTCGGTGTTCAACCACCTCCCAGTGCATAAGGAGGTTACGCGATTCCTGTCTCCCTAGTTTTGTTAACTTTTTTTAATCAGTTTATGGATGTGATGCAGGTTTGTGGGGGAGATACTATCTAGGGGGAGTGTGTTTTGAGATGAACAATGAACAAATACCGGTCATTGGGTTTATTGTCAATGGGGGATAAAGGAATAAATTCATGCATGTTCAGGCATGTCATGGACATGTAATGCTTCTGTGACATGATTAGAATTTAGTGTCGGTGATTGGATGAGAAGGATGTGATGGAATAATTTGGACATGTAATGATTTTGGGCCACTGTCAAAGATTTTCTTGGACATCATTGAGAATTCCAAAACACAGGAACCCAATTCAAGATTCCTCTCTTGTTTTCTACACTGATCATTGCTCACATAGACTTAGAGTGTGGGTTTATTTGATTCTTTCATTTTTGTTTTTCATGTGGATGGTTATCTATTGAATTTATTTAGTGATTTCCAACAAACCCAAAGGGGGAGATTATTGGAACCATGGCTATTCTATGAATGAATTGGAGTATGATTTGTGTTTTCTTTCAATCCTCAGTGGAAGTTTAGAATGTGAGCCAGTAAAGTGATCATACAGTTCATGTAGACAATAGTATTGAAGGTGTCGTTGTATACTAGTCTTTGCCAAATTTTTGGGCCTCAAAATCGGAAAATTAAGACATGGATTGTTGGTAAAAGGAGGTGCGCGCAAAGAGGAAGTGGTGCACGAAAAAGGAGGGTTGTGCGCAAAATATTTGGGTTGGGTGCGAAAAAAAGCATGGTGCACAAAATAGTGAATCATGGTTTTCTGCGTAAATAGTGTTTCTGAATCAGAACGTCAGAAAATGGAAACGGCATGGGCAGCGCGAAAAATCTGGTGATGTGTGCGAAAAATGTTACATGTGCGAAATATTATGGGCCAAATGAGAGGTTTTTCGTGCCATAGGGGGTTTTGCACATGGGGGTCTGAGAAACCTATAAATAAGAGTTGACCCCCCTCATTCTATATGGTTGAAGACTTAGAGAAGATTCGAGGTCTGATTCATGTAAAAGGTTCGCGTAAAGGGGCTTGCCTGAAAAATTACGGGTTGCGCGAAAAATTCCGCACTGTGCAAAATATTCCGGATTCCGCGAAAATTTCAGTTTGCGTGAAAAAGGAAAAGCTGTGCGCAAAAATTGAGGTGGCATGTAAAATATTCATTTGCATGAAAAAGGGTGTTGGTGCATGAAATATTATTCTCTGCGAAATATGTTTCCACGCGAAAAGGAAATATTGAGCACAATAGTAAGGTCTTGCGCACAAAGGGTTGGGGTTGCACACAATTTTCAGTGAAACTTGTTTGAATGTTCTAGTTATCCGGTTTAGTGGTTCAGTGTGTATAAGTGAATCATTTTTGGACTTCTATGAAAGAATAGTCTCGTACTAATCAGAGTCAAAGACTTCAATGTGAATCTATTGAAGAGACCTTCACGTCTATAAACTGACTGGGACTTCATCAAAAGCAGTAAGCCAGGGGGAGTTAGTGGGAGTGACCTGAGGGACGCAATGGGCTATCCCTGAATAGTTGTAAAGGCAGTGATCCTGGGACAGAGTGACTGTTCCCAAACATTTTTAATCCAAAACTAGTGAAGAATAGTTGAATTTCGTATGATCGAAAACCTGTTGGCGTATGCTCCTTGGACGTATCCCTTAGTAGTGAACCAAGTAAAAAGTGTTGTGTCATCTCTTTGCATGTGAATGTTTTGTTGCTTCCCATATCCATCATACAGCTTAAAATACTTCCTAACAACGTGGGAACAAGATCCATCAGTTTAATAGAAAAAGTTGACACCCTGATTCACCCCTCCCCTCTCAGGGTATTACAGGGTCCTTCGGCTTTATTAGAATACAATATCATTTTTAATTATTTACTAATGAATTCATTAATATAAATTAAAATAATTAAATAAATACATTACATAGATAACCCAAATTAATTATAAATCAATGAGAAACACATAAAATTTGGTTATGATGTTGCATTGGAGGTGACATAATACTTGGTTTTAGAAGTAAAAAATAGTTGATTTAGTTATTTTATTCTATTAAAAAATTTATTAAATGAATTATTTTTAATCATGATTAATTAAAATGTAAAACATCCTCTATTTGAGAATGGGTAACAATGGTAGTTTCTTGTAGGTGAGTGATTGGTTTTGAAGTACTATCCTATAAGGGGACTTGGGATAACTAACTAGTAATAGTTTATATAATAATAATACAAGTAATTAAACATATTTATGGTTATTTATTAGTTATATTACATAATTATTTTCTATATAATTTTCCATTTTACTAATTAATTTTTTTTGGGTTTCCTTTAATTATTTTTAGGTCATTTTTTCATAGTTTTTTTTCTGGGATTTATTTTGGTTTGTTATTTTGGATAATTTTTTCCCATTGCACTTCTTGTATTTATTAACTAACATGGTTAATTTTTTTAGAGACCTTCTTTCTCATTAATTATTTAGTTTTAATTTTATTATTTTTTGTATCAATATTTTTTAAAATTGATCTTTTTATGTGAGATATAAATATTTGAGAGTTTTTTATGGATATTGATCAGGTTAGTAAGATTGAGGGAAAAAATGTTAGTAATGTGATAGGTGGTTTTTGTGTTTATATATTTATGAGAAAATTTATTTAGGATTAGTGTGTCATATAAATATTAGTGTTTAGGAATATTTATTAGTTATGTAGTTAGATTTATATGAAATATGGAAGAGTTCTTCCTCAATCTAGACATGGATTAGTGTATTATATTTTTATGAGAAGTTTTATTGAGAAAAAAGTGTTTTAAATTAATATATAAGATTAAAATAATATATAATTGAGGTAACCTATCATCAGTTAATATATATCATATATTTATTATTTTTGTATCATATTATACATTATTTTTTATACCCATTTAAGGAGTGGTATCCCTCCTTGAGGTAACTTTTTTTCTCCACTTTTTGTAAATACCTTATATAGGATCCATGATTCATAGATGAGAATAAATATTGTGTGTGTGTCAGTGTGTATGTTTTTAGATATTTCACTTCATATAAGAGGTTATAGTATATATGTATATTTTCCCTCTAATAGAATATGTATTATATAAAATATTTTCCCGAAAATTTATTATATTTATTTTTTTATTTTTAAAAATGGTTTATTCAATGAGGATGTATCCATTTCATCTTGGTTTATAATATTACTCTCAAATAATGTTTTTATCCTATTGGTGGTGTGGGATTTAACCATTATTAATTTAGTTTATACATTAGGAGAACTTCAGTATGATATATTATTTAATATGTTTTCAATTTATCAAATGATGTTATATGCAAATTATTTAGACATATGCACATGTATATAATTGATTATTAATATATGGGAGTTGAGGTATCATGATGGTGCCTACTGGGAAATTATACTCAAACATTTAATGTGTACCTAGGTATTAATGTCATTTCACTTATGGATTTTTTTCCATATGAGGGTTCATAAACATATGATTATTTAGTTTTCAATGTTTCATGGTAGGACTCCATTTAGTAATAAATTGAGGGAGTCTCGCTTTAGAAAGATGATTCATGGGGAATATCATGAGTATTTTTATTTTCCTTTTTTTAGTTATTATATGATTATATATTTATATTATGTGATATTGAATTTGGATACATATTGATGAGTTTATTTAATATTTTTATACCAGTATTTTTGGTACCCACTGATGTACAAGTTATAGATTTTTAGACAGTCCAATGTATGAACTGGTCCTGTTAGATTTTTAGTAGAATATAGTATTGCCCTATATTTTCACCAAAGTTATTAAATCATTCCCAAATTATTTATATAGAACCTTATTTCTAGTTTAAATTGATTAAATATCAATTTCAGGATATTACAATTGGCTTAAATTTTTTTGAGGTTTTTGTTTTCATGTCTTCAAATTCATCATCCACATCAAGTTATTTTTTATGATTTTTTATATGCTCAATAACCCTTACATTATATCCATAAAATATTCTACCTAATTTTTTTTAAAACGATATTATCTTATATTAGGTTGGTTATAAATGAATATATTGTAGTTCAATCTCATATCTAATTTTCTAATGTTTTTTCTCCTAACCTAAATCAAACATGGGATGCCAAAAATATAAAAATGTTTCAAGTTTAGATTTTTTTTAAAATAATATGGTTTGGTGTCTAAATTTTTTCTTAAGAGATAATGACTTTGAATATACACTCATGTTGATATCACTTCCCTCTGAAAGTACCTTCAAGTCTCATACTTGGTTATCATTTTTCTTTCCATGTATACTATGATCTAATTATTTATTTTGATAAATAAATTTTTTGTAGAGTATATAAATAATTAAAATCATGTCTTATTACATGATTTTTAAGATATTATAAAAAATAAAATCATTATATTATATACTGATGTTTTATATAAGCCTCTAGATTTTATATTCATATACCTTTTCATGAATTCTTATGAAATTATTGAAAATTATCAATGATTTAGATTTTATAAATATAAACAGTACACATTCCATTTATTTTAATTAATTAATTAATTTTATAAAGTATTTTTCTCTATTTACTAACTTCATACTCATTGGAAAAAAATATCACAATGAATCAACAAAAGTGGCCTTTGGTTTTGGTTTTCATCCCCTTTATAAATTTGAACCATCATTATTCATTCATGATGTTCTTGTATAAAGTCTTATTATTTATTTTGATATTTGTGATATCCTAGAAATAATATTTTCAGGTTAATTACCTCATTTTACATTGGAAAATTTGTTCAAATATTCTCTTATAATGGGTTTTCTTATTATTCATACCAAGATAACACGATGTCATATTATCTCTCACTTGAATCAAATTTTCATTGGTTCTTTGGCCCTCAATTAATATAACATAGTATTTAAACATCATTGTGATGGAACTATTATTTTATTATATGAAATAATTTATATTATCAAAAAGTTTCAAAATATATAATACATTTTTTTATTCCACTGATAAAACTAACATTCTTTGAACTGATATTCTTACTACTGATTTTTAGTATCTGATGCCTTTGATTTTTCATGAACCAATATTTCTAATAGTGGAATATCCTCTATTATACTTATCAATTACATTTATAATATCTTTTTACCCCATAATTTTTTATAAGAAACTACTACCAAGGATCCACAGTTCATCATGATTTGATATATTATAAGAAACACTCATAACCAAATTTTATTGTCTTTAATTATTCTTCATTAGACATTTCTAAAAATGCACTTTTTCTTTAATTGAGTTGGAAGAATAGTGAGACAAATTATTAGACATTTTAATTTCCTTATCACACCTTCTATAAGTCACTTAATTTCACTTGAATTTTTTATCACCTCAACTTTTGGAAGTACTTTTTCTAACATCCCTTTTTTCAAATTTTGAGGTTGACTCCACATTAATTTGATATCTCTTATTTTCACTAAAAATATATATTATACTATTACTCAAAAGTTTAATTTCCAAATTTCTCAAAGAACCAATAATAGCCTTAAAAGCTCCTCATAAAAAAATTTATTTTTTAAAATAATCCACTTTAAGATTGAGAAATAATCCAGTATACAGTATAAATCAATGAAAATAAACACAAAATAGCATAAATGGGACACCCAAATGACGTTTGATCAACCTAGGTGACCTAATAATCTTTAAAAATTCAAATTTAAAATTTAAAATCAATCTAGATAGAATACCAATGAAGTTAGATAGGGAGAATGAGAAGCTACCTCAAGAATTTCACTACGAGTAATATCTATGTTCACATATCCCATCATCACACAATGGAAAACACCATCACTCAACTTCAATAACTTTATCAATGCCAGAACTACCAAAATAAAACTCATCATCATCATCACCATACAACACCAATCACACTGTTAAAGTACAAAAAAATCATTGATACCATAATAATATTAGATACCCATAATCATTGAACAATAATATACAATCTATAAAAACCATCTATACCTCTTCACATTGGATTGAAACAAATCCAACCATCACGAAATCTTACCAAACAAAAAAAATCTCATAAAAAATCATAAATACACCAAAATATAGAATAATAAAAAAAATATAAAACCCCCATGGAATCGGTATGAAAACCACCTCTTGGTCAAACACTGGGACACCCAAGTCATAGAACAATATTCCAAACCAAATAATATTATTTCTAAACTCTATCTTCATTGTCTCCACATGATAAAAGCATTCCATTAAATAAAACACACAACTTCTTCCAATAGACTCTCTTAATTTAACCTATCAAGTAACTACACTAAGACTACATAAAAGAGAAAGAATCATGGAATAATAAGAGGTAAAGTTGTCTTGGGGAAAAATAAAACTCGAGTGATTGAAACAGTAACAAGGATCAATGACAATAGTATGCACCATGCTAGAAAGATATTACATAGAAGATAAAGGAATAAACAATAATAAAGAGAAATAAATAACGTAAATAAGTTGATATAGTAGAACAAATTAACCCAACAAGTACCCCCTACCAAAAGAAATAACTCAAATAAGCATTAGGTGACTATCGAGTAAAGGAAGATAAAATATCTTCTTTTTGTGATAGAAGGATCAATGCCTATAACTAAAGGGATAGCCACAAAAATTTCCTAAAAAACCTTAATTAGAAGTTTCCTATAATTGAATTTCTCTAAACCAAGATGAAATCATGAAGAAAAATATGGTTTATAAAAAAACATAGGAACACAAAACCAATAGGGATAAAAGTGAAAAATAACCAGACAAGGAATGATATGCAAGACCAAAGTTGGAGGTGTCCAATGGAGAACATATACCGAATTGAAATAATAATTACAAAATTAAAATATATTCTCTATTATTTCCTAAAAAATTAATCTTCTATGTTTTTCACTTTTTTAACTATTTCTTATCACATTTTTTAAACCAAAACACTAATATTTTCTCTTTCATTACTTAATAGATATAATAATTTTATTTTTATTATTCTTCTTTTATATTGGAGAATATTTTTAATTTTCCTAAAAATTATTAAATAAAGTAGTGTTTTGTTTTCCCTTGTTCTAAGAAATAAATTAATTCTTTCATTGACTATATAACCTAGACGAATATATTTCCATATATCCATGACCTTTAAATCCCATGTGATCTTTTCTCATTAAGACATTTATTTTTCTTCTTTGATTTTATATATTAATTTAATAATGATTTATAATTCGATCTAATTTTAATAAATTATTTCTCATAATAAAATTTGATAGTATTTAAATAATTAAAAAAAACATTTAATTTAATCTTATAAAATTTCACAACCATGCTTTCTATACTTTCGGTGATATCATCAATGACTTTTTTTACAAAATAAATGTAAGATATTTTGTATTTTAATATACTTTGAATTTCAAAATCCATTTTAATAAAATTGGAATAACCCATTTTGAATCAATAATATACATCAAATGAGAATTTTACTTCTCTAAATTATTAATCTACTTGATATTTGTTTTTCTTCATTCGTAGAATATATTCTTTTTTTGATTTTTTATCTTTACGTTTTAAATTCATTATCATTATAATAATTTACCTTTTCATCATAAATATTGTTTTTATTATCAAACACTTATGTAATAAGAACACTTTTATTTTTATCATGTGAATTTCCCATTTCAACACATATATCCTAATTATCTAAAATATATTATTAATTTTATAGTAATTGTATTCCTGATGTCGTGTTTTATTTAAATATTGATAAAAAAATTTCATTTTTATAATCATAACACTTGATATCTTTTAAAAATAATTTCTTTCATAGATCCACATTATCATTCATATTTTATTTTATTCGACATGTATCGAGAAAAGGAAAAAACATACCATGGTTAAAGAAAATTAAAAAAAGTTTATCTTTATACTCTTCTTTTACCCTTTGAAAATTATTTTAGAGTAGGGAATATATTTTCTCATATCCTTAAAATTCTTCTTTTTCTCCTAGTATTTCATTATTTTAACTTTTCCTTCCATTTATTTTCAAACCTTTAAAGAATTTTAATGTTATTTCCTTATCCCTTTTAACATTATTCATTAGTACAAGTCATATTCTCTTTTATTCATATATAATATTACAATGAGTTATATTAAGGGATAATTTTTTAAAATATGAATCTTATAATAATGAAATTTTAAAATCATCTTTTTTCAAGAATATTCTCATAAATTTATTGAAAATGGTAGTGTATTATGTTTTTACCCATACACATAAATTGTACTCTTTATCATGCTCACTCAAATGAATAATTCATTAATGAATTTTTATTCCTCCATTAAAACATTTTTAAATTTTCTTTTGAATAATTGAAATTTTTATTCATTAAACTTATTATCTCCTTCAAAAATGTTATGATGATTATTCCATATTTGTTTTATTTAGTTTTAACACAATAATTCTGTTAGTTATTTATTTAATTTAAAAGATAATATTACATTCATTTATTTTTAATCAAACTAAATTTCATTTTACTATATTTGAGAAATTTTCATCAACCCTTTGGAAATGTGGAACCAAAATAAACATTATACAATATATCAACACCAATAGATAAGAGAAAATTAATCATAATCTCCTTCAATATATTTAATTTCCTTCAACAAAATTTGGTTATTCCCTTTGTGATGGTACAATTATGAGGATCTTTCATAGTACTTTTATAAAGATGAATTTTAATGGATACTTCAAGCTGAACCAAGGCCTTAATTGAAATTATGAAACCCATTAGGATATAATAACACTAATAGTGAGAGAATCAACAACCTAAAAAAATTTATTGTAGAATCGATTTTTCCTCAACATCGATTGGAATAAATTGATTATTATTTAAGTCACTATAATGTAATTAATTAAATCAAAAATAAATAGACACAAAGTGTTTTTATAAGATTCATAAATGTGTGTAACTAATACTTAGATAATTTTTTGTATTATCTCATGTCACATGAATATCCTATTAGTAGAAAGGTAAAAAAATACGTAAATTAGATGACATTGAACCCTTTAAAAAGTGACTCCTAGTCACTATTTCTCCTTATCCATAGATTAAAAGAATATTATATTGATATTAACTGAGGGAAAAAATAAAAAAAATCATGAAAATTAATTTAAAAATAAATTAAAAAAATCCTTGATCAATTTTAAAATAAGAATCCTCTAACAGGGTTCACTAGAGTCTCTCAACTGAATCAATTACCATATCTCTCAAATGTAGTTGTTTATTCCTCAAGGATATCCTTCTCTCATTAAAATAATTATTCCTTAATTTTTTTTATTAAAGTAGAATCCATAAATAGCATCTCATAGATTCAAAAAAAATTGGATAATGTAATGTATTTTTATCTTTAATTTATTTTTAAATTAATTCTGTTGAAAATAAATTATATCATTCCAATCTCTCTATATCTTTTCAAGATCTTAAGAGGTATAAAAATTTAATTTTTAAAGATTTCATACAAACTATGTTGTGGATTTCTATGACACGGTATAATAATTTTCTATTCAAATACAATCCAACACGGATAAAATTTTTCAACCTATATCATTATAAAAATATAAGTTATCCATTTTAGAGAAATACTAATGAAAACATACCATGGAAATTTGAATATAGAACATGGTTTGGTACTTTAATATTTGGTTAAATCTACTAAAACACCTAGGTATCATGAATAATCCTATTTATCTTAACATGTATCATATATTATAATTCACAATGATTAAATACTATGATTTTTTTTAATTGGTGAAACAAATTCACCTTCAAATAATAAATTCTGCAACATGGTTGTCATCTTCTACCATTTTAACCGTGAAAGTTTGTATTTGGTCTCTTTAGGTAAGGAATCTCAAAGTAAATTAATGTTACCACACCATAATGTAATAAACTATATTATGGTGTGGTTCTCTAAATCATGATATTTTATCTAAATATAGCATATTCTTCTCTATAGGAAATTATCTTCCTTCTATGGGATTTTTATGTTACACCACAATGTGGTTATATATTTCATGGAATTAATTATAAATTATCATTAAAAACATATAGAATTATTTTAAAAATCCGTGAGAGTCCTTATAATCTTATAAAAAGAGTTTTACATAATAAAAAACATAATAATTTTCATTAAACACTATTAAAAAAATCATGTAAATATTGACAACAAATATAATATGAAATAGAGATCATGGCTGTATCTAACACTTCTTAGTGAGGATATTGAAACTACATCATGCATAGAGTCATGTTTTATTAGATATTATTATGCCTAGGTGACAAACAATCATGTGATCAGAAAATACCTTAATAAACTTTCTCAAATAACCTATTTAATCTCATAAATTTTCTCTTTAGATATGTTATATGGATTTATAAAGATATAAGATAGATTCAAATGTTCCTATATAAATATAACCAATATAAAAATATATTTATACTTTAATTAGTTATTCATTTTTATGTAAAATATATTTACAAATGATTTCTTATTGTTCAAATTGATTTAAAATAATGTTTTGATTGGTTTTGATGATATGAAGTATATCTAACAGTAGTGTAAAATTTAATCCATTATTCCCAGAAAATTCAAAAGATGGGGTAAAAGAATAGAAATTAAATAAATTATTTTTTCAGTATATTTTTATTATAGAAATTATAAAAACCAATTATAAATAACCCAAAATTAATTTCCAAAATACTCCATCTACTAACTATAGAATCATTAAACAAAATTTAAAGAACATTATTTTTTTTCAAAGATATATTTTATCCCCTTGGCTATGTATTAAATAAGTAAATTATAGATTCATCTAGATTGTAATGAATGTGTGTGTATAATAAATGAAGTCTAAATTTTCGTTTATTGTCCTCCGCTATTAATGAATGAACCTTATGGAGTTTAAGTGTTTTAAAAATGTTTAACCAATCATTTTTTGTTTACATTATGCTCTTATAACATATTATTCATTCATTGAAAGTGTATTTTTAACACTTCAATGATGGTAAGACTTTAATTTTATTATCACATGTTGTTTAATCCAATTAAAATAATAATTTAATGGGATTGGAATTTTCCTATGTTATCAAAATTATTGTGTTATTGCCTCTTGTGATGTCACGTACTACAGGAAATGATGTAACCCATGAGACAAAAAATAATATTATATTTTTGTGTAGAAAAAAAATCAACATGAACTAAAGATTCATAATCATTATAAACATTTCAGAATGACTTAGGAAATTTTAATCACATACATTAGGATAAACTATCATAAACACTCCAATTTTAGATAAACACATTATACTAAATTTAATCCTCATTCCACATACTTATATATGACTTGGTGGAACTTTTTACTATTGAAATTGATTATGAATTCAATATATAAAAAAAATTAATGAGTATCCTTTAGAATAGTTCCAATATTACTCAAGCTATAAATGGTTCTGGAATGATCTCTATCATATATATATATATAAACATGCCCACCGGATATATCTTCTTTAATTTCATGAATACTCATAAAATTTATTTCTCTATGCAATTGATTATGACCACAATAAATAGAAAATGTATATATCATACAAGACAACTTATATTTTTTCAGTTAACCTAAAATAATTTGACTAATATAGATAAATACATCATTTGTCATTCATCTTAGTTGGTGACCATCTTAAATGTGACTCAACTAAAAATGGACATGAATTATCATTATAATTAAATCAAGGGACCATATGTTATACTTGTAATAAATATTCAATTTAAATAAAACATATCATGTGATCGACAACATGAATAACAACCCCCTAATTATCCCTGCCTAGAGGTCTTAAAAAAAGTGGTATCAAAGTATAATGGATCATATAAAGGATATCATATTAACCTTTTGTAATGTAGAATTATATAAATTATAAACCATTAAGTATATGAAATATAATATGAATGTAATTTGATATCATATACTCTGTCAAAAAAATATAGAAAATAACTCACACTTATTATCATGATTGAAATCTATGTATTCATATTATACCTCACTCACTCTAATCATAACATTATATTACAACCCATTTCTTTCCATGACAATCATATATTAAGGATAACATGGAGATATTCCCTAAGGGATTAATTATTACTCCACACTTATGTAATAAATTCTTCCCATTAGAAATAATAGTAAAGAATAATTTTCCACAAATAATAAAACCATGATACAATTTCTAATCCCAAAAATTTATAACACATGAAATAGTATTAGGATTGGTAAAAAAACTAGATTTAATAATTTATGTATTTAATACCCATGTATTTTATATTCTCATTGTTTTTTTTTCTATGTTAGTTATTTTATCAATGGACCAACTGCATTATCCTCTTTAGCCGCTGAATGAATTTCTAAATCACCCCAATAAAAATATTTTGAAAAAGATATAGTATTTATAAAGGATTTATTTATTATTTTCGTGTGACAAATTCCCCTTTTAATTTATAATAACAGTATTTTTTCACAAAATAACTCTGTTGGGATTGATTAATTGGGTATTAATCCTAAATAATAAGCTTATTGACCGGATAATTTTCATAATAGTATTTTAAGTTGTAATTTATTATGTATTTATTTTAAAATAATTCATAATTGGATATTTTATTCTCTTACAAGTAATGAAACTACTATTAATAAAGAACACAACCGAATATTGAGATATTGAATCACCTTTATTTATTTATAAGCTAACATTTTTGTAAACCTTTATTGTGAAATTCTCCTCACATCCAAAGTCTATGAATACATCCTTAATTCTTATCAATTAGTTGGGATATTATTCAGTTTAATATAGTAAATTTCAGTAGTATTTTAATTTTTATCTATTAATTATGTTCAAAGAGTAATAGATTTATGGTCAAGTATGTAATTTGGAATATATGATTGACCTGTATCATTTTTTGAGAATAATTTCCCCAAACAATAGTTTATAGACTTTAATTCGTGGATATAATTTCTAATTTCTAATATTTCATCCATATAAAATACCAAAAACATAACACTTCTCCCACTAACCTTATTATACACACAATATTCATCTATATTTTTTATAAAACTAAATTTTTTTATAGAATTATCAAATTTAATATTATAACTCTAAGATGATTCTTCAATCCATAAATGGAATTATATAAATTTAATTCTGTATTAGTTCCATTTGAAATATAAAAACATTTTATTTGTATCATATACACTTCTTTGAATAGATTCACAAAGTCTTTTTGACATATATATAGTAAATATCATAATAAAAATAAGAAGATATGGAAATAAAAAATACTACTAAAACTTATCATCACTACTTGGAAGAGTGTTTATACATAGAAAAAATCATTAATTTTCTTATAAACATTCACTATTATTTAAGCTTTATTGGTATAAAGTACACCATCCATATAATTCCTGAGTTTTGGGTAGTTTTTGGATCTATTTTATTTGATGTGTATGAGATTTTGTTATGGAATTTTGATGAAAATGATTCTTAGAATATTAAAAATGATTATTTTTTACACCACTGGTTCTTTAATAGGGTTTTTACCTTAGGGTATATGTTTTGTGGGGATCTATTTTTTATAAAATATTTTTGAGTGGTTATACCAGGATACATGGTCACCAACATAATTCTAGATACCGTGAAAGGAGGCCATGCATTCTAAGAATTCAGTACTAGTAAGTTTTCTAACATCTTCTATATTGTTCTGGAGATTAGGCATGAAAACCATTCATTTAAGATGTTTCTGACCATTGAGCTCTACATGGTCACTATTACTTTCCTTAAGACTATGTATGATGAACATTTAGTCAAATTAAAGGATATTAATTTATCATTTAACATTATAAAAACCATTGATTCATCCCATTATTTCTATCACACATCCTTATAATATTTTCTAGTTTATTTAGTGTGAATTTTTTTAACTTTCATTCCCACCTCAAAGGATCATGAGAATGGATCATTAGGTTGATGTTGGATTTATAGGTAAGATCAATATCTAGTTCTCTATATTTTTTTTCTTCTTCTATCTCTAAAAAATAGATATTTAGTTTTTAGATATGTCTATCTTTGAATATGAATTATATGATTTCATTTATCCTAATTATGTATTAAAGTATTCATCCCATCGGTGTGATATTAGATTGTGAAATTAAGGAATTTCCCAGATTAATGTGACTAGGTATGTGATTTTGATATCTTCTTGGAATTATCTAATTTTTATTTATTATTTAATTATTATGTTTTACAAATTAAAAAAAATTCTTAAATTTTTAGAAATTATAGACTTATACAAATGGGTGATTTTTAATATAAATGGACTTAATAGAAAAATAATGGGTTTTCTAACTATTTATGTTTTTAATTGAAAATGTTTATTTTCAAATTGGTGGATTTAATTTACCAGGAATTTGAAAATGGTTATTTACAAAGAGTTTGGTGTGTTATTTTGACATTAAAATGGTGTTTTAAATGATGGATCTATTAGGATACAATATTATTTGGTTTTTATTTAAATAGAATAATTTTGTTTTAAATTAATTTTCATAAATTTTTCTTATTGTAGGGATAGATTGTGAAATATTATTTGATCCTAAATTTTTGCATTTATTTCATAGGGTGTGTGTGTGAATAAAAATGGTTTTGATGAGATCTAGTCTTTAAAAACTCGAAGTATCATCCATGATGGTGTGATGGATTAGAGATCGAGTATTATGGGGAGAAACAGCTGGGATAATCAGGTTCAAAAGGTGACACTAACTAGTTTGAGTTTTAGGCATAATAATTGATATTCATACCATATTTGATCAAGATACAAATAGATTTATATATTTTTATTTGGATGCCCTGGCATGAGGAATTAATTATTATGGAAATAGGGAGTTTCCGTTTAACTTTGGAAAAAATGGGGGTTTTCTCCAGAATTTATAAATTATTTATTTCTATAAGTTTGTAAAAGAATGAAACTTTCTTGGTTTTTTGTAAAAATGGTGTTTCCAAATTTATTGGTTTTTTTGGAAGAAAACATGGATTTTTGGAATTTTTAAAATTATAGTTTGATTTAATGCTTTGAGAAAATTGAGAAATTTTATGTAAAGAATGATTTAGTTTTTAAAATATTTATGATATAATAAATGTATTAGTTTTGAAATAATTTTAAATTTATCATAAATTAATTATACTTTTATATTTATATTACTCATACACAGATCTCTATTGAGTAATTAAAGAAATCCTACATAGTTTATACACACCCCCATCATCTTCAATTAGTTAAATATATAACCTTGATTGTCCGTGATGAGGGTAAATGGACAACTTCATTCTTTATTAGTGATGAGTCATAGTTCTATGATTGTGTCATGGTATAGGACATGGTGACTTGGGGTTGAGCATTTTAGTTTATGTTGGCGTATATATAATGTATTGTTTAAACATTTTTTCTTTAAACTAAAGATTTTTCTACTAATGTTTACTTAAATGGTTTTATTTAAATTCATTTTACATTGGTACAAATTATTTTAGTTTATTATTGATGGAAAATAATTTCCCAAGGTTTAATTTTATCAACTTTTTCTTATTAGTAGCCTCTAGAGATTAAAGGAAATAGTTGAGACTATATGGTTCCCCAAATCGAGACTTTGGATTTGAGCTCCCTGATCAGGGTAATAAAACAGCATCAGAGTGTTGTTTTAAGTAAATTATTATGAAATATTGTAGGCATGATTAATATGATTGTTTAGACTTGTAACATACACATAAAAATATGTATAATAACTTTGAGTTACCAGAATCCCATATAAATAAATTATTTGGTGATAACCTCATAGGATTATTATTTATTTCATGTTAACCCATGATAGGTCAACATAGGAAATATTCCATGCATTATGGTATTCTTGGTAAATGTTTCACAAAATGGAATGGTTTTAAATAAAATTTGAATAAAAATGGATTTCAAATGGGTCCATGGTTATTTATATTTTAAAAAGTTATTTTTTTAAAAGTATTATTATTCTGAAACTTGATTGAATATTGTGAAAATTTATTTGGGATGAAATTATCTAAGGGAATAAGAATCCACATAGTTTTTAGTAAAATATGTGTATTTTTTTTATGATTATAGGTGGATAGATTATGAATTTAGATGATATATTTTTATTTTTTTAGAATATACCTCCTAGGAAATATATAGTTGGACATGAATAAGGGAAATGAGAAATAGGGTATGATCTTATAAACCCTCAACTAGTGTGAGCTATTATACAAGAAATCCAGGGGACTAGAATGGAGTTCCAATCACGATATATCGTGGGTGGAGGATAGTACCTAAAAGTTACAAAATTAGATACTCTATAATTTATTGGTGATGTTGGGACAAAGATGGATGGAGAGTGGTTTGAAAATTTCATCCATATCTTTATATATTTTTACAAACACATAAGACAACAAGGTTGGTTTTAAATATTAATTTTTATAGATGTCATCTCAGATGTGGTGGGAATAAAATGAGGAAGAAGTGTAGGATAAAAATCTTGGCAGGAATATATTTCAAAAAATCTACAGTGATCAATATTTCCAAAAAGTGTTAGAGTTTGAAAGAGACTAGGATTTACTAGATTTTGAGTAAGGGGTTCTATCTATTATAGAATAATAATCAAATTTATTTATCTAGTGAACTATTTTTCATATTTATTGGTCAATGGAAGCCTCAATGTGTGATGTTTTGAGATATGGTTATGGTCAGTGATTTTGTAGAGGACTATCCCTCTAAATATTATTACTTCAAGGGATATGGTTGAGATGGTAGTTTTAGTGGATGATAATATAGTGTAAAAGAGAAAAATGGGTACTTTTCTTCATCAATAAAGTGAAGGAATGAATTTATTTATTGGAAAAAATTGTAAGAGGAAGGACTTCTAGGGGAAAACAATTGAGAAACTTTTAATGTTTCCCATAGAAAAAGTTCACTATAATAATTTCAATACAATTAAGTGGAGAATTGGAAGTATAATTTTCTAAATTCACATTGCACAAGTTTTAAATATGTAATGGTTCTCTATTTAAAGAAATATTATAACTATTTGTCATGAGAGAGTAGTAGTGGTGCATCTAACCAAATATTGAGATCAATAATGGAATGTGATGCACCAATTTTAACTGGGACAATGACGTTTCATATAGTGTGAAGAAATTTTTAAAAGGATAGGTGGAAATTTCAAAAACATAATGGGAAAAATTCACTTTTGAGAAGGTTCTAAAAGACGTTAAGGCTGGTGCAGGTCCATCTATGGTGCAAATTACCATCATAATAGCCACTAATTTTATTTTTTTCATTATTCGATATTGGATAATCACATTCATTAATCTCTATGAAATTGGTTTATCTATTTGGATTTAATGTGTATTTGGAACCACATTCAATGATAATTGATACTTTATTTGGTGATGAAGTTAATAAAGGATTCGAATGTTCTTATTACTCTATCATTATTTTAAACGATAAAATATCATTAGACATATTTATTTTTTAGATGAAAATGTACAATTTCATTATTATTATGGATTAGTTGAATCAATGTAATAACAAATTGACAACTATAGTTCATAAATTCGATTAATGGAAAATATGGAAATATCCATACATTCAATGAAGGTAAGGATATTTAATAAAACATGAAGGGTATAATAATCGAAGATATTAGATAAATAACTTTTCAATTAAAAATATTATTCATTTGATCAATAAAAGTTAATATTCCACTTTTACTTCATAGTGTGCGGGTCAATATTAAGTTATTTTTATAGAGTATTTCTCTAGATTACCACATATGAGGATTATTTATTTTTCTATGGAATTCATGCCTAGGAAAAAAAATATTTCATTCCCATATTATTTAATAGATCCAAGGGGGTTATGAGAGCTTATGTTTTAGCTAGATGAGCTTGAAAAAAATGCATCCAGTTGTCCATGTGTGTAGAACCCCATATTTATGATTTAGTCATTTAAACTATTTTTAATAATATTTTATTAATGGGTTACATGTTTTTATTGATTATATGTGGTCTTTCACTCTCAAAAAATGAATAATATATTTTAAATATATTTTTTTGTTTATGCAAGTGTAAATGAGTTTAATAACTTAAATATCCTTAATAGAAAACTATAAGGGAATTATAAAATTATGTTTTTATCTATAAGGGAGAGTTTTCGTATTGGAGATGTAATTTTTATTTGGTTTTAAATCCTATTTTAGTCCAATATTGGGACTTAAACAAATATTCATTAAAACCCTATCTTCAAATCTATTAATATATTATTAATATCTCTAATTGAGATACTAACTGTTGAGAAAATGTAAAACTCTAGGAGGATATGGTTTATATATTTTTATTCTTAGAGGATCCATTATATTTGTGTAATGGAGGAGGATTCATGATCCATCGATGAAAAATCATAGGTCTTAGATAATTTTTATCATCAAGGTATGGAATTTTTATTTTTCACATTACATTATTATTCATTTGAATAAATTAATATTTCTCCTTCTATAGTTTCTAGAAATATTGTAAACATATCATGATTATAATTTTTGAATATCAATGTTCTTGATTTTTTTGGAATATTCAACAGAGGTGAATATCATAGATATGTTATGTTATATTAATTTAAGAATTTTCATTTTTTTATGTTCTCTATAATTAATTTTGTGAATTATTTAATTTTACATATTTAATTATGTATTTATGTAAATGATTTTGGTGGGTTAAATTACAATGACCATTTATTTCATTATTTTCTTATTTCCCTTTTTCATTCCTTCTCTTCCCTCATTATGAAGGAACATAATTGACCATTACAGTGGTTTATGGTTCAAATATGATACCGACTGTATATATTTCATGTAATAGAAGAGACTAACGGTTGACATTGGAGTGTCATGGTGGTTATGAATGTGTGAAAAAGATGTATAGTGATGGATCAGGTATATGAAATGGATCAAGTTGTAGTTTTTTTACTAAGGGTGATATCGATGATGAATAGTGGAATGGACTTCTACCATAGGTGAGGAAGAGATATCAAGATGTATCATATGGAATGTTGGGCATAGATAACGGTGTGAAAGGAAGTGGTAGTTGAGTAATCAATGATAAAACTATATCTTAAGAAGGAGAAAAAATGACATATTTTTTAGTCCAAAAACCACATTCCATGTTTGGTTTCAGTCTACAACAAGGGTTTCTATTGGAGAGTAAAATATCATACAATATGTCATGGAATATAATACAGTTTGTGAAATATTTTGAGAGAGGATAGAGTTTCACATGGAATATAAATATCATGTAATTTGTTAATATAGGTTATATTTCATGTTTGTTAGGATACATGACCCAATGTGTATTAGAGTACACACCTATCTAACACCCCTCCCCCCCTCAGGACTACCTGTCTTGTGGGATAATAAATATTTGGTGTCTGAGTGAAGACATGACTTTGGATTCTGGAATTATGTTCCCAGTTAACATGTGAATTTCAAATGATTTATCGAACAATAGGAACACTATGTAGGTTGAACCCATATAAATGGATAACAAAAATAATTGTTCGGCCACTTCTTAGGGTTTACATTACATGTAATGTATATAACATGTTATATACTATGATCTACTTGGTATTTTCCATATCTTTTCATCGATTAATTAGGATCAGAAAAGTGAGTAATCCATCGTGATTTTTTTCTATATAGTGCACAATTTTTTGTGTCTCTTTACTATTAGATTATGTATACAAGGTGTTTTTGGAATTTTGAGTTACTTTTACTCTTACAGATTTTGAGTGGGTGTAGTCATGGTTTTTGAAGCATAAATGGTTTAGGTAACTCACCTAGATACATGTCTATTCTAGAGTTTAGTTCCTCAATATACATGGTGGAGTTCTAATACTGATACACCACTCATAGAGTAGGTAACCCCCTCAACCGATATGATATCAACTTGATGAGTTGTGTGTCCTCCAAAGGGATCGATACCCCCTCTATCGACGTTCACTCCTCAATGATGTTTAGGTCATTTAGAAGAATTACAAATAGATTATTTGGAAGTTATAGAAGTTGGGTAATTTGGATTCCATGTGATGATTTATATTTTAGATTTTTTAGTTCCCTTTAGTATTTAGTTTTTCTCTTAAGCTATGAATATTGGGTTCCTCCTACACATGGTTGTCTTGAAACTTCAAAGAATATCTAGTTTTCTTTTATTTAAGATGATTTTTGTTTCATTCCTCTATTATTATTTTTTGTGTCTTGTTATGTATGTTTATACTTAGCCCTACATATGTTTTATTTCAACACGTGTTGTGTTACTTCACATGAAACATTTTTTAGAAGTGAATTCAGTAGATATGGTGATGGTGGAGAAAAATATTGGAGGAAATAAATAATTATTGTGGTTATCAATGATCATATTGGGATATTTTATGTTATAGAGTTATACCTATATTTTTCAGAGTATGTATTAATTTTGGGATGTGGGGATTTTTTATTTTCTTATACTCTATATTATTTCATTTGAATTAAATTTATATATGGATAGAGTTTGGTTCATTCATAGTAAATTACAAATGATAATTATGTTTGTATTTAATTTTTGTATTTATCTTCCAAAGATATATGTTTTTTTATTGGTTTGTTAGTCTAACTTTCACCATGTTTGAGATAGTACTTATAAGTTCTAGTCAAATTCCCCTACCTAATGGAGGTAGACTTGAGGTGTCATACTCATCTTACTTATATCCAAGGTGGGGTCCTGGTGGGTCAAGTCATGCCAAACTGGTATCAGAGTGGGATTTTATATTGGGTAGAATTTGGATTTAGGTGTGTTTTGAGGTTTGGTTTGGTAACTTTTGAAAAATGTTTCCATGTGTCTTCATTTATGTTAATATAGTAGGTAACCCTGTATAGATGTGAGCAATAAAAATATACTCTCTCTATATAATTGATAATTTGTTAGTACAATAAAAACTCTAAATCATTATTTTTAGGGAACAGTGGGATGGTAGATACATCATGCAGTAAGCCAGTTGTGATTTTCCCATGTCTTTTTTGAATCATATAAACTAGGTATGCTTAAATAATAATGGGTTAATTTTATTAAAAATATAGGATTCCATCACCTAGATAACTACCTCAAATATAGAGGTTTGTTTTGTAATGGATCATTTCAATGCTAAACCTCTATTGGATAATCATTTGAGTGACGAGGTTTCAATACAAGGGCCTAGATAGGGTGTATCTCCACCTAGTGATTAGATGGTATATCATACACTAGTTCAATAGATAGTATGCACACCCATATAATTGATATTAGTCTCCATTGTGTTGGATGATACTACAAGTATATTGAGTGTTCTTCATGTGTTCTGGTAAGAGATTCCTTTTATTTTAAGGTGTTAAAAGTGAAATTGAAGGAATTTAGGGAGAAATGTTTTATTAGATCTCATGCTTCCCCATGGGTAGCGCCTATTCTATTTTCAAAGAATTTGGATGGAATTTTAAGGCTATGTATTGACTATATCTGATTGAACCAATTGAAAAAAAATGACCTCTTCCAAGGATAAATTATAACCTCAACCATCTAAAAGGAGTTAAGGGGATATTAAAGATCAATCTCAAGTCTAGATATCATCATTTCTGTTTTCATTATGTGGATATCCTATATATGATTTTCAGTTGTCTATATAGTAATTATGAGTTCCTAATGATTCCTTTTAAAGAGTGTAATTCCTCTACTTTTTTCATAGTACACATGAAATATATTTTGCAACCATTCCTATACTAGTTCATGTTGGTTTTCATTGATGAAATTCTCATATATTCTAGGATAAGGGATGAGCATGCTAAGAATATAAAGACCATCCTAGAATTTCTTTTAGAGAAAAATTTTTATAGTAAATTCTATAAGTGAAAGTTCGGGATTAAAGAAGCACATTACATGAGGTAATTCATCTCATAGGGAGGATTATTAGTCAATCGCAAAAATATTAAGGTTATGATGTCATAGGATCTACACAAGATAGTGTTTTATGTGTATAATTCCTTTAGGCTAGTGGGATATTGTCATATATATTTGTATTGAATTTATCAACAATTTAATTCATTATGGAAGTCCATACTAAAAGGGTTATTACTTTAATTTTCTCTAACTGATTTCATATAACCTTCATGGATAAGAAGTATAGGTTTTCCATTTCTCAAGTTCTATAATTTACAAATGAAGGAGCCAACTATAAGGTGTTCAATTATGATTTGAGGTCTAGGATGTGTTGTGTGGTGATGTAGAGGTTGGACATGATTGATTATGGGTCCATGAATTTAAAACCCCCTAGCATAACTATTTGACTCGTGACTTATATCCTTTAGTGATGATATTTTCCTTAAATAATAATAGATACCATCTTCTTGGTGAGTGATTTTTGGTCTACATGGATCACAAGAGTATCAAGTATGTCTTCTATCAATGACATATCTACCTTAGGAAGACGTTATGGCCAGAGTTATTATAAGATGTTTAATTTGATATATTATATACTCTACGGAATGGGAATTTGGTGTTCATTGCCTTTATAGATAATGGAGTAGGCATATGAGAAACTATCCTTATTGTAGTCATTTTTGGGGGAAGAGGGGGTCATTTCTAACCTTTTAACGTTGGTAGTTTCCCCCACACTTCTTCATCAATTAATTGAGGACCAACCTGGATACATTTATTTTGAGATCTTTCATGATCTAGTATTCTCAGGTGATGCTCTTATAGATTCTATGAAGGTGGTTTCTTTGGTCAGAGATGTATGGAAGGGATGGGGTGAATTTTACATTTAAAATTCAAAAGTAAAAAATAATAATAAATTGAGAAATATATTGAGTGTTGTTTAATAAAATTGATCTGCTTTATTAAGAATAATATTTAATTAAATTTAGTGTGGAAACAACCTATTGAAATCTATCAAAGTATGTGAATCAATGATAAATGATGAAATGTAATAAAGTAAATAAAAGTGAAAATTCAGTTGATAAGGAGTTTAGAAATAGCTTGATGTGAGCCCCTGCATATCCACCCTTTTACTCAAGAGGTCAATAATCAAGAAACCAATTCCTTGTAATTGTGGTTTCTGAGAACCCTCTTGATATTTTTTGATAGACAAGGAACATGATATATAAAGGGGATGATAGGAGAGAGGTTTTCTTTATAGAAACCCATTACAAAGCCACTCACAAATATCTTGGATGGATGAATGAAACTGGGGACGATATATTTGTGAGAAAATATAATATCCATTGAGAGATTCAAAAATAAATAAGGCTCTTTGAGAGGTTTTTTATAATGATACAAATTTAATGTTGATTCATACTTGAGAGCATTGTTGGAACCCAAGGTAATATTCCAAGAGGCAAGGGGACTCATTTTATAGGTTCCAAGAGGTGTGGTAACCTTTGAGAATTTTATAGTTATAATAAATCCATGGAATAATTAATTTAGGGTCTATTTGACCATAATTAATGTAATCTCAAAGCTATTATTGAGACTCCACTAGATACCTGGTATTTACTAATGGGTAGTCAGTGATCTACTTAGGGATACATGTTACAGGAAGGCATCCACTGGCTGGAAAATACAATTCCCCCAAATGGTCAATGAAATACTTATTAATTGTTTTTCTAATACCTTCACCTTTGTTTGACCAATAGAACAGTATTGTTGGGTCGGTGGGACTCCATCAGCTAGATGGGGGAACTTCTGGACAATAGTGGTTCTGCCCCCATGGCATAGGTTAGTCGGTGGTACCTTCAATCTTTCATCGTCATTAATAGACACATATAATTACTTTATATGACTTATAAGGTTCTTCTAATAAGATTCCATAGACTTGAAGTATGAAGAGAGATATGGCAGAGCCTTCAACAAGACTTAAAAATATATTTAAGTAGAAATTTAATTTTATCACTTGGTAGTTAATAAAAAACACTAAAACTCACTTAAGAAAAACTGTTTGAAATAATGAGGACTATTTGTGATCATAAAAACACTATGAAAGAGAAGATAAAAATTCAAAAAATCATCCACTTTTAGGGGAATACAATCCTTCTAAATGAGTTTCAGGAGGAGATATCAATGGAGTTTCATACTTCCATTTTGGTGGCACATCCTTGTGTGATTAAGATATGCCAGGATCTCAAGAGAAGTTTTGGTGTCTAGGAATAATGTTTATAGTATATATGGTTATATCAAAATATATTACTTATCATCTACTGATGTATAAGAACTAGTTTCCACTTATTTTATCTATTAATTGAATTTCTAGATTGGTTGTGAGACAGTATATTGATGGACTTTGTGATTGAAATTACATATTCACAATAGGGTTGTAATGATATATGGGTTATCATTTATTAACTATCCAATTTCGATCACTTTATATCTATTTAAGAGTATATTTCTATGAAGTGTTTGGGATACTTGTGAAACAAGGAGATTATGTTATTTCCTAGGATTCCCTTAATTATTTTTTTGGAACATGACATTTAATACACCTCATAGTTTTTGAATATTTTATTAGAGAATCTTGGAATATTGTCACAATAGAGTATAGAAGTACACCCCTATAAATATAATAAGATTTAGAGGACCATTCAGGTTCTCAGTGATATTATACAAGCTTACATCTTTCTTTCAGCAGGCATTGGGATGATCACCTACCTTTACTAGAGATTTTGTATAATAATAGATACCACTCCACTATCAGTTTGGTTCCTTTTGAGGACCTGTATGTGATAACTATAGGTCTCCCAATTTTTTATGGATATTTATGAGTTTTTTAATAGGTCTTGTGCTGTTGAATTTGACAATTGATAAGTTTTGAGTAATCTAAGAGTGTATGCAAATAGACTAGAACTATCATAAGTCTTACAGTGATACAATATGGGCAACTTTGATGGTCGAGAGGGATACCATGTATTCTTTAAGGTATATTCATAATTTGAATTGAGAAGTTTTTATCAAGGAAAAAATTTACTCCCAAGTTTCATCAGTTTTTTCCAAATCTTATGTGGGGTATGCAAGGTTTATTATCACTTTCTATTAACCTTGTAATTCGATTGAGTGCATAACATATTCATCATGTCACAACCATGTTGTTATGTTCATGATCAATCACACATTATTGATTGAGATGTTATGGAAATCAAGGATGAAATTAACTTTTTTGATACCAAGAGGTTTCATGTCATTATTATTGGATTAATGAAGAATTTGTTGAGTCAGAAGTTAGAATTCTTATAGTGTCGAAGTTTTCTATCAACACATAAATCAATTTATCTTATAGGAATAGTTTTTGAGTCATTACATAAAATTATCATGGGGCTCCATGAGATATGTGTCCATACAATACTCTTCTAGGAGTAATGATGATAAACCACATCAAAGCTTATAATCTTCTGTGAGAAACTGTAATAGACCTTCTATGCATACGAACATGAAGTTTTGGTACAGACCGTCCAAGTGGATGGATCTTTGTTGAGTATGAGCATGGATATTCTGTATAAGAAGAAAAAAACATATGTGTGTACAGTAATGGGCTTTACATAAGGATATGAATCAATAATGGGCCTTACATAAGTGAAGAAAGGGAGATTGTGGGTGACATGGTATATAGTGCTACCATAAACTAGAATATGGTTATGCATAATACACCGATATTAAAAGGATTACACATTATGTTCCTTGAAAATTTATTTTTAGATTATGTTTGAAATAAGTAAAAAGGATGAAAATAAAATAAGTTGGAGTCTATTTTCTAGTTGATGAAGTTCATAACCATGTATATGAATCTACATATATGCTTCATATAAAGAAATACATGCCTATAGTATTTCTCACATAGATGAATCTATATAATAGAATAGGATAGTACATATTTTAATTTACCTGTATGGGTTATCCAGAATAAGGTAATCTATTGACCCAAATGTTCTATTTTATATACAATCTGACCATGTAGGTAAATGGTTCATGTATATGATTTTTTTTATGATAATTGGCCATGTAAGAGAATTTCTTCATGTATAAAAATGAGTCTTGGATGGGATTCGACTATGTTAGAGAGAAAATATTAATGTAATAATATGATTTTTTTTTCATAAGACATAGTCTAAGAATATGAATAATCCTCCATGATTAGATATTTTTAGGTGTTTGTAGTTTCTATGGTATTTATGAGGAAGAACTCCAAGATTGACGTTTCAAAGATTTTTTATGGTGTCTTAATTGGGAAGATGATTATTTTGTGATTTAATGTGGAATAAGTATAGTTTTAAAGGAGGATGAAGAGACTATAATATATCTCTAGGTTTATATGTAGTTACAATTAGTCATGGAAGAATTTTCTTATGGAAGATATTATGTAGACCAGATCCATTAATTTTGGTAGTTTGGATTCAAAAGTATGTACATGGTGTCATGTATATTTGAATAAAGAAAAAATAGAATAAGTAACTATACCTACACGTTATATAATTCATAATTTTTTCATAATATGTTGTACGTGTTAATATTACAAGGGGGTAGTGAGAGAGAAATAAAGAAGGGGTTTTTGCTAAATGTTGTGCAAGAAATTGAAGAAGAATAAAAACTAACATGAAAAAGTTAATGTGTGAAGAATCCCAGTAGCATAGCGATGATGTTTTGAAGTATATTGGTGAAAATATATTTCATTATTGAAAATTATGTTTCTTTATATCAATTTTTCAGATCAAATTCACTTTCAATGTACTATAGTTCAATGCAAGTGATTTATACATCTTGTTTCTATAAAATGTGGTGATGTTTTTCTAGTGGACTGTGCAATCTTAGATTATTTCTAGATCATTCCAAGGACTATAAAATATTATTTATTAGTGAAACATGTAAATTCATATGTTTATATGGGATTTTTTGAATGTTGTTTTTAGTAGACTAATTTCTCTATAAAAGGATATGAATTTTGTTTCTTGAAAGAATCAATAATAGAAATCGTTGAACATAAATTCACCCCACTCACCCCCCTAAATAGTCAAATAGATCCTGATTTGTCCTTAAAACAAGTATCAAAGGGGGGTCCCATCATTAAATATAGACTATTTAAATCTTGAATAAGAACAATATTGGCATGGATGTTCATAACTCAGTCTATAGTATGGGGATTCATGTCTTAAATGTGGACAACTATTACATATTGAAGGACAAAATGTTACCCAATCTATTATACATTAGCTCTAAAGTTTTGGAATTTGATATAAATGGGTTGACTCATCTTACTAAGGGTGATCCCTTAATATATATCGACAATAAGAATTTAGGGAATGAAGGAGGATCCATAAATTATATTATTTCCACTCTCTCAAAAAATAATTATAAAGGGTTAAAGGAATTGGAATGAATAAAGGAATCTGTGATAAGTTGAATAATATTTAAAAGGAAAAATGAAAGTAAATAAATCTAAGTTGCAAATTTGGATATTGAAATTTTAATATTTAATTATGGGTGATTATGAATATTTTCATGATTAATTAACAAGGGTTAATGATTGTTTAAAAATATTAATAAGCCGTAGAAAAAATTTAATACTCAATAGTTGTTGAAAATATATTCAGAATTATTATTAAAAAGTTTGAGGCTAAAGTTTTATCAATGGAATATAGATATCCGAAAAAAAATCTCTAGATTAGTTTGATAGTATTATCATTACATATGAGATGAGAAAATATAATTCTTTCAAAATTAAAGGAAAGGGTGATCATGGAATCACTTTTAAATCAAATAATCAAGAAAATTCAAAGAAAGTTGTTATTAAGAAAGTGGTTATTGAATCTGATTTATAATATGAAGTGAGTAATAAGTTCAATGAAATCTATTTTTTTATTTTTTTTGGAAATTATAAAAGATTAATCGGGATGTATAAGAGAAAATTTCCATTTATGTGCTTTATCTTTTCATCCAAAAGACATTTTGGTGCAAATTTTCCAAGACTAATGGAAGATGAAGATAATGATGAAGAATATGGAAGGTAAAGAAATCCACTAAATAATAAGACATAAAACCAAAGTCTTATTCTAAATTAATGGATAACAATTTCACATAATATAAAAATATAAGTGTTCCCTCCAAATATAAATAATATATTTATAGTGAATATGAAGTGATGGATGAAAATTTCAATGATAAATGTGTTGAGAAGTTGTATTTTTAACAGGTGAGTGATGAGAGTTTTACCAGTGATAAAAGTAATAAATATTAATAATAAAAGGGTAAAAACTTGGATATAATTCATTTTAAAATTATAACTGAAATAATTTCACCTAAAATTGAAAATTTAGAGAAAGAGAAAAAGAAGTTAAAGAAATATGGTTAATCTACAAACAATCAAGGGATAGTGCCTAATGAAGAAAAATATAGGCCGTTAAAAGAAATTTTAAACCCAAAGAAGTATATTGATGAATATAAAATACTCAAAATAAAGGTTGAATAAAATATAAGGGATAAGGATAAATAATTTCACCTTGTACAGTGGAAACTGTTTGAAGGTGAACAAAGAATATCAAACTTTAAAAAACAAATTTCATAAGTTCGTGAAAATTATAAGGAGTGTGAAACTCAATCATATAAAAAATCATCTTTAAAGGATATTAACATGTATAAAGATATTTTAAATGTTTTTTAGGGGAATAATCAATTCAAAAGGTTTGTTTATTTTTCCAAAATAAGTGAATTTCAAAATTCTAGAATTTTTGTGAAAAAAAACTTTAATGTAAAATATACTATAATTAGATACTCTAATATGGTTAAAAATAAGTCTAATATAAAGAATAATATTTCCTGAGACTACCAATTTTTTTTCACAAATATGATCAAAGATTGGTGGTCAAAAATATATTCATAAGTAGATACACAGTTCTAGATATCATGCATGTTTCAAAGGAAAATATTACCTTTATGGATATTATTGGTATTGTGGTGGATTTGGACACATAGAAAATATGATATTTTTAAATCAAAAAATACTAAAATTGACCCAGGATAAATTTTTGGTAGATTTTTATGGGGAGATAGTCCACTCATTGAATACAGAGTCAATATTAGTTATAAAAATATAATTTAAATATTGAGAATAAATTCCAACATATTTAAACTATATATTAGTGGTGTGATTAGATATGAAAAATTGATAATCATATCTTGTGATGTTTCCATCCCAATAAGGTTTTGATGAAAAAACTCAAAAGTCCTAGGTGATAGAAGAAAAGTGAAATGAGAAGGCTCTTGAGTTTGAAACTACACTTAATGCTACAAAAGTAGAATGTAATTGGATTTTTGATAGTGTGTTTTATTTAAAAATGACCATAGATTTAAAACTATTAAAGAATGTGAAAGACTAAAAAATGGAATATTAACTTTTTGAAGTAATGATTATGTTATTCTAAAAGGCATTGGATCTGCTATCATTTGAAAATAAAAATTGAAATCTCAAATTTCCTTATTTTTTGAGGGACTAAAACACAATATGTTTAGTTTTTCAAATCTTTGTGATTATGGAAAATGAATTTATCTTCATAAGAAAAAATTTTATTATTAAAAGTACAAAGGTAGGGATGTTTCGCCAAGAAAAAAGTGAACCAATGGAAGTTTATTCCAAGTTAGTGATGCACAAAATTTATGTTATCTATGTATGAAGAAAATCAATTATGGCATAGAAGTATAGGACATATGTTCTAGAGAATCATGAACAAGTTAAGAATGTTGAAGTGTTTGTGATGTTCCTAATATAATAAGAATTATGGATTTTTATTTTTTTCATATTCCAAAAAGGTAATTTCTCAAATTTTTAACATAATATGGTTGACATACATACATCTCATACCTTGGAACTTATTCATTCAAAAATATATATATCTATAAAGAAGCAATATAAAAATTGGTATAAGTATCATATTTCCATTACTGATGATTTTACTCATATTAAATGTTTTATAATTTTAAATCATAAATCATAGTATCTCAAGATGTTTAAAAGCATCATGAAAGGTATTGAAAATATATTTTCTTACTCTATAAAGAAGATCTAAATCAATAAAGGTTTTGAATATATAGGTGGTATGTTTCAAGGTTATTTTGAGAAGAATTGTTCTCATCGTGATATCAGTGCACCATAAACACTATAACAAAATAGAGTATCTAAAATAAATAATGTAATATTGGTTGAGATGGCTCAAAAAATACTGATTGAACATGATACTTCTTCATTCTTTTGGAGACAAGCTATTAGTGCAACAGTCCACATCCAAAATTACTTCTTTTATATACCCAATTCAAACATGTCTCTATAGGATTTGTATTATAATAATAACCCAAGTTTGAATTATTTAATGGTGTTTTACATCCACTGTATTATCAAAGTTAAAGGTGGGAATATTGGGAATTTTTATCAAAGAGTTTTTGTTGGCATCTTCTTTGGATACCCTCTAAAAGGAAGAGGATACTGATTCTATAATAAGGAAACTAGAATAATTATTGATTCAGTTGAGGTGAAAGTATTAGAACATTAAAAAAGGAAATTTTCACTGTCATCTACAGATTTAATAAGTAATGATAAGAATTTTTATGTTAAACGACATATTAATGTCTCTAACAGACTGATGATGTGGAAGTTTTACAGGATGAATATGATGATTCATCTATTTCATGTAATGAGGTAAAATTGTGTTTATATCATCCATGGATGAGAAATTAAGTATAAGTTTAAAATATCTTTGGGGATTAAGGAAAATAACTTCAAAACCTATGAATATATATGAAAATTTCACACACCTCTTTGATTTAATAGGTTGATCCCAGAGATATTAAAGAATTCTTATAGAACTAACAGTTCATTGATGACATAAATAATGAATTACATAATATTGAGAAAAATGAGACATGGGCACCAAATCCGAAACCTAAATATAAAAATATGATTATAACAAAGTTGTTTTTTCGAAACAAGGTGAATGAAAATAGTGAAGTAGTAAAAAACAAATAAAAACTAGTTTGTAAGGGATATTAATAGGTCGAAGAAATTGACTTTGATGATACCTTTTTTCCCAGTTTTTAAAATTTAAACCATCAAAGTAATTCTTTCTATTACTATAAAAATTAAATATAATATTTTCCAAATAGATTTCAAATCATCCTTTCTCGGTAGAGAGCAATAAGAAGAATTTTATATTGAGTATCCAAGTGGTTTCTTTCTAGGAAAATAATAATACTATGTGTGGAAATTGAAGAAGTATTTATATTTGTTAAAGAAAGCCTCAATATATTGGTATTACAAGTTTTATTCCCATTCATATAAGCCAAACTTCAATAATGAAATTGTATAATTAAACCTCTATATAAAATAAAATAAAAAATGTTTCTCTCATTATGATTGTTTGTGTTGATGATATCATATTTTCTGGGAATAATTAAGAATATTGTAAAGGGTTTTATAAAGATATAGATGATTTATTTTAACATTATATACTAGTATAAATGAGGTACATTCATAAGTTTTTTTTATCTCAATAGAGGTATTATATTTTCCTATCGTAAGAAAAATATGTCAAATATATACTTAAAAATATGGAATAGAAAATTAAAAACATGATTCCATGACCATATTAGTGGGAAAAATATGTTTATGGATGAAGTATTAAGGTTTTTTTATAATAAATAATTTAATAAATTGATTTTAATCTAAATCTATTTAACAAAATCTAGACTAAACCTTGTTTATGTTGTTACCCATTTTATAAGATTTATACATGCACTAAAAATGAAACATTTTTTATAGATAATGAATTATCTAACCCATTAATGAAATTATATAATATGGGAAAAATATAACATAAATAAAAATTTAAATTTGTTTGGATATGTATATTAATACTAGGTGGGTTGTGTTGATAACAGGAGATCCACATCTGAGGGTATTCTTTCTTTGAAAAGTTGTGTGATTTGGAATGCAAAGAAGAAATTTTTGGTGACTCTGAGCACTAAATAATATGGATATTCAGCTAAAACTCAAGATAAAACATAATTAATGTGGATGATGAAAAATATTGAAGACTCTTTGGTTTATATAAATTTGTTATTTCTCTTAGGATTTTGTAATTAAAGTGTTATCAGTCTTAAAAGGAATCTAATTTAACATTCAAGATCAAAGATAATTCATATTAAATATGAATTCATTAATGATATCGATCAAATAAATGAAATAAATATGGAGTTTTTTATATAATAATAGGTGGATAATATTTTCAATAAATCGTTATTGAAGGATTCCTTTTAAAAGTTTAGGATGATCATGGGTGTTCAACTTCGCCCTTTTCTAGGCTAAGGTATGTGTTTTCCATTCCTTCTATAGTTTTTCTTTTTGATATTATAATCAAATGGGGAGAAATATTAGTTTATCAATATATCCACTAATATATTACCTACCAATTTAGGGAGATCGTGTATTTGAGAAAATGGGGTAAGCTATGATGTCATCTTGTGTATTTTTTGTGAATTATTTTATATTTTTTTGAAGTGGGTGAAGGAACTATTTCTTATAAGTTAAATTCCATTTTTTTAGAAAGATGAAATGAAAAATTTTGAGTAAAGAAATAAATTCATAATGAATTTTAATAACTACTTTTTGGATAGTGTGATATTATTATTCAATAATTCATGTTTCCTATATTAATCTAGATCAAATAGGCCTTGAATTTTTGGATAGTTATGAATTGATTTAGTGTCATATCTTGACTAATTTTTGTTCTATG
Source organism: Viscum album (assembly GCA_963277665.1). NCBI lineage: Eukaryota > Viridiplantae > Streptophyta > Magnoliopsida > Santalales > Viscaceae > Viscum > Viscum album. The sequence continues at coordinate 1,531,897,449 of OY728152.1, read as the reverse complement.
GTCAGTAAAAAAATTAAAAAGGGTATTTTATTAATACCAAGAGGTTCTATGTTTTGGTTTTTGGATTAATGAATAATATGATAATAATAACATGGGAATGCTTATAATATTATCTTTTATTGCCCACACGTAAATTAGTTTATCTTATATGAATATTTTTTGAGTCCTTTCACATAAATATAATTGATATTTCATGGGAAAATATTTCATGCAATGAGATTCCCTGAGTAATTATGATCAACTGCAAGAAGGCTTCTAATCTTCATTGAAAATCCTGTATAGAACTTCTATGTGTATGAACAGAAACTGCATTGAGAGACCCTCTTTGAGGATGAATCTTCCATGAGTATGAACATGGATCTTATGCATGAGAATCATAGATAATATGTGACTATAATAATGGACCTTATATGAGGACATGAATCATGCACGTACCTTCTTTAAGGTAATAAGGAGCTATTGTGATTAGCATTGTAGGTGGAGCTACCGTGAACTAGAATCTGATGTCTCATGGTATACTGATCCTCAAAGAATTATACATTATGATATTTTTCATCAGGATCCTTTTAAAATTATTTTCAGATAATGTTTGAAAGAATTAAAAAAGAATAAAATATAAGAAGATGAATTCTAGTTATTGGTTGAAGAAGTGCAGAACCATATATGCGACTCTGGATACCTACTTTGTGTAATGAAATATTTTCATATGGTATTTTTTACCTAGAAGATTCCAATTAAATAAATAGGATACTATATATTTGAATATACATGTATATGTTTTCTTATATAAGTTAATATATTGACCCAAATATTCTATTGTGAATGCAGACTGACTACTTTGGAAAATTTTCCATGTGTGTGATTTTTTATAGCCTATAATTGGCCACATATGATAATTTTATCACATGTGTGAATGATTCAAGAATATTATTTTCCTATGCCAGAGAGAAAATATTTAAATAAGCGTATAAATTATATGTAATCCTTAGGATAAGAATATGAATAAGGCATTAAGACTTATAGATTTTTAAGTGTTTGAGGTTTTGATGTTATTTGTGAGGAAGAATACTGATATTTATGTTACCATATTCGTTTATGTGGTTTTTTAATTATAAAAATTATTTCATAAGATTAAATGTGGAAGAAATGAATGTTTAATAGAGGATGAAGAGTCCTTGATATTTTTTATGTTTTAAAGGAAATTAAAATCTATTATGGAATCAGATTTTTACATAAGTTGTTATAAAAGAATATATCTAATAATTATATAAATTTTAATTCAAAAGAATCTATATGATGTTATTAGATATTTGAATATTGAATAAAGATAAGAAGTAATTGATGTTTTATGTTATATAATTTACAATTACTGAATAACATGTTTTGTGTGAGAATGTGAGAGTAAGTGAGAAAGAAAAAGAAAGAAAATGTTATTTCTCATTGTTGTACATGAAATTGGATAACAAGAAGAGATTACTTGTAGAATCATAAGGGTGATGAATCCCAATAGCATAGCGATGACGTGATGATGCCTGTTTGTGGAAGTATATTATGTTGTTACAAAATATGTTTCTTTATATCAATAGTTTTAAAATCACATGAATTATCAAGGGAATATAGTGTAGTAAAAGTGATGGATATACCATGATTTTTGTAAACCATATAGATTATTTTCTCGTGGACTATGTGATCTTGGATTATTTCCAGATTATGCCAAGAACTAACTACTCTTACTGAGTAGTGAACCCTGTAAATTTATATGTACTTATGTTTATTTTATTTTGTGTTTACAATATTTTTTTCTCTCTAACAAGACACTAATTTTTCCTTTAAATCTATAAAACATAAAAACCATTGACTACTTATTCACCCCCACCCCCTTAATGGTCACACAAATCTCAACTAATCCTTAAATGTTTTATAAGGTACCCCATGGAAATCATGTGATTATGGGAGAATAATATTTATGGGAGAATAATACCATCTATGTGTGTCTTATGGAAATATATTAATCTTTATAAGTGCTCATGGTAATTCTATAATTGGATACAAGCTCAGTGTCCTTACATCTTTGAGTGAGTAATGTTTCTTAGGATAAAATCCATAAAGGTCAGAAGCATTTATAAAATAGAAGTTTTTGTTTAATCCTTTATAATATTTTCAATAATACATGATTATGGGGTTTACTGGTCGGATTGACTTTATGTTATCATAGTTACTTGATAAAATATTTATTTTTTAAAATATATTTTTTTGTCTTGTGCATATGTGAATGAATTTAATAATTTAAATGTCTTAAATGGATCCTTCTAGAAGAATTTTTACACAATGGTTGTGTCTATAATGAGAGGATTCTCTTAGAGGATGTCATAACCCAACCCAATGGGGCATGATTCGTAGCTACCCAAAGCCTGCCTCTATAGGTAAGGGTCTTAGAATAAGCATCAAAAGGCATATCTAACATGGGGAGGCATTTAGCTAGTGTAGTTGTACACGCACCCCCGATCATCTAAACGAATAATTTCATAGAAATAATAATAAAAAGATGAAAATGCTAGAATATAAACCAAACATGAAAAATATCTTGGTTGTACAAGAGTATGAAAGAGTAAACTAGAAAAGAAAAGGGAAAAATACACACCCAAACAAAAAATAAGTCCCAACCTAACAAAACTTTAATGTGAATGTTATGTGATAACCTATCTATTGATCTTCAAGTTCTAACCAACATAGGCAGTCCAAAGCACAAAGAATCTCTATGCTCCCCTAAAGTCACCGCCAACCTATCTAGAAACTACATAAGACATGACACGTGTGAGAAAATCCCATGTAGGGGTGAGTATATACATACCAAGTAGGACTCCCTAAAAGTTAAAGGGGGTTAATTAAGAGACATGATAGGAATAGACAATAAACAACTCATCCTTATGAAAAAGAGTAAATATATTTAAAAAACATGTATACATATATATATATATATATATTCTGAAACCAAAGAAACCCAAATGAGAGGGAAGGGGATATCCATCTCCCATCCCAGTCTAGCAAAAGAGTGCCAAAGAATCCTGAAGTCCATCAAAGATGCCTAGAATCTCATGTGTCTGCCCAATAGAAAACATCCAATTCAAGCCACACATTTCCATTCAATCTCATAGTCTATGGGAATATTCTATCGGTATAGGACTCATTATCTGGTTCAAAAAGAGGGTTCCACTTAGAATCTGTCGAGGACCCATTCCCATCCTGGTTTTAGAGTTCAATTTTGATGGTCGAAGACCCATGCCTATCCCATCTAGAGGGTTCCACTCTAGTCATCAAGGACCCAGGCCCTTCATAGAAAGTGTGTGCCACCAAAAATTCATAAAGGACCCATGCCTAGCTCTTCTGGTGGGTTCCACTCTCATACACTAGGACCCATGCCTACCCTAGTAGTAGGGTGCCACTTTAGTCCTAGAAGACCCATGACCTACCCAGAAAGAGGGTGTCATTCGGAATCTATAGAGGACCCATGCCCATCCTGACCGGTGGATGCCACTCTAGTAGTCAAGTACCCATTCCATACCTAGAAGTAGGGTTCCACTCTAGTCATCGAGGACTCATTCCCTTCACATTAAGATAGTGCCACTAGAAATCTTGGGGGATCATGTCAGATCACTCGCATCATCGATTGTTTCCTTAAATCCACATTGTAGGGTTCCATCATATTCTAAATGAAAAAACACTCACGATAAGAAAATAATGGGACAAATTCCAAGTCAAAATGAAGGATATATGAGAGATTTATGTTTTTTAAAAAGGAATAATGGGGGTATAAAACTTGCAGGTGGACTACACAACGTTTCCAAGCTATCCAGGATCAAGAATTGTTCTCATGGTCATGGTTGCGTACATAACCCATGTTGATGTACTTTGGAACTTGGTGTGTGCATGGTCACAACTAGAACCAAGTACTCCTGGAGTATATGCTGAGTCCAATAGCAGAAGGTATCATGGTGTGTGAGGGTCCCACATGGTGTTTGATAATTATCCTGCTTGAAAATCATATCCATTGAAGCATAGGGATCACATGTTGTGTATTATTTCGAACTACATGGTGTGTAATTTGTATTTTTTAGAAGTTTAGATCTAGTATCTATGATTCAGATCCAATCATTACACCTTCAAATTCGGCCTCATCTCCTCCATTAATGGTGGATATATACTTAGGTTAAGGATTCCAACCCTTCGGTGGTCGGAAATCAAGTTCCTAGTGTTCTCGTGTCAACCCGTATGTGACGTCACACCATCACTAGATATCGTCAATCTTTGATCTAAAATATAAGAAAAAAAATTTCAATATTCCATGATTCATCCCCATATCCATGTTGGGTAACTTATTCCTTCATCGCCTAGAAAATCGATGTGAATCTGAGGGTTTGATCATGCTCTGTACCACTCGACAACATCGAACTGATGCCCTTATGGGCCAATTGGAAACTAACGTATTGAATCAAGGGAGAAGATAATAATAAAAAGGGTTTAACCATCATTGGAAAAAAATTCTTGTCCAATGAATACAAACAAGAATATTTGGGGTGAGAAACAATAAATAATAAAATTAATGTTCAATACATGGGTTCATGAAATTGTCCAAAAATTTCATATATCAAAGAAAGATATTGATCTTGCTCAAATATATAATCAAATGTGGAAGAATCAACAAATTATGAGTCCTTCCAAGATATTGTATTATTCTTCATCAAATTATGTACTCTCCAATGATTGAGAGGGGTCTTTGAATTTTCTTCATCTCGATCTGCTCAAATTTAAAACCTCATCCTCGTCGAATTCAATTCACCAATTGAAGAAGAGGTAGAAAGCTCTTGATACTCCAAGGGTTTATGCAGTAAACCCTAGGGTATTTTCCATATATATGGATTTATATAAAAAAACCATTGTGTTAATTTAATTAATTAATTAAATTAATAATTTAGTTAATCCACTAAATGTACCACCAGTGGATGTATTATCTAAATTCCCCGCATTATCTTATGTTAGGTTGCACCAAGGGTAAAAATCACATTCAAGTCTCAACTGTGGTCTCAAATTTCTTATTCAATCTATTATTTATTATTTATCTCATTTTCAATTAATTAATTTTTTGTGCATAATAAAAAATATATTTAATATTTTTATAAAATTAATTCCGGGCACAAAAAAGCCTTAGAATTGCACGTTGTCTCTATTCCTATATCAAAAAATATATATAGAAATATTTCAAACTCTTATAACTAAAAAAAACTAGGTGTATAAAGAGGAAGTGTAATTTTCATTTGGGTTTGGGGCCTAGTTCAAGCCTCTTTTGGGAATTGGTTAAATGTATACAAAAACCCTACCTTCACCTCTATAAATATATCTTTGATCTCTTTAATTATAAGATTAATAATTGACACAAAATGAAACACTATGAGGTTAGTGTTCAGTTATTCATGTTTTTAGAGGATCCATTTTATTGGTGGAACAGAGGAAGACTCATGAGCCAATGATTATGAATCTTGATGCTACAATAATTTTATCCATTGAGGTAAGATATTCCATGTTTTCCATTATGTCATTCTTCATGTGAATTAATCTATATTTATCATCTTATAGTTTCTCTACATATTATGAAAATATCCTGATTATAATTTCTTAATATATATGTTCTTGTATTTTTTAGGAATACTTGATGGAATTTAGATCATGGATAAGTTGTAATATATTAATTTTAATAATTTATCTTTTTATCTTATATGAAAATAATGCTTTAAATTATTAAATTTTAAATTATGTGTGATAAATGTGTTTGAACAAAGATTTGGGTGGATTGAATTATACTACACACTAATTCCATTACTTTTGAAATTTCCCTTTTTCTGAACCACCCCTTCCTTCATGAAGAATGAACATATTTTTACTTCATGATAGTCAATGGATCGAAAATTATTTTGATGTGAAAGATAGCACAGAATGGTAGTAGTGAAGGGATGAAACCAGTCTGGTGTGATGGTGGTCAATGTGTAATAGTGGTTTTTGAGGATGGATCAGGTGCGAGAAATGGATTCAGGTATTATCATGACCCTCACCCTCTAGGAACCCCTCATGGAAATATAGTGAACATGAGAGAGAACCCTGAATCATGCATCCTATAGGTCATAAGTTAGTGAATAACACCAAGGGTATAAAACATACAAATGGGATGTGTTACCATCATAATTCCTAGGAACATATAAATAAACCACCAATCAACTCCACAATATATATAAAAACCAACATCTCATAATTGATGTAAATTTAATATAGTGGAAAATATCCAAAATAAATTCAAAAAGGAAACTCTAAATGTAGTGACTCCAACCACAGCTCTATGCCATGATCTAGTAATGTCTAACTCAGTCACTAAATCCCACTAAGAACCCAAAAACACACACACACACACATATATATATATATATATGGGTGATAATACATGTATACTTAGTAGGATCCTACTCAGGGCCTCTAATGAAAACATGTAAGAAGCATACTAATAACTCAGTGAATAAACTACCGAACTAATACATACTTACATCGAGTGAAATATCACCCATCCTCACAAGGTCTCACTCACCAAATATTGAATCCAAATATAATATCATAATATTAAAATAATATAGAAAAGGGTACCCCAAAACAACTTTACCACTGGTTTGTGATTCTAACACCCCAAAAAAATGTTATGTGCTTTCATCCCTTACTTAACTATGAAATCGCACATCGTAACACATACAACAAACACATTCTATACACCACTGCAACCATAATCACGTATCAGCATCCATATCCCATATCACTACATTATAGTAGGGTATTATGAACATGAATAACATCAAACTCATGTCCTCCTTCAATCATGAATGACCCCCCACTATGTATCAAATCCTCAGTCACATCATCATCTCATCATCATCACGTCACTATCACAACTGCAGAATCATGTCATCCAGAATATTTTATAACACAACCGTAATCCATCATGTATTGTATGTATATAACTACTTACATTCATCACTCCACGTACTAATCTAGGATGTAGGGAGAGGAATAAGTAGTATCTAACCATTTATCCTCTCTCCAACCTATATGATTAGGAAAAACACCTAAAACCCAAAACATATGGGAATCAGTAAGGTTATCAAAATCGAGTTCAACATGAGAGAAATCAAAATGAAAATAAAACATATATCATAATCACACACATCTCATCCCAAGAGTTTGTACCAAACAACATTAAAAATACCCAAACCATCACCACATCATCAATATTAATCACTAGTACCTAATTCCATATCTATTATACAACCAAACCCATTTTCCCACAAAAAATAAACACATCAAGTCATTATTCCCTATTTACTCACGTCGTTTATCCATTTATATATTTACCATTTTACCAACCACATTACATTAATTATGTTATTAAATTATTCATTTTTAATTTCAACCCGTTAATTATCCATCATCCATATTCATACCAACCATTTAACATTCATCAATCATTAATAGTTTTTTAATACCACTGCATATTAAATTATATCCTATATATGTTACCATATTCATCCTCACTGACCACATTCCATACTATCAGACATATATAACACATCCCAACAATAATCATGTAACCACTATATAAAATTCCCCATTAAATATGCCAAAATACCCCATAACAATAAAAACACATTATTTTTTCACACCAAGATTCATTCCACATAACAACCCATCCACCTTTCTAAACCACATAACCTTCCATCCCCCACCACCACAACAACGATCACATTCCTACCATGAAATCCGAGTCAAACCAGTTGTAACACAAACTATGAAACCCATGAAAATAGACCAAAAAATCTACAATATTCTCCAACCATAACCACACAAATAATAGAACTATAATAAATTATACCAGCATAAAAAAACACCTAAATTCAATAATAAAACGCATTCATACTTTTATTTTTGAAACATGCATTCATATTAATTCAACACAACATACATGATAAACGTCACCACAATACCAAATTTAATATCATAAATCATTATAATATTTAAGTAATTAAAATTTAAAAGAAAGGTAATTTTAACAATATAATCACAACTACAATACATATATAAGAACAGTAAGAAAATATTCTCAACAACAACATCAAAAAATCCATCAATCATAAACTATTTCATAAAATCATGAAAATACGTGTGAATCAACATATTTCATTCAATTTACATTATCCCATTTATTATATTTAATAGTATAATCCGTAAAATCCAAATAAAGAAATGAAAAACATGGTAATTCCATAATTTTACATAAATAAAAGGGATAATCCATGAATCCACTACCTTAACTAAAGCTTCAGAAACTACTACGCAAGAATGTGGTTATGGAGATTTTAATAAGTCCAAGAATACATATAGAGAAATCAAAAACCAAGAGTATAAAATACTCCCTAAAAACATGTACTAAGACTAAAAAAACAAAATATGATCTATTTCTACAGTGAATCCTAACAGAATGGTAAGTAATGAATCTGAAAATAAGAGAACATAAATCACCTCAGACCACAAATGGTTGATCTCTTGAAGAAAAGGGATAAATAAATTAAATTGAAATCAATGGACTCTAGGTAATTATCTCTGGTCACTTAGGGATTGTGGAAAATAAAGAAAAAAGGAAGAACTCATATAGGATTTTTAATTTATAATAAAACTATAAATTTAAGTTGTTATTGAATGATTGATCATGGTTATGTTATGGAAGGTACATATCGAATGAAGCTCCAAAATCTGTATTGAGATATACTCAACATTCCCCATCTAAAAATCATTCAATCTAGTTTATTTAATATAACCAATCTAGGTCATGGAATGAAAAATATCACCATTCCATGACATCTGAATTCCTGAACATCATGGATGAAATCTCAAACCAATCCATGTCATAACCAAATCACAATGTTGTAAAGTTGGCTAAAAGTGAGATCCCATTAAGTCAATCCTCTAGTCTTCATGGTATAACACTATTGATCATGACACAATAAAATCATATGTATGGTGTATTCCCTTTTCTAAAATCCCCTTCAACACCCTTCACATATGACCAAATCTACCCTTCCATGACCAAAATTTTATCATCAAAACAAATGGCACCTAACTCTTAAGGCTTATACCCCAATCCATGAAACATAATCATTCCACAATACAAAACTTCATGTTGTGACTCAACCCTTTATGGAATGATACACAAGATGAAAAAAATACCTTTTCTTCTATCCAACTATTCACATCGCGACACACAAGGCCATGTTGTGAAAAACTTCTCCATGCTAAAATATCATCTCCAATTGCACCTTTTTTTCTTCATCTTTATCTTGAAACCTCATATACCCAAAATAAATAATGTAACATTACAAGAAGGTTCAAACCATTACATTATATACATCCCAAATTATTTTGTTCCTTTATAACCAAAACTAACCCTAGGAAAAAATAACATCCACTAAACCCAAATGATCCCTGAGGGATACCTCTCAAATAGAGACAACAACACCACCTAAGCACAAAGTATCACAATAAATAATAAAACAGAATAAAAATATACATAATAAATAATATCAAACATTATTGAACAACAAGGTTCAAAATAGCTCTAGATAATAAGCACAAATCTAGGTCTCATATTCCCATGTACATCCCTCTAAACCACCATTCATCCAAAAAACATGAACCAAGGGATGCCATTACAAAGAAAAATATTCTCCAAAAAATTCTAGAATCTCAACCAACCACTACATGAATGTCAAATCATTATCTATACCCAACTATCCCAAATTGATGATGTGGTCATAATCATGAAGATATCTATGAAACTATGATATATGGAAGGCATTTTTGTTCTATTAAAACTATATGGGAATAGTTAACTAATCTTTAACCTAAATGATGTGATCCAACACCCTAAATAGACTGATAAATACAAGAGAAATCTTACTCCCTTAGAGAAACCTTCATTTCCCAAAATGATGGGAAACTATCAGGAACACACTATCTCTAAAATTAAACTACATATGTCTCTTCCTCTAATCAGAATAAGACTTTTAATGGTTATGTTCTACTTTTGTCTAATATTAAATCATTTAAAACTTGTGAATCGTGTTTTACACCACATCTGGTCTAAAGACCATTTACTCCGAAACCATGGTCAAAAATAATGAAGATTATTAATTATACCCATAAAATTCTTTGAATGGTTCCATTAAAATAGAATAATGGTAGCTATTACTTCAAAAAAAACATAACCAAAGATAAATTTTTCACATATGATCCTATGAAATCCAAGACATGGGAGAGAAAAATATCCTCTAGTATCTGAATGGTCAACTCTATCTAACCATATATCTAAGGATGGAAGGATGTTTTAATGCATTTTTGAGATCCAAAATCACATTGAATATCACCCCATACTCATGAGGTAAAATACAGATTTTGATCATAGATGATGGTTATCAGTACCTCATAAAGATATACTATCTCATTCACATGCCTCTTTGTTAATGCCTATATACCACAAAATTACCTAATCACTAATAAATTAACTAATTTCATCAATCAATATATTTTCTCCAAAATAGTGTTTCATCCTCTATAATAATAAGGAAAATATGTGATGAAATCCATAAACATTTCCCCCCACTTCCATTCAGGGACATCCAATTCCAGTAAAAACCTTCTAGAAACATGGTTATCTACCTTCACCTACTATCATACCAAACATCACATAAAAAACTCAATAAAGACCACTTATTCAAGGTTACTAGATCTGACTCTCCAGGGCATGGTACATCTTATATATAATAGGATACATTGAAAAGGTGGGATATAAAACACATAAAGAACCTCCCCATTCATCACCAAAAGAAAAAATATATCTTAAGAACAAAATATGATTATGTTTATCGTTTAACAGTTCCATAGGAGAATTACCATAAAAGTTTCTATATCATATCACCTCCAACTTCAAGTATCCCCACTAATACTCCTCCACTATCTACAACAAGGATGATTTCAACGTCATTTGGTACAAGAACCTCTACCAAAAACCTCCTATACATAAAGATGCATATCCAAAAAATCATCTATTTCTCTCCAAGAATCTTTGTACCCATGAATAATATCTCATCATGAATTACTAATTATTTAATTACCCACTATATTCCATTTCCCTACGGTTTAGAATATCTCAAATTTATATTATTGTAAGAATTAAATCCACCATCATTGATGCTAATTTAAATCCCACAAAGTGAAAATATACAACAAGTTCTTATGATCTAGGAAGGCCACAAATAATTCATGATGAATAAATACCTTTAGGTATTCAGGGAAAATAAAACTTATTCTAACTTCAAATTATGGGTGGAATAGTTATTCTATTGGGAACATAACTAGATAGACCCATGTGAGATCACCTACATCTGCTACATTAGAACATAGCCGAAAACAAGATGAGAGACATCATATAAAACCTAAAACATAACTTCCTCCTCTGAAAAATGAATAATATGATCACTAATCAAATTATCTTTCAAGTGGTAAAAATTTGAATGACCCTGATCAATCCCTACAAAATCATATAATTCCAAGTCAAGGATATTAATGGGGATATAATCCAAGATATGTCTACCTTGAATCTCTAATAATAGGTCATGATACCAAGTAAACTAAAAGCTACTATAATATTCTTAGGAGCTTCCCAAGAAACAACTACCTCAATATACAATGGATCAATGGTTACTCCCTACTGAGACACCACACGCCTAATAAAATACACCTCATAAGTCCAAAACATTTATTTGGGAAACCTACAATAGAAATCATGGTGTTGAGGTACTCCTAAAATATTCCTAAGATGCTTAGTATGATAATTTAACAAATTTGAGTTCATGAGTAAGTATTTGATGAACACTATCATGAACTGATCTATGAACTCAAGAAACATGTAGTACATGGGTACCATAAAAATATATGTGGTGTCTTTAACATTGAATGACACAACCATGAACGCAATGTTCCCGTATCAGCACCTAAAATTATTCTTCAAGATATCATCCTTTAACATCATTTGATGATACCCAAACTGTGTATAAAAATACATGCTATTTACACATTTTATAACATGATTCTTAGACATAAATATCCATTAATAAAACACAAGGATCATAAAGCATTAATGTCTTTTGAAGGTTGTGAACATATTACATATAAGTAATCTTAAACATGGAATCTTTATTTTATTCTCTATGTTGAGCTCCAAAAATCTATTTGAGCTACTGAGACTTTAAGTGGTAACCTGGTTAATTCATAAAGAAATGGATAATCGTAAGATCTCATTAAATGAATAAACCTATTAAGGAATCATAAAATGTGAATCAATGGTATAACAAGATATCATAAAATAGAAGGCTCATTAGTAATTTCATGGAAGCATATCATGAAGAACATGGTATCATAAGATCATGAAATCATAGAAAATGTTCCACAAACATAAAACAAGACATAATCATAAGTCAAGGCTAACTACCAAGACAACATCACATGATGTAAAGAGTCCCATAATGCATCAGGTTTACTTCCTAATCCCATACATGATGTCTCACAAGACTAAAACATTACCCAATTAATTGGAGATCTATATGGGTGAACCCATCATAACATGTTCATAATATATGTCTATCATATAAAGGAAATCAATAATGAGGCATAACATAATAATTTCCCATAGAGATAGAATGGATTATATAATATTTCTTCATATCATATTCAATGGAAATTTTATTATGAATTAATTTGAGAAAGGATTATAAGTCATGTATTACCCCATCAAGGGAAGGGATAAAAAACTAGTTATATATGTAAGATATATATATACATAATTTAGAAGCTATTAATAACATAAAAGGTCATTATCCATGATGAAAATATTTTTAAAAAACCATTTGATGAAAATAGACATTTCATTTTGAGAAACATCAAAGTATTTCATATTATATAGAAAATGATTTTAAAATAACATTTTGATCAGTTCTTAAGGAAAATAACCTTTCCATTTTGAAAACACTTATTGAAAATCTAAAACTTTCTCAAACATTAAATAAAACATTTTTCTTAAATATCCATTAAAATATAAAAAAGTATTATTTAAAACATTGAGTGGTCATGAAGGTGTAAGAGTTAGATTTAGGAAAAATATTTTAGAAAAGAAAATATTTCATTCACATTTTTGTAAGAAAAGATAAAAAAATACCTTTTTTGAAAAATGATAAGAATATTAATTTTAAAACATTTTGTAAAAACTCCAAACAAGGGTAGAATTTAATTTAATGATCCTAGAGGAACATTAAAACATTTAAAAAAAATAGGAAACATGGATATAGAAGAAAAAGGGGTTTTCAATATAAACATCTCAAAGGGGTAGTATATAAACCTCATAAAATAAGATAGGCTTATAACAAAACATATGTATCAAAGAAGGAAAATTGAGACAAAAATATCTTAAAATTTTCATATCATTGAGGTGATAGTTAACAAATGGGTTTGTTAAGTGTAAAAAATTTAGATCCACCCAGAGATAGTTAAAAATGAAACATAAATGAACCCAAATTAATTTCACACATAATTTTATTGAAATATAATCAATGAAGTAGTCATATAACCCAATGAATGGAAATTGAGTTAAAAAACCCTTAGCTCATGCTTCCCTTTAGATGAAAATAATATTTAATTATCAAAATAATATTATTATTTCTAATATCTTATATTATTTGTTTATAAAATATTATTTTATATTCATTAATAATCTTTCATTATCACTATTGTTTCGAGTGTTAATTGTCTTGTTTTATCCTAAATGTTTCATAATGAAAATTCATGATCTTAAACACAATTTATAGTTCCATCTCCTCTAGAATGATATCAATTTTATAATTATCATTTTAATTAAATAATTATTTAATATAGTTAATCACATTGCTTCATGAGGATGGTAGGTCGTACGTACGCACGAGTGAAATTATCATTTCCTTAAAGGGTGAAAAGTTAAGGAAGTAGGATGTAAACTAATTTACCATAATCAATATCATTTCATATATATTACATATATTAAATAAATTTATCCTTTTGATACCTTTCATGTAAAGTGTTAGTGAAAAATGAATCACATCCCTTCACGAGGAAAAGTCTTCCATACACCTGAGCGATGTTATCAAATTCTCCACAGAATTGAGAGTAAGAATGTATATATGATATTATAATTAAAATAATTTAATTATATCATAAATATAATATATAAAAATTAGATACATCATTAATATAGTCATGATAAGCATTTATGGAAAACAAATTAGGTCAGTTCGTGATGCTGTTCTCCGTTGTACACATGATCAACAGTTCCATTTCCCATTTGAGGGAGGAGGATATTGTTCTAGGCCATGAACATTCATTAAAAATCTTAAGTATATTTAAGATACTTAGATTATTGAATAATAATGGTTTAAATATATTTTAATGAGGTGGAAAAAGAAATAAATAAAATACTCAATTAAGGATGTTACTTATTCTTCACCAAACTTCTTTTGGTTTGCACCAAAATCCTGCCTATATTGGATTTCTGACCAAATTAAGAAATATATGATGAGGGGAGGGATTTCAGGAAGTTATTTGGGTTTGGATTTTCCAAAAAAATGGGGTTTTTATTTTTTTAAAGGAGATGATAATGGGTGGACTTTTATATATGGGGGAGACGACACATTGAGTATTTATGAAAAAAAAATTACACCCATGTTTTTATTAGGAAATAAGGCTCCAGTATCGAAATTTTTAGAATAATAGAAGATATAATGAGGTTATATTCCCATAAATAGTAATTAGAGATGTTTTGGGTCATTTTAAACCCTTATCTTTTTAGTTTAACCTCCCAGTAAACTTGTTTTTACCATAATAGTGGTAGATAGTATTTACTATTTTCACTATTAATTATGGCCAAATATTATGTTGAAGTTATTAGAAAACATAAATTATTATTATTAAAAACATGGGATAGATTTTTACAAATTAAACATAAATAATTGTTAAAATTAAATTTAACATTAAACCCGAAAATGTGTCAAAATGGTTTTTCAAGAAATGGATTTTTTAAGGAAATGATGATATCATATTAAAAATATGACAATTAATAATAATTATATGAATTTAAATTCAAATTTATAGATTTATAATCTATAAATTTCAATTAACACTTTCCTTAATTAGGAGTTATTTTACTTATTTAAAATGGATAAACATTATAAACATTAGAAAGGTTTTTAGAAAAACAATGTTTTAAAGGATAAAAATAAACTTATACTAAAATCTAGTATAAAGATGATTTAAATGTAATATATTGTATTTAATATAAATAGAAAATACTTATGTTAATTTTAAATAAAATTTAAATATTAATGTGACTTAATTTATTAAAAATATGTGATGATTTTTTGAAAATAAGTATTTTTTACTATTCATTGAAAAATTAAAAAAATTCTTAAAATCCAAAAAATTCACAATAAGTTAATATCGATATGTTGTTTTAAAAAAATTATTTTCATTTTTTAATATTAATTTTCTAAAATTCCTATAAAATAATTTTAAATTATATTAAAAAAGTTAGACTAAACAGCCTTTTAGAAAAAAACTGTTTTTGAAGAACCATTTCTTTTTCTTTCAAATAGTTTTTATTATTTTTGTAATTTTTGTAAAACCATTGAATTTATTTTATACATGTAAAAAATATATAATTTTAATTATTTATTTATTCATTTTCATACCCCCCCCCCCACCCCCCACACTTAATTCATAGGTAATAATTTTCATCTTTAAATAACAATATTTAAATTGTGTATCATGTTTCATTTAAACATAATATTGTGTGAATCCCTAACTTTAAAAGAGATAGAATTTATTTAAAAATAAATAAATCATTAAGTCTTGGGGTTATAAATTATTTTCTAATTTTTGTGTTTCATTTCATATATTCTCTTTAACATGATGTTTCTCTTTTTAAATCTCAAGATGTTACATATCGGATAAATATTCGAATGTCAAATTGATCTTTTCAATTAATTGAATAAATCATATCTTTTCATAAAGGGAAAGTTTTTCTTAAATATAACTTGAAAAAATATTTGATACTACATTCAAAAACTCAAAGTACTATATTCATTCTTAATTAAGAACATCAGTGAATCCCACAGTGACACACTAGGCTTGCTGAAACCGTTTTACATTAGATCATTGATCTAAATCCTGAAATCTCGTGACTCAAAATGTTTCATTTGATAAGGATCCATTGAAATTAGGTAATCATCAGGATATAACTCTGTATCAAACTTTATATCATGTCTAGGGGTATTTGCACAACCTCTTTAGGAAATACTATCAAAAACTCATCAATTCCATTAATAAGAACCACCACATTTGTCTCTACCAAACTCATAAAAACTCTACCAACTGAGAAAAAAGAGGATCTAAATACCTATAACCCATCCGATTATCATACATTCCAGTGAACATAGTACACAAAAAATAGAATGAAACTATCATAAAAAAGAAAGAAATTATTTACCATATAGATTATAACCAATCCATAACAATGATAACAACATATAGTTGTATATGTATCAAGAATAAATACACCCAAATGACTTATGTTACCCCATTATCATATCAAATCCGTGACACACTTCAAGGAAACTTGGCTAACCTACAATTGGCATAGTCAACTCTAAGAGAACTAGAATCATCTCCACCTTGAATCTCAAGGCGAGTACAATGGAGTAGTGTAATGATTTGGAATCAAGAAATGTGAAGACCAAGGGGGAGGTTAAAAATATGGTACGTCCAATAATTTTTGGACCTCCAGGTGCTGACATCTCTATAGCATGAAAATGGCCATGCCTAGCTCCTCTACCTTACAGGCCCTATTAATGAACATATACATGAAAAAAAACTCATTCTATATCTCAATATATGGATAACATCATGAGGATATCTTGTACCATATCCATATCCCCTTGAAGAAACAAAATCATACTGACCTTATAGCTAATAAGGTCCATATGGACACTATTTTTGGGTATGATATGGGAAATTCTTACTTACACCATTCTGACCATCGAGAATGATTGAGCACTAAATTCAATGATTTCTATGATCTTCACATGTGAATCACATAAGTATAGTGCTCTCGATGGATGCTTAAGAACAACCTATTATAAAAAAATAATGACTACTACTAATTTAGACTCCCCACAAGTCAGAACCTCCATTGTATAGATTTATAAGAAACTCTAAATATAGTTATAAT
This sequence comes from Viscum album, assembly GCA_963277665.1. Lineage (NCBI taxonomy): Eukaryota > Viridiplantae > Streptophyta > Magnoliopsida > Santalales > Viscaceae > Viscum > Viscum album. Next base: position 1,531,880,000 of record OY728152.1, on the reverse strand, counting down.
CCCTAAGAATCTCTAATGAAGCACCTCTTGAGATGGTTAGGATTGTGCATTCATCCTATCAATCACATTTTCCTTCTTCTGCACCTTTAAATACATATGAAACTTAATAGGGTAACCATATATGAAATATATGGATGAAAAACATACACTAAACCCTTTTATTTAGCCTAATCATCTAGGAAAAGATCAATGGGGAAATCATAAGAGAACATTGAATATGGTCTTAATATCTCGCATGCTTAGGCTCCCGTTATGGAGGGAGAGTAACTTTTATCTCTTTACTTCCCCTGTCATCAAAAAAGTAATTTTGCATAGAACTGACTCTGGAAGCCACCTGATGAAATATCGAACTCTTTTCCCTTTTAAAATAATAGGTTACACCAAAGTAACATAACCCCTATAATCTAACTAAAATCTAGTAGGAGCCAATACTTTGTCCTAGCACAGTTCAAATTAAAAGTGATCTATAGATCCTCCAATTATAATCCATATATGAATCAAACACACTTACCTCAAAAAAAATTCAAGTCATATCACTGTAACATCCATAGTGTCTTCCTCTAAGATATATCCACCTCTACAGAATACATTTTTTTTATTTTTAAATGAAACTTTTAAAGGAAAATTGTGAACCCTAACAGCTTCACCCAATAAAAACCATTCAAATGAATGAGAACATAGATAAATACTGCAACGCCCCTCCACACTAATTACATCATTATGTAAAACCTCCACCAATTCATGGTCACTCTTCTAACTATCCCATGTAGGGTTTCACAGGCCTCATACTGATGGAAAAATCCATACCCTCTTGTTCTTCCAAATCCGGATGGCCAAGATCTGGTGAATGCTTCCTAATCTAGGACCTCATCTAGAGTGGACCTTGTAGCTTGTCAAGAAGCTTTCATATACCAAAATCACAAAATCACAAAGGAACAAGCATGCTAATGAAAACCATGAAGATTCGTGCATGAGAAGGCATAAAATATTAAAATAAAAGTTATAAGGATCACCTTTTCTTCCAAAAACACAACAACCTCCTCCAAACCATCAAGAACATCATCAAAATCCAATAGAGATAGAGCCACTACAAGATGTCAGTAGTCGATCGCCCTCACATCCCAAAGCATCAAGAAGAGCACCACTCAGATACACCTCAGAGGGAGTGACGAAATCTTGAAGCAAGAGCATAGGAACTCACAGCCAAGGCCCTCAAATTATTCCATCTTCGCAACCCCCCAAAAGTTAAAATTGAAAATTACAGACCATAAGGTGAAGTTCACAACATTCCATGCCTCCTGGAACACCATACCACTCACAAGCACATTAATAAACTTCCTTGGAATCCATCACACCCAACCAACCTAAAAAAGAGCAATGGTCCTAGAAGCCAGCGTAGTTTAAGAGTGGAAAAGACCTCCAGAGCCAGTCATGATGAACCCAGTACCATCAAACCCTCAAAACCACCAATGAAAATTCCTAGATCCACCCACATCTTCATTCATTCATCATTAGACAAGATCACACTGACAAATCTAGAAACAACAAATCAACACATGGACACGCTTGGAAATATTCATCAACAAACAATGTGCAAGAATTAGATCACATCCAACACAACAGTGATAAGCTAGAAACACATCTCATTCACTCCACACAAATCCAGACCAGAACTGATAGATCTCAAAACCTCATAAAAAACAAAGAAAGGGGTACCTTCATATTTCCAAACCTAAGAGGCTCGTATCTTTCCATAGAATCCATGATAGTGATCACATTTTCCACTGAAGAATCTCCATCTAAATCCCTTGTCGTAAGAGGAGGCTACATTGCCCCTCTTAAGGTAAAGTTGGAAGATGTCCACACTGAATCCACTTACCACAGGTAAGGGACTCCCACATCTCATATTCGAAACCAAAAATCACATAACTTGGTTGCCATATCTATTTTTAGAAAGATGACCTTGAGATTCATCTTCACAACAAAAAACCACAGATCTTCTTCACACCGGAGACTAAGCAGGTAGAATCATGGTTTTGAAATATTCTTGTGGAGGTGACACCAGAATGAAATGCTTCACATGGGATTGAAAATCTACAGCAACAAAGGACAAATCTGAGATTTTTCAGGACATTTCAAAAGAAGGAGGAGGGGGAGGCCATGCCAGAGAATCCTTCTGGTTCAACGCTGAAGACAACGATCAGGCCTCCCCCTCCAGATTGACCGGTGTATCCTCCTCTGATAGGTCAACACTCCTACGGTCAACCAGTCCATCCTATTACAGCTCGCTAACCCGATAAACACATGGAAAATGATTAGGGCCCGTATCCACAAGAAATAAAGTTGTCTCCTAAACTCTATATCATGTAAGTCATTAGGATTAAATTAATTTGATTAATTTTAATAACATATAAATCACCCCAATTAAAATCAATCAAAACCAAGTATGAATCATGCAACTTTCCAAGGTATTTACCCTATAATCAAAATTACCTCTTTTAGGGTGTTTAGTAATCTTAAGGTATACATGTTAAATCACAAGGGGGATTTAATCACGTGTTTCCTAGTTGTTCTCCCTTGATACTTCACATACTAGTTTTAACTAGAAATATTGTCCTAACAAACCCATGAAATTAATTACAATTTCTGATCTCTAATCATCTATATATTTGAAAAAACTTTTTTATAACTTGTCAACACTAGGAACCCCTCCTAGGGATAATTTGAATATAAGAGTAGCCCTTAAATCCTTCCTTAAATAGGTCATGGGTTAGTGAATGTCACTGAGGATATAAAACATATAGATGAGAGAATTACATAGAGTCTCCAAATTACATACCAAAAGGAAACTCAAATGGTTGCAACTCCAACCACAGATCCAAGCCACGAGCTAGTTTTTAATATCTCAATTAATAAATCCATCCTAGAAACCTGAAAAAAAAATTATATAAGGAAAATAATATATGTATAATCAATTGCATCTTCGACGTGACCTCTCATGAAAATTTTGTAGAAGTATACTAATGCTTCAATTAAAATACCATAACCAACACATTCCTATATTAAGTCAACTATCACACAACATTACTAGGTAATACTCACCTAATATCTTATCCAAATAAAATATTTTAGTATTAAAATAATATATGAAGAGGTACCCTGAAACCAATTCCCCACTGGTTAGTCACTCTTACACTCAAAAAAAAGTAATGTTCTTTCATCCCTACATAGACAAGAAATTTAACATTATAACCCATACCAATACCAAATTATATACACTAGTAAAACCAAAATCACATATCTATAGATACATCATGCATCACCATATCATAGTAGGTTATTATGAACATGAAGAACCTCAAACTTGGTCCTTCACCTACCATGGACACCCCCCCCAACCCACATACACACACACACACCACCACCACCACCATGTATCACATCCTCTATCACATCATAAACCCATAATCATCACATAAAAATTACAAATACATAATTATGTCACCTCGTATATTACATACTATAACCATAAGCCATCACATCTCATATGTATATACATACTTTGATCTATCACAAAATGTACTGCACTTGGGTGGGAGAGCGGGGAAGAGGGGGTATCCATCCATCTATTCCCTCACCAACCTATAAGTTTATGGAAAGAAACAAAAACCCAAAAATAATTATGTATGAATGAGGTTATCTTACTCAAGTGAGGTCGGTAAGAAATAAAAATGAAAATAAAAAATATATCATAATTACATACCAACCCAAGGGTTTATTCAAAATAGTACTATCAATGTCTAATCCATCACTACATCATCATTATTGGTCACTATCACCTTCTTTAATATTTATAAGATAACCAACCCCAATTTTCCACATAAATATTCATACACACATTCACTATTCCTCATCTAATCATTTCATTAATCCATTTCCAAATATACACTTCTACCAGCCACATTACATTCATTATTCCATTCAATTATCCATATTCGATGTCAATACAATCATTATACTTCATCCAGATTCATCTCATCCATTAACCATTCTTCAATCTATAATAATTAATTTACATGATTTTATTATTAAATTCTATCCCACACCCATGAACATATTAATCATTACAAACCACATTCTATATCATCAGGTAACTATAACACATCCCCTCAATAATCAACAAACCACCACAAAAAGTACCTCTTAAAAAATTACAAAATAACCCGAAAAAAATCACAAAACCATTCCCTTTCCACTACACTTTTCATTCCACATAATGGAATATCCATCTTTTCAAACCACGTAACTACCCATCCACAATTTCAACAATAAAAATCAAATCCCTATTATTCGAACTATAAACAATCATCCATAACACCCATTACACAACACATTACAATATCCCAAAATTGTTATAAAAATACCCAACCAATACCACAAAAATCATAACACAATAATATAACATACTAGTAGAAAAAAACACACAAATTAAATAATAAATCACTAATACACTTCCATTTTTTAAACAAGACTTACAATAAATTCAACACAACTTACATGGGAAACATCAACTCAATTAAAAATTTCACACAACCATTTAATTATCATATTTAATTAATTAACCATTTATGATAGTCGATTCCAATAATTTAATAATAGAAACAATTCATATATACAATAGTAAGGAAACATTATTAGTAACAACTTCAAACAAGTCATTAATCATAAAAATTATCATTAAATCATTTAAAAACATGAAAAATAACCCATTACCATCAATTTCCCTTATCCCAATAGTTATATTCATTAGTTTAATCCTCATAATGAACTTAAAGGTATAAAAAACATGGTAATTATATAATTTGACAATAATAAAATAAATATGTCTTGAGTCACTACCTTAGCCGAAGCTTCAACAACTATTGGGAATGAATGGGGTGATGAATATGATCACAAGCCCAAAAATATGCAAGGAAAACCTAAAAACCTAGATCATATAAACCTATATCTAAAACATTACCTAATACTAACAAAAATTAATATAAATAACTTTTGTAGCCTCCCATAATAAAAAGGATAGAAAAATAATGTCAAAAAAAAGAACTCACTTCGAATAAAAAATAATCTATATATAGAAACCAAGGCCCAAAGATAATATAAGGGAACTAAAATGTATACTTGGAAGAATATCTAGTCACCTAAGTCTCAAGGAAATTTAAGTAATAAATAATAAATTGGATGGGATTTTAAATTTTAAATAAAACCAGAAATTCAAGGTGTAACAGTGTGGAAGGTCATGGTCACACCGTGATAAGGATATATCAATTGAATCTATAAAATACACTTCATGAACTAATCCACATTACGATATTTAAAAATAATTCAACTTTTTTATTTTTATATAACCAAGGGAGGTGAAATAATTATGATTATCACCACAGAATGACATTTGAATTCCCAAATATCGTAGAGGAATCCATAAACCAGTTCATAATGAAACTAAAACAACCTGGCATAACGATACCCAAAAGGAATAATCAAGGAATTAATTCAAATATCATCTCATTATCACACATATGAGAATATCATGAGAAAATTATAGAAACCTAAATCTTATATACATTTATTTTATGATTTTCAACATAAAATTTCATAAAATAAAAACAAAGGATCTAGAGGTCTAGTGTCCTTATATGATTATACATATAAATGAAAAAAAATAAGAATAAATTACATATTAATTATGTTAATCCATAAAATGGGATCTTAAATCCAAATAATTTTCTAATATTTCACAGTATAACCAAGGGATATACATAATTGAAGGGGTGATTTATAAATCTATGAATCCTAGTAAGGTAACAATCAAAGTAAGCATGATACATATGATACAAAAGGCATAACATGATAACATAAACATAAATAATTAAATATAATAATAGAATGAAAAATATGATATATTAATATCATATAATAATTGTAATTTTGAATCAAAATAAAACATGTCAACATAAGAATAATTCAATTCTCTATGTTAAGACAATATAAAATAATACACTAGTATAATCACCCATGCACCATACTTGGTATCTCATGAAATAAAAACAATATCTAATCTTTTAGAGTGATATCAGCACACAAAATTAATATTTATAACATTTAAATTCATATTTTTTCCATATAATGGAATAAAGCATGGGGAATAAGTATAAAAAAATACCATGAAATAGAGAATGGGATACATAATCTTTTCATGAAGCCTCATACAATGGAATAAAATAAATATACCCTTAAATGAGATAATTAAAGAATTATTGGATGTTTATAAATGAAATTAGAAGATAAGGTTTTTAAAATTAAGTTTAATTTAATTAAAGACATGAAAAATATTGGATAAGTATGTTTGGAAAATGAATCTCTTAAGAGGGGTTTTTTTAATAAAAGGGTAAATGTATTTTAAGACGGTAAAAGAATAATATTTCCAAAAAACTAAAAATGAACAAATATGGTTTTAAATTTATAAATCATGTGTTTTTATAAACCATATAAGGTTAAAATAATTTAATTTAGTTTCTAATTAAATTTTCTAAGAAATAGATATATTCCCTTTAATTGGTTTTTTTAATGAAATAATTCAAGATGGGAACCTTAAAATCTTTTATATCCCCAACAAGAAAAGTTTAGTTAAACAAGGTATATATTTTAAGAGAATATATATATTTAATATAAAAAACATAATTGAGAATAATATAGTGATAAATTTAGTTTTAGATAGATAATTAATAACTTGAAATATAAGATGGTGGTTTTGAATTTCCTTAACCTTGGGTCCTTGACTCGTTCGGTATGATTGTCTAATTTTATAAATAATAAAACTAAATTTTTTAAATTATTTCGAAAGAAATTTTTTCCAAATTATTATATTTATTACTATTAGTTTATGTTCATTTGAAGTAATTTTATTAAGACATCATGTTTATTCTATCTCTCGAGGGTGTTTGTTTCACAGTTCCAACACCGCTTTGGTTTGTGATAAATGATGGAAGTTATTTTAAAATGGAACTAAAAATCAATAATTTCAATGAAGTGATATTACTTTTATTATATAAGTTTAAATGTTCCAAAATATCCATATTTTTTTCTGAAATATGGTTGATTTCTTTATTATAAATGTTACCATTACAAGGTTAGTTAATTTTGGTGGACTTACCAACCATCATGAAATAGATTCTTTTGATTTAATTTAAGGATTATTAATAACTTATAAAACATGAAATAAGTTATAATTTGATTATTATCATACTATTTAACCATAATAATATTGCTGCCACAATCCCTTAATGTGTTCATGAAAATGGGACATGTCGTCCATGGAGATGGTGAACAAACCAAAACATGGGCAACATTTTCAATTTAGAAAATATGAATGGAGGTTAAATTATGGATATTAAATTATCATAATATCAATTAAATATATAAATAATACATATAGTATTATAAAAACATGTATAAATTAGATTTTAGGAGGCATAGGAAGTAATGAATTTATGAGACTTTAGTTGATAGTATTACCTATGCCTTTAGATGTCGACTCTTAGGGTACCTATTATGTCTTTTAAAATGGTATTTTTCTAATACCATAACCCCAAAAAAATTTGATGGATATTTTAGAAGATATTTTGATATACATTTGTCAAGGTAAAGAACATATAGTGTGAGAAGAATAAATGTGGTGAAGAGTGGTATGTATAAGGGGAGGAGAGGGGTTTTTTTTTTATAATACTCATTAATTAATTAAATTTTATCTAGAATAACAATAGAGGTGATTATTGTGACTATATACAATAATTTTAACAAGTGGTTTTGTTTTAATGGTTATTTACATCACCCCATATGTAATTAATCATGTATTTACTTATAATATAAAATACTATATTTTAACGTATTTCAATATTCACCTAAACATCAAATGTTCTCGAAAAAAACCAAAAAAATAACCCCAAGATAATTTATATGTGATAATTAAAAAAATAATATCCATTTTTTAAAAATAATTTTATAAATAATTGAAATTTGTATTTAAAAAATATTAATTATTTATTTAAAAATATATTTTTTTATGGAAAAAAAATATTCTAACCCACTGAATGATTACATGGGACATAATAAAATTATAATAACATTTATATAAAAAAAATAGGGTTTTATAAGAGAATTTTATGAAAGTAATTTTTTTTAAATTATAAATTTACTATAAAAAATGTATTTTAATGAAAATAAAACATAAATATTTTAAAAAAAATTAAAATTAGGATTTGTTTTTGTAAAAATTTATTTTATCATGTTAACACTTTTATTTAATTTTATTTTGATATAAATTTATTATTTTTTTATTTTATAATGTAACCAACAATTAACTTTCTTTTCAAACAATATTTGTATTATTCTAATGGTTAGGATACAATTTCTAACAGTCATATTCCAACAATCATATAAAGTTTTTACTCCCAAAATATACCACCAATATACTACATTCATATATTGAATAAATTTCTATCAAGTATCAATATTTTCCATTCTCAAAATATTTATTACATTACTAAAATCTTATTTCCTTTTTATATTGTTCTTCATGAATTTGAGACTCCTAGGAGTTCAAGACAATCCAGATTTTCCAATTTTATTTATTTTATTTTTTATATTTATTTTCCTATTATAATATTTTACATTTCACTAAGTATAATTGATGAATAAATATAATGTTATAAATTAATGAAATAAAGTGATATCATTGTGTTTTATACAATACTAAATTACTAAATATGTCACACATACATATATATAATGGATATTCTGTATATTAATTTATGGATCATTACATTCATCCCCCATCAAAAATTATGCACTCAAAATTTAATTTAACACAAAAAAATAAATGAGTGTACTTTTATTTAATCACTTCATTAAGTTCTCATATTCCCTCTTTAAACATATAGTTCTATCAAGTACTTTGACTAGGTGGGTTGTCTTATTTCATATAACCTTGTCTCTTCAATCCATGATTTTCATTAGCTACTCCTCATATGAAAGATTGATCCCTAACTGTACCACCTATAGATTTACTACATGTTAGGGATGTGGTATGTACCTCCTCAATTGGGATAGAGAAAATTCATTATGGACTTTGGAAAGGTTATGTGGGAGTTATAATTGATATTATATTACTTTGATGTGATCAAGAATCTCAAATGATTCAATATATCTGGGACGTATATTTCCTTTCTTCCCAAACATCATTAATTTCTTCGAGGGTAATATGAGAAGGAACACCTTATCTCCAAAAATAATATCAATGTAAAATTGATGATTGTAAATATATATTTTCTATCAAATTTTTGATGATTTCATTTGAAACTGAATTTTTTGAACTATGCATGTCATATCTAGGACAAGATTTAGTCCAATTATATTCTTTTCAAAAACATTATCCTAGAATGTTTTATTCCTACACATATTCACATATAGAGCCTCATAAAGTGAAATTTTAATAATATAATGGAAATTATTTTTATATGATAATTCAACTATAATAAAGTGTTTATACCAAAATCCTTAGAAATAATTTGAACCTGATCTCAGAATGTAATCATTAGTTTGAATGGTTCGTTGATAATGAAAATCTTTTTCCGGTTGATAAGAAGTAATAAAACTAAGATCAATATTAAATTATTGTTGAATACTTCTCCAAACCCCCATAATAAACCTCAGATATTGATCTAGTACAATGGAGAGTGGCACTCCATGAAATTTTACGATTTATATTATGTATATCCTAACGAGTTGGTCAAGAGATAAATCCACTTTTATAGAAAATAAATGTGATGAATTTGTAAGATGATATATTATAACCCAAATAGAGTTATGGAATTTTGATATCCTAGGGAGTACCATAACAACACATGGTGATATCTTCCCCATTTCTATATAGATATGGGAAATTTTTTTCATCATACCCTTATACTTCTGTCATTTATCTTTAAATTTTTTTCAAATAAAACCTTGGGATCAAAACTCTACAATATACCTATTCATGTTGTCCCATTATAAATTTGTCTTCATATCACTAGAAATCTCAATTATACTTTAATGAATAGAGAAGGATGAGCTATATGAATTGTCTAAAAGATCCATCTTTATTTCTATTTTTGATGGGATGCATATTCAGGTTCCAAACATTATAATCCATCTCTATAAAAGTTAAACTCAAAAATATTTTCTACCTTTATCTTTATATCCTCATCATCTCTCTGAGACTCTTTGATCCTCATATGGATGGATGGATGAGAAGTTATTTGCAAAAGTTATGATGGAATTCCATCCTTTATTATATCCATGTTCATTCTTTTTATTTATAAGAATATTATATGAATCTCAATACTCATCAAGGATAATTTTGCAAGATCATTTATACAAAGAGAATATTACACTTTTTCCCTTACCAATATGGTAATGGATTGATCAGTCAAAATATTTAATCAAATCCAACAACCTTCATTAGCGTATGTTGATATTCTTTTGTGTGAATATATACTTGAAGCTACTATGATTCGTATATATGTCACAGTTTACTACATGGATATAATAATTGAAAAATATTAAATGTGAAGATTACTATAGCTAAATTTATTTCATGAATTGGATAATTATTATCATTATTCATAAAATATTGAGAGTAATGGCCAATCTCTTTATTATTTTACAAGAGGGAACATCTCAATCCCTTCTTTGAAGAATCACTATATATCATGAATTATTCACCAAAAGTGGCTAATGTGAGTATAGGAGCAGTGATTGGCCTCTTCTTCAAATCTTGGAAGACCTTTTCACATTCATCAGTCGAGACAAACTTTACACCATATTTATATAGCTTGAATAACATGTTTTATTATCAAGAAAATTTTCTAACAAATTTACAATAGTAAACAACTAATCAATGGAAACTAGATATCAATATTATATATTTTGGTCTATGAAATTATTTAATAAATTTTTTTAAGGGTCCATAAATATACCTTCACTTTCGATTACATGACCCGAGAAGGTTATTTTTTGTATCCAAAATTCATGCTTACTAATCTTGAAAGAAAATTTATCTTTTCTCTATGTATTTAATATAGTACTCAATGATTTCTTACATTCCTCATTAATTTTTGGATTATATTAGAAAATAATCTATAAATAATACTATAAATTTTTCAAGGTAATATTTAAAGACTATTTATTAAGTCCATAAATATTTTTGGATAATTGGTGAGTTTGAATGGAATTACTAGGAATTCATATTGTTCATACCTTGTATGAAAGGAATTTTTGTGTTTATCCTCCTTCCTCACATTTATTTGATGTTACATTCACTAAAGTTTCACTTTAGATATGTTTTGGGAACCTCATATCTGATCAAACTACAACACCAAGATATTTTATTTATATATTTCTCTTTAAATAAATTTAATTTCTTCGATATCTTGGGATACATGAAACCCTAAGTCCAAAGGAATAATAATATATCTTACTATTATAACCTAGAAGATAAATTGGGGGATTGATTTGTAATAACCAGATTTTAAAAAATATATATTTTTTTAGATAAAGAAAACATATTGATATATAAGTACAAATTTTTTAGTAAAGTCATTATATTATTTAAAAATACTTTTTCCTCAAAAATGTTTTTTATTTATTTTTATGAAAAGAAAATAAAATTAATTTAATCCACTTTTAGAAACATTATTTGGAAAAATTATCTTTTTTTTAAATAATCAATCCAAAATTATCATATAATAATATTTTGTGAATTTTCTAAAAAGGTTTAATTTTCATTAAATAATGAAAATACTGATTTTTATTGAAAAGTGGATTTTCATTTCAAGCATTTAAAAAGATTAATTTTTTGAAAAAATTATTTATGAGTAAAATTATTTCATCAATATTATATATAATATTAAAAATATCATTGGAATCAATTTTATGTTTGATTTTTCTAAATTAAGTTTTTGTACTTAAGAAAAAAATCTGTAAAACTCCTTTTCATCAAGACTTGTGAATTTAATTTTGAATTAAATTATACAACTTATGTAAATTGAATTTGATAAAATTAGATTCTATATTTGGAATAATTAGGTTAAAATTTTGTTAATAGATACCTTTTATGTCTTTTCGTTATGAATAGTAACTGTGGTAAATATTTTTCACCCATGTAAGGGTAAAATTTATAAAATATGATTAAAATTTTGAAAAAATGTCTTAGAAACTTCACTTTATTTCATTAAATGGAATAAATTGTGCTAGAGGAATTAAAAATTTGAGTATATGGAATTTTGGTTCCATTTTCCATTGATAAAGAAATTTATATTATTTTATGTAAATAAAATTACAAATGTCACTCTCTAGAATTTATTCTCTCTAAGATTTTTACATGAGGATAAAAACTGTATAAGATTAGTTATAAATATTTATTTGAGATTTGAATTTAATTTTTTTAAAAAGGTAATTTATTTTAAATTTTATTGATGAAATAATTACCCTAAATTCTTTCAAAATGCTAATATAAAGATTTTTCAAGGAGTAGAAAATCATGTAAATGTTTGTAAATAACTCTAAAATTATTATTAATTTAGTTATTTATAGTATCCCATGAATTTTATATATTAATATAAAATATTATAGATGTTTTAAAGGTTTTTATTCTAATTTCATTTCTATATTCATGTCTTTAGCGTCAAATTAAATGAATATTGTCAAAAATGAAATTAACGGTATTTTTTGTTAAATAATATTTCATTAAATTATTTAAAAATCATAAAAATATTACAAGAGTATATTTAGGATTATAAATGGTCTTAAATGTAACCCCTTATCCATTTAGGATCTTATTTTTAATTTACAAGTAAAATTATAACCCTTTAATATTGAAAAAGTTACTATCATGGATAAGGTTTAAATTAGTTAATGAAGGGGTTATACAAAATCTAAAATTTAAAATGATACAAAAAATTGTACAAATTTCATTTTATAATTTTATTAAACCCTTAGACTACCTTTTTAAATCACATACCATTTGGAATCTTTTTTATTGAAAATTACTTAGTAAAATTATATTCTTTTTACTAATTCCACGGGTATCAATTACCTCCATTATAAATGGATACCCCTTATATCATTTATTTACATCGCTTTGAGCCATATATCTCAACCATAACCTACTCAATTGTTTTCTAAACGTTATTATACCTGAATTAGATTTTGTTTTCCTTCATAAAATATTATTCCAAGGGTCCTTAAGAATCGATCTAAAGGAGGCCTACCGAAGAAGAGGTAATCTACTAGCATGAACTGTTTCAGTTTATTTATTTTTATACCCGATATAAATTTGTGGTATTACTAATAAAATAATACATTTAGTGTCATAAAATTAATTCAATATTATTATTAAGAAATTACCATTAATCACCCTCTTTTTCATCAAATATGATAGAAATTATCACTCGTGCATATGTGTTCACTACAACATCCACGTAGTGATACGATTCATTTCTCATCACCATCATTCATGGCTGGTTATTATAATGGTTTTAAAGTTTATATATTATATTTATGAAATAATTATAATTATATAATTATAATATAATATCTACATTATTACCTTCTAATCTGTTTGAAAGCGATAACGTCGCTCGTGCGTATGTGTTAACTCTCACATCCATGAAGTGACATGATTCATTTTTCAATTATGATTTTCATGGATTGTAATCAGGATAGATTTAATTAATATATATGATATATATGATATAATTATGATTTATTAAAGGTTAATTAGTATTTAACATTCTTTCATTCGATATTTTTAAAAGTGAAAACGATGTTCATGCGTATGTACAACCTACCATCTCTGTGAATGGTGTAACTCATTTTTCTATCTATATTGTTTATTGATGAATCTAAATATATATAATGAATATATATTATATTTATATAACAATTAAAATTCTTTATATTATTTAACATTCATAAAATTACATGGATCAAAACTACCAAACTGAAATTCTATTGAAAAATGAAATAGTTAACACCCATAAACAAAGATTTTAAATTATAATTATTAATAAATAGGTGTTGAAATGCTATAAATGAATAATATATGATATTATAGGTATGTTAATGATTCTTTAATATAAATATAATTAATTTAAATTTATTATACTTTATTTTTGAGTTCTTTCAAGGCAATTATAACTTCTGGTATGGTATATTTTTCTCACTTGTATTTCTGTGAGACACATATTATATTCACCGCTTGTTTATTTTATATTGTGTATATTTTTTAAAATAATGTATTTTATAATTATTATCATGAAAATTATTTATATTTATATACCCATATATGGTTCTCTCTTTCAAGATGTTTTGATTCAAAATTTTCCAAATTGGAATGGGATTTATGTTACAATCTCACTGTTCATCAATATTGTTTATGATTAAGTTGAAAATGATGAAATTTCATGATCTATTTCTCAAAAATCTTTTCACATACTGGTCCGAGAGACACTAAATAGTGCCCCCAATCTAGTGGGTCACATGGCCTCAAGCACACCACCCCACACGCTAGAGGTTGTCGACTAGTAGTGAGGTTCTAATGTGGTACAATGGGGAGACTATACCCTCATAATCATAGTGCTGCACAGAAGTTTAATAATTTCCATTAGTAGTGGAAGAATATAAAATATGTTAAAAATATTTGATAACATCCATATGAAAGTAATAATAATAAATAATGGAAATGAGATATCATATAAAAAATGATGTATGTCATTTCTCTGTAAAAATGTCAGAAAATACATATAAAAAGGAATCCTATTCAATACATGTTTTAAAATTAATAAAAGACCAAACATGAACTATCTACATCTAGAATCATGAGCATTGCTCAATCCTATGCTCCCCTTATCCTAATAATAAAAAAATAAATCATCATAAATTAGGTGCTTTCCTCGGTCCCTACCTACATCAAGGAAGTCTTTTCAGGTACCCAATGGTGGCCCAAAAAGGGTGTGAGATAACAATCAGTAGGTCACCACCAACTATGTCTATAAAAAGTTTAGACTGTGTAATATAATCATAAGTACTATGAAATTCATGTAATAGTGATATGAATAAATAATAAAGAGCAATAATATCCAGAAAACAAGTCTCAGGGTAAAACCAGTGACTGTAACATGGTAAAACTATGAATCATGATAAAGAAGGTGTGGTACTATCAAGTTTAACAACTATAATCACATACCCATACCAGGGATATCTGTAAAACATAATAAAATTTCACTATGTACTATACTAATTAATATATTGTTATAACCAAAGGTCCATATCCATGGTATAAAAGACCAAGTCATCCTCATTATGTCAGACATACATGGGCTGGATCTAAGGTATAAATCACCAAGGCATCCTAGACAGCCTATGTCATGTAATCAAGTGTTATACCCAATGGTTGGATCCAAGGAGTATTAATTTCTAAGTAATCTCATTTAATATGAATAAATGGATTATAAATGAACATGTAATCCAATATAATTCTAAATCCATGGATCATAATTGCCATGGAATTCAATGTAGTTCCTAATTCAAATAGTAGAAATGTCAATAGCATTCAATACAGTTCTGAATTCAAAGAGTAGAAATGTCCATGAAATTTTATATTATCATAACCATTTCATTAATAATTCAAAATCCATGAGTTCATCCAAATAATTCTACCTAATACATTTAATCGATTAATCAATATAATATCATATAGTCGCATGGATAATGAGCCATAAACCCTCACCAAAGATCCATTTAAATTTATCCAGGATCCCACTATGATGGTGAGCACACACATGCACCCAATGGGGTGGTAAATCATGGGAAAGATATATAATTAAACCTCATGGGTTGTCTTTTTTGATCTTTAAAACCTCTAACCATATCATGGTACTAATTTTGGAACTTAAAAAGGTTCTTATAATTTACCAAAGCATTCACTTGATTTTTTGAGCAATGCCAGAATGTCTAATGTTAGAAACAATGAGAACATGATATAAAACAACTAGAACCAAAGGGAAAAGTTATAATCCCCCAACTGTATACCCATTTTAGAACACTCATCTAGTATTTTCCTCTGATTTGTTTCAAATCAAAATAAAATAGAATAACTGATGAATTTCCTATAAATTGGGCATAAGAGACTATACCAAAATAAATTCATCAAGAAGAAGATAAACCATTAAAATTGAAAGAGGAATAAGGAACTCACATACATGGATCCAATGAGATAAATAGATCTTGAAATAGAGTTTGAATGGTGAAATGATACTGAATCCAAGAATTAGGCTTTATAGGGAGTTTCTATGTGAAAGATAAGGTAGGGGTAAGATTTTTACAAAATTTGGAGGCCCTTCCACTTATTTTAAAAACTGACTCTTGGAATCTAGAGGATGTGAAAATTTATTACACATCATGTAAATCTTGTGATTTCCCTTTCAGTGAAATCTCATTACACATCAAGAATTTTTCTTCCCAAGACAATACACATCATTCATTCTAAATACACATTATGTGCTTTCTCTACAACCTACATTCTTCCCCCCTAATTCCTACCAAAACAACCCAACCATCCCACGGGACTGACATAAGGGTCTAAACTAAAAAATACAACTTAATAGGAGTTTAACTAAAGAAAAAAGATATATGGAAAAATAAAAAATATGGGATCATACAATATTCTCCCTTAAAATAATTCAACACAAAATTTCCCTTCCACTGGTGATCAAGAATGTTATATGAATAATTATGACCATTGAGCATGTACATTAGCCTCCCACTCTCATGTATTTTCCTATAAAGAATCATTCATCCATAACACCCATACTAGCAGAATAGACCGGCCTTGGAGAGCCTTTATGATCGAATCAAAAATACATACAGGATGCTCCTCAAAGGATGCATCTACCTTCAAATCAACCTTATCCAATTGTAGAGTATAATATGGGTCTGAGTGATAAGGATGTAGTTGAGATACATGGAAGTCATCTTGCATGGCTTGGTACCTTTGAGGTAACTATAAATGATAGGATACTAGCCTGACTCTCTTTAGAATCTCAAAAGTCTCAACATATCATGGTGAAATATTACCCTGTCTCTGAATTCATATGCACCCCAGCCTTGAAGAAATATATAAAAATACTTGATCCATGACCTTGACCTCTAGAGTTCATTGATTATGATTAGAACAGTATTTCTATATAAACTTTGTATTAACCATCCACTTTCTAATCAACGATACCTACTCCATGTTCTCCTACACAAGACACGGTATGAGTAGTGCTGCCTCTCCTACCTCTAGCCAATATAGAGGTGATCGGCATGACTAGCTATATAATGCATCATAAAATTTCCATCTATATAGTCACCTAATATATATTATAGAAAAAAATTAACTAGGGGTATATTCCTCTCTTAAGAGCCCCCAAAATCAAGTATTCATGATCTAATCATGTCCCTAGAACCTTTATAGTGTGCACTAACTAGCCATTAGTCTAAGGGTGGTATGTCGTGCTCCGAAGAACCAATGTACCCAATGCCCTATGTAAGCCCTTACAAAACCATGATGTCCGTTTGGTTTTCCTATCTAATACAATGTTATGAGGAACACTAAGAAGTTGTACAATCTCATGGATATATATTCATCCGAGATCAGCTACTGAGAATGTCTCCCTGATTAGAAGGAAATGGGTGAACTTCATGAGCATGTCCACAACAACCCATACAACATCATTACCTTGAGGATACCTGAGAAACCTCTTCATGAAACACATTGTAAAATCAATCAATTTACACTATAGAATGGGAAACTAAAATAAAATACCTAATAGTTCAAGGTGTTATTCCTTTACATACTGACAGGTGGAACACCTCAGGAAAAACCCAGCCACCTCTCATTTTATACCTGGATACCAATACTGGTGGTGAAAATCACAATACTTCTAGGTAATGTCGAGATGTATTTTCCAAGATATGGCATGAAACTCTTGAATCATCTCTTCTTGGATGTCTTCTAGAATCCAGAAACATCCTCAAATA
The DNA here is from genome assembly GCA_963277665.1 of Viscum album. NCBI lineage: Eukaryota > Viridiplantae > Streptophyta > Magnoliopsida > Santalales > Viscaceae > Viscum > Viscum album. The sequence goes on along the minus strand of OY728152.1, from coordinate 1,531,861,823 downwards.
CCTAGAATCTCATCCTCCCCAATACTCTAACTAGGTGGTGGTCCTCACCTTCCATGCTCTCACTTAGGACTAAAACCTTAGAATATGATAGCTATATCATCATCACCCTATCTAGTAGAGTGGAAGACACATACATGGATAAGAGAAAATTATTTTTGAGACTATCATGCACCTCCAATTGAATCTCTGAAAACAAGTCTATAAGATTCCACTTGCTACTGGCCTCTTAAACTGTCGATATCTGAGTCCTCTTACTCAGTGTATTAATTAATATATTTTCCTTTCCAGGCTATAGTCTAGCTCAAAATAAAAAATTTGGAGCTACTCAACCAACCTTCTCTACCAAAGTCTCAAGTCACCTATTTAAATATATACTTGAGGCTATTGTGGTCCATGTACACCAAAAAACACACTCCCTGTAAATAATGCCTCCAACATCACAAGGCATGTACAACAACGGCTAACTCGAGATTGTGTCTTAGGTAGTTCCTCTCATATGACCTCAAATGAATAGACTTGTATTCCAAAAATCACTCTCACTAAATCAAAACTTCTCCAAGATCGATACTTGATGCATCATAATCCATAGTGTACCTTCTTCCTAGCTCTATTAGAATAAGGATCGTTGTTAAATTCAGTCTCCCCTTTATCTCCTGAAAGGCTATCTCACTGGAATTAGACCCTAAAAGCTTTGCAGCCTTCATAGTTAAGACAATAATAGGTGATTATAAGATTAATAATTATTGTATGAAATTTTAGTAATATCTATATATCCCTAATAAATTCAATATTTAAAGGAAATTATTGGGATTATCCTAGGAAACTACAGCTATCACCTTCTCTAGTTCAATTGGTACTTCTATATATGAGATGATATGATCCAGGAAGTGAATATTGTCCATATGGAAGTGTAAATTTCTGAGAAGATCATATAAAGGATTCTCTCTCAATTTATACAAAATGATCTTAAGATGTTTGGAATAATCATTTCAATTGTGAGAATAAAACAACATTTCTTCCTTTAATACCATCAAAAATTAATCCATCTATGAATGAAAAACTCGGTTCAACATTTTCATGAAAACTGTTGGCAAGATTTTGAGACTGAAAATCATAAACAGATACTCATATAGACCATACCTACTTCAAAAAGATGTATGAGGTATGTTTGTGGGCCAATCATGCACCCATTGATAACCCAACCTCATATCAATATTTTAGAATACTCAACCTCATTAGAACTAGCTGAATATATAATCTATCCATGTAAATGGATAATAGTTATTAACCATTAACTAGTTAAATTTTTGGTAATCCACACATAGCCTATGGGTTGTATCTTCCTTTTTTAGAAAAAGGACTAGAAAACCCCATATAGAAGTACTAGGTCATATAAACCCCTTCTCTTCCAATTCCTCTATCTACCTCTTGAGCTTCTGAAACTATGTAGTAGGAATCTAATAAGGAAGAATGGATACCAGTGTAGCTCTTGTCAGTAGTTTTATAGAGAAACACAGCTCCCCCTCTAGAGTTAATCTAGAAAATTTTTCCATAAAAAAATTCCTAAAATTATCAACCACTAGATATAATTTTGTTTAGTGAATTCCCTAATCATTCGGATTTAAGCCTGAAATTTGGGATATCATCCCACCTATAACATGATGCAAAAGTCTAGTACGGATCACCTAAACATCCCATTCACCCTTGTGAATAAAACTCCCACCCTATGGTGATGTGAATGTCACCCTCTGGTAATAGAAATCGATATGGGAATGATAAGAAACTCGAAAATCCATCCCGATTATGACGTAAAACCATATAATCGTGAGGATGAAGATATCTCATTAGAAATGACACCTGCCTATCTAAAGGAGTACTCCCTACATAGGTGTACACCCTTAGATCTAATCACAAAGGGAGTATTGTGTGTCATAACACCATTATAAAATTGAGCAACGGGCCCAAGGATCTCCACAAAATGTACATATATGAAGCTATGAGAAGCACTTGTATCAAAAAAAGAATATACTAGTTTAGAGGCTACTAAGACCATAACTCCCATTTTTGATGGGCAAGATATCTAATCTTCATTTATACGTTGTACTAAATATTTACAGCCTAAATTGTAGCCTTGAGAAATAGTCTAACTACACTAAGTAGGCCCACTCTACTATCCAAGTTAAACTAGTTTCTGGCTCTCCCAGCCATGACCACCTCCTCAGCCTAAATGACCGGATGTACTCCATCACCCATCCTAACATGGATATGTAAAACCCACTCCTAAATGTAGAGCTAGTGTTGACACCCTCCCATTGACCACTAGAATAAATGTCCATAAAAAACATTATAGATGGCCCATCCTTCCATAGACTAGGCACTCGACTGGGTCTCTATCACACAGACTCCTCATGTTTCCTCACCTCTCATACTGTTGACAGAATCTTCAGGGACTAGAACTCACATTATGGCTAGTATTCCCCTTATGAGAAACCTCTAAATGACCCTTCCTTCCACCTATCATTGAACAAAATGGTTGATAAGCTACACTACCCTTCTCTAGTCCTCCATATTTCTTCAAATTCCATTCAGTAATCAGTTCTTGATTCACTTTCTCAGATATAGTAGTCAAGAAAAACATGGTTATATATGACCATATGAAATACATGATACCTTCTTTGAAGCATCTCTTCCTAGAAGTCTCGTCAACAAGATAGACAGTCAAAAATTGGTGAATCTCTATAAAGTGATTTGAATTATCTATAATGGTCATAGCACCCTACTCAAACTCATAAACTCACAAGCCCATTCATCTCTCAGAGTCGTTTGAAAAAATTAATTGTAAACCAGGTTTGGAAATCCCCCAAAATAATACCTCAAATCCTATCAAACTTGTTCAGAACATACCAACAATTCTTGGAGGATCCCCGAATCATATATGTCACAAGATTCACTCTCCTATCAGGAGGTGTCTCACGATGATCAAAAATCTATAAAGTAGTCTCAAACCATTTCTCAGAATCATAAGGCCCACCATCCCTCAAAAAAGTGGGTTGATGTTGATACTAGAATGCATACATCAACTCTTCCATAGATGAGGTAGGCTACAGAACTCCCTAAACATTCTACATAAATAATAGGAAATCCTCTCAGAACTAGGCATCAACAATCATATCAAGAATGATGGGATGTGTCATAATTGGGACTACTAGAGGTTTTACTGGAAGCACAAGGCCCTCTACCTCTAGAGTATGGTCGTCGCCACACCCCAAGTGAACTACCAGAGGTCTTCATCGTGGAATATCTCTAAAATGTCATACACATGCCTTATAAAATATTTGGTAACAACCATATAACAAATATCACCATAGGATAGGTACAAGACTTCTTATAAACAAGCCACACCACTCTTCCTACTCCTAAACATGGTACTAGGTAAAATTAATGATCATAAAGAAAACCATCAACACTTCATACTAGCTACTCTAAATTTTGATTGGGTATTTGTCTTTATTTCATATCATGTATCGTGTTATATAGACCATCCAATATAATTGAAAATCCATTTATCAGTGACCTTCCCATTTTTGAATTTCAATTTCAATCAAAATTATATTTATTTACAATTCTATTTAGATGGTTGAACAAATTGGATCACCACTTCCAATCTATAAGGCCCCATACTACTTATAAATTGAAGTGTTTCATCCATTTAATCCAAACCATAACATGTTCTAGTCTATTCTACCAATGGTCCATGAATCAACATGCCATAATTGAATTATTGTGGTGTCAATTGTACCCTATAAAAGAAAACAATATTTAGGTTATAAAATTCACTATAAGTAAAAATTATGTCTATAAATATCCTAAAATAATGGTATCAAATAAAAATTATATAGTACAAGTCACACATAATAAATGACATGTAGTCAAGGAAAAAAATAAGGTAGAATAAATGAATGTCCTCAATCATACTAATAATTATAACATCACATAGCATGTGAATCCCCTAATGGTGGAATCAAATCATCTATAATAGGAAGAATATAGAATATAAATTCACATTCAAATAAATTTGTATTTTTATGATACACGAGTTAGCTACTCCCTAGCACAACTCATTACCAAATTCTAGTGTATTCCTATTTCTCCTTTCTACTATCCTAAAAAATAAGGTAGAAAATGGAAGAAGAAAAAAAAAAGAAAAACCCTTGATACCACTTTTTAACATCCTCACCCAGGAGCCACTAAATGATGCCCTGAGCCAGTAGGTCACATGGCCTCAAGTGCACCTCCCCATACACCAAAGACAACTGACTAGCAGTTAATGTCAAAGGTGATAATGTGGGGAGACTATACCCTCATACTCAGAGTGTAGCACGGTGGTGTAATCATATCAATCAATAGTAGAAGCATATCAAATAAATGAATAGTGGTAAATAAAATTTATATGAAAATAGTAATAATAAAAGAAATTTAAGGATGTATCATATATAAAATAGTGTTTCTCATGTATCTATAAAAATTTATAGTCAATACATGGAAACATGAATCTAGTAAAATACATCTGTCAAAAGAACAAAAATAACAAAATGGGATTATCTTCGGCTAGCATCGTATGCATAGATCAGTCATGTAATCCCCTACTTATAAGAATAACCATGGAAGAATAATAAAGTAGGCACATGTACCAGTCCCTACCTACATCCATGAATTATGTCAGGGTACCCAAATTGGAACAAACGGGGTGTGAGATAACACTTAGTATCCCACCACCAACAATGTCTATAACAAGTCCAGTTCGTGTAATATAAGCAAAAATAGTGTGTAATATATATAATAGTGATATTAATAAATAATAAAATGTAATATTATCCATCCAACAATTATCATTATAAAACTAGAAAAGGTGATACTATATAATTTTAAATCATTATAATGAAATCATGATATTGTCCAACCTATCAACTGTAATGAAATACTCATACCATGGATATTTATAAAACATAATAAAAATACTTTGTATCCTATGTATATTAATATTTTTTTATACCTAAAGGGCCATATACAAGGTATAAAATACCATGGAATGCTCATCATGTTAGGACTACATGGGCCAGATCCAAGGTATAAATGATAAAGGCATCCTCAACGACCTATGATGTGTAATCAAGTGTTAGACCCAATGAATGAATCCAAGAAGTAGTAATGTCCAAGAAAACCATGTAATCTAGTTCCATGGAATGTAAATGTTCATGGAATACAATATAATCTTGAATTCATGGAGTTGTAATTTCCATGTAATTCAATGAAGTTTTGAATCCATGATGTATAAATGTCCATGGAATTCAACAAAGTTCTGAATTTGTATAGTAGAAATATCCATGAAATTAAATATTATATTAACCATTTCATTAATCATTAAAAATACATTATTTCATCCAAATAACTCTACGTAATCCATTTAATAAATTTAATGAGTTTAATATCATGTAGTCACCTGGATAATGAGGTATAAAGCCTCTCCTAATATTCAATTAAATTTATCAAGGCCCCCACTATGATGGAGAGCACACGCGCGCACCCAACGTAGTGGTAACTCGTGGGGAAGATATATAATTACACATCTTGGTTGGTATGGGATGATATTGAAAACCTCCAACTATATCATTGTACTGTGTGGGTAACCAAACAAGGTTCAAATAACTTAATCAATAAATTCACATATTTCTATGAGAAACATCAGAAGGTATGACATGTGATACAATAAAAATAGGGTATAAAATAAATAGATCATAAGGAAAAAAGAAATAAACTACCTACGATAAACCCATGTTATAAAACTAATCCATTATTAGCATCTGATTTGGTCTATATTAGAAGAAAATAGATGAAAAATTGAATGAATTGAAAAATAGGGCATAAGAGCCTGCACCAAAATAACTCCATAGAGGATAATAGAAATAGAAAAGGGTGAAAGAGGATTTGGAAACTCATTGGAATTTATCCAACTAGACGAAAGTCTCTTGAAATATAGTTTAGATGGTGAAATGTCTCTAAATCCTAGTGTTAGGCTTCATGGGTAGATCATATGTGAAAGAGAAGGGAGGAGGTAAGATTCTATCGAAATAAGGAGTCCCTACCTCTTTTTTTAAAAACCGACTCTGTGTGTTTACATGGCTTTCAAATTAATTACATGTCATGTGAATTTTGGGATTTTGCTTCTATTGAAAGCTCATTAGATGTCATCAATTGGCTCTCCTAGGCCAATACACGTCGTGTATTTCAAATACACATCATGTACTTGGCCCACATCCTACACTCATCCCCATTCTTAATTTCTTCCAAAACAACACAACCAACCAATGAGCCTGGCAAAAGGTTCTAAACCAAAAAAAGAACATAATGAGAGTTTAATCAGAAATAAAATGATTTTTACCTCAATGAAAAACCTATGAGCATACAAATTTCATGAATTTTATTCACCTCTGGTTATTTCTTGTGAATAATTTTTTTTCATTAATTATCCTCACATTAAGTACTCATGAAAACAAAATTAAATTTTTAATGGAAATTGACATTTTATTTCTCTCTTCGGTCAAAAATATTTTTTTCTTTGATATCAAGGGATTTTAAAAAAAATCATGAATGGTTTTACTATTCCACTATTATTATTTAAAGTTATTTTTACTCATTTTTAAATTATTAAAAAAAGATTTTTAAAGAATATTTTTATTTTTTTTCAAATGAAGAACTTTTTTACTTTTTACCAAAAAGGTGAAAGGAATCATTATTTTAACACGCACAGCATGAACATAATTTCTCTTTATCATGATCACTAAATTATTTGAGGAATAATTTATAAAATTAAAAGGTTATTTTAAAATAAAATGTTTTCCTTCATATTTTTAGATTTTTTGTTTTTAAATATATGATTTAAAGATGAAAAAGGTATTTTCCTCAATAAATATTCTCCTAATCTTTTAAAGTAATTTTTAATCTATGATAACATCATTTGATGTTAATTTTTTATTATGGTAGATATGATAAAATGATACAACTGTTATTATTTCTATAGACTTTTTATGGTTATTATGATAAAATATCGATCCAAATAATTGTTTTCCATGGGTTAAGTTATTATATATGTTTTTGTTATCTTGTAGAATACATATGAATGGATTTATGATTAAGTGATGTGTGGGACCAGAATTATATATCCCTCTTATGATTTGGGTAAAAATTAATTTTCATTGAGCTATAAGGGGGCACAAGGGGTTATCCCAATCCCTAAATAGGGTGCACAAGAGGTTATCCCAAGCTTGAAAGAGGGTATACCAAAGTTTATCCCATGACCGAAGTAGTTACATGGGTTGTTATTCCAGGACTAAATTTTTATAAATGTATTGGTGGGTGTCATTGAAATAAAATATATATGATTATGATTATGAAACACTATATTCCACTCTTTTATGACATGATATTATGATAATGGTATGTTATCATGGATCATATTATTTTATAGCTTTATGATTAATGTCTTATAATCATCCTAGATTTGTGTTTTGAGTCATATTTATGATCTAAGAATTGATAGGTATGACGTTAGAATTTTAATCTAATGTTATCATACCATTTATGATCATGTTATGTTTAAATGATCTTTAATATCTCCCTTGTTTACCCTTATTGATCATCTGATCTTTCCCTTTATTATGATTTATTTTCCCTAGGATATAAAGAAAATTTTTATGTACGATGCATCTAAGAAGGGTGATGCTTTTGAATAACTAATTAATATATGATATAGATATCATATGAATAAGTTATTTATGTATCAAATATTCCAAAGATAATAAAATTATACAGTTCTGGAGTGAATAATAATGTTATATAATGTATATTCAAATAATAATATGAAGTATTAATTTATGAAAAGTTTGGGTAATTATACAAAAAATTCATAAATATATGTTCGGGGATAAATAATATTTATCTTGATTTTTTTGAGTTAACTATAATCAATGCATAGATACATTGACCCATCTGTCTTATTTATAAAGAGGATTGGTGCACCCCATGCTGAATAACTTGATAATATGAATCCCTTTTCCAAATTATCTTAAAGTTACCTATTTTAATCTTCTAGTTCAATGGAATATATTTTATAGGGAGTCTTACAAATCGGTATAGATTTAGGTAAAAGTTAAATTGTGAACTCAAACTCTTTATTAGGAGTAAGACTAGAAATTTTTTTGAGGAATATATTAGTTTATTATGTTATAATGGTAATGTCTTCAAGAGTAGTCCCCTGCTTTGCCTCAGTCATTTGAGCTAGATACTCATTCTCATAAGGTAATAATATCAATGCTTGAGAATAATTTTCAAAAGGAGATTCATCATCCTTATTATACTTGTATAGAATTGGTGGATGATTTGGCACAAGGAAAGTTACTTCCTTATCCTAAAAATTGATGTTGAATCTATATAAGGACTTTCAATCCATGCCCATAATATCATTGAATTCCACTAAAGTTTGTATGATAGGGTTTAGTAAGAAATTAATCTCATAAATATTGATTGGGGGATTTATATACTTAATATTCTATAATATAAACATTTTTTATTTTCAATTATAACTCAACCTTTATGTTTTGAGGTGGTTTTTGAATATTTATGCTAAAATTTCATGATATAAAAGAATACATATAACCAAAATCAAAATTCATATTCAATATTCATGAATGAATAACCAGTGTAGCTACCAATACTTTATTGATTGGATCCACCAAAATAGTAGTCTTATTCTTTTAGACTTAGAGGTTTTGTTTTATTATCTTTGACAACCCTTAGATTTGGAAAATTATTTGTATGGTGTCCATGTTCCTTAAAGTAAAAACATTGGACCATAGGATGAAGAATGATTGGAAACCTCTTTTATTCTATCAAATTAGTGGGATTATTCATATATATTTTTAATTATTTATCTTGATTCCCTTCCATTCAAAACTAGAAACACATCTTGGGACCCTTGAGATAGTATCCAAGATACATATTCCCACACTTATGACACATGTAAATTTGGATTTTCCTTCCACCATGAGGATTCTCTGATGATCCTTCATAGTTAAACATCATTCTATGCTTCTTATCACTAATACCTTAAGGCCTTTTAGAATCACCAATATTCATCTAGAATTTAAGGGAACAGTGGGAAATTTCTATATAGCTATCAAATTATTTAATTTCTAATGAATTTTGGAAACAAAAATTTAACCCGCTAAAGAAATTTTTAACCTTACTTTTAGGGTCAATTAAAAAGCTTGAGGAGTACCATGAAATACTTCTGACGTTTTCCTCGTGAGAACCAATAGATTCATTCTCATTTTACTTCAGTATATAGAACTCTATATTCATTTTAATATGAAGAGTGTATATAGAATATGTGATGAAAAATATCTTCTTGAATCCTTCACATTCCATGTATTGTATTTATTCCTTGGGATTTTTATTATTGATCAGTTTCTAACATTTATCAGCTTCTCCTTCTATAATATAAACAACCGGTGTGACTTTCACTTATTTAGAGCACTGGTGGATAGGTAATATCTTCTCAATGAAATTTATCCATTATTTCAAGATAAGGGGATTAGAATTTCCACTATAATTTGGAGACTTTTTTCATATAAATGACTAAACCATAACTTTTTATTTCATAAGATAAGTAGGTAGTTAGATGTGATTAATATTATTACTCATAAGTTGAGTTAATTATTCAATTACTGCTATGAAGTTCCTAAATCCTTCTCCTATCATATTCATAATTTCATTATGGAAATCATCACATTGCTCATAGTAAATTTTATTAACATGATTCCTTATATTTCTAACCATTTTCTAAAATAATGAAAAATTTAGGATGAGGATACATGATTAAATAACCATATAAAAATGTAAACTAATTCACTTAGAAGTAATAACATATAAACACTAATTTATCAATCTATAATATTCCATCTAGGTTAACCATTTCCCTAGGTATATTTGATCCTAAATTTTATCCACTTCTAGTATCTATACAGGGATGTCATGTCTTAGAGGCGACACTCTCCTTAATTAATATTTAGGATGTTTTAAAAATTAGACTTTCCCATAGGGTTTTCACTAATATTTCAAATCCTAATACCCAAAAATAACTATAGATTTCTTAGATACCAACTATTAAAACCCAAGCCTTATACACATTTTATTTCATTATTTTTAATATAAAATTTAAAAAAAACAAGGATCTAGAGGTCCAGTGTATTTGATGATTAGGGACATAAATATAAAAAAATTGAACATAAACTACATAATTGTTATTTAAATATCAAAAAGTGGATCTTAAATCCAAATATTCTTCTAATACTACGTATGATAACATAGGTATATATGGAGGTAAATGGTTGATCTATAAAGCTTTTTAAGGGAACAATAAAAGTAAACATGATACATATGTGACAAAAGGAATATCACGATAACAAAACAAGAATAAAAACATGGATGATTGGAATAAAAATATGATATTATAATATAATATAATGATTTTATAAACAATAATAAACATGAATACATTAGTATAAGTAAAGGATTCCCTCTAAGAATACAAATCAAAATGTACTGGGTTAACTACTCATGCACCATACTTGGCATCTAATGAGATGAAAACATTTCCCAATGAATTCAAGAAGTATCAGGGTGAAACCTTTATATTAATAACATTTACATGAATATCTGTTCCACAAAATTAAATCAAATATAGTGAATAATCATAATAAAGAAACAAATAAAAATGGAATGGGTTACATAATATTATCTAAGATCATGTTAAAATAGAATAAAGTAAATATTCCAATGCAAGAAGAGATTTAATAATTCACGGGTGTTAATAACTGAAATTAGAAGTATAGGTCATGAAAATTATGTTCAATTGAATTTAATACATGAAATAATAGTGGAGAAGTGTGTTTGGAAATGAATCTCTTAATCGGGTTTTTTCGAAAAGGATAAAAGTTTTTCAAGATAGTAATATCATAATATTTTCTTATAACCATAAATAAAAAAAATTGTTTTTAATTTTGAAATTAATTGTTTTTATAAACCATTTAATTTTTAAATCCTTTACTTTATTGATACATGAAATGACATAATAAATAATGGAGTTCCATTTAATTAATTTTGGTTAATAAATTAATTTGATAAGGGAGACTGAAAAGCTTGTATATCTCCAAAAGGGAAATGTATGTTAAACTAGGTATAAATGTGATGAGAACATATATAAATAATATAATATAAATACATTATAATAATAGACTTATAAATATAGTTTTAGATAGATAATGAATAACCTAAAATAAAAGAGTGTGATTTGGACTTTCCCTTATCTCATGTCTTTAACTCATTCGGTATGATTGTATAATTTATTAAATAGTCAAATTAAATTTTTTAAATACCAATTTAATAACTTTTTTAAAATATATTTTATTTAATAATATTATTTTATGTTTGTATAAAATAATATTATTTAGGCATCATGTTTTTTCATACTCTCGAGGGTGTTCATTTCACGGTTCCAATGCCGCTTCAGTTTTGGGATAATAGTGGAAGTTCTTATAAAACGGGACTAAGACTTCATAATTTAAATTAAATGATATTAATTTCCTTCCTAAAGTTTAAATATTTATAAATATTAATATGTTTTCTAACATAGGGATGATCTATTTAGTACAAATGGTATCATTACATGGTTAGTTCATTCAAGCAGCTTTACCAACCATCCTTAACTAGATTATTTTTATTTAATTTGATGATTATTGATAGATTAAAAAATATTAAATAATTCATAATAAACTTTTTTTATTAATATTTAACCAAATAATATTTATATAATACTCCATTAAGGTTGTTTTTAAAACAAGACATGTCCTCCAAAGAGGTGGTGAACCAATCAAAACATGGGTGAATTTTTTATATTTCAAAAGATAAAAGGCGTTTAGATTATGGATATTACATTAATATCAAAACCATAAATATATAAATAAAAATTATTTTATTATAGCCACATGGATAGAATATAATTTAAGAGGCATAAGAATTAATAAATTTACTAGGATTCAATGCACAATATTACCTCTTCCTTTATAAGTTGAATTTTAGGCTACCCCTTAAGGCTCTTTAGATTGGATTTTTGGTAATATTTGATATCCTTGTACATGGAAAAGATGGTTGATGGGAGATTTGGTCATATATTTCAAAATTTAATGAAATTAGAGTGCGAGTAGAAGAGGGCTGGTGAATAGTAGTATTTATAAGGGGAGAAGAGGGGTGATTTTAATATAATACTCATTAATTTATTATTTTTGTTCTAGAATACCAATAGTGATGATTCTTATGAATATGTAGATAAATTTTCACATGTTATTTCAAGATAATTATTTTTCTAATCTTCTCATATTTAACTGATCATGTATTTACCTATAATGTAAAAATCTCATATTTCATAATATTTCACTATTCACCAATAATAAACTACCTTAGAAAAATAAAAAAATTAACCCTAAGAAAATATTTATCTTCTAATTCCAAAAATGATATCAATTTTTAAATAAATAATTTTCTAAATTCGATAAATTTAACTTTTAAAAAAATCATTATTCATTGAAAAAAACTTGTTTTTATGAAAAAACCAATTTTTCGACCCATTGAAAAATTATTTGGGACATCATAAAATTATATTATCATTTATATACATATAAATAGTGTTTTATAAGGCCACTTTATAGAAATAAATTTTATTTAAAATATAAATTTATTAAAAAAATGTATTTTAATGGAAGTAAAACTTATATATTTTTCTAAAAATTAAAATTATTCTTTCTTTGTGTAAAAAATCCATTTTATCATGTTGAAAATTTCATATAATTGTCTTATGATATAAATTTCTTATATTCTTATTTTATAAAATACCCAAATATTATTTTACTATTCCAATGGTCTAGTTACTATTTTAATGGTCTGGTTACTATTCATTATGGCCATATTAAACTACTCATATAGGTTTTATACTCCCTATAAATACCATTAATTTACATTATTCATATATTAATTTAATTTATATCAAGATTAAATATTATTCATTTTGAAAATTAATATTACATTACTAACATTCTTTTACATTTTTACATTGTTTTTTATGTTTGAGATAATTCTTGGAGATTGAGATGATCCAGATTATCCTATTCTATTTATTTATTTTATATTTATTTATTTATTTTCCATTTGTAATATTATAAATTTTACTGTGTTTAATTGTTGTAAAAATGTCATGTTCTCAATTAATGATATAAAGTGTTATCATTGTTTTGTATACTATACTTCAACAATAAATTTGTTACATATATATAAGGGAAATTCTATATATAATTTTCTGGGTCATTATAAAAAACATATGTATGGGAATTTCCCTTTATCAAAATCTTTTTCAAGACCCCTCACACTATGACCAATCCACTACAATGCGACCAAAATTCCAACCAAAAATATAATTGTGCACAACTCTCATAACTTATGCCTCAAATACATGAAACATGCTCATATAACAACACAAAACTCCACAGTGTGACTCAACCCTTCAGGGTGCAGCATGCCAAACTACACAATTCCCCTTTCTTCCACCCAATTATTGAGTGGATCCTTGAACCATTTCATGTTTTCATAATTAAAATAACTGATATATTCTTCAATTATATATTATAATTATTTTATTAGTATATATTTATTTTGATTTGTTATAACTTGTTTTAAAAGTTCTACGAATAGTTCATATATAAAATATGTCTTTTAGAACCTTAAAATTTCATTTATGCCTTTTTTAATTTTAAATTATATAGTTTTCATATTTATGTTTCTACTATATTTAAAAAAAACATGTTCTATACAACTCCAAATTTAATGATCCTTGTTGAGATGGAAATATATAAATATTTTATACATTTAATTCAACTACAAATAAATAATAATGTATTATTATCATGCCAGATATTTATTCTGAATTCATTGCATATTCTCAGTCATAATTCTATAATTTTCCAATTAATTTTTTTAAAAAAAATTAGAAATATATTGATATATAGAAGTCCATTTTAATATATATTTATTTCATTGGAAATAAAATAAAATTTTATTAATTTTAGTAAAATAGACTATAATCCTATTCTCTTGTTAATAGGTTTTATTTTTAGTCAAATTTTTAAATAGTATAGCTATTTTAAGAGATTTTCTTATTTATGTGAAAATTTAGAAAATACTTATTCTTATATAAGTTTTCTAATATGCGTGTAAATTTTATTTTGAGAGAAGATTATATGATTGTAAATTTTTTTCCATGAATTTTCTTTCATGAGTGAAAATTTTCTTTCATGAGAAGTTTCCTTGAGTTTTCTTTTTCTTCCCTGAGTGTGCTTACATGAGTGTAAATTTACTTATGTGAGAAGATTTTATGAGTGTAAATTTTATTTTATTAATTGGATTCAGTGAGTGTAAATTTGATTCCATAAAAATATTTTTTGTGTGTAAATTTTCTATCATGAATTTTCTTCAATGTCCGTTCACTTTTTTTTATGAGATTCTTCCATGATTTTAAATTTTCCTTTATGAATGTTATTTTTTGAGTATAAAGTTATTTACAAGATTTGATTACATGAGTGTAATTTTTTATCCAATGAGAAGCTATCATTAGTGATAATTAAAGAGTAGAACATTAATATTTATAATATTTTGTGAGAAATACTAAATCTTTTGTTACAATGAGTGAAACTTTTCTTCTATGAAAAGTAATCAAACTTTCATGAATGATCATAAATGAGTTAAAAATCACTCTTTTACTTATTTATTTTTTTATTTAATAATATACACTATTTTTCTTACTTTTTTATATTTTTGAATTATTATATGTCTGTTTCGCATGTTTATCTTGATTTAATTATTCCTTCATTATTTATTAATGTCACAAACCAACCCATATATCCCACCTAAATGGTATGAGAATAAATCCTAACATGTCCTAAAGAGTGTTATCATTCCTTAGGGGATGGAAACTAGTTTTGAAGAACCAATAAACATAAATAGAGATTTATCTTTCCACAATGATGACTAAAAAATTAAAATAGTAGATGGAAAACATAAACAATTGATATGACAATAGATATGTCAAGATTAAAACTCCACAAGGTAGAAAGAACATCTTCCCAAATATCTTGAGTTAATGACACGATACTATAATATCTCCTTAAAATAGGTGGAACACACACTCCACATATCATCAACACCTCCAAGGGTCCCTCTATCCAGAATAACCACTACCTCCTAGTAGTTCCATACCCTTTCTTGGACCTGTCGCAATAAAGTATGAAAATGCATGAAGGAAAAAATATGTTGTAAAAAATAAAGCCCTTTAGGATTTTACAAAACATTACATAATAAATTCCCTATCAAATAAATCAATTGTCCTCAATAATGGATAAAATATATAATGAAAATATTTTTAAAATTCTAATCAAAATATTTTTTCTAAAAAATTTCAATAGCTAGTAAAAATAGGTATAAGTGTGCATTTCCATCAAAGAAGACATATATATAACATTTTATCATCATAGGCATGAATAATAATTTCTATAAAAATCGATATGAGTAAAAAAAATTATAAAATATGCATGTTCAAATCACTTAAAATAACCAGTAAATCAATTATATCACTATGTTCAAGAATCCCAAGGTAGGTTTATATTAGTATTCTCACACATTTTAGTAAATTACAGCTCCTGATGAGCACAGATTTCTTTTAATAAGACAATGTAAATAGTCTTAAGTATGGGGAAATAGGAACACCACTAAGGATGAATATCATAATATCCCAAAGGATTAATCACCCTTACATTAAATTAACACCACTAAGGAAAAATAAAAGAAACTCCTTAAGGACCTTTCAGATACTACCAACCTATTCCTAGTAAATGTTCTTCCGACCTAACTACCTAGCATCTCATGTGATGAAATATAAATCAAACATTTATATGGACATAATTTGATTCCATAAATCTTGTCTATTTAAATCAACCATTGATTTTTTTCATTTTATATCGGCCCTATGTCGATGTTTAAAAATATTCCTTTCTTTTCAAAAACCAACATCAAAAGGATTTTATCAAAACACATGTCATTAATTTCAAAAACAAAAAGAAAAAAGTTTTTATAAAAAATCTCATGGGGATTAAATAAATTAATATCACATTAAATAATAAAAAATATTATGCACTTTTATATCATCAGAATCATGTTTCACAACATTTTTTTCATATATAGAACATTTTTAAGAAATCACACTTTATTCCAGGAGCCATTTTCAATTTAATTTATTCACACATACATCGTTCCATTTTAAAAATTATTTATCAAAGACTAAAATACAACCATAAAAAATCAAGAATATATTTAAGATTAAGAAATCATTAATGGTTTAAATAGAATAGAATTACTCTATGAAAACATCTACCTTAATAGTAAAATTTAAAAACTCGAACAATGGATTTACAAAATGAAACATGAGAGGATCCATTCCCCATGATTGAAGGGAAACAACAAAAACACACTGCGTTCAATCACCCAGTGGTTGTATATTCTAAAATATGTTCAAGATGATACCCAAAATTTATATAACATAGGTTGATGTATTTTTAAAAATATTATGGGTATTCTAGTCTACCGAAGAAAATGTTTAATTAAAACATTATTTAATTTTTTATTTTCAACTAGATCTTGAATGTAGAAGGTTTTAAATTATTTAAGAGGTTATTTTCATCCTCTAAAATAGTTAAATAAATTATTCTAATAATTTTAAGTCTTCAAGGATATTAAAAGATGTTACTGGGTGATTTGGGGAATAATAAATAAAAATAATAATGATATTACTTATAAATGGTTCTGTGTAATGGTTACATGGGTTAACCTTACACAACTCATATCTATTGCATAAGGTTGAGGTTCATTACACTTATGTAGTACACTTTCCTAGACTACCCTGACAATGCTCCTAGATAACCCTTATGCATCGTTTATAAATTATGGGTTACCCTTACACAACTCCAATCTATACTTATATAGCGATTGAGTTGACCTTGGACAACCTTTTAAAAATAAAGGTTACCCTTACATAGTAAAGGTTTACCCCTACATAATACCATTATGTGGTATGATACCCTTACAAAATAACCTTGCATAGTGCCTGGGTTACCCTTCTGAAATAGAGTTTACCCTTACGTAGCCCATATAAAAGGTGTTCTACTGTAAAGCAGTCACTCTACCCTTACACAATTCATATAAAAGGTTTTCTACCCTTCTCTAATGAATATAGTTTCACCCATACCCTTATTTAGTGGGGTTTTTTCCCTTATTTAACCCTTTAAAAATAGGTATTACCTTTATATAACACCCTATAATGCACCTGCATTAAGATGTGAGGGATTTACCCTTACGTAAACCCCATGCCCTGAATAAGGCTAAAAATTTAAAATTTTTTAAAATTATTATTTAAAATACATTATTAAATAAACCAAAAGGTTTTCTAAAGATCATAAAAGGTCCCCAACACATCCAAAACTAAAAGGGAAAATCTTGAACCAAATAATGTTCCGGAAAGAAAACATCATGATGTTATAACTCCCTCCACTATAAACTCTTTTTACCTCCAGAAATATTATCTAGAATACTCCATAAATAATAGTTTAGGCCATTATTCTCTCATTAGTTCCTCACGCTCCCAAGTAACATGTCATTTAAAACCATGTTTTTATGACACTTAAACCAAAGGGTTTGGATTTTCCATGAATAATCTTTCTATGAGAATCAGCAATAAAAATTTACTATTCATTCATGGATAAATTAGGTTCCACATCAAGATATTCAAAGCTCAAGATATGAGATAGATAGGATATATTATTTCTAAGTTATGATGCACAGAACATGTTGTGGATCAATGTTATCTATGGTGGTAAAACCAAATGGTAATCCACTTTTTTGATCTATTCAACAACCTCAAATGCTACCATGTATTTTGTTGCTAACGTTCCCTATTTTATAATATGTTAGTGACCTAACAAAGGTAAAACCCTCAAAAACACCAGGTCACCAACATTAAACTCTTATGGATATCGATGATGATAATCATTGGATTTGTAGAAGATATGTGTCTTTATCATTCTACGATGAATCATATAAATATTTTTCATCACATCTTTGACTAAAATGGGCCCACTAGAGAATATTCTCCAACATCCGACCAAAAATATGATATTTATATGGTCATCCATACAGGGATTCAAAGGGTTATATCTTGATAGAATATTGGTAGATATTATTATAATGAAAAATAAACCAATCCCAAATTTCAATGATAATCTTCCCCAAAGTCAAATACATAAGCACATATAATATCCTCAAGTATTTGAATAGTTCATTCTATTTGACTGTCTATTTATTGATGGAAAGAAATGAGAAATATTACCTCAGATCCCATTACCTCTTGGAGGCCCCTCCAAAAACAATAAGTGAAATAGGGATCCCAGTCATAAATGATAGTATATAGACCTCCGTGAAACAAAACCATCTCTTGGACATACAGGTTTTCTATGTCCTCAACTTTAGTCATATCACAGATCAAAATAAATTGATTTTCTTTGACCAACCGGTTAATCAGCACCCATATCACTTTCATTACTTTAGGGTTACATAGAAACCCAACCATGAATTCCATTAATATATCATCCCACATTCATGTTATCACTATATGGGGATAATTAAAACCTTAAGGGTTCTTATATTGGGCCTTCACCTGCTAACAAGTCTAAAGACCTTAAACCCATACTCCCATTTCCAATGTTAAAAACATAAAATTTACCTTTCTAGATTTGATACGGATAAATGTGACCAAATTTTTTTCATTCAACCCATACAAAATCAAAAGAAAATATTGTATCACTTACATTTTCATAGACTATTTAGGTTTAGAATTTTAGATAATTAGGAAAAACTCTTAACAACTTGGATTCATAAACAAATAGTTCATAAAGTTCAACATAATCTCCAATTAAGTTCTTCACATTTAGAAACATTATTTGGAATAACTTGCGTAAAAAATTATTCAAAACCAATGGAAAAGGAAATATAAGAAGGGTGACGTCAAATGATCCATAATGGTAAACATAAGCATTAAAATTTGAATTTCATTAATAAGAATGAGATGGGAATAAGAAAAATGATAACATAATGTACACAAGAATTGTGATAACAGAACTCATATTGATAAATAACTAGATCATCAATCATCAAACATGGCATAAAACCTTGACATAAGACAATTTTCATAAGAATCAATAATCATATTCCTTATGATATCAACCTTGATCAAGGAATCATTTATAATAGATCACAAGCATAAAGAAAATGTGTTGGTGTCTTATAACATTGTATTCATAACCCATTATAAAATCATGCTATAAATAACTGGATCCCAGTTAAATCCATATGATAAACTACATCATTTAACTTCTTCATTATTTCCTTTGATGACAAGTAACATTACCCAATGCATTGAGGAGCTATAATGGGGATCACAATTCATATAATATATATACATATTACCAATTCATCATAAACTATAATGGTTATCAACCCTTTATATAAGTTATATCTAGAATTTTCATTAATCATAAATAATTTCAAAGTTCCATTCATCTATAAAACATTTAGAATACCTTGATTTTTAGTCATAACAGTAATCAATACCTTGATTTACCCATGGTAAAGAAATCAGTTCCATGAAAATATCTTTGAGATAATCGTAATCCATCCAGATAAATAATCAGGATGGTATTATTAAGAAAAACCCCAATATATAATAATTAATTTCAATGGTAGTTAACGGCGATGAATGGAAATACCATTGAAATATCATTAAAATATTCTTCAGAAAAATACCCTTTTCACTTTGAAAATAACTTTTTAAAACTAAAAATTCCAAAAGTATTTTGAAAATATATTTCCTTGAAAATAAATTTGTATACATATATAATAATTTTTTAAAAAAATAATTTTCATGACATTGGAAAATTCGTTCACGTTGTAGATGTTAAAAATAAACATTCTTTTGAAACACTTTTTAAAGAGAGTCAAAATTGACCCATTTAGAAAACATTAAGAAATTACCTTTTTAAAATATTTTAAAGAAGGTAAAATATCCTGAAAAATTATATTTAAAATAAAATTTATTTTAAGAGAATATAATTTTTGGAAATATTTTATAAAACATGGATATGGAAGAAAAACATTCTTGTTCCAAAAGAAAATACATGATCAGTAACATTTTCAAGAAAATTTCTTGATGTTTCTTTAATAATTGTGGGAGGAAATTTAAATTAAATGTATATCCACACAAATTACCAGATGATAATAAAGTATATTTGGTTCATGAAAATAATATCATATGATTTCCCTCAAAGTAACCATGAATATTAAGAATCCTGAAAAGAAAAGTGATTATAACACAAATCCTTTCGCACTTTGGTAACCTTTTAAATCATAAGCCTCATGAAATAAAAAAATTTAACATTAAATATCATGAATATAATTAAATTCATGACATAAAATTTCATAGTGTCATTAAATAAACCTTATTTTATAAGATAGGTTCATATCATAATCATATATCTCAAGGAAAGGGAATTTGAGAAAAATAACCCTTACAAATATCATAGCATTGAATTAAGATTTAATTAAGGGAAGAATTATGTGTAACAAATATAAATCCACACCAAAAATGTTTAAATAAATAAAAAGAAAATGTAGAGATCAATTAACACACAATCATGGAATAAAAAATTTAATGAAGAAGGGTTATAACCTAATGAACGAAAATTGAGTTAAGAAACCATTTACCACTTTGTAACTTTCAAATCCAATCCATTTGGATAAAATAATTTAGATTTAAAAATAAAATATAATGAATTATGATGTATTTAGGATATAATATTTAAAATGGAAGTATATACACCATATAAAAAAATTAGTATCACACTAATAAAATATTCCTCAATGAAAAGAAATTGAGAAGAAATCTCTAAACTTATGTAATGAATTTTCGTGTATGTATGTTTGACTCCTATATAATAAAATTATATAAATTATTTGATTTATTAAGAAAATTTAACATATCATTAAACCATTTATTTTATTTATCTTAATGACATAGTTTATTACTTATTCAGTTAATTAAACATTATGATACTTTTAGAATGTTTAGTCTATAATTTCAAAATAGCTTCGCTGTGTTGACCATGGTCAAGGGTTCATTGATCCATCATATCCAAAAGACTATTCATGAAATAATTGTAATTTTTATATATTAATTATACTTTGAAAACTAATCAGTAAAGATGGTTATGAAAAATGAACTACATTACTATCATGGGGACGGTAGGTCTTATGTATACATGAGTATTGTTTCCATTATTCATAGATCATTATAGAAAGAAGGTGAGTATTGTTTTATTTTACGTAATGATAATAATATATTAAATACCATATTTTTTTTAAATACACACGTATATATTTCATCCATGTAATTTTGTGATAAAAATGTATCACATTTCTTTGTAGAGGTGCTATTCCACACAAACGCACGAACGATGTTATCATTTATCAGTGAATAAAAAGATGATAAATTAAATGATATAATATATTTTAATAATGATAAATATTTCATTAACGTAATAAGTAAACATTAATTCAATCATTATAATAATACATGAGAGTGGTTTATAGAAAACTAATTACATCAATCTTTGAGGCAGTAGTCCACCATACACACGAACAATGGACTCATTCCCCATTTGGTGGAGGTTATAGATGGATATAGGTTATTAAATTAAAATAATTATATAAAAATATATTTTATATTATGATGTTATTATCTCATAATGATTTAATAATATTTAAATGAGGTTAAATAAAAATAAAACAAAAAATGATCGGTTATGAACTATACCTCTTCTTTGGAAAACCTCCTTTGATTTTCAAATTAAGATCTATAATGTTGGTATTATACCCCGAATAATGCCTCTATAACATGGGGAGGGATATTATTAAGGTATTATCTATACCAATAGGTTTTTTATGTGTGAATAAATGGGAATAATAGTTCCCTTTTATAAGAGATGGGAGGGACACTCTTAGAATTTCATAAAATATTAAAATAATATAAAATAATTTGAGGTCCAAATGCCCAAAATATTTAATATTTTATTATAATATTAATATTAGTCAAAATAATATCATAAAATAAAATTTTTACTTATTTTGATAAAATTTGTACCCTTATCTTTTGGTTTTAACCCCATCTAAACCCCTTTCACACTTACTGCAACAATAATGTAGTTTTACTCTTTGAGGATCATGTTAGTTAATATTAATGGGAAAAGGTCCACAAATGGATCATGATTTATATATGAAATAATATCCCAATAACATGGATTAAAATATTATTTTTAATAAATTTATATCATATTATAAAATATTATTTTCATAAAACATCAATAATGCGAATTTTAGAACTATTTATTTTATTTGACTTTTTTAACATCAATAAAAAAATTAAATTGGAATGAAATCATTTAATAAATCCCTAAAAAAGTAATTTTATCCATAAAATTCATGAATCAAATTAATTATTTCAAATTTTATAATTTCTATATTTTTAATATCATTTATTTTATTTTTTCATTAATTGAATAATTAATGTGTTAGTGTTGAGTAAGTATTTAAGGTAGTGATTTATTCACTAACAATTAAAAAATAAATTACAATGATGAAGATAAATAATTAATATTTATAATTAATATTTATACTAGAAAATTTCTTTGGTTTATCTACATGTCAATAAAATTATTGTTATTAAAATCAAGATTATGACATTTTTTACCTTTATTTAAATAAAATATGATAAATGTCACAATAACATCCAAATGGGAAAAAACGTCACATAATTGAATATTGGAAGAGTTTGTATGAAATTTACTCATTAAATAAAATTAATTCAAGTGTTAGGGTCATTTTTAAGTCCTTATAATATTATTTTTAAACTTTAATTACTTGATTTATCATGTACCAAGGAAATAAAAATTACTGTGGTTTATTTTCATAATGACTAAAAAGAAAAGGACATATTTAAAAAATTTGGACCTCATAATTAAAAATATGGAATAAATTTTTAAAAATTATTAAATATTGAAGTGTCATAATTAAATTTAAAATCAAACTGGAAAAACTCGATGAAATGCTGTTTTTTAGAAAAATGTCATTTTTAAATATAAATTTTTTTATACTGAATTCATGTATAAATTAATTTAAAAACCATAATTAAATTATTTTAAATTAAAATGTATGATTAAAATTTTAAATTAGATCTAGAATGGAATTTTACATTTAAAATACTTTAAAATAAAATATTGTTTTCAATTAAAATCACTATTTTCACTACCATTTGAAAAATCAAACTTTTTAAAAAAAATTGAAGATTTATCTTTAGAAAATTTCTGATATGATGATTTCAAAAATTATATTTATTTTATCAAAAAAATTATAAAATTTCAAAAAAAATAATATTATTATTCACTCTTACAATGTAATAAACCCCCATTTTTTAAGAAAAGATATATTTTAAGAATAAAATTGATTTACTAAAAGTTGAGTGCTTATTTCCTAATAATTACTAAATATACTAATATTGATTAGAACCTTTATATATATATATATATATCAAAAATTATTCAATCTTATTCATACCCACCAATTTAACTGCTTGGTTATAATGGTCGTATTTAAATAATAATATTTCACAATTCATTTACGCACAACGTTATATATTTTGCACTCTACTGAACATAACCATTCTTTTAAAATCATGGTATATTAAATCCCCCCCCCGTATAAATTACATCCTCACAATTTGAAGATGTTCTCATTGATCAATGTTTGACTTTTTAAAATACCTTTTTTAAAATCTCACATTGTAAAAAGGGTTAATAAAACTACCTCTATAAATGAGAGAATTTGAAGTACGAAGGTCATTTGGGATAACACGTACTTGGTTTCCAAATAGGAAAACATTAGTGATAAGTGAAAATATGGACATGGAAGAAAATAATAATGTCTAAAAAATTATGGATAGTGATAGAGACCATTAATCATAACAAAATTAACTAATCATGAGAAAGTCAATGACCACCAAACAATAAACCAAAGTGGTGTGAAAAAAGGCCATTGATTCATTATAAGATAAAGTAATAGGATAAATTTTTTATTTTAAGAAATGTTTTCTGGGCGTTTAGGAATTTCTTACTGTCTAGACTAAGAACTTAATAAAATATACTTACTTGATAAGTAGGATTTCATGCTTTAATCAATTTCAACCATAATATCATCTTTTTCTCCAAATAATGAGTTTCTGGTATGAATTTTATTAATCTTGAATTAGTAAAATCAACTTCTAACAGATCACATAATCTTAAAAAATATAAAAATTTATTCTTCTTAGATTTATAAATTAATAAAAAATGGTTAGAAAAAAGTGAAATAATTCCCAAAATGAATAATACTTCATACGAAGAAATAATACCTCAATCTTCAAAATTCATCAATAATACCCAAAGTTCAAACTAATCATTCTATAAATAACTATCCTCAAAATTATTCAATATACTCCAGACTAATATTGAAACCCGAAAACTGATTACATGTTATTGCATGATAAATTTAACATTTATCTCCAAAAAACAATTGTCACTCAAAAATTCATATAACACAAAACCTATATTACCTAATTATATAATCTCTAAAATATGTTATTCTTTTACATAAATAACATGAATCATCGTAAATACACATTAAGATCATGTATGATTCTAAAATATAGTTCAATGTTAACTCCTCAAATAATTCTTCATGTTAAACATATGTGCTACATATAACTCAAAACACAAAAAGTGTCTCCCAAAATAACATTAATCATCTCAAATCTCCAACACATAAAAAATCTAAAGGGGTGTCTAAGAATTTGAACTTATGATCAACCTTAAAC
Organism: Viscum album; assembly: GCA_963277665.1. Lineage (NCBI taxonomy): Eukaryota > Viridiplantae > Streptophyta > Magnoliopsida > Santalales > Viscaceae > Viscum > Viscum album. The sequence continues at coordinate 1,531,836,601 of OY728152.1, read as the reverse complement.
TCATAAATCCATGATAGTGTCCATAACTCTTAAGTCAACATCAAATGAAAACATACTAATCTCCAAAGTTGTCAAAACCCTTCTCTGATACCAACTGTAAAGACCATGAACCCCTACTCTCAGATCTAGTGTTAAAAACATAAATTTTACATTTCTAGATTTGATAATAATAAATATGACATAGTTGTATCATTCAAAACCATACACATGAGAAGGAAATTTTTGATCACTTACTTTACCATGGAACTTTTGGGTTTTTAGATTTAGATAATTACGATAAACTCTTAATAACTTGGATTCATAAACAACTGATTCATAAAGATCAAGATCATCTCCCAGTAAGTTATTCCCATTTAGTAACCTTATTAGCCACAATATACTAAAATCCATTCTTCAAAACTTGGGGAAAATTAACACTATGGAAAAAATATTTTTTTGTGATGGGGTATTTGCAACGGGTAAGGGTCCAATGGCAAAAAAGTTCATCGAAGGACTATTTGTGACGGGGAGACGGTCCTCGTCGCAAAAGGTTTGGTGCAAGTTGGGCGCCAAACCATGAGAAGCATATTTGTGATGGGAAAAAGTGCCCGTCACAAATATCCAGGGGCATTTTTTTGTATTTGCAATGGGAATTATATCCTGCCGCAAATATTGTGTCCATAGGTTGATATTTATGACGGGTCATGTCGGAAATAGCATTTTAACTAATACCACTAATATATAGGTGGTTAGTATTTACGAAGAGTCCTGTCATAAATATTCCCATCACAACTAATCTAACATATATATACTTCCATCTGTTTTTCTCTCATTACACTCCTTTCTCTACTCCTCTCTCCCTCTCTACTTATATTTTCTCTCTCAAAATAATTCTAAGATATAAACTTTTAAATTGGAACAACATTTATGACGGAAATCCTCCAAAAGATTCAGTTTTATGGTATTTATCTATTTCTTTTATTTTTTAAGTAATTCATTTTATTTGATATTAGTTATAATTTTTTTAATCAGTTCGAATTAAATTAAATTAAAATTACATTGTTTTATTTTTTATTTTTTTACAAATACGTGTGATTTGTATAATTAGTATTAATTACTATTAATTAGTATTCATTAGTGTTAATTATAAAAATTATTAATAATTAGTCATAATTAGTAATCATTAGCAATAATTACTAAAAATTATCAATAATAAGCAGTAAATTGAAACAAATATTTATAAATAATAATAAATAGTAATAATTAGAATAAAATAGTAATAATTAGAAGTATAAATAAATAATTTGTAGTAAATAGTTATAATTAGGAAAAATTGGTAATAATTAGTAATAATTTGGATTAATTAGTGACAATTAGTAATTTTTAGGATTAATTTGTAATAATTAGCATTAATTAGTGACAATTTGGATAAACTAGTAACAATTTGGATTAATTAGTAATAATTAGGAATAGTCAGTAATAATTAGGATTAATTAGTAGTAATTGGGATTAATTATGATTAATTGGGATTAATTAGAAATAATTAGGAATAATTAAGAATAATTAGTAATAATAAGGAATAATTTGTAATAATTAGTAACAATTAATAATAATTAGGAATAAATAGTAATAATTAGGAATAATTAGTAATATTTAGTAATCATTAGTAATAATTAGGAATAATTAATAATAATTAGGAATAATTAGAAATAATTAAGAATAATTAGTAATAAATAGTGATAATTAGGATTAATTTGTAATAAATAGTTGTAATTAGTATTAATTAGTTATAATTATAAGTAATTATGTTTAATTAGTAATTATTAGTGAAAATTAGGAATAATTAGTAATAATTAGTAATAATTAGTAATAATTAGGAATAATGTCACGAACCGAATCTGGTCGCCGCCAAAACCTGCACCCGACTCGACCTGTGGAATGTCCCAAAGGGCGTTCTTGATCCCCACAGGCTGGCAAAAGTTCCTGGGTATCAAAAACTAAAAATTAGGAATGATTTAGCCGAGTTTTTATACTTAAAACAACAAATGAATCCAAGAAATCAAATCTGGATTTTTCAAACCAAAACATCTTTTACTAAAATTCAGAACTGAATTACATAATTTTAAACAATGTTTGAAGACCATTAAAAAGGTAAAAACTCATGAAATGACAGCCCAAGAACCTCCACATGAAAATAGGCACCACCCTCAAGCCATCTCCACGACACTATGTCACGATGGACCGCTAAAAACCCAAACCAATGGCATAAAACCTATACCTAAACCTGTGACACAAAATAAGAAAGTCTACTTACACCCAATGGTGTAATTAGGGTGTGAGCCAAAGACCTGTAGGATAACACCACTTATATATTCCATATGATAAACATTTAAATATGAAAAGCATGCAAGTTTTCAAAAACATGAAAAGCTAGTTACAATTTCTAAACGATGCAACTTTGAATAAGAATAGTTTTCAAGTGGGCTATTTTAAAGGATTAACACTTTTAAAATAAACACAAAATCTGCTGAATTTTACAGCCAAATCCACCATATGCTGAAGATATGTATAAAGTAACTAATGAGCACAAGAAATAGGAAATAACGCCTAGGTACTAGCTAGCTGTGGGTCCCAGGTACCTCATATCTTGGTGAGAGTAACCATCACAAATATCCATTTCCATGCAGGATCCACTGGTAGGGAACATACCCATAGCCTAGTGGTCCCCAATAATCATCATCATAGTTTAGTTAGAGTTGTAAGAGTCAATCATGCTAAGTGAAACTGAGGCCAAACCCCATGGATTCACTAGTATACTAGTATACATCCACCTACCTAGATACCCAGGTTTTCCCCTTGTGCTCAAACAAGTTCAAAAAGTCAAGAAATATACATTGAACATGAAAATATCATTTCCACATCAAAAATTCACCCAACATCCCATATGTATGCCACAAAAGTCACAAAATTCCATTTTTCAATCAAAATGATTTTGAAATCTGACTCACACCAAAATAACCCACAACACATTTCACATTTCTTCAACACTTCCGCAAAAACATTAAACAATTTTATAAAACAATTATAAGATATTGAAACTCATATAACAGCCCACACACATGGCACATTACACTCCTTTCATAATAAAAATTTCAATTTTTCACATCACACTCACACAAAAGAGTCCACATCACATTCACATCACCTTAACACCTCAATATCTCCTTCAATCAATTTAATAAAATATTTCCAAGATGATACATATTACATAACATCCTTTTAAAAAAGGAAATAAACCTTTTAAAAATATACTCCTACTAAAACAGTTTGCAGATATAGTTTCACCAATTAAACAACTCAATAAACCATTCAAAACTTTCATAAAACAATTATAATGAGTATACCCAAGCTTTGCACATAAAACCGATTTCAAAAACCACTTTTTAATCCAAAAGCACACCAATACCCTACCAAAATAGAATTGGAAACCCCATAAACATGTAATAATCTACTTTCAAATGTTATATAATCACCTTGATCTATATCACAAAAGATACACATGAGAACACACAAATCCATAAAACACTTTCAAGTAGTATAACAAGGTTATACACATAAAACCCTTTCAAAGACCCCCCTTTTTAGTCCCACGTGACACTATATCATTACCCAACCAAAATCAGCAGCCCCTTTCAACAAATAATAAATCTCTTCCAAATATTACAAAACTACCATAAGAGATAACACCTGAACTACATTTGAAAAATACACACTTCAAACAAAAATGTAACTTTAATACCAAATTCTTTACTATTGCTACCAAAAATGGTTTTTTAATAATTCAAATCATATAAGGAACATAAAAAATTATTTATTCAAGCAAACTGACTCATCATTAAATGGTTACCCACAGAATCACCTACCGAAATTGTCGAATCCCTCAAAACATGGTGCGAAACATCAACCGCGCCAACCTGGCACCTCCAGGATGATAAATCCATCCCTAGACCACAAATATTTACCAAAACGACTCACGGTTAAACCCTAGCTACGAACCCTAGGTTCTGGAAACCTTGGAATCTCAAGAAAGAGGGATGAAACCCTAAGAAAAGAGGAGAAATCAAATAGAGAAATACTTACTTGCAGAAATATTGAAGAGATCACCCTAAATCCACCAAAATATGATTCTCCAATTATACAAAACTGGTATGGAGGTTTGAAGGAGTTATATTAGGTAATTTGGCGACTGAAATGGGGGAAAAGGATGAAAATTGAAGGTGTCATGAAAGATTCATTTTACCTCGTCAAATCTGGTCGATTTGAGAAAGAGTATGAAAGATCGCCCTAATTCGATGTTCACCTGAGCTCCAAAATTGTGAAAACGATAATGGGGGTGATCCACGGGATATTGGATTTGAGAGGGAGGTGGAATCATGGGAAAAAGTAAAAAAAGAATGAGATTTTGAAAGTTTAAAAAAAATAATTTAATGTAGGAAATGGGATTACGGGAAGGCCCATTACCTTAATCAAAAACCCAAATCCATCATGATTTTGGATTTATATGTGGTCCAAAGGAATATGGTTATTTTAATATATCAGTTCATTCCAATTGAGAAGTGGAATGGGTATAAAATAGTAAAAAATGAAGGAGTTATAGAAGAAACTAGATTTGTTTTTAAATCAGGAATTGGGCACACAGTTTGGCCCAAATTTTCAAAACCCACCAATTTCACCAAAATGAGTGGTAAACCCCCAAAAAAAATCAGGAATGGAAATTAAATGAATGACTTTAAAAAAAGGTCATGGTTGTGAAAATTCTCCCCACTATAAAACTTTTCACCCTCGGAAAGCCACATCAAGGATACAGAAAAAACCAAACCCAACTGAAAGGCAGAAATGGACTCCTTTGCTAAACTTCACCCTCAAAGGCCAAAACACCTCCAGTGATCAATTAAGGAAGGAATACATCACAACCAAAACATACACCTATTTACTAAAATGATCAATCACATTCAGGATTTATCCTAAAAGAAAACTCCTAAAACACTATATGAACAAGGCTCAAGCAATTTACCCAAACAAACAAGAACATTGAACAAGTTTACACTTACCTTGATATAACTAAACCATTGGGAACTCTCAAATCCCAACGTTTACCTAAGGAAGATGTTGGTGGTTATATAGCTCCGAATGAGACTAACCACTTCCAAGCCAAGACCAAGTACAAGAGTGAGTTACTGGTACCAGGATACACAAATGGGATCCCCAACCATAAGAGACAACTTAAATTGTTTTCTGAGACAGAATCAAGACACTAACAGGGGAGCCCTGAAGAAACTCCTTGGTTCAAGTGGTAGAATTCCATTAGGCATTTTGAAAATAATATACATGAGACTCAGAGTGGGTCTCTCCACTATAAGAACCAACCATCTTAACTGACCCATATGGGATGACACCGAAAAACCCCAAAACATAAAGAGTTGGGACGGTCGCACGGTTAGCCCGCACAGTTTGGGAAACTGTGTGCTAACCATGTGGATCCTTATACCTACATGGTTTTCTAGGGAATAGTTACTACAAAATGTTCACTTAACATGTCTAGACAAATCTAAAACCTTTCCCCTGAACCTAAAGGAAACCAAAGGGGAAAAGATAGTCATTGGGAGATAACATGGGGATGAGGCCCTCCACCTCTTTCCACCAAACGGGAACAAAAGAAGGAAGAGGACAACACCAAATGTTTAAATTATTCACATATCTCATACTAAGAACAGTTCTTTTTACATGTTAAAAACTATACTGGGATTTCCTCTGACTATGTGACAGCTTCTCTCCAGGACCTATGGCTGGAGCTGGAACGATTGAAGCATCTTCGGCCTCGCAGTTAGGATTTGGAAACCCTCGAATATAATTTCTTCTTTCGATGCTACAAACAACTACATGAAATCCCAGATGGGTTCACCAAGACAAAACACACTCCAAAACTCACTTTACCCTAACATGGAATTTCACTGAAATAAGGGTTAAGAGGATTCACTCACATCACACCTTGTTTCTTCAGGTGATAATCAACAGAAATAAAGGACACATATAAACACCTTCCTCTAAAACAGATGATGTCGAGATCTCCCGAAAGGAGAAACGCATATGAAAAAAAGACTCACAAAATATTGTACAATTTCACCATTAAAATCAAATGAGAACGCGACATCAGAATGCATCACCGAACATGTCCAAAGCGACTCATAGAAATAATACATGGAGGGGGCCTTATACAACATCCCCAAATACCACAGAATTCCAGAAAGTGTCTACAACCGCCTCTTGTGGCCAGATTTCCCACACAGGTGGTCTAACATAAACCCTTTCTTTGAAGAGAATATGAAGGACTCAGGGGCCCTCTTAGACACTATCCATACTGACAACCCCAGAGAACTTCCACCTTTGATAAATCAGGTATCTTAAAAAACTATGGTCTCTTTCAACCATCTACAAGAACTCTTCCGCAACCAGAGGATCTAAAAAAATCAAGAATGTAAATGGTGTAGACTCATTCTATAAAGATCAAGAAAATATTCCTTACATTGATCAACTGGAGGATATTCCAACGGAGAAATAATTCGGGTTGCACTTCAGTTGTGCACTAACCCTTAATGGGGGCATACCCTATCCAACGGGAGAACCCAAGCACCCAACCAAGCTGGTCCATTGGTAAAAACATTCCACAAAATAGATCCAAAGACATTAATGGAACCACCGTAAAGGTTTCCGGAAACATATCTCATAGGAGACTACTAACTAGTCCTTCTACCCAGCTTACTGACCAACCACAAACCCAAAACACAGTTTGAACAGGAGGGGTTCATGGACTCAAAACATCCCACAACATCAACATTTTCCAAAAACATACAATATACACCATCCCAAGAAAATCATCAAGACATCATGTTTTTCTTTAAAAACATTTCTTTGAAAACCAATGGTTCAGCGGTTAGCATATCCACCAATGGTACCCCATGGGCCTCACACATGCATGTTTTTGTGCCACATCGGGCACCCTCCTCATATTCATTCCGGCACTCATCCATTCATGCCATCAACCATCCATAATCCTATATAACCCAATGAATGTGGTCTCTCAATGAAATACCAAAGGATAAAACTAAAATTCTTTCCACTTTTCAAAAACAAGACAGTCAACCAAACCATAATTTTTCTCAAAACTCCTAACAATGAGATCAAAATCCCAATTCACATCTTACAAAACCTTTCATAAGGACACAACCATTTAGAGAAGAACTCACTTTCAAGTTATTCACATCAATTTGAAAGCATCTCATCCCATAAAATACCCTTTAATTGGTTAGAAAACTATATTGTAAACACTTTTGAAAACCAACTTCAATATGGTTCCTCATTTCAAAAGAGGTGTAAGCACACTATTTTCCATTTCAAAAAAAATTCTGAAAATTCAGTTCCACCATTTCATAAATAAAACCATTCCCTCTTTATTTGAAAATCAATTCACAAAAACATTACGCTTCGTAAAACCAAGTCACTTTAAAACCAAAGTTCCATGATTTCAAAACTAAAGCACAAAACAATGCGATAGGAAACTAGTTTTAGTGGGTGACTTGGACATACGGTTGGCAACCATATTCCAATCACTTCACCCTCACAGAGAGTGTTATAGGGAATATCCCCGGCTCTACATGGCTTTCCAGACCCTGCGACCTCAGTGAGACCATTAACCCAACTCTATTTTCATTTCCCCAAATCATCATCAGACCAAGAAAACCAAAAGACATAGATAAATCCCAACATCCCCTGGTGACTTGAATCCCGACATGAGGTGTGGTGATCAAGCACACTATCCATAACCGGAATTTCATGTCCCAACAATCTTAACTCCAGACTATCCCGACTATTTCCCAAATAACATGACTAAAATAGAGAGAACATCCTATGATACCATTTTTTCATGAACCGAATCTGGTCGCCGCCAAAACTGGCACCCGACACGACCCATGGAAAGTCCTGAAGGGCGTTCCCAATCCCCACGGGCTGGCACAAGTGCCTGAGTATCAAAAACTGAAAATTGGGAATGATTTACCCAATTTTTTATACTTAAAACAAAAAATTAATCCAAGAGATCAAATATGGATTTTTCAAACCAAAACATTTTTTACTAAAATTCAGAACTAAATTACACAATTTTAAACAATGTTTATAGACCATTACAAAGGTACAAACTCGTGAAATGACAGCCCAAGAACATCAACATGGAAAGAGGCACCACCATCAAGCCATATCCATGACACTGCATCACGATGGACCGCTAAAAACCCGAACCAATGGCATGAAACATGTACCCAAACCTGTGACACAAAATAAGAAAGTCTACTTACACCAAATGGTGTAAGTAGGGTGTGAGACAAAGGACAGTAGGATACCACCACTAAGAGATTCCATATGATAAACATTTAAAAACTAAAAGCATGCAAGTTTTCTAAAACATGAAAAGCTAGATACAATTTCTAAACGATGCAACTTTGAATAAGAACAGTTTTCAAGTGGGCTATTTTAAAGGATTAACAATTTTGAAATAAACACCAAAGCTACTAAATTTTCCAGCAAAATTTACCGTATTCTGACGGTAAGTTTAAAGTAACTAATGAGCACAAGAAATAAGAAATAACCCCTAGGCACTAGCTAGCTGTGGGTCCCAGGTACCTTGTATCTCGGTGAGAGTAACCATCACAAATATCCATTCCCGTGCATGATCCACTAGTAGGGAACATACCCATAACATAGTGGTCCCCAATAATCATCATCATAGTTTAGTTAGAGTTGTAAGCGTCAATCTTGCTAAGTGAAACTGAGGCCAAACCCCACGGATTCACTAGCTTACTAGTACACGTCCACCCACCTAGATACCCAAGTTTTCCCCTTGTGCTCAAACAAGTTCAACAAGTCTAGAAATATACATTGAACATGAAAATATCATTTCCAGATAAAAAATTCACCCAACAGCCCATATGTATACCACACAAGTCAAAAAATTCCATTTTTTATTCAAAATGATTTTGAAATCCGACTCACACCAAAATAACCCACAACACATTTCACATTTTTTTCAACACTTCCACAAAACCATTAAAAAATTTTATAAAACAATTATAAGATATTGAAACTCATATAACAGCCCACACACATGGAACATAACACTCCTTTCATAATAAAAATTCCAATTTTTCACATCACACTCACACAAAACAGTCCACATCACATTCACATCACCTTAACACCTCAATATCTCCTTCAATCAATTTAATAATATATTTCCAAGATGATACATATGACCTAATAGACTTTTCAAAAATGAAATGATCCTTCTAAAAATATACTCCTACCAAAATAGTTTACTGATATAGTTTCACTACTTACACAACTCAATAAACTATTCAAAACATTCATAAAACAATAATAAGGAGTATACCCAAGCTTTGCACATAAAACCCATTTCAAAAACCTCTTTTTAAGCCAAAATAACACCAAGCCCATACCAAAATAGAATTTTAAGCCCAATCAACATGTAATAATCTACTTTCAAATGTTATATAATCACCTTGAACAATATCACAAAAGATACCCATAAGAACACACAAATCCATAAAACACTTTCAAGGAGTATAATAAGGTTGTACACATAAAACCCATTCAAAGACCCCCCCTTTTAGTCCCATTGGACACTATATCATTACCCAACCAAAATCGGAATCCCCTTTCAAAAACTAATAAATCACTTCCAAATTTTACGAAACTACCACAAGAGATAACACCTGAAATACATTTGAAAAATACACACTTCAAACAAAAATGTAACATTAATACCAAATGCATTACTATTGCTACCAAAAATGGTTTTCTCATAATTCACAGCATATAAGGAACATGAAAAAATATTTAATCAAGCAAACTAACTCATCATTAAATGGTTACCCACAGAATCACCTACCGAAATTGTCGAATCTCTCAAAACATGGTGTGAAACATCAACCGCACCAACCCGGCACCACAAGGATGATAAATCTATCCCTAGACCACAAATTTTCACCAAAAAGACTCATGGTTAAACCCTAGCTATGAACCCTAGGTTCTGGAAACTTTGGAACATCAAGAAAGAGGGATGAAACCCTAAGAAAAGAGGATAAATCAAATAGAGAAATACTTACTTGCAGAAATATTGAAGTGATCGCCCTAAATCCACTAAAATATGAATCTCCAAGTACCCAAAACTGGTATGGAGGTTCGAAGGAGTCATATTAGGTCATGTGGGGACTGAAATGGGGGGGAAAGGATGAAAATTGAAGGAGTTATGAATGATTCATTTTACCTCATCAAATCTGGTCGATTTGAGAAAGTGTATGAAAGATCGCCCTAATTCACGGTTCACCTGAGCTCCAAAATTGCGAAAATGATAATGGGAGTGATCCACGGGATATTGGCTTTGAGAGGGAGGCGGAATCATGGGAAAATAGTAAAATAATGAATGAGAAATGGAAAATTTAAAAAAATAATTTAAAGTAGGAAATGGGTTAATGGGCAGGCCCGTTACCTTAATCAAAAACCCAAATCCCTCATGATTTTGGATTTCTATGTGGTCCAAAGGGATATGGTGATTTTAATATATCACGGTATGCCAATTTGGATGTGGAATGGGTATAAAATAGTAAAAATTGAAGGATTTATAGAAGAAACAAAATTTGTTTTTAAATCTGAAATTGGGCTCACGGTTTGGCCCAAATTTTCAAAACCCACCATTTTCACCAAAATGAGTGGTAAACCACCAAAACAAATCAGGAATGGAAATTAAATGAATAATGAATTTAAAAAACGTCATGGGTGTGACAAATAAAAAGAAATAATTAGTAATAATTAGGAATAATTAGTAATAATTAGGAATAATTAGTAATAATTATGAATATATAGTAATAATTAGTAATGATTGGTAATGATTGGTAATAATTAGAATTAATTAGTAATAATTAGGTTTAATGAAGAATAATTATTACTAATTAGGACTAATTATGAATAATTAAGAATAATTATTATAATTAGTAATAATTAGGATTAACTAGCAATAATTAAGATTAATTAGTAATAATTAGGATTAATTAATAATAATTAAGATTAATTAGTACTAAATATGTGTAATTAGTAGTAATTGGGATTAATTAGTATTAATTAGGATTATTTTGTAATAATTAGTAATAATTAGTAATGATTTGAAATAATTTGAAATAATTATAAATAATTAGTAATAATTAGAAATAATTAGTATCAACTAGTAATAATTTTTAATAATTAATTATAATTACTATTAATTATGAATAATAAGAAATAATTATGAATAATTATTATTAATTAGTAATAATTAGTAATAATTACTAATAATTAGTAATAATTCGTAACAATTATGAATAATTAGTTATAATTAGGAATAAAAAGTAATAATTAGGATTAAATTGTAATAATTTGGATTAATTAGTAATAATTAGGATTAATTTGAAATAATTAGGATTAATTTGAAATAATTAGGATTAATTTGAAATAATTAGGATTAATTAGTAATAATTAGGATAAATTAGTAATAATTAGTAATAATTACTAATAATTAGTAATAATTCGTAATAATTATGAATAATTAGTAATAATTAGGAATAAAAAGAAATAATTAGGATTAAATTGTAATAATTTGGATTAATTAGTAATAAATAGGATTATTTTGAAATAATTAGGATTAATTTGAAATAATTAGGATTAATTAGTAATAATTAGGATTAATTAGTAATAATTAAGTTTAATTAGTAATAATAAGGATTAATTAGTAATAATTACGAATAATTAGTAATAATAAATATTAATTAGTAATAATTAGGATTGATTAGTAATAATTAGGATTGATTAGTAATAATTAACAATAATTAGAAATAATTAGGATTGATTAGTAATAATTATGTATAATTATGAATAATTAGTAATAATTAAGAATAAATAATAATAATTAGGAATAAATAGTAATAAATTATAATACTTATTATTAATTAGGAATAATTAGTAATAATTAGGAAAAATGACAATAATTAGTAATAACTAGGATTAATTGGGAATAAATAGTAATAATTGATAATAATTAGGATTAATTAGTAATAATTAGGATTGATTTGTAATAATTTTTGTTTGTTAGGATTAAGTATTAATAATTAGGAATAATTTATAATAATAAGAAATAATTAGTAATAATTAAGATGAATTAGTAATGATTAGGATTAATTGGTAATAATTAAGATTAATTATTTATAATTATGATTAATTAGTAACAATTAAGATTAATTAGTAATAATTAGGAATAATTAGTAATAACTAGGGATAATTAGTAATAATTATGGATAAATAGTAATAATTTGGAATAATTAGTAATAATTTGGAGTAATTAGTAACAATTAGGATTAATTAGTAATAATTAGGAATTATTAGTAATAATTATTAATAATTAGTAATAATTAGGATTAACTACTAATAATTTGGATTAATTCATAATAATTAGGCTTAATTAGTAATAATTAGGATTTATTATTAATAATTAGGGTTAATTAGCAATAATTACGATTAGTTGGTAATAATTAGAAATAATTAGTAATAATTAGGATTAATTAGAAGTAAATATGAATAATTCAGAATAACTAGTAATAAATAAGAGTAATTAGTAATAATTTGGAATAATTAGGAATAATTTGGAATAAATATTAATAATTATGAATATTTAGTACTAATTAAAAATAATTAGTAATAATTAGAAATAATTATGAATAATTTGGAATAATTTATAATAATTTTTAATAATTATCAATAATTAAGATTAATTAGTAATAATTTGGAATAATTAGTTATAATTTGGAATAATTAGTTTTAATTTGGAATAATTAGAATTAAATAGTAATAATTAGAAGTAAATAGTAATAACTAGAAATTAATAGTAATAATTGTAAGTAATTAGTAATAATTAGAAGTAAATTAGAGTAATTAGTTATAATTAGGAATAATTAGGAAAAATTAGGAATAATAAGTAATAATTAGAAATAATTAGGAATAATTTTTAATAATTTGTAATAATTTGTAATAATTAGTAAAAAATAGAAAAATTAGGATTAATTATTAATAGTTAGGTATAATTAAAAATAATATGGATTAATTAGAATTAATTAGGATTAATAAGAAATAATTCAAATTCATAAAAAAAATTCGCAACCATTACCAATAATTGACAATAATTCACAATAATTTGTAATAAATTATCACAATTTCTTATGGATTGGTGTTATTTATTTTACTTGATGAAACATATCCCTGCAACTTTCTCTCACGAAAATAAATATGAAAAATCTTCTCCAATGTATAGATATCAATTTCGTATTCATGAGAATTGATATGCGTATGTCGGAGCAGAAATATCATACTGATCTTAGTGAGAGAGAGTTACAAGGAGATAAGAAGTTGGGAAAAGGAGGCTCTTTTTTCTAAAGAAACATATTCTTATAACTTTCTCTGACTGAAATCACTATGAAATATTTGCTTTGAAGTTTGAATATCTATTTTCTTATTCTTGAGAACAGAGAGAAGTGTGGTGAGGCCTCCCTACTCTCCATTCTCCTGCATACGAAAATGGATATTTGTACATCGAAGTAGATGTTTCATAGTGATTTCAGTCGTATAATGTTGCAAGAAGATAAGCCATTGGGAAAAAGAGATAATGTTAATCTGTTGGAAATTGTATTTCTCATAATTCACTATAATTAGTATAAATTAGCTGTAGTTACTAATAATTAGAGTTAATTAGAATAAATTATTATAAATTAGTTTAGAATAGTGTATATTAGTATAAATTATAAAATTAATACTATAAATAACTACGAATTAATATAAACTATTATAAATTTCCATAAAAGTTGATTTAAATTTCTTATTTTTTTGGATAATGTTTGTCTTGATTCAAATTTTTCAAAAAAAAATTATTATTTTATATTTTTTAGAGAAATATAGAATAAGGAAGTCAACAAAGGTCATTATTAGATGACCACGCATAGATCAATTAGCATAGAAATCCAAATAGTTCTGTTTTAAATGCTGTATATATTGAGGGTGATGAAGCTTTCTAATCATCTTCATCATTAAAACCAGAATTTGTTTCATAATGGAAAATTAAATGTCCTTGTAAAAAACTTACTATGAGGATGTTTGAAACATTTGAAAATAGTGGATGTCATCTATTGTGTTTTGGTTTTCAACCAAATTATGTTTTTTGGTATCAACATGGTGAATTCAATACCGGAAAATATACTAATAATTTGGTTCTGAAGCCATCATGGTTTCAAAATTTAGTACATGATATAACATGTCCATCTTTTCAACAAATTGAAACATTGGATGATAGTGATTTGAATCCTATTTTGGAACCATCTCAATTTTATAAGTTGTTAAGGTCTTCTAAGGAATCCTTATATCTTGGATGAAAAATAATAAAATTTTAAGTGGTTTCAAAATTAATGGATACTAAATCAAGTAATGGAATTTCAAATAGTGGTTCTGATCTCATATTCTATTTGGTTAAAACATTATTACCTAAATAAAATTTGTGGCCTAAAAATTTCTATGAGAGAAAGAGGACGGTTCTTAATTTAGATCTTGGTTATGAGAATATTTATGTATGTTCAAATGATTGCATCTTATATTATGGTGAAAATGAGTAATTTTAATGTCATACCATATGTGGATAATCACAGTATAAAGAGATTCAACTTAGAAATTCTGGATTGATTTCTATAAATAGTTGAGATATTTCCCGCTTACATCTAGATTGTAGAGTTTATTTATGTCTTAAAACATATTGGTATTGATGTTTAGGAACAAAACCAATATTTAAACTAGTTTAAGATTAAATCATCCCTCTAATGGCGATTCATGGAAACATTTTGAAAAATTTCATCCAGATTTTTATTTTGAATCCAAAAACATGTGATTAGGTCTTTCTAATAACAGTTTCTATCCATTTGGTTCTTAAGTTAGTCAGTATTCATGTTGGTCTATCTTTATAACTCTATATAATTAACCTCCTTGAATCTTGATGAAGGAGCTATATTTTTTTTTTGACTTTATTAATTTTCGGACATCTGAAAAATAATATTTATGTGTATTTAAATCCATTGATTGAAGAGTTAAATTTGTTGTGAAGTAATGGTATCAATACATATAATGTTGATGCAAAATAAAATTTCCTACTGAAAGATGCATTTATTTGAAAAATTAGTGACTTCCTAGAATATGGAATGTTATCCGGCTAGATTATACATGGTCCAAAATCATGTTCATTCAATATGAGAGACAACAAAGTGTTTATGCGCATTAATGAAAAAAAAACTTTTTTAGACTATCATCGTAAATTCATTCCAATCAATCATCCTTTTCAGAGGAACACATATCATTTTAGAAAAGGTAAAGTTGAAAGGGAGTAATCGTTGACAATGATCTTTGGTACAGATGTGAAATAAATTGTTTCTTCATTACCTCACATCACATTTGGACCAACAATAAACCAATAGAAAATTGATGGCTTTGGGAATGAATACAATTTGATAAAACATATCATTTTTCGTGATCTTCCATATTGGTCTGATTTTTTGGTCTGTCACATGTTGAATGTCATTAATATTGAGAAGAAATATTTTGATAATTTATTTGATATAGTTTTGGATACAACAGGTAACACCAAAGATAATATAAAGGCACGATCAGATCTTTCCCAAATTTATAGGCGATGAGAACTTGAACTATTTGAAAATATTAGATCATAGAAAATAAGGAATCCAAAATATTATTATACACTTTCCAAAGAAAAAATATTATTATTTTGTTAGTGGATTATATATTTGAGACTTCCATATGGTTATACATCCAATTTGGGAAGATATGTCAGAAATAGTCATATTATCAGATTAAAAAGTCATGATTATCATGTTATAATGGAAAGACTTGTACTGATTGGATTAAGAGGTTTGTTGAATTTTATTATTTGGCATGCAATAACAGAAATATCATATTTTTTTGAGACATTTTCCAGTAACAACACACTATAATTCACTAATCATATTGCAAGAAGATATTTTAATTTTATGTAAATTTGAAAAAATCATCATGTTGGCTTTCTTTAACTCAATGGAACATTTGATATTACATTTGTTACATGAATAAAAATGTGGAGTCCCAGTACAGTTCTGATGCATATAACCATTCAAGGGATGAATGTATAAATTGAAGAAAAAAAGTATATAATAAAGCATCGGTTCATGGTTTAATTGTAGAAGCTTATTTCCATGAGGAAATTTATTTTTTCTAATATAATTATTTTGAATCTGAATATCCCTCAAAACATAAATGCATGGACCTTAATGAGGGAAATGTTAAAAATGAAATGGGCAATAATTTCTAATTTTTTTAATAAAATTTAACTCGGCTTTAGTGGAGTTCAGCAATTATGGCTTCTAGATGATGATCATCACAGATCTCATACTTATATTCTGCTCAACTGTGATGAAATGACACTATTTTTACTATGAGTGATCCTATTACTTATTATATAATGTTTGTCACTATAAATTAATCTTATTTTATTTATAGGTTATATGATAATCATATCAAGAAATAACTTCCACAAATTACAACATCTTCTCTTGAAGAACGTTGGCAGAATAATTTTTCATACTTGTTTAAAATTTGGTAACATAAATTATTTATTGTTTAAAATATAAAATCAATTTATTTATTGTTATATTGATAATTGTATTACAAATTTTCAGGTATATGAACATGTTGATAAAACTGATAATCGAGTGTGTGTCTTGAGTAACCCACCATAAAAAATGGTTAAATATTATAATTCATATATAGTGAATGTTTTTTCAATTCATACATATGCATATGGGGAATCAAAAAAAACAATGAATAGTGGAGTTTTCTTGAGAGGATCTCATCATAGAAAAAATGATGTTGAATTTTACGACATACTGGAAGAAATTATTGAATTATGTTATCTTGGAGGGAATTACATAATGATATTTAAATGTGAGTGGTTTGATACAAAGATAGGCTTGTGTGTTCATCTGAACCATGGAATCGTTGATATTAAATATAAAAGTGTTCTTGTAGTAAATGAACCATTTTTATTGGATCATCTGGAAAATAAAATCTATTATGCTAATTATTATGCTACTTCAAACGAGTAGGGTGATTGGTGGAGTATAATAAAAATTAAATCTTGTGAAAATCATTTTTCTCAAAGATAATGTGGTTTCGTTGAAGTGAAATGAAGGTAAATTATTCAAGAGATTTCTCCAAATCCATATTTTTTTAATGAAGATATTCTAATATTAATGATGACACATTGTATTTAATGGTTGATGGTGACGGTGATGTTAATGATGTTACAAATGAATTTTAAATGAGAAGAGACGATGATACTAAAACTCATATGAAAATTCATGGTGTTGAGGAGAAATATGAAGACATTGACATCATCAGATATAAAGATGAGGATGTTGATGAATATCGACATGGTTAAATTTTGGTTATAATCACATAATATATATATATATATATATATTTATATATAAAATATTTTTTAACTGTTTTCTAACCATAATCGTATTTTGTTTCAGATGGACTTGGATCTATTTCATCAGTTGAAGGAGGCTGATCTACCTTTGGATGAGCAGGATGTTGGATCATCTAACCCTCAGACTATTGGCGATTCAGGGAGGACTCGGAGGGGGCATGGTCTTACCTGATTGATGATTCCTAGCCCTATCTTAGAGCGACGTCCACATTTTGTCTTCGATCCACGCATGTAGAGGTATGTTTACTTGAATATTTTAGTTTGTTTTCATTAATTTATTTATATACTAATTTTTTGATTATTTGTTCTTTTTTTATAGCTTTTTACATATAGATTTTGGACAGGAGAGTGCAATATTGCACATTTAGTTTTCTGAAGCATGGGTCGCATGGGATGAGATTCCCATTGATATTAAACACCGCATGTTTGATCATTGGATGGTATGTATATAAATAATATATATTTTAAAATTTATTGAATTAATAACATAATATTATAATTTATTTGGAGGGTTTATAGTATCCCATCAATTAGATAATTCATGGAGTTATCGGGAAGGCATGGGAGGAGTTTATGTGTAAGCATTACCATCGGTTTTTACATAATTTGAGAAAGAATGAAATGAGGGAAGCAGGAATGACAGAGTTTAATGAGTCTTGTAATGCCCACCAGCCTGATTACATTTCATATCATGTTTGGGATGGATTATGTTCACATTGGTTGGGTGGATGTTTTCAAAGGAGGTTATCGATAGGTCGACAAACCCGGGGGAGACAGGAGGTGAAACATAGATCCAATAGTCGTACATTCAGTATGAATATGGATCATATGGTAAGTACTTTTCTAAAATAATTTATATAACTTTAAATGTCATAGTTTATTTTATATTCAAATAGTCATTTGAACAACCTGATGTTACAGATTTCAACATTTATAAAAGGACGTATTGTGATATAGTCACTAGAGAGATTAGAGGTGATCACCAGTGTAATATTTTTATTAGTGAAATTTATTTTTGAGTTTTAAAATTAACTTTAAATAATATTTTATCTATTTTAATTTCAAATTGAAATTGAAGGAGTCATATGAGGCCATATGATCTCAGTCACAAACATAGATTCAGACCGAGATCAAGGTTTAGACTGGTGCTCATCTATTTAATGAGACACCATGGATGTAGGTGACCCAATATGCCTTTGAGAAAGGCTAAGTTATTAGTATCGACTCTCAATTAATGGTTGAGAGTTATTATGGCACCACGGAAGTGTCAAAATCCAACTCGAGAGGAGCTCATGGAGAGTCATAATCATATTCTGCATAATATCAGGAGCAACATTGGGCTCAGAGTGAGGTCATTGAGAGTATAAATAGGGAGCAGGAAGAAATGCATCAATGGAAGCAACAAGAGATGTGCCAATGACATCAGCAGCTATAGGAACTGCTCTGATGATAGTAACAATAGCAGGATAAGGAGATGCACCGATTAAAGCAGCAGCAGCATGAGCAGATGGAGTATATGCGACATTTGACTCATGGTTATGGGATGTATTTCCATCCACCATCTCATCCAACTCCTCCAGAGGGCCCCCCTCAGTGATAATTTTTTTAGGATAAAACATTTGAATGTAATTTTTTTTGTAGTATTAACTATGTAAATTTCTATATAGTGTATTTTTTATATTGTTGTGAATATTTCATTTTTTTATTTTATTTTTTATTTTTTATTTTTTAATTCTTATTATTTTATTACTTTATTAAATTTTTTTATTATTTTATTTCTTTTATTTTTTATTTTTTTATTATTTTTTTATCATTTTTTTATATTTTTATGAATACTAAGGTTTTTATTATATTATTATTTTAGTATTATTTTACTAATATTAATAATATTATTTCATTAATAATAATAATAATATTATATTATTATTAATATTATTGATAATATTATTTTATTGTTTTACTAATATTAATATTATTATTTTATTAATATTAATATTATTAATATTACATTGTTATTATTATATTAATATTATTTATATTATTATTATTATTATTTTCCAGTATTATTTTATTATTATTTTATAATATTATTTTATTTTTATTAATAATTTGATTTTATTCAATTTGATTTTTTATTTTTTTAAGATATTTGTAACGGCCCTTTTGCGACAGGGGGTCCCCATCACAAATAAATTTTTTAAAATAATATCTGGAAACATATTTGTGATGGGATCTTTTACGATATGGTCCCCATCGCAAATAAATTGTTTAAATAATCTTGGGAAAACTATTTGCGACGGGTCTACGTCCTTTGAAAATGGCCCATCACAAATAGTCCAACATCCAATAACGTAAACATAGGAAGGGTGATCTCATAAACTCATTCAGGTTAAACATAAGCATTAACAATTTAATTCCATTAATGAGAATAATATGAGCACAACAGAAATGATAACAGAAAGCGCATACCATAATCATAAGATAACTTGTATCGATCAATTCCTATAACATCAATCATCAAAAAGGGTATACAGCTTTAACATAGGACAATAGTCATAAGAATAAATAATAACTATCCATGTGATTTCAACCTTGATCAAAGGAAACATTGATAACCCATTGCAAGCATAAAGAAAACATATTAGTATCTTGGGAAATTTATTCATAACACATTTTAAGACCATGTCAAAAATAACTAGATACCAGTTAAATCTATAGGAGAAACAACATTAATTAACTACCTCTTTATTTCCTTTGATTATAAGGAACATTACCTCATGCATTGAGGAGCTATAATGGGTCTTACCCTTCGAATAAACTATATTGGGATCACCCATTTTTAATGAGATATAATGGGTCTCAACCCTAAATGTAGGCTATATCAGGCACATCCATTCATCATCAATAATTTTAAGTATTGTTCATGAATAAAACATTTAGAATTCATTAGTTTTCAATCATAATAATAATAATCTATACCATGATTTACCCATGCAAAATAAATGGTTTCCATATTTATATCTTTGAAACAATCATAATACATCCATAAAAATAATTTTTAAGGTATTTTTATAAAATATACCTAGTATATGATAATTAATATTAAGGGTTGTTTAAATTGAGGAATGGAAATACAACTAAAATATCATTAAAAATTTTCTTGAGGAAAAACCATTTTTCACTTTGAAAATAAATATTAAAAACAAAACATTTAAAAAATATTCTGAAAATATGTTTCTTTGAAAATATACTTGGAAACTTATAAAGTAAATTTCAAATAAATTAATGTTCATGATTGTTATAAAATTCATTTCTGTTGTAGATGTTAAAAATAAATATTCTTTTCAAACATTTTTTAAAGGGAGTCAAAAGTGACTCATTTAGAAAACAATAATAACATTTATTTTTTAAAACCATTTAAAAGAAGGTCAAGTATCATTTAAAATTTATTTAGAAAAAAATATTTAGAAACTAACATTTTTTAAAATATTATAGAATACATGGACAAAGATGATAAATATTCCCGATCCAAAACAAGTTGCATGATGAATATCATTTTTAAACAACTTTCATAATGTTTCTTTAATAAATAATAGAGGAAATTGAATTTAAACATATAAACCACAATCACCACTAGATTTTAATAAAAGATATTTGGTTCAAGAAAATAAGATCATATGATTTCCTCTCAACAATCCTTGAACATAAAAATCCTGAAAAGAAAGTAGATTGTAACATAAAGTCGTCTTCCCTTTGGTAAATTTTCAAATTATAATCGTCGTGAAATAATAACTTCAAATAAGACATTAAATATCATTAAAATATGGATATTCATGATATACCATGTAAAAGGTGTAGTAAATATACCTTATAAAATAATATAGGTGCATATCAGAATCATATGTCTCAAGGAAATGTAATTTGAGACAAATAACCCTAGAAAAGATCATATCATTGAATGGATAGTTAATTAATGGAATGATTATCTGTAAAAAATATAAATAAAAAAATTTAATATATAATAAAACAATTGATTTTTAAATTCACACATAATCATGGTATAACAATGTCAATTAAGAAGATTTATAACCCAGCAAAAGGAAATTGAGTTAAGAAACCCTTTACTACTTTGTAAATTTCATGTCAAATAAATTCATATAAAATAATTAAAATTCAAACATAAAATATAATTAAGCATGAATTATTCATGATTTAACCTTTAAATGGTAATTATAAACAAAATATAAAAGAAATTACATTCATAAAAATAAAATATTCCTCCATGAAAAGAAATTGATTAAAAACCCTTACCTTGAGTCCAGACATTCCTTGTATGTTCGTTTAACTCCTATGTAATAAACTCATATAAATTATTTGATTTCTTAAGAAAATGTTTCAAGTTTATTTTCTTATCTTTAAACAATTTATAAAAAATATCTTAATGAAATATTTAATTACTTAATCAGTTAATTCCATATAAGGTACATTGAGAACGTTTGGTCCATAATTTCAAAATTGCTTCTGTGTGTTGAACATGGTTAAAGGGTTAATTGTTCCATCATCTACATAATAATATTAATGAAATAATTATCATTTTTATATATAAATTATTCTTTAAAACCAAATTATTAAATATTTGTTATAAAAAATTAACTATGTTACAATCATGGGGACGATAGGTTGTACATACGCATGAATAACATTTCCTTTTTTCGATGATCATTATGGAAAGAAGGTAATTATATTTTTATATTTCTATAATGATAATAATTTCATAAATAATTTATTATTTCGTTATATACACTTATATATACCATCTATGTGATGTGGTGAGGAAAAATGTATCACATCGCTTCACGGAGGTGGTAGTCGACACGTATGCACAAACAACATTATCATTTTTTAGTGAATAAAAAGGTAGAAAATTAAATAATATATTATATTTTCGGAATGATAAATATTTAATTAGTATAATATATAAGAATTTATTCTCTCATTATAACCAGTCATGAGATGTGGTTATGGATAATGAATTACATCGGTTCACGAGGCGGTAGTCCATCGTATCCACGAACGATGGATTCATTTCCCATTTGGTGGAGGTTGGAGATGGATGTAGGTTATGTAATTAACATAATAAAATATAATTATATTATATATACTGATTTTATTATCTCATCATAGTTGAATAATATTTTAAGGAGGTGTAATAGAAAATAAAACAATAATTCTTGGTTAAGAACAATACCTCTTCTTTGAACAACCTCCTTTGCTTTACACCTTAAGAAATATAAAATTAGAATTATTCCTAAAATAAGGCCTCTAAATTTTTATTAGGTATGTTATAATGTTATATTTTAATGTATTGGATGATTTAAAATGTTTTTTAATTATGAATATGTGATGACAATAGGTTACCTTTTATAAGAGAGGGGAGGGGCACTCTTGGAATTTCCTAAAATATTAAATTACTGTAAATGAATTTTGATTACCAAATCGTTCCAAATTGATAAAATTTTAATATAATATTATTATGAGTATAAATAATCTCATAGAATAAAATTTAGATATGTTTGGACCACATTTTTAACCTTATATTCTGGTTTTAACCCCTTGTTAACCCCTTTCACACTTACCGGGAAAATAAGGTTTTTTACAATTTAAAGGTCATGAAAGTTACTATAAATTGTAAAAAGGAAAATAAATGGATAATTTTTTATATTTAAACCATATCATAATCACTGGTATGAATATATTATTTTTTGGAATTTTATAACATTTAATAAACTATTATTTTCATAAAATATCAATAATGTCAATTTTAGAACTATTCATTTACTATGACATTAACAACATCATGAAAACAAATTGAATTAGATTAAAACATTTTCATATAAATGAAATTACCCTTAATAAGAGTGTAGAAAATTTCAAAATCAAAATATTATAGATACTCCACCCACTGTCTCAGCTAAAGGTTCAACTATATTTGAGAGAAAATATAACTCGGGCTTTTATGATAGGGGTATATGTTAAACCACTCACAAAAATGGTAATATTTCCAACTGATAAAAGAATGAATCACAACTATGAGTTTAAGATTATGTGTGGGGTAGTTTTTTCATGGTTCTTAAGATAACGAGAACCATAATACCAAATTTGATCACCTTGCATAAGAACACAGCCTAAACCAGAACCTGAATAATCACATAAGACCACATAGGCTTTTCCGGCTTCTGGAAGAGTCAAAATATTAGATTAAGTCAACTAAAACTTCAACTCCTCAAAGGATTCCTGGCATTTATAATGTTATACAAACATCAATCCCTTCCAAATAAGATCCATCCTTGGATAACCCAACATAGATAAGTCTTTTATAGAATGGGGATAATATACTTCCAAACCCTAGAAGTTCTGAATCTTAGAGACATTTTGTGGCTACTCCCAGAACGTAATAGTTTACAAATTCTCAGGATCAACTAAAATATTAGGTTCAAAACCCATTTTACTATAAAAATTACTTCCCACATCTATAAATTCTATTTATAAAGTTTTTAATAAGTTTTATGATTTCTAGAAATGTCCAAAACTACTCTTGGATGATGTACATAGTCCCCATAGGTCTTAGATTAAACTAAGATGTTTCCCACAAATACCACCATAAAATAATATAGGTACTCGTGGAAAATCATGTTCATCAATACCATGAAAACTGTAAGAGCATTTTTTATACCAAAATTCAGAATAAGGAACTCATAATTTTCATACCTACTCCTGAAAGAGAGCTTAGGGATATTATACTCTTTAATCCTAAGATAGTGATAAACAGACCATAGATCAATTTTTAATAACCACTTCACCACTTTCAATTGGTCAAAAAAACTATTAATTAAAGTTAAAAGATATTTGTTATAGACTGTGACTTGATTTATCTTTCTATAGTTAGAAAAAAGGAGTAGGGTTTTATTGACTGTGGAAAAAAAATAGGCTCTACCTAGGCTGACACACTAGGGTGAATGGATCATTTAGATAATAAATCATCTGACTGATTATTTAGGAACTTAACATGCACTATTAGAAATTTAGGCTATAGCCACGGTTCTAAACCATGGCTATAGGCCCAAAAACCATGGCTATAGGTTATATACATGGTTTCATGAACCGTGGATGGTATTGGCATGGCTATAGGTCGGATCCTATAGCCATGGTTCGAACCATGGCTACATCCCTAAAGCCACGGCTCCAACCATAGCTATAGCCCTATAGCCAAGGTTTGAAAATCGTGGCAATAGGGTCAGCCCTATATATGGAAATAAAGGCCACAGTCACCGTGGATAAAGCCATATAGCCACGGTTTAAAACTGTGGCTATAGGCCTTTCCACTGCATAAAAAAACCAGCATGGTTCACAGTGCTAGCTGTTGGGAGGACTGCACCAGCACCCCCACCCCTGCTCCTACACACCTCCCCTGCCCCACCGCCATGCACCTTGCACCCCACCCCCTGCCCCCTCCTCACTACACACCCCCCTCCCCCTAGACCGCCCCCACCCTGCACCAGCACCCCCCATACAAGGTAATCCAAATCCCATGGAACCGCCACCTTCTTCAGAAATAGTCGAACCAACACAATTGAGTCGGATTCTACTTCATAAATCTCCTCATTGAAAATATTACACAACATAAGGCATGTATTCATCACACTCAACTCTTCCCCAAGGGAGGTACCCATTCAGTAAAAGGAATTGAAACACAGAATCACCAAGCCCATATTGTTCTAAACCAACCCGCCTCTCCTCGTCTCCCCTGCAATACACGATCTATCCACATTCAATTTTAATGCTAAGCCCCTATTGTTCTGAACCAACATGCCTCCCCTTATCTACCCTGCAATACATGATCCATCCACATTCAATTATAATCCCATAGCAGGAGGCTTCCATTGATGCCACCTTTCCTTGACTACCTTGGAAAGAATCACTATTCCTACAAATCCATGGATGAAATCTTATCAGGGTAGTAGAAAAAATTCATCCCTTGATAATCACTCCCAACTCTGCCCCAATCATTTTCACTTGAACTTGAATATCGATTGAGGAATTCCTCTTGCCTTCACTTAAATTATTCCTAGCATCCCAAATAGTTCCACAAACATCCAAGAAAAAACATAAATGAATCATAACCTCCACCCCTAGCTCTCCCCTTGGAACAAGGCCATAATAATCTCCTACATGGAGTTCCCACTACTGTTGATATTCAGAAATTGTCCCATAAACTCCCAAATCCCCCTCACCCAGTCACTCTAAAAAAATAAGTTCCAAGAAGATTCATAGTGTGGGCTTAGTACAACAGTGACATACAGAGGCCAGAGACACCCCTTAATTCTAAATATTCTCCTTCGTTGGAAGCGCTTTATGTCTCATTCAGCAAAAAAGAAAAATCATCTAGTTTGGGATATCCTTGTACCAGAGTTTCAAAGCCCATTTGTTCATCCTGCATCTTACATTAACCAAATATCTGAACTCCCTACTCTTGCACACCTCCCATGCCCCACCCCCTGCACCTTTCACCCCACCCCCATGCCCCCTCTTCACTGCACACCCCCCTCCGCCTAGACCACCCCCCCCCCCACCCTACACCAACACCCCCTAATGGAGGTGAATATAAAGTAAAAAAACACAAGACCTATAAAATAAATAAAATAGTAACAATCTGTATACATCTATGGGAAATGAGCATAAAATTAAGTTGTTCACTAAAAATAATTACTTTTATATATCACATAATATGTTGGGTTAGTGAATATAAAGTAAAATAATTAAAATAGTAACAATCTATATATAGATAACAAGGGTGGTCCACCAAGTTCTAACAATGTCACAACAATACAAAAATAAGCTCCAATAAATTGGTTGTTTGAAAAATTCCTGATAGCATTAGTAAAAGCAAGAAAAGATTAAAGACCTTTCACTAAGGATGCTTAGAATTCATACAAACTAAAGCAGTGAAATCTGATTAATTACATGGTAAACAAACTATGTAAACTAGAAAGATGTCAATTCAAGTAAGTGTTGTTTAAACATACCATCATCTTACAAATCATCAAGGGGAACGCCAGAAAGGGCATCAATTAGAACAATGAATTGATTGATCTGTAAATACATGAATAAATCCATAAATATATTAAAAAATGATAATTATCTTAACTAAAGTCTCAGTTTCTTATAGTGTACCAAGACTTGAAAGTGACCCGAAACTGTGAGGTAAGTTCCCTGTCATTGAGTTGTATGAGAGATCCATGTATGTGAAACAAATAATTATAAAATAATATTCAATTAAACAAGAACCTTCTAACATAAAAGATTAATAAAAGACAAAAGTGGACTCAATAAATGAAAATAAAAATATGGAAGAACTCTAAAAGGATAATTTATAGAAGCCCCCCCCCCCCCCCCAGACAGAAGCCCCCCCTACTGGACCCCTTGGACAGCAGCGCCCCCACCCCCTGCTAGACCCCCCTGGATAGCAGCCCCCCTAGACAGCCCCCCTAGACAGAATCCCTCCTGGATAGAAGCCCCCCCTACTGGACCCCCCTGGACAGTAGCCCCCCCTGTTGGACCCCCCTGGATAGCACCCCCCCCCCCCCCCCCCACTCCCCGGGACAGCACCCCCCCCCCAGACAGCCCCCCCTACTGGAGCCCCTGGACAGCCCCACCCCCCTACTGGACAGCACCCCCCCTGCTGGACCCCCTGGACAGCCCCCACCCCCCTGCTGGGGCCCCCTGGACAGCCCCCCTACTGGACCGCAGCCCCCCCCCCAGTCGATTCAGGGGGTCAAATTTTAAACCAATCCTTTGATTAATCATGCACGGAAAATGGGAATACAGATAATTAGATTACATCAGAGGATACACCTAGGTTGAAAAATGTATTTTTGAACCCAATGAATTTAGATATCTGTTCATGAGGATTCTCACTCTGTTGTTTGCTAAGATGAACTATTTTATATTTTATACTAATGAGACCATTTTTTATTTCAAATGAATCATCCTGGAGAGGAGGGAACATAATATTGGGTGTGAGAATGTTGATTCATGGATAGAAATAATCCAGAATAGTTCACTCCAGTTTCATATTAGGATGATCTCCTTGATGTATTGTTGGAACATATCGAATGTTGGGTCGGTTGGGACTGGATAGTTTGTTGTGGTATTACGTACATAAATGGAAGAAATTGGAAAGTTACCATGCAATTTTAGGCATGAAGGTAAGAATTTAATGGGTGTCATGACCATTTGAATATGTTAGAGGGTCATGACACATGAACTAGGCTATAAAAATAATGACATAGTGTCTTCCAAAATAAAAAAGGAATGATTGAAAATAGAATATGGGGAGGGTGAGGTTATCCTAGGTTTGTGCTACAGGTCCCTATTCATAAGGATAGTAACATATTTCCTGTAATCATCATCAAAATTTAACGATCCCATATTTATTATTTACTTTACATGGGCTGCAGTCAAATTATAATTCTTTTATCCCAAACTACACATGCTATAATTTTGTAATATATTGATAGTGTGGGGTCGAACCCATGGAGAATGTTTGGTAGAATAGAAAACTGGACTCTATACATTTTTTTAGGAGTCCTCAAAATTTGTATTGGTTTTGGGATATGATTGATGCTATTGAGTTTTGTTTAACATTTAGTAAGAAATAGGGATCACGGTCTATTTCGGGATTGAGGTAAAAAGGATAACATTGGTACTAACATGGAATAATCCTATGGATCAGGCTTCGAAGTGGATTTTAAAACACTATTTTGTCATGGAAAACCCAAAATAGATCTATATAAGAGTTAAATATTCCTTAGTTTTGATATAGCTAAAAACGATGATTCTTTAATCCTAGTTGTAATGGCAGAAAGTGGCAAATGTTAATAGTCATAGCCAACTCAACTCTAATCAGACCAAGTTAAATCATATAAATATATTATGGTAAAGGATTCATAAAATAATTTAATACATAGAATTTATTTTAAATTATTACTATCATTTTGGTTAGATGGTTATGATTTAGAAATTCAATAAGATCATAAGACTCATACACTCAACCCTTCCCCTTAGTGGTTTATCCACTCCGGACTATGATAATTAAGATCAAAGAAAAAAATTCATAGATGGATATGATATACATATATAATAGATGAACTATGGTATTTTTCAATTGAGTTCTCAAGAATAAAGTAGTTTTCAATCAGATTAATCAATAAATCAATAAAACATTAACAGGAAATAATAATCACATAAGAATATTGGTGATGCCCATGTTAGAACGAAATGAAAATGTTAGATGAATTTCAAAATAGTAAATGTAAATTAAAAAGATATAGAATGTTTATAGAACACTCAAAATCTTTTGGAATCAATCACAATAGTAATAAAAATTGTTTAGATTTGATTTGGAAGAAAAAAATAAGGGAGAAAATGAGAATTTCTCCATGCCCCCTACCCCCCCACCTACACTCCCCCTGCCCCCTCTCCCTTCCCCCTACCCCCCACTTGCACACCCCCCTTCCCCCTCCCCTACCCCCACCTCCCCCCCACCTGCACACACCCCTCCCCCTGCCCCAGCACACCCCCCTACCCCCCACCTGCACACCCGCTCTCCCTACCCTTATACCCCCTGCCCCCCCCCCCCACCTGCACACACCCCTCCCCCTACACACCCCCCTGGCCCCTACCCCCAACCTTCACACCCCTCCCCCTAGCAACCCCCCAGCCCCATGCCTCCCATCTAATCACCCAAAATCATCAATAAGTGCAGTATGAACCTTGAAATACAGCCCTCATGAGGAGGAAAATAGGACACATGCAGTCAGCTTCTCCCATTAGATCCAATGCAAAACAGGGAAGTGAGTTCCAGACCTACACTTTCTTCAAAACATGCCTCAACAGGGAGAAATAATTCTAGATTCTAGCAGAAATTCAACACAGTAAATCCTCAATGCTTTGTTCAATACCTGAAGTCAATAATGAGACTCATGCATGCAGTGTAGAGTCCAGGCAGATAGAGAAATAAAATCCAACATTTAGTCTGTAAAGAACCAAACGATACTAGTAGAGAACCAAATAAAAAAACCAGAAACTTTCAGAAAAACAATCTAACTGAGCAGAAAAGTAGACATCCTGAAAAGGCATTTAACCCAGATAAAATTTGACAAAATCGAACTGAAGAAGAAAAAGTGAAGTCACATAAAGTAGACAACCATGGGCCATGCAAGGATAACAGTGATAAATCAGAATTCAGGCATCTATAGAAGTTAAATTTAAACTGACCCTCCTTTTAAATATACCTTGTTTAACCTTAGGGTAGGTCACTGTAGATATTTTCCCACATTGGAATTTATGGTAAGCAATTTTCCTTTGTCATTCATTGTGAGCATCAAATTCCTAAAGCACTGGTTCCAGGCAAGGTTGGGTTTCCTTATCCTTAGGGACATCAACAATAGGATTTGGAACAGTTTCAGTGTTTTCTTTAGGCATATTGATCGAGCGTGTGACAATGGTTCTTTCTACATGTGAGTAGTCCCTTTTTTCCTAGTTTTTTTGGGGTTCGGTGTGATGAAGCCATCGGTATCAACCATAGGTTTTTTTCCTTTCCTATCCAATGATTTTATATATGTCTACTCAATATGAACTCATTGTATTGAACCAAATGTGTCATTTCCTTGAAAAAAGGGCTTTATAATACTTTTGATCCCTAATGTCATCATTAGTGTGCTAGGGTAGAGGAGGTTCATATGAAAAGAAGAGGAGGACTAGAAAAGGGATAAGAGGGTATGTGGTATCATAGGGTATCCTTCTCGACTATCTTCTTCTGAGGCTTCAGATGTATGATCAATCATGTGCCATCAGTTTGGAAGGTTTGAGAATTTGCGATGAGAATTTCCAACCCCACCAAAACCTTTCCATCATTGTGAACTAATGGAGAATTTTTAGTGGTTATATAATGTTGGAGACTCATACCAGAGTGGTTTGGGATCCACAACCTCTTGGGAAATGATGACCCAGTCAGAACCATCAAGGGAAGAAGCTTATCGATTGAGAAGTCATGGCGGTAGGGATATATCTAATACTAGACATAGTTAGCTTAAGGTATATCTACAGGTTAGTAGTCATTCTTATTCCCAATAAGATATGGTAAATATTGATGATATTGGTCAAAAAATCAGTGTAATCAGATGCATAGAATGTGATAGTTTGATGTACTACTCATAAGGTATAATCTATTATTGTAGGATTGTTTGATACTAGTGAATCTAACTCCATTATTTATTACTTTCTTCTGGATTTTTTGAAATTTATGATTAATATCATCCCTTATGAGATGTAGTTACTAAACTTTCTCAATAAGGTGAAGGATTAGGGTTTTAGGTGTCTGTCCTACACTCTCACTCTTTCAAGGGTCAATCTGGAATGGGATTTCCTAGTTTTGGAAATAAACCTTTTTGATGTAATCCTCAATATGGATTGGAGGATATGTTCTAAGAAGGAAGACCTTGAAATAAAATAGAGGAATGGTCATGTTTTCAAGACATTATAATATCTAAATAAAAAATACACCATGCCCACTAGGTTGAAAATTCGACAAGGTAATCATGGGAAAAAATGAATTCTCTTCATGATGGGCATGAAATTTTCATTCCCCATTCTATATCAACTATTCATAAATAGAAAAGGAGAAAAAAATTACCAAGTCATATATTATATAACTGGGAGGCCTGAGAAAAAGCCAAATTTATATCCTTATCACATGAAAACTGTTCTAGATAAATTAGAATAGAATATCTTGTCAGTGAGAATTCATTAGGGTTTCTCAAGAAAAATATATTGATATTTAAGCATTCAAATACAAAAATTCAGGTTTAATTTCTATTATGAAATGGATTGGCATCATTAATGATCTATGAAACATTAGATCAAATAATTATAATGTACATCATAAATAAAATAAATCTGGACAAAGATATAAATTGATTAGAACATTAATTTATTGATAATGTTCATAAAAAAGGTCTAATTAACGCAATCTAGAGACTCTATGAGGATTCCATAGAATAAATTTGTGATTAGACTATAGTGAGTGTAAATCTGTTGAAATTTTAATGTCATTGAGAGACAAACATGAAGCCCATTCAAGAACATGGCCATGAAATAATCTTCATTGATAGATTATGTAGTCACCACTCGTCTAATCAATCTTCCATCACCGACATGCTAACTTGTATTCTCAAGCATGAATCCCTTACCAGGAAAAGAACCCCATTCAAGAACATGGCCATGAAACACACCATCCAATGTCTTAAGGAACTCTTCATACATTACCAATCCAAAAATACAATTTACATCAAAAGTGAATCTCAATATCAGTATCATCAGAATCATGATAACTCTCATCCACACCTCCTACAAAAACACCATCACCACCTATCACACCACCAACATCTCATTGGCATCTGCATCCGAACTGGCACCAGCACCAGGTCCAGCACTAGGTCTGGCTCCAGCTCCGATAGAAGAATCTACATTAGCAGAACACATCGACATCAAAAAGGCATCAACTGTTGCAGCTGATTATGGTGAAAGTCTATAAGAAAGGGAAGACATAAATTTCATCATATTTGTAGTTATCGCCTATTCTGATTTTTGACTTGCTTCTTTGATTGCGGCATTCATTTTTTCCACTGTGACATAACCAAAACCGGTACTCAAAGAAAAGTTAGTAGACCAGTATTGAGATGGTACAATCTTCTTCCCAGGTCGACAACGCACTCTACCCTGATGCTCATCTCCTAATACCTGATGTAGATGATCGTTTGGGCCCAAATTGTTGGGTTATTTTTCTGCCAATACCTCTAAAGAATTCTGTTGATTGATATATAACATAAATTAAAATGATAAAATAATATAAGGAATTAAATTTAGTAAAAATAAAAGAAATTGAAATATACTTACAATCGCCTTCTTGGTGTCGGTATTTGGCACAGTACCATTTTTCTTTTTCCAGCTTGTACAAAACAAAGTTGAGCGAGGAACACGACCCTCGATATTCGATGCCTTTTTCTGAAAAAAAAAAGAAATAAATCAAAATTGGAAGTTAAAAAAATTAAACTAGACAAAGCTAAATATTTTAAATGTTAAATTACCAGCATTTTCTCATGATCTAGTAATGAAGTGTGTCTGCGGGTATAAATGTGTTTCATTTCACTCTTGTTTGTTTTATTTCTGTTTGACTTCTCCTATAAACAAATAATTATATAAATTCATTCACATAAATAAAACATGTAATTTAAAATTGTTTTCAAATAAATAAATGAATATATATATAAATTTAACAAACACCTTAAATGATGGACTCTTCCAATAGCTGATCATATCTTTATATTGTGATATTGGGAAATCGTGAATCACCAATACTTCTTCAATCTCTGTACCAACTCTCTTTTTCCAACCAAGATATAAAACATACTTGTAGTCTCTCCACATTTCACCTAAATCCATTATCCTTATAGCCTTTGCATTTTTCCCATCAGGAAAATTATATCGAAGCTACAATGGACATAATATTTATTAAGAAAATATTATAAATTTATATATATATAAGGTGATTAACATTACTTTCCCAAATCTCTACCCAGGCTTTGTCCTTTATTTGTTGTCCAACTGCCTTCGAACTTATCGATTGAACCAGAATGATATTGTTGTGTCTAGAAAGTGTTCCCATAAAAATTTTACATTCCATGCCATTTTTATTAATTATAGAATTGTCCTCATTATAATCAACTATGATTTACATGTGCCGATTCCAAAACATGAACATTTTTGTGTGGCCTCGTCGTCTAGTAAAGGCTGGAGCTAATCATGAAACCAAAAATAAAAGAAAATAATATATATGAATTTATCATTAATCAGTAACATTAATGTTTAAACAAATACCATTATATGGGGGATCTGCTGACCCCTGAAGTTTTGCGTCTGGAGGGGGGGAAACCTCCATGGTAGGTGAGATATCTACAGGAGTACTATGTATAGTAGATGCAAAGTGTACTGATGGAGGTAGAAAACCTGATGGATAACCCTGTACAGATGAGGGTGGATATGGATACGGATATAGAAGTGGGATATATGGGGGCACAGTACCCTGTACAGTGGATATTGGGAACGAAAAATGAGGGATTGGAGTCTGAGAACTACCATCTGATGTGGGTGCAGGCAACATGGGATACGAAAAAGGTGGGTATGGATAATATGGAGGTGTCATAATGGGGGGATGGCCTCCTGGTGTCTCAAGCGGCATAGTAGTAGGACGACCTATAGAATCAGTACCCCCCACCACAATATCATCCTCAGTGGCATAATCCAAGCATCTCCTCGATGATGTAGCCTAAAATAACATAGATGATAAAATAAAATGAACGATAACAAGATAAATAATATAAAAGACTATAATATTCAAACATAATTTGTACTTACATTGTTTCCAGGAGGAGACCTACGTTGTTCATTTCTCGGTATTCTTATACTTCTTCTAGTATCATCATAATCAGACATTTTGACCTGGAAATTTAAAATAATATTCTCAAATAAATAGAAATAATGAAAAATGTTAAATAATACAATTGTATCATAAAACAATGAGATACATTTTCAAGTTTGATATGTATATTGATAAAATATCAAGACTTTTCTATGTTCAAGATTTACTAGAGAAGTGGTTAAACATAAATTGGTCAGGCTATTAATAGTTTTATATTCGATAATGGTATAAAATATACTAGTTATTTTGATATCAGGTATGGAAGTTAAAAAACACATAAAATATTGTGATAATATCAGGTAAATACTTAAAAATGTGTCAACGCTATGTGGGGTCTATGACAATTTTTGGTTCACAATCTGTTCTAACAATTACATCATCTATATCATCAAATGAAACATTCGAATAAATATCAACAGGTTCATCCACAACATCATTTTCATCCATGCCTTTGTCAAAAATATTTCTAGGAATAACATCAACAATAACACCAAATTGTGGTTGTCACAGGTCACTTACATAAAACACATGTTTAGCTTGTGATGCAAGAATATAAGGTTCATCGGTACGAAGCTGGTTGTTCATATCAATCACTCTAAATCCATAGTTATCAATATCCATTCCTTATTGTGTCATTGAATCAAACCACTTTCATTTCATCATTGCGACATGACCATGTGCATAGTAATCTAATAAAATGATTCTTTCAACAACATCGTAATATGATATATTTTCTGATCGAGGTTGCATGTCTGATGCACTCGCATAACAATATGTTGTGGCGCTTATCATGACACCGTCATGCTGTGTTGACATTTTTTTTGCACACCTATTTATAAAAAATTTAAATCCATTGACAACCATTGACTTACAATCACGTACCACATCGTTTGGACCAAAGGAAAATGCTTTTATTTCATCTGATACGTCAATAATTGGTAGGGTTAAAACCTTAAAGATACTAACATAGAATATTAAACAGAGATATGTGATTATGTTATGAGAAGAAGAAAAAGAAATCTATTACCCTTGACTTTAACTAGGCAGCAAATTATTTGTTGTGCAACAGTTCCTTCCTTTTAATAGATAGAGAGCGATGTCTCTTTTTTATAATTTCTAAATGTTCTCTATAGATATGAAAGCATTAAAATGTCAGAAGATATAAAAAAATCACACAATGACAAAAATACATATTTATTAGTTTACTTAATTGATATAATCATCAAGAACACCATATTTGAATAATACTGTGCGATGTGCCATTTCCCACTCTTCCCTGCTTAAAGTACACAATGAGTACGATCCAGATATCTCCCATGTTTGGGGCAGTGAAGTAAATGCAGGCTAAATGGGATCATATTGCTCATATTCAGTTATCATTAGTCGATTAGACCTCGTAGTGACGTTAGCCAAGTAAGATGAACAGAAATCCATGCATTCTTGTGCTAAATAGCATTTCACAATAGATCCTTTAGGATGATATTTATTTCTCACATAAGATTTCAATGTAAACATCATTCTTTTGGTAGGATACATCCACTGACATGAAACAGGACCAAAAAATAGAACTTCCATGTAAAGATGCACAGTCAAATGTAACATACATGTGAAAAAAGACGGTCGGAAAATTTTCTTCAAGTTGCAAAGAATAATCGGTGCATCTCTCTGCAATTTATGAACAACCCTTCTGCTCAATCTTTTGGCACAAAGATCTCGATAAAATTGACATAACTTAATCACCTCAACTCTAACATTGTGTGAAAGTAAATGGCGAATGTAAATGGGAATCAACTCATGTAACAAGACATGGAAATCATGGGTTTTAAGAGATTTGAGTTTCACATCTTGTGTATTCACCCTTTTCGAAATATTACTTGAATAACCATCCAGAACCTTCAAACTTTCCAAGACCTGAAGAAATTGTTTTTTCTCCACATTTTTCATCGAATAATAGGAAACATGGAGTTTCCACTTATTTTGACCAATTAACTTAGGATGAAGTCTTTCTCATATTCCCCAATCCATCAAATCACGACGACACCGCAAATCATCTTTTTTTTCCTTTGACATTTAAAATAGTAGCAAGTAACATCTCACAAATGTTTTTCTAGATATGCATTACATACAAACAATGACGTAATAAATTCGATGACCAATACAGCAACTCAAAGAATATGCTTTTATTTCTCCAATTGCTATTGGAATTTGAATTAGCATGCTTTCACTTTCTGATATTTTATTTACTTTTTCCAAGAACATAATTCTAATCATCAAGTTCTTTAACAATATCAGTCCCTGAAATTCATTGAGGTGTCTCATCTGTCTTGATGGCATTATCGAATTGTCTTCGATTTTTCCTGTATGGATGATCCATTAGTAGAAAACTTTGATGCCCTTTGAAGGTGAAAGTTCGTCAAAACATTAATCTTCGGAAATGTGTATTTTTCATAAAAATAGAACAGGATAATTTCCCTTTAGTACTCCAACCAGACATAATTCCGTAGGTAGGGAAATTATTTATCGTCCATAAAAAAGATGCACGAAAAATAAATTACTCCTTTCTGAATGCATCATACGCTTGTGCACCAACAATCCAAAGCTCATTTAACTCCTCTATTAATGGCTGCAAGTATATATCAATATCATTTCTAGGATCACTGGGTCCAGATATCAATATACTCATGATAGTGAATGGCTTCTCCATACACATACATGAATTAAAGTTATAAATGTGAATGAAAACTGGCCAAGTACTGTGTACAGTATGCATTTGGCTAAATGGGTTGAAACCATCATAGTATAATCCCAATCTAACATTTCATGTGTCGGATGAAAAATCCGGATGTAACCTATCAAATTTCTTCCAAGCCAACCCATCTTCAGGATGCACTATTTCATCATTATATTTATTTCTTTCATCTGCATGCCATCTCATATTATTTTCCATTTGTTCTGACATAAAAAAATTTTGAAGCCTAGGAATTAAAGGGAAGTGCCACATCACTTTCTATGGTATGTAAGATTGAGATCCGTCTTTATTAGTCTTCCACCTTGATGTTCCACACTGTTTCCACTGACTCAAGTCTGTATTCTCCTTCTAGAACAAACAAAAGTCTTTGAAACAATAATGAATCTTACTAGATGAAAATCTAAATTTGTCTACCAACTTTGATGCCATGTAATAATTTTCTGGAATACATGCATCATGAGGAAGTAAATACTTAATAAATGTAAGGAGATAGTCGACCGCAGTATTAATAAATCCATACATTGTTTTCCCATGATATAAACGCATTAAAAACTCAAGTTTTCTCATTTTTTTCACATGCTTGATATACTGGGGTATTTGCATCTTCCATCAGCTTTCTAACACTCTCAACGTCATCATCCTGATTAATAGATGAGAACTGTGTTCCAATATTCATTTCCTCTTTCACTCGTCTACATGAGGAGCAATCTTCAGAAATAAAAGGAAACCGATCAGAAATCATATTTTTCACACCAATATTTTTCATTGAATCGATGTCATTCAACACTTTAGGTTTTTCTCTATTGTGATACCACACATGATAGTTTTTTTGGAAACCACTTTTAGTGATATGGTAACTCACTTCCTCACAAGTTAACCACGGTATTCCAACACAATCAAAACATGGGCATCGAATCAATCCGCCATCTGAATCATTATTGAATGAAAAGTCCAAAAAATATTGTAACTTCTTCTGAAATTAATCAGTGATTCGATCAATGTTGTGCATCTAGTATCTATCCATTCTGAGGAAAATAAACATACATTAAATAAATAATCTAGAAAATGACTTAAAATTATATTTTTTGTTTAATAAGATAATAAGTAATCATTAATAACAAGTTAATAAAAAAATCATAACAAATATATTATAATTATGATTTAGGGAGTTCATAAATGTTTTAAATTATAAAAATTCAGGAATAGTCATACATAAGTTCCAAGAATGAGGATTGAATATAGTAAAAAGAGTTTATATGAAATCTAAGAGATAATAATTATCAATTCCTAAGAGTGTTTGGGTTAATTCATAATGAGTTGTGATGTTTTGTATTAAATCTGCAATGATTTATTGAAATTTAGAGACATTTTGAAAATATAAACCATATCATATACCAATCATTAATATTAAAGAATTGTCTTAGAATTAAAATAGTAAGAATATGAGAATAATAACTAGTGTATGAATCTATACTTTAATGATGGTGGTCACCTTAGAAAAGGGATATCCCATAAACTTGGTTGTTCCCACCCTTGCTCGTATCTATGAACTTTTGGGTCAAATACAGGAATGAAGATCCCCACATCACATCAGTGGTCCATTTCAATTATTTTATGGATGGGTGGTGAAGTGCTATCAATGTTATGAGTACCGGTATACCGCAATAGTCCCCCACTCTAACTTTCATCCTACCCTACTCTAAATTGTTTTCATTCTACTAAAATCCTTGGTAATTTCTAGTGTGGTTGAGTTTAGTGATTTTTCTCAGTTTTCTTTTATGCCTTACCTCACACCCCATTGAGTAGTGGTAGATTACAGAATGGTTTCTTTAAAATAAAGATCTTATATCATTATGTTGTGAGATAGATATTAACCTCTCATGTGGATAGGGTAACTATTTGTGAACCCTACACTCCTTAAATTTTTGAAAGGAGGTTCGGATGATTACAGCAAGTTTCATTTTTACCAATTACCTAGATCAAAATAGAATCTTACTCAGTCATTCTTCATCAATTATGATTGTTGTTGCTGTGTGAGGATTCTAGAATAAAAATATGTTTCCCTCACATGGGATCCATAATTAACTTTTCATGGGAGTATTCATAGATTTTGGGGGATTACTACACTAAAGAAGTACTGTAAAGGTCAGTCTGATAGGTATTCAAGCTGCTGGCCTCTACTACTCCTATTTCTGATGCACCCTCTTTGTTGATTTCAATGGGAGAACAAATCACATCAAAATAATCTAAACCTCTCAGGGGAACTTCAACCTCTAACCACCTCCTTATAGGATATGGTGCATATTTGACATTCTTATCTTATTCCTCTAGTATTCCTACCAATTTTGGTCCCTATGAATCATTAATGGGAACCCCATCAATTGATGTGGGTCCTATTATCCTGATCCCAAAGCTGGGCAGGAAGCAGAAATGGAATATTTTTCTACTCTTCAGTCATTATTTACTAAAAATATTTCTATTGTTCTTTCACTACTAGATTATATACCAATGGTAGTGAACAATAAAAATCAGAATCCCCACATTGAAACTG
Source organism: Viscum album (assembly GCA_963277665.1). Taxonomy (NCBI): domain Eukaryota; kingdom Viridiplantae; phylum Streptophyta; class Magnoliopsida; order Santalales; family Viscaceae; genus Viscum; species Viscum album. The sequence goes on along the minus strand of OY728152.1, from coordinate 1,531,796,997 downwards.
GACACCAGGTTATGCGGAGGTGGGCCTAGAACCAAATTTTCACCATCATCACAGATACTTCCCTAGCAGAGATGACTGATAAGTTGGACAGTCAATTAAAATCCTCACTTAATCAATCCAACTGCTACGTTGCCACTAAATCACTCAAATCTCAATACAAAACCTAGGATCCCATGACTATATGAAATGTTGGAGGTGAGTAAACAATTTATATATTACATCTATATCATAAGATCTATCATCAATGCTAAGCCCACCTCCTGACACCATCCATGTAAATTCCCCCTAAATGAATAGTATGTATAGAGGTGCCTACTTTTTCAAGAAACCCCCTAAGGCACTAAATGGGACTAATTATTTGAAAATAAAAATTTTCAATTTGGAAAAATAATTTAAATATCTTTAGAAAATCGACCAAGTCATTAAACCATTTTAAAAATATAGGCCAGAATGCCAAAAAATTCTTAAAATTTATAATTTGTTTAAATAAAACTATTTGGTAGATAACCCAAGTATTTAGTGTATTTAACTTTTCAAAACACACTTAAAATATTTTTCACCCGGTAAAATCCATAGCCACAACTTAATAAACATGAAAAACATAGAGGAGGCTAATTTCGTGCATCATAATCATTATCCATGATTTATTTACAGTGAAACATCATGAAGAACACCCAATAAAGAACCCAAGTAAACCATGAACACCAAATCATATACCCAATAAAGAACCCAAGTAAACCACAGCTATAGGTCATTTTTCTTGTAGTGGAATATAGTAAAAAGAGTCTATAAGAAATCTCAGAGATAATAATAATCAATTGTCAAAAGTCTTTGGATAGATTCACAATGAGTTGTGATGTTTTTTATTAATTCTATAATGATTTATTGAAATTTAGAGGCATTTTGAAAATATAAACCATATCATATACCATAGTGTAAGGACACGATGTCATTCCATTGTTGACTTTTAATCATGGAGTATAACACCGCATCATCGTGAAGGAGATTGAAAACTCTTTATAATATTATTTTATCATACCCAACAACCAAAACAAACCAACTTACCTTTTTTCACACTTGAAGGCACAACCCAAACACCTAGATTTTTTTAGGGATAAAGTAGAACCTATGAACTAATTTTTCCCTTGGTTATCATAACCAATAAACTACCTTTTGATGGAGGCACAACAATGTGTGAGTTGAGTGATTACAACTCGATAAAACTTTACACCACATTGTAAATTCATTATAATGAATATAGAATAATTAAACTAATCAAAGTTTTTGAGAATTATTACTAGTGTAGAATAACTGGATTTGAACCTTCACATGGTAGATATAGAACAATTTAGATTGGGAATTCTTGCAAGAGCAATGAGTAGATAAGAATCCTTAAAACCCATTGGTAAAATGCATTTAACATTGATTATCTAAATAAATATCATTAATTTTTTTTATGTCATTTATAAAATAACTATCATCTAAATTCCAATATGAAATCCTATTTTTGGATTTGTGTTGGTACTTAAAAGAATTATCCTCCAAATATCCAATCTCTAAGAGGGTATAGCTTTCAATAAACCCAAGACTAGTCAATTCCCAAAACATCCATTGTTAAAAAGGCACTTGAAGTATAAGGCATAAAGTTTCATGCCCAGTAAGGTGTTAATGTAGATTATAAGAATTTATATATTCAATAGGGAACTAATGAAATACCTCAAATCACAAGTGAATAACCAAGTGTAAGTGTGAACATGTATACTAATTAGCATGTTTAAATAAAAAACATTTTTAGGAAAATAACCAAAATAATATTAAAATAATTGTAAATAGGTAGTTGAAAAACAAATACAAGTTATATAAAGTAACTCTATATACTAGGAAAATGCATATTAGAACTTACCTAAGTGTATATTCTTTAATGGGGATCGTTATCGATGTCAATCTAGAGATATAGAAATATTTTAAGACATCATGTCTAGGTTAGGTGTAGGGAAATCTTATAGGCTATCCCACCCAGGTGCACTTCTGGAGTCAGGTCCTAAGCCCATCCCATGGAATGGGGAAGGATTATACAAAGTGGAGGCCTCATCCCTTCCCATGGAATAATTAAAGGGGTATACTCATTTATAACTCAAAATCATATCCCATGTAATTTACATGTACATAAATGGATAGAAAACATGCTTAACAATATATAATATAAACAAAAAATATAAACATACCCTTTATAGCATGATCATAATCATATAAAAGGGTATTATATGAATATGGTTGATATATAAGGTAAAAATTGGATAAGTAAGGTTCTTTACATAGTGAAAATCCTAACTTTTGGAATTTATGACTAAAATATCCATCTTCTAAATTCTGTAAATTTAATAAATACTAAGTCTATTACACAAAACACTTATAAATAGATTTATAATTACATAATAGTAAATAGAAACATAATAATTCTAGAATAGTAAATAGATGACAGAATAGTAAACAGATTAAACCATGAATACCAGAATACTAGATTAATTATGATAATTAGAATGAAATATAAACCCTGAAATACCCGTGAATAACAGTCAACAGAATACCAATCAACACACAAGAGCCACAAAACAGTTGAAAATAAACACAAACCCCTCCTTGAACTCCTCCTACAAACTGAAAAATTACTAAACATAATAAATACTGCAAACAATATTCAAATAAACCATAAAAAAGAGCCACAAAATAGAAAATTCACTGAAACAAAAATAGAATTAATACTAAAAACTAGGAGTCTCAAAACACAAACTCCTCCTGCAAATGCAAACAGTATTCATCCTCCTAGGATCCATAAAACAGTTTAACAAAACTGTAAACAACATCCACATAATAGAATTAAGTAAATTAGCAGGTCCAACGCATCGTAGAGAAGAGAAAGGCCCGAATAAGGGTGTGTAGGAGGGGAGGAACCCATCGGCCGATGCACCGAATGGATGTGGAACACCCAAATAAAGGTATAGAGGAGGGGAGTACCGCGCTAGGGATGCAGCAACCCTGAATGGAGAAGTCAAGCCGCGATTAGAGAATCTGCGATGTGGATGAATAAACCGAGATTAGGGATGGAGGAACTGAAGCTGGTGATGACAACGGGAGAGGACAGCAGTGAGTGCAAGAGATGGAAGCTGCGAGGGAAGAGAGGAGGGTGTGGTGCGAGAGGTCGTCGGGAGGAGGAGAGCTTGCCAAGAGGAGGAGAGGTCATCAGGGGAGAAGGGTGTCATGATGAGGGTTTCATATCGGGGATGGAGGAGCTCGACGAGAATCGGGAAAAAAAGTGAAACGCAAATGTGTAGCCATGGATGAAAATTGGACCGTGGGTATAACCAAGCTATAGCCACAGACTTATAAAACTGTGGCTATAGGTCCATGGCTATAGCTTAAATTTCTAGTAGTGATGCATGGAAAATCATGTCTGATGGGTGTTCCTCCCAAATTTTACTAGTATTTTTATTGGACCCTTTAAGTAGAAGATAAAGGGGGATGGGCTTCATGTAATAAAATAGTGTGGTGGATATCAGTATTATACCTCCACTAAATCATCCATAGTGTTTAAAAAAGGCCCTTTTACATGTTTTTATTGTGGAAAATTTGGACACATGAATCATAATTACATAGGGGCACAAAAGATCTATAGATATTATAGATGCTTAGGTCACTTGAAGATGTTTTTACATATTTTCACCATTATGTGTAGTTCTATAGGATTTAAAGTATTGGGAGGATCTGTGGTATATTTAGATATTTTAATAACAAAGTGATTCTGCCACATGACTCTTGAAATAAGATTATTCGCATATTGGATGATTCTCTAGTGGACGCTGATGTGGAACCAGTGATGGTGAGAGGTACCATTACCATTGATTCGTCTTTATTTACTACTTTATTTGATATCAGTTCCTCTCATTCCTTTATATATACATGTATTGTTGAATTATTCAATATTCCTATGGAGATCCTGCCTTATGTTATGGATATTTATACACCTCTCATATATAAGGCATGATCTCCATAGGAATACTGAATAATTCAACAATACATGTATATATGAAGGAATGAGAGGCACTAATATCAAATAAAGTAGTCAATAAAGATGAATCAATGGTAATGGTACCTCTCACCATCACTGGTTCCACATCAGCTTCCACTAGAGAATCATCCAATGTGCGAAGAATATTTTTTTCTAGATGCATGTGGTGAAATCACTTTGTTGTTAAAGTATATGAATGTACCATAGATCCTCCCAGTACATTCAAGCCTATTGAAGTACACAGAATGGTGAAAATATGTAAAAACATCTGCAAGTGACCTGAGAATCTATAATATCTATAGATCTTTTGTTCCCCTATGCAATTATGATTCATGTGTCCAAATTTTCCACACTAAAATCATTTAAAAGGCCCTTTTCTAAACACTATGGATGATTTAGTGGAGGTATACTACTGAGATCCACCACACTGATTTATTACATGAAACCCATCCCCCTTTATCTTCTACTTCAAGGGTCCAATAAAACTTCCTGTAAAATTTGGGAGGAACACCCATCATACATGATTTTCCATCCATGTTAAGTTCTTACATCAAAGATATATCTAAGAAATCTGAATATGAGGTAAGATTTAGTAGGAAAACCTTAGAGTGAATATCTAGTTGAAGACCCGTCTTAAATATTCATGATTTCATATTCTTATATGATACCACCTTAGGTGAGAAGCGAATAAACACAACAAATCAGTTGGTATATTTATTCTCTGTTTTTTTATCTTTCTCAAATTTAAGGAACTCTGTTTATTTAGAAAACACTATTAATTCTTTATATAACTACTATATGAAAATATCCGTGAAGACTTTCCACTCTAGGACTATACTCATTCCAATCTAAAATATTGAGTCTCACTACCTCTTACTAGTCCCTTAATGTTTAAAGGTAGAATATTTCACCTTAAAATACTTAGTTCTCTCCAATAAATCAAATATATAACCTAGATTTCGTCAAAAAAATCATTATTATCCTTCGGATCGTTAGTAACCAGGAAATATGGTGGCTTCAAATGAAAAATGTCCTAGGAATGATCTATGCATCGTCTCTCTAGGGTAAAATGTATGGAACCTGAGTAGGAGAAAGTGTGGCTACCTAACCCAAATTATGGACAACAAAAATGAAAAATTCAACAAGGTTCTGATCAATATAATGATTCAATCATTGTGGTTCATTAGTATCTAACTCTTAAGTCTTGGTCAAAAAACTTCTTTGGGGGATGATACTACGAAATATTAATATATAGCACAGAAAACCTTAGTCAAGGTTCATGAGATCATAAACTATATCATGAAGAATTCAACAAGGATATAAAAACTCAGATCAAGCCCTAGAAATTATAGAATCATATCATCAAATTTCCTCAAAAATAATTTTCCCTAATAACCCATGGTATCTTAAGGGTCATTATGATGATATCTGGTTGAGAACTCACTCGTAATCAACCCTCTAAGTATTGAAAATAAATTTCCTATCTACCAAGACATCCCAAACAATATATTGACATGAAAGAAGAGGCTAAACAACATTGAAACCAATTTTTCATGAAATGACCTAGATAACCAACCTAAATGATATTTAAAATAATCATTACATGTCCCAAAGAGTTTTTTGATCCCCATGGGCAGGAAACTAATTCCTAGTGATCAAGAAACATCAAGAGGGAATGATTTCTCTATAAGTATAACCAAAAAGTGAAAAAAGTGGAATGAAAGAATAAAAATTTAGTATTCTAATATAGATATCAATACTGAAGCTCTATAACGTGGAAAAACATAAAACTAAATATCTAGAGTCAATGACATGTCAATACAACATCTCCTCACAACAGGTGGAACACATACTCCACCTATCAACACCGCCACTTGTGTTCCCTCTATCAATAACACCCACTTACTATAAGTAGTGCCTTCCCCTTTTCTAGAATTATCACAAAAATTCTATAATTGCATGAAGTAAAACATAGGGTGTAAGCAACAAATCCCAGTATAATTTCACAAAATATTTTATAAGCAATTACATATTAAATAAACCAATTATCATAAATAATAGATAAAACATGTCATGGAAATATTTTCACAATTCTTATCAAAATGTGATTCCTAGAACATGTCAATGTGTAGAAGAAAATGGGTACAGGTATGCATTTCCATCAAATAACGAATTTATTTAAAACTTTATCAAAAGTGACATGAATAATTTTTTTTACCAAAACAATCATGATTAAAACATTTTATAACATATGAATATTAAAATAATTTAAAATAAAAAGTAAATAAATTATAATAACATGGTTAAGTGACCTAGGTTGAGGTTTATATAAGGATTCTCACACATTTTATGAAATTATGGATCCCAATTAACACACATTCCTAGGTCTAAGTCATGGGAAATAGTTATAACACTAGAGAAAGAGGGAATACCATAAGGATGAATATGAGAAGATAATTATTGACTAATCTCCCTAGGAAAAAAGGTACAACCCTAAGGATGAATAAAAAACCCCTAAGGGCCTTCTAGGAAGAGTTAACCCATGCCTAGTGTGTGTTCTTCTCACCTAACATCCCAAACTACATTGTGCATCAAGGTAAATCAAACATTTGTGGGAATATCATTCAATTCCATCAATATAAACCATTTTTAACAATAATTAAATCTTTCATATAATATTTTTCCTAAGTTAAAGTTTCAAAACTAACCTTTCTTTTCAAAAACCCACATTAAATGGTTTTTATCCAAACCCATGCTATTCAATTCAAACACAAACACCAAAAGGTTTTTCTCAAAAACCCATTCTAATTAAATTAATTCATCTCACATTAAAATATAAAATATACCATTCCATTTTATTTCATCATAATTATGTTTCACACCATTCATTTTACATAGATAACATTTTCCATTAGTCACACTATATTCCAAAATCCTTTTTTAAGGGTATTTCTTCACACACAGACACCATGAAATTTTAAAAATTATTTATTAAATCCTTAAATATAGCCTTGAAAATAAAAAAAGAACCCATTTTAAATTAAGAAAGTAGAAAGGGTTTAAATAGGGTTGAATTTCCTTAGGAAAACATATACCTTAATAATAAAATTGAAAACCGGAATAAGGGATGTTCATGAATGAATGGGAGAGGATCCATGCTCCATGATCAAAAGGAAACAACAAAAACACACTTATGTCGATCACCCAATGGATAGATTTCCTAAACTCTTCTCAATAGGATAATCAAAATCAAAGTAACATAGGTTTAGGTATTTTAAAAATATTTGTATCCATTATAGTTCACAAAAGATAACCTAGAAATAAAACTCGTTTTAATTTACCATTTTTAATAAGATCTTGAATGTGTAAGGTTTTAAAACATTTAAAAGAGGAGTTAAAAAACATTAAAAGAGATAAGAAAAGGATTATCATGATTTTGAGTATTTAAGGTCATCTAAGGACATTGTTGGGTGAGTTACAGAAGAGGAAATGAGAACAAAACAATATTACTCAAAAGGTCACTTTATAAGGGTAACATGATATACCCTTACACTGATCATGGCTATCATGTAAGAGTAAGGGGATTTAACCTTATACAAGACACTCTCCCAAACATACCTTACATAGATCCTCAATTACCATTATTCATACTTTTGAAATAAAAGGTTACCCTCAAGTAACTCCAATCTTCCCTTGCACAGTGACCAAGTTATCCATACACAACCTTTGAAATAGAAATGTTTCACTTATGCAGTGAAGCTTCACCCTTACACGATAACCTTGCATGGGATAGTACCCTAACATGATACCCTTACACAACACCATGGTTACCCTTGCATAGTGAGGGTTCACACTTATGTAACCCATATAAAATGCTCTCTACCCTTATGAAACTGCTCTACCCTTTTGCAATGCATATAAAAGGCACCCTACCCTTACACAGTTCATATAATTTCACCCTTACCCCTAAGCAGTTTGTGTCTTACTCTTACATAACCCTTTAAAATAGTAATTACCTTTACACAACACCCAAGAATCCACATGTGTAAAGGTATGAGGTATTTACCCTTATGAAATCCCCATTATCTATGTAAGTGTAAAATTAAAATTAAAAATTATTAAACTTTTTCATAAAATTATTTATTAAATAAAACAAAAAGGGTATAGAAGGTCCCAAACACATTTGAAACTAAAAGAGTACATCATAAACCAAATAAAATACATAAATTAAAATATCAGGATGTTACAATTAATTATTTAAAACCTATATAAATTTATTTGGATATATTTTATTCCATATTTAAACAACAGTAATTTTCCACATGTGTGTATTAATATATACACCATATTTTTGGAACTAGAACTATTTAAATTTGATTTTTTTACTCAAAAGCAATATGGGAATGTTCTTAAGTTATTTAATGTTGATTATTAAGGATATTAAGTGTTGTATTAAATATTATAAAATGAAATTTTGAACATCCCATTTATTTTTATAGAATATCATAGAAATCCCATGTGAACATGTTTTGAATGTGAATTAAATGGAGATAAAACAATATCAAATAACTCTTTGGTAGTTCTCCATAAAATAATGATAAAAGGGTGCATAAATTCAAAAACAAGTCTTATAATGACAATAAATAAAGAAACTATTTACATTAAAGTTTTCTAGATCATGTTCTATTATAGAGGTTAAGGATTCTTACAAGAATAGTACTCAGATCGAATTCGTCATTCAACACTCATCTTATGGAGTGATTCATACTACCTCAACATTCACAAGAATCATTATTCAACTTGTTTTGTGGTTCTATAATTATCTATACTTATTTTTCTTATATTAAGCATGTGTGGGTCAAACTGCCCATAATAGGTGTGAGTTGGGTTATATTACCCTATATAAAATGTATGTGTATGTTGATCATAACCAGTAAAAGGAATGGTGTTTTTGTTGGGCCTTGGTCTAATTAAAGGAATTTTGGTTTCCTCCACTATCTTAAAGAGGAACCAAGTGGGTTGTGACTCCAGGTGAGAAAATTTAGTCTTGGTTTGTGCCTCCACGTTTTAAAATAGTAGTTGTAAAGGGTGGTAAATCCCTTCAAAATATATAGATTCAGTAGTTAGTGGGTTTCATATCTCTCTACATTTTAGAGGGGTAAAGAGTAGAGTAAGATCATTTATATTATAACTACTATAAAATTAAATGTTTTCATTTCATTTTATTACCACTACATTAATCATTTAACTCTAATATAATTAAGTATAAAATTTTCAAAAAAACTAATTCACCCCAATCTTGGTCATTCTATCATCACCTCTTCTAAGACTAACAATTTGTATCAGTGTGAGACCCAAAATTCTGGTATATATTTTTTTAACTTTTAATAACCACTTCCTAAATTAACCTTCAATAGTAAAAAAGATATATTTGGGATTGTAGGAAAAAGTTGAAAGGATGGATGCATTTATCAAAGACCTTATTTTTATGGAATGGACTATGAATATTGGTAATCTCAAATGGAATCCTTTCTCAAAAAATATAATATTGATCACCAGACAATCATGGAAAACCCATATAAATTACTTATAGGTGATTCTAAATCATTAAGTGGTAATAATGTGATAAATTATGTTTTGAATTATAAGGTGGTGCATATTTTATACTAAGAAATTAATATTAATATGTATAGTCATGAATTTTTATGTAAAATTGAACATTATATTTAAGAAATTCTGAAAGTTACACATATTGGCATATATGAATTAAGTATAACTAAGTTATTCATGATAATGGATGAGTATCAAGAATTTAAAATGGGTAAAGATGAAACTGTAAATCAAATGTTTGATAAATTTAATAGCATTCTGAATGGTATGATTTTTTAGGAATAAAATTATAAAATCCTATTTTAGTTGAATGAGTTTTTAGAGTGATTCTATAATGCCCCGACCCCAGTTACCCAGAGTCAGTGCATTATTGCATATCATTGGCATGATCACAAAGATCATGTCTCGAAAGACCAATTAGTATAGTAGCCTTGGAAACACTAGATACATTCATAAATGTTATATTAAATCATAAAGTGAAAAACTAAAATAACATAGTCTCCATTTTCCACACTCATATCCCCTTCAGACTATCCCTGCAGGTCATTCCTAAAATACTTCTTCACATCCTGGAAAAATTAAAACATTGAAAGGGGTGAGCTCAGATGCTCAGTAAGGATAACAATATATCGGAAGCCTTCATAAATAAACATAAACATTTAAGGCAATGTATAACTAAAAAAAAAGCCATTTAAACTTGAACTTCAACATAATATGGAAAAATTAAAATGAGATAATGCCATTTACTTATTCACATGGATATTATACTAGTCAAATAATCACATGCAATATCAATAACCACTTTCACAATGATGGAATGCCTAATGTCAGACTATCATAACCACGTAGCCAAGGTCTCGTGCCAAGACTACAAATAATATTTTTTCAAGGCCTCGTGCCAAGACACTAGTTTGTCTCATCAGACCTTCTGATACATCGAGGAGCTATAGCGGGTTCCACCCACCACTTATTAAGTCCAATGCATTCCTCATATGAACAGGCTTAAACATATCATAAACCATAACAAAATTGTATCACATAAATCATGCATAAAGGAAACATAACATTTACACATTTCAATCACAATATATCAATACAACACATTGATATAATAAAAACATTATCAAAACCATTTTCAATACCAAAATAAAAGAAAATTAAAACTTGGTATTTATTTTTCGTTTAAAAAAATTATGGCCTGTAGAGGAAGCTGAAACTCAAATAATGGTCACGGCGATGGAGAAGTCATTGTCGTCGCATACGTACGACAAGAAAAACATTCCCTTTTTTCGTTTAGTAAAACACTTCATATAAAAATATTCCTTTTGAATAAATGTAAAAGTCAAAGGGGTTTATACACCGTATAAAAGAAATTTGAGTATAAAACAAAATATGCCTCAATGAATGGAGATTGAGACGAAGTCCCTTACAAAGATCATTTTTTTAAAATAAAATAAATCTATTATGTGTATTCACTATAAGTACACATAAAGAAAGTACAAATACAAGATTGGACCTAACAATATCATGACATAATTTTAAATTAGGAGATTAACCCAAAGAATAGAAATTGGGTTAAGAAGTTTCCTTACCTCGTGTCTGACTTCACTTGATTGTTCTATAACCTCCTGAATAATAAACTAGAGTTAATTTATATTTGATTAAGAACCTTTTACATGTTCATTATTCCTTTTATATCACTTATTACCATGTTATCAACATTATGTAATTATTTAAGTTAATAACGGTCATTTTGTCGATCTTTGGTACTTGAGTAAAAAATAACCTTCTTATAATTACAAGTTGTTCATGTGGTGAAATATCCATTATATACCAAATTATATTCATAATTTATATATAATATATATCATATATATCCAGTATATACATGCATTTATAATATTACATAACATTTAGAGGTAAGAAATGAAATGCACCATTCATGGAGACGGTAAGCCGTACATACGCATGAACACTACTTTCATTTCTATTTCGTATTTAATGGAATGAAATTATTATTATATAAAGGTATACTATAATTCCAGTATAATATAATGTATAATACCATTTACTCCATCCTTTATACATCCCACAATATAGCATTAATGATTCAAATCACTTTGAGGGGGCGGTAGTCCGCACTTCCTAAAATGAAAATATCGCGTTTACCCATAATGGAAACCATAAAGGTATGCCATAAATGAGAAATACAGAAGCTTAAGTAAAACATAAACATATTATATATCATATATAAATATATTGACATCTTAATGGCCACCTTTGAAGGTGTTATATGAGTGTTGAACAATCATCGTTTCGTGAGGCAGAAATTCGCAATCCACAGAAAAAGTATGTTATTTAACCATTAGATGTAGGTGTGTGTAATTTTAGCTAGAGTAATTATTATAAAAACATTCTTGTATATTGAGAATACTTTTTTTTTTACAAAATAAATGAATAAAAATATTTTAGGGGGTTGGATAAGAAAAATAAAACATAAGAACACAAGAGAAAACACTACCTTTAAAACGGGTAAGTCTTTTTGATTTGAGCTCAAAGGCTTCCTTGGGAAGACTTCTACCCAAAGTGAGGCTTCTAGAAGTAATATTGGGATGTGTAGAGACAAAATTTACAGGGTTTGGCCGAGCCAAAGGCTTGGAAGGTATAAATAAGGTGGTAGTGGTGGGGGTCTTTTATAAGAGGAGAGGAGGGGCACTCTTGGAATGTTATAAAAGGTTACATTATTATAAAATTATTTTCGGATTTAAAAGGTCCCAAAATTAAATATTTCGAGGATAAGGTTATAATAGTTCTAAATACACCCATATAATAGTTTTTTGACATGTTTAGGTCTTATATTTTACATTATCTTTTCATTTCATTTAAATCGTTAAATAATGAAGTAATCGCTGCATCATCATGGTGTCACAAATAATTTAATTTATATAATGTCGAAAAATTATAAAACAAATATCATGATGTAGGAAATATTTTTATATTTCTAATTAATATTTATAGTCAAAAATATGACTTGTATAACCCCATTTAAAAATTGTTTTAGTAAAACAACTCATGTTTGTGACATTTTTATTTTAACATTAAATAAAAAGTTTTTAATGTCATTTTCCTACCAAAGTGGCTCCATTGGGTCCCCAAGTTTACCCATGGATTTTCTTGGTCTTCCATGACCCATCCAATATGGTTACGACATGTTTCAAGGTCATGTTCATATTTTTATAATATCATTTTTACCTTAAATTTCACTAATTACCTTTAATCACGATTAATTAATCTTAAAAGTTACTATTCACCAACAAATTATTTTAATACCATTGAACAAAATTTTACTTCCTAATGAAAACCATTTATGTCGGATTTTATAAAATCAAATCAAATAAGTGGTAATTTTTCATTTAAACAAAAAATCAGTTTTTTAACTACCACTTAGTGGTTTCACTATTCATCAAAAATTGAAGTTTTTCAGAACAATGCCAAAATTTCCCCCTAAGCTATAGTTGATATTCCTAATTCAAAAATGTTGTCTATTTTAAAAAATTCCAATCATTAAAGTTGATTTAATTAATTTTATAATTAATTCCCACTGTCACAACAAATAGCATTTTTTTAAGAAACAATATATATCAAAAGATTGACAATTGTTTATGTCCAATTTCAAAGTGAAATTAATTCTAATGACCACCATTGGATAAAATGGTAAAAATATATTCTAATTATACTTTAAATCCACTCAATTGTATAATTTATCACTATAAATTAATTTGATTAAAAAAGTTGTTTTTTAGTATTTTTCACTATTCATAAAAAATTGGAAGTTCTCAGAAAAATACCAAAAATTCAACATAGGATAATTTTGATATTACGAATCCAAAAATGAAGACAATTTTGAAATATAAAATATATATAATTTCAAAAATTGGGTATTACTATTCATAATGGCTATTTTGATTGGTCGCGGTGTGTTAGAATCTCAAACTTGCGTACAATGCAAGTTATTGCATTATTGAAAGAGAAGTGTATCGTGGAAGCTTGGGGTGTTACATTCTCCCCTCCTTCAATAAATTGCATCCTCGCAATTTGTAATTTTTATTTGAAAATAAAAGGTTGAAAATAGAAAATACCTTTGTGGAAAACCCACATCGAAAATAAGTTTAATAAAATTTAGCCTTAATAAGAGGGAAAGGGAAATGAAAAAGTCACCACCAAATTATGATCTTGATAAGGAGAACATTGGTGGAAATTATAGACATATAATTGGAGGGAAAATGTAAATATTTTTAGGGAGTGATTGAGGTCATCAATCACAAACAAGTGTAAAATTGAGGGCCTCAAAGCCTTCAATCTATGTTGGTTTAAAATATTATTAGTTCAACAAGACATAAGGTATTAGGATAACACATTTTTTGTTTTAATATCCCTTTACTAAAGTTTAAAAATTAATTTATTCATAGAATAAGAGATATATATATATATATATATATTTATGCATGAAAAGTAGAGTTTCAACCTTCAACTAATTTCTACCACAAACTCATCTTTCACTCAAAAAGATAATAGAACTCAAAAATATTATATTTATCCTAATTGTACAAGGTTCAAAATATTAACACATACCATTTAGATTAGGAAAACTATTTTGTAATAACCAGGGACATCCTGTAGGCTAGTGGTAGATAATAAAGGTCTGTCACACTATGGTTGTGGGTTCGATTCCTACAGCTTTGTCCGACGCGATGGGTTATCCCCCAACCTACAGGATGTCATTTTCCAAAAACTATAGTATTATAATATTCCAAAAATAATATTCAGAAATTTTTTAACCTTAAATAGTACTATCCAAGTTTCAACTTAATCCATTCCAACTTTTGCAGTTATCCAAATTACTTCTGTCCAACTCACAGTTCAAATTTTATAAGGAAGGTAAACATAATGAAGATCCTTTTTTCCGCGTAACAACATGTGAACAACTTCATCATGTATTCTTTTAAAACACTGCAACAACCTGAATTACCATAAATCCATATTTATTACATTCATGATCCCTTATTATTTATAGAATACTAGATATACTCCTTCTATCAAAAAATGTATACAAATCATTAATCAGTTTCAAGGAAGTTAAGAATATCCAATATAATTTATCCAAATCTATAATGTATTATTCCAAAATCACTATCTCGGTATCAGAACCATATTATATTTTATCTTTCTCTCAACCATATATTTTCCAAAAATTTAACCTACTGTGGAGTCACTTTTCTTGGTTCCACACAATCTCAAGTCCTTGATGAAATAGTACTGCAGTGCAATCCTTATATACTCCATAATTATTATAACCAGCACATTATTGATACAACACTCAAATGAAAAAATTATTTAATAACAACATAATAACTATAATCATTCCTTCTCATCTGTGGTAGTATCATAACTTGATTATTATCCAATAACATCATTTGGGGCATACTCTCATGATTTGGACATTGGTTTGTGTAGTGTCCCCACTCCTTGCAGATGAAGCATTGTACATTTGAAACCTTTTTCTTACCCTTGCAGTCACGCACTTGGTGTCCTTTTTCTCCACACTTATAACAAACTCCCATTCCCTTCAGGAAAGTTCCAAGGTGTTTCTTCCCATAGTTATCACATATTGAAAAATTCTTCTTTTCCCTTGTCCCTATATCCATCATTCTCTCTTCCATCCTTTTCTTCTCTTTCTTCCCTTCAAAGCCATAAGACTCAGAGAATTATTTACTTATCTTATTAACACATGATACTATTTATTCATATGTTGAGAACACATGGGAGACTGTTTCCCTTCTAAATGTTGGCTTAATACAGTGAAAGATATGATCCTTCTTACTCTTTGGATCATACCTATTGATGGAGCTCACATTCCTTCTACTGGGCGCCATTTCTATACAATGGCATAAACTAGGTTAGTTTATGAATTGTAATGAATAATTCCAAACTTGTAAAATACTTAATGTAAATGGAATGGTTTATGGATATAATCCATAATCATAAAAATGTTTTCTTTGAGGATTTATATACTCATAATCCCTTCATAATGGTTTGTAAAGAAAATGATAATTATCCTAAGCATATCCCTCGGGAGTGTCATAACCAAGAGGGAAGCAAGGCCCATTGTCCTGCACCAGTTCCCATTCGAGTCTAGCTCAAAGCAGTGTTTTCAGGTTTTACCCCTAGGTACATTTGTGCCAGAGTCGCCTCTACATTCTCGTATCCAGGCAGGGATGTATTGCTCGGAATACTCACAAAATCTCTATAATACCAAAATTCTATGAAGTTCTTCTATACTAATTCTAAAAGTCTATCTTAGGGATATGTGCTCTAATTAGAGTTTATCTAAATCTATCTTCCAAGGTTAGTACTAAATTGCCTCTGATACCAACTGTAACATCCCGACCCCAGTTACCCAAAGTCGGTTCATTATTGCGTAACATTGGCATGATCACAAATATCAAGTCTCGAAAGACCGATTAGTTTAGTAGCCTTAGAAACACTAGATACATTCATAAATGTTACATTACATCATAAAGTGAAAAACTACAATAACATAGTCTCCATTTTCCACACTCATATCCCCTTCAGACTATCCCTGCAGGTAATTTCTAAAATACTTCTTCACATCCTGGAAAAATTAAATCATTGAAAGGGGTCAGCTCAGATGCTCAGTAAGGATAAAAATATAGCGGAAGCTTTCAAAAATAAACATAAACATTTAAGGAAATTTATAACTAAAAGAAAATCTTTTTAAACTTAAACTTGAACATAATATAGAAAAATTAAAATGAGATAATTCCATTTACTTATTCACATTGATATTCTACTGGTCGAATAATCACATGAAATATCAATAACCACTTTCACAATGATGGAATGCATAATGCCAGACTATCATAACCACATAGCCAAGGCCTCGTTCCAAGACTACAAATAATATTTTGTCAAGGCCTCGTGCCAAGACATTAGTTTGTATCATGAGACCTACAGATTCATCGAAGAGCTATAGCGGGCTCCACCCGTCACTTTTTAAGTCTAATGCATTCCTCATATAAACAGGTTTAAACATATCATAAACCATGACATAATTGTATCACATAAATCATGCATAAAGGAAAGATAAAATTTCTACATTTCAATCACAAGATATCAATACAACACATTGATATAATAAAAACATTATGAAAACCATTTTCAATACCAAAATAAAAGAAAATTAAAACTTGGTATTTATTTTTCATTTAAAAAAAAGTATGGCTTATAGAGGAAGCTGAAACTCAAATAATGGTCACGGCGATGGAGAAGTCGTTGTCGCCGCATACGTACAACAAGAAAAACATTCCATTTTTATAGTTTAGTAAAAAATTTCATATAAAAATATTCCTTTTGAATAAATGTAAAAGTCAATGGGGTTTATACACCGTATAAAAGAAATTTTAGTATAAAACAAAATATGCCTCAATGAATGGAGATTGAGACGAAGCCCCTTACAAAGATCATTTTTTTTAAAATAAAATAAATCTATTATGTGTATTCACTATAAGTACACATAAAGAAAGTAAAAATACAAGATAGTACATAATAATATCATGACATAATTTGAAAGTAGGAGATTAACCCAAAGAATAGAAATTGGGTTAAGAAGTTCCCTTACCTCGTGTCCGACTTGACTCGATCATTCTCTAACCTCCTGAATAATAAACTAGAGCTAATTTATATTTGCTTAAGAACCTTTAACATGTTCATTATTACTTTTATATCACTTATTACCATGTTATGAACATTTTGTAATTATTTAAGTTAATAATGGTCATTTTGTCGATCTTTGGTACTTGAGTCAAAAATAACCTTCTTATAATTACAAGTTGTTCATGTGGTGAAATAAACATTATATCCAGAATTATATTCATGATTTAGATATCTTATATATCATATATATCCAGTATATACATGAATTTATAATATTACATAACATTTAGAGGTAATAAATGAAATGCACCGTTCATGGAGACGGTAAGCCGTACGTACGCATGAACACTACTTTCATTTCTATTTCGTATTTAATGGAATGAAATTATAATTATATAAAGTTATACTATAATTCTAGTATAATATAATGTATAATACCATTTACTCCATCCTTTATACAACCCACATATGGCATTAACGATTCAAATCACTTTGTGGGGGTGGTAGTCCGCACTTCCTAAAATGAAAATATCGCTTTTACCCATAATGTAAACCATAAATTTATGACATAAATTAAAAATATAGAAGCTTAAGTAAAACATAAACATATTATATATCATATATAAATATAGTGACATCTTAATGGCCACATTTGAAGGTTTTATATTAGTGTTGAACAATCTTCATTTCGTGAGGCAGAAATTCGCCATCCACAGAAACATTATGTTATTTAACCATTAGATGTAGGTGAGTATAAGTGTAGCTAGAATAATTCTTATAACAACATCCTATTATATTTATGATACTGTTTTTGTTACAAAAAAAATGAATAAAAATAGTTTAGGGGGTTGTAGAAGCAAAATAAAACATAAGAACATAAGAGAAAACACTACCTTTAAAACGGGTAACTCTTTTTGATTTGAGCTCAAAGGATACCTTGGGAAGACTTCCTCCCAATGTGAGGCTTATAGGAGTAAGAGTGGGATGTGTAGAGACAAAATGGGCAGGTTTTGGCAGAGCCAAAGGCTTTTAAGGTGAGAATAAGGTGGTAGTGGTGGGGGCCTTTTATAAGAGGAGAGGAGGGGCACTCTTGGAAAGTTATAAAATGTTACATTATTATAAAATGATTTTCGGATTTAAAAGGTCCCAAAATTATATATTTCTAGTATAAGGTGATAATATTTATAAATCTACCCATAAAATAGGTTTTTGACATGTGTAGGACTTATATTTTACATTATATTTTCATTTCATTTAAATCGTTAAATAATGAGGTAATCGCTGCATCATCATGGTGTCATAAATAATTTAATTTATTTAATGTCTAAAAATTATAAAAAAAACATCATGATGTACGAAATATTTTTATCTTTATAATGAATATTTGTAGTCAAAAATATGACTTGTATAACACCATTTAAAAATTGTTTTTGTAAAACAACTCATGTTTGTGACATTTTTATTTTAACATTAAATAAAAAGTTTTTAATGTCATTTTCCTAAAAAATTGGCTCTATGGGGTCCCCAAGTTGACCCATGGATTTTCTTGGTCGCCCGTGACTCATCCAATAGGTGTAGGACATGTGTCAATGTCATTTTCATATTTTTATAATATCATTTTTACCTTAATTTTCACTAATTACCTTTTATCGCGATTAATTAAACTTAAAAGTTACTATTCACCAAAAAATTATTTTAATCCCATTGAACAACATTTTACTTCCTAATTAAAACCATGTATGTCAGATTTTTTAAAATTAAATCACAGAATTGGTAATGTTGCATTTAAACGAAAAATCAGTTTTTTAACTACCATTTAGTGGTTTCACTATTCATCAAAAATTGATGTTTTTCAGAACAATGCCAAAATTTCCACCTAAACTATAATTGATATTCCGAATTCAAAAATGATGTCTATTTTACAAAATTCCAAAAATATAGGTTGCATTAATTAATTTTATAATTAATTCCCATTGTCACAACAAATAGCGTGTTTTTAAGAAATAATATATATCAAAAGATTGACAATTGTTTATGTCCAATTTCAAAGTGAAATTAATTCTAATGACCACCATTGGATAAAATGGTAAAAATATATTCTAATTATACTTTAAAACCACTCAATAGTATAATTTATCACTACAATTTATTTTGATTAAAAAAGTCGTTTTTAAGTATTTTTCACTATTCATAAAAAATTGGAAGTTCTCAGAAAAATACCAAAAATTAAACATAGGCTAATTTCGATATTAAGAATCCAAAAATGAAGTACATTTTGAAATATAAAATATATATAATTTCAGAAAGTGGGTATTACTATTCATAATGGCTATTTTGATTGGTCGCGGTGTGTTAGAATCTCGAACTTGCGTACAATGCAAGCTATTGCATTATTGAAAGAGAAGCGTATCATGGAAGATCAGGGTGTTACAGCTTCATTATAAATAGCATTATAAAAGGGTTTTAATTGATGATATTAAGAACTTTAAAGAATATACACTTGATGATATCATTAGATAATTATTATAATATGAGCTAGAATTTCAAAAAATAAGTTATAAATAGACTTCTAAAAATAAAATTATTCCTTTTAAATCAAAATTTTATACTTATTCTGAAGATTATGAGTTAAAAAGTAGTTATAGGAATGATACTTCTTATATTGGAAAGGGGATATAGAAAAAAGAAATGATACCCAAGAAGATTCTAAAAGGATTAACCTAGAGATGATTTCAATGAGGATACAAAAATTGATATCATTTTTAATGATACTCAATTTATAATTTTTTATGAGTGTAGAAAAAGGGGAATCATTAAGCCTGAGTAACCAAGATTAAAAAATAAAAGAATAATAGAAAGAGGTAAAATAAAGAAAAAAAGAAATAAATGGAAATTGGATATAGTTTTAGGAAGGATTCAAGTTCTATTAATGAATTTGGTTCAAAAAAGGATATGGAAAAATTATTCTGAATGGATTAATCAAATCAAGTAAGTGAATATAATTATTACTCTTCCACTAATTTTAGCTGTGAAAACCCCTATAAATATGAGTTATATAAATAAATTGGAATACTTCATCATAAACTAGAAAATATTACTTTTATATATAAAAAATATTAAAGGTAAAAATAATAAAGTTCTTAAGGATAATAAATATCTAAATAAATCTTCCCAAAAGAGACATTGAAACTACACATGTAGATTTGACTTTTTTATTTTGAAAAAATGATGTTCCAAAGGATTGAATAACAAATGAGATGGGTGTTTGAATCATATGTTCACCTTTTATAAGTTTCAATAATTTTAAAAACATAACAACTGCAACCTGTTGATATGTATTTCATTATAAAATTTTAATAAATACTCATGCATGAAAAAGTTGGAAATCAAGTAAATAACACAAGATTTATAAAGTATGAACTCGGTTTGAGAACCTACATCCTGGTCATATCCACTCTAACGGGTCTATGGAAATCCACTATTATGAAGAAGTCAATACAACTTGTGCCAACTCCCATTAGACACCTTATATCTCCTGATAAGAATTATTATAATGACTGTAGTTATTTTTACAATGTTTTCTTATAAAACAGTTGAGACAAATAATAGAATAATTACTTTTTTGAAATTGCTCAACAATTTCTCAATTTGAATCGTCATTTTGATTTGGATGGATCCGATTTTCTCAATCTATTGAGTCTAGATCTAATTATCTCTATAAGATGAGTTAGGATCTAGTTTTCTCTATATGATGAGTCTGGATATGATTATATTAATACAATGAACTCATAATTAATCTAAACAAATAAAACTCTACTCAAATTCATAACATGATCTTCATTAGTCTGATTGACTAAATATGATTGACTGAATACGATATTCTCAATATGATCTTTCAAAATTTGGTAAACAAACATTCAGTTGTCCGATCCTCCTCATGTGATCTATGGTCAATAATGACTTTCATTTGATTTCTTGAGTTCTATTACTTTTCCAGTAGTGTGAAAGTGATGAATTAATTAATGATCTGAGAAGGTATTTATAGGTGACTTAGAAAACAAAGGTGGTAAACTTGAAAACTTTCCCCACTTCCTCCAATTTCAAAATATCCAAATATCTCTCGAACTTAAACTTCAACTTTGACTTCTTAAATCCTCCTTATATTTCTCCAATATTTACAAAAAATTGAATTTCATTTTTGACCTCTTCCACTCTTCATAAAACATGTGAAATATTTCTTTCTGATACTTCTTTATAATCATCTCATTACGATTTTTGTTTCCACTTCAGCTCATTATGATTTCTATTTACTTCTTACTGATTATGAAGGAATTATCATTATGATGGAATTTCCCATTATGATGGAATTCCCCATTTCGATGGAAATCTTATTATAATAGAAATCCCATTACAATGTAATTTCTCATTTTTATGGAAATCTCATTATGATGGAAATATTTTTATGATGGAATTTCCCATTCTCATATAAATCTCATTATGATAGAAATCACATTATGATGTAATTCCCATTATGATGGAAATTCCCATTATGAAACTCTGAAATTATTTAAACGTCTCCACCATTTTTTTAAAAGATTTTATCATGAGAGTTTTTAGGTTAGTGTGAACTTCTTGATCAGAAATGCAGCATCTAATTTATTTTAGAAAGTATGAAAACATTATAACTCTTGACTTCATAATCATATTTGAATACTCTTCTACAACAACAAAAATTCTTTAATCAACATCACATTTATTTCTTTGATTCTGACAAAGGTAAAATTCCAGCAAACAAAATTTCTACCTCTGATTCTTTTGGATCCAATGATATGAATATAGTACAAATGGATATGAATATTTCAAAAACTTTTAACTTTCTTACAAAAGATAATTATAATGGACTAGATCCAATTCCTAGATAAAAATACATTCTAATACAAAAATTTCAGTATTAAAAAAATAAAAAAACTTTGTTTAAAACAATTTAACCACAAAGGTTCTTCAATATATCCCTTTGGATTTATTTATAAACCTTATTAACAACTTTTCCAAATCTCTAATTTTTTCAAAACATAACTTTTCTAACCAACTCATGTTTTCTTAATTTTATCAAAATAGATCATTTTTCCCAAATAGAGTGTTTTGGAACCACACTATTGAATAAAGTAATGTTTTTTAAAGATTTCTATCCCTCGGTGATAAGAAAATTATGCGGCCATGTGAAGAATACTCCCTATCACATTTATCTTCTCCTCTCACTTTTCTTTCTATCTCACTTTTCTTTTTCTCGCACTTTTCTTTTTTTCTCTCCCATTTTCTAAGAACTAAAGATTTATATTTATTTGAGAAATATAAGTAAAATTTTCTTACAAAGTAAAAAGTTATTACTTTCTCTCTGCATTTATCAATATAATCCAAAGCACAGTGGGGGATCTTCCTTATGATATTTAGTAAGACATAGTAAGAGGATAAACGTAAACGTATAGCCTCAATTATAAAAACCATTATTTATACAATTAATTTTTAAAGATATCAGTAATCTGATACTTTTTTAAAATGTATTCCAACATAACATCTCTAGCAGAAACTTTATCTTTAACAAAGTGAACCTTTATATCAATATTCTTTGATCATGAATGTTGCATAAAATTCATGAAAATATCAATTGCACTCGAATTACCACAAAGTAACTTTACTGGTTTAGAAAATTTTACTTTCAACTATTTTTTGATGAAATTTCATCCATAACATTTGAGCATAAGCTTTAGTAGTTGCAACATATTCATATTATAATGTGCTCAATTTTACTTAACTTTGATTCTTATTATGCCAACTCACACAACATCCACTCAAGAAACATTATCCTCTTGAGGTTCATTTTCTATAATTATAGTCTCCATCCGTATCAGAATCAGTATAACCAAGAAACTTTATCTCAATATTTATTTTTTATAACAACACACGTGAAGTTGTTCCTTGGAAATATCTCAGAATTATTTTTACTTCCAATATATGTGATTATTTCAGATTACTTTGATACTTGGCCCACAAATTCATATCATAAAAAATATTAGGCATTGATTCTATAAGGTAAAGAAGATTTTATATCATCTTTTGAAAGACTTTCTGATTTACACTTATTCTAGATGCATCTTTACTCAACATTGTTCTCAATGAAATAAGAGTTAAAACTTTTTTGGATAATGTCATCCCAATATTATTTAACAATTCCCTGACAAAATTTTCTTCAGATAATAAAATATATTTTTCCTTTTTTTAAATTTTAAGCCAAGAAAGAAAGTTATTTTTCCTAACATAGAAATTTCAAAATTCTTCTTCATTTCCATAGAAATTATTTTACAAACATATTCTCTATCGCCAAAAAATATTATATCATCCTTATAAACAATTAAAATTAGACATTCGGAGTCAACATCTTTCATATTTAAGTTTTTATCAACATTTCCTTTATAAAAATTAAACTTTAAAAAAACATTTTTAAAGTTTAGAATACCAAGTACACGGAGTTTGTTTCAGCCCATACAAAGCTCTATTTAATTTATTAAATTTTTTTTCATCCTCATAAAGTAGAAACCCCCAAGGTTTTTTCATGTAAAATTCTTCCTCAATATCACTATTTAAGAAATTCGAATTTACATCCATCAGATAAAATTTGTAATTATGATGTGAGGCCACTAAAATAAACTTTCTGATAGAATCTAAACTTGAAACTGGGGAAAAAAATTCATCAAAATCTACACCTTCAACCTATGCATATCCTTTACAAACAATCCCGGATTTCTTTCTTGAAACTTCTCCATCTTTATTTAAATTGTTTTTATAAATTCACTTGGTATTGAAAAGATTTTTATTTGCGGTTCATAAAACAAGTTCTCATGTTTCATTATTTTCAATCTAATCCAACTATTCATGCATAGTATCCACCCATTATTTACATTTATTGTCTTCTGAAACTGATTTTGAATCAACTTTTGAGATAAGTAAAGTATGATTATCTAATCTCAACTTTCTTCTTATTTGTAATGGAGCCTTCTGTTTCCTAATAATGTTTCTAGATTAAAAATGTTTTTTTAGGGTAGTAAATTTCAAATTTTCTTTCCAAGATGAAATTTAGTCATCATTTGATTCTTCTAAATCTTGAAAATGATGTTTTGAATTACTTTCACTATTATTTTAATTATTTATTTTATCCTCCTCATCATTATTAATAACTTTTGTTAAGGAAAATTGATTTTAAATTACCTTCACATCATATGATTCCTCCAAATTTTGAAAACATTTGTTCCATAATTTTTAACTTATTCTATTTGGTGAATAACTCAAAGAAGTTATTTCCTTATCTTTCTCATTAAACTTTCCAAAATCCAGATTTTTTATTTTGAGAAAACATGGACTTCCAAAAACTTTTTAAGTATTTCTATGAAGGTTTTTTTGTTTCACCACATTTCATAAGGAGTCGTGATATTTTTTTGTCTCAACAAGCATCTATTTTGAACATGTAAAGCAGTACTAACTGATTCTCTCCAATATAATTTTGAATCATTATATTCTACTGACATTATTCTTCCCATTTCCACCAAACTTCTATTATTTATTTCTAATACACTATTTTTTGTGGAGTATAGGGAGCACTATACTGATTTTTGATACGATGATTTCTCATATAAGTTTCAAAATATTTTTTTTCGAATTTGGTACCATAATTTGATCTCAAATTCTTAATGGAAACCCACATTTCTTTCTCAGAATATTTCTAAACAATTTGACCATTTAAATATCCTCTGACTTGTTCTTTATAAACATGATGTTTTTTATGCGAGTAAAATCACAATAAAATTGATAAAGTATAAATATCATTTTTTATTGATGTATCAGTGGCCCATATAAATCAGAATGAATAAGATTAAGTGGTCTGGTAGATTTAATCTCAATTATCTTATGAATTTTTTTAGTCATCTTTCCTTTCTATCATGTCATAAAAACATCCTCATCTCTTCTTTTCAATTCTATAAAATTTTTAACAGCATCAACTTTAGAAATTTTATTCATTTTTTATGCCCAAGGTGGCCAAGTATTTGGTGCTATAATTTATATTCATCTTTAGTACTCATGTAATATGAGTTGTTGAATTATCCTATTTGAAAGAGATTCACATTGGTTCTTAATCCTTTTATATTAACTTTTCCATATTTAATAATTTTGATGATTTAGAAATATTTTCTAAAAAGAATTCTTTTCCATTATCAGAAAGTTCACTTACACTAAGTAAGTTCTGTTTTATCCCATCAACAAATAAAACTTCCTTAGATTTTAACTTTTCAACATCAATCTCATCTATTCTAATTCCAATGATTTTTAAAGAACTATCATTACCAAAGGTAACTACTCATCCATAATGACTTTCAATATCTTTCAACATATATCACCTATCATATGTGATGAAATTACACTATCAAGTATCCATTGTTTGTTCCTTTTACTTTATTTCAAAGTTGTCTCAATAACATAATCTCTTTCCTCAACATTCTTATTTTCATATTTGTTTTCTTTTCTGTTATAATAATCTTGTTTTGGAAAGAGTTTTATACATACTTTGTCATGATGACTATCTTGATCACATATTCCACACACTTCTTCCATATATTCAAAATCATTTTTTGTTGGAAAGTTTCTAACATCTAGAGAATTAACCTTTTCAACTTTCATTAAGCTAGGAAAGTTACTCATTATACTTCTACGATTTCATCCAGTTTACTCCGATCTTCTCATAGGTATAGATAAGTTGCACCAAATATTATATGACTTATTCCCATAGATTCCACAACACCAGTAATATCCATAAAATCATGGTTTTATATTTAAGACAGATCTTTCTTTGTAGAAACCTTATTGAGGTTGATAACTTCTTTAAACTCTAACATACTTTGGATGCAGACCATATTTTATTTTGAGTGAGTTTTCTAATTTTGTAGATTTTATAGTTGTATCGCATCCTTTATCCATCCAATATTTTCCAATACTTTTTATAGAATCTGAAATGTTAAAATAATCAGATGAAACATTATTTTTAATAAGATAATATTTCACCTGAATCTCATATTGATCCTTCTCAACAACTTTAGAAGTCTCGGGTTTTACTTATAAAGCTTTGTCAAAGTTTTCATTCATCTTCCTCAAGGTACTTTCGTACTCAAGATTTTTTTTTGAAACTTGTTAACTTCTTCTTCTTTAGCTTATATCTTCTTACTAAGATCATCAATCATCTTTCCCTATTTACAAATTCTATGTTTGTAAATTAAAATCTCATCAATTTATTATTCCTCCTTCTTGATGACATCTTTTCTTCCATCGAACACTACATTAGAATATTTCTTTATAACTCTAATTTATTACTTGGGAGATTTTTTTTGATCAAGACATGAAACAAGTTCTGTTATGAGTTTATACTCTATATAATATTCTTCTTCACATTCTTTACTATTTGAGGAATCTTTTTTTTCTCATCTTTTTTAATGAAGGTTCTGATTTTTTCTAAACTTTCATCTTTATAATAATTTTGTTAAGTTGAGTCTGATTAAACTTTCTTACTCAACATACTTCTTTTGTTTCTAGTGAACATATTCTTGTATTTTTTGGAAGACTTGTCTTCTTTATTATTTTTTTCCACTTCTTCCATCAAAGTTTTTCATCAGAATCATCTCGATATTCTCCAACATTATTCTTTAATAAATTCATAGAAAAGTGACTGATTCCACCACACTCAAAACATTTGAGTGGAAGTTTGATTCTATATTTTTATCTTCCTATTTGATAGTTCTTGGATATAAGAGATGTGATTTTATTCATTCAAATCATCATCCTATTTTTCTTCTAACTCGCAAGTATTTTCATCTTTAAAATATTGGATTTTTATCTTTCTCAAAGTCTCAAAATCCATTTCATGTTTTATATTCTTTTTAAAATTTGGATCTTTCCTCATTTCATAAGAAACAAGAAATTTATGCAATTCATAAAGAGAAAAATCATCATTATCTTCAAAAGAAGAAATTTTATAATCAAACTTATCTTGAAAGTTTCACATGAGTTTCTTCACAATTATAGAATCATCCAAGAAATATTTTAATCCTATAATTTTTCAAACAATTTCATTTACCCTGGTGAATTATTCATCAATTTTTTCTTCATCTCTCATTATGTTGTCTTCATACTTACTATGACAAATTTTTATCTTTTTATCGTTAACTTTATTATTCCCTTCGAAAACACTTTCTATCTTGTCCCACATACTTTTTGAAGTACTAATACCCATCACCTTTTGATAAAAATCCTCTAATAAGTACATAAGTATTTCATTTATATCCTTTACATTAACTTTTATATTTCCCTTATCAGAAACTTTCATAGGATAATCTTTCTAAATAGGTGGAAAACCAATATTGGTAGCCTCAAAAACTTCTAATCCAATAGATAAGACATAAAAAATCATCCTATTTTTTCTTCGATAATAATTTTTTCCATAAAAGGTAGGAATTACTTTAATATTTATAGAATTGATATTATACATGATAAGGATTAAACAAGGTAACATTACCCTCTAATACTAGTGTAAGTTACAAAGGATTGAATAATAACTAATAATGGGGTAGAATAAGTTGTTCACTTTTTATAAGTTTCAATACTTTTCAAAACATAACCCATACAACCTTTTAAGATTTATTTCCTTATCAACTTTTAATAAATACTCATGCATTAAAAAGTAGCAAAGAAGGTAAAGAACCCAAGATTTTTAAGGTTTAGACTCAATGTGAGAAGATAAATCATTTTCATAGCCACTCCCAAGGGTGTATCAAAATACACTATTATGAAGAAGTGAATACAACTTGTGCCAACTCCCATTAAACTCCTTCTATCTGCCAATAGGAAATTTTATACTAGATCTCATCAGTTTAAAGTGTTCTCTTATAAAATAATTGAGAAAAAAAAAGAATAAATACTTTATTGAAACTACTCCATAATTTATTGGTCTCAATCCTTAGTCTGATTTGGCTAGATCCAATTTTCTCAATCTAATGATTATGAAACTTTTTCTCTCGATACGATGAGTCTAGATCTGATTCTCTCAATACGATGAGTCTAGATATGATTCTCTCAATAGGATGAACTTGATACAGTGAACCCATTATTAACATTTAAAACTCAAACTCTTCTCAAATTCTCAATATGATCTTCTTTAGTCTGATTGACTCAATCCAATTGACTGAATTTGATCTTCTCAATATGATCTTGCTCCATTTGGTAAACAAACATTAAACTATATGATCCTCCTCATGAGATCACTTGTAGATAATGACTTTCAAATGATTTATTCAGGTCTCCACCTTTTCCTCTTGCGTGAATGTTACAAATGAAGGAATGATCTAAGAAAGTATTTATAGGAGACATAGAAAACAAAGGTGGGAAACTTGAAAAATTACCCCACTTCCTCAAATTTCGAAGTATCTGAAGACTAATCACATTTAAAATTCAATTTTGACTTTTTTAATCCTCATTAGATTTCTTAGAGATATACAAAAATATTAATTTCGAGTTTAACCTCTTAAACTCTTCATAAAACTTCTATATTTTTTCTTTTCAGGTCTTCTTCATAATCATCTCACTACGATTTTGGTTTCATCTTCATCTCATTGTGATTTTTGTTTCTTATCCATCTCATTATGATTTCTATTTCCATATCAGTGATTATGAAGGAAGTATTATTACAATGAAATTTCCTAATATGATGTATTTTCCCATTCTAAAGTAAATCTCATTATGATGTAAATACCATTACGATGGAATTTCCCCTTCATATAGAAATCTCCTTATGATAGAAATACCATTACAATGGAATTTCCCATTTTGATGGAAATATCATTATAATTGAAATCCCATTATTTTTTAATTCCCATTATGATGGAATTTCCCATTTTGTAACTCTGAAATTCTTCATAAATCTCTACCATTTCATCAAAATATTTTATCATGAGAGTTTCCATGATTTTTGAGAACTTCTTGATCAGAAAATCATTGTGTAATTTGTTTTAAAAAGTATTAAAAACATTCTAGATCCTAAATTAATTTTATTATTTTAAAACTATTCTACAACAATATGACTTCTTCACTCAGCAGCTTCACTCTTTCTCTGATTAAGGGAAAGGAAAACTACTAGTAATAAAAATTTCTACCTCTGACTCTTTTGGTTCGAAGGATATGAATATGATATAGATGGATACGATTCTTTCAGAAACTTTTGAATTTCATAAAAAATCTCATTACAATGGACTGGATCTAATTCTTGGATAAAAAATACTAATACAGAAAGGCTAGCTGTCATCAAATACAAAAACTTTTCTTAAAACAATTTAACTGCAAAGGTTCTTCGAAAACTAAAACTTTTTCTTATTGGACATGAAAATCATAATAATAAATATTCTATAAATGAGGATTTTATTTAAAGAAATTAACCTAAAAATAATATAAATATTATTATTTAAGATAATGAACATATATTAAATTAAATTAAGATTTTAAAATCATGTTTGTCGACTTTTGTTCAAGGTATATAAAATTTTGATGAAATTTTGAATTTAAATTAATTGAACTAAAAGAAAAAAATACTTGGTTATGATGAAACGATTACCCAAAATGTATATAAATTTATTTTTAAAGAGTTAAAATGGAATTAAACCAACCACTACATGTTTTAGATTTCAAATGAAATACCTTTATGCAAATGAGATTTCCTTGAGATTTCCAAAATCTCTTGGACATAAAAGAGATTTTATTTCTAAATCCTTATCTTTTATATTTCCTATAAATAAGTGTTTCAAATTGGTTATGGATCCTAATAATTCAAATACGTATCCCATAGGACCCAAATCTTTATATGATATAAAAAGTTAATAAATCTATTATTGCAGGAAGTATGTCTTAAAAGTTTCAAAAAGGAATCTTGGTACATGGATAGTAGATGTTATCGACACATGACTCGTGATATGTCTAAATTCATATCTTCTAATATGTGTTATAGAGGTAGTGTTAAATTTAATTATTATTATAAAGGAAAGGTTAAAGTTTTTGGTGTGGTTGGAATTTCAATTTTTCTAATTATTTCTAATGTTTTATATATTGATAGTTTAAAACATAATTAAAAATTTATTTCTCAACTTCGAGATGTTTGAATGTTAGTAAAATTTCCAAAAAATAAATTTATGGTTTTTAAGGATAATTTTTTTTAGTTTTATTCAAATAAAAATTTAAAAAATAAATTCATTTCATATTTATAAACATTGTGATCAAATTTTCATGTGTTTGAATGTTTTACAATTTGATAAAATTTTGTGGAACAATAGATTAGGACATGATAATTTAAGGTTAATGTCCAAAAAACAAACTATTCTGGATATATCTAAGTTAAATATGGATGAAACCTTTGTTTTTTAATGTTTCTTGAAAGGAAAATAACATAGAATCAATTTAAAACCAATTAAAGAGGTGTGTACTATAAGGCATATTGATCTCATTCATTTAGATATTTGGGGCATATACAACCTTCTAGTTTAGAAGGAAGGAAATATTATTTTTTATTATTGATTATTTTACTAGATATGCATGGTTTATTATTATTCTCTTAAATTCAAAATGTTATATTTATTTATCACTTATTATAAATTTTTTCAAAATTATAAAGGAAACCTTATTAAATTAATTATAAGTGATCATGGTGATGAATTCAAAAATCTTAAATTTATCAAGTTTTATTAATAAAATGGGTATTTTTTTAATTTTTTATCACTAAGAACAAAACATAAAAATGGTTATATAGAAAGGAAAAAAATAAAACTTCAAGAAATTTAAAGAACATTGATAAATGAGTTTAATTTACCTAAATAGTTTTGTTACAAGGGTGTAAATACACATTTCTATATATATAATAGAATTATATTATGAATTATGTTTAAAAAGACACCTTTTCAACTTTAGATAGGTAGAAAACCAAAAAAATATTATTTTATAATTTTTGGGGGTAATATTTCAATTGTTAATACTAGGGATTCCTTTGATAAATTTGATGAAAAATCTATTTAATGTGTATTCATAGGTTATTTAAATAATAGTAAATCATATAGAGTATTTAATAAAATACATTTCTTGTTGAATAATCCATTATTTTTAATTTCAATGAAAATGTATTAAATGATAAAAAAATAACTAAGTTAATCTTAAATATGGTCTTGTGGAATTTAATTTCACGGAAGATAATCCTATATAACATAATTCACCTATTTAGGGGGATCACTTATTTTTACCCTCTCAACATGAACCGAGGAGTTAGAAACTCATATAGATCATACTATAGACAATATCATTGGAATTGTTGAATCAAATATTCAAACTACGAGTTCTACAACAAAAAAAAATTTATTATAATCATTTCATTTATAATTTTTTCCCAATAGCGTTTATGATTTATTAAAGGATTAAAATGGATATAGATATTTATGAAGGGTTTAATTGGGTTATAAAATCAAGGTATGGAGTTTATTTTTACCACAAATTGATCAAAATATCATTGGAACAAAATGGGTATTTAAGAATAAATTATATGAAACCATAAAAATAATTAGAATCAAGGGAAGATTTGTGGTTAAAGGGTATAATCAATAAGTAGTTATAGATTTTGAAGAATCATTTTCTCTATCTTATAGACTAGAATCTATAATAAGTATTTTTCTAAATGGATTTATTTATGATTTTTTTTAATATAGTCCCTAGGTTTTTAGAATAAATCAAAACCCAATCATGTTTTAAAGCTTTCAAAGGAACTTTATGGTGTAAAACAAGCTCTTAGATATTTGTATGAGAGGTTATATTTATTTATTTTCAATAATGGTTTTAAAAAGGGAAAGTTTTACCCAACTATGTTTATAAAAAGTAATTCCAAAAATATTTTAATTTTATAAATTTTTGTTGATGATATTAGTTTTGGATTTTCAAATGAAAATCATAGTAAGTAAGTTTCAAAAATTAATGTCTACAGAATTTTATATGATCATGATAGTATGGTAGAAATTATTTCTTGGAATTCAAGGATTTAAAATAAGTGATGGTATATTATTCATTCAATCTAAATATGATAAGGAATTAGAAAAAATATTTGTTTAAGATTATAAATTCTCCCATGAACACTTCTTATAAATTAGATTTAGATAAACATGTGAAATATATTTATGTTAAAATGTATAATTTTTATTTAACTACATTTAGCTACTTTAAGGCTATATTTAATGTTTTCAGTTTGCATGTGTATAAGATTTCAATGTGAACCTAAATAAAGTCACTTAAATTTTGTTATGAGGATTATTACATATGTTAAATCATTTTTGAATCTTAATTTATTTTACCTTGTTAAAATTTCTTTTCATATGATAGTATATTATAACTATGAATTTGGTGGATGAAATATAGATAAAAAATCACATCAAGTATGTGTAATTTTATTGATGAATGTTTAATTTCTTAAGGTCTAAAAAAATTTCTCTTTAGACTACTGAATATAAGTATATAGTTGTTGCGTAATTTTTTTCACAGTAAATATGGATTGAAAAACAATATCTAATTTTTCTTTTAATTTTTTGAATATCCCTATATTCTTTGATAACAATTCTGTTATTTTTATCTCCAAAAAAAACTTAAAACACTCTGAAAATAAGAAAATTGATATAAGTTTTCACTTTATTAGATATCATGTTCATAGATTAAATATAAATCTAGAATTTATTTCTTTATAAAATCATCATGTTTATATCATCACTACACCTCTAGACTCTTCTATGTTTGAGTAAATCAAATTTAAACTTTGAATGATTGAAATTTAATTTTCTATCATTTTTTAGGGATATTTGAATATATTTATTTTATGAAATGTTAAATCAGCTAAAAAATAGTTATAATAGTAAAATGATTATATTTTATTATTATAATAATATAGAATTTTGATTGTCTCTTTGTGACATTTTTCAATAATGCTTTAACTTAAAGGGTGTGTGTTTTTTTATTTTATTTTTCCAATGATAACATAATAGGATTTCTCTGATTTCCTATAAATTTATATTAAATTAAGTTTATTTATAGTAATATATTAATTTTAAAGAAAAAAATTCAATTTAAACTTTTTCTTTTTGATAATTTCAAAACAGGGGAGATATTTTTAAAGTTATAGTTGTTTTTATAATTTTCAAAAAGGGGGATATTGTTTAGTAGCTCATTGAAAAACCTCATGTTTTGATAGTTATAAAACATTATTTGTTCTTGGATTATATCTCGTAATTATTTTCCTGGTATATATTTATTTTTATTATTTATATGTATTTTTCAAAATTCATTTAACTTATTGGGAGTAATTTTTGAAAAAAAATATATTTGTTTTCCCTTAAGAATATTTATCTTAATTTAAATCAATGTATATTAAAAAGATGAAAAGTGTATAACTGTAATAATTTCAAAAAAATTCTATTCCAACTTTCTATGTTAGAAAATTTTAAATAGGGGGGAAGTTTTTGAAATTATACTTTATTTAGTAATTATTAAAAAGGGCGACATTATTGAGTGGCTCCTTGAACAACTTCATGTTTTCATAATCACACAACTTTATTTGTTCATTAATATTATATTATATTTATTTTCATCATATATCTTTATTGTTATTCTTTATAACATTTTTTACATATTCTATGAACATTCCCTATGTAAAACATGCCTTTTGGAACCTTGAAATTTCATTTATGCAAGTTTTTCATTTTAAATTTTTTGTTTTCATATTTATTTTTCTATATATTTTTTATCATAAATTAGTATATATAACTAAAATATTAATTATTCTAATTGGTTTATAAATATAAAAATATTATGTACATTTCATTCAGCTATAAGTAAATCTTAATAAATCTTTATTATGTCTGAAGTTTGGTTCAAATTCATTACATGTTTTTATTCATAATTAAGAATTTTTCAAATTTATTTTATAAAATTTTTTACCAATATATTTGTCTATATAATTCTATTTAAATATATCTTTATTAAGTTGTAATGAAAATAAAATTTTCTAAGTATAATTCAATGGGACCATAAGTTTATTATGTGTTTAGAGGATCTATTTTTAGACTAATGTTTAATTTGTTTTGTTGTTTATATAAATTTTCTTCCATGAGTGAAAATTTGGCAAAGCCTTATTATTCCACAAGTTTTCTTCCATGAGTATAAATTTTATTTCATGAGAATCTTCTATGAGCATAAATTTTATTTTATGAATTTTCTTCCATGAGTGGATATTTTCTTCCATGAAAACCATCCATTGATATAAATTTTCTTTCATGACAATTCATTTATGAGTGTAAATTTTCTTTCATGATAAGATTCTATGAGTGTAAATTTACTTTCATTAATTTTATTCTGTAATTGTAAATTCGGTTCAATAATAATCTACAATGAGTGTAAATTTTTTCTATTAATGTACTTCTATTATAGTAAATTTTTTCCTATGGTAAGCTTATCTGAGTGTAAATTTTTTCCATGAATGTGCTTACATGTGGGTAAATTTGTTTCCATGAGAATCTTCCATGAGGATAAATTTACCTTTAGTGATAAGCTTCCAAGAGTGATCATCGGAGAGCACAAATTTTATAGTCATTTTATTTCATGAGTGGTAATGAATCTTCTATGATCATGAGTTAAAAGTTTCATTTATGAAAAGTAATCAACCTTAAATGAATGATCTTTTATGAGTCAAAAGTCTCTATTTTTCTTTGTTATTTTTCATATTCAACAAATACTCTTTTTTCACATATTCTTTTTTTTCATTCACTTTTATATTTTGAATTAATTATTGTTTATTTCACATATTTCTTATAATTTAATTGTTCCATAATTATTCATTAATTATTTCAAACCTATATATATTTATTTTGATATATTTTATTCCATATTTAAACTGTATTAAATTTCAACATGTGTGTATTAATATATACACTATATTCTTAGAACTTGAAATATTTAAATTTTAATTTTATTGACTCCCACACACTATGGAAATGATCTTAAGTTATTTAATATTGATTGTTAATAATATTAAGTATTTTATTAAAAATTATAACATGTTTTTTTGTATATATTGTTTATTTTTATATAATATCAAAGAAATATCATGTGAACATGTCTTTTATGCGTATTAAATAGAGATACAACAATATCAAACAACTATAAAGTAGTTCGTTATCAAAAAGAGAGAAATATATGGTTATATTGGAAATGAATTTTTGTGATAGATTTGCAAAAAGAAACTCTATATAATAGTTTGATGGATCTAGTTCAGTTGTAGAGGTTATGTATTCTTAGAGTAATAGTATTGAGTGATTTATTTGTGATACTAAAAAACACTCAGATCGACTTCATCATTCAACCCTCATTTTATAAAGTGATCCATAATTCCTACACATCATTCAACACTAATTTTCTTTGATTAATCATGTTTGGGCTATAATAACCATAAAATGTTTGAGTTTTATTATACTACCCCATACAAAATTTGTGTGTGGGTTGTGCATAACCAGTAAAATGATTGTTGAGCATGTGTTGATTCAACAATTTAATTAATTTATTTTTTATTTTGATGTTTACAAACACCCAAATCTATATTACTGTTGAATTTACTTTAATTGAATTTCAAGATAATAATCACTAGAATAATTATTTTATTTTGGAAGTATTTTAAATCCTTAATCCTATGAAAGGATTTTCAATTTCTTAAAGAGTAGGTATTATAGACGTGTTTATAAGAAGTCTAATAACACTATTAATATCCTATGATTTAAGAAGATCATATGGTTTATGTATCCTATATTTGGAATAAAATTATGGATTAGAAACATTAATTTTAGAAAAAACTCTATATTTGTGGAAAAAAATATGGTTCATCATATATACATTCTTAATCAACTGCATGTTATCAGCCGCACTTCTGAAGTTTATCACTATTCAATTAAACTCTATATTTGACATGGTAAAATACTAAGTTTTGAATGATGGATTATTTCCATATTTTCTGTAATGCTCTCAAAAAAATTAAATATCAATTTAAATATATTTTAAAGACCAATTTTAAGGCTTATATTCAACATAATAAAATTTTCTATTTATAAGGAAATTTATACTTTTTTTGAATATTTTAAAACTAAATATTATCAATTTACCATGTAATACTTCTAGAGATGTTTTACTTGAAGAAATTTTAGCATCATGTTAAATAGAATCATGTTCTTATTCTAAAATAATATATGTTATCCTTATGAAGATTTAGATGTGTGTTCAAAAATAAAAATTTTTCATCACCTCCAGAGCTATACTTTGGAGTCATATGTGTTTTAATTCTTATCTATTTGATCGTCTCAGCTATTGTTGTTGTTATATTTCTTTGTTAATATTTTATTGCAGTTAAACCATGAACTTATCATAGTTACACTTTATAGACATACATGTTTGATCATATTCCTTGTGTTTTCGTTAATACTATTTAAAGAAATCATATTTTACATTGAAGAATATTTTGTTCTTATACATTATTTAAAATCATTTCATTTGATATTGGTTGTTGTAACAATGAGAAGAACAAAAATTCAACCTATGCATCCTAATCTATTTACTATTTAAGTATAGATTTTTTGTACTTAGTCATAGTGGTGTTTCATCTTATCATAGTAAGATGTGGATATTTTGGTTCCCTATAAAATAACTAAAAGTCCCTATAAAAGACATTTTGTAAGGTGTTAACTACCTACACATAGTTATAGAGGTTGCCGGAAAAAGGACTCTATAGTGAAAATCACCAAACATATGGAGAGAGCATTGATGGATTAGACTATGGGATCTTTGTTCCCTGAACCACTATACATTATTATGTTCTTTTATTCATGTATTTTCCAATCCTTAATCATATTTAAGTTATAAGTAAATAATATCATTAATATAAATAGGTAAGTATTGTTTCTATCACGTTTTTAAAGGAACAACAATTTACCACCCCCCCCCCTCACTTAGGTCTTCGGTTTTTCCATTCTGGCCAAAAAAATTAATATTAGAGGTTGGGAACTATTGCTTTATTTATCTTTTTGAAAATCCGTGTCATTTCTACCCCATAACAATAACTGGAATCATAAGAAAAGATCAATTGGATTTTTTTAAAAAAATTATTGAAGATTATAATAATTATACCTAATACCAACAATTGATATCAAAATTTAGTCTCATGTGGATATATTTATTTTGACTCTAAAAATTATAATTTAAATATCTAAATAAAGATAATTTTTAATGGATGATCATGGAGAATGTATGTCAATGATTCTTTCATCTTATTTTAATGGTGATAATTATGGATGATGTAAAGAACACATGGTTATTTATTTAAAAAATATTGTAATAAGATTTTATCTAAACATATTCAATCCTTTTACAATTTCTAATTCTACATTAAAATTGAATAAAAATTAAAAGAAAAAATATGATCTTAATTCCAAAGTTATTAATGTTATTGTTTACATATTATTAACTAAAGAATTTATTCTATTTTCTTACTTTGTGACCACTTATGAGATATGTAGAACCATTTCTATTTCTTATGAATGAACTAGTATAGTCATAAAAATATGGTACAACATCGAAAAATTGAAATTTGATATATTTAGGGTGCATAAATAGGATACATTAACTCAAATTAATGGAAGATTAATAAAATCAATGATATTACTATCTTGAAAGATCCAATTAAACAAAAATATCAAGATTTAAAGGTTCTCAACGTTTTACCCTCTAATAGGAATCGAATATCTTCAACTATTTGATAATCTACACTAGTTAAAGAATTAAAAATGAAAGAAATTATTGGCACCTTGATGATGTATGTATTTGAGATGAAATCTAAAGATTAAAAACATATCTCTATAAAAAAGGAATGTATTACAACTAAAACAACTTTGGATGAATTGTCTAATTCACGTTATTTGGATTCAAGAAAATAATTATCAAAAATTTCTACAATATTTGTTAAATTTTACAGTAAGATAATGAAAAGTAATAAAGAAGATAGATTCTATGAATGAAAATATAAATTTAACAAAAATTATAATTTTCTTCTGAATAAATGTCAACGGAAAAATAATTATAAAATAAAATGAAATAAAGTTATAAATATTAATAAGAGTGCTAATTATGAATCAAGTAGTGAATCCACTATAAAATCTCGAATTGAGCATGAATATCAAATAGTAAATTTATGCCTTACTGATCATACTGATGAGGTAGACACTTCATACTCTCAAAATCATAATTCAGAAAAATTTTCATAATTTGAACTTAATAAATATTTTACTGTGCATCTATATAAATTTGAATCCGTAAAGAAAGATTATATAAAACTTATAAAATTTTATAATAGTATTTCTATAAGAAAAATAATATCTATCAAAATTGGTTTCAAATTTATGATCTAAATGTTATTTTATTTTTCATGAAAATAAAATTAAAGAACTATTAAAAGAAGCTAAAAACAATCCTCTAGTATGCTTGTTATAGTATAAAACTATCTAAATAAAATTATTATTAAAAATAAAATTCATAAAAAACATGTTATTGGTAGAAATATAGAAAACCCCAATTATATAGAAATTATTTTGTTCCTAGTTTAAAAAGAAACAACATATTTACTATTAAATGTTCTCACTATATAATAAAAGGAAATTATGCTAATGAATTATATTTTAGTAAACGTAAATTTTGTGGTATTAATCATTATAATTATTTGAAAGAATTATCTAAATTTAACTATGGATTCTCTACTCCAAATAAACATATGCATTTAACTAAGTCTTTAGTCACTAACACTACCAAACCCAAAAGCATATGTGTACCAAAAAGAACATTTATTTTATATCTTACATGTGTTCACCACTATATCTCATTGTAATATCATATAGTGGCTACATGAAAGTTATATAAATTTCTTATATTTATAATTCTAAAATCGAAACATCATTAGAGATGGAACTATTAATCCGTGAAGTACTTCATTTCTATTTTAATATTCAATTTACATGTACTAAATATTTTATATAGTAGGATAAAAAAATTAAATGTTTTACCTTTTTTGTCAGTAATTAATTATCCTTATATCTAAACTATTAATATTTTCTAGATTTATTATTTTATTTTCTGAATAAATCTATTGAACTATTTTGATTACATCATCTATACTCTATAAATATTATTTAATTAGATATCAATATATGTAACAAAATTCTTGAAGTATTCTAATATTTGTAAGGTTTTTATCTTTTTATTATTTCTCTAGAAATTATTCTATATAAATCTTCTCAAGACTAGTTTTTTGGCAAGAGTTATAATTTATCGGGAGTTAATAGTACATGCAGGTATTAATTTAAAATCACATGAATAAAGATAATTTTATTTAAGGAAAAAATAATTTTATTATTTAATATTTCTTTTTGAAAAACATATTTGGAAAATTTATTTTCCTTAGTAATTTTATTCAATTATATAAATTTTTTCTTTCAAAATATATGCCAATTTGTAAAACAATATTTTTAACTAAAAATTTTGAAATGATTACAATATATTTTGTCTTGAGAATCTGAAATGTTTCCTGAAAACCATCAAAATAAAACCTTTCTTTTACCAATTTTAAACCCTGACTTTTTCTTGAGCTCACTCAAAACATTTGTACTCCTTCCTTGAAATTGAAACTCAAAGTCTTATAAAGAATCTTATCTAAATGACATGGAGCTACCAATAAATTAAAACATATAGAAATTTTATTCTAAAAAGATAAATGAAGTTAAATATTTTCCTAATTCTATGAATGATCTATTTTGAGAAAATTCAGTTTCTTTTGTTGAGGATTCCATAGAAAACTCTTTTATAAAAGATATATAAATTCTTCATTTTGAAGAACCAGAAGTTAAATCTTCTTAAATAGTTAAATATGGAATGCTC
This sequence comes from Viscum album, assembly GCA_963277665.1. Classification (NCBI taxonomy): domain Eukaryota; kingdom Viridiplantae; phylum Streptophyta; class Magnoliopsida; order Santalales; family Viscaceae; genus Viscum; species Viscum album. The sequence goes on along the minus strand of OY728152.1, from coordinate 1,531,756,466 downwards.
TCCATATAGTTTATTTCCATGCTTAATATTTTGAATGAATAAGTAGTAAAGTTTCATTAAAATATAAAAAGGTCTAGAAAATATTATTAATACATGGAAAACTCTTTTATTTCAAAATAATTTTTTGATATTCTTTAAATTAAGTATCAAATTTAGTGAGAAAACTCAATTTCTTAAGAATAATTTGATGCGTTTAAAGTGGAAATGATATTTCAAATTGAGAAACTTGTATGTGAAGTTGTTACTAAGTTATATCTTAATGATCTAATTTTTTTTGGTTAAATAGTTCTCATCATCTTTAATGGATCAAATATCTTTATATGTTCAAAGGAGAATAGAGAAACTATCAAGTGTTCTAGTTTCTATGAGTAAAAGTGTTCAATTTTTAGAGACTAAAAATTAACCAATTATCCCCTCCAAAAGACGTGATTCTTTTTCACCATTGTAACATATTCAAAATTAATAAAAAAACTTTTTATAAATATTTTAAATTTTTCTGTTACTCTCAGTTTAGGTGTTTTTTTATATAAATTTTTTTTCCTGTGTCATATATATATTAATTCATTTTTTTAATTTCTTTTTGATGTCATAAAGAAGAGGAGAAATTTACAGTGAAGTTTATGAAGAAATATATAGGGAGTGATATAATATTAAAAAAATTTGAGGAATTAATATAATAAATGTATGGAAATAATTTTTTAAAAACATATAGTATGCATAAACAAAACTTCTTTGAAAAAATATTTTTTCTTTATAAGGGAAAAAAATTCTTAATATTTAATTTTAAATTTCATTTCTTATTCATATTTATGTTTAAATAGGTTTTATGGGTTTTTTATAATCAAATATTATGATATTATTGAGAATGTTTTGGTACAACAAATTCGTTAATTTATTTTTGATTTAGATACTCCCAAACACCCACATCTATGTTACCAATGAAGTTAATTTAAGGTGAATTTTAAGATAACAATCATTGTATTAGTTATTTTATTCTTAAATTATTTTCAGTTATTAAATACATGAATGGATATTTTATTTCTCAAATAATAGGTATTGAGATGTGTTTGTATGTATTTTAGAAAAAATATTAATATCCTATGTTTTAAGCACAACGTATGGTTTGTATACCCTACATTTCAAATAAAAGTATGGATCTGGAACCCTACTTTTGGAAGAAACCCTATATTTCAGGAATAAACATATGGTCCATCATCCCTGATTTTTTAATAAAACATACTCAATCAACCATAATTTTATATTTTATCATTATGCATAGAAACTCTACATTTGACTTGGTCAAATATGGAGTTTTGAATTATGGATTATTTTCATGTTTTCTACAAAAGTCTTATCATAATTAATTATCTCCTTAGGTATGTTGTAAATAATGATTCAAAGTCTCATATTCAATATATTAAATAGTTCATATTACTAAGATAATTTGTGACTTTATTTTAATGTTTAAAATTCAAATATTCATGATTTATCATGTGATATTTATGGAGTTGTTCGACCTAAAGAAATGTAGATGTAATGTTAAATATTGAGATTCTATTCTTCCAAAATGATAAATCTTATTCTTATAAAGAATCAGGTGTGTGTTCGAAAATAATAATGTGTTATTACCTCCACATCTACACTTTATAGAAATAAATGTTTGGATTCTTATCTTTTTGACTGACTCTGCTGTTTTTGTTGCTATATTTCTTCATTAATCATTTACTAAAGTTCAAAAAATCACTTATGAATATTATACTTTGGATATATATTTTTCTTATCATCTTCCTAGATTTTTGTCTACTACTGTTTAAAGAATGTAGATTTTATATTGAATAACTATTTTTTGTTGTAAATTATTGAAGATCATTTAATTTGATAGTTGATGCTAAAATTGTGATTTGAATGGGTATTCAGCCTCTTCATGTGAATCTATTTACTATTATAGTTTCAAATTCACATACTTAGTCATAGTGGAGTGTCATCTTCTCATACTAACATGTGGATATTTTTATACCCTATAAAATAAATAGAATCACCTATAAAATCCTTGTTGTATGGTGTCAACTACCTGAACTTAGTTATGTAAATTCACAGAAAAAGAACCTTCTAGTGGAAATCGCCAAATCATGAAGAGAGAATTGGGGGAGTGGACTAGGGGACATTTTTTCCCTGAACCAATATACATCATTATGTTATATTTCTCATTTATTTTCTATTCATTATTCTTCTTTAAGAGAGAATGAAATAATTTCCTTAATATCAGTAGGGAAAAATTTTTTCTATCAATTTTCTAAAGGAACACAATTCACCCCCCATGTGTCTTCATATTTATCATTCCAGACTAAAAAGGCAATGGGTTTGGGTTATTCATTATTCTAGTTAAAGGATATTTTGTTTCTTCCACCACCTTAAAATGGAAGCTAGTGGATCCTGACACTAGTTGAGAAAAATTCGGGCTTCGGTTGTGCCTCTAAGGTTTAAAAAGATATCTATAAAGGGTTTTGACTCTATAAAAATTCATATATTATAGACTTAGTGGGTTTTATCTTTCTCTATGCCTGAGATGGGTGAAGAGTATAGTAGGTTCATTTAGTTATGAACTAATTTAAAAATCATTATTTCCATTTCATTTTATTTCTACTATATTAATCATTTGGATCTGATATAATTGACATTAATTTTTTGAAAAATCTAATTCACTCTCACTTGGCCATTCATTCACCATGTCTTTTGGGACCAAATAACTCTTCATGACATGGCACTGAAGTTTGTTTCATGACACACTCTTCCGAGATGAAATCTTAGCTAAAAATCCACCTCCCTTCCTCCAAAATTATCTCAATGAAACATACACCTAAAATATGAAAAGTAACCATCTGATAAGGTCTAAATATTTATTGGCATGGTTTTCAGACTGATGGGGTTTCTTGTGATAAGGGATAGCACATATAATCACTATAGGTGAGGTGAATGAACCAAGACATGGAAGATGGTGTGTTGGTCATAAATGATGATGATAAAGGTAGAGTTAATGGAAGAATCTATAAGAAAACTATATATGGAAAAGAAGACATACCTACAGAATGTGTAGTTAATCAAACACATGATATATTTAGTTTTGATATCTGGTTAGGGTTTCTATGAAAAATTTAAATATCACATGATGTTCCACCATGTAGAAAATGTTGTGTATTATCTTTAATTGGAAACTAGGGTTTCATTGAGGAGATAAATAATACATGATGTGTGAACCTTGGTCACCTGATATTTTTGGTGGACTACACAACTCAGGGTGTAATAGAGTATATGTCTGAATTATCCCTCAGTCCCAATACTTCATGTGGGATAGTGAACATAATATTTCTAAGTAATTACATGGATCAACATACTGGAAATACATACATGGATTTCATGTTAATTCCACATGTCATGTCAACATATGGGAATTCCATATAGGTTTAACCCACATGACTAGATAGTGGTTGTACACTCCTAACTATCACCTAGGTCCCAAACACCAAGTAAAATTGTTTATATATTGTGTGCTTGTTCTCTTTGGTTTTTTTTTCTATTTTCTCACCCATGTGTTAGAATTGAATAAGTGAGTAATCCATTCTAATATTTTTTTTCAAATATCATGTAATAGTGCCTTGTGATTTTATATCACATTACATTTCCAATGTATTTAGGATAGTTTAAGTTACTTATCTTTATATAGATTATTAATGGTTGTGGGAAAGGCGTTTAACTCAAACACAAGGTAGGTTTACCCCTTGTGAGACATTGATATCGTGGTATGGATCCTCTATCTTCTTAGTGGAATTAGTAACCCCCATAATCATAAGTTGTGTGTCATATTATTTTGAAATGAGTAAACACCATTGTTGATGCACTCTTCAAATGGTGAGGTGTGGGTCATCTATAGAGTTATGTACTTCCACAACTGACACACACCCCTTAATAAAGTGCAGTCCACCCACTACGAATCTAGAGATTTGATGTGGAGATCATAGAATTTGGTTAGTTCAGGTGCCTTAAGACATATTATATTATGGGTCTTCTGGGTTCTCTCTAATATTTGGTATATGGGGTTATTTATGAGTATTGCGTTCTTTTTTTATTCTATATTGTCTGTAACCTTCAAAACATATATGTGTTTCTACTATCTGATATGAATTTTTGATCCATTCCACTTTTTTTCAGAAATCTTACTAGGTATATTTATACTCTTCCCTATATAGTTATTGTGTCTAAATGTGTTTTTTTGGTGAATATAATTCATAGTTCAGTGGTGACTGCAATTTATGTCATGTTGGTGGAGTCAGAACTTAGTGGCGTGCAGTGGTAATTGTGGTTTTTAGTGATCATGTTGGGATATTTTGTGTTGTATAGTTCTATATTCTATTTTTTAGGAATATTTTTATTTTGAGATATTGTGCATTTTTATTTCCCCAAACTCTATGGTGTTTCATTTAACTTGCAATTATAGATATTTTGTATTTTTTTATGCATATTACATTACTATTAATTATATTTTTTTATATTGCATTATTAATTTCTATTATAGATATATATATTTATGTTTGTGTGTGGGTTCATTAGGCTAAGGCCTCTCATTTTTGAAATATGTCTTCTTAGTTCTAGTCATCATCCCCTGGCCTAATGGATGTGGGATTGGGGAGGCACACCCATCTTATTTCCAGCCCAAGTTAGGTATTGATGGGTCAGATCATACCAAGTGTTTCCACTTATGAAGTTATAGTTTTATTTTCAATGAGATTTTTTGGTATCTTGAGGTTTAGTATTAACTGTTGAAAGATAAACCAGATGATGGTGAAAAATAAATTTTCTTAACCTTGAATTAAGGATCTATCTGACTAGTTGATGGGTGATTATTGTTTTCTCAAGTCCAACCTTCATTCTGGTTATCATCAGTTAAGTTTAAAGGATGATTACATTCTAAAAATGTGTTTTTGAGGTTGATAAATCCATTATTATAACATCTGAATCAATCTTTCCACCCCTTGATCTCACCCAAGTCAATTTGGAATGATATTAGGCCTTAGGTGGGTCCCACTAATCATGAAATTATAGAAAAAAAATGTTGAGGGTTTAGTAAATACAATTGGGGGACAATCTACCCTTTTATACCTCACACTCCTCATCCCATATCTTATCTAAATTACAGCATGAGGTGTATGTATATCAAACATTCACAATATGCAAATGAAAAAAGGAAACATAGTATAAAAAAGCATTATCATATGTATACGAATAATTTTAAAACTCCTTTAAACAATTAAAATAGTTATAACAAAAACCATTAAGTATGTGAATGTGTAAAAAATACAATTGTGTTGGTTGAATAGTCTATAAAATGAAACTCCACAAAATAGGCATTAGATGAGGCATCCAAAACTCTAAAAAACACCCTATGTTATCTCTTTAGTCAAAACTCATCCACCCCATATCTTCTCTACCTAATATAAAAACCAGTACAAGTGAATTAGGATTACTTTAATTTACCTATATCATGCTACATACACTATATTCATCCACCAAAGTAGGTTAATAGAGATTGATCACCAGACCTAGTAGAATTTCCACAATCCTCCCCTTTCACCCCATGTATGTGAACATTTCATCAATATTACAATGTGACTTAAAAAAAATGTTTTCCCCATGATATTTTACAAAACTATAATAAAAATTACACAAAAATAATAGTAATAAAAGTTCTTATAAACACCAAATACAAGAAAAATAATCCCACAAATCAAACCAAATCCACAAACCTATATCTCAATCATAACCCAAGGGACCCTTAGACCATTAGTATCCATAAAAAATTGGGTATTTCCAACACATTAGAGGAATTGATACATATAAACCCTACCTTATCACTACTAACAAAGTCCCCACACCCAAGTGGGAGCTTCCACCTCCTTAATTTATCCTTACTATTAAGGCACCACACCCAGTGGGGGTTTACCATTACTCATGTCTAATCACCCATAAATGAAAATATGCCACAAAAATATAATATTAATCAATAAAAAACATTAAAAATCCAATGAAAACTCAATTACAATAAAAAACACCAACACAATTCAATCCCCTAATCAACGATTTCTAAAAAGCAACCACACACCCAAGAAATCACAATTTTCATTTTACAAATATTACCCAAACCAAGACTTTTAGTCTTATCCGATCAAAATCATACCCATAATTAAATTTATTTGAGAATAAAAAAACAAAATGAATTTTCCCACCATATCTATGGAAATTTGGAACAAAATGGTTACATTAAAATCCACCTACCTTAAACTAACTATATTGAAAAATCACACAACTATACAAGAGATCCTATCTCTACTTATCCTCTATAAATACCTTAAAAATCTCAAATTTATCCATGAAATTTCCAATAATATTTCCCAAACCCTACCCACTAAGGGCTACTCTAAGTGAAAATAAAGAAAAACCATAAAGGAAGTAATTCTGAGGTGACATGCCTTAGATTCTTACTCTAACCACCCAATCATAAAATAGAAACAATTTTTATAGGGAAGGGATTGAAACAAATCGCCTAAAATAAACCTAAGTTCAATAGGGTCAAGTGAGAGGGAAGAAATGTTAAATCGTGTATAGAACTATATCTGGGAGTTAATAACAACATATATGTGGTGTGTAGTATCTTAGACTCACACATCTGAGATCCAGTTCTAAAAATATATTCTTTAAATATTAGCTTTTATACCAACTCAAGTGATCCAATTTTAACCTTTCATAATTATAAATCAATGAAATGACTAGGTCACTTACATACCCAAGGCCTTTTTAGGTTTAGATATTTAATGAATTCTTAACAATATTACTTAACATAACCCATATCTTTGTCAACCATTACAAATTTTCACACTATACCCATACTTTCTTATTCTATAATAAGCCTTAAATATTTCCCATGAAATTCACCACACATAATACCCTTCTAGATATATCATATGAATTACCCTTATTTATAACCTGGGGAAATAAAAACCTAATAAAGGGTGAGCCCAAAGAATTAATAAGGTAATGCTTACAATACAAGCCATCATGAATACATAGTCTATAATAAATATGGTAGGGTGAATAATAAGTAAATATATAATATAATTGACAAATTGAGAATGAAATATAACAAAGTATAAAAACGTAAGTAATTACATGGAAAACAATAACTGATTTCATAATGATATAATTCATAATTTCATACATCATAATCATATCATGAAGACCTTATTATAACACATCATAAAACACCATTAAGGTCACATTCTAAGACATCATTGATAATTGGGTAGGAATACCCAAAATACCCTCGGTAGTTTGTCTCATGAGACCTATCTATGAATTGCGGGGATATCTAATATTTGGTCACACCTGTCAATTACTGTGTTCAATGAATTCATCATATGAAATAAATTTAATACATTACATAATCAACATGCCTTAATAATATACATTTATATTTTAAAACTAGCATACTAAATATAAATATCTCCCCAATACATAATAAACATGCCTTATTAGTCAATAATAATTCATATAGAACTAAAAATTATACTGATTTTCAATGTTTCCCCATTCAATAAATGTGATATCTTTCTAGGTAAACATCCTCAATGTGACTTATGTGAAATAGGGTGTTTACAACATATAGAGTAAGAGTTCTATGAATAAGTAAATACTATAAATGATGTATAAAATTTCTATGATAATAATGAAAAAATTCATAAATGAGACCATTAATTCAATATAAATGAAGGTTTTTTGGTAAATAAAATTCTTTTGGGATATAGAGAGGAAAATAGAATAAAAAATTTTAAAAATAATTTCTCATAAAACAATAGTAACATTATTTTAAAATCAAAGTTATAAATCATTTCCAATACTTTTTTTCCTAAGGTGTCAATAAGAATTGTTAAACATTATTTTTAAAATAATTTGAATAATGGAATCTTTAAAATAAACTATAATTATATAATAAAATGTGGAGTGGAAGATGAAAATATACATAAATGGAGTGAATTCACTTTTTAAATATTTCAAGAAAATAGTAACCTTTTCCTTTGAAAAAATCATATAATTATGGGAATAAATATTAATTTATAAAAATATAAAAACATGGAAATGAAACTAAATGATAATTAAATTTCATGACAGTAGGAAAAATACTTCATGATAAAAATATTAAAAAGATACTCATTTCATATTTTGTAATGAAATTAAAAAATTGAATTTTTAGAAAATGTTAAAAAAAATTATTTTGACTTTTTAATAGAAACTATAAGTTAAAAATGACTATTATAAATCATTTAAGAACAGAAAAAAAATTCTTAAAACAAAATAAGGAATATAGAAATTCAGGAAATTGTTTTATGACTAAAGAAAATATATAAGGTTGAATTTTAATATATATATATAATATCTCGGCTGATTTTAATTTAAAAGGAGGAAAAAATTAAAAAAAATACTTGAAAACACAATAAATAACTATACTATAATAAAATATATGGGTTTTTAGATAGAAATAACTTACAATTACCACAAATAATATTCAAGCATAAATTATCATCATTAAAAGTGAGATTGAAACATAAACCCACACATTTTTGGTATTTTTAGAATAAAAGGACATTGAAAGTTAGAACATGATATGGTTCAATAAATCCCAATATTACATTAAAAATTATTTAAAAATATATTTATGGTTTATTAACTTTACCATATAAAATAAAGCATGGTACGCAATATGAAACAAATCTCAAGGAATCAAAATTGAGAACAAAAATCCTTACATATTTTATAACACATAAAACGAAACATCTTGAATGATAGAACATGTAATGAAAATTTAATTACCATTATTAAATGTTGGATAATTATATAATATTTAAAATATATATAATATAAACCATATAATTTTAATAGGTGTGTAATTCAAAACGTGCCTCAAAGAAGGAATTTTGAGATGAGAAACCAATATATTGGATTCCCACTTAGTATGATGCGTTAAAACCACATATAAAATATATTTATATTTATAGTACATATATATAATATATATATATTTATATTTATATTTTTGGATATAATTTATTCCTACTTTAGTTTTACAAATTTACCCATTATTCTTTGTTAAAATCAATTATTTAATTGTTAACTGTTCTATTTCTCATAAATGTTTTGATTTGGAGGTTTAGATCCTTACACCTTGGTCAAGGCTTCATCACTTATAGAATTATAGTAATTTAATATATAATATTTATTCATTAAATACACTTTTATAACCATTCAATTAAGGTTGTTATAAATAATTAATTACATCACTTCGTTGAGGTGACAGTTCGTACACACACATAAGCGACGTTTTCATTTTTTAATGCATGGAAAGGATGGAAGGTAAATAATGATTTATATTCCTAGAAACTTAATTATTTAAAAATTATAATATATATTGATTAATTACATCTTCATAAATATCCATATGAGTCATTGATGGAAAACTAAATACATCGCTTCATGGAGTTGGTAGTTCAAGCGCTATGCAAGAGCGACATTTTAATTTTCCATAGGATGGAAAGGATGTAGAAAATATTTTTTCATAAATATAATAACATTTAAGTATATTAAATATAACAATTTCATTATATTAGTATGGTTATAATCATTTTTAATTAGGTAAAAAATAAATGAACTTGAAATAATTTGGTTAATACTTATAAACCCTCCATGGATATCTTCTTTTGTCTTCCACCTTAAAGCTTCTTGGATGGGTGTTTTGGGAACACCAAAAACTATAGGTAATTTATAAGTGTTTTTTAGGGTATTTTTATAGATACTATTCAAGATAATGGAGCTTTGGTTGTGTGTAAAAGTGATGAGGGGATATGATCTTTTATAATCAAGAAGAGTGGCACATTTTCAAATATTATTAACTTTAAAATATAATAAATGTATTTCTCATGTAAACTATATCAAATTTAGTATATTTTTAAATATAGAATAAATTAAGGTCCAAATAAACTAAAATAATCATATTTATACAAGTTTTAGAGATATTTTAAGTTCTATATCTTAGTTTAACTCTCTTGATAACCCTTTTTACCATTATCAAAGTGACAAACTTTTACCATGAAAACAATTCATTATGAATAAAAAATATATACTATTTAAAACATTATATAATTATAATCAGGGATATGGAATTAATTTTATAATATAAAATTTTAATAAGTTGTAAAAATACTTTTAATATAATTTCACAACACAACAAAACTTGTTTTTAGAAAAATTTCCTTTTTAATATTATAAATGATTTTATAACAAAATCATCAATAATATTGAATCACAGGAAAGTAATTGGATTTTTTTTAATAAAAGGGAACTTATTTTACTTTTAAACCACAAAAAAATTAAAATTAACATTTTTGACACTTGATTAAAAGAGATAACCAAAATAGTTTTTATTTTCAAAAAAATCATTATTTATATTTCCATAATGTAAAACATAAATTTTTATATTCAAAATTATATTTTTTAAATGAATTATGTTACTCATTTAATAATTTTTTTTATATAAAAGGATTTCATAAAATTTCAAGTCATTATTGTATTATGATAATGTAATAAATTGAATATATTTGTAAATTTTTCATTTTTTTACAACTCACCGAAAAATAAACTAATTTAGAAAAATATCAAAATTTCACCCTAAGATAATTTGGATATTTTTAATCTTAAATTGAATTTAATTTCATGAAATTAAATTTCTAAAATTCATAAATTTCTTTTTAAAGTAAAAATACAAATATAATGGAAAAAAAATTTATAAAAGAATGGAATTTTTAAAGTTCAAGTGCTCATAATATTATTTTATATAAATTTATATTTAATTGAGTTTTAATTTATTTTTTAAAACATTTTATTCCTTTAAAATTGATAAATTTATTAATATAAAAAACACTTGAAAAACAATTCTTTGAAAAAATACCCTTTTTACTAATGAATCATATCATATTATTTATTTATTTTCAAACCAATAAATTTCACCAATAAAAAAAATATAATTTAAGTATCATAATTTACTATTATATTTCTATTTACTAAAGTATTACTGTAATATCTCATGACCCATTTTTGTTTGGTATTGTGTGTAATGTAATCTATAAAACATAGTATTATTTAAAGTAGAATTACAAATTAAAATATCATGTTGTTATATTCTCCTCCCCGGAGATAAATTGAATCCTTGTAGTTTTAATTTGTCCTAACCAAAATGGATGTGTGTTAAAATAGTTATAATATAATATATATATATATATATATATAAAAGTTATTTAAAATTTATCACTATGAAACTTAGTATTTCTTAATTTATATTTCCAAAAGCATACCTTGGTAGCTAATCACTATTTTCTACATAAGAATTTATATATTTATCTTTATATTTCTTGAATTAAGGAATTATGTTTCATCAGTATATAAAAAAATTGAAAAAAATAATTACATGATTTATTTCCACTTCATAAGAACAATTTCATCCTTTGGTTGCATTATTACAATTTTTCCACCTCTCCTTCATCTCATATTCTAAATGATAAATATCATGATGAATTTTTCATTCCTAAAGCACTAAAATTAATTTTTCATAGATGGTAAAATCTATAAAAGGGATGATAAGTTATTCCTCCAATATCTAGATAATTTCAAAAACTAAAATGGTTAACACAAGTTAGGATAATACTGAAATGAAAAAAAATGAACCATTATATGAAAAATAATACATTAATCTCTAAATCCTCAACAATAACACCCAAAGTTCAACTTAAGTTATTATATAAATAATTAGACCTAAAATTATACAAAATATTCTTAACCAAATTCAAACCCAAAAATAATATATATTTGATCACATTTTTTTCTAAAATCAACTTAATATTTTTCTCTAAACAACATTACTCACTCATAAAGTCACATGCCAAAAATATATATACATTAATCATATATTCTAAAAAATATTAATATTTTTCTAGAATAGCCTAATTCACTGTAAATTTAACACCCTAAATCCATTATCCTAAAATTTATAGTTATTTTAATACATTGGAACAATGTATAAGGGGTCACATCCTGAAGGAACGAATAGTTTAGTGTTCTTAAGAGACTAGATACATACATGATTCTCATATTACATCTAAAAACATGAAATATAATATAATAATTCTTGTTAAAACGTTATTATTTATTCTTTTAAATCCCTTATTTCATTCATATATCACTTCTTAGTATCCATGAGAAAGAAAAACATAATAAAGGGTGAGCTAAAATGACCAGTTAAGAGAATCGTACAACAGAAGGTATCATAAAATAAATATAATATGAATAATTTGGATGAGATAAAAAATAATAAAATATGAAATATAAATAATACCATAAAATTGAATAAATCCATGGATAACATAACAATATAAATAATCACGTGGATAATAATAACTATTTTCATAATGATAGAATGCATAATCTCAGACATCATAATATTATCATCAAGGCCTTATGCCAAGATAGCATATGTAAAAAGGTAAGTTTTATGAAAAATACCCAAACTAGTTTGTCTTATGATAAATACTGATGCATCAAGAGGATATAGTGGGCCCCACCCATTACTTACTAAGTAAAATTCATTAATCAAATGAAATAGGTGAAATATAATCAATGTAAATATTCATATTTAAAACAAGTATTAAAAACTACAATAATTTCCCCATTAAATAAACATAATCTTAAACCATATTAAGTAATATAGATAATGGAATCAAAATATTACATCCCTAGTAAATAATAATATTCAATAATTAAAATAACATAGATGAAAATATTTTAAAAAATCAAGAGAAGATTTCTTGATAAAAATACCATTTTTATTTTGAAATCACTTATTCCAAATATAAAAAAAATTAAATATTAAGGAAAAAAATTTATTTTAAAATAAATATTGAATTTTTTAATGAAATCATAAAATAATTTAGTGTTCATGATGGTGGTAAATTTTTTTATGTCGTATAAGTAAATAATAAAACATTTCTTTCTCACTTTTTTATAAATGTCAAAAAGTACCTTGTTCAAAAAATGAAAAAATATAACATGATACCATTTTATAAAAATTAAAACGTTCATAAATATTTATTTAATAAATAATTTTATAATTGTAAAAAATCATTAAAACATTTTAAGGAAAATACATACATTGAAAAAAAATATTCTCGGCCAGGTAGAAAAACAAAGTCGGCTTTCCTTAAAACCATTATTTCAATATCTTGAGTACATAAAGAGGGAAAAATGAAAAATAATAGTTTTAATTTATATATATAATAAAATTAGAAGAAATTTACTGTGTTTAAGATGTAAAGGTCAAATAATTCCCCTATTAAAAACTTGAACATTAACAATCCAAAATAATTATGAGATTATTAAATAAAGCATTACATTGGGTTTGAATTGATTTGTATGTACTTTTAGCCTCATGTATAATAAATTATATTTTATTAATATTTTATAAAATAACTGTATACATACTTATAATATCATATATGATCCACTTATAATAGTTTAATCCCCATTTATTAATATTTCTTTATTAAAATCATTTTTTCTGAGTGTTAACTGTTTTGTTTTTCATGTATTTTTTAATTTTTTTGTTTAGAACCCTATTTCTTTATCATAGTTCTATAATATCTAGGATTTAATTCATTATATAAATATTCTAAATCATACTTTAAATTTAAAGATAACAAATTCATTGCACTTTTCTTGGAGACAGTAAGTTGTACGTATGCATGAACATTGTTTTCACTTTTAAACGAAGGGAACGAAATAAAGGTAAATAATAATTTTTATTTACATAATAATTATTATATCATATTTATACATTCAGTTTAACATTATTTCCATCCATGTAAATCATAAATGAAAAATAAATCACATCACTTTGTGGAGGTGGTAGTACACATGTCTGTACCAGCAACGTTATCGTTTTCCAACGGACGGAAGGTAGGAAGGGAAATATGATATTATAACTCCAGAAGAATAATTATTTCATAAAAATAATATATATTAATTATTTTAATATTTATAAACATCCAAGTAAACTGGTTATGAAAAACAGATTATATCTCTCTGAGGAGACAATAAGTCGTGCGTACGTATGATCGATGTTTTTCACTTTTTATATGATGGAAAAGAGATGGAAAATTGTTGTCCCATAATAATAATAAAATATACGTTTATTTATAATACTAGAGTTATTATTATAATATTTTTACAATATATTGTGATGAATTAAAATAATAAAAAAAATATTAATGTTTAAAAATGAACCTTTTTTTAGAGAATCCTCTTTTGGATCACTGCTTAAGGACCCTAGGGTTGGTATTTTAGAAGACTGGGACATATAGAATGTGTATAAATATTTTAAAGATATATTTTACTAGGTTTTGGTCAATATATATATATATATTAATTGGTGTGAATAATTAAGGAGATGAGGTTCCCTTTTATAATTCTGGTGAGTGTCACACTTGTATTTTTTTAAACATATAAAATATTATTATGTCACTTTATTAGAAAAAAGGCTCCAAATTGGTTTATATTCAAATTTAATAGGTATAAGGTCTAAATATAACAAAAAATTATGTTTAAGAAATATGTTAGGTTATTTTAACCCTTACCTAATTAGATAAACGTTATGGTAGCCTGTTTTGACCTTAACTGTGGTAACAACGTTTTCAATATTAAACGGTTATAATTTTACATATATGTTAAAAATCGGAAAATAAAATGATAATAAATGAAATTTTATACCATTTTATCATAATAATATTCATATTTAAATATTTTTATGATTTTTAAATAATTTAATAAAATATAATTTTTAATAAAATATCATTAATGTCATTTTTGATAATATTCGTTTAATTTGACTTGAAAGAAAATAATTTAGAAGTGGAATAGAATTTAAACATTTCATACATCCATAATATGTTATATTTATCTATAAAACATCAGGTAAATGATAAATCATCTACACAATATTACTTTTAGAGTTTTTAAAATTATTTACATGATTTTTCTGTAGCTTTTCCAAGCACTTTTTCGGTGTTTCATAAACATTTAAAGTAATTATTTCAACACTTAAAAATTTATATAATAAAAATAATTACATCATATTTAAAATTAATATTTAAAACAAAAATTATCTTATAATTATTCATATTTAAACAAAATTAGTTATTAAAATCAAGGGAGGGACATTTTTGAATTTTTATTACATAAAAGAATATAAATGTCATTATCAAAGGAAAATAACACTAAAATGAAATATATTAAAATATAGGATGTATATAAAAAAATTATCATATAAAATGAAAATAATTCAAGTGGTAGGTTTATTTTGAGATATTATTTTTTGGTTTTAACCTGATTTTACCTATTTTACCCTTACTGATATGATAATTATTTACCACAGTTACTATTCATAATGACCAAAAATAAATGGGAACTATTTATAAAATTAGAACCTATTAATTCCAATTATGTTATTCATTATTCAATATTTAATTCCAGTAAGTTATATAAATTAATTTTAATATAAATACACTAAACACAATGAAAAATAGTTTTTATAAAAATATGGTTTTAAGCATAAAAAATTAACTTATTTCAAAATCATAAAAATTGCTAGAATTAGTAGTATTATTACAAATAGAATTAATCAAATTTAAACTTAATACCAAATGGAAAAATAAAATTGTACTTTTAAATATAATTAAAATAAATGACAATAGTTGAAAAATTATTATTTGTTTACTATTCACTAAAAATCAATTATTTCAAAAAAAATTCACCCAAAGTTAATTTTGTTATTATGATTTCAAAAATTTAAATAATTTATGAAAATTAAATTTATAAAATTTAATAATTTAGTTTTTAATCACATTCTTGAATAAAACTATGTGTATTGTGCTACTATTTTTTTAGAAAGAAAACCCTATTCAAATTGAAGCTTGGGTATTACATTATTCCCTCCCAAACATTTAATCATAAAATTTTCGAAAATGTCACCTCAAGAATATATTTTGGAAATTATTCATCACAACATATTCAAGTTCCCATGTTGCCTCTTTTATTTTATTATTTCTCTCAAATAACTTTACCAGTCGAGTCTTATGATTCCTAAACCCTTAGTTTCTAGTGTACAAAATCTGGATAGAATATTCACAATAAGATAAATTATGTTCCAATTCTATTTCCTAAAAAGTGAGAACAGGCATTCAATCTAGAATGTACATCATCAATAAAGTGATATAGAACACACCATGTACTTTATAGATACTGGGTGGAACTACCAAACAGTAAGAAACATATCTAATTCTTTCTAGAATTTCAAAAAGTCTGATATACCTAGGGTTATTTTTTCTTTATTATTGAATCTTATAACACCCATACATGGATATACTTTCAATAAAAAATGATCTCCCACTTAAAATTCCAAATATTTTCTTTCAATATCAGCATAGCACTTTTTAATACTTTGAGTTGATTTAATATTGGACTAAAAACTATTTACCTTCACTATAGTCTCCTCCAAAAGTTCAGGGGTTACATGATTCCTTTCACAAACTTCATCCCAAAAAGTTTGAGTAAGAAATATCTTTCCATATAATGCTTTATACGACACCATTTGAATAATTTAATTGAAGTTATTATTATATGAAAACTACACCAAAGTTAAATACTAATCTCACATACCTTGAAATTCAAGTTAACATGACCTTAACATGTCTTAAATGTTTCAATAGTCCTTTTAGACAACCCATTAGTCTGAATATGATAGGGGGTGGTCAAATGAAGCTTGATATCAAACTACTTCTAAATAATTTTCAAAAAGTTCAATATAAATCATATATTAAGATATTTCATAATTGGTATTGGTACACCATTAATTATCATAACATCATTAATAAAGATTCATGCAAGATGATCAAGAGTTAAATATTCACTTATAGCAAGTAAATGTTCACATTTGGTAAGGTGATCAACAATAATCCATATTGTATCATTTTTATAGGTGTCTTTCATAATATAGTGAAAAATTACATAGTAATATCATCCCATTTTCATATATAAATATGTAGATATTTTATGACACCTATAGGATATTGTATCTCATCCTTAACCCCATGATAAACCAAACAACTTGACACATATTAAGCAATTTCTTACATCATATTATCCCACCAAAAAAGTTCCATAAAATATTTATACATCTTGGTTCTACCAAGGTGTATAGATAAATGCAATCCATAAAAACCATCTGATAATTGCATTTTAATCACATGTATGTATGGAACATATAACCTCCTTCCAAATTTTAGAATTCAATATTCATTTACAAAGTCTTCCAAATTCACATCATTCATGACTTTAATTTTCTTTTGAATATTCTCATCATCAGATAGAGAAAATTTTGAATTTTTAATAAACATAGTTTTAAAATCATTTTAAAAGGGAGTGATGTTTCCATTTCCTTAATAATTACCATATCTATATTTAATAAATCTATTAAAATAGGATTCCAATCGATCTTAATCTTATTTATGACTATATTATTGTTATGATTTAATGCATCAGGCACATTATTATTCTTGTCAAGGTGGCAGTGTATCATGAAATCATAATTATTGAGTAGTTTTAACAATATCCTTTAACTAATGTTGATCTATATTAGTGAAAATATATATTTTATAATCTTATGATCTCTATATATCTCACATGGTTGTTTATAGAGATAATTTCTCTATATCATCAAATAAAATATTACAGATGATAACTCAATATCATGGGTCAGATAGTTATTTTCAAGAGTTTTTAACTAACATTACACATAGTTAGTAGCTATATCATTTTATAAAATGACACAACCAAGTCCCTTCTTTGATATATCTCTATATTTTACAAATCTATCATTTTCTGATAAAAGAGTAAAATTCAGTGCATTCAAAAATATCTTCTACAATTCTTCAAAACATTATTCACATTCCTTTGTCAATATAAACATAACCCCTTTATGATTAAGCATGGTTAATAGGTTATCTAATAATGAATTTTTTTTTAAAAATCACCAATAGAATTATTCTAATCCAATGAAACTATGTACCTCAATTTTTTTCATTGGTGTAGTCCATTGTTTGATTTGTCTTTGTAGGATCAACTGAGATTCCATCCTTGGAGACAATATGGTCAACAAAATATACTTCATAAAGTCATAATTTACCATTTATAAATTTTCCATATAACTCATTTTCTCTAAGAGTCTCGAGAATGATATTGAAGTGATTCTCATAGTTCTCATATCAATTATATTATATAAATATATCATTAATAACAATAATAACAAATTATCAAGATATTCCTTAAACACTCTATTCATAAGATCAATAAAACTATAGAATGTTTTAGGTAATACAAATGGAATTAATATAAATTCATAATTTCTATACCTTGTATGAAATTTTGTCTTCAGAATATCTTCTACTACTCACAGTTTATGATACCCATAATGAAGTTGAATTATTGAAAAATATTTAGATCTGTAATGTTGACTTAAACTAATCAATGTGAGTTAGCTAATAATTATTCTTTATATTAATAGTGTTTATTTGCATATAATTAATGCATTTCCTCATAGACCCATATTTCTTCTTAATGAAAAGAATAGGGGATCCCCTATGTAAAACACCAGGTCATATAAATATCTTTTCACACGACTCCTATAGTTGTTTTTTCAACTCCAATAATTACATAGTGTAAATTATATAAGGATTTATAAATATAGGTTTTTTATTAGGGATTAAATCAATAGAAAACTCAATTTCATGTTCTGGTGGATGTTCAGGTAATTTCATATGAATTAAATCAATTTATTCCCATACATTAGGAACATCCTCAACTTAAAGATTACCCTTTCTATCTATGTATTATATCTAATCTTCTTCCCCAAGAATCTCATTCAAAAGAGATATTGGGTTTGGATATAGATATGTCTTAGATAATGAAATATCTCATATCAAGATAAGGAATTATACATCCTTATTAAGAATTTTAATTTACTTATCCTGGAAATAATTTTTTTTTCATTATATTTTAAAAATAAATCTCTAATAAGTACTGTATCAAAATAAACCATAGGTATAATAATAAAATCTTTAAATAGGGCATGTTTATGTGTTACAATAGGAACCAAATGACACATCATTATTATGGTGATATTTACACTATGAGTCTTGATTGAAAACTCCCTTCTTAATGTGCTACTAAAATATCTAATTTTCTTAGAAAATATGGAATATATAAAAGAGTGTTAAGATCCAATATCAAATAAATAATTATATAAATTTGATTCTATGATCAACATACCTGAGAAAATATATTTAGGGTCTTCAACCTCACCTTTAGTGATTGTATATGATTTTCATTCCTCCCTCGTCATTTTCTAAGTTATATTCTATAAAAACCTAGGTTAATAATTTTTACAGTTCCCCGTATCCTTATAGTTTAAAAATGTAACATTGGTAGATACTTTATTGTCCTTGCAATAACGATCTTGAGGGACTTTCTCTCCATTCTCTAATCATACTCCCATTCCTAGAAATCATGTTCCATAGTTTTTCTTTCAACATTTATTAAAAATTTTAAATTTAACCCTTACCTTTTTAAATTTTCCCTTATTTACATCTCCAAACTTCTTATCCACCCTCCTCTTATCTTAATTTAATTAAAAGTCATAAGAATTGTAGAATTAGTTCTATATCTTGATAACACATAATATTATAACCTCATATTATGATAATATTTGATAGACTTGTTCACTCTAAAGTATTTCATTTATCTCTTCAAAGAAATGTTATATCTTACTCTTTAGGATTTTTGTGTTGTCTGCAACTTATCTTGATAAACTTGTAGAGTTGGCTTCATATGTAGCAACATTTTCATATTAATTTTATCTTATACTTTGTCATTTTCTCCCCATATATTCTAATTTATCTCCAAGAAAAGAACTTTACAATTATTTCACTATATATTATTTATTTTATCTTCAAACTAAGTGTTTTGAATCAATGAACACCATTGATCTATATCCATCGTGAGATGATAAATTTCCAAGATGACCTGCCCCCTTTAATTACTTCCCAAATAAAAAAATATTTTCTCTACATAACTTATACATTTCTTATCTACAAATGGATTAGTAGTCCCATTTAATGATGGAGTCCAATGACACTTTAAGTGGTCACACATTATTTCACTATGTTGTGGATTAATAAGTCGATCCATATAAGAAAGGTTATTGATTATAACCTATTCCAACTACCCTAATATAGTTAGAATTTATTCATCTCCACTTGTAGCTCCCATTCCAAATCCAATTTCATTATCTTGACCTATATGGAAATCCATAGAAAGATTAAAATCATTTATATGGTTTACATTCTATTCACTAAGAACTATTTCTAAATAGTGGAATACACTATATTAGATCAAAACATTATGAATCATAATGTACAATTCTGAAACTATTGAAACACATGAAATAAATTGAAAATATATTCATAGTTAATCTTATAACCATATTCTTAGTATCATTGGGAATATTCTCAAATAATAAAAATATTTTCAAATCATCTATAGTGGTTTGTAAATAATATGGTAATTAACCAAAGCATATCCCTTGGGAGTGTCAAAAAAATTATATAGTGATGGAACACTCATTGTGCACCAGAATGATAGCTAAGATATACTTGACTAACTCTTTTAGGTGTTATTACACCTAGATGCATCTATTCCAAAACCACATCCACTTATAGTATCCAAACAGGGATGTATTTCTAGGAAAACCACAGAATATTTATCTTACTTAAAACATTACGATATTATTCTATAATTAAACATATCCTTAGAGTTTTTCATAGGGTTTTGTTCTCTAATATATGTTTTCATACATCTAGTTTTCTAGTTTTTTACTGAAATTCCACTAATACCAAATATAACACCCTGACTCTATTAGCCCAACTCTAGTGGTTATTTTACTATATAGGCATAAATTATAAGGGATCACATCTTAATGTACCGAATATATTAGTATATTTTGGAGACTATGTGCATACATAATTCTCACATTACATCTAAAATCATGAAATATAATATAATAATTATTTTTATAAATTTATTATATCTTTAATAAAATCCCTAATTTCATCCATAGATCCCTTCATAGTATACTGGGGAAAGGAAAACATAATAAATAGTGATCTCAGATGCCCAGTAAGGGAAAGCATAAAATAGAATGAATCATAAAATAAATAAAATATGAATAATATGGTTGGGATAAACAATAATAAAATATAGCATGTAACTAATACCATAAAAGGGGAATAAATCCATTGATAAAATAGAAATATATATAATCACATGGATAATAATAACTAGTTTCATAATGGTATAATGCATAATTTAAGACATCATAATCTTACCATCCAGGCCTTGTTCCAAGAAAACATATTTAAATAAGTAAGGAATACACTAAATACCCAAGATATGTTGTCTCATGAGACCTATATATGCATAGAGAGGAAATAGTGGGCCCATCCCATCACTTGCTAAGGAAAATGCATTTATTATATGAAAGGTTTTAACATAATTAACATAAAAATTCATATCAAAAAACCAAAATATAAAATGTTAATAATTTAACCAATCAAAAAACATAACCATAAGACATATATAGTAATATAGAGAATGGTATTAAAATATTACAACCCCAGTAAAGTATAATATTCTCCAAATAATGATGACATGGATGAAAATATTTTAAAAAGATCACAGGGATATTTCTTGAAGAAGAAACCCTTTTCATTTTGAAATAACTTATTAAAAATCTGAAAAGATTCCAAATATTAAAAAAACATGTTTTTCAAAATAAAAAAATACTATTGTAAATAAATCTTCAAAGTATTGGGTGGTCATGATGGTGGGAAATTCTATTCAAGTTGTATAAGTTAAAAGAAAACATTCCGTTCAAACTTTTATAAAAAAGTTCAACAAGAACCTTGTTTAGAAAAAAAAATATTCCTTGTAAACCATTTTTAAAAAATTCAAACAAGGGTAAAAATTTATTTAATAAAACATTGGATAATAGAAAAAATATTATTTATAACATTTTAAGAAAAATAAGGACGTGAAATAAAAAAATTCCCGACCGAGTACAAAAACAAAGTTGGTTTTCCATAAGAAAATTATTTATGTATTTTGAGTTCATAAAGAGAGTAAAATTAAAGGAAAAATTTAATTTGTATAAATAACTAGAGGATAAAAAAATATATTGAGTTTAAAAAATAATTATCCTAGTAAATACTTAAATAAAAACAATCTTGAATAATGATGATATTGTGAAATAAACAATTACCTCATGTCTGAATGTATTTATAAGTAATTTTATCCTCATGAATAATAAATTAAAATTTATTATAATTTTATAAAAAAACTATATACATACTTATAATATCATATATGATCTACTTATAACATTTCAATACTCATTTATTAATAGTTCTTCATTAATATCTTCATTTTTGAGTGTTAAGTATTTCTTTTTTCTTATATGTTTCAGTCCAGTGGTTTTAGTCCCTACATCTTAATCATTTTTATATCACCTATGGGATGTTAATCATGATATATATTCATTATATATATATTTTAAATCATCATTTAAATGTGGAGATAGAAAAATGAATTAAACCATTCGTGGAGATGGTAGGCCATATATACACATAAAAATTGTTTTAAATTTTAAATAGATGGAATAATTATTATTTCTAGAATAATTATTATATTTGATAAATTTATTAAATCTATCCTTATTTTCATCCATGTAAATCATAAATTAAAAACGAATCACATCGCTTTGTGGTGGTGATCATCCACATGTATGCACGAGGGATGTAAGAATGTAGATATGATATTATAATAATAAAAGATTTAGTATTTCATAAATATTATATATATTAATTAATTACATCTTTACATCCATTCAATAATTTTTTTGATGAAAAATATATTACACTTATATATAGAGACTAAGAGTTTATGTACACACAAGGGATGTTATTCACTTTTTATAGGATGTAAAAGTTATTGAAAATTGTTACCCTATAATTATTATAACATGTTATTATATTTATGATACTTTATTTATTATTATACTTTTTTATAAAATATTTATAGGGATTATTATAATAAATAAATTTGAAGGATTTTTAAAAATGATTAACTTTTCATATAGAAACCTCATTTGGATCTCTTCTTAAAGAACCTAGTGTTTGTCTTTTTGAAGACCATAACCTCTAGAATGTGAATAAGGGTCTTTGAGAGATATATATTTAGGTATGTTTGAAATCATATTTCTTAATAGGTGTGAATAATTGAGCATAGGAGTTTCTCTTTAATAATTTTGGTGAGTGGTACACTTGTAATGTTTTAAAGTTACAAAATAGTATTAAGTCACTTTCATATAAAAATGGATTCAAAATGGATCATATTATAAAGTGATAAGTTTAAGGTATAAATACAACCAATAAATTATTTTTAAGAAATATTTTAGGTCATTTTAACCCTTATCTTTTTATATTAACCTTCTAGTAACCTATTTTAACCTTAACCACAGTAACAACTTTTTCAATAATAAAGTGTTATGATTTTACTTATAAGGTAAAAATTGGATCATAAATGGAAAAGGAATGAAATTTTAGGCCATTTTTAATCCTAATTATCATATTTACATATTTTTAATATTTTTAAATAATATAATAAAATATTATTTCTCCTAAAATATTAATAATTTCATTTTTTACACTATTCAATTAATTTGACATCGATAACACCAATATAGTAGTTTAATTTGAATATAAAACTCTCACACATTATTTGTATGTTATAATTATATATAAAATTCTAGTGGAACTATAAGTCACCTAAAATATATTACTTTTATAGTTTTCAAATTTATTATAATGATTTTTATACTAGTTTCACAAGCACTGTGTTGGTGTTCTATAAATATTTAAAGTAATTATTTCCTATATAAAAATTATAAATAAATTAATATAATAAAAAATAATTATATTATATTTAAAATAAATATTTATAACTGATCATATCCTCTATTTACCCATATGTAAAAAAATAGGGATATTAAAGTCAATAGAGACATTTTGGAATTTTCATCGCTTAAAATAATATAAATTCCATTATCAAAGGAAAACAGAACAATATATCCATAAATTTTAATTTAGGAGTTATATGGTATAATTTATCCTATTAAATGGGATTAAGTTAGGTTTTGGGTTGATTTTGAGACTTAATTTTATGGTTTTAACCCTTTTTACTCATTTTACACTTACAAAGGTGAGAAATTTTTACCACAATTGTTATTAATAATGACCAAAAATAAAAGAGAACTATTTACCAAATTTGAACCACATAATTACAAATATTTTTACATTTTTCAATATTCAATTAATATAAGTTTAATAAAATAATTTTAATATAAATGCATAAAATGCGATGAAACAATGTTTTTAGAAAAACACGTTTTAAGTATAAAAATTACTTATATCAAAATCTTGAACATTTTTGGAATTAATTATATTATTATCAATAAAATGAATCGTATTTAACTTTAATAAAAAATGAAAAAATATAATGGGTCTTTTAAATCTAATGAATCGAAATGATTGTATTTGAAAAAACAATATTTTTTACTATTCCCTAAAAAAACAAGTATTTTAGAAATATCTCAAAATTTCACCATAAGTTAATTTTGAAATGATGATTTTAAAAATTGAATTAATTTGAGAAAATTAAATTTATAAAATTTTATAATTTAGGTTTTAATTTCATTCTTGATTAAAACTATGTGTATTTTACTATTGTTTCCTTAGAAAGAAAATCCTACTATAATTGAAACTCGGGTGTTGTAAAAAATATATATACTTACAAAAGTTTACATAATTTTTATTCCTCAATTAATATTAATCAATTTTACATAAAATATCATTTTAACTAATATTTTCCAATTAACCTTTGTTCCTATAATGTTCCCAAAAATAAAATAAACTTATTCCAAAATAACTTTAACCACCAAATCACTAAATCTCTTTATAATCCCATAGTTATATATATATATATATATAATAATAAAATATATGTTCCAAAAAAATATAATAACCATTTAAACCAATTAAAAATAATTACCTCAATAGAAAATTCCATAATAATCTAAATAGTTATATTTACTTTAATCATGAATTGTTCCTAAAACCCATTATACATCTCCCAAAATATCATTAATCACCATTGAATAAAATCATATAAGATCTCAGAAGGGTACATATACTTTTGAACTTATAAAATTTCTTAAATATTATTTATACTTGAATAAAATACCACTACATCATCAATATTTAAACTATATATGTAGACACTTCAATCATTCAATATCTTTCATAAAAATTTAACCAGAATTTTCTATCATATTTCATAATACTTACTTTCAACAAAAAAATGAATCATGTTCCCCCCATTGGCAGCTAGGGTGGCAAGGGGATGGGATGTAGGGTGATCATGGGGTTGAGTCCCCAGCCTATTTTCTATTTTAAAATTTGTAATATAATGGACCCACCTTTAAAAATATATGAATCATGTCCAAAGATTCATTAATCATAATCTAATCATTTTTCCTACTTTAAACATAAGAAACTGTTAAAATAATTCATACCGTTTATATGTTGTTGTCATTTTCTTCATCTTCATCATATGAACTTGTTAAAACTTATTAGTATTATATTTTTTACTCCTTTCATGAGCTTTCCTCCTAGGAAAATAATTTCATAATTCTCAAACTCCCCACCTTTAAAACATTCAATTGATACCTTAGGAAGAACATTATTCCCTTCTATTTTGTTAACTAAACTCTTCATTTTTTCCTTAGTATTTTATCTCTCTATTCCATATTTCAGAACATATGAGACATATTTTTGTTCCTTTAAGTCATTTTTTGAGTTTATATTTCTACATTCTTAACATGTAGGAAGTTGAATCTTTTTACCTGTATGATCATTATCATTTAAACTTTCATGAAATTCCATTTTTCTATTATTTGGTGTGTTTTAAAACTCACCTAGGTTCATTTTATTAATCATAACTTTAGATATTTGGTTTGGAATAACCTTAAGAGTTTTCACTCCAACTTTTTTCCTGTTTGGTTACTTTTTTAGACAACCAACACATTGTCCTTCACAAACAATGTTAACTTAGTTCTTATAGGTTCTATCTATTTACTAAAACAAAAAATATTTGGTGTGAGTATATTAAATAAATTGATAATAAACTATCTTATAAATAGGATAAATATTAAGATATCCTTAAACATGTCATATTTTATTCAACTCTTTTAATTCATCAAAAAATAACCATATTTTTCAATAAAATATTAACCTTTGAGGTTATAGATGAATTTTAACTTAGGACTGAAAATCATTATATTAACCCTTGAAGTTTTCTAAATATTTTAAATTAAACACATATAATAAAATAAAACCCTAAAAATGTTAATAAGCCCTAAATTGATACTAACTACAACATCCCAGACTCGCACATCTTGAATCTGGTGCTAAAAAATATTCTTTACATACTGGCTTTGATACCAACTCAAGTGACCCAATTTTAACCTTCCATAATTACAAAATCTAAGCCATGATAGTGTTACTTTCATATAAAAGTGATTTTTTAGTTTATAGAGTTAGATAATTAGGAAATAGATTACATAAAATGACCTATATATTTCTCACCCAATAGACATGTTCCCGCTATACACATATTTTCTTATTCCATAATAAGCCTTTAACATTTTCCACAAAACTCTCTACACAAGATACCATTCAGGATATATCACATGCATTACTCTTCTTTATAACCTAATGAAATGTAAATTTAATAAAGGGTGATCTTAAACACTCAGTAAGTGAAATAATACTGTATAAGATATCATGAATACATAAGGCATAAACAATATGGAAGTGGGAATAACAAACAAATATGTCATATAATAAAAAACATGATCAGAAAATATATCCAATTATAGTAATGTAAATAATCACCTATAAAAAATAATTAATTATATAATTATGGAATGAATAATATCATAGATCATAATCTTACCACCAATGCCTTTTACCAAGGCATCATAAGCATACCATTAAGGACTCATTCCCTAAAATCATAAATAATTGGGTAGGCATAAACTAAATACCTAGGCTATTTTCTCTCATAAGGCCTACTGAGGAATTGAGGGGCCATAAAATATCATGAACCACATATAACTAAATAAGACCAATACAGTCAACCTATGAAATAAATTCAATATATTACATAATAAATGTGACTTATTTATGAAATTTTTTATTATAAAATTAGCATACTAAATGTAAATATTTCCCTAATGTATAATTAATATACCTTATCAGTCAATAATCATCTCTATAGAACTAAAAATTATGAAAATTATTAATATTTACCATGTCAATAAAAGATATATCTTTCCTGGTAAACACCCACAATCTAATTTATGTGAAATATAGTTTTTACACCATATAGATTAATAGGTATATGGATAAGTCAGTACTAGAAATGATATAGAATATATTGATGATAATAAAGAAAATAGACATGAATGAGACCATAACTTTTACAGAAATTAAGATGTTGTGTTAAATAAATATATTTTGTGAGATGAAGAGGAAAATGGAAGTGAAACTTATAAAAGAAAATTCTCTTAAATTTTTAGTAACATTATTAAAAAAATGAAATTACAAATGACTTCTAAAACTATTTTCATGAGATTTCAGAAATAATTTTAATAAATTACTTATAAAATAATCAATATTAATATAATAATGAAATTAAACTATACATAAGTTATAAAATGTTGATTAGAATATAAAAATATGTACTAATTGAGTGAAATCCCTTTCTAAAAAATTTATGAAAACAATAACCTTTTCCTTTGAAAAATTAATAGAATAATGAAAATTGGTATTACTTTATAAATCTATAAAAACATGTAAAATAATATAAATCGTGATGAAGGTTCAAGTAGATAGGAAAATCAATTCATGCTAAAAATGTTTCAAAATATATTCTTTTCAAACTTTTTTTTAGAAAGTAAAATATGACTTGTTTGAAAAACATTAAAAAGATTTATTTTAAATTTTTGAAATGAAATTAAAAGTTAAAAAAATCCTTTTATAAATAATTTAATTATAAAAAACATTTTAAATCAAAATAAATAATATAGATAAATTATAGAAATTTTCTTGGCCAAAAAGGAGAAATAATGTTAGGTTTTATTATAGACATTGTCTCGATTAATTTGAGTACCAAAAACAGGAAAATGGAAAGATTTATTGAAAACACCATAAATAACCATTGGACCAGAAAATATTTGGGATTTAATAGAGAAACGACATATAATTTCCCTCAATAATATTTAAGCATAAACAATCCAGATTAATAATGAGATTGAAACATGAACCTCAAAATATTTGGTGATTTTTTAATAAAATTCCATAGAAAGTTTGAAGATTCTATGGTTCTATAAATACCATGAATTAAATAAAGTATTTTTTTCAATATAAATTCATGGATAATTAATTACACCACAGAAAATAAATCATGGTTCTCAATATGAAACATTTCTCAAGGAATCAAAATTGTGATCAAGAACCCATATAGATTTTATAACACTTGAATCAAAGCCTCTTGGAAGAGAAAAATTTAAATGGAACATTTATTACAATTATTAAAGAGTGTATCATGATATAATATTTCAAATAGTTAGAATTTAAACCATATAATGAAAATAGGAGTGTAATTCAAAATATGTCTCAAAGAAGGCAGATTTAAATAAGAAACCCTTACCTTGGATCCCCGCTTAATCAGATACATTCAAACCTATAATATAATAAATTTATATTTATTAATAAACTATATTATATCAATATATATATATATATATATAATTTGATATCATTTATTCATAACTTCTTTTTATTAATTATCTCATAATTCTTTATTGAAATCAATTATTTAAGTGTTAAATGTTTTTTTCTCATAAATGTTTTTATTTAGGGGTTTTTTGTATTTAAAACTTGGTCATGGTTTAATCACTTAAATAATAAAAATCATTTAATATATATAATATTTAGTCATTAAATAAACATTTACAACCATCCATATATGGTGATTATGAAAAATGAATTACTTCACTTCTTGGAGGTAGCAGTCCTCACATACGCACGAGCGATGTTTTTATTTTTAAATGGATGGAAATAAAAGAAGGTAGATATTTATTTATAATTATAGAACCTTAATTATTTAATAAATAAAATATATATTCACTAATTCCATTTTTATAAATAGTCATTTGATGAGGTTATGAAAAATTAAATACATCACTTCGTGGAGGTAGTAGTCTACATGTATGTATGAGCGAAAATTTCATTTTCTATAAGATGGAAAGGAGGTATAAAATAGTTTTTCCATAAACATAATAAAATTTAATTATATTAAATATACTAATTTAATTATATTAGTAATATTATTTTATATTTTATTTTAGTATAATAATAAAAAAAACATGAAATAATTCGGTGAAGGCTTATAACACCTCATGGACATCTTTCTTTGGATTACACATTAAGGATTCAGGGATGAGTATTTTGGGAATACCAAAAACTCTGGTTCAAGTATAAATGTGTTTTTATGGTATTTAGGTATATTTTTATAGATTTAATAGAACATTAGATGTGTGTAAAAGTGATTAGATTATTTTTCCTTCTACAAAAGAGGGGAGTAGAACATTTGTAAAAATTAAAAACAGAAAAATATAATAAATTAATTTATCATGGAAATTTTATCCAATTTAGTAAAATTTAAAATATATTACAATTTAAGGTCTAAAATTTCTTAATAAATCACATTTAGACAAGTTTTATATATATTTAAATCAGTATCTATAAATTTAACCACTCATTAACCCTTTTAACCTTTATCGTGGTGATATTACCAAATTAGAAAATAATGATCCAAAATATATAATCCATTTTATAATATTTAATTTCTATAATTGGAAAAAATTACTTTTAATATAAATTCACAAAACACAATGAAAACTATTTTTAGAAAAATTCCATTTTAATCATAAAAATCATTTTATGCCAAAATCATGTATAATTTTAATTAAAATTGAATTAGTTAGATTATTTTTAATAAAATGAAACTTATTTTACTTTAAAACAAAACCAAAATATAATATAACCTTGATAATACATTATTAAAAGTGAATAGCTAAAATAATTTTCATTTACATAAAAACATTACATAGATTTCCAAAATGTCAGAGAATTATAAGATCAAAAATATATTTTAAAATTAATTATATTATTTTTTAAATATTTATTTTTTCTATAAAAAAGTTTTTTTAAACTTTCAATTCATTATCATATCATGATAATTTAAGAAAGGTTACGATATTTGTAAAATCGGTATTTTTTTACTATTCACCCAATAATCAATTACTTTAGGAAAATACCAAAATTTCACTCTAAATTTTTTTTGATATTCTAAATTAAAAAATTATTTTAATTTCATAAAATTAAATTTCTAAAATTCACAAATTTATCTTTTAATTGAAAATAAACATTTTAAGAAATTTCTTTTAGATAAAATGACCTTTTTAAAATTCAAGTGCTCATAATCTTATTTCATATCAATTTTTAATTAATTGAGTGTGGATTTACTTTTTAAAATATTTAATTCCTTTAAAAGTGATCAATTTATTAAAATACATCACAATTGAAAAATAATTCTTTGAAAAATACACTTTTTAACATTGAATTATTTTAATAATATCATATTAATTGTTTATTTTATAATTACTAAATTTTATCAATCAAAATAATATACATTAATTTAAGTATCATAATTGATTACAATATATATATATTTAATAAAATTTTATTGTAATATGTTGTAAATCATTTTATTTTGGTGTTTGATGTAACATAGTCTATCAAATATTGTATTATTTAAAGGAGAATTTCATATTGAAATCTTAGAGTGTTGCATGACGTCTCTAATGATAGGTTTCAAATTATAAAATAACACATGTTCAATAGAGTGGAATAGAAACCCCGAATACCAAAGATCACTATTCAATGAAAACTAAAACCACATATTCTATTAAGGAAGAATACATACCTTTCACTGTAAATAGTCGAACCTCCTTTTTCAAATAATGTTCTTGATGAAGATAACTAGGAATATTCAAAGGACTCTTTCTTATGATTTGTATATATGGGATGGTTGAATAACCCAATTTTTGTATTGAACCCTCCTTCGCACCATGATATTATAGTATCTCTTGAGGATAATTAAAAATATAGAAGAAGGATTTTGCAAGGAGAATCGATAGGAGGCTATGACAACTCAAACTATCATCTCAATGGAGACTTCCATCTTATATATTCTTCAAGGAAACTCCCTATGTATTCATGCATTTACTCAAACATTACTTAACATTCGATTAATGCATGTCACTTTAACTCTTTTAAACCGCTCTACCGACATGTATTTACCATATAAACAAATTTTTGATTCTCCCATGAATATCATTTATTAATAATCATTGTATAAAATATAATAATGTTAAATATTATTATTTGACTACCTTAATAACCATATGATTCCATGGTTATTATAAAATATGAATCATGAAATTACGATATGCATGTGTGTTATGCTATTACAAGCTAAGATAGTGGTAATATGTTATCACCATGTCATACTAAATGATACGCCCAAACTAAGAAATGATACATTCCTTAGTTTATATTTATCATACCATACAACATATAAATAACATACACTATTATAGTAGCATATATATTTATGGATTTAAGAAACAAATCCATCGATATCACATTTTCACTAAAGCCTCATAGACATAGTGACATTTTACCTTATATTTTATCATGTACAATAACTTATAAAACCATATTCAGAATAGCTTTTAGATATCTTCTAAAATACAATGTGAATTTATCATAAATTTCATTATGTATCACACCATATGCAATGCCTTTTAAATATCAATTTAAAATTACTTTTTGA
The DNA here is from genome assembly GCA_963277665.1 of Viscum album. Lineage (NCBI taxonomy): Eukaryota > Viridiplantae > Streptophyta > Magnoliopsida > Santalales > Viscaceae > Viscum > Viscum album. The sequence continues at coordinate 1,531,724,072 of OY728152.1, read as the reverse complement.
TAAACTCTAAAACACCTTTAGATCGTCTCTCTATGTTTCATAAAACACAATCTTCATTCATTCAACCACAATGTGTGACCCCAGGGGAATTTTTAGTGTTGATAATAAATATGAATTCCAAAATACAAAAATGTAATAAAATATTAGACTCTATCCAATAATCAATTATACTCAAGTTATAAATGGATTTGGAATGATCTTCATCAAACACATGTATCTCTATACCTATTTTCACAAAATATATCATAAAAAGTATACATTTTCATAAGTTTATTTTGTCCAGGACATCGAATAACCATATCAAATTGAAGGTATAAATCATGTATAGCCACAGATATGTTCTTGATTTATTGAGTATAGATTGACCATGTTGATGGATACATCATGTGTAATTCATCTAATTTTAGGATGACATCACATGCCCCTCACCAAAATAAATAATCACATCATATTTACCTTATTTAGGTATGCCAATAAACGTCATCATTCTATATCAGTTGAGGTCCAAGATGTCATACTCATCATACAAGAGTAAAAATCCTATCTTGGTTTTTCCTTTACCAATGACATGATCAGGAACATACCCAACCACCCTATATTAAATAATCCTAAATGAATTCATAATAAAGTTATCAATGTATAAATATTCTCATGATATGTATCTTTCTAAACTAAGGTATGGGGAAATCCCAATATGAAACATGCACCCATAGTATACTAAATAAATAGTGTTTGAAATACCATGTTTTATGTTTGGGGTGATATGTAATTCAAATACCTTCTATGCCTCATGGGAATATTTTTTATCTCTACATGAAATCGTAATCATGATAACATTAACATTTCATCCCAATATATAATACTCAATTATGAACATTAGTTAGGGATAACCTGAAATCATACTTTGAGAGGTTAATTATCATTTCACTTCACATAATATATGAATCCAACATAAAAATAATGAAGAACTAGGCTCTTCCTTTTATATAAAATTATATATCTTATATTCATGAAACCCTTTAATAATAATTAACAAAACCCTAAAAACCTGTTGATCTAATCATATCCCATATAAAAAAACAACAGTCTCCTTATGTTTACTACTTATTTTCTATTTTTTAAACTCATTACATATCAATGTAATTCTTACCACATCTCTATATGAACATCTAATAAAACCCTACCATTAATCTCTATAATGGGAAACATCAATTAATAATGTTTTTTTTTTGAATAATAGTGAGACTTAGCTTCAAATTCCTAATGGCTAACTCTCTGAACATTATATTAATACTTATATACTTTATAGGATCATATGTTACAAGATTATTAACTTGTGTTTCTTACTTATAACTATTTATAATTTTATCACCATCATTATTTATTTTATTTAACTTTTTTGTTGATATCATTTAAGTAACTAAGTGTAACTATTTATATTATTTATTTAACAAAATATCCTAAAATATTTTAGGATATAAAGTGACATTCACTTTGTATTATGATTATTATAATACTATATTTTTTAAATTTTAATTTATCTATGTCCAAACATACTCTCATTAACTTCTTAGATACTATATTCTCTTTAAAAATTTCTGATAAGATACACTAAACTCATTTGTGTTTAAGAAATAACACTTATTTTATCTTATTGGGAATATTTAACATATATACTATTATATCCATGCCATATATGGAATATTATGTATTATGAGAAATATTTTGAAAATATTATTTTATTCATTAAATTATTCCACTAAAGGTTATTAATTACCTAAAATTTTATAAATTATTATATTTTAAATGAATAGTTCCTTACCAAATAAGTTATAGAAAAACATGCACTATTTTGATTATTTATGATAGTTATAGTTTGAAGGATTCAAAATACCATTAATAATCATAAGTTTTGATAATGTAGTAATTATACAATGACCATTAAGATTATTATATAAAGGGATATGATAAATTCCAATCCAAATGGATAAGAGAAGTTATGGCCCCAACCATTAAGATCATACCCTATGAATCCTGTTTATCATAGATTTTGAGAGAGATGGAATCTTTGGGATTTTTCCTTAACCAATCCCAAGATGATATTCAATTAATAACGTATGAGTGAAACCATTTATGGGATAATTCAAGCTCATTGATATTGAGGCCCAAACCATGTATGTTGAACCACCCTAATAAAATCTCACCATCGGACACCTTACCCTTATAGAATTTGCTGGTGTAACAAAGGGATATGTATCTAAAATATAACATTATGAATTTTTATATTTTATTTTTATAAAATAACGATTTTATTTATCCCTTTTTAATATTACTTTAGATAATGTGTTTTAATTATATTTTTATATGATGAAACACAAATCATATTTTTTTGGAAATATAAAATTTCAATCAAGACACTCTTTTTAATGAATTCAATATTTTTTAAATAAATTATTATCTAACAAAATATTATTATTAATTAATATTTATTAAATATAAATTATAATATAATTTTATGAAGACAAAAATAAATTGTATAAGGGTTATAAAATAGTTGTTGTTGAAAAAAACCAGTATTGTTCAATAAATGTGTATTTTTTATTTAAAAATATAAATTCACATATTGAGAAAATTTTAATGATAAAATATATATTATTTTTAAAATTGGAATATCAAAATTATCCAATGGTAATTTTTAAATAATTTTCAGAGATAATCAAATATTTTGGTCAAAATTAAATAATGTATAAATATATGGTGTGTATTGTGACATCATAAAAGATAAAAAGTGATATAATAAATACTATAAATAGTATCCACAATAAAAAAAAATTTTACAATAAAAGATAATATGTATTTTAGGTTATTTGATTATTTTTATTAACCTCTAATGAATCCTCAAAAACCTATATTATATTTTATGTTATTAAAACAATTTTGTTTGAAAACATGGCTCACTTCCACCTCACAAAGGGTATTATTTTAATGATATAAATTATTAAAATTATAAATGAAAACCTCTAAACTTTGATATAAATAATTGTAAAAAAAATGGTATGGTATGGGGTTTTTATTACTTTATTATATAGAGTCCAAAACCTATGTTTGGAAATTAATATATAATTTTCCTCTATTTTTTTATATAAACCCAGCCAACCTCCCATTACTATTCATTAAAAACGCCTAGGTCATGAAATTATTATAACATTACCTCTCTATATCCCTCACAATGTTCCCGAGAGCTATTAATAATCCCCTCCCAAGATTTATGAAGAACCCTCTCAAGGTAAGGGATCATCTCCTTCTCTACTTTATTCAAGAAACTCCTTTTAATTACACCCCTTTTCAATTCTTCATATTCGAATATGCTTTTATATATCCCTCTTACTTCCCTTAGAATTTCAAAATTTATGATATACCCTTATCACTCTCATTAATCCCTCCTAAGAATATTTAAGCACTCTTGTTATACTGCTGAAATTTACATACAATTTTTCATGCCAAAAAAAATGTGTCATGAATAGCCATACACATTTATACTAAAGGTTATTAACCTAAATGTTTCTTTCCTTAATTTATTGTGTAATTATATGTATGTATTTAATACTACTTAATGATGGGATTAATAGTGATTAAATAAATCCTTATGTTGTAAGATCTATGCGGAAAACTTATGCATGTACATGATATGAATACGATGGGTGGTCCAAGAATAATATAGCCCTTAAATGAATTAGGTAACGTTTTAGTATCATGATATGTTATGTATTGGATTAGAGAGTGAACATAATCCATTATTTTACTTTTTTCACTATGTTATTTTGACTTAGAAATTATCCTTGACTTGTGATTATGTTGTGTTTTATGTTGTTTCCACATTCCCATGTTGCCTTTATGTTATCATGTTAATCATGACTCACTATTAATATTTGTGGTTATTTCCCCTTTTATATTACCTTGATATTCCTCTTAGACAATTTTCACTAATTTACCTTATGTTATGTTTTTTTATTACCTTACTGAGAATTATATCTCACCCCTTTCTTATATTCATCCCGAGGTTATCTCATACAGTTTTAGAATATCCGTAGAATATATGTTTATGTTGTGAAGTTTTAAATACTTTTTTGTAATTATTTTTCAATTTTTTTGTGTTATATACATAATTACCCAAATACACCGGGTCTCATGATCATATAGGATTTTATTAAGTGTATATTTATTTAATAAATAATGAAATGAAGTGTATTAAACATCTGGGTCATCATAGTTGGTATCAGAGAAAAGTGTAGTTATTTTTGGGATTAGGATTAGAAATATCGAAATAAAATTTTTGAGATAAGACCAAACATATAAAAACATCCCCAAATTTTTTGAAAATTATATAGTAAGTGGTTTCTAAGAGAATAAATCCTTGTTTTGATATCACGAGTGAATGTGGCTTTAACATAGAGTTGCTTAGGGGTAATAGCCCCGAAAAGGGTGAATTGAGATGGACTCGATCATTACCCGGTGCATGAAAATGAATCATGTTTCACACCTGTTTGAGCACTCCTAGGGATATGATTTGTTAAATTCGTTAGCTATTTACGAACCACTATTAAGGGAACTAAATGGCCTTAATATTTTATGTTAGGAAATAGATCATGGATAACTTAGATTGAAAACCTATAAATTCATATGTTAAATAATATATTTCATTTATGATTTATCCCTTTAATTTTCATGAATTCCTATTTATTTCATTGATAGTTTAAAAATTATCATTCTTAATTTTCCCTTTATTATATTATATGGTTGGAAATAGGAGAAACTGAGGCAACAACCAAAGTGAGGGGCGATTTTATGACTATCTAGATGATATTCCCAGAAATATGAGGGTAGTAATCATGAACTTTGTGATAATACCTTCTCATTTAACACATGTTTTTAAATAATACATTAATTATGAGGAAAACCCAAATCCCTTTAAGAAAGAGAAAGTTTCTATTGAGACCTTTATGTGACAAAGGCCTATGAATATCAATGGATCTTCTAATCTCTTAAACAAAGAGAAATATATCAAATCCATTTAAAATATTGTTTCAATACATTAATTCTATTAGTAAAATAAGGTAGTGTTTTTTATTTACCAAATGTTGCTGGAAGGTAATAAATTGTGGATGTTGATCAAAAATAAGAATCCTGAAGTACAGGTAGAAGTGATGGAGTAGAAAGAATTTTGGAAAATGTTTTCTTAAAATCCTATAACTATCTAATTGAAAATGGAGAGATACTTCTTTAGCCTCAATAAAAATTATAATTAATCTATTGAGTCATATAAGGAAAGCTTCAAAAATATTTCAGGATACGCTTCCATATTTTTTTATTACCCCTCAAAATAAAGTTGACCACTTATTTTGTGGGCTAAAACTGAGTCTATGAAATTCTTTATCTATTCGATACTTTGATGGCTATGAGTAAATTTTATGATGTTCTATAAAATTTGAGATATATATCATCGAATCTTAGGGGTCACATGGGTCTAGATATAAGAAACCGATAATGGAATTTAATTTTGTAAGAGCTATGGATAAGTATCAATGGGGAATAAATTCTAACATCATACTTTTCAAAAGTGTGAGAAGAAGAATCATTTAAACTTACTGATGAGGAAAAGGAAATTTTTAAGGTGTGGGAAGGAAGAAAACCTAGCTATAAATTTCTAATGGTATAACCCCACTAATATGATAGAGGAAAGGAACACTCCAATCAACCTTCAGCCTCTTGTCTAATGTTTTAACTATAAGTAACAAGGAAACTATGTGAGCCAATTTACTAATCTAGGGGTTGTCAACGATAATTAATGATAACAAACTCTAATTCCTAGAGATAAAGGGGAAGATTATGTTATTACATCTAATGATCAGTGTCCTGACAATGAAGTGGTTACAATTATACTAGTTATTCATTCAAATATCTAGAATTTTCTATTTTATTCTAATTATATGCATTATTTCATATCACACAAGTTAAGTATAACTATACAAACACCGCCTCAAATCATGGAAGTTTAGATATTTATGAAGATGTAAAAGGGTTAAATTATTTAATCCCAAGCATATAAATTATCCCATATCCAATTTTTTGGATAGAATTTCCCTATGAACCTTATGATACTTCCCTTATCATAATTTTATGTTATTATGAGAATGTATTAGATTTCCTTGTATAGAGCTAGCATAAATTGTCCAGATAAATAAATCACCCTTCATACCACAAATTGTTTCTAATTCTATACAAGTTTAAATAAGAGGATGAATCGTATTTGGTACCAAAATATCAAGCATGGATATTATTTTCATGAGGAAAATTATATCAAGATCAAATTATTGATTCTAAAGAAAAGATCATTCTTGATGACATGCCCACTGTAAGGTAATTCATAGATGTATTTCCTGAAGAATATCATGGTCTTCCACTTAGTTGTGATGTTGATTTCATAATCCAGACCATACCCAAATATTTTTTAATATCCAAGAAACCTTATAGAATGGATGTTGTTGAACTATAAGTGATAAAGAAGCAACTGCAAGAGAATCTAGATAATGGGTTTATAAACCCAAGTTCTTTACTATGGGGTCCAACATTCCTCTTCATCAAGAAGAAGGATGAGCCGATCTCTCTCTACATTGATTATCATGATCTCAATAAGATCATGTTATAGAAAAGGTATCCTCTTCCACTGATTAATGAATTGTTTGATCAGCTAAATAGAGAACAATACTTATCTAAGGTGGATCTTTGGTGAGGATATTACTAAGTAAATGTGAATAATGGGGATATCTCCAAGACTACTTTTTATACAAGTTACGGGAATTATGAGTTTAAAATGATTCCTTTTGGACTCATTAATCTTTAGAAATATTCATTGACTTTATTAATATAGTCTTTAGGGATTAACTTTAAAAAATTCTTGTAGTTTTATAGATGATATTCATATCTACTCTAAAAGTAGGGAGGGACATGAGAAGAATTTAAATATTGTACTAATGGCCATATAAAAGAAAATTTTATATGCAATTTATAGTAAGTGTAAATTTTGGTTGGAGCAAGTAACTTTTATGGGGCATCTTATCATCATAAAATATATATATATGGATCCTTCAAAAACCAAGGCAATTGAAGGATGGCCAAGACCATCACCTATGAAATAAATCCATAGTTTCCTTGGATTAATTGGGTACTATGTTTATTTTTAAGAAACTTCGCATGATTTTTAATCCCACTAACCAAGATAACTCATAATAGTTTCAAGTTATCCTAGACCAATCAATGTGAAGAGATATTTAAAGAACTATAGAAGAGGTTATTCATTGTACATGTTCTTACATTACCCATAAGTGGGGAAGGATTTGTGATTTATAGTGATTTATCTAAAAACAACATTGGTTTTGTACTCATGAAAAATGATAAATTGATAGCCTATGCCTCCCAGTAATTAAATATCCCTGAGAATAAATACCCAATACTCGATTTAGAATTGGCTCTACTGATCATCACATTAATGATTTAGAAACATTATCCATATATGGAAAAGTGTGACATATATACGAATAAAAAACCTCAAGTATATATTCACACAAAAGAAGATTAATATGCATCCATGAATGTGCTTAGAACTAATTAAGTATTATTATTGTTCAATACATTACCATCCCAGTAAAGAGAAAAAAGTTGAAGATGCTTTGAGTAGAAAGGATCCTACAACACTACACATGATTAGGATTACAATGGATCTAATCTTCTAGGACATTCAAAGGATAGAAATAGGAATATTAAGAGGGTTTTTATCCTTACTTTCTCAAATAAATTCTCATCCATCTCTTTTTGAGAAGATCATGGAGTTCTATAAAGATGATCAGTTTCTAAAGAAGAAGGTAGCGAATGTTTCAGAGTTCATGTTTACTGAAGATGGAGTTAAAAGGCTTGGAACCCAAATGTGTGTTCAATAAAAAATAGACCTAAATAAGAAAATATTGGATGATTTTTATAGATTATTCTTCTTTATTCATCCAAGAATCACACCTCCATCTAATGGGTAAAGAGCATACTGTTTCTATGGATAGCGAACTACTACCTAACAAAAAAATGATAGTTCAATCTTCTCCTACCCCTATTATGGTGTCCATTAAGATGGTACTATATTTACATTTGATATATATTAATTTATATTGTCTCTATACTTCTGTATTTTTCATTTATATCATACCTTTATGGTTTCCATAATGGGTAAATATGATAATTTCATTTGTGGAGGTGCGGACTACCTCCCCCTCAAAGTGATATGACTCGTTGATGCCATACGTGGAACATATAAAGTATGGAGTTTTTGAAATTATATATGATATTATACTGGAATTATAATATATCTATGTATCATTAAGTTTTCATTCCATTAAATATGAAATAGAAATGAGAGTAGCATTCATGCGTACGTACGGCTTACCATCTCCATGAACGGTGAATTTCATTTCTTACATCCAAATGTTATTTACAATTACAAATACATATATATTGGATATATATGATATATATGATATCTAAATCATGAATATCATTCTGTAGATAATGTAATTTTGACCACATGAACAACTTGTAATTATAAGAAGTTCATTTTTTACTCAAGTACGAAATATCAACAAAATGACCCTTATTAAATTAAATGATTGAATAATGTTTATTACATGGAAATAAGTGATATAAAAGGAATAATAAACCTGAAAAAAATTATTAATCAAGTACAAATTAACTTTAGTTAATTATACCAGAGATTAAATAACGAACGAGTCAAGTCAGACATGAGGTAAGGGACATCGTCTCAATCTCCTTTCATTGAGGAGTTTTGTGTTTTATACACGGCTTCCTTTTATCTGGTGTATAAACACCTTTTACTTTTCATTTCATTCAAAGGGAATCTTTTTCTACGAGGCATTTTACAAAATGAAAAAAATATTTCTTTTTAACGTAAGCAGTGACAATGACCTTTTATGCCGACGTGAGTATTATTTGATCTTTGGCTTCCTTAACAAGTCGTAATGTTTTTAAAAGGAAAATAAATATCATATACTCTTTTATGTATTTTGTTATTGAAAAAGGTTTTGATAATGTATTTGTTATGTCAATATATTTTAATGATATATTGTGACTGAAATGTCGAAAATTTATCTTTCCTTTATGTTTGTTTTATGTGATATGAATATGTTATGGTTATTGGGAATTGTTTACGTATACGGGTGGTTCCATGATAAACATAGGGTGGGGAGCCCAAGATAGCTCTCAAATGCATTGGGTAATGTGGATGAGGTAAACGTTAAAGTTTCTCATAAGAGATTTAGGGAATAAATTGTGATGGGTAATCCAAATGTAACTCCCTCCATAGTTGTGAAAGCTATAATGTAAGTATGTTATGGATGCCACAACTTACCATTAAGATTTGTGTTTTCTATGTTTTATTCATAAATCTTATGATTTCCTGAGGTATGTTAAAAAGCTTATGTTTTGATGGAATAATGTTTTATTTCTTTATTTTATAACCCTTACTAAGATTTTTTTTCTCATCCCAAGTTTTTGAAATATTTTTCACAGGACTTAAAGATGAATAGGGTCAAGGATGGGATCAAGGAAAAGTCATGTTTTCTAAAACATGGATCCAGACATGACTCTTTTTTTCAAGAGTTTTTATTTTATGAAATAAATGGATACTGAGTAGAAGTGTCTACTTTGTATTATTTGAGATTTAATGTAACAGTTATGGCCTAATTCTCTAAAACTATAAACCTTAAAAGATCCTTAATGTGAATTATTAACTTAATTCAAGATTATATAATGTTATAAATTTGGGTATTTATAGTTGGTATCAAAGTTCGGTTCAGACGACTTTAGAAGCTAGGATATTGTTAAATTAATATCCATAAATTATTTTTAATTTATGGTAAGATTAAAATGATATTTCATTTACAGATTACCTTGTTGCTTTCCCTAATATATTTCTAGGTACAAGATGGTTTTCCATATAGGAAATAGGGAAGCTATGACGGGATGACATTAAGGGGAAGACAGCCTTCTAAATCAGCAACCGGAGATGGTCAGAATCAGAAGTGAACATTTAGTTACAGTGATGGCACAGTTGACTCAGGCTATAAATGGTGGTGGTATCCATGAAGGAGATCATCCAGATCAACCACAAAGGAACAAGTCAGTAGTGGATCATTTCACGAGGCAACATCCCCCATCATTTAGAGGATCATCTGACCATGTGCTAGCAGAAGTGTGGATTAAATCACTGGAAAATATTTTTGATGTCATGGGGTGTTCAGAACATCAAAAGGTCAGTCTTTGTGTTTACTATTTTGAAGGTGAAGTTGACCAGTGGTGGTCGATTGTAAAAAATATCAGGGATAGTGAGGAGATTGATGCTCTTGATTGGGATGAATTCTAAGGTATGTTTCTTGAGAAATATTTTCCTAAGTTGGTTCATATTAGGAGGGAAAAACAATTCCTAGAATTGATGTAGGAGGATGACTCAGTGGCTGCTTGTGAAGAAAAATTCACTCAACTGGCAAGGTATTCTCCAAATTTCATACGAGATCTTGATAGTAAAATCAACCGTTTTTACTCAAGATTAATGCTAAAGTATCTAAGGGATTTAGCATCTCGTGAGTTCAAAATTTATGAAAATAAATTTCGATGTTTGGAGAAGTTAGAAATGTAGTATTTCAATGATCAGGTGTTCTTTTAAAAACAACAAAATAAGAGGCCGAGGTTTCATACGAAAGGGAATAGATCTTCAAAAAAGTCTAATGGTAAGAAACATAAGTTTTTGAGTTTGTGAAAATTGTGTTAAAAAGAAAGCTGGAGAATGTCTTTTGAATTCTGTTAAGTTCTACTAATGTGATAAAATGGGACATAGGGCTCATAAGTACACTAAAAAAGATCAGGGTAGTGGTAAGACAAAATCTGATTCACAATTAGAAAAATGTTTTAAGTGCAATAAAATGCGTCATTATGAAAATGAGTGTCCAATGAAGAACTCAACTGAGGGAAAGCATCTAGAATGCATGTAGAAAGTGGTGGTGAAATCCTTTGAAACTACCTCAGTAGATGTTGGTCTATAAAATGAAGTAGTATCAGGTACACTATTTGTTTGTTCAGATTATACCAATGTTTTGTTTGATTCAAGGTCTACACATTTGTTCATTTCTGAGAAGTTTTCTAGTAAATTGGGAATTCTATGTCAAGATATTAATCCTGAACTTTTGGTAAAAACACCAGGAGGAAATGTTGAGACAAAAATAAATTATAAGAACATTCCTGTCCTTGTGGGCGCAAATAATCTACCTAAAAACCTTATTGTTTTTCCTCTTGTATAGTTTAATGTTATTTTGGGTATGGATTGGATTTCTATTTTCATTCTAATATTTACTGTAGAGATAAAAATGTTTCTTTTCAGAAATATTTTCAGCTTCAGTACAAAGAATGAACTCTTACTTTTGATAATATATCAGGAGACTAAGAAACCATTAAAAGATAGAAATGAATGTTACCTATAACATATTATTGAAAACAAAGGAACTGTTCAGATTAATGATGTGTCAGTAGTAAATGAGTACCTTGATGTTTTTTCTGATGAGTTGGTCGGTATTATACTAGATTGAGAAGTTGAATTTGCTATTGACTTAGTTCCGGATGCTAACTAAATTAAAAAACCCCTTATCGAATGGATTAAATTAAACTTTTAGAGTTAAAGAATTAATTGCATGAGTTTTTAGATAAAGGTTTCATTCGACCATGCACATTAAAATGGGGCGCTACTATCTTGTTTATTAAAAAAATGGTTCAATGAGACTTATTATTGATTATAGATCATTGAATAACATCACTGTTAAGAAAAATTATCCTTTTCCTTATATCAATGATTTTTTTGATCAGATCTAGGGAGATAAATATTTTTCGAAGATTGATTTGAGGTCCGCGTACCATCAGTTGAATGTATAGGAAGAAGACATTCTGAAGACCGTGTTTTATACTAGATATGGCTATTATGAATTTGGGGTTATGCCTTTTGGTTTAACCAATGCACCTGCTATATTCATGGATCTTATGAATATAATTTTTTGTGAGTTCTTAGATAAGTTTTTGGTTGTGCTCATTGATGATATTTTGGTTTATTCTAAAAGCAATGAGGAGCATGAAAGTCATTTAATGGTTTCCTTGAAAACTTTAAAAGAAAAGAAACTGTTTGGGAAATTTAAAAAGTGTGAGTTTTGGATACAAAAAAATTCATTCCCTGGTCACATTGTTTCAAAAAATTGCATAATTGTTGATCCTACTAAAACAAAAGTTGTTGATTAATGGCCAATACCCATAAATATAACTATGATCCGTAGTTTTCTTGGTTTAGCTGGTTATTATCGGAGGTTTGTTAATAATCTTCAACGGTTATCCAGCCCAATGACTAAGTTAATTTGAAAAGGTGTTAAGTTCATCCGGACTAAATAATGTGATGATTGTTTTCAAGAATTGAAAAGAATATTGGTGAATGCTCAAGTTTTGGCACATCCATCCAGAAATAGTGTGTTTTTTATCTACAGTGATTCTTTGTTGAAAGGACATGGTTGTGTCCTTATGTATAATGATTAGGTAATTGCTTATGCTTCACGTCATTTGAAACATCGTTAGTTAAATTACCCTACACATGATTTGGAATTAGCTATTGTTTTTTTATTTAAAAATTTGGAGGCATCATTAGTATGGAGTAAATTGTGAAATATATATTGACCACAAAAGTTTAAAGTATATATTCACTCAAAAAGAATTACACATGAGATGGAGGAGATGGATAGAATTAATCAAGGATTATCATTGCATGATTCATTACCATCTCGGAAAGGAAAATAAAGTGGCTGATGTTTTGAGTCGAAAAATTAATGCTACATTAACCATGTTACATTTGGAACAAGTCCCTTTGATTAATGATTTGAGGAACTTTTCCATAGAATTTATTGGTGAAGGAAATTCCTCTATTTTTTTTGTGTTAGTGAAATAAACTCTATCAGATAGAATTAATCAAGCACAGAAGGAAGATAGTGAGTCTCAGAAAAAGGTAGAGTTGGTTCAGAAGGGTAAGTTGCTTGATTTTAACCTTGATAATGATTATGTTTTGAGATTTGGTAAGATATTATGTGTGCCTTGTGATTCACAGTTAAAGAAAGAGTTATTATGTGAAGCTCATAGTTCTCCATTTTCAGTTCATCTTGGTAATACTAAGATGTACAGAGATCTTTTGGACTATTACTGGTGGGATGGAATGAAAAGAGATATTTCTAATTTTACTATGAAGTGTTTGAATTGTCATCAAGTTAAAGCAGAGTAGTAGTTACCAAAAGGGATGCTTCAGCCTTTACCAATGCCAAAGTGTAAATGGGAAAATATATTCATGGACATTGTTGTGGTGTTACTAAAGACATCTCGAGGTAATAATGTAATTTGGGTCATTGTTGATCGATTGAATAAATCTTCTCATTTACTTCCTATTCAAGATACTTTGTCTCTAGATCAATTTTTTTGGTTGTATGTTAAAGAGATATTTAGGTTTCATGGAGTTCCCCTCTCCACTGTATCTGATCATGATCACATGTTTACTTCTAACATATGGAAAGGCCTTCAGAATGTTTTGGGTACTGAATTAAATTTTAGTACAACTCTTCATCTTCAATATGATGGATATTCAGAACGAACAATTCAGACCTTGGAGGATATGCTATGTTCTTGCTCAATGGATTACTAGGAAAGTTGGGACTAACATCTTTCTTTGTTTGAATTTTCTTATAATAATAGTTTTCATTCCAGTATATAGATTGCTCCATTTGAGGAATTATATGGAAAGCGGTGTCGAACTCCATATTTTTGGGAGGAATTAGCTGAAAGGAAGTTGATGGTACCAGAATTGGTAGAAGAGATGGCAGAAAAAGTTCAATTGATTCAGAAGAACATGAGAACAGCTCATAGTAGGAAAAAAAGTTATACGGATAACCGGAGGAAGGATCTTTCTTTTGTGGTTGGTGATCATGTCATTCTTAAAGTTTCTCCATGGAAAAGATTGATGTGTTTTGGTAATAAGGGAAATTTGTGTTTGAGTTTCATTGGAACTTATAAAATCCTAGATAAGTTGGATTAGTTTCCTACTGAGTGGCTTTACCTCCATTTTTATCCCAGGTACATAATGTTTTTTATGTTTCAATGTTGAGAAAGTATATACCAGATCCATCTCATGTTTTGAGCCCAGAGGTAGTTCATTTGGAAGAGAATATCTCTTATGAGGAACAATCAGTCCAGATTCTTGACTGAAGAGAGAAAGTGTTGTGGAATAAGGTAATTCATTAGGTAAAGGTTTTGTGAAAAACCCATATGGTTGTAGAGGCAATGTGGTAATCTAAAAATTCTATGAGGGATAAATACCCCCCAATTATTTTATAAGTGAATAAAAATTGTGAGGACGCAATTTCCAAAAGGGGTTAAGGATGTAACATCCCAAGTAAATAAAGAATAATACATTTTCATATTTATTAATATTTTTGAATTAAATAATAATTTTACTTTAAAGGGGATGCTATGTTCGATGGCATACCTGATACACAAAAACTATTTTTTTTTTGAAATCTTATGTTACACACAATGTTGGGTCGTACTAAAAAATAATAATATAATATTATTTTAAATGGTAGTTAACACATAGTCGTTGTATTTTTAGAAATGAACAGAAATATCTAAAATATTACTATACAAGTCTGTTAAATATTTTTACATTTATCCAATAAATGTTAGAGACTTAAAATGTGAATGAATCTAATTTTAAGCATAAATACTCTAATATTCTTTAAAAGGTCGATTTACCGCCTTTTGATGGAGAACCCTATTTAAATCTAGTTTTGGACACTTCTATATGTTCTATTAAACAAAATAAAATTATTCTTTAGAATCGGGACATCAAAATTTACTTTGGGTAAATTTTTGTTATTTTTCTGATAAAATTCATTTTTTAATGAATAGTGAAAAATAGTGTATTTTAATTCAAAAATGCCTTTTAATCTAATTTATTTATTTGTTTAGATTATATTTTTAATTGATTTTAAAGAGTAATTAGATTATATTTTTACCATTTAATCCAATTTTGGTCATTGGACGTAATTTCACATTGAAATTGGACATAAACAAGTGTCAATCTTTTGAAAGTTATTATTTCTTAAAAACACGCTTTTTGTTTTGACAACAGGAATTAATTTTAATTTAATTAATGGAACTTCTATTTTTTTAATTTGGTTTAATATACATCATTTTTGAATTTGGAATATCAAATATACCTTAGGCTGGATTTTTGGTATTTTTCAAAAAACCTTTAATTTTTTATGAATAGTGAAAACATTGAGTAGTAGTTAAAAACTGAATTTTTCATTTAAATGAAATTTTACCACTTATTTGAATTGAATTTTTAAAATATGAAATACATGGTTGTTATTATTAAGTAAAATTTGGTTCAATGAGATGAATATAATTTTTACTGAATAGTAATTTTGACTTTTATTTACCGCGGTTAAAGGTAAATAGGGTAATTCGTGGTAAAAATAATATTATAATAATATAAAATTACCTTAACACATGTCCTAACTTTATTGGATGAGTCATGTCCAACCAATACAACCCTTGGGTGAGATTTTTGTCCTTTGAAAGCCAATTGGGTAAGA
Organism: Viscum album; assembly: GCA_963277665.1. NCBI lineage: Eukaryota > Viridiplantae > Streptophyta > Magnoliopsida > Santalales > Viscaceae > Viscum > Viscum album. The sequence goes on along the minus strand of OY728152.1, from coordinate 1,531,708,290 downwards.
TAATGACATTAATAACTTTTTAATTAAAGTAGAAATAAAAATATCTTGAACAAGTATTGTTTTTCTAAAAAAATTAATTTGGAGTTATATAACTGATATATTTGACTATAAATATTAATTATAAAGATAAAAATATTTCCTACATCATGTTATTTTATTTATAATTTTTATACATCAAATAAATAAAATTATTTATGACATAATAATGTAGTAGTGTTTGCCTCATTAATGAATGATTTAAATAAATAATATTATAAAAATTAAAACAATATCCAAAACCTATACAATTATTATTGGATGATTTTATTTCAAACAATATTCATCTTATATTTGAATTTATTAAGTTTTGGACCTTTAGAAACTGAAAATCAATATATAATAAAATAATATTTTCAAACTTTCCTAAAGAGCCCATCCTCCCCCCTTATAAAAATCCATCATCTATAACCCATTACTAACACCTCTCCAACTCCTTGTCTCATCTAACCTCTTCCCAAATAATCTCTCAAGATCCCTATCTTCCACCAAGAGGCCTTACCTTAGGTTGAAGGCACTTCAAGAAACCCTTTTGGTTTAAACCAAAGGGTGTTACCCGATTTGGAGTTAACGTCTTCTCTTAAGTTCTTTTATTTTATTTTACTTCTCCAACCCCCTAAACTATTTTTATTACTTTCTTTTATAACAACCCAAGTATCATCACTATACTAGTTTCTTTATATGAGAATTATTCTAACTACACTTACACACACCTCTATCTAATGGCTAAAAAACATACTGTTTTTGTGGATGGCGAACTACTGCCTCACAAAATGATGATTGTTCAATCTTCTCCTACCACATATTATGGTGGCCATTAAGATGGAACTGTATTTAAATGTGATATATAATATATTTATATTGTCTCTATAATTCTGTATTTCTTATTTATATTATACCTTTATGGTTTCCATAATGGGTAAATACGATAATTTCATTTTAGGAGGTGCGGACTACCGCACCCTCAAAGTGATATGACTCGTTCATGCCATAAATGGAACATATAAAGGATGTATTTACTGAAATTATATATGATATTATACTTTAATTATAATATACCAATGTATCATTAATTTTTCATTCCATTAAATATGAAATAGAAATTAAAGTAGCGTTCATGCGTACGTACAACTTACCGTCTCCATGAACGGTGCATTTCATTTCTTACATCCAAAGGTTATGTACTTTTATAAATACATATATATACTAGATATATATGATATATATGATATCTAAATCATGAATATCATTCTGGAGATAATGGAATTTTGAGCACATGAATAACATGTAATTATAAGAAGTTCATTTTTGACTCAAGTACCAAATATCGGTAAAATGACCATTATTAACTTAAATGATTTCATAATGTTTATAACATTATAATAAGTTCTTAAAAAGGAATAATAAACTTTAAAAAGGTTCTTAAAAAAGTATAAATTAACTTTAGTTTATTATTCAGTAGATTAAAGAACGAACGAGTCAAGTCGGACATGGGGTAAGGAACTTTGTCTTAATCTCTTTTCATTGAGGCATATTTTATTTTATACATGACTTCTTTTTATATGGTGTATAAACACCTTTTACTTTTCATTTCATTCAAAGGGAATATTTTTATACAAGGTGGTTTACTAAATGAAAAAAATAATGTTTCTTTTTAACATAAGCGGTGAAAATTACATTTTCCATTGCAGTGAGTATTATTTGATCTTTGGCTTCCTTAACAAGCCATAATGTTTTTAAAAGGAAAATAAATATCATATACTCTTTTACGTATTTTGGTATTAAAAATGGTTTTGATAATGGGTTTTTTATGTCTATATATTTAAATTATATATTTTGATTGAAATGTGTAAATGTTATCTTTCCTTTATGTTTGTTTTATGTGATATAAATATGTTATGGTTCTTGGGCATTGTTTATGTATACGGGTTGCTCTGTGATAACCCTTGGGAGGGTGAGCCCGAGATAGCTCTCCTATGAATTGGGTAATGTGACGGAGGTAAACGTTAATGTTTCTCTTAAGATATTTAGGTAATATAATGTGATGGGTATTCCAAATGTAACTCCTTACATAGCTATAAAAGCTACAATATAAGTATGATATGGATGCCACAAGTTACCATTAAAATTTATGTTTTCTATGTGTTATTCATAAATATTATGATTTCATGAGGTATGTTAAAAAGCTTATGTTTTGATGGGATATTGTTTCCTTTATTTATTTTATAACCCTTACTGAGCTTTTTATTCTCATCCTGAGTTTTTGAAATGTTTTTCACAGGACTTAAAGATGAATAGGGTCAAGGATGGGATTAAGGAAAAGTGATGTTGTCTAAAACATGGAACTAGACATGAATATTTTTTTTCAAGAGTTTTTATTTTATGAAATAAATGGATACTGATTAGAAGTGTCTGTTTTGTAATATTTGAGATGTAATTTAATAGTTATGGCCTAATTCTCTAAAACACTTAACTTGAAGAGATCCTAAATGTGAATTACTAACTTAATTCAAGATTATGTAATGTTTTAAGGTTGGTTACTTATAATTACAAAGGATCTAATCTTCTTGTACGTGAAGAGGATGGACATATGAATAATAAGAGGGTATTTATACTTAATTTCTCAAAAAAAATCTCAACCATATATTATTAATAGTATCATGGAGTCCTAGAAAGATGATGAGTTTCTAAAGAAGAAGGTAGCGAATGTTTTAGAGTTCAACTTTAATGAAGATAGAGTAAAAAGGTTTGGAACCCAAATATATGTTTGATAAAAACAGATCTAAAGAGGAATCATTTGGATTATTCTTATATATAATCCTTATCTATTCATCCTAGAATCACTAATATGTATCTATATTTCAAGAAAAAAATCTTTTGGGATAACATGAAGAGGGAGATTGTAGAGTCTGTATCATGATGCTTGGTATGCCAACAACTCAAGTAAGAATGATAGAAGTCTAAGGGTATGATGCAACCACTACCCATACTAGTATGAAAATGGAAAAACATTATAATGTATTTTATCGTAGGACTCCCCAAGAAACCTAAAGGAAATATCTCAATATTTGTGGTAGTTGATCACCTTACCAAGTTAGATCATTTCATTGTTATTAAGGAATATTCCTATCTTAACCAAATCTCCAAGATATACATAAGGGAATAAGTAATACTTCATGGATTTCCACTATATATTATATTTGATCAGGATCTAAGGTATACCTAGAGGTTCTGTTGAAGCCTTCGGTCAGAATTTGATATAGAACTGATCTTCATCATTTCATGTCAGCCTCAAATGGATGGTTAGTCATAAAGGTCTATTCAAACTCTATAGGACATGTTGAGATCTTGCTCAATGGATTTCCAAGGATGTTGGGATCAACACATTCCCCTAGTGTAGTTTTCAAATAACAACAGTTTCCATTCTATAATTCAAATGGAACCTTAGGAGGCTCTATATGGGAAGATGTGTCAGACTCCAACATGTTGGGTTTAATTTTAGTAGTGTAATATTATGGTACCTAGTCATTTACAAGATATTATGAAGAAGCTTCAAACTATTCAATGTCATATGAAAATCACTCAAAGTTAATAAAAAATATATGAATACAATTGTTGATGAGATATATAGTTTGAGGTTAGAGATAAATTTTTACCTTATATATTTCCATGGAATAAATTCATGATGTTTTAGAAGAAAGAAAAGCTTTTAACTAGAAACATCGACCCCTTTAAGATATTTGATCGCATCGTAGTGGTGGCATATTGAATAGAACTCACACCTAACCTATATAAAGTACATTATTTGTTCCATGTATCCCTCTTGATAAAGTTCATACCAAACCTATCACATGTACTGAATCCATAGGTGGTAAATTTGAAAAATTATCTTTCATACAAGGATCATCTAGTAAAGATATTACATCATAGAGACAAAGTTTTACTAAAAAAGACAACTCACTTGGTCTAAGTGTTATGGTGGTGCCACAAGTTTGAGGAAGTGATAAGGGAACTAGAATAGGTGACGAAGAAAAAGTACCATCATATGTTCTAGGGTATTAAATTAAAAATTTGAGGGTGAAATTTCTGAATGATGGAATGATGTAATGAACCAAATTTTTATAAATAAAATTCCTTTTTTGAAATGAATTAATTATTTACCAAGTAATTTAGTTATAAAAAATTCAGGGAATAATTTCTTTATTTCTAATATTTATACTCTATCAAATTTAAAAACCATTAATAATTATAATCATTGATAATATAGCTATTATATAGTGACCGTTAAGATTACTATATTAAGGGTTATGAAAAGTCTAATTGACATAGAGGAAAGAAGTGATGTCCTCGAATAATAGGATCATACCCAATAAAGACCATTTATTAGAGTTTATGAGGTAGATAGAATCTATATTATTTTACCTTGACCAATCCCAATCCAATATTCGACAACTAAATTACGAGTGAAACCATTTATAGTAGAATTTCAAGCTCATCAAAACCACATCTCAAACCATGTATTCCGAAACACCCAAAAAAATATCATCATCGCACACTTTACCCTCAGAGCATTCACTGGTGTAATAAAAGTCCATCTATCTAGACCCTAATAGTATAAATTTTTATATTTTGTTTTAATAAAACAATTATTATATTTATACCTCTTTAATATTACTTTAGAAAATGATTTTGAATTGGATTTTGGATACGATGAAACACAAATTTCATTTTTAGGAAATATATAGTTTCAATCAAGACATTATTTTTAATGAATTCAAGAATTTTTTAATTAAATTATATTTTAATAAAATATTATTATTGAATAATATATATTAAATATAATTGAAAATATAATTTTACAAAAAAAATAAATTTTATAAGGGTCGGAAAACAGTTATTGTTAAAAATAGTATTTTTCAATAAATATCTATTTTTTTTAAAAGAGTAAATTATAATACTTATATAACTTTATAGATAAAATAAATATTATCTTTAAAATAATCACATTTAAATTATCTAATGGTTATTTTTTCATAATTTTCTAAGATAGCTGAATTTTTTGATCAAAATTAAATATAGTATAAATATATGGTGTTTATTATGACATCATAAAAGCACAAAAGTGATGTAATTAATACTATAAAAATTTTCCATGAAAAAATTATGTTTCCCCTTTAAGATAATTTTTTTTAGGTTATTTTATTATTTTTATAAACCCTTAATGAATCATCCAAAACATATATTATATTTTTAATGTATTAAAATAAATTCTTTATAAACATGACTCACTTACACATCACCAAGGGTATTATTTTAATTATATCAGTTCATAAAAATTTAAAATAATTAAAACCACTCCAAATTATCATATAACATGGTAAAAACCATGGTAAGGTTTTTTTTGGTTACTTTATCATATAGTTTCCAAAACCTATGTTTGGAAATTGTTAAATAATTCTCCTCTATTTTTCTATAAAACCCACCTAACCTCCCATTAAGCTTAACTAAAAACTCTTGTATCACAACATTACTCTACCCATACCTCTATATATCCATTATATGGTTCCCCTGATATCTTGATAATCCCCTCCCAAGCATTTAGAAGCATCGTCTCAAGGTAAGGGATCCCTATCTTCTCTTCTTTAGTCAAGAAAATCCATTAAATTATGCTCTTTTGTTTAACATTTATTCATGTATGAATATGATTTTATATATTACAATTACTTAAATTTGAATTAAAAGTGATGATATTTCCATTTTACTCTCATTAATCCCTTCTATGAATCTTTAAGTACTATGATTATGTTTCTAAAATTTCCCTATGATTTTTCATGCCAAACAAATTCTATAGTGAATACCCATCCCCATTTCAACTCAAGGTTATTCATCTAGATGTACCTGTCCTTAATTTATTGTAAAATTACATGTATAAATTGCACACTCTTTAATTTTCGGATTAATAGTGATAAAATACATACTTATGTTGTATGATCTATGTTTCACACTTATGCATGTACATTATATAAATGTGTTGGGTGGGCCCAAAATTATATATCCCTCCAATGAATTGGGTAATGTTTTAGTATAATGAGATGTAATTTAATTTATTAGGGAGTAAATTTAATCAATTATAGAAATTTTTCAACCATGTTATGGTGTGTTGGAAGTTTTACTTAACCTATGATTATGTCATGTTTTATGTTGTTTCCACATTCCCATGTTGCCTTTATTTTATCACATTATATCATGCCTCGTCATTCAAGATTATGATTTTCACCCAATTTATGTTACATTAATATACCTATTGTGTAATATAACACCCCTTATCATTGTATTGAGAAAGTGGTAGGATATTACTCGGCCTTAGGTGACATTCCCAAGACATCAAAGGTTGGAAATAAATTCTAAGGGTCTCAATACTGTTGGGGGATTATTTTCTATTTGAAAATAAAACAACCATAACCAAGTATATCATAACGAAATAACCAATATATGATGCATGAGAATAAAGTATAAAACTCAATAATTCAAAATAAGAACAATAAAAAACTATCACCAATCACTATATCATAGTACAATATGGAAACCAAGACCAATATCTGAGTATAATGCGGAAGACATAACTAACAAAACTCAAATGCCCCAAAGACACCAACTCCACAGCTCCCAACATGCTCCAAGATCCAACTCCACAATTCATACTCCAAGTATCATGATTCATCACTAAATAAATGGGATAGATTTCATTTACTTGTGTTTCGGTAAACAATATCGGCAAACACACCAAAGTTCCCAAGTAAGGGGTGAGTAATGAAACTCAATAGGTTTCCCTCAAATTACTTCCCTACTCATGCCACTAGGATGGAACAAGTTTTAAAATTAATATAAAACATTTTTAAATAATTTCAATAGTTTATATCAAAACCAAATAAATTCCAAACCAAAGTAGTTTTCCACACTAAAATAGTTTCCAAGAAAACCAAACAAATAATGATTCAAACCATTTCACAATCCTTTTTTCCATACCCATTCAATGAATTACACACCTACCCACACAAGCATGCTCCAGTTATAGTTCCATACTCATGATTGGTTTCTATTTAATCCACAAATACTTCACTAAGTTTCTAAAATACTTTCTCCTCAATGGAACACACCCCTTATTTAGGGTCGCATACCTTGTATCCCAATAGTACATGCCCCTTGTTCAAGGTCATATCAAAATCATGAACTCACACTAACCCATGTATATAAATACCATTTCAAACCAAACAATTCAATATATTTTAATAAAAACCTCCCTTTTATTGAAAATATTTCTATCAAACCATTTCTATGAATCAAATTCAATATATATTTTAAAACATCGTTTTAAAATCATGAAACAAGAACTTTGCACAAAAACTAAATTCCTCAATTTTCCAACTCATCACTAAAGAGGATTTATACCAAGATTTTCACATTAATTTAACAATATATTTCAAGAAATTAAAAATAATTGAAACCAATCCTTCATGTTCTAATAATATGATTTGAGAGTGAAGTCGCCTACCTCACAAACATAGGAAAAACGAATAATGACACAAATTCTTCAACAAAATGGGTTGAAACTTCAAAACCATGACTTAGATATTGTTCCCTATAATTAACACAACTAATCTAATCATTATTGGAATAAATCAATGTATATCTATACCAAACATATTAGATATATCAATCTAAGAGAGGGAAGAAGAAGAAAATAATGAAAAACAACCAATAACAGGAACTTACCAAATAATTTGGGCATCAACATGCTAAGATTGTTTATCATATCACTGCTAGATCAAGAGGATGGGCCTTCATAGCCTTTAAAAAGAGAGTTAATAGAGTTATGGTCATACTAGGGGAAAAATGAGCCATTGAGGAGAAAACCCGAGTAAGATCTCCTATTTTCAAATCTAACTTCTAGTTGTGCATGATTAGGGAACATGGTTTAGAAAGCCATGAGTTAAACATGAACAAAACCACTATCCCAAAATTCATGGTTACAATAGGGAGGACACATGGTTTTGGGAAATTTTGAATCTAACCATGAGCCTACCCAGATCCCATTGCCACACTTTTCATTGTTTCTACAAACCATGCTAAAATTGTGCACCTCTATAAAAGCCCCAAAAACATGCCAAAATTATTAAAAACCCATCAAAACTTCACCAAAACACTTTACATACATTAAATGCATAAACAATTGGGTACTTACCTAAAATCAGGGGTGATACATTCTCCCTAAATTTGGCCTTTCTGTCCCTGGAACATAGAATACCACCTCTGTCTTGAAAGAGTTCCATCCATTACTAAACTATTTACTTTTCTTGTTCTCAAGTTTCTTCTTGAATCTGATCATGTTGCCAAAAAATCTGCACTAGATCGATGATTTTTCTATGAAATAATTTCTCTTTCCTATTCACAGTCTGTACTATACAATTAACCAATAAATAATCCAGCTCTAAGTCAACATGATCCCTTCGAATGACATATTCAGGATTAGGTTGATACTTCCTCAACTATGATACATGAAACATATTATGCATAGAACTAAACTATGGTAGAAAATCCAATTGATATTCTACCTCACCAACCAATTCAAGTATCTCAAAATGCCCTATGTATCGAGGATATAACTTTCCATACTTCCCAAAACAATGATATTGAAGCCTTGGAGAGATTATCAAGAACACATGATCACTCAACTAGAATGAAAATGGCCATTGACAATGATCTGCATACAATTTATAATGACTCTGAGCCATCTCCATCCTTTTCCTGATCAACTAAATCTTTTCTATTATCTATTTCACAAGGATTGGTCCAACAAGTTAAGTCTCGCATTTTTTCACCCAAAAAATTGGATAATGATAGGGAATCCCATACAAATATTCAAAATTTTTAATACGTATCATGGCCTAATAATTGTTGTTATAAAAGAACTCTACTAATGGTATGTACTCTTTCCATGATCCACCAAAATTTACTACCTAAGATTGAAGCATGTCTTCTAACATTTGTATCAACCTTTCTAGTTTTCCATCCATCTGAGGATGATGCACTGTAATCATAGTCAACTTAGTCCCAAGGGATTGCTGTGAGGATTTATGGAAACAATATGTAAACGTCATATCTCATTCTGATACTATTGAAACTGGTACTCCATGTCTCTTTTCCACTTCTCATATATAGATCTTTTTTCAAGTCCTCTACCGTATGAGATTCACAAATAGGGATGAAATGGGCGAACTTTGGGAGAAGATCCACTATCACCCATATGGAATCATTTTTTTGAACTATCCTTTGGAGACCTATCTCAAAACCCATTCCTATATCCTCATTTCCAAACTAGAATAGGTATGGACTGTAGCATACCTACTTCCTACTAATTATCTACATTAACCTACTGATAGGTGAGGCATCACATCAAAAACTGACAGGTGAGGCACCACATTACAAACTCATCCAATAAATAAGGACTATAGCATACCTACTTCCTTGTCAAATTTTTCATATGGGAAACTATTCATGAAAATTCATGAAAACATCATTGTTAATTACCAACTAAGATGAGGAAATTTCTTATCTCAAAGACATTCTTTAGTGTATTCCAATAGATAATAGCTTCTATATTGTCTTGATCCTTATAAACACATTTTTTAGAGATAACCTTTCCAAGTAAATGTACCTATTATATCCAAAAAAACACACTTTCAAAGTTTGGAATACAGATGGTGATCCCTCAAAATTCCAAAAAATTATCATTAGGTGTTGCACATGCTCATACATTTTCCTTCAATACACTTATATGTCATCCACAAACACCACCAAAAAAGAATCTAGATATCTTTGAAATATCTTATTCATCAATTCCATAAGGACTACTAGTGAATTCATAAGACCAAAAGGTATAACCACAAACTTTAATTGGTCATATCTAACTCTAAAATAAATATTTGGAATATACTCCTTAGGAACATGAAATTGGTGATATCCAAATTGCATGTATATTTTAGATAACCACTAAGATACCCTCAATTGATCGAATAGATCGTCAATGTGTGGAAGTGGATACCTATTTTTTATGGTAACTTGGTTAAGATTACAAGAATCCACACATGACCTTATAGTTCCATCCACCTTTTTCAAAAACCAGATTAGTTTTTCTCATAGAGATGTGCTAGTCCAAATGAAGCCTTTTCTTTCCAACTCTTCCAACTTCAATTTCAATTCAATTAATTCTGTTTGTTCCATCCATTGAGATAGAAGTGAGATAGTATTGGTCCTCTTGAGGAGGTTAATCATAAAATCTAGTTCACTTATGGGTGAAAACCCTAAGAAATTATTGAGAAAACCATCCTAAAACTAATAAACAAACTTCAAAAAACGGTTATCCCTAATTTCATCCACCAATGAAAAGGTCAAAATTACCAACTGATATGATATAGTTTTAACATTGTGTTCCAAAAATGATGTTGCTCCTACCTTTATATTCTGGTATCCTCTAAAGAGATACTAAAAATCATTATCAGTCATAAAAATTACCCTTCTAGTATATCAATTGATGTGATATTTTAAAATGGCTAACCAATCCATATCTAGTATTATGTCATTCACATCCATCTCAATCATCGATAAATTCCAAATCAACTCATCTCCATCAATTGTTATAGAACGTGATTTTCATACAAAGGCTTGACATTCCCTTTGGCCAAGAGGAGTTTGAAATTTCAAAACATAAAGAATCATCTTGACAAGAAAACCCAGAAGATCAAAATGATGAGAAGTAATTAATTAATGGGATGAACTTTTATCAAACAAAGATTTCATGAGGGTAGAATTCAAAATAATCATACCTCTCATGGTTGATGGTCCAAATTGATCATCCACAATAACTTTATCAGCTCCATATAATTTATTACTCACTGTACTTTGGTCTTTATTACCCATTTTAGATTTCCCATGTTGAGGAGTCATGGTATTCCAAGATTCACCATGGCTAGCTTGATTCTAATGATGAGAGTTATTCTGCTTCCCTCATCTCGTTGAATCATATGACGTCTAAAAAACGTGAGATGTGTCCCTAGAACACGAACTTGGAGCACTATGACAATAACACTAAAGATGCCCCCATCTAGTTTCAATTTTGTTATGATCTAGGTGGTGTCATAAATATTACTTTATGTGGTCAAATGAGCCACATTGAAAACATCCAGGTTTACCCTTTGGTTTTGGAGGAACATTCATAGATCCAGTCATCCGTTTCTGAGTCATTCAACTACCTTAGAAGTAGGTTTCCCTCTTCCTATTGTTCCTAGAATTAGAGTTCCCTCCATTTCCCATAGGTATCAACATTATTCCTCCCTACTTAGTTCCTGATATTTCCATTTATTCCACCCTCACATTGTTGACTATCTCTACATAATCTATTAAAAAACATGAATATCTTGGTGTGAATATACTGCCTCAACCCCAATTCAAAAATGCATTCCTTAAAATATGTTCTTACTAAAACTTCTGGTGAAAAGAAGACTAAATTCATAAATTTAGTTTTATAATATATCATTGAGAGATTATCCTACTTCAATCTAAAAAATCCCATCTTTCTAAAATCTTAAACATGTGAGGATAGAATTATTTGTTAAACAATTACTCAAAATCCACCCATTAAATGTCTTGATCTAATTTATCTTGAACGTTTAAATCCCACCACTACCATGCAAGATCCTATAGCGTGTACATTTCCAAATTGAATTTCAAATCATCTAGTGTACCTAGAAAATCAAATATTCAATTCACCATATTCATCCACACCTCTACTTTATTTGGTTGTAAATCACCATGAAATATGGGTGGATTATGCTTATGAAACAGAACATAATGATCCACTTTCCTTGGTTTATACCTTTAGTTACCTCTATCCTTAGCTTGAAAATCCTAGACCATACTTTGAACTAGTTATTTTTTCACCTGTAGCTTAGGTGCAACCATATTCTCAGTATCTTGTTTCAATTGGTTTCTTCTATACTAACCAGGTGCCATTTTTTATAACCAAAACAAATTCCATAAGTCTCACACTCTAGAATTTAAAGGCTAAATAATTTTAAATTATACCACATCATATATATCACAACATTAATTTCCAAAATTCAAAATTTTCCAGTTCAACCATTTTTTCAATTTTCTTCATTCTTTTTAAAATCATACCATTTTCAAAATACCACTACTATACCTTTTCAAAATATCACAATTGAAAAAAATCAGAACTTTTCAAAAATAAAATATTTTTCATCAAATCATAAATCATTACTCAAAAATTAAATATGCACTCCTATTGGAAATACATTTCTAAAATACATGTCCCACTCTTCTTATTGGATAAACCCATGAAAATGAGATTAAAATTCCTGTAATTATCTCAAAACACTCATGTACTGAACTCCTTGCTAACTTGAGGTTCATCGTAAATAGGTTAGATACACCTTTTTATAATCTAAATTTCATGTCCCAATAATCCAACTCCTTTCTACCATCCCAAATCAAAGAATAAACTGAAATTATTTTCCAACACAAGGATCAACAAGCCAGTGCCATTTTTCCCAAAAAAAAAGATGTACTAGCCAAGAAGGATTCCATTTGTAACATCCCTCCCCTCCTTATTAGCTTGTGAATATGGGAGGATATTACTTTTCCTTAGGTGAAATCCCTAATACACCAAAGGTTGGAAATAAATTCCAAGGGCTTCAATACAAGGGATTATTTTCCCTTCAAAAATAATATAACCACAACTAAGTATACCATAACCAAACAACCAATATATGATGCGTGATAATAAAGTATAAAACGCAATAATACCAACTAAAAATTATACCAAACTATCAAAAATCACCATATTAGAGTACAATGCATAATCCAAGACCAATGTCAGAGTATAATGAGGAAAACATAACTAACCAAACTCAAAGGCTCCAAAGACACCAAATCCATTACTCCAAACATTCTCTAGGAACTAATTCCAAAATTCATTCTCACAGTATCACGATTTATCACTAAAGAAATTAGATACCTTTCCTTTACCTGTGTCTTAATAAAAATATATAAATGAACCAAAGTGACCAAGTAGGGGTGATTAATGAAACTCAATAGGTTTTCCCCAAATGACTTCCCCACTCACACCATTAGGATGAAACAAGTTAGAACATTTATATAGAACCATTTAAAATAATTTCAATAGTTTATATCGAATCCAGAGAAATTACAAACCAAAATAATTTTCCACAATTAAACAGTTTCCAGGGAAATCAAACAAGAAATGTTTTATACCATTTCATAATCCTTTTTGGCCTACTCATTCCATGATTTACACACCCACCAACACATGCATGGTCTAGTGACGATTCCATACTCATGAGTGGTTTCTAGTCCATCCACAAAGTTCACACTAATTTTATAATATTATTATGCCCTAATGGAACATTCCCCTTATCCAGGGTCATGTCCCATGTGCCCCAATGGTACATGCCACTTATTCAGTGTCACGTCAAAGGTAGGTACTCACACCAATCAGTGTATTCCAAAACCATGAAAAACCATCCAATTTAATCCATTTAAATAAAAAACAACCTTATATTGAAAGAATTTTTATTAAACCATTTCCATGAATCAAAGAAAAGACATATTTTAAACATTATTTTAAAATAATAAACAAGCACTTACCACAACAACCAAATTCCACAATTTTCCAAACCATCACTAAAGTGGGTTTCTACCAAGATTTTTACATAAATTTTTCAATCAATTTCAAAAAATTAAATCAATTTGAAACCAATCCTTAAAGTTATAATAATATGAGTTGATATTGAATCCACCTACCATGAAAACATAGGAAAAAAATTATGACACAAATTATTTAAAAAAATGGGTTGAAACTCCAAAAATACACCTTAGATATTATTTCCTATCATAATCATTACCAAATCTAATCACTGTTGTCATCAACCAACATAGATATATCCCTAATGGATTAGATCTATGAATCCATGAGATGTAAGAATATTAAACTAAGGAAATAAAACCAAGAATGGGTACTTACCAAGGAACTCAAGCATCAACACATCATGATTTTCCAACGAATCACCCATTAATTAATAGGAAGTATGGCAACCCTGCTTTTATTACAATCTTAAACATGATTTATTACATAAAAACTTCACTTGATAAAACATGTAAGATAGATAGGTCTAGTGTCTTTGGGGATTAGGATCATTACATAATAACTTAAAACATGAAATGCAATATCTTTATTGAAAACTTCCTTTACATGACCACTACATTCCCTCGTACTTATCATTGCATGGGATAACCTGAGGACATGCATAAGAAAAGGGGTGAGTTATAAATCCCAGTAAGGGAATAAACATGGAATACATGAGGAGTAAAATAAATGTTAGAAAATATGGATATCAATATATCACAAGAGAAATATGAACATAAAGGCATGATAAAGCATGATAATCATAACATGGAAATGTGGAAACAACACTTAACATGGAATTAGCATGAGCCAAGGCTCATTTCACATAGAGCATGAGTAAATTCTCATTGCACATGAAGCATGAGTAAACCCTCGTTGCAATTGAATTAGCATGAGTAAACACTCATTTCACATGATGTATCATGATACTATACTTTACCCAATGCATTAGAGTGCTATAAGGGCGCACCCTTCTTAAACATTTCTTTTCACGCATAAGTGTTCCACATGGATCATAAAACATGGATTCATAAAACATAATCATTTATTCCATGATAAATGAATGTGGAATTAATACATGAAACTTTATAATCAATAAGTAAATGTGCATAAAGTTGAATACCCTTTATGGAGAAATGGGCATGGTATTCACTACACAATGGCATTGGCTTATAAAATTGGTGTGATTTCAACAGCGTAACGGCGTGACATAAGAATTAAAAAAACTATTGATGAGAGAGAAAGGGGTTCCTCATCATATTTAAATTTAATTTACAGTAATGAGGTCATATAGATACATGTCCAAACAATTGTAATGTAATTTAGACTCATGATAAAAAAGTATTTCTTGAATGTAAATGAGGAGAGAGAAGTTCCTTTCGGAATTTCGGTATAGTAACAGGTGTACATGGGAGGCATTTAATGAGAGAGAAAGGGGTCTCCAATCATTCAAACATAAAGAGGGAAGTATGAGGGAGGTTTGAAACCATACCCAAACTTTAATAATTGAAATTAAAATGGCAAAACAACTTAAAGAAAATTGGACAAAAAAAGAGAAAAGAAGAAAAAACCCTTACTTGGAAGTGTGCTTCCAAAGGCTTGAGAGAGGCTTGAGAGAGGCTTCTTGGGGGCTTGGGGAACCTTGGGAGGATTCTAAAGAGAGTAGGGCAGAGGTTGGAAGAACTCCAAAGGCTTTGAGTGAGGAGGAAGTGGGAGCTTGGGTGGGTTTATATAGGAAAGTTGAGGGAATTCTTTATTATTTAGGTTTGGGACCCCTTATATTAAAATAATCCAAACCACAAACCATCCCATGGTTTTTGCCCATGGTTTTTGGAAAAGGGAAGAGGAAAAAATATTTTATAAGTCCAAAGTCTGAACTTTTTAAAATAATAGGGTTGCTTATCTGGAGGTGAGTCACACTCCCATGGAAAATAATTTAAAAAGACAAGGTGTTTAATAAGTCTTGAAGGGTCCATTAATGCTTTGAAAAGTATGTAAAACAAACCCAAAATCACATTATTTTAATGGTAAAACATATATTGGCCGAAAATAAAGATTATAGTATTTTATTACATCACTATTGGGTCATTATGATGTCATAAAACCCATTATATATTTAAACGGTATTTAATTTTTACCCAAAAATTTGACTGTCTCAGAAAATTATGAAAAATACACCGTTGGATAATTTCGACGTCCTGATTCCAGAAATAACATTTATTTTATCTAAATAATTTTATAAATATGTTAATTTTCACTTCTAAATTAAAAACCAACATTTATAAAAAATTCATGGGTTTTGACAGAAATGGTTTTCAAACCTTTATAAAAAAATTAATTGCATTCATAAAATTATAAGATAATTTATATTTAAAAAAATTAATTTAATAATAATATTATTTTATAAAAATATTATTTAATTCAAAAATCCATTAATTTAATAAAATAAAATTCTTAATTAAATAATAACTAAAAACACTATTTGTACTTTCAAAACTATTTACAATGTATCAATGACGAAAAGAACATATATACATTATTATATACAAAAAATAATTTATATGAACATATTACTATTGATTTGTTACATAACCCTTTAAAACATACGCATAAGACCTAAGGGTAAGGTGTGAGATGGTGACAAACTCTTGGGGTGGCTCAGATAAAATTGCTCGAGTGGTAATCTCTATCAACTTCCACTTTTCCCATAGATAGTCCCGTTCGAGCTTGACATGATGAAGCTCAGCTTGGGCTTGGTCAAGAGCGAAGCACAAGGACTCCACCACTTTTCTGAGCTCCAACAAATGGGCTTTATATGGAGAAATTCTACTGGATGAGGCCATTCCTTCTTTTTTCTGAGTAAATTAGGTTTGTTAAGGCCTTATATTTATACTAATCATGTGATCACTGTTCAACGACTATAAAAGTAAGGGTCGCAATTCTTAACAAAAAACCAAAGAATTTCACATTTTATATAAAAATTTTACATAAAGATACATTTAATTTGATCAAGAGGGATTTACATTAATGAAACTTTGGGTCATTTCAATATTCCCCCCTTAAGAAATTTTTCCCTCAAAATTTTCCTTTTCCCACACTAAAACAGATGTGGGTAACTCAGCTTCATCATTTCCTCTGATTCCCAAGTTGCATCTTCAAACGTGTGGTTTCTCCACAACACCTTGATGAGGGGTATTGTCTTATTTCATAGAAATTTTTCTCTACGATCTAATATCTTCACTGGTTGCTCCCCATAAGAAATTTAATCTTCCAAATGTACCACCTCAGAGGAGAGTACATGTGAAGGGTCCGGTATGTACTTCTTTAAGAGGGATACAGGAAAGACATCATGTACATTGGCCATGGTAGGTGTAAGTGATAGTCGATAGGCCACATACCCAACATGATCAAGAATATGAAAGGGTCCGATGTACCTTGGACTTAACTTCCCTTTCTTTCCAAACCTCATGACCTTCTTCCACGGAGATATACATAGAAAAACCATGTCTCCAACTTTAAACTCAAGGTCTCATCGACTATTATCTGCATAACTCATCTATCGACTCTGGGATACCTTGATATGATGTTGAATGGTTTTCACCTTCTCCACCATTTATTCGACCATTTCTGGTCCAAGAAGCTTACGTTCACCAACCTCATCCCAACATGTCGGTGTTCTGCACCTTTTCCCATACAAGGCTTCATATGGTGTCATTTGGATGCATGAGTGGAAACTGTTGTTGTAGGAGAATTCAACCAGTGGAAGATGTTGATATCATCCTCCTTTAAAGTCCATTGAGCATGCTCTCAACATGTAATCAATTGTTTGGATAGTCCGCTTGGATTGGCCATCAGTTTGAGGATGATAAGCTGTACTGAAGTTCAGTTCATTATTCAGAGCATGTTGAAGACTCTTCCAAAACATAGAGGTGAATCATAGATCTCAGTCAGACATAATAGATAGTGGTACTCAATGAAACCTTACCACTTCCCTGATATATATTTATTCCAGTTGATCCAAAGAGAAATCCTCCAAAATAGAAATGAAGTGTGCAGTATTTGTAAGATGATCCATAAAAACCCAGATTACATTGTTGCCTTTGGATGTCCTTGGAAGTCCGGTGACAAAGTCCATGGTGATGTTCCCCCATTTCCATTCTGGTATGGGCAATGGTTCCATCATCCCCTTAGACTTATGCCTCTCTTCCTTCACGTGCTGACACACCAGGAACTTTGATGTATATTCAGCGATCTCCTTCTTCATATTATACCACCAAAAGTTTTATCGCAGATCTCGATACATCTTTGTGCTCCCTGGGTGAATAGAGAAATTTGAACTATGTGTGTCATCAAAAAGTTCCTTCTTTAGCTTTGTACATGATGGAACACATAGTATTTTCCAAAACCACACAATTCCTTCTTCATTAACATTAAACTCTGAGGATTTCCCTTTTTCGATAGCTTCCACTTTTTCCTGAATTCCCACATCATCCTTTTGAGCATCCTTTAACCTTTCCAAAAGAGACGGTTGAGAAATCATTTTCCAAAGGATTTATGATGTTCCATTCTTTGTGATTCCCATGTACATCTTCATCAAGTCTAAGAAGATTGGATCCTTCTCAATTCTCATCATTGATAGAATAATTGGGTCCTTTCTACATAGGGAATCTTCCACCTTGTTTTCTTTCCCAGGGTGGTAATTTATTGAACAGTCATAATCCTTGATGAGCTCTATCCATCTTCTCTGGCGTATATTAAGCTCTTTCTGGGTGAATATATATTTAAGACTCTTCTGGTCAGTATATATCTCACATTTCTCCCCATAGCAATAATGCCGCCAGTTTTTCAAGGCAAAGATCACCGCTACCAACTCCAGATCATGCGTTGGATAGTTTCGCTTGTGCATTTTCAACTTCCTTGAGGCATAGGATATCACTTTATCATTATACATCAGCATACAACCTAATCCCTTCTTCGAAGCATCACTGAATACCACAAAAATTTCCCCACTTGTGGGTAAAGTGAGCATGGGCGTAGTGATAAACCTCCTTTTCAACTCCTTGAAGCTTTCTTCGCATTCATCACTCCAAGAAAACTTTACTCCCTTTCAAGTTATCTTGGTAAGAGGGTTGGACAATTGTGAGAAATTCCTCACAAATCATCGATAATATCTAGCTAACCCCAAGAAGCTATGGATATCCGTTACCGATGTGGGCCTCGGCCATCCCTCAATTGCATCTATTTTGGAGGGATCCATAGATATCCCATTGCTTGTGATGATATGTCCCAAGAATGAGACTTCCTTTAACCAGAACTCACACTTGTTGTACTTTGCATAGATCTTCTCCTTGCACAAAGTCTCTAGTATAGTTCTTAAATGCTCCTCATGATCCTCCTTGGTTTTGGAGTATATAATAATATCATCTATAAATACTACCAAAAATTTGTCTAGGTAATCTCTAAAGACTCTATTCATTAAGTCCATGAAGATTGTTGGAGCATTAGTGAGTCTGAAAGGAATTACTATGAATTCATAGTGCTCGTATCTTGTGCGAAAAACAGTCTTGGGGATATCTTCCTTCTTCACCCTTACTTGATAATATCCCAACCACAAGTCCACCTTGGAGAAGTATTGTGCTCTACACAGCTAATTGAACAAGTCATCAATTCGTGGGAGAGGATACTTATTCTTTATAGTGATTTGTTGATCTCACGATAATCGATGAAAAGGCGCATTGACCCATCCTTCTTCTTGACAAAGAGGACTGGTGCACCCCATGGTGAAGCACTTGGTCGTATAAACCCTTTATCCAGATTTTCATGTAGTTGTTTCTTTAGCTCTTCAAGATCCATGATAGTCATTCTATATAGATTCTCGGATATTGGTAGAGCCCCTGGTATAAGTTCAATTGAGAATTCAACATCTCTTCTAGGAGGACGACCAGGTAGTTCCTCGGGAAACACTTCTGCGAATTCCCTCACAATAGGCATTTCTTCAAGGAGGGTTTCTTCTATGGAATCAATAATCTGAGCCAGATACGCGTGCTCATAGGGTAGTAATATCCATGATTGAGATGATGGAGCTAAAAGAGATTCATCTTTATTGTTACACTTGTAAAGAATCGGGGGTCGATTCTCCATATGGAGTTTGATTTCCCCCTCCCGACAATTTATGTTGGCTCTATATAAGGAAAGCCAATCCATGCCAAGAATTGCATCAAATTCCACCAGAGGGAGTATGATGATGTTCGCTGGGAAATTTAATCCACAGGTTTTAACAGGGGAGGACTTATATTCATGGGATGCAATGATTGCCCCATTTTCCATACTCACCGACATCT
This sequence comes from Viscum album, assembly GCA_963277665.1. Classification (NCBI taxonomy): domain Eukaryota; kingdom Viridiplantae; phylum Streptophyta; class Magnoliopsida; order Santalales; family Viscaceae; genus Viscum; species Viscum album. The sequence continues at coordinate 1,531,688,133 of OY728152.1, read as the reverse complement.
TCACTTCCATGATTTGTGGTGGTGTTGGGATTGTTCTACTAAACATTCAAGATATAAAAGAATGCGTAGAACCTGAATCAAAAAGTACATTCTCTATTCTTGAATGAATAACTAGCATACCTGTCACCACTTCTTTTTCGGGTTTCACTTTGGCAGAAGTGATGGTAAAATATCTTCCTTACTGCCTTGGAGGTTGTTGGTTGCCTCTGAAAACCCTTATATTAGGGAACTGATTTTCAAAATTCCCCGCTTCTTTACATTTGTAGCATTAAACAACGCATTGAGGTTCGAATGGAGAATTCCTCTCCTCTGTCGCAGTCGCGGGTCTTCCTTGCTGATAGTTAATAGCTAGGTTCCCTTCTCTTCCACACCTGAAGCATTTCCTCGTCCCCTTAAGGCAATTTCCAGGGTGCTTCTTTCTGCACTTTTGGAAAGTGGGGTGATGGATATTTTTAGCACTGTTGGATTTATCCATCGGACCACCAGCATTGAAGTCCACCTTACAATTCTTATCCCCATGATAACCCTATGATTCTCTGATCTTTGTTTCAACCTTGAGGGAACATCAGACAATTTCCTCATAGCTGTCAAAGTCACAGATTGCTAATGCTTTCCATAGGCTAGGCTTCAACCCACCAAAGAAGCGGTCAACTTTGCATTCGGGGGTAACGACAAAGCCGGAAGCGTATTGTGAAAGCCTTGTGAAGATTACCTCGTACTCTCCAATAGATTCTTCGTCTTTTTTCTTGAGGGAAAGGAAGTCCCTTTCCATCTTAATCCGGAGGGTGCGTGGAAAATATTTATTGAAAAATATCTTCCAGAAATCCTTCCATTCCGACGCCTCGATCTCATCCTCAGGCTTTGTATTTTTGATCAACATCCACCATTGATCAGCTTCACCCTCCATACGATAAGGCGTCAGGAGAACCTTCTCTTGTTCAGAACATTTAAGGATGGAGAATATCTTTTCAATGGAGTTGATCCATTGTTCAGCGATCGTGGGATCGGATGTCCCACTAAAAGTAGGAGGCCTTTGTCTCATGAAGCTCTCGATAGCGACTTGTTCCTTCTTATGGGGGTTTGGACGTTCCTCTTGACCTGTGTTTCTATTCAAATCTTGATTTAGCTGAGAGAGAAGCGTGACAAAGTTCGTGATTCCCTCTCCCATTGGATTGGGCATCTCATTAGTATAGTCATCACACTGATCTTCACAATGGTTGTTAGCCCAAGTCCTCCTATTACCGGCCATTGGCTGGAATAAAAGGAAAGTTGGGGGTAACACATAAAGGGTAATCGAAAGACATAATTTGATGACTTATAAATAAACTTTTATTTCCTTAACTCATGAGTCTATAGGCTTCAATCTAGGCTTTTCATGATCTACTTTCTAACATATATTCATAGGGGAATTTTTTTTAATTCCCTTAATAAGGGTTCACACTAAGCTTGTGAATTTATCAAAACATATCCCCAGGGAGTGTCGTAACCAAGATTTTATCAAGGCCCGTTGTTGTGCACTAGTTCTCGTTCGAGTCTAGCTCAAAGCGGTGTTTTCAGGTTTTACCCCTAGGATACTTATGTGCTAGAGCTGCCTCTACCTACTCGTATCCAGACAGGGATGTATTTGCTTGATAAACCACTTACTCAGTACTTACCAAAACTTAGGGATGTTTTTATTATACTTAGTCTTGTCTCTAAGGATTTACTAGGGTTTTCTATTCTTAATGCCAAAAATAACTAAACCTATCCTATGATACCAACTATGAAAACCCTGCTTTTATTACAAACATAAACATGATTTATTACATAAAAAATTCACTTGATACAACATGTAAGATAAAGAGGTCTAGTGTATTTTGGGATTAGGATAATTACAGAACAACATAAAATATAAAATACAACATGTTTGTGGAAAACATCCTTTACATGACCACTACATTCCCTCGTACATAGCATTGCATGGGATAACCTGAGGACATGCATAAGAAAAGGGGTGTGCTATAAAGCCCAGTAAGGGAATAAACATGGAATACATGATGAGTACAATACATGTTAGACAATAGGCATATCAATAGATCACAAGAGAAACATGAACATAAAGGCATGATAAAGCATGATAATCATAACATGGAAATGTGGAAACAACACTTATCATGGAATTGGCATGAGCCAAGGATCATTTCACATGGAGCATGAGTAAATTATCGTTGCACATGAAGCACGATTAAACCCTCATTTCACATGAATTAGCATGAGTCAACACTCATTTCACATGATGTATCATGATATTATACTTTACCCAATGCATTGGACCGCTATAAGGGTGCACCCTTCTTAAACATTTCTTTTCACACATAAGTGTGCCACATGGATCATAAAACATAATAATTTATTCAATGATAAATGAATGTGGAATTAATAAATGAAACATTATGATCAATAAGTAAATGTGCATAAAGGTGAATACCCTTGATGGAGAAATGTTCATGGTATTCAATACACAATGGCATTGGCTTAGAAAATCGGTGCGATTTAGGCAGCGTAACGGCGTGACATAAGAATTCATAAAAACTATTGATGAGAGATAAAGGGGTTACTCATCATATTTACATGTAATATACAGTAAGGAGGTCAGATAGATACATGTCCCAACAATTGTAATGTAATTTAGATTCATGATACAAAAGTATTGCTTGAATGTAAATGAGGAGAGAGAAGTTCCTTTCGGAATTTTGGCATAGTAACGGGTGTACATGGGAGGCATTTAATGAGAGAGAAAGGGGTATCCCATCATTAAAACATTAATAGGGAAGTATGAGGGAGGTGATAAACCATACCAAAACATTCATAATTGAAATTAAAACAGCAAAACAACTTAATGAAAATTGGACAAAAAAGAGAAAGGAAGAAAAAACCCTTACTTGGAAGTGTGCTTCCAAAGGCTTGAGAGAGGCTTGAGAGAGGCTTCTTGGGCGCTTGGGGAACCTTGGGAGGATTCTAGAGAGATTAGGAAAGAGGTTGTATGAACTCCAAAGTATTTTAGTGAGGAGGAAGTGGGAGCTTGGGTGGGATCATATAGGAAGGGTGAGGGAATTCTTTATTATTTAGGTTTGGGATGCCTTATATTAAATTAATCTAAACCACAAACCATCCAATGGTTTTTGGAAAAGGGAAGAGGAAAACAATATTTTATAAGGCCAAAGTCCAAACTTCTTAAAATAATAGGGTTGCTTATGTGGAGGTGAGTCATACTCCCATGGAAAACAATTTAAAAAGACAAGGTGTTTAATAAGTCTTGAGGGGTCCATTAATGCTTTGAAAAGTAAATAAAACAAACCCAAAATCACATTATATTAATTTTAAAACATATATTGGCCGAAAATAAAGATTATAGTATTTTATTACATCACTATTGGGTCACTATGATGTCATAAAATACATTATATATTTAAACGGTATTTAATTTTTACCCAAAAAATTGACTTTCTCAGAAAATTATGAAAAATTCACCGTTGGATAATTTCGACATCATGATTCCAGAAATAATGTTTATTTTATCTAAATAATTTTCTAAATATGTTAATTTTTACTTTTAACATAAAAACCAACATTTATCGAAAATTCACGGGTTTTGACAGAAATGGCTTTCAAACCTTAATAAAAATTATAATTGCATTCATAAAATTATAAGATCATTTATATTTAATAAAAATTAATTTAATAATAATATTTTATTAAAATATTATTTAATTCAAAAATAAATTAATTTAATAAAATAGAATTCTTAATTAAATAATAACTAAAAACATTATTTGTACTTTAAAAACTATTTACAATGTATCAATGATGACAAGAATGTATATACATTATTATATACAAAAAATAATGTACATGATCATAGTACTATCTATTTGTTACATTAACCCTTAAAACATTCTCATAAGATCTAAGGGTAAGGTGTGCGATGGTGAAAGACTCTTGGGGTGGCTCAGATAACATCGCTCGAGTGGTAATCTCTATCAACTTCCACTTTTCCCGTAGACGGTCCTGTTCAATCTTGACATGATGAAGCTCATATTGGGATTGGTCAAGAGAGAAGCCCAAGGATTCCACCTCTTTTCCGAGCTCCAACAAATGGGCTTCATATGGAGCAATTCTACTGGATGAGGTCATCGCTTCTTTTGTCTTAGAGAATTAGGTTTGTTAAGGCCTTATATTTAAACTAATCATGTGATCACTGTTCAATGACTATAAAAGTAACGGTCACAATTCTTAACATAAAACCAAAGAATTTAACATTTTATATAAACGTTTTACATAAATAGACATTTAATTAGATCAAGAGGGATTTCCATTAATGAAAATTTGGGTCATTACAATATTCCCCCATTAAGAAATTTCGCCCTCAAAATTTTCCTTTTCCCACACTAAATCAGATGTGGGTAACTCAGCTTCATCATTTCCTCCAATTCCCAAGTCGCTTCTTCAAACTTGTGGTTTTTCCACAACACCTTGACTAGGGGAATTGTCTTATTTTGTAGAACTTTTTCTCTATGATATATGATCTTCACTGGTTGCTCCTCGTAAGAAAGTTCATCTTCCAATTGTACTACCACATAAGAGAGTACATGTGAAGGGTCTGGTATGTACTTCCTTAAGTGGGATACAGGAAAGACATCATGTACTTTGGCCATGGTAGGTGGAAGTGCTAGTCGATAGGACACAGCCCCAACAAGATCAAGAATCTTGAAGGGGCTGATGTACCTTGGACTTAACTTCCCTTTCTTTCCAAACCTCATTACCTTCTTCCAAAGAGATATACATAGAAAAACCATGTCTCCAACTTTAAACTCAAGGTCTTGTCGACGATTATCTACATAACTCTTTTGTCGAATGTAGGCTACCTTGATATGATGTTGAATGGTTTTCACCTTCTCCACCATTTCATCAACAATTTATGGTCCAAGCAGCTTACGTTCACTGACCTCATCCCAACATGTTGGTGTTCTACACCTTTCCCCATACAGGGCTTCATACGGTGCCATTTGGATGCTTGAGTGGAAACTGTTGTTGTAGGAGAATTCAACCAGTGGAAGATGTTGATACCATCCTCCTCTAAAGTCCATTGAGCATGCTCTCAACATGTACTCAAGTGTTTGGATAGTTTGCTCGGATTGGCCATCAGTTTGAGGATGATAACTCGTACTGAAGTTCAGTTCAGTATTTAGATCATGTTGAAGACTCTTCCAAAACATAGAGGTGAATCTTGGATCTCGGTCAGACACAATATATAGTGGTACTCCATGCAACCTTACCACTTCCCTGATATATATCCATTCTAGTTGATCCAAATATAAATCCTCCCAAATAGAAATGAAGTGTGCAGTCTTTGTAAGACGATCCACAACAACCCAGATTTGATTGTTTCCTTTGGATGCCCTTGTAAGTCTGGTGACAATGTCCATGGTGATGTTCTCCCATTTCCATTATCGTATGGGCAATGGTTGCATCATCCCCTTAGACTTCTGCCTCTCTGCCTTCACTTGCTGACACACCAGGAACATTGATGTATATTCAGCGATCTCTTTCTTCATATTATCCCACCAAAAGTTTTCTCAGAGATCTCGATACATCTTTGTGCTCCCTAGGTGAATAGAGAAATTTGAACTATGTGCGTCATCCAAAAGTTCATTCTTCAGCTCCGAACATGATGGAACACATAGTCTTTTACCAAACCGAACAATTCCTTCTTCATTAACATTAATGTCCAAGGATTTACCTTTTTCGATATCTTCCACTTTTTCCTGAATTCCCACATCATTCTTTTGATCATCCTTTAACCTTTCAAAAAGAGACGGTTGGGAAATAATTTGTGAAAGGATTGATTATGTTCCCTTCTTTATGATTCCCATGTACATATTCATCAAGTATAAGAGGATTGGATCCTTCTCAATTCTCATCATTAAAAGAATCATTGGGTCCTTTCTACTTAGGGCATCTGACACCTTGTTTTCTTTCCCAGGGTGGTAATGTATTGAATAGTCATAATCCTTAATGAGCTCTATCCATCTTCTCTGGCGCATATTAAGCTCTTTCTGTGGGAATATATATTTAGGACTCTTCTGGTCAGTATATATCTCATATTTCTCCCCATATAGATAATGCCACCAGATTTTCAAGGCAAAGATCACCGCTACCAACTCTTGATCATGCGTTTGATAGTTTTGCTCGTGGATTTTCAACTAACTTGAGGCATAGGATACCACTTTATCATTCTGCATCATCACACAACCTAGTCCCTTCTTTGAAGCATCATTGAATACCACAAAAAGTTCACCACTAGTGGGTAAAGTAAGCATGGGCGTAGTGATAAGCCTCCTTTTCAACTCCTTGAAGCTTTCTTCACATTCATCACTCCAAGAAAAATTTACTCCCTTTCAAGTTAGCTTGATAAGAGGGTTGGAAAATCGTGAGAAATTCCTCACAAATCTTCGATAATATCCAGCTAACCCCAAGAAGCTATGGATATCTATTACCGATGTGGGCCTCGGTCATCCCTCAATTGCATCTATTTTAGAGGGATCCATAGATATCCCATTGCTTGTGATGATATGGCCTAAGAATGATACCTCCTTCAACCAGAACTCACACTTGTTGTACTTTTCATAGAGCTTCTCCTTGCACAAAGTTTCTAGTACAGTTCTTAAATGCTCCTCATGATCCTCCTTGGATTTGGAGTATATTAGAATATCATATATATATATAATACCACAAATTTGTCAATGTAATCTCTAAATACTCTATTCATTATGTCCATGAAGATTGTTGGAGAATTAGTGAGTCTGAAAGGAATTACTATGAATTCATAGTTCTCGTATCTTGTGCGAAAAGCAGTCTTGGGGATATCTTCCTTCTTCACCCTTACATGATAATATCCTGACCGCAAGTCCACCTTGGAGAATTATTGTGCTCCACAAAGCTGATAGAACAAGTCATCAATTCGTGGGAGAGGATACTTGTTCTTTATCGTGATTTTTTTGAGCTCACGATAATCGATGCAAAGGCGCATTGACCCATCCTTCTTCTTGACGAAGAGGACTGGTGCACCCCACAGTGAAGCACTTGGGTGTATAAACCCTTTATCCAGATTCTCATGTAGTTGTTTCTTAACCTATTCAAGCTCCATGACAGCCATACTATATAGATTCTCATATATTAGAAGAGCCCCTGGTATAAGTTCAATTGAGAATTAAACATCTCTTCTAGGAGGAAGACCAGGCAGCTCCTTGGGAAACACATCCGCGAATTCCCTCACAATAGGCATTTCTTTAAGGATGGTTTCTTCCTTGGAATAAATCATCTGATCCAGATACGCATGCTCATAGGGTAGTAATATCCATGTTTGAGAAGATGAATCTAAAGGAGATTCATCTTCCTTCTTACACTTGTAAAGAATTGGGTGTCGATTCTCCATATGGAGTTTGATTTCCCTCTCCCGACAATATATGTTGTCTCTACATAAGGAAAACCAATCCATGCCATGAATTGCATCAAATTCCACCAGAGAGAGTATGATGAGGTTTTCCAGGAAATTCAATCCACATATTTTAACAAGGGAGGACTTATATTCATGGGATGCAATGATTGCCCCATTTTCCGTACTCAACGACATCTTCACTTCCATGATTTGTGGTGGTGCTGGTATTCTTCTACTAAACTTTCGAGATATAAAAGAATGCATAGAACCTGAATCAAAAAAAGTACATTTTCTATTCTTGAATGAATAACTGGCGTACCTCTCACCACTTCATTTTTGGGGTTCACTTCGGCAGAAGTGATGGCAAAATCTCTTCCTTGCTGCCTTGGAGGTTGTTGGTTGCCTCCGAAAACCCTTGGATTAGGGAACTGATTTGAAAAATTCCCTGGTTCTTTGCATTTTTAGCATTGAATAACGCGTTGAGGTTCTAACGGAGCGTTCCTCTCCTTTGTCACAGTCGCGGGTCTTCCTTGCTGACAGTTAGCAGCTAGGTGCCCTTCTCTTCCACACCTGAAGCATTTCCTTGTCCCCTTATGGCAATTTCCAGGGTGCTTCTTTCCGCACTTTTGGAAAGTGGGGTGCTGGATCTTCTTAGCACCGTTGTATTTATCCATCAGACCACCAGCATTGAATTCCACCTTATGCTTCTTATCCCCATGATAGACATGTGATTCTCCGATCTCTATTTCAACCTTGAGGGCACATCAGAGAATTTCCTCATAGCTGTCGAAGTCACGAATTGCTAATGCTTTCCGTGGGCTAGGCTTCAACCCACCAAAGAAGCTGTAAACTTTGCATTCGGTGGTAACGACAAATTCGAAAGCGTATCATGAAATCTTTGTGATGTTTTCCTCGTATGCGCCAACATATTATTCATCTTTTTTTCTTGAGGGAAAGGAATTCCCTTTCCATCTTAAGCCGGAGGGTGCGTGGAAAATATTTATCGAAAAACATATTCCAGAAATCATTCCATTCCAATGCCTCGATCTCATCCTTAGGCTTCATATTTTTGATCAACGTCCACCATTGATCAGATTCACCCTCTATACGATAAGCCTCCAGAGAACCTTCTCTTGTTCAGAACATTTAAGGATGGAGAAGATCTTTTCAATGGAGTTGATCCATTGTTTAGGGATCGTGGGATCGGATGACCCACTAAAAGTAGGAGGCCTTTGTCTCATGAAGCTCTCGAAAGCTACTTGTTCCTTCTTATGGGGGTTTGGACATTCCTCTTGACCCGTTTTTCTATTCAAATATTGATTTAGCTGAGAGATAAGCATGAAAAAGTTCGTGATTCCCTCTCCCATTGGATTGGGCATCTCATTAGTACAGTCATCACACTGATCTTCACCACGGTTGTTACCCCGAGTCCTCCTATTACCGGCCATTGGCTAGAATAAAAGTAAAGTTAGGGGTAACACATAAAGGGTAATCCAAAGACAAAAGTTGATGACTTATAAATAAACTTTTATTTCCTTAACTCATGAGTCTATAAGCTTCAATCTAGGATTTTCATGATCTACTTTCTAACATATATTCTTAGGGGAATTTTTTTTAATTCCCTTAATAAGGGTTCAAACTAAGCTTGTGAATTTATCAAAATATATCCCCCGGGAGTGTTGTAACCAAGAGTGTAGCAAGGCCCATTGTCTTGCACCAGTTCCCATTCGAGTCTAGCTCAAAGCAGTGTTTTCGGGTTTTACCCCGAGGATACATCTGTTCCAGAGCCGCCTCTACCTACTTGTATCCAAATAGGGTTGTATTTGCTTGATAAACCACTTACTCAGTACTTACCAAAACTTAGGGATGTTTTTATTATACTTATTCTTGTCTCTAAGGCTTTACTAGTGTTTTCTAATCCTAATCCCAAAAATAACTAAACCTATCCTCTGATACCAACTATGACAGCCCGGATTTTATTACAAACTTAAACATGATTTATTACATAAAAACTTCACTTGATAAAAAATGTAAGATCAAGAGTTCTAGTGTATTTGGGTATTATGATCATTACATAACAACATAAAACATGAAATACAACATCTTTATTGAAAACTTCCTTTACATGACCACTACATTCCCTCGTACTTAGCATTGCATGGGATAACCTTAGGACATGCATAAGAAAAGGGGTGATCTATAAATCCCAGTAAGGGAATAAACATGGAATACATAAGCAGTACAATACATATTAGATAATAGGCATGTCAATATATCACATGAGAAACATGAACATAAAGTCATGATAATGCATGATAATCACGACATGGAAATGTGGAAACAACACATAACATGGAATTAGCATGAGCCAAGGCTCATTTCACATGGAGCATGAGTAAATTCTCATTGCACATGAAGCATGATTAAACCTTCATTGCACTTGAATTAGCTTGATTCAACACTCATTGCACATGATGTATCATGATACTATACTTTACCCAATGCATTGGAGTGCTATATGGGGGCACACTTCTTAAACAATTCTTTTCACGCATAAGTGTGCCACATGGATCATAAAACATGGATTCATAAAACATAATAATTTATTCCATGATAAATGAATGTGGAATTAATACATGAAACTTTATAATCAATAATTAAATGTTCATAAAGCTGAATACCCCTTATGGAGAAATGGGCATGGTATTCACTATATAATGGCATTGTCTTAAAAAATCGGTGCGATTTAGGCAGTGTAACGACGTGACATAAGAATTCATAAAAACTATTGATGAGAGGGAAAGGGTTTCCACATCATATTTACATGTAATGGATAGTGAGGAGGTCATATAGATACATTTCCCAACAATTGTAATGGAATTTATATTCATGATACAAAAGTATTGCTTAAATGTAAATGAGGAGAGAGAAGTTCCTTTCGGAATTTAGGCATAGTAACGGGTGTACATGGGAGGAATTTAATGAGAGAGAAAGGGGTCTCTCATCATTAAAACATAAAGAGGGAAGTTTTAGGGAGGTTATAAACTATACCCAAACATTCATAATTGAAATTAAAAGGGAAAAATAACTTAAAGAAAATTGGACAAAAAATGAGAAAGGAAGAAAAAACCCTTACTTGGAAGTGTGCTTCCAAAGGCTTGAGAGAGGCTTGAGAGAGGCTTCTTGAGAGATTGGGGCACCTTGGGTGGATTATAGAGAGAGTAGGGCAGAGTTTGGACGAACTCCAAAGGCTTTTAGTGAGGAGGAAGTGGGAGCTTGGGTGGGTTTATATAGGAAAGGTGAGGGAATTCTTTATTATGTAGGTTTGGGACCCCTTATATTAAATTAATCCAAACCACAAACCATCCCATGGTTTTTGGAAAATGGAAGAGAAAAACAATATTTTATAAGGCCAAAATCCGAACTTCTTAAAATAATAGGGTTTCTTATGTGGAGGTGAGTCACACTCCCATGGAAAACAATTTACAAAGACAAGGTGTTTAATAAGTCTTGATGGGTCCATTAATGCTTTGAAAAGTAAGTCAAACAAACCCAAAATAACATTATTTTAATTCTAAAACATATATTGGACGAAAAGAAAGATTATAGTATTTTATTACATCACTATTGGTTCATTATGATGTCATAAAATACATTATATATTTAAACGGTATTCAATTTTTACCCAAAAGTTTGACTGTCTTAGAAAATTATGAAAAATTCACCGTTGGATAATTTAGACATCCTGATTCCAGAAATAACATTTATTTTATCTAGATAATTATCTAAATATGTTAATTTTCACTTTTAAAATAAAAACCGACATTTATAGAAAATTCACGGGTTTTAACAGAAATGGCTTTCAAACCTTAATAAAAATTATAATTGCATTTATAAAATAATAAGATAATTTTTATTTAATAAAAATTAATTTAATAATATTATTTTATTAAAATATTATTTAATTCAAAAATCCATTAATTTAATAAAATATAATTCTTAATCAAATAATAACAAAAAAACACTATTTGTACTTTAAAAACTATTTACAATGTATCAATGATGACAAGAACGTATATACATTATTATATACAAAAAATAGTGTACATGAACATAGTACTATCGATTTGTTACATTATCCCTTAAAACATCCGCATAATACCTAAGGGTAAGGTGTGTGATGGTGACAGACTCTTGGGTGGCTCAGATAACATCGCTCGAGTGTTAATCTCTATCAACTTCCACTTTTCCCGTAGACGGTCCCGTTCGAGCTTGACATGATGAAGCGTAGCTTGGACTTGGTCAAAAGCGAAGCCCAAGGACACCACCTCTTTTCTGAGCTCCGAAAAATGGGATTCTTATGGAGAAATTCTACTAGATGAGGACATCGCTTCTTTTTTCTGAGTAAATTAGGTTTGTTCAGGCCTTATATTTATACTAATAATGTGATCATTGTTCAATGACTATAAAATTAATGGTCACAATTCTTAACATAAAACCAAAGAAGTTGACATTTTATATAAACATTTTACAAAAAGAGACATTTAATTTGATCAAGAGGGATTTCCATTAATGAAACTTTAGGTCGTTACAAGAAGGGTCTCCACAGTCTTTAGAATGAGTTCAAATCAATATAGGGCCATTCTGGAGTAAAAAAGGAACCATTAAGGAGAAAAATGAGTTGTATCCACAATTTTCAGATCTAAATTTTAGTTATTCATGGTTAGGGTGCACAGTTTGGAAAACTGTGAACTAACCATGCCCAATACCTCTATCCCCAAACTCATGGTTTATCCTAGGTGGCTACATGGTTTTCCTAAACCATACTCCTACCCAGATCCCACTACCTCACTTTTCACAATTTTTTATTGGAGTTTCATGGTTTCTACTAACTGTGTTCAAATCGTTCACCTTCAAAAAATCCACAAGACATTATAAAAGTCATCCAAACCCTCCCAAACATCACCCAAAAACATTACATACTTAAAATACATAAATTAAGGGGTAATCACTTAAAGCTAGTGATGCCACATCTTGTATCACATGAACTAATTTGACTTATGTTATTCTTTGTTTGTTAACTTTTTGGAATTTATATCTCATCCATTTCTTATGTACATCGCCAGATTATCCTCTGTATTTTTTGAAGATCCATGGACTATAAACACATGTTATAAATTTTATAAATAATTTTTTGGAAATCCTTTTTTAAGTTATTATGTTATGTACCTAATTTCCTAAAGACACTAGACCTCATGATCTTTTGGGATTGTATTAATTATATCTTTATGTAATAAATCATGAAATAAATTGTATTAAATATATGGGTTATCATAAGGGTGGTGGGATAAAATTCTTCATATTTTAATTAATATCTTGGATAAAATTATTTTTATCCTGCATAAAAAATTATTCCTTCAGGTATGTTATAGAATCTAATAAATCATAAAGTATGTGTATTAAATCCATTATCTCATTTTATTCATAATAAATACTTCTTAAAAAACAATTCACTTATTAAATAAGAGAAATGAGGTAAAAAAAAGATCCTTTATTTATATCTAACTAAGATTTAATTATTCCTTTATAAATAATTCTTTGATTTGAAAACTCATTACTTCATCTTTTTAATATAGACTACCAGATTTATCAATACTTTCCGTGATCTTGAACTTCGGTATATTCAAAATATCTGTGAAATATACATATATCCTTAAAAATCAAAGAATTTATTTCTATAACATCATTACCTAAAATGGAATCTCCATGGAGTTTCAAAAAACCTTTAATTTTTTTCAGAAAATTTGCATCTTATAGAAACATTTCTTCTCCTTCTTGGAAACTCTTTTAGGTCATAATGATTTTGGATGACTATTAGAAAATATTAACCTTCTATTTTTGTCTTAAAATATTACCCTTTAGTAATTCCTACATAGAAACAGAGCCTAGACATCGCATATCATTATCATATGTCCTCAACACTTTTAGAAAACCATGTAAAATTTTATTGAACTTGTTTATATTGTCAAAACAATTCCAACAACTATTATAGAATAAATCCATAATTAGAACTAACCTTAAAGTATATATTTGATATCATTAGTTCATTTAAGTAACTAGTCTTATTGAGTATATAAGAATATATTAAAGTTCCTTTAGTCATATTTCATGTAAAAATTATATTTTAAACCTTATTTGGATTCATCTATGATTCTTAATAGCATTTAGATCCACTTGTTGAACAACTTCAACATTTGGTTACTCAGGTTGATATTTCTATAACACCTAAATTTTTATTTTGATTAAGAATAATTCTTATGTTTATATACCTATTTAATAATTTTATTACATTATTAATCTCTTTTATTTATGATTTATATCAAAGAGGAGTTTGATGATGATAATTTTATAGTATCTATAATAGAAACTATTATCATATGGGTATCATTTCTTAGATTAATTTAATAAGTAATTACATTAAATGTAATCTCACTAAAATTATGACACATTTTAAAGTTACATTATATCCATTTTTGGGATAAGATCTATATTTTACAATTATTTTAGAATTTATCCCATCACTTAGATATATGGGTAGAAAATCATGTAAATAATATCATATATGGATCTTGGATAGTTTAGTGGATAAATAATTATCCTAATTCATTATATGAATTTACTCAAAAAATTTCCTCTGGTAACCTAATCCTACTAGGTACTCCCAAAGAAGTGTAACACAAAGAAAATTTAAAAAATAGGCACTTAATCCTATTAGGGTCACCGATTACATACTTTCCTAACATGATATAATCTAGGGGAACTCGGCTCTAGCATGTCCTACATGGTTAGAGGATTGGGGTCTTGAAAAGTGTTTTCTTTGAAAGTAATATAAAACTTAGTATTTTTAAATGGGATTTAATCTAACCATATTATCTCATGTATTCCATTTACAAGTATGAAAATTATGATAATTTATATTTAATTCCTTATTCCTTCCAAAAAAAATTAATATGTTCAAACTATATTGATGTGTAACACTTTACACAACACATTAATAGCTAATGTCAAGGTAGAAGTAAAATAATCCCATTATTATACCTAGCATGTTACTCCTTAAATTCATATATGATAGTTTAAAGAAAAAGTTTAAAAACTTTTAAACTAAATCATACATCACAATTCCTAATATAAGGATTTATATTTTTGAATAATAAACCTGAGAATAAAATAAATAAATGAAATTTCATAAATTTAAACATGAGACAAATAATTTATAAATTGGGAAACTATAAACACATTATAATTTAACCATGTATTATATAAATTGTATAATTAAATAAATATAAACACTTTATATTTAATTCAAATTTTAACTCTTTCATATTATCCTTTATATGAAATTTATCATAAATATAGGATATCATGAAATATAAACATTTTATATATAAATTGTTCATATATACTATGTAAAAATTCAACATATCGTATTTTCATTATTTAAACCTTGATCATATATATTATCAAAAACACCTTTTGATATGGTTTAAAAAATCATCAAATAAAGACTTTAATTTGAACGATTTAAATTAATAATTATGAATAATTCAAAATCCTAAACATAAACTCCCTTATATTTTTCATTTTTTATATTTTTTAAAACCATTAAAAATTACCATATGATTTATACATAAATCATTTATATCCAAATTATAAGTCAGGATACATAATTTAAAAAGGCATTTAATATTAACATTTAATATTATAGATATTTATTTAATAAATATTTCATAAAATTTTAATAATTAATTATAAAAATTTTATAAATAATTAATTGATAAAGATCTTTATAAAATAAATAAATATCCCAAATAAATTTTACTATTATTTATAAACATTTAATAGATTATATAATTCAATTAATAATTGAAAATTTGAAGAAAAAAACAAGTTTTTTATTTTATACCATATTTAATGATATAGGTTATATCGTAATTCATGGTTCAATTCAAAACTAATACCACAGTTTACGATTTCCATGTCACAGGCTATAACTGATAATTTCAAATTATCAGTTGTGTTGTATGATATATCCAAATTTTATGTTGTGGATTATCCTATATCATGTCTTACAATTTACAGACGGTGGTTTGTGATATCATTCTTTGATGCATGGATTCCGTATCTTATGACATAACCTATATCATAATGGTGATAAAATAAATTATTTTTATATCATTGATCAATGTTATTTCCAATTATGATCACCTATATCATACACTATGATATATCAAAACCAAATAATTAAAACTTTTCCTCTACCTTTTATATTTCATACTATATGGTGAGGCAATATCACAACTTACAATGTCGTATATCATAAAATAGATTTTATCTTAAAATCATATCATTTTTTATAATATAAAAAAGGACATCAAAAATGATATTTGTTCTTCATTATTTTCAGCAAGATTTTGAGAATTACGAAGTATAGTAAATCTTTGATACCATTGATGGGTTTCAAAGGATCAAACAATACTTGTTCAGTACAAGAGAAAAAATACAAACCTAACATACCCAATATCTCCATGATATGAAAACTAAAACCATATATTCATGAATTTACTCAAACATTATGTATTTTTTGAGAAATTCATGTCATTACTGCTCTTGTAATCCTCTCATCCAACATGTATTTATCATATAAATATATTTTAGATTCTTCCATTTTTTCATGTATTAATGATATTCATTATGGAGAATATCTAACTGTTAACACTTAATATTAAACTACCTTGACATTAATAGGATTCCATGGTTATCATATAATATGAATCACATTATTAAAAAATTATTCTGTCATATACGATAAAAGGATGAGATAATGGTAGTATGATATCATCATATCATACTAAATGATATGGCCAAGCCAAGTAATACTATATTCCTTAGTTATTATATGTCTTCCATATGACATATCAATATAATACATTATTATATTGACATATATATATATATAGGGATTTGGGGAATAAATTTTTCACCTGATATGTTCAACAATCATAAACAGGTTTATGTTTCTAGAAGATTACTTACCCCTCTTCCCAAGTATCCTTTGACCCAATATTAGTTAAACCTTTAGAAATATATGATCTTATACTAAAAAAATATAAACTTCATTAACAATGATTAACATAAGACTCTTATTATCTTTTATATTTGGTCATTTGGTTTTGAATAAACTTAATTTTCTCTGTCATCTCATGGAGAATACTCATCCTTAAAAAGGAATATTATCCCACTTCCACCCAATACAGTGGAGAATAACACAACCTCTCATAGAGTTCCTCAAAGGGAATTTTTCCAACCATTCTCTGATATCTATTATTTTATGAATACTTTACCATATTAATATGGTATTACAAAAAACCAATGAAATATATAACACATTATATAAGTATGTATTCCAAAATATGAATCATTCACTGTGACTTACCATCCATATGAGGATGATAATTTGTAATAAACTTGTTAGCCCAACTAGGTTAAATACCCTAAGAGGGGGTGAATCAGGGTATGATATATTAAAACAAATTCCCCATCAAATATTGTATCTTAATTAATCAAAACTATCTTCTCTTTCTTTCTCATAGTAGTGTATGAAATGAAATTAAAGAATGCATGAGACATAGCAATTTTATTTGGTTCGCATGCACTAGGCTGCTTCCAAGGAGAATCAAAAGGAAATATGACTACATACCAAATCCACTAAAGTGCACTGCAGTTACAATGTTTAGAGGAAACTCACTATCCCACTTGATTTACAACCAATAAAAGTATCAAAGCTCGTTGTTCTTTCAACTAAATTTTTCTCACTCATTCTTTATAAGATCCTCCTTTTATTAATTGAATCAATATTTTTTACACCTCATTTAGTGTATCATTATGTTCTACTTAAATTTACATGATGAATAACACTTTACCATATATTTACTGGGAAATACCTTTTGGTTCACACCTTGTCTTTCACATAACCTTTAGATGTATTGCGCGCAACTTTATTTCCTATTGTATAACATTTAACTTCTGTCATAGAAGTCCAAATTCTATGAAACTTTCAATATTTACATGCAACTGCATTGGTCAAGTATACACAATCTTTTTTTTCTCACAATAAATATTTTATTTGTTTCTTCACAAAAATATCCTTTCACACAACTTTAATACCTTGCTTGTAACTCGTACACAAGTCATAGACCTTATTTTCTCTAAAGGTTGAGCTACTAAAATTAGGTGGTAGCTACCAATTAATAGACCTAGTCGACCCTAAATAAAAAATCATTACATTCCCTCCTCTGTTTGTTCAAATTTTATGCACATGAAGAAGTGCATAAATGATGTCACATTTGGCACGTTACTCTCTTTCACATCAATCACTTCATCTTTATTTCACAGGTGTTCACAACTCGACTTGTGTCACATAAGTTTATCTTTAGTGAAAATTAAAATATTTCACATGACTCTTGCCTTTTCCATATTTTGATATGGTGATCTTAAATATTGACTTGTGTATAAAATTGAGAATCATCATCTCACATGTGCACAACTTTTTACTTTTAATAGAAAATACTTCCTTTTCCAAAAACAAATTTCCCCATCCTCCAGATTTTGGACCCCAAAAATTTGAAAAATGCTAGGAAACGGTGCCACCTTGTAAACAAATCTTTCTATACCACCTCCAATACAGACATTCCTTTTTTTGATCTTTTTCAACATACAATGTCAATAATATATTTGGAACTCCAAAACTGACCTTGGAAACTAGCTTTTCCAACAAACACAATCAACCCAAAAAACACTGAAATATTACCTTGATCAAATTTTTCCCAACAAAGCTTTAATTGTGTATCCACCACCTATTATAAAGATTTCCAAAACCTAGAAGTTAAGTAAGGATCCCACTCAAATATGATTGATGTTAGTACACCATAAGGATTAACCAGTTAACTTATATATATATATATATATATATATCTTTGTTTGATCATATATCATATATTTCTTAAGAATCAATATAAAATGAGATGTTTTAGTTAGGATATCCACCACTACCAAGATGGAATCCTGGTTTTCCATCATTTTTAACAAAGTCACCATGAAATCTAGGATAATTTAATCCTAATCCAAAACATATATAGGAAATAATTGAAACATTTTAGTGGACTTATTTTACTCTTTCTTTTCCTACTTATTGATAAGACATTTGGAAACATAATATACAACATATATTTTCATCTATGACCACTAAAATTAGTATTACATTTCCTTTCACATTTTTTTGGCCTTGGGGTGAACAAACTAATTTGTCTAATTAGATTTCTTGATAATATCCTCCAGAATTGAAGAAGGTATAATCAATTCTTTCAAAAATAAACTAACCTTGTTTTTGGTTCTTACAACCATTCCTTAAAGTATTTTCAACCATTTAGGTAATCCATAATTACTTTATATTCATTTTCCAAAAAATGAGTGCCCTTAACCTTATCTTTTAATGGTTGTATAACCATGATACTCATTAAGATCATCCATTCATCCTAGTAAATATTATCTAATCACATATCTATGATTTGGATCATAAGTTTCTATTCATCCTTTTCTTTCTAGAATGCATCATCATGCTTCTAATAGATCAATACATCAACTACCATATTACCCTTTCCTGATATATATTTCAGTTCAATGTTAATTTTTTTCAAATACATCATCCATCATCTCTTACTTATATATAGATCATATTATGAGAATAATTCAAGCTCTTATGATCCTTATAAACTCTAAAATTCTCCCCGAAGAGATCTTGATTCCTGGTTTTTAATGTATACACAACTACTACAAATTCTAGGTTTTGTGTAGGGTAGTTTCTTTCATGAAATCAGAACTGGTTGGGCCATAAGAAAAGGATGGGTGTTATTTTTGGCCTATATTTTAACTCCTCAAAGGATTTGTGATATTTAAAATTCCACATTAAGGTTATATATTTCTTATTCATAGCCTTCATTGGTGAAGATAAGTATGCAAAATTATAAACAAAACATAGATAATACCCATCAATCTCAAAAAAACATTAGATTCCAATGACATTTTTTAGTTCTTTCCAGGATAATACCACTTCAATATTTTTTTAATTGACCAAGATAACTTTATTTAAGATTACATGCCTAGATAATTAGACCTCCAAAATCTAAAAATTTATCTTAGAAATTTTTTTGTAGAGGATTTCATCCAACAATGTTCTCAAAATAATCTCAAATTATTGTTCATGATAATCTCTTATTCATGAATACATAAATATATCATTAAGAAATACCATCATAAAAGAGTTAATATAATGATGAAATATGTGATTCATCAATATTATGAATACAATTAGAGAATTATTAATACCAAATGACATTATCAAACATTCATAATGGTCATACCTACTTTAAAAAGATGTATTTGGTATATCCTTTTAATTCACCTGAAGTTAATGGTAACCTGACATCAATTCAATTTTTTAAAATCATTCATCATCATGATATTGATCAAATAGGTCATCGATTCTAGGAAGAAGATATTTATTCTTGTTTGTAACTTGATTCAATTTTGTATAATTGACACATAACTACAATGTATCATCTTCTTTATTAAAAATATTATTAGAGCCTCCCAAAGTGAGATGATTAAACTGATAAAAATTTTATTATCTAAATCTTCTAACTGAACTTTGAAGTTCTTTAGTTCAATTGGTTTCGCCCTATATGAATGAAGAGATATATAACTTCTTACTGGTAAAATATCAATCAAAATTCTACAACATTATATAAAGTTATTCATGAAAATCCTATGTAATGGTACCAGAATATGGTCCAACTATCTCTAGTAATCCATCTTTATTGGCCAACTCAATTATTCCCAACATCAATACCGCTAACTAGAAAGAGATATTCCTTAACTCAATGTCATCGGCTTTTATCTACTAGAATTCACATCTCATCACCCTTGAATGTATGATTTCCATCCTAAAAAGTTTATAAGGTCACCTTATGATGATAATAATAATAATAATCAATGTGAGCATTATTCTTAATCAACCAATCCATATAGATAATGAAATCAAACAACTGCATTCCCAAGATGGTGAAATCCCATGAAAATTTCATGTCTCCTATCATAATAGTACATGATAGGGATTTAAATCCTTTATTATCATATTCTCCCAATGTTTTTTATATGCACATGATATATATAATTATCTCTACATGTAAACCCATTAGATCCACTAGTAATGTTTCAATAAATGAATGTGTAACTATAATATCATATAATGTAGAAACAAGAATAGAATCAAGAAATATAGTACATTTAACTATAAAAGTTCCCAAACCAACCTGTGGTATATATTACTCTATAAAAATTAAGATACTATTAGTCTACTCTAACAGGGGTCATACACCCTATTTAAATTGTTGAGATCCCCAATTCATCATATAATTAGTCCTCTCTAAGTGACGTTGTTGATGTGAACCAAAATTTTGGGACCTTCCAACCTAGTATTAGGATACTTGTGTATGGATTTCTCCCTCCACCATATATGCACTAGTTGAGTTCCTAAAATATTTCTTTAGGTGTCAAAGCTTCCAGAACATGAAATTATTTTGTGACTTCCACATACAATTATTTTTTAAGTGGTCATGGGAAACACAATGGAATAATCCCAGTAGTGTGTTAATTTATCTTGTAGATGAATTCATTGATGTATATTGGCTACATGATTCTCCTATTACATAATAAAGATCATTTAACTTTCACTTATATCCACCACTTGAACCAATGTGATCACTTGGATGAGAAAAGATACTTCCAGATAGCGGATTACCTAAAATTTCTCACTCAATAATCAATTATTTATTCACCATATAAACATAAAAATTAATGGAAAACATCAAAACTTTTGATTTTGTGACACCCCTTAGGTAACTGGAATATCTAATTTTGAGTTTTATTTATCTTCTGGTTTACCTTTTTGGATTTATTAAGTGTTGGGATCATAAATCAGTGTTTTTGGGAAGACAGACCAAGGTGCAAGATTGGCACAATTTGTCTATCTGTGAGGCTAAGCGTGAGAGGGGTGATGGGTTTGGGATAGTGCACTTTTCACAGTTTAAGCAGGGATTTTCAAACTATGAAAGCCCCAAGGGATAACTGTGTGGCCTGTTTTGGGGAGTTAGTATCTCCCATATGGTTGGAACTTGGTTTTCTTAAACATGTGGCCAAACTACATGATTTTTCCATCACATTAAAAATGTGGATTTTTAACAAGATTTTCATATATATTTTTATAACCCCTGGATTTATTTATCATCTGGTGCATGTGTAGAAACTCATCCTTGTCTTGTAAGCTTCTCCCATATCTTCTTTAGTGGATTCTTCTTGGGATCTTGGCGGGCGATCTTGAGGTAAGTCTTTTTCTTTAAGGTTTCTTCTTCCTTTCCCCCTTGTCATGTTTTTTCATCCATTTTCAAGGATGTGTGTAACCCTAGATGGTGGGGGTGGCCAAACATAAGATTTTAATGGTGAATTCGGTTTGTTTTATTGTGGTTTAGGTGTGTGAGGCATTCTCTAACCAAATTTTGGTGGTATTAATCGAAGGCGATGAGGTTATAACTAAAACCGAGGTAGGTGTATCAATTTAAGGGAATTTTCCATAGATTGCCTTTAGATTATGAATAAACTTTGGTTTATGTTTATAAAATTATCATTTAACTAAATTATGTTCAATTCTTATTCCTAATTTTATTTGATCCAGGGTTTTTATTGAGAATTTGTGTGTTTAAAGAGGGGTTTTTTAATGGGAGTGGATTATATTCACTCCAAGTGTTTTATAAAATGGATCAAATAGGTTTTATGGTTTTAAATGGATTTATAAAATAGTTTTATAAATGGTTTTATGTTGTGAAAGGTGACTTATTTAAAATGGGAATGTTAGTTTTTGGAATTTTCATGTTAAATGGTTTTTCATGTATGGAACTTGTACTGTGATTATATCAGCATGGAGTAACACATTAGTTAACTGGGGTGTGAGTGAGGTGTTATCTAAGGGACCATGAGATACTTTGGGGAGGATTACCATGAGAGCATCCATTTGTTTTCCAAGGGATTGTGAGAGTCTTTTTTTGGAATACTGTGAGAGTTTCCACTTATTATTCAAGATACTAAGAGAGCTCTTGGAGTTGGGCTCGAGGAAGATTGTGAGAGCTTCCATTTTTCTTATCTGGATAGAATACTTTTTTTTGAATCACTCATGTTATACCCTTTATGGTTAAATCCCTAGGTTCACTTACTCATGATGGATTGATTTATATTCTTTTTGAATTTGATTAGTTCCCTATTATTATGATATCATGTGTGTTATGATCATTTCCATTTATATGGTTATATTATGATGTTTATGATTTCATTTAATATGACTTTTTGGATATGTTGATCATGTTGTGTCATTCAGCCTTATTTATTTATTTGATCCATGTTGGGAGTTATTTTGGAAAAATTATTTTGTTTAAAATGAAAAACCAAATGGAATTTAAGGCCTTGTTTAAAAGATAAATGTTTTAAAAGTGGTTTAGTTTTGAAAATGAGTTTTCAAAATTGTTTATCAATTTTCATGGGTAAAATCCTCAAATAGATTCATGGTAGTATTCTACTTGGATTTGTTCATCACATCCTATAAATTTCATTGGGTTTATGTAGATTTAATTTTATAGGAAACAGGTAAAGTAAAAGGAACAATATACCTAGGTGTATCATCTTGATTACCACCATCCAAGGTTTTGTGGAGGAGATGTGGTCTCAAGGAGTTGGATCATGTGGATTCATTTCGGGATTTTGGAGTATTTTGAGATACATGTATTGGTAATTTTGGTTTTTGTCCCTTATCTTTTGAGTTTTGATATTTGACTTATGGTGCCATGTATATGCCCTTTTTGGTATTCTTGAATATGATGATTTTTATGGTATATTTTAGTCTTTGTTGTGTACTTTGGATGTTGTATTTTATCTTATTGGCTCTGATGATATTGGTCAGTCCATCCCATTCCATGGATGGGTGATACTAGTTTACCATAGGGGAAACCATTCCCCTAAGTGGATGTCCATTGTGCCCAGTGTTTGTTTCTTTCTTGTGGAGATTCATAGCATGCTTCGTTCCATGTGATAGTCTAGTTTTATTGATCGGTCAGGTTGATTTGGGTTAGTTCATTAAAAAATGGTATCAGAGCAGGTTTCATTTTTGGGGTGAGTGGTTTACTGGATCTAGGACCATTGGGACTAGAGAGGTAGGAGCATATGAGTGCTTGGCTAGCTATTCTTCATGTCAAACCTCAAGTTTTCATGGGTTTTTTGGACTTGTACATATGTTTGAACCTAGTAATGGGTTTTTTGGACTTGTACATATGTTTGAACCTAGTAATGGGTTTTTTTGAAGATATTTCAAGGTATTTACCCATTTGTATCGACTCTCGAGGTGATCCTGGGGGATTTTTAGATTTTTGGGGTGAAATGGTGAGGTCTAAATGAGGCACATGATTAAAGAACACTGTTAGAAATAATTATGCTAAGCCCATGTGGCCTTGTCTATAAACCTCTAGTAACACCCACATTATTGGTGTGTAGTTCTCCTAATAGTGTGCCCAAATATTCCCAATAGAGAATAATTGAAATTACTGATGTTTTTTCTCCTATTTATTTTGGAGATTCTTTTAATGCAAGTGTTTCTTTTTGATAACCATGATAAGGGTTATTTTTAGTTCATTTTATGTGTTTTAAGTTTTAATTGTTCTCGATGAAGCTTATGTTTTGTAGTTTGGAGACAATTTCTCCATGAAGAACCTTTCCTAGGTGTAAAGAGGTTGTTATGAAGAATACCCTGTAAAAAAATCCTCTTGGTGGTCTATATTTATCAGAGTCCCTAATTTTTACAATCTAGTACTTAGGTCAAGTGGTTGGTCAAGAGTAGGAACAATTGGTGGAATATGACTAGGATTTTATAATGAAAAATACTCTAGTGTTATATGGTGACAAAGTTATCAATGATATTGAGGAGTGGTTGGGTCATATTGAGTGAATATTTATGTTTTTGAATACCCCTAATACCTTTAAAGTTGTATTTTCCACATATGTACTAGAAGGGATGGTTATAAAGTGGTTTGAAATGAGGAATTTAGATCTCACATGGCACACTTTTAAGGTGGCTTTCAATCGGTGGTTCTAACCAGAGATTTTGATAGTGGTGAAGTCCCATGAGTTACTGAAGATTGGGTAAGGGGTTCATTCAGTGATGGAGTATACAACCTAATTTATAGAGTTGGATCATGTCTCCTAAGATCTCCTCGCAAATGATTACCTTAAAGATCGATATTTTGATATGGGATTGAGGCCAGAGATGAGGTCCATACTTCTTCTTCATTGTCTTCTAACATATTTAGAGATAGTTTAAAATGATAAAATGGTAGAGGTAGATTTAACTATAAATACTAGTCACAGTGGTGTTATTTCAGTAGGAGGTAGCCAGAGATCTTCTTCAGGTTAGAAGAAAAAGTGGGTGGAGTCTCATTTGGGTGGTGGAAATAGGGTTCAACATTCATTGGGTAAAGTACAAGTGGATTATAATTGTTTGAATCTAATCATCTATTATCAGTGTGGGAAAGGTGGAAACACAATGTTTCTTCCAGTATTCTTTTAGGTGAGAGATACATACTTCAAGTTTTAAAGGTCTCTCCGGGATAGTCTAATTCTTATAAGGGGGTAGGATCTCACCCTTTAGGAATGATGGATTCTCACCAGGGGAAATAGTATTAGAGGAGTTTTTAGATATTCCACTTCATGCATTAGTATTTACTCCATAGGACTTAGATTTCATACTATTCAACATGAGAGGTATGGTATTTGTTGATTCATCTATGGAATCTATTTTATTTTATATGATTGTGTCCCATTATTTTATCTCACTAAATCCTATTAATGATTTGGGTATGATATCGGATTTGGTACCATTTTTGATGGATTTACTAACCCTATTGGGTAGGAAAAAGGATAAAGTTTTCATGTTCTAAGTGTTTCTTGTTTTAGTTGTTGACATGGAATTCGTTTAAAATTTACTCATGTTAGACTAAGATGATTTTTACCTCATCATTAGCATGGATTAGTTGATCATATTCAAGGTGTTTCTTGACAGATATTTCCATAGGGTCCAGCTTCTTAATATTGATGGGAGAACTCACATATTTCAGGGTGAGTGGGATCTATGATCAGGGAGGGTAGTACCATTTTATTTGGAATTGGGGTTGATTTAATGATATTTGTCCAAGTTATTTCTTGATTCTTCAAATAAAAGTTCAAGGGTGAACTTTTGGTGGTCATGGATAGGTACCCAAATGTGTTTCTGGATAATTTCTTGGGATTTTCACCCCTTTAAAAGGTTAACTTTGTTGTATATTTTCTCCCTCTAATAAGCTTATTTTCCTTTCCATCTTATCAAATGACTCTGTACATGCTGGAATAATTGAAAGTCTAACTAAAGAATCTCAAGGGAAAGGGGTTTTTCTATTCCAAAATGTCATCGTGGGATTCTCCCTTACTATTTTTAAATAAAGAAAATGGAATCCTCTGACTTTACATGGACTATTTTATGCCTCAATAGTTGACTGTTAACAATAAATACCCATTTCCAAAAATTTATAATTTCATTGATCATCTTAGAGGATCCTGATGGTTTTCAAATATTGACTTGAGATCTAGGTACCACCAGTTGAGGGTATGGGACGACAATGTCATAAATACAACCTTTCAAAGCTAGTATAGACATTTTCAATATTTGGTTATGAATTTTGGGTCTACCAAAACTATCGGGGTCTTTATGGTTTTAATGAACTAGATATTCAATCACTTTTTGTACTCCTTAAATAACAGGTTTTTAGATGAAATATTGGTGTATTCCAAGACAGAGGAGGAATATAAAAACTATCTAGGAATTATTTTTGGGAACTTTAAATGAGCACCATCCATATTCTAATCTATCACAATGCCATTTCTGGATTCAAGAGATAATATTTTTGAACCATGTGTTTTTTGGCGTAGGATATTTAGTGGATCCGGAGAAATTTTGAGCAATCATGTCTTGGGAGAAGCCCAATAATGTGTTCAAGATCCATAGCTTCTTAGTATTATCTATTTATTATAGATGTTTCATCTAGGACATCTCTAAGACAACTTCTCCTTTGATATCTTTGATAAGAAAAGGGTAAATTTTTAATGGGGTTAGAATTGTCAGTTCTCTTTTGAGTAGTTGTAGGATCATTTGATATTTGTGCTAGTTTTAATTCTTCATGATCCCATGATAGCTTGTGTTTTTTAATTTAATTCTTCCAGTGTGTAAATAGGATTTTTTCTAATGTAGTATGAACAAGTTTTAGCCTATGGATCATGGAAGTTATTCACACATGATTGGAATTATCCCACCCATGACCTAGAATTGGCATTTTTGATACATTCACTATAGACATTATGACACAACCTCCTTGGGGAGCATTTTATAGTTTTTTCAGATCATAAAATCTAGAGGTAAATATTTTCCTAGAGGGACCCGAACCTCAAGTAGGGATATTGGTTCAAATATATTCAATCTTTTGATTTTGAGGTTTCTTATACACCTGAAAAGGGAAATGTGATTGTTGAAACTTTGATAAGGAAGATTATAGTGTATGATATATGGGAATAAATTGATGATTCGGTTTTAATGAGTCTATTTTCAAATCTAATTCTGGAAGTGTTATAGGATGGAGATAATGTGATCTTGGTAGTGTTCTAGTTACACCTTCTTTCATTAATCAGGTTAGGAGTGAGAAGGTATATAACCCCGAGTTCCAGCAAATTAGCAGTGATTTAAATGGTGGAGAGACCTCAGGAGATTAGTATTGGTATCCTAATGGTTCTCTCATTTTGGGTAAGTGGTTAGAGGAACATCTATGCTTAAGGTAGGAATTAATGCAATAGGTTTATTATTCTAGATGGGCCATGCACCCTAGTGTTACCAAGATGGTTTATACCTTGAGGGGTCTATATTGATGGCTCAAGATGAGATGTGAAATTTCAGATTTCTTCTCCATAGGTTTGACCTACTAGATAATCAAATATGATCATTAAAATACATCTTGGTTATTTTAGCCTCTTCCTATTCTAATAGGGAAATGGAACTACATCTCTAGGGATTCCATGATCGGACTACCACATACTCTGATTGTGAAAGATGAAATAAGGGTTGTTATCAGTCGTTTGATGAACTAATCCCACTTTATTCCCATTATAGTGTCAATGAAGGTATAGGGAATTTAATTATTGTATATTTGATAGGTTGTTCAGCTTTATGGAATTCCCTAAATGACATTTTTGGAATGGGGAGCCTATATTACTTATTGATTCTATATGTAACTCCAAGAGGATTTGGAAACCCAGTTGAGATTAAGCATTGTGCATCACCCATAGATGGATGCTCAGTTTGAGAATAATGTATAGACTATCAAGGATATATTAAGAGCAGGTGTTCTTGATTTCATAGGTTTTTGGGAAAGGTATTGACCATTTTTTGAGTTTTCATATAATAAAATTTATCAAATTTTGATCAGGATTTTCCCATTTGAGGCATTTTACAAGCGTTCATTTCAATATCCATTATGTTTAACTATGGTGGGTGAGTGTCCCTTGGTATAAGAGAGTCTCATCCCAAAGATAAAGGATATGGTATGAATAATTCTGAAAATATTGGTGATAGATAAATGTCACTAAAATTCATACACTGGTCAACAATGATTCTCATTGGTGTTTTAGGTTCATGGTCAGGTGTTTTTTGGCTATCTGTATGGTTGGGGCATCACCACTTGTGAAAGTAAGGAATGTCATTGCCATGTTATGTCAGGTCGTTTCATATTGTAGAGAATATTGGGAAGGTAGACTATCAGTTATAATTTACACCACAGATGATCGCTATACATGATAGCTTTTATGTCTCCCAGTGGAATAGATACCATCTGGACTTCTCTCATGTGTTAAAGTGGAATGATTTAGAGGTTGAGCCTAATGCCACAATTGTGTAGCATCCAGTTTATATCTTAGATTGTCATAACAAGGTGATCTATTATAGGATTATTCCATTGTATCATGTGATCTAGAATCATAGTAGTGATATATTTAAGATATGGTAACAGGAATCTCTGGTGAGGGTGTAGTGGTCTCTCATGTTTTCTTCAATGGATAACTGAGGAAATTCTAAGGGAAGAAAGTGGAATTGTGGGGAGTTTCTAACACCTATTGGGTGACTGGTACCTCTAATTTTGAGTTTTATTTATATTTTGGTTTACCTTTTTGGAGTCTGTGGGTGTTGGGGTTGGAAATTATAGTTAATGGGAAGATAGACCAAAGGGAATGGTTGGTGCATGGTTTTTCTAACCATGTGGCTAACTGTGTGAGGGTGTTGGATTTGGGATATTTCTCTTTACATAGTTTAAAAATTGTTTTTCAAACCATGAAATTATTCATAGATAACCATGTGTCTTGTTTTTTGGAGTTATTAACTCTCACACGGTTGGTGTATGGTTTACTTAAACATACATCCAAACCATGTGGTTTATCCATAACATTAAAAATGTGGCTTTTTACCAAAATTCACCAATAAATTTTTATACTCCATGGCCTCATTTCTCCTCTCTTACATTCACAACCCCTCTTCATTTACTTGTAATCTTCAACCCTCTCTTATTTGTTGGATAATCCTTTGGATATTGGTGGTTTTACTTAAGGTACATCCTTTTTTTATTTTTCTTCTTCCTTTCTCCCTTCTCATGCTTGTTCTTCCATTTTCATTTAAGTTTGTAACCCTAGATGGTGGGGTGGCTGAACCAAGGGTTTTAATGGGGTATTTGGTTTAATTTTTTGTTTCTTAGGTTTGTGAGTCATTATCCTACCCATTCCAAGAGGTTTTTATTGAATGCTACATGTTTAGAACCAGTCCCATGGTAGGTGTCTCTATTTAAGGGTGTTTTATATAGATTACCTTTACATTATGAATATCCTTTGGTTTATTCTTATCATATTTACATTTTAATTAATTAATTTTCATTATTATTCCATGTTTTATTTTATTCTTGTTTTTTATTGGCAATTTGGGTGTTTAAAGAGGGTTTTACAAATGTGATTCGCTTATATGAACTCTAAGTGTTGGATGAAATGGATAAAAGTGGTTTTGTAGTTTTAAATGGATTTATAAAATGATTTTAGAAATAATTTTATCTTGTAAAGGGTTTCTTATTTAAAATGGTAATTTTGGTTTGTGAAATTTTCTTAGGAAATGGTTTATCATGTATAGTACTTTTATTGTGATTATATTGGAAATGAGTAACACATGGGTTAATCAAGGTGTGAGCGAGGAGTTTTTTGTGGGTTGTGAGAGTCTTCAGGGAGGATGATCATGAGAGATTACATTTTTTCAAATGTACTATGAGAGACTTTGGTAGGAATATCTTGAGATATTCCACTTATTATCCAAGAGTTTGAGAGAGCTCTTAGAGTTGCGACCGAGGAAGACTATGAGATTTTCCATTTTTCTTAGCCAACTAACATATTTTTTAGACTCACTCACACTAGAACCTTTATGGTTAGATCCTCAGGTGAACTTACTCATTCTGTATTTATTTACATATGTTTTTCATTTCATTAGTGCCATGTTATTATGATATCATGTGTTCCATTCCCATTTATATTTATATAGTCATATGATGATGTTTATGCTCACCTTTATTATGCCTTGTTGGATATGATTTCCATGTTGTATCGTTTGGCCTTGTTTATTTATTTGTGACATGTTGGGAGTTGTTTTGTAAAACTTCTTTGGTTTAAAATATTAAACAAAAGGGATTTAAGGGATTATTTAAAAGAAAAATTTTTTTAAAGTGGTTTATTTTTGAAAATGGGTTTTCAAACTAGTTTATTGGTTTTCATTTGTAAAATACTTAAATAGAATCATGGTGGAATTATACTAGTCTTTATGCCTCACACCATGAATATACCTTTTAGTTCATTTATATTTTATTTTTTAATACATGGGTAAATAAAAGGGTACCATGTACCTGGGTGTCTTCTTGATTCCCTCCATCTAGGGTTTTGTGGAAGAGAAGTGGTCTCAGGGAGTTAGATCATGTGGATTATTTTTTAATTTTGGTGTCCATTGAGATGTATATATTTTTACTATTTGGATTTTTCCCATTTCATTTGAGTTTAGATCTTTGACTTTTGGTACCATGTATGTGTTCTTTTTTACATGCTTGTGTATGATATTGTTTATGGAATCTGTAAGGCTTCAATGTGTACTCTGGATGTTGTATTTTATTCAATTGATTCTGATGATACTGGTGTGCCTATCCCATTCCATGGATGAGTCATATTGGTTTACCATGTTCCAAACCATTCCCAAGTGGATGTTTTTTGTACCCTATGCTTGTTTCCAACATGTGGAGATTAAGAACGTGCTTCGATCCATGTGACGGGCTGACTCAAGTGATGATTTAGGTTGACCGTGGTCAATTCATTAAATATTATATATTTTTTCATAATATTGACTCAAAACTTTATGAAATTAGAAATTTGGTGGCCATTATTTCAGGAATAAAATAATTCTAGGTTGAAAATTGGAAAACATATTCTAATACAATCATATAACCCTACTTCAAATAAAAAAAACATAGTCATTTTGGATAGATGATACATATAAGGGTATTAGTGTTGGTTAAACATCTTCTTAAACCCTTACCAAGTCAACCCTTCATGTAATTTAGCTTTATCATCCAATTACCACAACTCAACTATGATACCATAAAAAATATAAGTTATCAATTTAACATTGACATTTTTTGGGGAATCTAAGAAATAAAAGATATTATTTATCCTCTATAACCAAAGCACCATCACTTGTGGTCCAGTATCAACTTGAAAGATGAAAGGTTTCTTTCTTTGAAACTCTAACGATCTATCCACCATTGCTTGATGAGGTGGAAAAAACCCACCAACAATATGATTAGATTGTTCCAAATCCATTATGAATTATCAATCCAAGGGTGAATCATTCAATATAATGTTCTTTGGAGCTTCCTTGTATCAATTAGTAATATGTCATCTTGATATCATGTTTCTACAATTACCAAGTAAAATTCATCAATTAAAATTTTCAAAAAACATCCATGGCCATCGCAAAACAACACATACATCACCCCCCCCCCCTCCACACACACACACACACACTTTTCTAATAATACATTTTAACTAACCACAATAATAGCACATAAAAATACTACTATATATAGGGTAAATTATCACTCAATATATTCTTACCAAATCATAAAAAAATCAAGAAATTCACACTTCTTATAAGGAAAACAATTTTGAAATCCATATTGAAAATCACCATTTTCAAACAAAAATCCTGTTGAAATCCATTTTTAAATGAAAAACCAAAATTTTATAAAAACTATGAATCCTTAATGAATATACTATCCATTTATTTTTAAATGATGCATGAAGACCATTATTCCCCTTGACATATAAAAACTAATGAAAACAACCATGAAAATTTTCTATAAGTGGTTCTCCAACAACTTAGGTTACCCACACATCCTAAAAACTCATGGTTTTCTATAAAGAGGTTAGATATGCCTTTATATAGTAAAATAATGACTTCCATTTAAACATGTCTCAAAACCAACCACCCGAAAATATAATCATTGATACTATTTATAACATCTTTACCCAACCTGTCACCCCTTGACCTCGCCCAAATCAAGTTAGAATACCATTAGGAATTATGTTTCATAATCAACCAAATATGGAAATATATTATTAGGTTTTAGCAAATATCATTAGGGGATGTTTTATCTTCTTATACCACATGTTTACCTATCATTGGCACATCAAATTCATTCAAAAACACCCATTTCTATTCCCAAAACTCTCAAAAAATACTGTATATCATAAAAAGTATTTTCATACCTCAAACATATCCCTATAATTATAATTTTTTGGTCATTCCTTTAAAAATTACCATTACACCTTCAATATTCATGCACTTTATGAAAAATATTTTCTATGCATATCTAGATTAATTTATTGTGGTATTTATTGATGAAATAATTAATTATTTTAGGGTAGAGTAAGATCATGGGAGGAGCCTAAAAAAATTTTTAGAAAATATTTATAATCATAGGAAGTATGATAAGTTCATTAAATTCCATTTCTAGATTTAGGAGGTAATGTTCCTAGGACAATTCATTTTAAACAGAGGAATTTATTTTGACACAAATAAGGTCAAGGTAATAACATATTGGGAAACACAAAAGAATGTTTTTTAGATTTAGATTTTACTAGGATTAGATAGATATTACTAGATATTTGTTAAGTAATTATCAAAATTGGATTCTTCTATGATAGATTTGACCCATAAGGGAGAAAATGTTTAATGGAATGTGAAGTTCCAAGAGTAATTTTAGGAATTCGGTAGGGGTTAAATACAACACTATTTTTTATTTCCCATGAATTGAGAGTTGGGTATGAATTATATTATAATGAATTGAGATTGATATTTTATATATATTTATAAAGGGTATTAAATTTATGGAATATTTGTATTATGATTTGATACCATATAAGAAAAATTATCCTACTCATAACCAGGAATTAAATGTTATTATTCATGCTTTGAAGAGTTGAAGGAGTTTACTTTTCAATAAAAACTTATTGGTATATATGGATCATAAGAGTTTGAAATATATTTTGTCATAGTGGTGTAATTACTCATCTATTTATGAGGTATAAATTCTTTTAATTTTTTTACTAAATCCTCTATATTTTGATGGTTTTGGGCTATTAGATGTGTTGGTGGAGGCTTTGAGTCAGTATTTAAGGTTTCGCCCATTGTGTTTTGGAAAAACATTCTACCACATCTTGAGGTTAATAACTCAGATAAATTATGTGTTACAATGGATTTATAATATTAAATTTATTTATTCAAGGTACATAACCCCATAATAGAGTAGATTCCCCCTTGAATACCCAGATCACTATATAGGAAAATGGTTGTGATTTTTGGGGTGCTACTCTAGGTGGGGGTGTTTCTCTATAATCCCAATAGGTCATGCCGCAATGCGAACCTAAGCTGGGGTGATCAGCTTTCCTTATTTTACTCTATGTAGGTGCATTATGTTGTGAGTTAGAGGTCCATATTGTAATTTGACCCTACACAAGGGTGTTTCACTGTGACCCATGTGATCACGCAGCAAATCTCCTCCTATATAGTTTTTTCCATAATTATAATTAATTATTATTAAATGGAGAAACTTAAATGTTGGTTCCTTATTTCCCCTTTTAGTAGACACATGAATCCTTTAGGATCTCCCTTGGTTATCTTCCCCCTCTAATTGATTTCTCTCTCATTTTAGCTCTGATTCAATGTCTATTTATTGCAGTAAATCACCTGAGGTGAGTCTAACACCCTTATTCCTTATTTTCTACAATTATTATATTGTTTCTATTATTTATATTAGTTATTATATAATTTATTGGTTTTATTAGATTTTGGGGAAATTGATATTTAGAATCTATTCATTTGATAATTGTCAAAAAATGAGCTTATGGTGTATCGAGGTAGGTGTTCCGTAAATTTTATATTGTTTTATACTTTTATCCTTATATTATGTGATATATGGTCACAAAAACCATTAGGACATGAAATAAAACTTATTTAAATTATTTCACCTTTCCCAAAAAGAGTAGGTTATACTATTCTAGGACCAAAAATTACCCTCTTAAAATAGTTATTTGATTTCATGGTCATTGATATTTTAAATCTTGATCTAAAGAGTGTTTAATAATATACTTAAAAACCCAATGGGGAATACTATGAGTTATGATATATAATTTTATACCTTCTTAGGTAACTATTGTCCTCCTTTAACATGGGATATGTGTGAATACCCTAGGAGATAGTCAGGGATGGTCTCTTAGTGAGCATGGGATGTTGTTGTACAACCAATTTTTTCTTATTTTCTAAGTTTAATGGGTGCATGACTTACCCCTTTAAAATAATTGGAACTAATGAGGGGTTTTTCATTGTGTTTGAATTATATAAAGGGTTTGGTGTGTGAGGATTAACCTAGTATATTGAGGTATAGATGTTATACCCATCCTTAAATTATTTATTAAACATTTTTATGTTATAAACCTTAAAGGGTTTGTATAAGGGGTTGAGAAACTGATGGGTTAAGAGAAATATAGACTCATGCCACCTTTCATATGTTTTTCTTACTGTTATGAGATGGATTTATATGTTATTGAGATGATATCATTATGGACTTATATCCAATTTTTCACATCATCTGTTTACTAGTATGAGTCAAGATCATGATGTAAAAGGATTGAGATCATTCTAAACCTGGTCCTCTTTTCCCATTGGTCATATTACTAACCTGGTCATGTTTCAAGATGCCCATTGGGTGGGACCATATAGAGAGGGGTTGTTATTCCATTTTGTCTTGATATTGATAAGTAGAGGTTGAGATTTCCTTATGGTGAGGCCATATAGGAATAAGTAACTTTTCCCCTTTGTCTTTATATGAGTAATCAAGATTCCATGGGATGAAAATGCTATAAACATGGACCAATTTCCCATTTCTCCTATATTGTGTTGAACATGGATCAAAATTCTTGAGGGATAAGATCATATAGGTAGGCACTGATAAGCTAAGACCAATATATATGTTGGTTTTCCTCTTCCATTGTCTTAACATTATTATGATCTATGATCAAGATTTATGAGGATTGAAACTAACATATTAATGGGTCTAATTAACCCATTTTTTATGTATTTTTATAAATGGTGGTAAAGATTCCTTACGGGTTGAGATTCTGAGAGGCATGGGAATTTACTAACCCATTGGCCTTATATTTTATTCTTATATGTTTAGAGACACCCTAGTATAGGCCAAATAAAGTGTGGTCCTACCCTATGTGTCTAGTTGAGAACTCGAGTTTTTGACTTTATTTATGTTTATTATTATTGTTTATTATTCTAGTATATCACTTCATGCATGCACCTATATATTTTGGATTGTTTATGGACTCTATTGGTGATGGATTTCTAAGTTGCACTCAAACCCTACTTGGGAACATTGGTACCTGATAAGACTTCATTTATCATGATATGGGTTAGGTAAAGGTCCATATAGTTGATTATGTTTGAGTTATGGAACATGGGTTGGATTTAGAAGGTAGGATCATGTGATGAATTAGGTTCATTTTATGATGTCTCTTATCATTCATTTATTTCTAACAATGTTGTATATGACTGAACCATGGGTTTTGTTTTTTATATATGTACACATTTTATGAAATTATAGTTTCTCATTTTATTATATCTTGTGAGTTGTTATTTTTTTACAATATTATTTTAATTTTTTCACTTTTATTCTATTTTTATATTTTGGTGACTATTTATAAATTACTTATACTATGATTTATAGTTATCTATGAAATAGAAGGTATAATAACCCCATGATATACATAAATCCTATCCATTGGTCATAATCCTCTAGCATATTTAGAGGTTCACATAAATTATATGAAACTTAATTTGGTCACATTAGAGATAAACTAGGTTGGTATGCTATAAAACAATATCAGAATCTTGTTTTTATTTTGATTTACCATTTAGGATGTTCTAAACAGGTGATAGTTTGTGGTTAGAATCTGAGATAGACCTTATTCTTGGGATTAGATAACCCAGATATTAGGAAAGTCCATATTACCAGGGATGTGATTATTGTTCTTAGTTTTTTATGTTCAGATTTGATGATTTATAATAATATGATGTGTGATTTATTGATTTATAGTTTTACACCTAGCCTTGGGTGGTGAGAGATGTGTGTTCAAGTACCATTCTTGAAATATAGGATTGAAAAGATGTTTTTTTCTTGATTATGGTTGAGAACCTTGATTATGATATAATGTCCAATTATTTAAATTTTTAGAGTAAACTTATATAGTGTTTTCCTATATAACTTGATAGTGTGATTTTATTTAACTGGGATTTTATTTTGATTATATTATTACTATCTAGTAACTCATGATGTGAATCCTATATATATCTCAATTTCTTCCCTAAGAGTAGGTAGTTGGGGATAGATAGGGAACCTAAGTTATGTGAGACACTTTTATATTATGGTGTGTATAGTGTAGTGGGATGTATTTCTATTACTACTTATCATATTTTTTATATCAATACCTGGAAATGTGTTTTCATGTGTTTGTTTTGATTTTTAGTGACATTCCACTACTGTGATCTCTAGTGTATAATTGGTAGGGATAGGATAAGAATACCCCACCTATTTTTTATATTTAACCCCTGGTTAAGATTATATATCTTATTGATTAACATCTCCATGACATTCTATTTGATGTGATTTATTTTATGGGACATGGATCTTTGAGAGGTGATTCGTCTATGCCATGCCTAACTAGAGAGTTATAGCTATATAATACACCTTTATTTTTTAGAGAGGGTTGATCTTAGGCTACAAATTTATTGGTTGAGTCTACGTGTACCCTCTTTAACCATATTGAGACACCCCCAAAAAAATAGGTGAATTATATTATATATATTCTTTGAAAGCTATAGAATCATCAGTGAGATGTCATAGTCTAGAAAGATCAGAATATGGGTATATCCTATAAGGAATTTTAGGCTTGTATCTAAAAGCTTTTCTTTCTTAAGGCACTAAGATCTAATAGGTCTCAAAATTTTAGGTATTTGGTTTAGGCAAGTATGTAATTGATGGGCTATGCATGTTATTTTATTTATTTTATTTAGTTTTCTATGATACTTGTGTGTGATGATATAATAACGGTTCATCATTTTGAGGATGGGATGAGACATTTTATTTGGTATTAGGTGTAAATATTTCATATTATGGATTTTTAATATGTTTTGAACTAGGACCTTATCATTAATAGGAAGCTGGATGAGGATAGGCCTTCAGTTAGTCTATTTTTCATCATGGATCTAGGAGTGGATCCTTATATAGTTAAAATTGGTGATATAATTATTCTCATAAGATTTTAGATAGGTTGTTTGGTCAAGGTTGGGGAGTATCTTCTTCTAACCATGGGTAGAATATTTTAATATGTTATCAGTGTCATAGATTAGGGCATACTCAACCATAATTCCAATAAGAACATATGAAGTATCAATATTGTAGGTAGATGGAAAATATGTAGTACTTTTCTCAAAAAAATCTTATATAACCGGTTCCCATGGTGACGGATAATCTTAGGGATTAATATATTGATTTGGTGAATTGTCGTGGGGTGGTAGTTGTAGTTATTTTATTCTATCAAGGTGTGGATGTGGTCATGCTTCTCAAGGTTAGTAGAGGCAATATGAAGGTGTTCCTTAGGGTAGTTAGGGATATGGATTCTATTTTAGGGGCTTAGGGTCAGTCCAACATTATGTTATTGAGGCAAAACCTACTGATCATAGAGAGGGGACATCGAACATTAGAGGTATGATTTTTATAGAATCCATCCTTACATATACTTTGTTTGATATAGGTAAATTTTTTTATTTATACTCACCCAGTTTTATAAGGATTTAGGGCTTGTTATAGAATATCCTTATGGGGTGATTTATAGTGATGTTCCCTTAAGAGTGTGACTAAAGGGTATCCAATGATATCCAAAGTGCACCATCATTATTAGTGGATATAGGATTCATCAAAGATTCTTTATGTTATAGATGTGAACTTTTGATATGATCCTTGGTATGTATTGGTTAAATTAGTATCATGTACACAATGACTACTATCACTAAGGGGTGTCATTCACATTAGTTGAGGGAGAATATTATACCCATGTTGAAGAGTGTGATTTCAAGAAAGCATTTTGGAACATGACTTTTGGTAGATTGGGATGGTTTCATACCATTTTTCTAGTTTTGTTCTGGATGATTAGAAGGCAATTAAATTTTTCCTTACTCTAGTATTTTATCATTTCCATGATGTCTTTACATGGGACTTATATCACCCCTCCTTTTTAATACATAACATTTCATTACATTTTACAAGAAGAGGATCTTTAAAGTATAGTGTCTTGGAAATCAGAAAATAAAAAAATGAAAACATAAAAACTCCTTTAAATCCCCTTTAAAAGATTCTTAAAAATTTCATCCTATGTAAAATTACTGCTTCTCATAACCTGGAGACATACAATCAAAGGAAATGGTGAGAAGAAAGCCCAGTAAGGAAAGCAAGGGAATTAGTTTACTTGTGATATTAATATGAACTTGATGAAAAACATAAAGACATGAGAAATGTTAAAAGAGAAATATAATAATAAAAAGAACATGAATCATAACTATAATATGTGGCTACAACATTTCATTAAGACATTCATGAACATATCACCAGGGTTCATCCCCAAGGTGTCATAAAAATTTCCAAGGTTATTCACCAAGGTATCGTGAAACTTGTCATCTCTAGAGATTCTTTATTTACCCAATGAGCTGAATTGATATCAGGGCGCACCCTTAATATGTCTCTAATTTCAATTGAACCACATAGATCATAATAAAACATTTCATAAATAACCCATAGATAATAAAAAAATGGGTTCATTTCAAAATCGTGACATTTTAAAAGTTCTTAAAAATAAGATCATTATGTCATTTATAACCCATGGAAAGGGAGTGAGGGTTACATGTATGTCAATTCCAGAATCAAATATATCATTTTTTATAACTATGAAAACCCATATAAATGACATAGGTATGGGTATTCACATATATAAAATAAGATAATTTCTTGAGAGAAAGAGAGA
This sequence comes from Viscum album, assembly GCA_963277665.1. Taxonomy (NCBI): domain Eukaryota; kingdom Viridiplantae; phylum Streptophyta; class Magnoliopsida; order Santalales; family Viscaceae; genus Viscum; species Viscum album. The sequence goes on along the minus strand of OY728152.1, from coordinate 1,531,648,661 downwards.
GAAATTTTGAGACGAAATTTTTGTAGCATAACGGCTATATAACTTGGTTTTAGAAAATATTAAAAGAGAAGGGACAAGGGACTCCCATCCATAAATGGATAATTTTTCAGTATAGGGATAGAGTAAAACGAAGTAGTGTCATGGTGTGGGTATTTTAATGACACACCACATGAAAAGGAAACTTGAAAAGAAAGAGAAAGCACGATTTCTTTTATGAAAATTTGGCAGCCTAACGACATCACATAAAAATTTAGAAAATCAATTAATGAGAGAGGAAAGGGTATATAATAATTTGGAAATTAAATCTACAATATTAAAGATATATAAGAACAAGACCCCTCATAATAAAATGGAACTATAAGACATAACATAAAGGAAGTCATGACTTAAAAGAGGAGGGTGAAAGGTTCCCTTACCGATTTGGTAACTTTCAAAACGTACACCTCATGAAAGAAGGATCATATAAAGAATATGTAAATACAAATAAATTAAATTATATTAAACAAAAAGTATAGTCATGGGCAGTACATACACCACACAAAATGAAATAGTTCCAAATATACCATGAATCTCACAGGAATAAGAAGTGAGACGAAAATCCCTTACCACATTGTATTCAATCGAATCGTATGACAAAAAATTACTAACCAACAAAAGAATCACTGAATACCATAAATATAAAGATAATTTGATAATATATATCTAATGGAAGTACAAAATACACCACTTTCTATAAATAAGTGGCAACCAATGGAAATATCATTGAATTAAAAGTGAGATAAGAATCTCTTACCACTTTGTAATCAATCGAGTCATATGACCAAAAGTTAATAACCACCAAATAATAATTAGAATAACATGAATATAAAGAGAATCATTGTAATATATATCAAATGTCAGTACACAATACTCCACATGCAATAAATTAGTTGCAAACAATGGAAATACCACATAATTAAAAGTGAGATAAAACCCCATTACCTCATTGTAATCAATCGAGTCATATGACCAAAAGTTAATAACCACCAAATGATTCATATAATAACATGAATATAAAGAGAATAATGATAATATATATCAAATTTCAGTACACAATACACCACATGCAATAAATTAGTGGCAAACAATGGAAACCCCACAGAATTAAAAGTGAGAAAGAAACCCCTTACCTCATTGTAATCAATCGAGTTGTATGACCAAAAGTTAATAACCACCAAATGATTCATATAATAACATGAATATAAAGAGAATAATGATAATATATATCAAATGGCAGTAAAAAATACACCACATGAAATAAATTAGAGGTGAACAATAGAAATCCCATGGAATTAAAAGTGAGATAAGAAACCCCTTACCTCGTTGTAATCAATCGAGTCGTATGACCAAAAGTTAATAACCACCAAATGATTCACAAAATAACATGAATATAAATAGAATCAAGATAATATATATCAAATTGAAATAAACAATAAACCACATGCAATAAATTAGTGGCAAACAATGGAAATCCCACAGTATTAAAAGTGAGATAAGAAACCCCTTACCTTGTTGTCTGGCTTGACTCGCTCGTATGTTCATTGTTCTTCCTGAATAATAAACTTAAGTTAATTTATAAATGCTTAATAATATTTTTCAAGTTTATTATTCCTTTTATATTACTTATTACCTTTCTACAACAATTATTTAATAATTTGAGCTCATATCATACATTTTGTCAATGTTCCAAACATGAGTATAAAAATGAACTTGTTATAATTATAAATTGTCCATGTGGAAAAAATTCAATTATCCCCTGAATGATATTCATCATTTATATGTAATATATATCATATATTTCTAGTATATATTTGTCATGACCCGGCCCAATGGGGCTCGAGCTGCGACTCCCCAAGCCCGCCTCCAATAGGCCATGGGCTGGCGACTAGCACTGAGTAGGCTATCACACACATGGGAGGCATTAGCGTAAGGTACCTATACACACGCACCCAAAAACTACTCCATGAAACAGTACAGAGATATATATAAAAAATGAAAAGAAATTCATGCAGACATCTAACCCACAACTAGAGTACATCAAAAGTACAAAAGGGAAAAACAGGACCCACCAAAAGTAAACTACAAAGCGTTCAACCTGCTCAGAAGGAGGGAAACACTGCCTAATGAACATACTGGTAAGCTCCTCGGCATAGCACTGGTAAACAACCCGGTCAGTCTCACTCACTAAGCTTCGCCTGCTTCGAGTCCTCTTGGGACTCTTTCGAACGGCATGTGGTCTGCACAAGACACAAACATGTGCAGGAAAAGCCCGTGCAGGGGTGAGTATAAAAATACTCAGTAGGCACCCCAAAAAACCCCCAAATAAAAGGAAGAAACTAAAAGGCAATATTCAGCTCATCCCAGCCAAAGGGAAATCAAACAAGAATGAAACTCCATCTCGATACCATCCTCGGTTAAACACGACTAGTCATCTCAACTCAAGTGTATGCCCATACACACACCATGAACATCTGCTCAGGTATTTCCCCATACATATACCATGAGCAACCAGATATACTCATTCACACACCATGCCTCATGAGGTTCTATCCCATCTCCTACAACTGGTACATAACTTGGAGAACAAACTCCACGAGTTTTGTCATCCCAGATGACACTCGTCCAAGAGATACACTCCATCGGGTCTCACACCAACATCCCAGATTCCCATCCAAGAGATCACGCATGTCGGATATCATCATTGAGAAAATCACACTAAAATAGTATAAACACTAAACTCCTCAGATATGGGATCACTCCTAGGGTTCACTAGGGGATACAAGAACCCACTCTGGTATCTCGAAGATCTCATAGATAGGGGATCATTCCTTGGAATCGCTGGGGGATACCACAACCCGACCTGGTTCTCCACAGATCCCATCACTCAGATATAGGATCGTCACTCGTGTGAATATTGTCATGACGATACCGAAAACCCCATCTGGTATAACTCACGATGTAGGGGATCGAACCGACGATGCACCAACCCTACTGAAAACCACGATCTGAGTAGGGGATCGTATAACCAACGATTCCACAACCCTAATGAACCATGCACTGAGTAGGGCAGCGTATACCCGATGATACCACAACCCTACTATAAACCACATGCTGGGTAGGGGATCGTATACCCGACGATGCCACAACCCTACTATAAACCACATGCTCAGTAGGGGATCATATACTCGATGATACCACAACCCTTATATAAACCACATGCTAAGTAGGGGATCATATACCCAAAAATACCACAACCCTACTAAATGGCCCTCCATGTAGGGGATCATATTTCAGATGATGCCTCAAACCCTACAGAGTTGACCTGCTAGATAGGGGATCACTGCTCGTGTATAAGCGGTCACAACAATACCAAGAACCAGATCTAGGGAAGTGAACCTAGAGGATCCCACTCCAGACCCACCAGAGGGATGTCACAACTCTATCAGGAAAACATCCTATCGAGGGGATCAGAAACCAATAATAGGGTTTTAATGCCACAAAAAAACCTCATAGGAACGAACCTAGGGAGTACACTCAAACATTGTTGGTCCAAACATCGCTTACCCAAGAGACCCACAACATCGCCACACTACGCACCTCATAGGCCTACACTGAGGCCACCACCATGATCTATGCGAAAAAATACACAGGATAGGCTATTTACTCACCCGAAATAGACAACTGGTGAAGAAGGTATTATTCGTCATAGCTACCATGGGTGGGGCCCATGCATTGATCATGAAACTCATCAAGTGGACTATACCATTGTGATCCCCTCGGAAAAATGCATGAGATCAACTACTCGTTAATCCAAAACGGACACCCTGTGAAAAAGTCACATTTCTCCGTAAACGCCCAACAGCAGGCTCACGGGGCCCACATCCTGATCTCTTTCCTATCACTCGAAAGCTATCCTAAAAGGTCCACATAACTATTAGGATCACAACGTCACTAAAGGCATGTCAACAAAACTCTCCATGTAAATGTTTCGGCGGGTCAAAGTTGAAAATAATAATATATTATTATTATTTTCAACGTTTCATGGCCCTAAGACAAAAACCAGACTCATAAAATTTCCAAACTATGTTCAAAAGGCCTATCTCGACACAAGGAACATGTCGCCACAAACATCTCTCAAATCGAAGTTACGGTTTACGAGTTACGGGGGTTTAAAGAACCCTAGGAAAATTTTTGGTCGAGCCACCGCCTGCCTACCAGGAAACCACCGCGCCGCCACTGGAATCTTCCGCGCTGTCACCACCCTCACTAGAATCCACCTTGGCCGCCTCTAGAGATAGGAATTTCTGCTAGAAAATTTATGGGAGCCACCGGGAGCACCCTGGTGCTCCAAATTCAGATCTGTAACATGTTTCAGAAAGCACGGGACCTGAACTACATAACCCTTATGACGATTTGAAGAAAAAAATTCATAAATGGGATTCGGGATTTTAAAACTCAAACCGACTACCTTTTGTGGATCGCCAAATCTTTGGGCGATCCTCAGCTGCCACTGCTCGATCTAGGAGCGACCTCCGTCAAAATCGGATCTCAACAACACCTTGATTGCTTGATTTGGCTGGTTCGTTGGAAAGAAGTCGGGGAGAGGGATTCCATGGTTCCTCCTTGCTGCACCCAACATGAGAGTTGGGGGTAGATTTTTTAGGTTTAATTAATTAATTAATTAAACCACCATTTAATGTCCCCGACCAAAATGTCTGGCGCAAAGAAGATTAGGCCACCCCTAGGGTAAATGCGGCATTCTGAACACAATGATGTGCTCATAATTTAGATCCCATACTCCATTCAGGAGTTATTTGAGCCGACGCTCCTAAATAAACTTTTCCACTTATTAACGAACACGCCCCTGGTGGCTTTTTCGACAGCAGGGTCACACCCACAAAGCTTACACCCCACCTAGGGTAAACGGAAAGCTCCGGACACAACCGTGCCCCCAGATTTCTCATCTGAGCTACCATTTAGGGGAAAACACAACACCACCACGTGAATAGTATAAAAATACTTAATATTTTTATTAAATTAATTCTGGGCACACCGGGCCTCAGAATCGCATGCCGTCTTCGCGCCTATCTCTAGAAATATTCTTAGAAATATTTCAAACTATAACAGGGACAAAACTCGAGTCTCTACATCCTAACCACCATAGAACTTTTCATCATCGAAAATCCATAAGAACAAGGAAAGAAACTGAACTCTCAACTAGGTCTCCCATGCCAGTGAGTTTGCCAACACACACCCCTACTTGAATTCATCAGTTAGAGGGACTCTTCCACTACACCTCGACACTATCTTCTTTGGGTGGAACTGACTTGCCCGCACAATTTTAATCGCGTCACAAAAATTCGTCTCGATGGGGGAAAGATCTTTCTTCCTCGTGCATTCATAGAAAGTCTAACAACACCCACACAGGGTCTAACCAATGCCCTGAACAAACCTCAAACAAGAAATGTAAAGGAAAGAGCACCGCTAAACAGTTTCTATCAAAACTACTACAGAAGTAGAAAGGACATAGAGTGTACCTCCATCCACCCGCGAAGCCTCTGGGTCAACAACCTCTAAGGCTTGCAGTTTTCCCCACCCTCATCCTCCAGCTCCAAGAGCTCAGTGTGGACCACTTGGGGGTGGTGGTGGTGGCATATGATACCGCTTACCACCCCTCGCTGCTTCACCAGCCTCATCGCCACATATGTCGCCCTGCATACCTCCGAACTCAACACGTTGCCACTACCAAGGTGGCCTATCAACCGGATCCCTCTCAGAAGCACGACGGGTTGGACAATATCTAGAAATATGTCCCCGACCGTGGAAAGCATAACACCGCCTCTCCTGCGGTTGACCAAAACTAGCCTGCAAGCCCTATGAGCCCTGAGCCTTAGATCCTCCATCCTGGGGTGGCATCCTAAAACGTCGGCCATGTCTAGACCCTTGCGCCTGCCACCGGCTACTAGCTTCCATGTGCCCAAAACAAATGGTCTAAATCTTCTCGGCTAGAAATCTCTCCACCACCAAGGCTCGCTCCAGTACTCCAGCATAGGTGGGTAGGCACAAGGAAACCACACTTTCCCAGATGACCCTACATAACCCCTTCTAGAAGGTCTGAGCCCTAAATAACGGGTCTCGAACCATATCCAGGGAGTAGTGTGATAGGTCTGTAAAACTCATTGAGTACTCCGCACAGTCATGCCCCTCTTTCGAAGCTAGAGAAGCTCCTGAATCTGCACTAACCTCAGCATCACCAGATAGAAATCTTCTCTAAAGAGCCTCTCAAACTCTACCCATGTGATCGTGTCCTCATCATGGGATTGTGTCACCAAAATCCACCATTTCCCGGTCAAACCATGTAGTAAGATCACCGCTAGGACCACCATCTGATCTGAAGGTGTCCTCACAAGGCGAAAAACTCGAGTGACTGCTTCGAGCTTGTCATCAGCTACCTGAGGGTCTGGATCACCCTGGAACCTCAGAGGTCATTCCCTCTGGAACTCGTGTATTGCACTCAGCCTACGCGCATCCTCATCCTGCAGTTCTGGCATAACCAGTTGCGTGACAGGTGGTGGATTAATAGGCAGACCACCTGGAGGTCCAGCCTCAGAACCTTCACCATAGTCCATAGCCTCTACATGGGGTGGATCGTCACCACAATCCCAGTGTAGAACCATTGCTGGCTATCGTCGTGGAGGCATCTTGCTATACAATCAAGACGCACCATGATCAAAGATTATACATGGGGAGCTAACTCAAGAAGAACAAGGGAAACCCAAAACCCAGTCCTATATGATGAATGTACCATTATTTTTCTACGACTAGCGTCCTAATGTCCCGAGTCGAAAGGTAGGTTATCAGAGTTGTGGTGAATGGATAGTTCAGTCGTCGCACTAACACTGGAGTCCCTAGCTTGAAAGTCGAACTCAAAACATCTTAACACTGCCGATATTCAACCCAAACCAAACTCACAGCTAGAACAACTACAATTTGAAATCCCAAAGGTGAAACCTCCTCTGATTCCACTCTGTCACGACCCGACCCAACGAGGCTTGAGCTGAAACTCCCCAAGCACACCTCCAATAGGCCAGGGGCTGGTGAATAGCGCCGAGTAGGCCATCACACACATGTGAGGCATTAACCAAAGGTACCTGTACACACGCACCCACATACAGCTCCAGGAAAAGGTGCAGAGATATATATAAAAACTAAAAATAAATGCATGCATACATCTAACCCACAACAAGAGTACAGAAAAAGTACAAAAGGGAAAAACAGGACCCCCCAAAAGGAAACTACAAAGTGTCCAACCTACTCAGAAGAAGGGAAACACTGCCAAATGCACCCACTGGTAAGCTCCTCGGCACAGCTCCGGTAAACACCTCAGTCATTCTTACTAACTAGGAACTTCTTGCTCCGGGTCCTCCTGGGACTCTGTCAAATGACCTGTGGTCTGCACAAGACACAAACATGTGCGGGAAAAGCCCTTGCAGGGGTGAGTATAAAAATACTCAGTAGGCACCCCAAAAACCCCAAAATAAAAGGGATCAACTGAAAGGAAACAGTCAGCTCATCCCAACCATAGGGAACCCAAACGAGAGTGAAAATACATCTCGAGACCATCCTTGGTTAAACTTAACTAGTCATCTCAACTCAGGTGTACTCCCATACATACACCATGAACATCTGCTCAGGTATATTCCCATACATATACCATGATCAAATAGATATACTCATTCATGCACCATGCCTCATGAGGTTTCGTCCCATCTCCTCCAAATGGCACATAACTAGGAGAACACACTCCACGAGCTCTGTCATCCCAAATGACACTCGTCTGAGAGATACACTCCATTGGGTCTCACACCAACATCCCAAATGCCAATATGAGAGATCACGCTCGTCGGATATCGTCACTGAGAACATCATGCTGAAACAGTGGAAACACTAAACTTCTCAGATAGGGGATCACTCCTAGGTTCTTCTAGGGGATACAAGAACCCACTCTGGTATCTCGAAGATCTCATAAATAGGGGATGACTCCCAAGAACCACTGGGGGATACCACAACCCGACCTGGTGCTCCATAGATCACATCACTATGATAGAGTATCATTGCCTGTGTGAAGATTGTCATGAAAATACTGTAAACACCATCTGGTATAACTCGTGATGTAGGGGATCGAACCGATGATGCACCAAACCTACCAAAAACCATGTGTTGTCTAAGGGATCTTATAACCAACAATTCCATAACCCTACTAAGCCATGAACTGAGTAGGGGATCATATACCTGATGATACCACAACCTTAAGATAAACCACATGTTGAGTAGGGTATTTTATACCTGACAATGCCACAACCCTACTATAAACCACATTCTCAGTAGGATATCGTATACTCGATGATACCACAACCCTACTATGAACCACATGCTGAGTAGGGGATTATATACCCGACGATTCCACAACCCTACTAAATGACCCTCTGCGTAGGGGATCATATTTCCGATGATGTCTCAATCCCTACGGAGTTGACCTGCAAGATAGGGGATCAACGCCTACGTATAAGCAGTCACAACGTTACCAAGAACCTTATCTAGGGAAGCGAACCTAGAGGATCCCACTCCGGACCCACCATAGGGACGCCACAACTCTATTATGTAAACATCCTATCGAGGGGATCACAAACCTATAATAGGGTTGTAATGCCACATAAACCCTCATAGGAAAGAACCAAGGGAGTACACTCAACCACTGCTAGTCTAAACATCGCTAACCTGAGTGACCCGCAACATAGCCACAATATGCACCACCTAGGCCTACACCGAGGCCACCACCGCGATCTACAAGAAAAAACACACAGGATAGGCTATTTACTCGCCCGAAACAGACAACCGGTGAAAAAGGTAATATTCACCATAGCTATCCTGGGTGGGGGCCATGCCTTGATCCTGAAACTCATTATGCGGACTACACCATTGTGATCCCCTCTAAAAAAACACACGAGATCGACTACTCATTCATTCAAAACAGACACCCGGAAAAAAGTCGCATTTCTCCGTAAATGCCCAAAAGTAGGCTCATAGGGCCCACATCCTGATCTCTTTCCAAGCACTCAGAAGCTATCCTGAAAGGTCCACCTTACTTTTAGGATCACAACGTTGCTAATGGCACGTCAATCGGATGCTCCATGAAAAAGTTACGGCGGGTCGAAGATGAAAATAATAAAATATTATTATTATTTTCAAAATTTTATGGCCTCAGTACAAAAACCCGACTCATAAAATTCAAAAAGTGGGTTCAAAAGGTCTGTCTCGACGCAAGGAACGCATCTCCAGAAATAGCTCGCAAATTGGAGTTCCGGTTTGTGAGGTATGAGGGTTTAAAAAACCCCTAGAAAAATTTTGGCCAGACCACCGCCTGCCTCGCCGAAAACCAGCACGATGTCACCAGAATCTGCCATGCCACCACCACCCTCACTGAAATCCACCATGACCGCCGCTGGAGGCCAAAATTTCCACTGGAAAACTTCCAGGAGCCACCGGGAACACCCTAGTGCTCCAAATTCAGATCCATAACATGTTTCAGAAATCTTGGGACCCGAACTACACAACCCTTATGACGATTTGAAGAAAAACAATGCATAAATGGGGTTTAGGATTTTAAAACTCAAACCACCTACCTTTTGGCAGATCGCCGAATCTTTGCACGCTCTGCTGCTACCGCTGCTCGATCTAGGAGTGACTGCCATCAAAATCAGATCTCAATGACACCTTGATTGCTTGATCTGGCTGGTTCGTTGAGAAGAGAAGGAGGAGAGGGCTTTCGTGGTTCCTCCATGCTGCACCCAACGTGAGAGGTGGGGGTAGATTTATTAGGTTTAATTAATTAATTAATTAAACCACCATTTAATGTCACCGACCAAAATGCTCGGCGTAGAGAAGATTAGGTCACCCTAGGGTAAACTCGGCGTTCTGAACGCAACAGCGAGATCATAATTTCAATCTGAGACTCTGTTCAGGAGTTATTCGAGCCAACACTCATAAATAAACTTTTCCATTTATTTACGAAAAAATCCCTGGTGGCTTTTTCCACAGCACGCCCGCGCTCGCAAAGTTTACACCCCGCCTAGGGTAAACGGAATGCTCCGGATGCAACCATGCCCTCAGATTTATGATCTGAGCTACTTTTTAGTGGAAAACACAACCCTGCCATGTGCATTGTATAAAAATACTTAATATTTTTATTAAATTAATTTTGGGCACACTGGGCCTCAGAATCACACGTTGTATTTGTGCCTAACTCTGGAAATATTCTTAGGAATATTCCAAAGTCTGACAGGGACAAAACTAGAGTCTCTACATCATCCCCACCTTAGAACTTTTCATCCCTGAAAAGACATAAGCACAAGGAAAGAAACTGAACTCTAAACTTGGTCTCTCATGCCAACGAGTTCACCAACACACACCCCTATTTGAATGCATCAGTTAGAAGGACTCATCCACTACAACTCAACACTATCTGCTTTGGGTGGAACTGACTCACCCGCATGATTTTAATCACATCACAAAAACACATCTCAGTGGGGGAAAGATCCCTCTTCCTCGTGCATTCATATCACGTCGAACAACACCCACAAAGGGTCTTACCAACTCCCTGAACAAACCTCAAGCAAGCAACGGAAAGGAAAGAGTACTGCTAAATAGTGTCTATCAAAACTACTATAGAACTAGAAAGGGTGTAGAGCATACCTCCATCCATCTGCGGAGCCTCTGGGTCAACAACCACTAAGGCTTGCAGTTGTCCTAGCCCTCGTCCTCCAACTCCCATATCTCAGCGTGGACCACCTGGGGGTGGTGGTGGTGGCATCTGATACCGCCTACCACCCCCCCCCCCCTACTACACCAGCCCGTCGCTACATCCTCCACTCTATAGACCTCCGAACTCAACATATTGTCGCTGCCAAGGCATCCTATCAACTGGATCCCTCTCAGTAGCACGACAGGTCGGACAATATCTAGAAAGATGTCCCCGACCGTCGTAAGCATAGCACCCACTCTGCTGCGGCTAACCAAAACTGGGTTGCGAGCCCTGTGAGCCCTGAGTCACAGATCCTCCATCCTAGGGTCACCTCCTAAAATGTCGGCAACGTCCAGACCTTTGCACCTTCTGCTAGCTACCAGTTTCCGACGTCTCAACTGCCACGTGCCCAACACTGATGGGCTGAATCTGCTCAGCTAGAAAGCTCTCCACCACCAAGGCTCGCTCCAGTACTCCAACATAGGTGGGCAGGCACAATGAAACCACACCTGCCTGGATGTCCCTGCGTAACCCCTGCTCGATGGTCTGAGCCCTAAAGAATAGGTCTCAAACCATATCCATGGAGTAGCACGACAGGTCTGTAAACCTCACTGAGTACTCCGACACAGTCATGCCCCCCAGTCGAAGCTGGAGAATCTCTTGATCTGCACTGACCTCAGTGTCACCGGATATAACTCTTCACTGAAGAGCCTCTCAAACTCTTCCCACGTGAGTGTCTCATCATCATAGGACTTTGTCACTAAACTCAACCATCGCTCAGCCGAACCATGTAGTAGGATCACCGCTATGACCACCATCTGATCTGGAAGTGTCCTCATAGGGCAGAAAACTCTGGTGACTACTTTGAGCCAGTCATCAGCTACCTAGGGGTCTAGATCAACCCAGAACCTTAGAGGTCGCTGTCTCTAGAACTCATGCAGTGAACTCAGCCTGTGTGCATCCTCATCATGCACTGTCGGCATAACCATTTGCATGACAGGTGGTGTCTCAACTGGCGGACCAACTGGAGGTCCAGCCTCAGAACCTGCACCCTAGTCCACAGCCTCTACACTGGGTGGATCATCACCACAATCCCACTGCGGATCCCTCGCTAACTGTCGCTGTTGTGGCATCTTTCTATACAATCAAGATGCATGATGGTCAAAGAGTATATCAAGGGAGATGAATCAAGATGAAAAATGGAAACCCAATATATGATGCATGTACCATTATGTCCCTACAACTAGTGTCCCAATGTCCTGAGTCGAAAGGCAGGTTATCAAAGTCCTGGTGAATGGATATGTCGGCCACCGCACCAACACTGGAGTCCCTAGCCTAAAAGTTGAACTCAAAAACATATAAAAAATGTTGTTATGCAACCCAAACCAAACTCACAGCTAGACCACCTACACTCAGAGATCCCAAAGGTGAAACCCCGTCTGATACCACTCTATCATGAACTGACCCAATGGGGCTCGAGCTACGACTCCCCAAGCCCACCTCCAATAGGCTAGGGGCTGGAGACTAGTGTTGAGTAGGCTATCACACACATGGGAGGCATTAGCCTAAGGTACCTGTACACACGCACCCACATACACCTCCATGTAACAATTCAGAGATATATATAAAAATTGAAAATAAATGCATGCATACATCTAACCCATAACCAGAGTATAGAAAAAGTACAAAAGGTAAAAATAGGACCCACCAAAAGGAAACTACAAAGTGTCCAACCTACTCAGATGGAGGGAAATGCTGCTAAACGAACCCGCTGGTAAGCTCCTCGGCACAGCTCTGGTAAACACCCCTGTCAGTCTCGCTCACTAAGCTCCGCCTGCTCCGAGTCCTTGTGGGACTCCGTCAAACGACCTATGGTCTGCACAAGACACAAACATGTGTTGGAAAAGTCCGTGCAGGGGTGAGTATAAAAATACTCAGTAGAAACCCTAAAAACCCCCCAAAATAAAACGGAGAAAATGAAAGGCAACAGTCAGCTCATCCCAGCCAGAGGGAACCCAAATGAGAGTGAAACTCTATCTCGAGACCATCCTCAGTTAAACATGACTAGTCAGCTCAACTCAGGTGTATTCCCATACATACACCATGAACATCCGCTCAGTTATATTCCCATACATATACCATGAGCAACCAGATATACTCATTCACGCACCAAGACTCATGAGGTTTAATCCCATATCCTGCAACTAGTACATAACTAGGAGAACACACTCCATGAGCTCTATCATCCTAGATGACACTCGTCCGAGAGATACTCTCAATCAGTTCTCACACCAACATCCTAGACACCCATCCGAGAGATCATGCTCGTCAGATATCATCACTGAGAACATTATGCTGGACCAACAGAAACAATAAACTTCTTAGATAGGGGATCACTCCTAGGGTCCTCTCAGGGATACAAGAACCCACTCTGGTATCTTGAAGATCTCACAGATAGGGGATCACTTCCAGGAACCATTCGAGGTTACCACAGCCCGACCTGGTGCTCCACAGATCACATCACTCAGATAGAGGATCGTCGCCTTTTTGAAGATGGTCATGATGATACCGAAACCCCATATGGTATAACTCATGATGTATGGGATCTAACTGAAGATGCACCAACCCTACTGAGAACCACGTGCTGAGTAGGGAATCGTATAACCAATGATTCCACAACCCTACTAAACCATGCACTGAGTAGGGGATCGTATACCCGACGATACCACAACCCTACTATAAACTTCATGCTGATTAGGGGATCGTATACATGATGATACCACAACCCTAGTATAAACCACATGCTCATTAGGGAATTGTATAACCGAAGATACCAAAACCCTACTATAACCCACATGCTAAGTAGGGGATCGTATACCCGATGATACCATAAACATAGTAAACGACCCTTTGCATAGGGGATCATATTATTGATGATGCCTCAAACCCTACGAAGTTGACCTGGTAGATAGGGGATCACCGCCCTTGTATAAGCGGTCACAACGATACCAAGAAACTGATATTGGGATGTGAACCTAGAGGAACCCACTCTGGACCCACCAGAGGGATTCCACAACTCCATTAGGAAAACATTTTATCTAGGGGATCACAAACCTATAATAGGGTTTTAATTCCACATAAACCCTCAAAGGAGCAAACCAAGGGAGTACACTCAACCACTTTTAGTCCAAAAATTACTAACTGGAGTGACCTGCAACATCGCCACACTACACACCTCCTTGCCTATACCGAGGCCACCACCGCGATCTATGCGGAAAAACACACTAGATAGGCTATTTACACGCCCAAAATAGACAACCGGTGAAAAGGGTACTATTCACCATAGCTAACCTAGGTGGGGACCATGCCTCGATCCTGAAACTCATCAAGAGGACTAAACCCTTGTGATCTCCTTGAAAAAACGTAGGAGATTGCCTACTCGTTCGTCCAAAACGGACACCTGGCGAAAAAGTCGTGTTTCTCTGTAAACGCCCAAAAGCAGGCTCATGGGGCCCACATCCTGATCTTTATCCTAGCACCCAAAATCTATCCTAAAAGGTCCTCATTACTATTATGATCACAATGTCACTGACGGCACGTCAATCGGACACTCCATGTAAAAGTTACGGCGGTTCGAAGTTGAGAATAATAAAATATTATTATTATTTTCAACGTTTCATGGCCCTGGGAAAACAAACTGACTCATAAAATTCCCAAAGTGGGTTCAAAAGGTCTGTCTTGACGCAAGTAATGTTTCTCCACAAATAGATCACAAATTGGAGTTACGATTTGTGAGTTACAGTGGTTTAAAGAACCCTGGAAACAATTATGGCCGGACCGCCGCCTGCCCCGTCGGAAACCACTGCGCCACCACTGAAATCTACTGCACCATTGTCGCCTTCACCAGAATCCACCATGGCCGCCGCTGGAGACCAGAATTTCTTCTAGAAAACTTCCAGGAGCCACCGGGAGCACCCTCGTGCTCCAAATTCAGATCTGTAACATGTTTCGGAAATCTCGAGACCCGAACTACACAACCCTTATAATGATTTGAAGAAAAAACACATAAATGGGATCTAGAATTTTAAAACTCAAACCGCCTACCTTTTGGCGGATCGTCGAAGCTTTGTGCACTCTGATGCTGCTGCTGCTCGATCTAGGAGCGACCGCCATCAAAATCGGATCTCAACGACACTTTGATTGCTTGATTTGGCCAGTTAGTTGAGAAGAGGAGGAGGAGGAGAGGTATTCTGCAGTTCTTCCTTGCTACACCCAATGTGAGAGGTGGGTGTGGATTGATTAGGTTTAATTAATTAATTAATTAAACCACCATTTAACATCCCCGACCCAAACACTCGGTGTGGAGAAGATTAGGCCACCCCTAGGATAAATGCAGCATTTTGATTGCAACAACGAGCTCAGAATTTCAATTCAAGACTTTGTTCAGGGGTTATTCGTTCTGATGCTCATAAATAAACATTTCCATTTATTTATAAAAATTCCCCTTGTGGATTTTTCCACAGCAGGCCCACGTCCAAAAAGTTTACACCCCACCTAGGGTAAACGTCATGCTCTGGACGCAACCGTGGCCTCGGATTTCTGATCGGAGCTACCATTTAGGGTAAAACACAACCCCTCCATGTTTATAGTATAAAGATATTTAATATTTATATTAAATTAATTCCAAGCACACCGTGCCTCAGAATCGCACGTCGTCTTCGCGCCTAGCTATGGAAATATTCGTAGGAATATTCCAAAGTCTGAAAGGGCCAAAACCCAAGTCTCTACAATGTATATGTATTTATAATAGTACATAACATCTTGAGATAAGAAATGAAATTCACTATTCATTGAGACAGTAATTTGTATGTATGCATGAACGCTACCTTCATTTCTATTTCATATTTTTAATGGAATGAAAACATAGTGATTCATAGGTTTGATATAATTTTAGTGTAATATATATGTCATATATGTTACATAAGTTCATAAATTCTATCCTTTATACATTTCACATATGGCATGAAAGGGTCATATCACTTTGAGGGGGCGGTAGTCCGCACTTCCTCTAATGAAATTATCGTGTTTACCCATTATGGGAACCATAAAGGTATGAGATAAAAAGGAAAATAAAGAATCATAAATAAAACATAAATATAATATATATCATATATAGATATAGTTACATCATAACGTCTACCATGAGAGGCGGTAGGAGAAAATTGAACAATCATCGTTTCATGAGGCAGTAGTTCGTCGTCCACTGAAACAGTATGTTCTTTACCCATTAGATGGAGGTCTATGTAAGTGTAGTTCGAATAATTATTATAACAACATCATTTTATATTTATTATAGTGTTTTTGTTATAAAATAATGAAATAAAAAAGAATTTAGGGGGTTGGAGAAGTAAAATAAAACAAAAGAACTTAAGAGAAGATGTTACCATTAAATCGGGTAACTCCCTTTGGTTTGAACCAAAAGGATTTTTTTAAGTGCTTTCTGCCTAAGGTAAGGCTTCTAGGATTAAGATAAGAATATTTGGAGAATATTATAGAAGAGTTTGTACTATCCAAGGGCTTGAGAAGTGTGAGAAATGGGTAAGAAGTGAGGGATTTTTATAAGAGAGAGGAGGGGCTCTTTTGGAAAGTTTGGAAATATTATTTTATTATATAATTATTTTTGGTTTCTAAAGGTCCAAAAATAATTAAAGTAGAATATAAGGTGTCCCATGTTCTAAATAAAATCATCCAATAATAATTGGACAAGTTTTTTATATTGTTTTAATTTTTATCTTCTTATTTATTTAAATCAGCCAGTAATGACGTAAACATTGCATCAACATTGTGTCATAAATAATTTTATTTATTTCATGTCTAAAAATTATAAAAAAAATATCATGATTTATTAAATCTTTTTATCTTTCCAATGAATATTTATAGTCAAAAATATAACTTATATAACCCCATTTAAATTGTTTTTTTGTAAAACAATACATGTTTATGACATTTTTTAGTTTTACATTTAATAAAACGTTATTAATTTCATTATCATACCCAACTGGCTCCATGGGGTCCCCAAATTAACCCATTGATTGTATTGGTCTTCCATTACTCATAAAATAAGGCTAGAATAAGTGTGAAGGTAATTTTGTATTATTATAACATTATTTTTACCTTAAGTTACCCTAATTACCTTTAATTGGGGTTAATAAAAGTCAAAAGATACTATTCACCAAAAATTATCTTCATCCCATTGAACCAAATTTTACATAATAATGACAACCATGTATGTAGGTTTTTTGAAATTAAATTCATAGAAGTGGTGAAATTTCATTTAAATGAGAAAGTCAGTTTTTTAACTACTACTTAGTGGTTTCACTATTCACCAAAAATTGAAGGTTTTCAGAAAAAATCCAAAAATTCACTCTAATATAAATTTGAAATTATGAATTCAAAAATTATGACTATTTTACCAAATTCAAAACATATAATTTTCATTAATTAATTTTATAATTAATTCCCGTCATCAAAACAAAAAGCGTGTTTTTAAGAAATAATAACCATCAAATGATTGATACTTGTTAATGTCCAATTTCAAATTGAAATTACTTACGATGTCCAAAATTGGGTTAAATGGTAAAAATATAATATATTTACACTTTAAAACCAATTAAAAAGATAACATAACCATAAAAATAATTTATATTAAAAGGCGGTTTTAAATTAAAATACAACATTTTTTCACTGTTTATTAAAAATGAACATTATCAGAAAAATATCAAAATTTCATCCAAAGTAAATTTTGATGTCCCGATTATAAATATGAAAATTATTTTGTCAAAAATAATATGTAAAATTGAAAAAAACTAGATTTAAAAAGGGTTCTCCATCAAAAAGGCGGTAAATCGCCCTTTTAAAGTAAATTATGCTTAAAATTAGATTCATTTACATTTTAAGCCTCTGACTTTTATTGGATGAATATAAAAACATTTTTGAAACATATATTATCATATTTAAGTTATTTTTATTAATTCCTAACAATACAATGGCTAGGTGTTAACTACCATTTAAAATTATAATATTATATTATTAGTGTGCAATGTAAGATTTCAAAGAAACCCGTTGTTGCTTGTTAGGTATTCCATTGAATACAGAATCCCATTTAAAATAATATTAATATTTAATTAAAAAATATTAATAAAAATGAAAATTTCATATTCTTTATTTTATTGGGATGTTATATCCTTCACCCCTTTTGGAAATTGCATCCTCGCAATTTTAAAATTGGGCTTGGAAACTTCATTGAAATTCCCACATTAGAAAAGGAGTCAGTAAAAATATCACTTTAAAAAAAATAGAATTACAATGATCACCCGATTTAACCCATACTAGGATTACATGTAGGAAAACATGGATATGGAAGAGAAAACAAATGGTCAAGTTCTGATTGAGAGTGATATAAAACATGATTAGGTGAAAGTTAACCACCAGAAAATCAAAAACTAATGATGTGTTAAATGGTCTTTGATCACCCAGTAGGAAACGTAAACCAACAACATAATATACTTACCTTCAAGTAGAGTTTCATCCTTTATTAAGTTTTTACCAAAAACTAATCTTTTCTCCAAACAATAAGCATTCAAAAGGACTTGGTCACATCAAAAGCACAAGAATCTTCTTCTAGATAATCACATAATCCAAAAAATGAGAACCATATATTTCCCTTTTCTTTAGACATCAACTAAACCAAAAATGGTTATTATGAGATCATATAATCCCTAAAAAGGATAAACCTTTATAAAAATAAATACTACTATTAATCTCTAAAATTCAACGAAAAGTGCCCAAAGTTCCAGAAAGACCATTCAATACACAATCGTCCTTAAAATTCATCAAAATAATCCAAAATAAGATTGAAAGTCAAAACTCAGAAGGATTTAATCACATAGTCTTCCACAATAAATCTTAACATTTATCTCCAAATAACATTGACTACTCTTAAAGTATCATACTAAACTGTAATTAACCTAATAACATATTCTCTATGCTAGGTTAATCATTTTCCATAAATAACCCAAATCACCATATGTCCACAATAAATACATAGATTCTTAAAAAATAAAAATTTCAACCATTCCTCTATAAATGAAATCCAGTAGTATTTTATTTTCCTTAGGTATATAGTATTCCAAAAGAGAAAAAATATTCCAAAATATCCTTTATCATTTAATCACCAAACCATTTTCCTATACTGAGGATATCCATTTGATAAAACATAAGTTCCCAAAATCAACTTATTCTTGATCCATAGAATCATTTAACTAAAAATAATAAGTCATACTAACCAAGGACTTCACATAGGCCAGTGGTAGGCGATAAAACACAATCGCACTTTGGTTATGGGTTCGATTCCTATAGCTTTCTCCGACGCAACGGGTTGTCACAGAGTCTTCTTGTTGTCCTTTTTATAAAACTCAAAAATAACCCTAACATGTTTTAACCTTAAAGTTTTTCTTATACATTTCATTTTCATCCCAACACATTAATATAGTTATACTCATATCCAGACAGGGATGTATTTACTTGATAAACCACTTAATCCATACTCACCAAAATACGAGGAATTTTTACTATATTTAAACTTTTAAAAAGGGTTATTCCTAATGATTTCATAGCCTAATTTCCATAAATAACTAAACTATCCTTTGATTCCAACTATAGAATCCCACCTTTTTAGTACATAACTTTTCATTACATTTTACAAACAGAGGATTTTTAAAGTCTAGTGTCATGAAAATCAGGAATAAAAACATGAAAACTTAAACACTCCTTTGAATCCCCTTGAAAATCTTCTTGAAAAGTTCATCATATTTACAATTACTGCATCTCATAACCTGGAGACATACAATCAAAGGAAATGGTGAGCAGAAGGCCTGGTAAGGAAAGCAAGGGAATTAGTTTAATTGTGATATCAATAAGAACTTGATGAAAAACATAAAGACATGAGTAATGGAAAAATAGGTATATCATAATAAAAAGAACATGAATCATAACTTGAATATGTGGATAGAAAATTTCATTTATACATTCATGAACATATCACCAAGGTCAATCCCCAAGGTGTCATAAAAATTACCAAGGTTATTCACCAAGGTATCATGAAACTTGTCATCTCTAGAGATTAGTTCTTTACCCAATGAATTGGAGCACTATCAGGGAGGACCCTTAATTTGTATTTAATTTCATGTGATCCACATATATCATAATCAAAAATTTCATAAATAACCCATATATAATAAAATAAATGGGTTCATTCCAAAATCGTGACATTTTTAAAGTTCTTAAAAATAAGATCTTTATGTCATTTATAACACATGGAAAGGGAGTAAGGGTTACATGTATGTCAATTCCTGAATCAAATATATCATTTTTGTATAACTATGAACACACATATAAACTAAATAGTTATGGGTATTCACCTATATAAAACAAGGGAATTTCTTGAGAGAAAGAGAGAGAAATTTTGAGACGAAATTTCTGCAGCATAAGGACTATATAACTTGGTTTTAGAAAATATTAAAAGAGTGGGGAAAAGGGTATCACATCCATAAATGGATAATTTTGCCGTATAGGGATAGAATAAAAATAAATAAGATCATTGTGTGGATATTTTAATTACATTCCACATGAAAAGTAAACTTGAAAAGAAAGAGAAAGTGAGATTTCTTTTACAAAAATTCGGCATCTTAATGGCATCACATAAAAATTCAGAAAATCAATTGATGAGAGAGGAAAGGGTATCTCATCATTTTTAAATTAAATCAACAGTATTAAAGATATAGAAGAACAATCCCCCTCATAATAAAATGGAACTATAAGACATAACATAAAGGAAGTCACGACTTAAAAGAGGAGGGTGAAAGGTTCCCTTACAGATTTGGTAACTTTCGAAACGTACACCCCATGAAAGAAGGATAATATAAATAATATGTGAATACCCAAAATTAAATTATATTTCACAAAGAGTACAATAATGTGTAGTAAAAAAACCACACAAAAGGAAATTGTGGAAAATATACCATGAATCTCACAAGAATAAGAAGTGAGATGAAAATCCCTTACCACGTTGTATTCAATTGAATCGTATGAAAAAAAAATTACTAACCACCAAAAGAATCACAAAATAACATAAATATAAAGAGGATATTGATAATATATTTCCAATGGAAGTACACAATACACCACATTCTATAAATAAGTGTCAAACAATGGAAATATCACGGAATTAAAAGTGAGATTAGAATCCCTTACCAATTTGTAATCAATCGAGTCGTATGAACAAAAGTTAATAAACACCAAATGATAAACAGAATAAAATGAATATAAAGATAATAATTATAATATATATCAAATAGAATTACACAATACACTACATTCAATAAATTAGTTGTGAACAATGGAAATCACACATAATTAAAAGCGAGATAAGAAACCCCTTACCTCGTTGTAATCAATCGAGTCGTATGTCCAGAAGTTAATAACCACCAAATGATTCATAGAATAACATGAATATAAATATAATAATTATAATATATATCAAATTTCAGTAAAAAAATATCACATGCAATAAATTAGTGGCGAATAATGGAAATCATACAGAATTAAAAGTGAGATAAGAAACCCCTTACCTCGTTGTAATCAATCGAGTCGTATGACCAAAAGTTAATAACCACCAAATGATTCATAGAATAACATGAATATAAATATAATCATGATAATATATATCAAATTTCAGTAAACAATAAACCACATGGAATAAATTAGTGGCGAACAATGGAAATCCCACAGAATTAAAAGTGAGATAAGAAACCCCTTACCTCGTTGTCTGACTTGACTCGCTCGTATGTTCCTTGTTCTTAATGAATAATAAAATTAAGTTAATTTATAATTCATTGAGAATATTTTTATTGTTTATTATTCCTTTTATATTACTTATACATTCCTATAACAATTAGTTAATTATTTGATCTCATATCAGACATTTTGTCAATGTTCGGAACTTGAGTAAAAAAATGAACTTGTTATAATTATAAATTGTCCATGTGGTCAAAATTCCATTATATCAAAAATGATTTTCATCATTTAGATGTCATATATATCATATATATCCAGTATATATATATATATATATATATGTATTTATAATAGTATATAACATTTGGATATAAGAAATTAAATGCATTGTTCATGGAACGGTAAGCCGTACGTACGCATGAACGCTACCTTCATTTCTATTTCATATTTTTAAGGGAATGAAAACATAGTGATTCATAGGTATATTATAATTTAATTATAATATTTATGTCATATATTTTATGTAATTTCATAAATTCTATCCTTTATACGTTCCACGTATGGAATGAACGGGTCATATCACTTTGAGGGGGCGGTAGTTCGCACTTCCTCTAATGAAATTATCACGTTTACCCATTATGGGATCCATAAAGGTATGCTATAAAAAGGAAAATACAAAATAATAAAGAAAAAATAAATATCATATATATCATATATATGTAAATTTCCATCGTAATGGCCACCATGAGAGGCGGTAGGAGATAATTGAGCAATCATCGTTTCGTGAGGAAGTAGTTTGTCGTCCACTGAAATAGTATGTTCTTTACCCATTATATGGAGGTGTGTGTAATTGTAGCTCGAATAATTCTTATAAAAATGTAATTTTATATTTAGTATACTAGTGTTTTTATAAAATAAATTAATAAAAAGAGTTTAGGGGGTTGGAGAAGTAAAATAAAACAAAAGAACTTAAGAAAAGACATTACCTTTAAATTGGGTAACTTCCTTTGGTTTGAACCAAAAGGGTTTTTTGAAGTGATTTATGCCTAAGGTAAGTCTTATAGGATGAATAGAGGGATATTTGGAGCTTATTTGAGTAGATTATGGACAATCCAAGATCTTGATAAGTGTGAGAAATGGGTAGGAAGTCAGGGCTTTTTATAAGGGAGAGGAGGGGCTCTTTTGGAAAGTTTGAAAATAGTATTTTATTATATAACAATTTTCGGTTTATAAGGGTCCAAAAATCATTAAAGTCAAAGATAATGTGGCCAATGTTTGAAATAAAATCATCCAATAAGAATTGGACAGGTTTTTTATATTTTTTTAATTTTTATCTTCTTATTTATTTAAATCATCCATTAATGATGTAAACACTGCATCATCATTGTGTCATAAATAATTTTATTTATTTGATGTCTAAAAATTATAAAAAAAATACCATGATGTAGTATATATTTTTATATTTCCAATTAATATTTATATTCTAAAAGATAACTTATATAACCCCATGTAAAATTTTTTTTAGTAAAATAACACATGTTTGTGACATTTTTTATTTTTACTTTAAATAAAAAGTTATCAATGTCATTATCTTACCCAAGTGGCTCCATGGGGACCCAAAATTGACCCATGGATTTTGGTGGTCGTAAATTACTCATCCAATAAGGTTAAGACAAGTTTCAAGGTAATAGTTTATTAATATAACATTATTTTAACCTTAAATTACCCTAATTACCTTTAATCGTGGTTAATAAAAGTCAAAAGTTACTATTTACCAAATATTTTTTTCATCCCATTGAACCAAATTTTACTTACTAATGACAACCATGTATGTATTATTTTTTAAATTCAATTCACAAAAGTGGTGAAATTTCATTTAAATGAAAAAGTCAGTTTTTTAACTACTACTTAGTGGTTTCACTATTCATCAAAAATTGATCGTTTTCAGAAAAATTCTAAAAATTCACTCTAAGATAAATTTGATATTCTGAATTCAAAAATGATTTCTATTTTACCAAATTTTAAACATAGAAGTTTCATTAATTAATTTTATAATTAATTCCCGTCGTCAAGACAAAAAACGTGTTTTTAAGAAATAATAACTCTCAAAAGACTGATACTTGTTAATTTCCAATTTCAAAGTGAAATTACATCCAATGAAAAAAATTGGGTTAAATTGTAAAAATATAATCTATTTAAAATTTAAAACCAATTAAAAAGATAATCTAACCGTATAAATAATTTAGATTAAAATGTGGTTTTAAATTAAAATATAGCATTTTTTCACTTTTCATTAAAAATGAACATTATCAGAAAAATATAAAAATTTCATCCAAAGTAAATTTTGATGTCTTGATTCTAAATATGAAAATTATTTTTTCAAGAATAATATGTAAAAGTGAAAAAACTAGATTTAAAAAGGGTTCTCCATCAAAAGGCGGTAAATCACCCTTTTAAAGTAAATTATGCTTAAAATTAGCTTCATTTACATTTTAAGCCTCTAAAATTTATTGGATGAGTGTAAAAACATTTAAAGAACATATATTATCATATTTAAGTTAGTTCTATTAATTCCTTCCAATAAAACGGCTTGGTGTTAACTACCATTTTAAAATAATAATATTATATTATTAGTGTGCAACGTAAGATTTCAAAGAAACCCGTTGTTGCTTGTCAGGTACTCCATTGAATATAGAATATACTTTAAAATAAAATTATTATTTAATTCAAAAATATTAATAAATATGAAAATGTCATATTCTTTATTTTCAGGGGATGTTACAGGACTTATCAGGGTTACCACCAAAGAGTAGGGATGAGTTCATGATTGATCTTATGTAAGGTATGAATCTCATATCCATTTCTCCTTACATGATGAATCATGAAGATTTTAGAGAGATGAAGTATTAGTTATGTAGTCTTTAGGTGAAGGGATTTATTTACACATGAATATCCATTTAGGGTTCTCCTGTTTTATTCACCAATAAGGGAAATATATTGTTACATTTTTTCATGGATAACCTGAGGTTAAACCATGTGATAGTCAAGAACCAGTATATTTTTTCATGTATTGATGACCTATTTGACCAGTTTATGGGAGATAAGTGTTTATCCAATATTGAATTGTGATCTAGTTATAACTAGTTGTGAGTGAGGCCTTATGATATTCCACATACCACCTTGAGGAATATTTTTAGACTATATGAGTTCCTTATGATGTTGTTTGGTTTGATGAATGCACTGGTAGTGTTTATAGACCTAATGAACTAGGTCTTTCATCTATATTTGGATTCCTCCATTGTCATATTTATTATCTATATCCAGGTATAAACTCAATAAATGGAGGATCATGCTCAATATATAGTTATCATTTTGAGCATACTTAGGGAGAATTATATATATCTCAAGCTCTCAAAGTTTCAATTCTAGATCAATGAGGTTTGATTCATAGGTTATGTGATATCATAGTTTGGAATATGAGTAGAACCTAGGAAATTCAAGGATTTTGTTTCTTAGGAGCAATTCAATAACTTTTTTTTGATTCATGTATTCTTAATATTTTTAGGCTTTTATAGGAGATTCATTCAAGACTTTTCCCATCTATAAACACTAATGATGGCCCTTACCAAGAAGGGTGTGAGGTTAAATAGGTCTGATCCTTATAAGATATACTTCTAGTAGATGAAATTTGGGTTGATATTTGTGCTGGTTTTGACCTTACATAATCCAGGTAAAGAATATACCCTATATTTTGATATGTCAATGGTTAGTTTGGGAGCTATTTTGATATAGGTAGGGAGTGTAGTTGACTATGGATCCATTAAAGTTGAGGTCCCATGAGCAGATTTACAAAAATAATGATTTGTATCTGGTATAAGTAGTGCATGTACTGAGATATTGGCATCTCTATCTTCTAAGAGATAGGTTTTTGGTGTACATTATCCATAATAACCTAAGGTATATATTTTCCCTATGGTACATGAACCTTTGGCTGAGAATGTGGGTCAAGTATCTTGAGATTTTTGACTTTGAGATTTCATAAACCTCTAATAAATGGAATATTATGGTTTATTCTCTAATTAGAAAGACTCAATCCTAGATAATCTTTGAAGCTTGTAGTGAATACCAGTTGAAGGGCCTTTTGTTGAGATACATATTTATGTCTATGAATATTAGGGTAGGATAACTCTAACATCCTTATCTATTACCTCCTAACTCCTCAAGAGGGTAAAGGGGGTCATTTATCTAACATGGATTTCTAGGTTATAACAGATAATATATATGGTGGGGAGATTCAATTTTATTAGCCCTCATATGGTGATGGTATCCTTAATATATGAGGCTACGTTTTGGTACCCTATGAATTAATTAAGAGATTATGTGAGACTCGCATGCCTCAAGATGGGTTATTTTCCTGGGGATTGCCAAAATGTATCATGACATGTGTAATAAATATTGGTGGTATCTGATAAATAAGTATATTATAGATTACATTTTATAATGCCTCTCATATCAATAGGTGAAATATAGACATCATATATTTGGAATACGTCTCCTGTTATTACTTATTCCAAAGTGGAAATGGGATAATGTGGTGATGGGTTATTTGGAAGGGTTATTTCATTGACCCTGAGGCAATAATGTGGTATGGTTTATTTTCAAATAGTTGATGAAGTTCATTCATTTTAATCTATTTAATGAGACTCAATCTATTAATTATTTGGTCATGTGGTATATGTAGTAGATATTAAAACTACATTGTGTTACAAAGAGTATCATTTTAGATCAGGATTCTCAATTCATGTCATGATTCTAGTAGGGTCTATAAAAATCATTGGATACTCAGATGAATTTAAGTACAGCAAACCATCTGTGGACTGATATGAAATTTGAGAATACTATCTAGATTTTTGAGGGAATTTATGGGGCATGTGTCTTCTATTTTAGTGGTTCAGGGGATATAAATCTTTCATTATCCAATTTCACATATAAAAATAGTTATCAGGTGTTGATTTAGATGGAACCTTTTAAGTCCTTTTGTGGAAAACCATGTGGATCACCTCTATGCTAGTTAGTGTAAAGGGACTCATCTATTATTGGATCAAGTCTTGACTATGAGACATCTAAGAATATTTTGTTGATACGGAAGTGGTTGGAGATTATGAAAATTAGGAAGAATTCATATGAAGATCGAAGATACCATCCTCTTGAGTTTTATATAGGTGACTGGGCTTTCATGTGGGAGTCACCTTGGTTGAAAAACTATAATATTTAGATTCATGTGAAGGTAGAATCCAAGTATTTTGATGAAAGGTTCTTTCATGGTCACTTTCAAATGATATGTGATTGTTGAGTACTTAGGTGCAGTATAGTGGCTGAACAAGGTCATCTCTCAAAGGAGGAAGTAAATTTCAAAACATATTAAAAGTATTTTGAAAAAAAAATAAATGTAAAAAATAATATTAATTAAAAGGATGGGGTTTTTTATCGTTTATAAATATAGAATAATTTTTTTGGTAGAAGATTTTATTTTTTTGTTTTTAATTTTGAAGTGAAGTTCGATTAAAATAACACAACAAGAACATGATTTTTTAGAAAATATTTAAAAGGCATAAACAATATAACTCTACCTCTTCACTCAATTATTTATCATTATCATTTAAATTAAAATCCACTTAATTATAATCCCCTAATTTTTTAACCCTCTAACCGTACGGGAGTTAACTTAACCACAAATATGAAATTACTTATACCCTAGGCTAGCTTCAGAACATGCAGTCTCATCACCCTTATTTGATTAATGTTCTCAGGTTATCTTATGGTCAGTGGTTAATTAGAGAACATATAAACATTTTAAATGAGGATTAATTGAGTTTAGGGTTTATATTTGAACTCTAAAAATTTATCCCTTATGTTCTTGTATTACCGATTAAGATCGTACTCTCACAATTTACATAAATCACGACCTCACGTGTTTTTGTGTCAATTGATCAATTTCTTGATTAGTTTCATTTAAATTTAAAAATCAATTAATAGATCATATTATGTGAATTATAGTATCTCATTGATTCAAAATAAATTAATAAATAAGGTAACAGGTAGATCGATTACTAAAAAACTACTCTTCCATGGGCGGCGTAGTCATCGTAGAAACGTTTTGCATATGAAAAGGTTTAGAAAGGGTAAAACCTAATATCGTTTCTACTCTTGATTCCATAAAAATTATTAAGATTAATATAAGAATAAATTTGAACAAAATATAAGAAAAGATAAGAAATAAAATAAGAACAAATAAGTTTATTATGCAAATGCACACATTACAACATGAAAAGGAAGAAGAAGGCTTCAATGAGGGGATCCTTGCTTCAAGAGATACCCCTCTTACAATGGTTGAATAATTAGAGTGAAACAAATTATCCTCTACCTTAAATCTCCTAATGCACGTCCTAACCTCTAAAAATGATAAAACACCAATTTATAGAGTGGAGGGGAGGCTAGGTTTAAAGAGGTTTCAAGTGTGAATGGGGAAATTCGTCCCAAAAAAATAATCCAAGTTAAACCCTATCTTTGGAAATGAAAACGGGTAAATTAGATATCCTTTCAGAAGGAGGGTTTGTGATAAAATGATTTTTCGATCTCATCTCAAAATATGGGCTCTATACATTCACGTATGTATAATTTATCGCCCAAATATAGAACCAATATCCAATATGGCGGGTCCAGCCCATCGTTGACTTCATGGCCCTTTTAGTCCAACCAAATGCATGATTTAGCTCCTTTGTCCTGAACAAAAGTTATAGCCCATTAAGTCATAAACACATTTTCAAAATGTGAAGTTCAAATAATAAATTTAAAAATATTTATCTCTCGAATACTACAGTGCACTATAAAGGGTAAAACTGGAATTTCCATCAAATTTTCAAATGAATGATCTAATCCCGAATATTTTATAAATGAAAATATTTAACATAATGTGAGGAAATTTTAACATTTATTATCAATAAAATATTCAATAAAAATGATTTTTTTCAACTCCCCAACCCTTACCCTTTTGCACTCCTGGGAAAAACCCCATATCATGTATTCAAAAAAATTGTGACAAGATGTGCATATTCAAATTTCTCAATCCACGATAAAAATATATGCAAAGTAAGAATCTCATCAAGAGTAAATATCAATAAATTTTAAATTCATTACCTCATAAATTGTGTCAAAACAAAATCAACTTAGATTCATAACCCTAATCATAGAGAAACAGGTCATCGGTCTACCATGCCACTAATTCTCTATGTGTGTGTGTGCCAACCATTCCAAGCTCATAAATCCATCCTTTATTCAGTTTATTCAGGTCAAGTAAAAATTTTATTATTTCCTAGTTTAATTCACTAAACATGTTCTACAGTCATTTTCAATCAAATTTCAAGACCCACTCACTTAATCATTCTTGAAAGTAAAACCTTTTTGTCCCAACCTAGATATCCCCATATGTTGTACATTTCATCACTCCACTCATTTATTTATTTATTTATTGTTTTTTTAAGTTGAACTTGGAACAAATATCACACTCATCTCTCAACCCATGTTTGATCTCCTCACAACACTAATTTTAATACTTATAACAAGATCAAAGGTCTATAAAGAGTGGTTTTTGACTCATCTAAGACACAACCCGTATTTTTTGGGGGGCATACAATAGTCAGATAATAGGTACACACGCATAGGTCAATTCGGTATAGTAATGAAACTGATCAGAAGAGAAAAGAACATATGGATCAACCAATGAATTTTTTTACCTAACATGACTATACCATCAATTGAGTAGGAAAAATTTCACAAGTCATGGTTGAGTGAAATTTTTGTGGAGAAATCAATGACACAATTTACCATGAACAAATATCACAAATAATGATGTCAAAATCTAAAAGGTTATATAATAACACAACCATTCATATCATCGACGACTTCAATTTTTATAAAAATCAACCCTTGATGATGAAATCTTACCAATTCATATAATTCTACCTATGAATTTTGAAAACATGCATTTTCCATATGTTCCACATGAGAATGTTACATGATATATTTGTTTTTTTATTTGTTTTTTTTGTTTTTTTTTTTTGTTTTTTTTTTGTTTTTGAAAATTTTAACCAAAAAATTAAAAAAAATACACAAAAAACATAGAAATAAAAATCCTAAATATCTACCCCAAAATGTTGTCCCCTACCCCACACTGAAAATATTGCATTGTCCTCAATATGAACCTATGAGATAATATATATGAACATGAAATGTATAAATTTAAATAGGAAAAAGAATATAAAAGTGAAAGGGTTAGGAACAGCCTGATATGATCAAGTAATGATGGGGTCATGAAGTGTGATGAAATCCACTACATCAGTAGGAATTCCCTCAATGTATTCCTTCAAAAATAGCCCATTGACTATAAATATACCTCATATGTCCTCTTGTGTGACTTCCACTGATCCATAAGGAAAATCATTAGTCACAACATAGGTCCCTAACCAATTTGAATGAAACTTATCAGGCATCAGATTCAGTTGTGAACTATAGAGCAAGGCTTTCTCTCCATCTTGAGATTCTATTTTCTGGATCATTTTTTCCTGAGATTCTTTTGATAATTCATTTTAGAGCATTGAATTATCATATGAAGATAATCAAGTCACCTCAATCTCTTGAATTTGCAGCTTCCATTTAATTTCATCTTGGTCCAAATCCATGTTGAATTTCTTTATAGCCCAATAATCTCGATGCTCAACTTCCACGGGGAGATGATAGACTTTCCAAAAAACAATCCAAAATGGGTACATACCGATTGGAGTTTTTTATGTTGTCCTATAAGGCCATAACGCATCATCCAAGCACTTTCTCCAATCCTTCCTATTTGGTTACACCGTTTTATCCAAAAATTATTTCAACTCACAATTTGAAACCTCATCTTGTCCATTTGTTTGGGGGTGGTATCGTGTTAATGTTTTGTGTGTCACCCCATACTTCTGAAGGATGGCAGCCAAATTCTGATTATAAAAATTTGTCAATTGGTTGCTGATGATGGCCTTCAAGTACTCCAAACCTTCAAAAAATCTGTACTTTGACAAAGTCCCCAACAACATGAGAATCATCAGTCCTGGTGGCCTTATCCTCCACCCATTTTCTCCCATAATCAATAGAAACCAAAATATAAAGGAAACCATATAAACTAGGAAAAGGACCCATAAAATCAATGACCCATACATAAAAAATATCACAAAATAATATAGGTTTTTGAGGCATCTTGTGTCTTCTATAAATATTACCAGTGTGTTCCCAACATGAGCACAACTTACAAAACACATGAGCATCATGAAATAAACCAGTCTAATACAATCCAGAGTCCAAAAATTTCATAGCTGTCCATTGGGGTCCAAAGTGTCCACCACATGCAAGTGTTTGATAGAATTGTAGAAAATAATCAAACTCGTGATTAGGAATGCACCTCCTAATAACTTGGTTACTACACATTCACCAAATGTAGGGATCATCCCACACATAATACAGAGACTCACTTTTTAATTTTTGGACTTGATGTTTCTTTAAATTTGCAGGAATTTCAGATGTAGCAAGGTAGTTCACTAAATTATCATACCAAGGATGTGTACCTGAGATGGAATAAATATTCCCATCAGGGAATGTGTTCTAAAGTGGTACCTGGTCTAAGGTGTCATCCCCTAGTGTGTGAGTAAGCCTACTCATGTGGTCCGCCACCAGGTTTTCTGACCCCTTCTTGTACATTATCTCAATATAAAATTCTTGAATAAGTATCATCCATCTAATTAGCCAGGGCTTTGCATCCAGATTCATCAAGAGGTACCTCATAGCTTCATGGTGAGAAAAAACAACTAATTTAGAGCCCAATAAATATGAACGGAATTTATCTAAAGAAAATATAATGTAAAGAAACTCATTTTCTATGGTTGTGTAGTTTGATTGGGCTGAATCCAATGTTCTTGATGCATAGGAAATCACATGTGAACATCCCTCCACCCTCTGTGATAAGACAGCTCCGACTTCAATGTTGGATGCATCACACATAATCTCAAAAGGAAGCTCCCACCATGGGGATGTATGATCAGTGGAGTGGTTAGACACTTCTTTAGCTCCACAAAGGAAGTGCTGAAAGAATCATCAAACACAAAATCAGAATCCTTTTGAAATAATCATGACTAGGAAGATAAATCATACTAAAATATTTGATGAAGCACTAATATAAACCTACAAACCCTAGGAAAGATCTAACATCACGTACACATGAAGGATAGGGTAAGGATGAAATAATATCTACCTTAAATTTATAAACCTCTATCACATGTTTTGACACTACATGCCCTAAGAAAATCCCATAATCTACCATGAAATGAAATTTTTCAAAGTTTAAGACCAGATTCTTCTCAATATAATGATTCAAAACATTTCCCAAACTACATATACAATCATCAAATGAAGACCCATACACTGTAAAATCATCCATAAATACCTCCTTATAGGTCTTAATAAAATCATAAAAAATACTCCTCATGCATCTATGGAAGGTACCTGGGGCATTGCAAAGTCCAAATGGCATCTTATGATAGGAAAAGGTGCCGAATAGACAAGTGAACCTTGTCTTCTCAAGATCCTATGGAGCAATAGGAACCTGAAAATATCTAAAAAATATATCAATGAAATAATAATGTGTTTTCCTAACTAGTCTCTCAAGCATTCAATAAATTGGAGGGGGAAATAGTCCTTGTGAGTATATTTATTTAGTTTCTTATAATCAATACACACACGCCAACTATTTTTCACCCTCATTAGAACTAACTCATATTTTTCATTTTTAACAACAGTAACACCACTTTTATTAGTCACAACCTGAATAGGACTTACCGAATGGGAATCTGAAATGGGATAAATTATACCTGCCTTGAGCAATATTTCAACATCTTTTTTTACAAATTCTAGAAGAGTTGGATTCAGTATCCTTTGTGGCTACCTAACCGGTTTATCCCCATACTTCAAAATAATCCTATGAATGAAAATGGAGGGGCTAATACCTGATATTCCAACCAAGGTCCACCTGATTACCTTAATGTTCTCCCTCAAAATATTCAAAAAAAATTCATCTTGTTCAAAAGGGAGATTGTTAGAAAGGATAACAGGTAATTTCTCACCACTTAACAAGTATAAGTATTTTAGATTAGGTGGTAATGGCTTGAGTTCCAGTGTATGGGAGGTGATTTATGGATGGAGAAATTGAATGAACTAAAATATGTTCACAATGAACATTAGTATCAGAATATACATCATAAAAATCATAGAATAAATCATCAAACCCATCAACATACTCAATTGCCATGTCATAATATGAGTGAGAATTATCAAAATCAGAATATAAATCCATTTCAAAATCAAATCAAAGACAGGTTTGTGCATTATAAATTGGTTTGGAAGTGTTCTTAGACATCAAACTTGAACCAATACTCATAATCTCCCTAAGAATAGGGATATAAAAATACTTGTGGTTTTTACTTGGTGGTTCAAAATGGGATATAAAAGAAGAAGTATGGTCTTCTGAGGGGTACTTCCTAGAGTCCATAACATTAAATATAACAACTTCATCTCCAAACTCCATGGAAATTGTACCCTCATTGACATTTATGATAGTTTTTTCAGTTTTTAGGAAGGGCCTACCTAAGATAATGGGAGCATGAGAACTTACCTGATCATCCTCCATGTTAAGAACATATAAATATGCTGGAAATATCATATCACTAACTTAGAC
This sequence comes from Viscum album, assembly GCA_963277665.1. Lineage (NCBI taxonomy): Eukaryota > Viridiplantae > Streptophyta > Magnoliopsida > Santalales > Viscaceae > Viscum > Viscum album. Next base: position 1,531,615,149 of record OY728152.1, on the reverse strand, counting down.
AAGTACATACTCAAGGAATCCCACTGGATATGTTATAGCTCTATTTTCCAACTACACCACTACTCTCATCAGATTCAACTCACTAACCTGTAAATAAGAAAATATAGAGTGAGGAATTACATTTATTGAAGCTCCTTAATCACAAAGAGCATCACAAAAGTGAAACTCCCCTATGGTACACGGGATGGTGAATGTTCATGGATCCTTGCACTTTTTTGGAATTGCTCGAATTGGTGTAATGAGTGATGAAACGTTCCTTCCATGATTGATCCTATCATTTCCCTTATGCCTTATTCGATTGGTAAAAATTTATTTTAAGAATTTATCATACCTTAATATTATCATGATGGCTTCAAGTAGAGGGGTGTTCATCTCCACACTCTTGAATGTATCAAAAACTTCTTTTTTCATCATCTCTTCAGCCATCTTCTTGGTTTATACAACCCTATTTGGAAATATAAGGGTTTTAGGAAGAAAATCATCAATATTTTTCTTACCTTTATCTTTCTCCGTGGATTTCTCATCAGTTGGTATAGAATGGGGCTTCTATAGAGTTGAGGTGAATCCCAATGGAACGATAGGTGCACATGTATCAGCTTTTTTCTTCCCACTTCTCAATGTGTTGGCACTGACATTCCACTTGATATTTGGATTAGGTTGTGAAGGTAGATTTCTATAATTCTTACTTAATAGTTCATGGAGGGCGGTGGAAATCTAGCTCATTTGTGTCTTTAACTCCCTCAGCTCTAAACCTTGACTCTTCGGGTCATTCTATTGATTAAAAACAATTTGTTTCAAAATATCATCAGTGTTATAATCTACCATGGGTGGAGGATTCCCTTGTTGTTGTCTTGATGATGCTAGGGATTCAAATATTCATTGGGGTTTTTGGAAACCCTAATGGTAAGGCGGAGGCTGCTGAAAGTTTTGTTGAAAAGGGTGAATTTGTTGTTTCCCAGAGCCATACCTCATGTATGATTGATCCTTCCACCCTTGGTTTTATTTTGGAGAAATGGAATAAATCATCTTTTAGGTATATAGTTTTTGTTGCTGCTAATATGGTCTCCCAGGAAACATTGTTGCACAATCTTTTCTTTCTTTTTGTTGGGGGTAATAGTCAGTTGGGTGGCTTGTCTCAGTGCAAATGCCACAGGGCCTTGAAGGAGGGGGTTGGGATTTATTTTGATCCAAAATAATCTATCTCACCATAGTTATTAATTATTTTGAATTGGTATCTATCAAATAACTGTCAAGAGAATATGTAATTATCTGATGTACTCCCCTAACATGTGGTATACCTCGATCTCTAAAATGTTGAGAATTTTGGGCCATCTTGTCAATCAATGCATGTGAAGCTACTAGTTTATTTTCCATTAACTCTCCTCCAATTGTGGTAACCTCTAATCTCCTCTCCATAGGTATGATTTCTTCATATAAGTACGAGATGAGTAGTTTCTCACTAATTTGGTGATGTGGATAGCTTGCACACAACTTCTTGAATCTCTCCCAGTACTCCTACATTGACTCCCATTGGGCTTGCTTGATCCCAGAGATCTCCTTATGAATGGAAGTGTTCCTTGATGCTGGAAGGATTCTTTGCACGAAAATACATTTCAAATCATTCTAACATGTTACATATTCAGGTTGTAAATAAAACATCCAATCCTTAGCAGTTTCATCAAGTGAGAATATGAATTCTCTAGGTTTTATTTGATCTTCAGAGACATTTCTTGGTTTAAGGGTTAAGAAAACCATATTAGATTCTTTTAAATGTTTTTTTGTATCCACACCAAATAATCTATGAAACTTTGGAAGAATATTAATTAACTCAGATTTCAGTTCAAAGTCCGATTCAAGATTTGGGTATGCAATATAATTTGGTGGATAGTTAATATCAGATGAAGCCAATTCTTGAATGGTTATATTAAGTTCATTTACATTATTTTATACCATTTTTTATTGTTTCAATTTATATTTATAAGTGTTTCCAATTTCAATGTTCTTGTAATTGAGGAATTCTCCAACTGATTGAATGTTGAAACTTCCCATAGACTGAGAATGTCTGATTCGAGCCCTAAGGTTGTGTTCAATCTCAGGTCAAGATCTAAGAGATCCTCAGGATTATTTTGTGTCATAAATCAATTAAAGATAAAAAATAAATTAAGAAAATTGTACCATAATAAAAATAAAAAAAGTTTGAGTAGGTCCGATAAAAAAAAGTAGAGAGTAAGAGAAAAAAAACTTGAGAAAGGGGAAAAAAGAAATAAAGAGGAGAAGAAAATAATTAAATGAAAAATAAAATAAATACCTCTAATTAGTTGAATAAATTACTTTCCTCCCCAGAAACAATTCCAATTTGACAGTTGTTTTCATGGGCGCTTTAAAATGATATGTGATTGTTGAGTACTTAGGTGAAGCATAGTGGCTGACCAAGGTTGTCTCTCAAAGGAGGAAGTAAATTTAACAACATATTAAAGGTATTTTGAAAATATAATAAAAGTAAATAAGAACATTAATTAAAAGGATGGAATTTTTTTATCAATTATAAATGTAGAATAATTTTTCTAGAATAAGATTCTATTTTTTTGTTTTTATTTTTGAAATGAAGTTTGATTAAAATGACACAATAAGAAGATGTTTTTTTAGAAAATATTTAAAAGTGATAATTAATATAACTCTACCTATTCACTAAATTATTTATCAATTTCATTTAAATTAACATAAAAATAATTATAATCCCATAATTTGTTAACTCTCAAACCCTACGGGAGTTAGAATAACCACAAAGATGAAATTACTTAAACCCTAGGCTAGCTTCGGAACATGCAATCAAAACACCCTGCTTTGATTGATGTTCTTATGTTAGATTATGTTCAGTGGTTAATTATAGCACATATACACTCTGAAAATGAGGATTAATTGAGTTTAGGGATTATATTTTAACTCTACAAATTTATCCCTTATGGTCTTGGATTACCGATTAAGATCGCACTCTCACAATTTACACAAATCTCGACCTCGCGTGTTTTTGTGTCGATTGATCAATTGCTTTCTTAGTTTCATATAAATTGAAAACAAAATTAATATATCATATTAAGTGAATTATATTATCTTATTTATTCAAAATAAATTAATGAATAAGGTAAGATCTAGATCGATTACTAAAAAACTACTCTTCCATGGGCGGCGTAGTCATCATAGAAACATTTTGCATGTGCAAAGGTTTAGAAATGGTAGAACCCAGTATCATTTATACTATTGATTATAGACCAATTAGGAAGATTAATAGAATAATAAATTTTAACAAAATAGAAGAAAATATAATAAATAAAATAATAACAAATAAGTTTATTATGCAAATGAAAACATTACAACATGAAAAGAAAGAAGAAGGCTTCGATGAGGGGATCCTTGCTTTAAGAGACAGCCCTCTTACAATGGTTGGATAATTTGATTTAAACCAATTATCATTTTCCTTAAATCTCCTAATTTACATCCCAACCCCTAAAAACGATAAAAAAACCAATTTATAGATTGGAGGGGAGGCTAGGTTTAAAGAAGTTTAAAATATGAATGGGGAAATTCATCCAAATAAATTAATCCAAGTTTCACTGCATGTTTGACCACAAAAACTCGTGAATCAGCAGTCCTTCCAGAAGGGTTTTTTGTAACAAAATGAGATTTCGATCTCCTCTCAAAATTTGGGCTCCATCCATTCCGGTATGTAGAAGTTATGTTTCAAATACATAACCAATATCCAATCTTGAGGTTCCATCCCATCTTTGACATCATGTCCATTTTAGTCCAACCAAATGCACGTTTTAGCTCCAATGTCCTGAACAAAAGTTGTATCCCATTAACTCATGAACATAGTTACAAAACTTCAAGTTGATATAATAAATATAAAAATCTTTATCTCTAAAATACTATAGTGTATTATAAATGGTAAAACCGTAATTTCCATTAAATTTTCAAATGAATGATCTAATCCCAAATATTTTATAAATAAACATATTTAACACAATGTGATGAAATTTTATAATTTATTATAAATAAGATATTCAATAAAAATGAGTTTAATTAGTGGGGTAATTTGAGGATGTTGAGAGGGTTGGTGTCATGTCTTAATGATTATATCTCCCTTAGAGTCCAAATGTTATGCATAATTTATTCCATATATTTTAGCTTAGAAGATACCAACTTGATCCTTTTGATGTAATAATAATTAATAAAATTGAGTTAGATATTGATGAGTTTTTTTAGGAATGACCAATTTGTATAGTGGAACATAATAAAAAAACATTACATATTAAGATGATACCCCTACTATGCATGCAGTGGAAGCACAAGCATATCCCTGAGAAGACTTGATAGTGGGAGGATGGTATGTGAGCACAATGGTCAAAGTTCTTTACTAGTGACACTCGATGATGCATCTTAAGTATGATTTGTTATATTATGTGAAATTTGTAACACACCCACCTATTTACTAGGTATGAGTTATTTTAAATTATTTCCAAACCATGAGTATTTTTATGGTTGTTGGCTATTGGAGGTCTCGACAGAGGCCAAAAGTTGGTATTTGATGTTTTGGCCCTTATTTTGGGCTAAAATTCTACTACAGGTCAAGGGTCGCACCAAAAATTAGTACATTATAGTGTGATGAGGGTTGTGAAATTTTAAACTTTTTGGATCCATGGGAGATCACTCCACAATAAAGGAGGTTGTGTTATGAAGAGTTAGATCACACCATGGGTAGTGGATATGATTTTTTGGTGTTTCTTAATGTGAGTGAATTGTGTCGTGAGAATAGGGGGTCATGTGGTAACGTAACCCTGGGATGGTGTGGTTGGGTTTCATGCTTCTACCATAAGTTGGTTCATTTTTATATGACCAGTAAGGAAATGTTGTAATGTGACCCCAATAAGGGGCATTACATCATGGCCCATGTGGTCATGCCTCAACCCACCTCATGCTTACATATTTTATAATTTAAATTAAATAGTTTAAAATTGGAAAACATAAATGTGGGATCCTCATTTCCCCTTATAGAATCCACACAACTCCCTTAGGCTCTCCCTTATTTCACTTCCTCCTCCAAAAATAATTTCTCAAATTGAGCTTCAATTCAAATTTTGTATATCCCAGTGTATCTCTTAATGTAAGTCTAATACTCATCTTCCAAATTTTCTCTATTTTTTCTAATGTTTCAATAAGTACTTCAAGATATACCCTAATTTATGGGTTTTATAGATTGTGGGGAAACCTTCAATTAGGGATGATTTATTTAATGATTCTCAATGAATGGGCTCCTAGTGTATCAAGGTAGTTGTTCCATAACTTTCCCAGTGGTTTATACATGTTTTTCATGTGATATGTGATATATGATTGTTTCAACTGTGATCTATAGACTTGAAACTTATCTGAATGGTTTTCTTTGGCCCCAAATGAGTAAGGTAAGGTTATATAAGTCTTGAAGGGACGCTATGAGCACAGTTCTTTGATTCCATGGTCACAATAACCATGGTATTGAGATAAGTGTGTTGAATCATATACTCAGAACCCATTGGGGAATCCCAAGAGTTGTGATATAGAATTATAGACCATTTTAGGAGAATTTTATCCTCCTTTGACATAAGATATGTGTTCATACACTAGGAGATATATGGGTATTGGAACATAGTGTGCATCAAATGTTGTTGTGTAGCCACTTTTGGATTTATTTCCATATATAATGGGAGTAAAAATTACTCTTTTAAACCATTTTGACCTAAGGATGGTTATGTAACGTCCAGGATTCAGATTCCACCCAAAGGTGACTTATACTTGATTGACTACATGGACTAAAGCGCATTTCCCCAAATGCCAAAGGAATATAACTATTTTTAAGGTTATTTGTGTGATAGTGTGGAAACTATACCCTCGTTGGAAGAGTATAACATAGCGGAATACAATAATATAACAATAGAGGAAGAAGTAATATCATACAATAGAAGTAAATAGTGGAATACTAATAATATAAATAAACAGATGTCATAGCATACAAATATGATGTTGAATGTTACATGTTCTGAAATAATAGATAAAATAGGTTACACTAGATTAATAAAAAATATAATTACCAATAGTAATAAAAAGGAACAAAAGAAACTCAGAAGCATCACAAGCCTCGTCTTGGTCTCATGCTCTCTTGCTCCTAAACAGCAATCAAGTACCTGTAGAAGGGTTATTACCCTTATCAAAACCTTCAACAACATAATCAGTTTCGGCCCAAAAACATGACCCAAACAAGGTGAGGCACTAAATCCTAGTAGGCAACCACCCAAGGTATATGCCAATCTATCAATGAATATATATATAACAGGCGATGTGTAATGGGGAAAAAATAAACTAGGAAGTACTCTAAAGTAAACATTCCTACAAGTGATGGTTTTCATTTACATTAATTTTATTTTTATTATCAATTCAATTACCTTGAATTATATAAGTCTTAGGATCTGGCCTAGGCCTGACGATCCCTATACAAAAGTAATCACAACATATGTCTCAAAAGACCACCTAAGCAAGTATAAGTGAAGACTAAATCCAAGCCTGTGCATTGTCTTGGAAAACGAGACAAAATTCATTCCATTCTATATTCAAATTATAATAAAATGTCAACTCATGACATATAAACAGCTTCTAATAGATCCCATCCTTTGAATACCTCATTGGATTCATGGTTCTATCGGTATTTATATAAAGTTTCCATGATCCTGACCACTATATTCATGGTTCTCTCATGACTTAACATGATAATAACCTATTTGATTCTATGCATGGTCTTTTAATTGAGTTCATTGATCATCCAAGGTATAAGGTTCAGTAGTCATATGAGCCTGACCTTGCCTTTTAACCTGAGGCTATGGATCACCCATTTCTATTTAACCCTATATCATTTCACAAAAGAAGAAAAACATGTAAATTAAACTATTACATGGATTTTTCATTTATAAAATCATGTGGGAATATATCATATTTCAAGAAACACATGTAAATTAAACTATTACATGGTTCAAAATTAATCAACTCGTAAGGGAGTTTCATATAACAAGCCTATCTTGTACTTTAACCCATTACAAGGCCTTAACATAACCAAACTCACATGGGAAGGTTCATAAATAGAGTAAAACATTACAAGCATGGTGAAATAAGAATCGAGATAACATAGGGAAAAGGGTAAAATCACTAATACCAAACTCTTAGTCAAAAAAATTACAATTTTAAAAAATTAAAATTCCATTTAATAACCAAAACCATTTTCAACAACCTAAGAAGTAAAAGCAAGGCATTCCTCATAGGAAACCTAGGGCAAACAACCATAAATGGTCATCAAAGGGAAACACACCCATGTGGTGGCTCTAATTCAAGTTAAACAACCAAATTTATGAATGATACCTTATTTTAAATTACCTAAATATCAATAGGCAATAACGTATCCCAATTATCAATTAATGTGACATCCTAAAATAGGTGTGTGGCACTATAGTGTATATAAATAGCTTGATAATTAGTGAAAGGAACGAGACCACCTACCTCATGGTAGTATGACTCACCTCGTCCATCATCAACCTAAAATTTGACCTAGAACAAAGTAGATCTACAAAACAAGAATAAAATATCAATCCTCGATAACTAGGTCAAGAGAAAAAATCATGAAGAATGAATCAAGAGGAATCGAGAGCTCGCCGAGGGGATTCTAGTTCATCTAATGGTGTTTGAATCAGAAATTGGATGATGAAACGGGAGGCCACCCTATCTTCGGATTTCCTGGGTGCACTGTTCATCAAACGATGGGGTGATTTTTTATCCATCTAATCAAAACGAAGCTACTGCCAAATTTAACACAAAAAAGTACACGATGTGTGCTTGATACTATATGTCATGTAGTGCATGTTTTCATATGGTTCCTGGAAAGACCACTACGTGGTGTGTATCAGGATTATATGGCGTGTAACCCCAACTACACGGTGTGCACATAGGTTACACAGTGTGTAACCCTCTTTTTTCCCATTTACTTAAGAACAACCTAAAAAGGGAAGATTCGTACCTCAAAGGAAGAACCAAGTTCTTACAAACTTTTCCCTTAAATCAATTCGCCCTTGAACTTCTCTTCCAAGGGTGATGAAGAAACATCTAAGAACAAATTTGGATATTGTGATCGTACCTCAACTACCCTCTCTTAGGTCTCATTCTGTACACGGTTGTGCTTCCATAGCACTCGTACTAAAGGAAACAACCAGCCATGGAGAACCTTTATGATACAATCCATAATTTTTATAGGATTCTCCTCAAAGGACTCTTCTACCTTAAACTCAACCTCTTCGAAATGAAAAGTGGGAGATGGGTCTTAAAAGTAAAATTACAACTAATAAACATGGAATAAGTCATGAATATCCCTATACCTATGGGGTAACTTCAACTGATAGGAAACTAGCCCAACTCTCTCTAGAATCTCCAATGGCTCAACGTATCTCGGTGAAATATTAACTTGTCTCCTAATACTCTTGTGTCCCAATCTCGGGGAAACACATAGGAAAATTTTATCCCCATCCTTGAACTCTAGAGTTCATCTGTGGGGATTGACAAAATATTTATTAACAAGACTACGCAGTTATATGCTTCTAAATCAACTAAACCTGTTAAGTGGTCTCCTGGATAAGACGAGGTCCCAACATAGGTACCTCTTCTGGATCAAGCCAACACAGGGGTGATCAACATGGACTACCATAAAAATCCACATATTGAACCATCTGATAAGTTGCCTAAAATCTATTTTTATGGGTGAACTCAACCAAGGGTATGTGTTTCCCCCAAGAAACCCCGAAATCCAAAATGCATTCTCAAAGCATGTCCTCCAGCACCTAAATTGTGCACTCTGACTGGTCATATTTCTAGGGGTGGTAAGTTGTTTTCAAAAGCACATGCATACCCAGTTCCCTCTTTATCAATTTCTAGAAATGATAAGTAAACCATACATCCCTTTCTAAAATAATAGAATGCAGAACCTTGTGTATTCATACAATCTCAAGAATGTACAACTTTCTAGGCTCATCAACATTAAAGGTTTCCTTGATCGGTAGGAATATTGAAACCTTCATGAGACTATTAAGAACAAGGCAAACTGAATTGTTACCACAACACATCCACCATTGGAAAACTCCTCCAAGCACGCCCCTCTGCATTCTAGTTATGCTAACAGTGTGATTTTCCTTTAACTGGGTGAACCCAAACACAACTAAGGTCTTATCAGCGGCCTTATAGAAAAGAACGTTTGAACCCCGATCGACCTCATCAAAACCAATCACACAATATTTCATTAAAAGATATTGAGGACTTTCACATCACACCCACCTTAAACTGGGGAAGTGTTCAAACTGGTTCACTCGAACTATACATGAGGAACAATAAGGATAGAAAGTTAAACTATCACTGGATGACTTACCTCTATATTTCTTGAATTAGGAAGCCAACATGTTGCAATAGAAACATAATTCCATATCCCAAGGCACAATGCATCTACAATGAAGTCGTTCACTAAATCCCATACATGTCTCTTGGTGACACTACTTTGTGAAACCATCCACTTATCATTAAAAAGGGTCATTCCACAGCATGAGTAAAGATGAAAACCATATCCATCCCTCTGGAATCATTACCCCTTTTCAAAGAATCACATCTAAGACCAAATATAAGTTCAATATAACCTCAGATTCATCAACTCAGAGTCCAAGGAACTCACTAAGGTGGTCTATACTCCCATTTAGAAGTGATATTTTGGTACGAGTCCAAAATTCTACATAAGAACACTAACTGATCCTAGACCAGAATCATCCTGGCGGTCACGTAAAAGAAAGCGGCAGGCATCCAGAGTCCTTCCAAGGCATTTCTACACAAGAACCCAGGCATCACTCAGGATTAACTGAGCATCATTTAAAACCACACATCCAACACACAGCACCGAAAAAGATTATGAAATAACCCAAAGTCATTCAGCTGTAGTGTGACATATAATCGATGCCCTCTTAGTGCATCTAGGACAATGTCAATATAGGGTACAAGATTGTCTCTTAAGAAATAGAACACTAAGATGATTTCAAGGATCTCTATAAAAGTGTAGCCAAACCACTACAGGTCGACCTCCTAAAATAAACTCAACTTCACTTGTCAACCCATCTTCATTTAACTGGTTGTAACACCTTTATCCCAAGGTATTTCTATGATATTTCACACTTAACCACCGAGGTCGATTCATGATCAATGATGCCTCCCATGGAATGCACACACAACCAAAATGAAACAACATCGTGTTGTCAAGAAAACATCAACATGAAACAACACTCACAAGTCTCAAAGGCATTCATGTAGAATTGACCATTTCTGAATGGTCCTTGACTATGATCCTTCTACATGGAAGGACACATTTAGACAGAACTGGTGTGAATCTCCTTACCTAAGAGTTTCCTAGACATCAAGAAGAAGGATTAGTCACTCTCAAATGCACTAGTTCATAACTAACTCAAATGCATGAGGTTCATTCCAAGAACCATGATCATCACCTCCTATCACTTGGCATGAAAGATGAAAATAAACCGACTAGTGTTTCAAAACACTTGTGTCCCAGAAATTCCTCTCGATTAGTGGGATGAACTTGGTTCCATAATGCACAGGTTACTCTACTCTGAATATAACCCAAGAACATACACAAAATCTCAACTCTCAATGATTTAACCAACTCAATGACTCATTTTTAACATTTAACACTAAATAGATATCGCATATGTCAACATATACTTCTTTGATTTTACAAGAGAAAACAGAAAATTCTGGGTACTATTCATATTATATCCGCCATATGCACCCTAGTACCAGATGGATCATGTAGGAACTAGCTCAGAATATCATGATATACACCACCATTTACATGGATGAAGATGTACTAAGTTTCCCATAATTTAAGAAAATAGAGGTTCACACGACCTCCTTAGAAGATCACCATGCCTGAGGCATGTCTAACCTGCTAAACTAAGCATTCCTTAATGCTCATTCCAACATTAAGGGTCAAGATATATTAAATCTTGTAGCTCAAAAGTGTAGATATCAAAATAGGGAAGGAAAACACCTTCCTCTAAACTCTGACCCCTCTGCTTTCCCCCTGGGTTAGGTCTAGGTGTCAAATAATGAGGGATATTACCAAAAGTCCACTATGAAGGTCGGGTTTGGTCAATTCACACACAAAAAAGAACCCTACTTGGGATCCTCTAGGTAGACATGAGTGAAGGCATCCTACACAGTATCCTTAGCTAAAAAGGTAAGGGAGGAATCTTACATGGGATCCTCGAATGATAAACAAAAGATTCATCCTATAGCAGGGATCCTCGCAAATGGTACACAAGAGAGGGATCCTATAAGGGACTCCCTATATCAGCATGTAAGAGAAGGCATACCTTAGGGAATCCTTAAAAGAAACAGGTCTCATGGCCTCATAGGCAATAAGGGAATGTCTCAGATGGGAAATCCTCGAAGAATCACTCACGAGAGATAGCTCACAGCTCATCTCAAATTAAAGGTCTCAACTAGGTTGGTCGGAATACCCAAACAATCGTCCACGCCAAGTCTCACTCTTATGTGACAACTGAAAATGGTTATTGGAGGAAGAACCTATCCATTTAGGTAAAATCCCCCAAACACCCATTAAGAGTCATCAGAATGATCTACGGGTTTCACCATCACGTTTTACATAGAAAACTACTCAGAAAGGACTACTCTAAAGTAAAAAACTAACAACGGGGAACAAAATAGTAAAAGAACCTCAAAGGGTACCAAAATATAAATACATGGGGTGTAGACACCATACATAGTGTATACCCTTAAGCTATCACATGGGCATGTATGATCGCCATCCTAGGCATGTAAGCACCCTAGGTACACATCATGCAAGTAGGATACACAACATGTACACAAGTCTCCCCTCCTAGCCATGTACTTTTACATAGTCAAAGCAACATGGGGTCTACTTGTGTAAAAGTATATGGTGTGTACCTATAGTACAGAATGTGCACTTTGAAAAACCATTAATCCTTATTCTATCTCACACGATCAGACACATATCCACAATCCACAAGGTGTGCACTCATAATACATAGTGTTTACTAAAGAAAATTTTTTCTTCCTAAAAATAAGAACATAGGGCGTGTGTTCATATAACCACACGCCATGTTGTTTGGGTTTCTGGGCAGTAAACCTTTGAAACTTCTCTGAAAACCCCATTTTTGAAAAGTGAAACAATGGTATGTAAAATTACGATATGTGGGGGCCTACACTCCCCACGAATAAAATTTTGGTATCCACTTATAGTAACATTATAACATGATTCAATACAAGGCCAAAACATGATCCATAGAATTTTGATCCAAGAGGGCCCATATATCTCAAGGAATAAAGTTTGGCATCCATACAATTCAAACCATAACATGTACCAATACACTTATCGCAACAGAAGGCATATCTATCGTGGTACCTATCCCAACAGCATGCATATATAGCATGATATCTGTCACAATAGCATGCAATCACTAATGGTCTCTAAATGGAATGACAAGAATGAATGGAATACAATTTATAAAAAGTTCTTATATGATGCATGAGATGGAATACCCTTGTCTCATCAAGATGAAATAAAAATAGAACCACAATAATATCAATAATAACATCACAATACAAGTGTTCCACCCAACGGTGAAATCAAATCAACTGTAATAGCTCAAAACCCAAAATTCACTATTCAATTTGAGGTAATTTGGATTTTCCCTGTATGTGGGGTAGCTACTCCCAAGAACATCTAATTAAAAAATTCCCATTTCCTTCTTATCCCTATCTAATGTCACTAAATTGTAAAACAAACCATAAAAAACTCCTCTAATACCACTTTGTAACATCCTGGATCTGGATTCCACCTAAAGGTGCCCCGTACCTAGTTGGCCACATGTACTCAAGCACATTTTCAGAAACACCAGAGGCTTCTGACTAGAAGTGAGGACCTAGGTGTGATAGTGGGGAAACTATTCCCTCATTGGAAGAGTATAAAATATCAAAATATAATAATATAACAATATCGGAAGCAGTAATACCATAAAACAGAAGTAACCAGGGGAAGACTGATAATATAATTAACTAGATATCATAGCATACAAATATGATGTTGCATGTTACAAGTTCGATGAAAAAATACAAAATAGGTTACACTGTAGTAATAAAAAATATAAGTACCACTACAAAAAAAGGAACAAAAAAACTCAAAAGCATCACAAGCCTCAGTTTGTTCCCATTATCTCCCACTCTTATGCAGCAATCAAGTACTTGTAGAAGGGTTCTTACCCTTATCGACACCTATAACAACATATTCTGTTTGGGCCCAAAAACATGACCCAAATAGGTTGTGAGAATAAATCCCAGTAGGTAACCACCCAAGATCCATTCCAATCTATCAGTGAATATATATAATAGGCAGTGTTCAATAAGAAAATTATTAAACTAAGAAGTAATCAAAAGTAAATAGTCCTACAAGTACTGGTTTCCATTTACATTCATTTTATGTTCATTATCAATTCAATTAACTAGAATTATATAAGTCTCAGGATCTATCCTAGGCTCAACGATCCTCGTACAAAAGTAATCACAACATATTTCTCAAAAGACCACCTAAGGAAGTATAAGTAAAGACTGAATCTAAGCTTGTGCTTCAGTTTAGAAAATTCATCATAAGTCATTCCATTAGATATTCAAATTATAAGAAAATTTCAACTCATGACATATAAATAGTTTCCAATATAGCCCATACTTGGAATCCCTCATTGGATTCAAGGTTCTCTCTGTATTTATATAATGTTTCCATGAGCCAGACCACTATATCTATAGATCGATCATGACTTAAAATGATAATGCCCTCTTTGAGTCTATCCATGGTCTTTTAACCGTGGCCATGGTCCACCCAAGGTATAAGGTGAAATAGTCATAAGAGATTGACCTTTCCTTTTAACCTGATTCTATGGATTTCCCATTGCTATATATCCCTCTATCATTTCACATAATAAGCAACACATGTAAATTAAACTATTACATGGCTTTAGCATTTATAAACTCACGTGGGAATATATCATATATCAAGAAACACATGTAAATTAAACTATTACATGGTTCAACATTAATCAAATCATGAGGTTGTTTCATATAACAAGCCTATCATGTAATTTAAACCATTATAAAGCCTTAACATAACCAAACTCACATGGGTAGGTTTACAAATGGAGTAAAACATTCCAAGCATGCTTAAACAAGCATCAAAAAAACATAGGGAAAAGGGAAAAATTACTAATCCCAAACCCTTAGTCAAACCAATTATAATTTAACACAATTATAATTCCATTTAATAAGAAAAAACATTATCAACAACCCAAAAAGGGAAAACAGAGCATGCCTCATAGGAAACCTGGGCCAAATAGCCATAAATGGTCATCGATGGGAAACTCACCCATGGGGTGGCCCTGATTCAAGTTAAAAAACCTATTAATGAATTAAAACACAATTTAAATTACCTAAACATCAATATGAAATAACATAGAACAATTATAAATTAAAGAAAAACCCTTAAATGGGTGCGCGTCACTCCGACATATATAAACAAATTGAAAATTAGCAAAAGGCATGAGACCACCTACCTCGTGGTAGTGCGACTCTCCTCATCCAGTATCGAATTCTAATTATACCTAGAATGGTGTTTATCTACAAAAAATCATAAATTATCAAGCCTCTATAACTGGGTCAAGATAATAAGTCATGAGGAATGAATCAAGAGGAATTGAGAGCTCTCTGAGGGGATTCTAATACATCTAATGGTGTTCGAATCGGAGATCAGATGGTGAAATGGGAGGCCACCCTATCCTCAGATTACCTAGGTTCATTTTTCATCGATTGAAGGGATGAGTTTCTATATATATATAACCAAAAATATTCGACTACCCGATTTACCACAAAAAAATGAAAAGTAAATGGAATATACTTGAAACTAGGAATCATGTAGTGCAAGTTTCCATAAACTTCTTGTCCAGACCACTAAATTGTGTGTATTGGGATTATATAGTGTGTAACCCCAATTACATAGTGTTCACCTAGGTTACACAACATTTAACCTTATTTTTCCTCTACTTACATAAGAACAACATAAAAAGGAAAGATTTGTACCTCAAAGGAAGAACTGGGTTCTTACAGGTTAGACCTTTGGTTTGAATTATAAAAATGGGTTGGTATATGAGAAATGGCCTAGTATATAGAGGTATAGATTTTATTATCATCCTTAAATGCTTAATTATACCTAATTATTTTATATACATTAAAGGGTCGATATGGGGGTTAATAAACCTATATGTTGATATTGATATAGACTTGGTCCACCTTTCGTATGGTCTTCTTACTATTATAAGATTTATTAAGATATTTCTAAGCTAGGATCATTATAGAATTAGGTTCACCTTTCCCCGTCATCTTTGTACTAATATGAGTTACAATCATGACACAAGAGGGATGATAACATTATATAATTAGGCCAATTTCCCAATTGGTCATATTACTAACCTGGTCGGAGGTCAATATTTCCATTAAGTGATTCCTTATAGATAGGGTCAACTCTTCCCTTTTATCTTGATATTGATATACATGGGTCCATATGCCTATGGGGTGAGACAGAATATATAGGATATACCTTTCCACTTTATCTTTATATTTATATGAGTGATCAGGATGCCATGGGTTTAGATCATTATGGCAATGGGATACTTTCCCATTAGTCTTATATTGTTTTAATCATATACCAATACACCTGAGAGCTGGGATTTTATAGGTGGGGTATTATTTCCCCCTTGACCTTATATCACTCAGTCATAGTCAAGATGCTTATGAGTTAGGACCAATATAGATATAGGGAAATATATCCCACTGTATTGACATCATTATGAGTTATGGTTGAGATTTATAAGAACTAATACTAACATGGGTATGGAGCCTCCTATCCCATTATCTCTACAATGTTATAAATGGTAATCTTGATGATTTAAGCCATCAGGTTCCTTTACTCAACGGATGAATCCAATACAAGTGGGATTAAACCATCAGGTACCTTTACTCAACAGACATGGAAAAGGGTAAATTGTTGAGATAAGAGTGGTGATACTACCAATGAAAATCCGAGGAATATAAAAGACATCAGGAGGATAGTAAAGTGACTGAATGCCTCCCAAAAAGGTGGAAAGTGACAGGCGATGGACAGTTCTATGAAGTCTCATAGGCAGTGGCGGGTATGTCCTAGCCCCGCCTAGAGAAATGAAAATCCTATATTGGAACTGTTGGGGGCTTGGCAACCCACGAACGGTTTGGATGCTCCAGCCCCATTGTGCAAAAACTATCCCTGATATGGTTTTTTTCAAAACCATGTTGGATTATAAGGACAAAAATTGCATTGCTCTAAAATGTGGGTTTCAGGTTTGCCTCCTAGTTCCCCGCCAATGCCACTCAGGGGACTGGGTCTTCTCTGGAAGGACAATGTCAACGTCATAATCCTCTCATACTCGGCGCATCATGTGGCTGCTTTCATCCATGATGACCTTTCTCCACCTTGGAATTTTGTGGGTTTCTATGGATGGCCTTAAAAAAACAATAAATGGAAATCCTGGGAACTTCTATGCTCTTTACGACAAGGTATTACTAGCCCTATCCTCTTTGGAGGTGATTTCAATGAGATTTTGTTCCAATATAAAAAATTCGGTGGAGCAGATCATCCCTTTGCCTCGATGGAAGGATTTAGTGATGCGATTTCTAGGGAAGACTTGGCTGATATGGGCCATGCAGGCAGCCCCTTCAACTGGTTTCGGGGGAACACAGAAATCACATGCATTGCTGAGCGCCTGGACAGATTTCTAGGATCGACGGAATGGACTAATATCTTCAAGATGTTTCATATCTCCCACTTAGCTCCAAACTGTTCTGACCATTTCCCTATCGTTATCGACTTCTCTCACAGTGGTCGTAATTCAAGATGTGGGAAACCCTTCCGGTTTGAAATCTACTGGGCCAAAGACCGTGAGTGTGAAGAAGTTATCTGATCGTGTTGGTTGGTTGGAAGTGAAGACTTCAATTTTAACCTCAAGAAGGTGGCTGCTAATCTGAGATCATGGATTAATAAAAAAATTCGCCAACACGACAATCTGTGTAACTCCCTTGAACAACAACTCACTGGCCTTCTTTTCCAACCCCCAATGGATGATATTCTCTCCAAAATTGCTATTATACAAAGTGAAATGGATACGTCTCTTCGCATTAAAGAAAGCTTCTATGCTATGCATTCACGAGAAATCCACATCAAAGAAGCGGATGCAAACACCCGTTACATTCACCAGAAGGCTTCTACCAGGCGCCGCAAAAACAAAATTTCAGTCCTCACCCACCCTGATGGGGGAACGATGTCCAACATTGAAGGTATACACTATATTATTTCATGCTATTTCCAAAAACACTACACTGTAGAAGAGTCCATATTATCGTCGGAGGTTGAGTCCCACATCAAACATGTGATTGTCAACGAGAAGAACCACCAGCTCACAAAATATTTCACGGACGATGAGACCCTTCAGGCTCTCAAGAAAATCCACTCTACAAAATCCCCCGATCTTGATGGCTTCCATGCTCTCTTTTTTAAGAAATACTGGCACATTATCGGCCCTGACATATGCATTCTACTGAAAGGCATTTGGGCTGGGGAAAATCAACCTCTTCTCTATTAATGAGATAATTCTTACCCTCATCCCAAAGATCAAGAAACCCCTTGTGGCCTCAGACTTCAGTCCTATCAGTCTCTTTAACGTATCATACAATACTTTCTCAAATGTCCCGGCTAATCGTCTTCACACATGGTTACCTGCTATTATCTCTGAAAATCAAAGATCTTTTGTAGCAAAGAGGCTTATCACGGATAATGCCATCATGGCCCATGAAGTGTTTCATTCTAGGAAAACGTGATCTATTGAGAAAAGAGGTATTATGGCCTGGAAAATGGATATGAATAAGGCCTATGATCGAGTGGAATGGCACTTTCTCCAGGACATCATGACAAAAATGGGTTTCTTCCCCAAATGGACAGATATGACCATAAAATGCGTTTCATCCATCACTTTTCGGATCAACATTAATGGTGGACTCACCCAAGGCTTCTCACCTGCCCGTGGACTCCTCCAGGGAGATCCCCTTTACCCCTTTCTCTTCATCCTGATGGCTGACATCTTCTCTAACCTCATTTCCTCGGTCATTGTCTCAAAAGGGATTCATGGGGAAAAGGTTTGTCAGGCCATCCCACTAGTCTCGCACCTCTTCTTTGCCAACGACTACCTTATTTTCTCCAGATATACTCATCATGAATGCCTTTCTATCTTCCTGGTGATCCTCCTTTATGAGAGGGAATCTGGACAAGCGATCAATCTAGCCAAATCAGAAATCTCTTTCAGTTCGGGTGTCCCACCGACCAAGAGATCAAAGCTTTGTCATACTGCAGGCATTTAAATGGTTGACAAACACAACAAATACCTCGGGCTTCCCACCATTGTTGGTCGCTCAAAAAAAGAAATTTTATCTTCTACGGTGGATAGAATAGAGAAAAAAATCCAAGGATGGAATCGAAAAAGAATCTCAAAAGCGGGTAAGGAAACACTCATCAAAGCTGCTCTGTTGTCCATCCCTTACTATATTATATATTTTCAAGCTTCCTGGCACTCTTGTTGACCATATCCACTCCTAAATTTCTAAACTCTGTTGAGTTCATAATAATGGTTGGAAAAAAAATCATTGGGTTGCTTGGAAGTCACTTTTCACCCCTAAAACAAGCGGTGGAATGGGATTTCAAGACCTCCGACTCATTAATGATGCCCTTTTGGCTAAAAAAGGATGGAGCCTCATGATTCATCTATCCTCTCTTTGTGCACGGATTATTCATGAAAAATACTTTCCCCACTCAGATTTCCAAAACTCCTCCCTTGTCCCCCGCCCCATCTTTCTATGGAGAAGCCTTTGGGGATCATGAAACTTATTTCTTAAAGGGATGGACTGAAGGGCCGGAGATGGTATGAAAATTAATATTTTGACTGATCCTTGGCTGATTGATAAAGATGGCTTGCAAGATACCTCCCCCTCTGTACCTGGCTATGAGAACACCACTGTTTGCTGCTTGTTAGACGATCATGGTTCTAGGTGGTGTATAGATAAAATCAACTCACGGTTCAATGAAAGGGACATAAGGATCATTCTTATCATCCCTTGTGTGAGGGAGGCGGGTCCATACTGTTCCTTCTGAAGCAATGATTTCTATGGATCATATACGATGAATTCAGGATACATTCTAGCTCTCGATACTCAAACCGAGGAAATGGAAGGGCTTTGGAAAACCCTTTGGCATCTTAAGGTCCCCCCAAAAATCCGTTTTTCTGGTGGCAGGTCTGCACAGGTATTCTTCCCACTATGGAATTTATCCCCCCCCCGACATGTCATGAATGACAAGAAATGTCCCATCTTCTTGGGTGCACTCGAATCTCCTCTACATACGATCACCCAGTGCCCGGGGGTGAAAGAGATCTGGATATTTTGGGGCTCAAATCTAGAGCTTATGCTGGATACGGCGCCGGACCATCCGACACTGCTGATGTTGTGGTCATCTTCGTTCACTGCGGACAAATTTTCTTCATTTTTCATCGTGGCATGGATCATCTAGGAATGATGCAATGACTTCATCTTTAATCACATTACAAATCCCCCCAGGTTCTAGATTGAACGAGACTCATCCTGGATTAAGGGGTGGAATCAGGACTCTAACCGTCATGGGCTCTCTGGAACTCACACAGCTACTTCAAGATGGTACCCCCCCCCAGAAGGAATCCTCAAGTTTAACATTGACTCATATCTCTCCATGGATGGTTTCTTCGTAATTGGACTTGTGGCACGAGATTGTCAAGGTCAGATCATTGCTGCCAAACATGAATCTCACCATGCTCTCTGGGATCCCATTGTTCCTGAAGCCTTCGTTGTCCTTTCCGGGCTGACGCTTGCAAAAGATCGAGGATGGAAAGCTATTCACATTGAATCTGATTGCCTTAACATCATCAATTCTATTGGGATTTATGATGGCGGCCTCCAGTCTTTTGGACCCGTGATCAGGAACATCCAGTCTCTCAGTGCATGCTTCACAGCCTTCTCCTTCTCCTTCATTAAAAGGGACGGAAATGAAGCATCCCATCACCTGGTGTCTTTTATCACGTCCAGCGTGAATCATATCTGGATTGACCACTTCCCTTCTTGGTTCCATGACCGTGTAACTACTGACCTTCTTGATTAATATATCATCTTCCTTTGTCAAAAAAATATAGGTGGGGTATTATTTCCCCCTTGACCATATATCACTCTGTCATAGTCAAGATGCTTATGAGTTAGGACCAATATGGATATAGGGGAATATCTCCCACTGTATTGACATCATTATGAGTTATGGTTGAGATGTCTAAGCACTAATACTGACATGGGTATGGAGCCTCCTATTTCATTATCTCTACATTGTTATAAATGGTAATCTTGATGATTTATGGGATTATATCCTGACAATCATGGGAATATATTACCCCATTGGCCTTATGGTTTATTGAGATAAGTTCAGAGACACCCTGTAACTTATGAAATAGGTATGGTCACACCTTAGGTGGTTAGTTGAACACTCAAGGGTGTGAGTATTTTTTTATTAATAATCAGGCATATCACTTTTTTCTTACACCTATACGTAATGGATTGTTTAGGGACACCATTGATAGAGGAATACTGAGTCTTACCCATACCATGATCAAGTTCCTTGGTACCCAAGAAGACTACATGTTTAATGATCCGGGTAAGGGAAAGGGTCATGTGGATGGTGATGGTTGATCTATAGAAAATGAGTTAGAGTAAAGAGGTGGAACCAGGTGAGGACTCAAGTATAGTTTGTGATGCCTCTAGTTATTTTTTTATTTTAGACCATTCTATATATGACCATACCATGTTTGGACATGTTTATATCCATATGAATTTTATTACATTACATTATCTCATTTTTTATATCATGTGATTATTTATTTATTTTAAATTTTTTTTGCATATGAGGAGGTGTACTTGAGTTTTTTTGGAACCTGGGTCAGTCATGGGGGAGGTGAACCTAGTTAGTGATGCTATAGTGTGATCTCAACCAGAAACAATTCAAGTGGGTAGAATAATTTAAAACCATTAGTTTTCAACTTATGCATACATATATAAAAGGGTATTAAATGGTAAATGCTTTGATTAGGAAAAATCCAACATAGGTAGTGAATGAAGCTGAGGAACAATGGAAACTTATGTGATTTTTGGTTGAGTTTAACATAGAGATGATCAATATGATGTATGGGGTTGTTTTCTTTAGCCTCAATGTGATGTCCATATTAGAAGAGAAAATGATGGAAGTTCAATTTTCTGATAAATATTATATGAAGATATGATATGCCCTAAATAATGAAAATAACATTGAAGTAAGGTTAGTTGTGTTAAATTAATTTCTTAGTTTTAGAGGATGTATGGTAGTTCCTGTGGAGCTCAAAATTTATGCATTAAAATTTTTTCATTGGTAAATTTAGGTAGTTCATCCAAGATATATAAAGATATATAAATATATCTTATATTGGTTTTGGTGGTCAAGAATGAAGAATAATATTTATGATTTTTTATCATTATTTAGTTTCTTATTAGGTAAAGGAAGTGTACTAATGACTAATAGGGTTTTTGTATCCTTTACCGGTTCCAACATGGAAATGGTAGGACATTTCTATAGAATTTGTGCTTTGGTTTCTATGGTAACAAAGGTAGAACAATGGTATTCATATTATTATGGATTGTCTCATGAAGTTAGTGTTGTTCTTACCCATATGAGAAACATTTTTGGTTGATGATATTGGAAATATTTATCTAAGGTATATTATTAGATATTATATAGTTTTAAAGTCTATTATCTCATATATAGAACCTCTATTTACATCAAGAATCTAGAGGGCACTCTAGAATTCCTTCGTAATGACACTTAAGTTGAGTACAATGCATTATCCTTGGATATATGGGAAGATGGATCCCATTATTTAATTTTTTTTAGGATATGGTTTTATATTTTTTACAATATTTTAGGAGGTATTGTGGGGATCATCTTCCATTAGTAGAATTTATATATAATAATTGTTATCAATTGTTAATTTATATGGAACTATATAATAAATTGTATGGTTGTTCATTTTGGTGACCATTGTGTTGGGATGATATGGGTGAGAAGGATTTTATGGGACCCATTTTGGCATAAGAAATGATGTACCAAGTTAAGTTGATTCAGAAGTGTATAATATTAACTTTGATTTAATGAAGTATTAGGAAAATATATGAAAACTATAACAAACCACACTATAATAACTCAGATCTAGTGTTTACTTTACTATATTTGTACAGGTACAAGGGATCACACCACACAAGATTAATCAATTTATTATTCTAGGAAAACTAGATACATACATGATTCCCATATTAAATTATAAATATAAAAACATATCATAAGATTCATTTTTTCAACTTTGACAGAATTCCAAATATACTTCTTCATATCCTAGGGAAATGAAAAAATAAATCATGAACTCATATTCTCAGTAAGGGTTATTTACAGTGGAATATATCATGATAAAATAAGGTATAAACAATATGGCATAGTGTACAATCAAAACACATTCCATTTAATCTTAAACTTGAGTTTAAAGTACATTTATGGTTAATATCAACATAGAAACCACACGGATAATGGAAACTGAATTCTTAATAAAGGAAATTCATAAATATAAACATTAGTGGTCTAAGAATCAAGGCCTTGTATAAAATATCATGAATATTACCCTCAAGGACTTGGATAAAACATTCTTAATAAACTGGTAGGTGTAATACTATATACCCATTTAATATAAAAATTCCCACTATTTTGTCTCATGAAACTTGTTTATGAATCAAGAGGCTATCTATAACCAGGCTCCACTAATCAATTTCACATCCTATACATTCCTTATATATTGAATTATAAATATAATAAATTATAAAAATTCTATATAAATCAACATTTATCCATATTGTATAAATAATAAAGAATATTTCCCAGATCAATGAATAATAATATTAATAAATTTCCTTCAACTAATACAATATACAAAAGTGGTATATAGTTGAGACAACATCAAAGTTTTATAAATGGTGTCATTTAAATCTAGGATCCATAAAATATGTATATATGGTATAAAATTAATTTTAATGAAATGATAAATCATGATAAGAAATGTGATTATTAGAAAGTTAATGACCACAAAATCATGAATAAGTAAATGATGAAATAAGAACTCCAATTAATCAAAAATAAAGGTTTTGTAGTAAAACTAATACTTTTGGGAATATAAAAGAAATATAAATCAAAAAATCATAAATAACTTCTTTTAAAATTTTTGTAAAAATGATGTTCGAAATCAATTTAAAAAAAAATTTCATTCCGTTAAGAAAATAATACCCTTTTCTTTAGGTATATTTAAAAAATTACTAGAATATTGAAAAAAAAGATTTTATTTGAGACTAAAAATATAATCTCTTAAATTAATATTCAAAGAAAATAATGGTCATGATAGTGGTAAAATTCAAAAAATGTTGTATGTGTTAAAAGAGAACATTCTTTTCACATTTGTAAAAAGTTAATAAAATAATTTGTTTAGAAAACTTTTAAAAATATTTCTTCTAAACCATTTTAAATAATGTAAAAAGTAATGAAAATAAAATTTTAAAAAATATTTCATGTATAGTTAAAATATTTCATAAAATAATTTGAATAACATGGATATAGAAGGAAAATATTCCCAGTTTAAAAGAAGAAATAAGGTTGGTATCCCATACATGTAACTTACTTGATGATTATTGATCCAACAGGAGAAGAAATGGAAAATGAACATGTAAAAACCAAACATGGAGAAGCAAATATATGTGATTTAAGATATTATTATCATATAATTTTCTCAAAGGAAATCTGAACATAATCAATCTCTAAATAAAATGAGATTGTAATAGAAATATCTTACCTTGGTTCTCTACTTAGTTATACATTTTTTGTCCTCTTGTATAATTAATTTAAATTTATTAAATAGTTTTCTAAGAAAATTATTCACCAATATTACATTTTTTAGTAACATTTATAATAATTTTAAATCTATTTACTGAATAGGTCTTACTAACATCAACAATTTATAGTTGTTTGGTTAATTTCTCCAAAATTACTTCGGTATATTGTCCATGGATAATAGTGTTATTAAATGATTCCATAATATACATAATGTTAATAATATCATTAAAATAATTTCTATTAATTAATTACAATTTTATAATCATCAATTAATGGTAGTAATAGAAAAATAAATCACATCACTTCATGGGGGTGGTATCCACACATACCCATGCACGACGCTATCATTTTCCAACAGATGGAAGGGTAAGAAGTTATATAATATATTATATTTATATAAAAATAATTATCTTATAAATATAATATATATTTATTAATTCTATATTTATAAATATCCAAGAAAATTGGTGATGAAAAACTAATTACACCGCTACGTGGAGACGGTAGGGTGTACGTACACACGAGTGTTGTTTTCATTTTCCATAGGATGAAAAAGAGAAATAAAATTTATGTAACATTAACATGAAAAAATATCAGTATGTATTATATACTGATATAATTATTTTATTATGGTCATTGAACATTTTTATGAGGTTTAATAATAAAGTAACTTGAAAAATATCGATAAGAACAAATACCTCTTCTTTTGATAACCTACTTTGGGTTACACCTTAAGCCTTCTTAAAGTGATATTTTGGAGTGAAAATGGACTCTATGATATGGGGAGGGATTTTGGTAAGGTATTTGGGTATGTATATGTATAGATAATTGGATCAAGTAGTGTAGATAATAAAGAAGATTGGTTTCCCATTTATAAGTGAGGTGGGTGGAAAACATATAAATAATAAAAACTTTATTATATAGTATATGTATTAATAAAGTAAAGTGGATCCAAATTGTCATAGTTTCAAATATTATAAGGATAATTCAAAATTTTAACCAAACAATTAGGTTTAATAAAGTGTTTTATGTTATATTTAATCATTATAACTTCATTTTTAACCCTTTTAACTCATTTTACCCTTAACTGATTTTATAAATATTAATATGGTTACTATTCATTATGAACAAAAATTAAGTTGAAATTATTAGCTAATATAAATTATTATAATAAGAAATATTTCATATATTTTACATGATTCATCCCATTAAAGTGACAGAAATTTCTTTTGATATAATTTTACAAAATGCAATGAAAACCATTTTTAGAAAAATATTTATTTTAATCATTAAATGATTTGTAAGAAAAATAAAGTATACTTTTGATTAAAATGTAATTAATAGAATTATTTTAAATTAAATGAAACTTATTTTCTTTTGAAATAAAAATAAAACTAAAAGGTATCTTTTAAATACTTTATTGAGAGATAAAAACTTAAAATAAATTTTATTTGAACAAAAAACATTACTTAGATTTACAAAATATTAAGAATATATTTATAAGTTCAAGATTATATTTTTATATGAATTATATTTATTATATTATATATATATATATTCTATAAAAATATTTTCATATACGTTCAATTTTTTATTATATCATTATAATGTCATAAAAGTTACTTTTTTTGTAAAATCATTATTTTTCACTATTCACCCAAAAATTAACTATTTATAAAAAAATATGAAAAAATCACCCTAAACTAATTTTTACATGATGAATTCAAAAATAAAATTTATTTCATCAAATTAAATTTATAAAATTGGTTAATTTATGTTTTAATCACATTCTTGTATAAAGTTATGTGCATTATGTTATTGTTTCTTTAGAAATAAAATCATACTTACTATAATTGAATCTCAGGTGCTACATTATTCCAACCATAAAAAATTTCATCCTTGAAATTTTCATAATGTCACCTCATTAATATATCTAGGTATATATTCATCATAACTTCTTTATATTCCCATGTTGCCTCTTCTATTTTAGGATTTCTCCAATGTACCTTCACCAATAAAGTCATCCAATTCTACAACGCTTGTTATCTAATATCAAAAATATATATAGAATCTTCATAGTAATACAAATCAAGTTCTAATTATATTTCCTTATATGTTAGGACATGAATTGGATCTTTCATGTACTTACTCAATAAATAGATATAAAACACATCATTAACTTAAGAGAGGCTAAGTGGAATTTCCAAATGGTAAGCCACAAATCCAATTATTTCTATAATTTCAAAATGCTCAATGTACCTATGACTTAGTTTACCTTTCTCCTAAAACCTTATAACACCATTCTATATAGATAACTTCAAGAAAACATGATCTCCCATTTGAAATTTTAAATCCTTCCATTAATTATCAGAAAATCTCTTTTGTCTACTTTGATATTCCTTAATATGACTATGAATATTTATTACTTTCATCATTGTCTCCTCAACAAATTGGGGGCCTAAAATATTCCTTTCACCAACTTTAACCCATTATATTTGTGTATATAATTTTTTTCCATAAAACACTTTTTATGATATCGTTTTAATGATCGAATGAAAACTATTATTATAAGATACTAAAAGAATCCCACATACCTTGAATATTAAGTGAGAATGACTTCAACATGTCTTATAATGTCTGAATAGTCCTTTCTGACTATCCATCTATATCAAGATGATAATAATTTCTCAAATGTAGCCCAGTGTCAAGATCCTTTTGAGGATTCTTTTATAATTTTTATATAAACCATGGGTCGTGATATGATACAATAAAAATAGGTTCACCATGAAGTCTCATAGAATAATTAATATAGATTCGATTAAGGTTATCAAGAGGTAGATATTACCTTATAGTGAGAAAATGTGAAGATTTGGTAAGGTGATCAATAATAACCCAGATGGAATCACTCTTTCTTAGAGAATTTGGAAATCTGGTGATAAATTCTATAGTAATTTCATTCCATTTTCACATAGGAATAGTTAGAGGTTTCATGAATCCTTTATGATGTTGTCTCCTAGCCTTTACCTATTGAAAACTCAAGAATCTTGAAACATAGTCTATAATTTCTCATTTAATATTATCCCACCAAAAAAGTTCCTACTAATCCAAATACATTTTGGTTCTACCAAGGTGTATAGAAACATTCAAGCTATGTGATTCATCTAATGATTATTTTTTTAGCTCAACAATGGATGGAACACATAGCCTCTTTCCAAATTTCAAAATAGAATCTTTATAGAAAAAGTTTACCAAATTCCCATCGTTAATAAAATTTATTATTTTTTTAATATTCTTATCATCAAGCTAAAAACATTTTATTTTCTCAAATAAGGATGATTTGGAAATAATTTTTAATATATGTGATGTTTCTACTTTATTAAGGATTCCTATATAAAAATTTTATTAATACATGAATATATGTTCTTTCTCAATCTTCATTTTAGTAAAAACACCACTATCTTTCCTACTCAATGATTCATCCACATTGTTTTTCGTCCCAGGGTGGTAGTTTATTGAGAAATTATAATCCTTTAGTAGTTATAGATATTATATTTGTCTCATTTTGAGATATTTATATGTGATGATCTATTTAAAAAATGTATGATCTATATATATTTTACATGTTTCACTTAAAAGATAATTCCTCTATACTCAATTCAAATATTACGGCTATCAACTCAAGATCATGGGTTGGGTAATTCTATTAAAGAATATTTAACTACCCTAACACATAGGTAACAACCCTATTGAACTATATAAGGAAACATCCAAGTATCTTCTTTATTACATCACTAAATATCATAAATCTATCCCTTATCTATACTAAATTAAATATCAGGTAATTGACCAATCTTATATTTATTTATTCAAAACTTAATTTACATTCTATTGAACATATGAGTATAACTCCTTTATGTGTAAAATTAGTTAATAGGTTAGGTAATTGTTCAAAATTTTGAACAAATCATTTATAGTAACTTGCTTATCCAACAAAACTACATACCTTGATTATATTCATTGGTGTTTCACATTCTATCACTACATTTATCATTGAATTATCAACTAATATTAAATCCTTGGAGAAAATATGGCCAAGAAAAGAAACATCTTAAAGCTATAATTTTAAATTATTAAATTTTTCATGTAACTCCTTCCCTATAAGAGTTTTAAGAATGATTCATAAATGAAACTTATTCTCATCATGGATTTTATATTATATCATGATATCATTAATAAATAGAAAAAAAAATTATTAAGATAATATTTGAATACTTTATTCATCATATCCATAAAAATAGAGGGTTCATTAGTTAATCCAAAGGGAATTACTATAAATTCTTAATTTTCACACCTCATTTGAAATATCATATTTATAATTTATTCCTTATTTACTCACAGTTAATGATATTCAGAACAAATATCAATCTTTGAAGAATATTAATATCCTTGTTGCTGATAAAACAAGTCATCAATTTGGGGTAGAGGATACTTATTATTTATAGTAATGGAATTGATTTCCCTCTAATCTATTCACAATCTCATAGACCCTTATTTTTTCATAAAAAAAGAATAGGGGCTTCCTATAGTGAGACACTATGGAATATAAACCCCTTATCAAAAAAATCTTGCCTTTGTTTCTTTAGTTATACTAATTCCACTATGTTAATCCTATAAGGATTATTAAATATAGGTTTCACAATCAAGATGATATTGGTAGAAAACTCAAAATCATGAACAAGTGGATGTCCATATAGTTCATCAAGAAACCCATTAATGTATTCTTATACAATAAGTGAATCCTTTATTCAAGGATACCTTTTCCATTCATAGGTTGTGTCTATTATTCTTCTCTGATAATTTTTATTAAGTAGATCTTTTAGAGGTGGATCCATACTTGATTTGTTGAGTCAATAAGGTTTTCCTTATGACTTTTCAATTCCTTCTTGTTTTGAAAATCACAAACACCTTATACTTAAGCAAATATAAATTTTACCTCCATAAGGAAAATTTACTTCTTTAAGGAAATTTACCCTAACCTAGATTTTCTTATACATAGAAATATTTTTCTTTGGTGCAAAAACTGGATTCATACCTAAAATCCCAGAAGTAATATAATGTAAAGATTTGGAGCATTCTGTTTTTAGGATCTGAATTTTGGATGTGAACTGTAATGAAGTTCCAATCCAAATTCTGGACTCTGAACTTTCATGAGTTCAACTTCGAACTCTTATGAAGTTCGACTCTGAACTTTCATGAGATCGACTCCGAACTCTTATGAAGTTCGACTCCAAACTTTCCTGAGTTCGACTCCAAACTCTTATGAATTTCGACTCCGAACTCTCATGAGTTC
The DNA here is from genome assembly GCA_963277665.1 of Viscum album. Lineage (NCBI taxonomy): Eukaryota > Viridiplantae > Streptophyta > Magnoliopsida > Santalales > Viscaceae > Viscum > Viscum album. The sequence continues at coordinate 1,531,585,495 of OY728152.1, read as the reverse complement.
GACTCCAAACTCTTATGAAGTTCGACTCCGAACTCTTAAGTAGTTTGACTCCGAACTCTTAATTAGTTTGACTCCAAAATCTTATGAATTTCGACTCCGAACTATCATGAGTTCGACTCTGAACTCTTATGAAGTTCGACTCCGAACTTTTACTAGTTCAACTTCGAAATCTGAAAGTTCAGATTCCAATCTCTGGTGAAACTAGACTTCGTATTCCTATAAAACAAAATCCGAACATTTCTTGACATAGACTCCGAATTTCATTTTGGTTAGACTCCGAACTTTTAATTTTCTTACACTATGAAGTTTTTGTATGGATTTTACTTACATATGCTCCATTTCAAAACGATGTCTTGCATTCAATTATACATGATTTATTATTAAACGATGTCATCAATTATTTTTCTAATTAACCTTTGGTTGAGTTACACATGTATAGGTCCCTCCGAATTTCATGGAAAATATGACCGTTGGAGGAGGGAGCCTACCGTTGAAAATTTTCCTATAAATAGGAGCTCATTTGAAAGAGCTCAATAACAAGTTGATCGATCTAGAGACCACAAGCTGTTAAGGTGATTTCTAGAGAGAGAAGCTTTTCATGCCTTGTGCGTACTGAACTGCTCATTCAGATTGCTTCGTGCGACTCCGAATGTTGGAGATTAGATTTGAGGACTTCCGGGGATAGGAAGACAGAGGTACAGACTACCTTGAAGTTCGAGGGCTTCCTTGCTGAGGAGGACAGAGGTTCCAACTACCTTTAAGTTGAGGGCTTGCGGGGATAGCAAGATAGAGATTCTGATCTTAGTATCGAGGGCTTACCCTGGTGTGGGTAAGATAGACTTTCTTGAAAGTATAAATCAAGGGAACTTTATCCAAGGTTGTTGGATACCCTTCTATTTGGGTTAAAAGACTTATATATTGTCACTTGTAGTTTTACTACTTGTTTTTTCCGCTGCACTTTTGTATTGTAAGGAAAGTATAATCTTCTTATATTTACTTATGTTTGTACTCTAATTAATTTAGATTCTATACGCTTTAAGGTAGAATCTCATTTTGTAAACCTTAGTTCCAATTCTCAAATTGGTGTTAGAGGTTTTGTGAATCTGATTAGTTTAACTTTGTTAAACTTATATTTTTCCGTGACTAAGGAAAATTTTAAAGCATACAATTCACCCCCCTCTTGTATTTTGAGCATCTACATTGTTATTTCGATCCTAAAATTGGTATCAGAGCAGGTCTCTGAAATACTTATACTCACATATAAGTTTTTCTTGCTCACTTTTTCATTGTTCTTCGTCCTTGCTTAGAAATTTTTTTTGCCATTCCGAACTTTATCATTCCGAATTCTCATTCCGAACATTATCATTCCGAATTTTCATTCCGAGCATTGTGGTTATGAACTTTTTCTACTAACTAGTTTGGTTTCCAAAGTTGTTTTAAAAATGGTAGGAATCAATGTTGGTCTTATTGACAATATAAACCCTACAAGACCACCAATCTTTGATGGTAATGACTATGAGTACTGGAGAGATCGAATGAAGAATTTTGTTATCAATACTGGAGTGGATAATTTCATTATGCTTACTGGTGATTATAAAAGTCCTAATAAGGAAGTTAGAACTTTCACTAACCAGGAAAAGCAAGAGTATCAACTCAATTATAAGGTACACAATAATTTACTATGTTCAATGACTAGAAATATATATATCCAAATTTCTTCTTATGAAGCAGCAAATTGTATCTGGAAGAAGTTAGAAGTTACACACTTTGGCACTTCTAAATTTATTAAAACTAGGAGAGTTATGCTTAGAGCTGAGTACCATGGATTCAATTATCCGTATGGAGAACCAATCTGTAAAGTTCAACAGAGATTTATAACTATAGTCAATAGCTTACAGTCTATAGGAGAAAAAGGGTTAGATGATGAAGCCCTTGTGACAAGATAATTGATATTATGCCCAATGAGTGGGAATCAAAGAGAACAGTTATTGATGAGAACAGGAAGGTTAATCAAATTTATCTTGATGAGCTATTTGGAACTCTTCTCCAACATGAAACAAGAATGAAGAGAGATGCTGAAAACATCAAAAAGAAGAATGGGAATGGTACTGTTTCTTTTACAACAACATCAAATCATATGAAAGCTAAGACTCCTGAGAGAGTAACCAGATCCAAGTCTAAGAAGGTGATTATTCAATCTGAATCTAGTGAAAGTGAAATCTCAGAAAATGAGTTAGGAAATCATTCTCGAAGGATGAACAAGATAGCTGGCCATAGAAATTTCTAATTCAAATATAAGAAAAAGTAAAGGAAAGAAAGGAAAGATGGAGAAGTTACTTGTTATGAATTCAAGAGAGATGGACATATTAGACCATATTTCCCTCTGCTCAAAAGGAAAGAAAGAAAAGAAAGGAATTATGATAGGAACAGAAAGAAGTATTACAAAACCAAAGATAAGAAAGTTCTAAAAGTGAATGACACCTGGAGTGCCAGTGGTGGTGACTCTTCAGATGAATCTTCTGATTATGAATCTTCAGGAAAGAAGAATCTTGGTCTTATAGCCAGATTACCCATTAAAAATCATTTCTTTATGGCTAAGGTATGAAATGAGGAATCATTGAATAATGTATATTTATATTCTAATGATAGTAAGTATTATAGCTCTTCAGATGAAGAATCCTCTTCTGATGAAGAAAATACTTCACCTACCTATGAAGAAGTTTCTAGGTTTTCTGATCTTCTTGAGATTGAGAATTCTAAACTCAATAAGAAACATGATAGGGAAAACTCTAGGAATTCTATTATTACAAAAGAGATATCAGATATTTCTAAAGATCTTGATAGGAAAAATTATGATTTTATAAATATTTCAAAAAATCTTGAGGAAGTAAGTTCTAAGAAGAACAAACTTTCTAAAGAGTTAGAACAAGTAATTTCTAAGAAAAGTGTTTTCGAGACTAGATCTAGTTCTAAATATAATGATTTTGTAGATAAAAATTTGTTATTAAACTCAAGTCTGAAATTTTTTCCTTAAAGAAGTGTTTATCAAACTTTACCCATGGTAATGAAAATTTTGATAAAATGTATTCCCAAATACGACCTTTAAGAAACAAATCCAGATTTGGTTATATCCATGCAAAACCAACTTTTAGTAACAACTACTTTGTTCCAAAAAGTGCCCAATTTTGTACCATGTGTCAATGTGGTGGTCACTGGGCAAAGAATTGTTCTTTAAATAAAACCCAATCTTTAGGTTTTCATAAAGCCTATTTTTCTAAGAAAGTGTGGGTTCCTAAAATTTTATTGTCCGGAAATCTCAGATCCAAGCAAGTTTGGATTCCAAAATTCTAATTCTTTTCTTGTTTTCAGGAAGATATAGGTAGTACCAACAACAATACATAGTACATGGATAGTGGATGTTCCCAGCACATGACTGGTAACAAAAGATATTTTGAAAAGATTATCAAAACGAAAGGAGGAAAGGTAACTTTCGGAGATAATGCTTAAGGAGAAATTGTTGGTATAGGTAATATTTTTCTTCTTGGTAAAACTTTGATTTCAAATGTTTTATTTGTTAAGGGTCTTAAGCACAACCTCCTTAGCATAAGTCAGTTACGTGATGAAGGTTACCTTGTGAATTTTAGGAATGATAAGTGCTTAGTACACAATTCCAAGGAAGAATTTATTCTCTCAGCCAATAGGCAAGAGAATGTTTACACTTTGAACTTAGAAGACCTCAAGAGTCAAGACCTACCTTGCCTAAGTACAATGGAAGATCATTCCTGGTTATGGCATAGAAGACTAGGTCACTGTAATCTTAGAAACTTATGTAAACTTTCTAAGAAGAAACTAGTTAAGGATCTACCGGAGCATAGATTTGATTCTTCTAAAGTTTGTGATCCTTGTCAATATGGAAAGCAACATAAATCTAGTTTTAAATCAATCGGTTAAGTCTCAAAGACTGGTGCATTACAGTTAGTGCACATGGATCTTTTTGGTCCAACACAAACTGGAAGTATTGGAGGAAAATACTATGTTTTTGTTCTAGTTGATGATTAAACCAGATTTACTTGGGTCTATTTTCTAGCAAAGAAGTCTGAAGCTTTTTCTTATTTCAAAAGTTTTATAGAACAAGTTAAAAATGAGAAAAATCTTCCACTAAAAACTATTCATAGTGATCATGGAGGATAATTTCAAAATTATGATTTTGAAACTTTTTGTAGTAGAAAAGGTATTACTTGCAATTTTTCAACACCTAGAACTCCTCAACAAAATGGTGTAGTTAAAAGAAGAAATAGAATTCTTCAAGTGATAACTAGAACCATGTTGAGTGAATATTCTATAGCTAGACATTTCTGGGATGAAGTTTTAAGTACTTCTTGTTATACTATAAATCGAGTTTTGATTAGTCCTTTTCTTAATAAAACTCCTTATGAGTTATGGAATGGTAGAAAACCAAGAGTTTCCTACTTCAAGGTTTTTGGTTGCAAAGTATTCATTCTAAATACTAAAGATAATTTACATAAATTCGCACCAAAATATGATGAAGGAATTTTCTTTGGCTACTCCACAACTTCTAATGCAAATAGAGTTTTCAATAAAAATACTTGTACTGTTGAAGAAACAGTGCATGTAAAATTTGATGAGTCGGATCCTTTTGTTTTCAAATCATCCCAACCTACATCCTTGGATGTGTTTTCAAAAAATGATTTTCAACCTTTGATAGAAGATCCTTCCGATAAGGAAATTGTTCAAGAAGATACTTCTGAAACATTTACCCCAGAAGACTTTCTACCCTATGTTGATGAACAGATTTTAAAAAAAACCCAAATCAGGTGTTTCTTAAGAATCATCCCATTGATAGCATCATTGGTGATGTAAATCAACCTGTAAGGACTAGAAGTTCCTTAATAAATGAAGTAGAACATCTAGCATTTCCTTCCCAATTAGAACCAAAAAGCACTGATGAAGCTTTAGGTGATGATGATTGGATCAAAGCCATGCACGATGAACTAAATGAATTTGAGAGGAATAAAGTCTGGACCTTGGTTGAAAGACCTATGGAAACTTCTGTAATTGGAGTAAAATGGGTATTTAAAAACAAGTGTGATGAAAATGGAGTCATAGTAAGAAATAAAGTTAGACTCGTTGCTAAAGGCTATAACCAGCAGCAGGGAATAGACTATGAAGAAACCTACACTCCAGTAGCTAGACTTGAATCTATTCGTATTCTACTTGCCTTTTCAGCATTCTTCAATTTTAAAATTTTTCAAATGGATGTGAAATGTGATTTTCTTAACGGTTATGTTCAAGAGGAAGTTTTTGTTGAACAACCTCTTGGCTTTGAAGATACAAAACATCCTGATCATGTTTTTAGACTTGCCAAAGCTTTGTACGGTCTTAAACAAGCCCCACGAGCCTGGTATGATAGACTCACAGGATTTTTTCTTCAAAAATAACTATGTTAAGGGAAATGCAGATCCAACTCTTTTTATAAAAAAAGATTAGAAAAATATTTTGATTGTTCAAGTTTATGTTGATGACATCATATTTGGTTCAACTCAGCAATCTTTAACTGATTCATTTGCAACTCTAATGAAATTTGTGTTTGAAATGAGTAAGATGGGTGAGTTATATTTTTTCCTTGGTTTTCAAATTTCTCAAAAACCTGAAGGAACCTATATATCTCAACATAAGTATATTAAATATCTTCTCAAAAAGTATGGTTATGACAACACTAAGATTATAAGTACTCCCATCGGTACCTCAAACTTTTTAGATCTTGATGAAGCTGGGAAACTAGTAGATCAAACATATTTTAGAGGTATGATATGAAGTTTACTTTACTTAACAGCTAGTTGACCAGACATGATGTTTTCAGTATGCTTATGTGCAAGATATCAATCTAATGCTAAGGAATCTCACTTAAAGATGGTAAAAAGAATTTTTCGCCACCTGATGGGGACCATGGATCTAGGATTATTTTATACTTCTGGAAATGATTTTATTCTAAAAAGCTTTTCGGATGCTGACTTTGGTGGATTTAGAATGGATAGGAAGAGTACATCCGAAACATGTCATTTCTTAGGAGATTCATTAGTTTCTTGGTCCTGCAAGAAGCAAAATTCTGTAGCACTTTCCACTACTGAAGCTGAATATGTAGAAGCTGGAAGTTGTTGTGCTCAAGTGTTATGGATGCAACACACACTCACAGATTATGGCCTGAGTTTTACTAAAACTCAAATTTTGTGTGATAACACAAGTTCCATTTCCCTAAGTAAGAACCCTTCACATCACTCTCATGAAAAACACATAGATATTAGGCATCACTTTCTTAGGGATCACACACTTAAAGGAGATATCATTCTTCAGTTTATCAGAATGCAAGATCAACTTGCTGATATATTCACAAAATCATTACCCTCCGATAGATTTGAATACATTAAACAAAATTTAGGAATGATAACCGTAAGGTAATAATTATTCATTAACTTCTTGTTGAACAATTCTCCTAATAGTAATAAACTCCTCTTCATAGGGGGAGTACATTTGATTGTTAGTGTAACGTTTTTTTCGTAATCTGTTTTTTTTTTCTAGTGTAACTAAAATTTTCGAAGTTATTTTTTCAAACGTTTTGGAACTGAAGTTTCCGGAATGGAAATTTTTGAAACTAAAATTTCTGGAATGGGAATTTCCGAAACTGAAATTTTCAGGATTGAAATTTTCGTATTGAAAACTTCCGGAATGGAGATTTTCGTACTGAGAACTTCCGGAATGGAGATTTTTGTACTGGAGTTTTTGTAAATAAATTTTCATACTGGAACTTTCAGGATGAGTTTTTTTTTAAATTTATTTCTTCAAGAAGAATATTACCAATTACGAAAAATGTTTCTAGCCAATCCGAAAGCTATGATTTCCTTACTTATAGTTTTGTAATCATATTTTTCATGCTGGTATTTTCCTGTGTTTTGTTTTTAAAAATTATGATTCTAGTTTTTCCTCAAATCTGGATGTTTTCCTTAAAACCTCAAAAGATCGGAGTCAAGTTTTCCTTGCGGGAGTGTTTTCAACCGTCAGATCAGGTCAAAGATTTTTCAACCATTAGATGGATTTTAGAAGACCAAATGTCACATCCATCGCCTATATAAAGGGGACACCAATACTCATCCCACATCGGTTTTGAAATCTTTTGCGTCTCGAAGCCCTGCTGCACTTCTTAAGACCAGTTCCAAACTTTGCAAATCCATTCCGAATCTTTCAGATTTCTTCACTCCGAATGTCTGTAGAAGCTACATCTCAAGATATGTCAACTGCGAAACCAATCTCTAAGTGGTTAGTCTTCAGAGAAAGGTTAGTTCATCCGGATTTCTACAAGCTCGATTCTATTATAACCAATAATATTAAGTTGAATGGTTGGGAAGATATATGCTTGGTCAAGTCAGAAAAGTAGGATCCAGTGTATACTGATTTCTTGATAGAGTTCTATGAGTTTGTTTCCTTCCAGATGGAAGATGGCAGAGAATGGTTTTCTTTCAAATATTATGGAAAGACTTATAAGCTATCCTACACCAAGGCTGCGATCTTGGTTGGTTTTTCCTATAAGGGGGAAGCTGATTTTTTCTCACACAAGCTTCCAGATGTTCAAGGAAGTTTCAACAAGGTGAAGGCTTTAAAATAACTTGGACTTAAGGATTCTACGACTGCTAAGATTTCTCATCTCACTCTGAACAACAAGATTATTCAGCTTTGGGTGCAAGTTTTTCTCGTTTCGAGAATAGGCGACAAAGATAATTTGAAGAAAATTGATATCTATGTTTTAGATTTCTTGGTGAATCTAAGAAAAATTAATTTGATGAGGCATGTCTTGATTACGATCAAGAACATCAAAGAAGGTAATTTAAGAGCTCAGATAATTATGTACCCTTCTTTACTATCGAGGCTGATAGTTCGGTGCTTAGAATCCTTCAAGGTTGCATGCAAATCAAAAGTTTGGAATTTCAAGCTTATGCTGGTTAGTGATGATACCCTGAAGAGGATGAATATGGGTTTTTCCAGTGAATCCGGAGAATTTTACCCTCTATATGTGGAAGAGGTTGAGGCAGCTCATAAAGAAACCCAGAATCCGGATCCATCCAAAAAGACAAAGAAGAAGAGAAAGGTTAAATAAGTGGGTGTTGTTTTAGAAAATCACCAAGCTAAGGAAACTCAGTCTACTCCCCCCAAGCCGAAGAAGCCAAAAACATATACAGATGAAGTGGCAGCCAAGTGGAGGGAATACAAAGAGAAGAGGAAGGAAGGGGATCCACAATTCGGATTGGACCCTGCAGAGGCTAAGGATTTAAAGGAAAGAGCTACAGAAGAGCTAGAAAAACAATCAAAGAAAAGAAGATGAAAAAGAATATGTCTGAAGGTGAAGTAGTACAATCTTTGATGAAAGCTACAGAGTTAGCTTCTGGAATGCTTCCCGTTCTGGAAACATTTGGTGTTGAACCTTCTTTACCAGAAACTCTAGCCAAGAACTATGTCACTCTGGATAAATCCAAGGGTAAAGAAATAGTTTAAGAAGTAGAGAAAGAATTTTCTGAAGAAGTAGAATAATAAGTTGAGGAAGAAGAAGAATAAGAATAAGAGAGTGAAGATTTGGATACCCTGATCAAGCAAGTACAGGACTACAAAGATAATACTGAATCCGCAAAGTTAGTAACTCTAAGAAAGGCAGATGAGGAAGCTAGTAAGAATGATGATAAGCAACAGCAAGAAGAAGAAGAAGAAGAAAATTTCTTGTATGATGAGGAAGAATCTTATGAGAGGAATTTTCTTGAGGAAGGACAAGAAAAACAGAAACCAGATGAAGACTAGATTATTCAAGTGTCTGGATCCAAGGAAGTATCCCCTAATGAGAAACCTATTCCGAGAGCCAATAAGGGGAAGAAAACTATCATGGAGACTCCTATAAAAGATGTCATCAGGAAGAAAGAGGTTGATTGCACTTCTAGAAGAAAGCCGGTGCAAGATGAAGAAGATCAGTCTCCAAGAAAAGTTTCTGATTCGGAATCATCGTCTCATGGGAATGATTTTGTGGTTCAATCTCTAAAGAATTTGGTGGACACCATTTCGATTTTTCCAACTATAGATTCCAGATGTCAGATGCTGCAACAAAGTATGAATCCGAAATCGGATTCTTTATCCATGGTCATGGATAAGTTTTTGAAGATGGAAGCTGAACAGAAAAGTTTTCTTATCGATTATGATGTACATAGAAAGTCCTGCAGTAAGGTAACAAAGTGGTCTAAGAGAGTTGATGAAGATTTAGTTCAGTTTGAGAGTTTTCAGGATGAAGTTCAAAATGATTTTGAAATGGAGGATAAAAAGGTTAACGAGATTTATGAAAAGCTGACCCAAGAGAAAAATTCTCAGAATCAACAGGTCAGGGACCTGAATGGGAAGCTTAACTCAGTATCTCAAAATTGGAAAACTAAAAGATATTTTCAGATTGAGTTTCAGCAGAAGTTGGAAAATCAAGATGAAATAATAAAATTGCAAAAAGAATCCATGAAGGATCAGGCAGAAGCTTTAAAATTCCAAGAGTAAAAGGTAAAATCCTTGGAGAGACAAGTTGAGGAAGACCAAAGAGACTCGAAGAAACTCAAAACCTTATTAAAGAAGCTCATCCCGAAGGAAAAGGAAGAAAAATGAACCCACTCCGATCTTTTGTTGTAATTGTCTTTCTTTGTAAAATTTTCCAACTCTAATGAAATGATTATTTGGTTGATTGTATCTTGTTATATAATAATGTTTCAAGTACCATACTTTGTTTTCCATTCCCTTCAATTATTTTTGAAAATCACAAAGGGGGAGAAGGAAAAAGAACTACTCCTAAGGAGGAGAAAATAAATATTTCTAAGTGAAATATCCTTAAAGAAAGGGGGAGTTTCCCACTACAAAGTTTTTCATTCTTACAATAATGAAAACTCCACTCCGGAAACTCAGAATACAATCCTTAGAGTTTCAATGCCTAAGGGGGGGTTAGTTGTATTCATTTTCATCCATGAACAAAGGGAGATAAGTTTTAATTTCAAATTCTAATGAAAATTTTCAAAGTCCTTATATTCTTTTTCGTAAGGATGTTTGTGCTTTCCAAAAAGGGGGAGATTGTTGAGTCAATAAGGTTTTCCTTATGAATTTTTCATTCCTTCTTGATTTGAAAATCACAAACACCGTATACCTAAGCAAATATAAATTTTACCTCCATAAGGAAAATTTACTTTTTTAAGGAAATTTACCCTAACCTAGATTTTCTTATACATAGAAATATTTTTCTTTAGTACAAAAACCGGATTCATACCTAAAATCCCAGAATTCATATAATGTAAAGATTTGGAGCATTATGTTTTTAGGATCCAAATTCTGGATGTGAACTGTAATGAAGTTCCAATCTGAATTCTGGACTCCGAACATTCATGAGTTCAACTCCGAACTCTTATGAAGTTTGACTCTGAAATTTCATGAGTTCGACTCCGAACTCTTATGAAGTTTAACTCCTAACTTTCATGAGTTCGACTCCGAACTCTTTTGAAGTTCGACTCTGAACTCTTATGAAGTTCGACTCTGAACTTTCATGAGATTGACTCCGAACTCTTATGAAGTTCGACTCTGAACATTCATGAGTTCGAATCCAAACTCTTATGAAGTTCAACTCCGAACTTTCATGAGTTTGACTCTAAACTCTTATGAAGTTCAACTCCGAAATCTTATGAAGTTCGACTCCAAACTCTTATGAAGTTCGACTCTGAACACTTAAGTAGTTCGACTCCAGACTCTTAAGTAGTTCGACTCCAAACTCTTATGAAGTTCGACTCCGAACTTTAATGAGTTCAACTCCGAACTCTTATGAAGTTCTACTTCGAACTTTTACTAGTTCGACTTCAAACTCTACAAGTTCAAATTCCAATCTCTGATGAAACTAGACTCTGAATTCCTATAAAACAGAATCCGAACATTTCTTAACATAGACTCCGAATTTCATTTTGGTTAGAATCTGAAATTTTAATTTGCTTGCACTCCAAAATTTTTGTATGGATTTTACTTACATATGATCCATTTCAAAATGATGTCGTGCATTCAGTTATACATGATTTATTATTAAATGATGTCGTCCATTCTATTTATAATTAACCATTGGTTGAGTTACACGTGTACAGGTCCCTCCGAATTTCATGGAAAATATGACCATTGGATGAGGGAGTCGGCCGTTGGAAATTTGCCTATAAATAAGAGCTCATTTGAAAGAGCTCAATAACAAGTTGATTGATCTAGAGACCACATGTTGTTAAGGTGATTTCTAGAGAGAGAATATTTTCATGCCTTGTGCGTATTGAAATGCTTATTCAGATTGCTTCGTGCGACTCCAAATGTTGGTGATTGCATTCTAGGACTTCTGGGGATAGGAAGACAGAGGTGACAACTACCTTGAAGTTCGAGGGCTTCATTGCTGAGGAGGACATCGGTTCCAACTACCTTGAAGTTGAGGGCTTGCGGGGATAGCAAGATAGAGATTCCAATCTTCGTATCGAGGGCTTACCCTGGTGTGGGTAAGACAGACTTTCTTGAAAGTATAAATCAAGGGACCTTTATCCAAGGTTGTTGGATACCCTTCTCTTTGGGTTAAAAGACTTATATCTTATCACTTGTAGTTTTACTACTTGTTTTTTCCGCTGCACTTTTGTATTGTAAGGAAAGTATAATCTTATTATATTTCCTTACATTTGTACTCTGATTAATTTAGATTCTATACGCTTTAAGGTAGAATCTAATTTTTTAAACCTTAGTTCCAATTCTCAAATTGGTGTTAGATGTGTTGTGAATCTTCTTAGTTTAACTTTGTTAAACTTAGATTTTTTCCTTGACTAAGGAAATTTTTAAAGCTTATAATTCACCCCCCCCCCTCTTGTATTTTGATCATCTACATTGTTATTTTGATCCTACATGATTCAGATAATGAAGTCTCCCCTCTGAAAATAAGGGATTATAAATCTCCATCCGAAATCATAATCTACTTCTTTTAGAAATAAATATTTTTCACTATAATTTTAATGTTAATCCATACAAAGGAATATATCTAAGTCAACAATAGGTATAATAATCATGTTTTCAAATAGGGTATGTCTATGTGTCATAATGGGAACTGGATGAAACATCCTTGTAGCAATAATATTTCCACTATGAGTCTTGATTAATAACTCCCTTCTTAAGGTTTTAGGGAAATATGTAATTTTATTGGAAAACATGGAAGATATAATAGAGTGAAAAGATCCAAAATAAGATAAATAATTTTCTAAATTTGATATTGCATTCAAATTTTCTACCACCACATATTTAGAAACTTTGACCTCAACTATATTAATCATATAAGCTTGTCCTTCTCCCCTTGTCCTTTTTTTGGATGTTCCCTTGACACTCAAGACATTAGTTTGAATAATTACCCATCTATTTATAGTTTAACCACTGGATAGTAGTGGTTTTTTCCTTCTCTTTCATTCATGAGACTTATGAACCCTTTATCCACACTTGAAACATACTCTTGTTACCATTAAGTAAGTGCATAGGTGTTTCCTTTTATTATTATCACATGTTGGAAATCATATCTTTTATTTACTCTTATTTCATACATTTATATTTTATTAGTGCTTAGTCAGTCTCTTATTTTCTTGATTTCCCTTTAATATATAAGATCTAGGGAATTATTTCCCTATCTTGATGGAACTTGATACTATATCATCATATGATTAAAATGTTTAAGAAACTAGTTCCCTTTAGAGGCTCATCTTAAGACCCTTAAATAAATGGTCAATATTTCTTTTTATATTATGTATATAATATGTATCATTCTTGTATAATCTTGTAAAGTTATCCCCATACTATTCAATACTTTCTTCTCCTTATACTTTAATGTGGTAAAATTCATTTTCATTTCATATCAGCACTCTCTAGGAAGGTAATTCTCAAATAATATCACTTTAAAAGTTCTCAATTCCATGTTTTCTATTTAATCAGCCTTTAAGTGCTCTAGATTAGTGACCACCATTGATCAGAATCTCCCTTTATAAAATAAACTACCAGAATAACCTTTACCCTTTCAATGCTTCCAAAAGCTAGAAATATCTTTTTGAGGGACTTAATCTATTTTTATGCTACCAATGGATTAGTAGTTATATTAAAATATAGTGGTTTCTATCACATGGAGTGATCCAACATAGGTGAATCATGCTATAGAAAAATAGGTTTCTCTAAATGAGAAAGGTTATTTTTCATAACCTGAGTCAACTTCCTAATATAGACATGATCTGATCAATTCGAACACAATTGATATTATCTTTATCAATAAGTAAATACCTACATTTATTATGATTGTTGATGCCATTACTTCTGATTGGATCCATATCTATAAAATGGAACACACTGAGTTATAACATAATCATCATAAATATTGATCTATAAAGTAAAAATACCTATACTTGTAAAATTTCTCAAATACCATAAGGCGTTATCATAATTCTTATGATTTCTATGTTCATTTAAAATCTAGTTCTCAAGGTTCCTGCTAAACTTAATCTGATACAAACTATAATGACCCTAACTCTAGTATCCCAGATTCATTGTTTACTTTACTACATTGGTAGAAGATTTAAGGGATCTCACCATGCAATATCAATCAGTTTATAAGTATTTGAAAACATGATATAAAAATGATTCCTATATTACATTATAAATATAAAAAATAGCAAAAGAAACATTTTCACATCATTGAAATAATTAAAAATATCCTTCTTCACATCATGGGTAAAGGGAGAAAATAAAGGGTGATCTAAGATACTCAGTAAGTGTTATATATAGTTTAATTTATCATGATTAAATAAGGAATAAAAAATATGGTAGATTTGATAATCATAACACATGTAATTCAATGAACAACTTGAGTTTAAAGTATATACATGGATAATATCAATATAAAAATCACATGGATAATGGAAACTAAATATTTAATAAAGGAAATTCATAAAACCATACTTTCATCGTATTTCCATCAAGGTATTGGCCAAGATATCATGAATCCTACCATCAAGGCCTTGTATAAGACATTGTTAATAAAGGGGTAGGTTTAATACCAGATACCCATATAATATATCATGTTTTTTTCTTTGTCTCATGAGACATGTCATTTCATTGAGAATTTATCTATGATTGGGTCCACCCATTGATTTTAAATCCTATGTATTACTTATATATTTAATGATAAATAAAATTATTTCTCAAAATTAATTATAAATCAACATTTATCAATATTTAATCAAGAATATGGAATAGTTCCCTAATTAATGAAATAACATTATTAATAAACTTCCTTCAAATGATACCATATATAGAAGTGGTATATGGTTATTAAAACATCAAAGTGGTATAAATTATTCTATTTAAATCCATCATACATAAAATATGTACATAGAGGAGAAAATAATTTATAATGAAATTATGGAGTGTGACAAGGAATGTGATTGTGAGAAAATTAATGCCCACAAAACCAAAATCAGTAAGGATGAAAGAAGAAAAAAATCATTATAAATGAAGATTTCGTAGTAAAAATGAATTTTTGTAATAGAAATAAAATTGGATGAAAATTATTAAAAATAAAATCCTTGTAAATTTGTGTAAAAATGAATTTATAAATCACATTCAAAATTATTTTCAATCCTTTTAGAAAATAATACCGTTTTCTTTCAATGTCTTTAAAAAATATAAATTTCCAAGATATTAAGAAGCATATTTTATTTAAAAATAACTTTGTACATTTTAAATGAATCATCAAAGAAATGAATGATCATGATAGTGGTAAAAAAATTTCATGTCGTATATGTTAAAAGAGAACATTATTTTCATGATTTTATAAAAAGTCAAGAAAATGAATTGGTTAAAAAAATAAAAACAATTATTTTTAAACCATTGTAAATAATGTCAAAGGTTACTAAAATTAAATTTTTAAAAACATTTCATATATAGTTAAAAACTTCTATAAAATAATTTTAAGAACATGGATATAGAAGATAAATATTCCTGATTGAAAAAGAAGAGATAAGGTCGGTATCCCTTACATATAACTTACTTGATGATTCTTGATCAAAAAAGAGAAGAAATGGAAAATAAAAATGTAAAAATAAAACATAACCATAGTAGAATAAATTATATTGGGTTTAAGATATTATGGTCAAATAATTTTCCCAAACAAAAATTATACATGAACAAGCCCAAAATAAAATGAGATTGTAGCATAAATCCCTTTCCTTGGTTCTCTTCTTAGTCATACATGTTTAATCCTCCTATATAATGAATTTAAATTTATTAAATACTATATTAAGAACATTATTAATCTATATTTAATTTTTTATAGTCATTTTATAAGGATTTTAAATCCATTCATTGAATAGTTCTTGCTTACGTCGACTGTTTAAGGTTGTTGAGTTAATTTCTCCAAAATTACTTCAGTATATCGTTCATGGTTAAAGTTGTTATAAAATGGGTCAAAAATATCCATAATGTTAATAATGTCATGAATATAATTTTTATTCATTATATAAAATTTTAGAATCATCCATGCGTGGTGGTAATAGAAAAATTAATTACATTGCTTCGTAGAGGTGGTAGTCCACACATATGCTTGACAGACATTATCATTTTTTGATGGATGGATGGATAAGAATTTAGATGATATTTTATATTTACATAATCATAATTATTTCATAAATATAATATATATATTAATTAACTCCATGTTTATAAACATCCAAGTAAAGAAATTATGAAAACTTAATTACACAACTATGTGAAGATAGTAAGTCATACGTACATATGAGCAATGTTTTCATTTTATATTGGTTGGAACATAGATATAAAATGGATATATCATTACCATAATTTTGATTTCATCGACATGGTTCACTTATAAGTAACCAAACCAAAGGGACACAAGGCCTCATGAACTCCTCCCCATATAGCAGAGGTCACCAACTAGCAGTGATGGTGTATGGTGCACAGTGGGGAGACTATACCCTCTTCACTAAAGTAAACCATATAGGAAATAAACACAAAACAATCTAGTCATATGATAAATTAAACATACATAAGTTATTAGAGAATAACTATATACATATGATGTCATGATAGTGAAAACATATAAGTTAAGTATGACAAGGAATCAATATTACAAGTAGGTGATACATATACAATTAGACTTGGTGAAAATAAATAAATAAAAAAGATATAAAACCTCTTATAGTCCAACTGAGTACATTATCAGTATATATCTCCCAAGAAAATTCGTATCCCTAGACAAGTAATAGAAAAGAGGCACCAACCAATGTATTAACCTGTATCTAAGAGATATGCTCTAGAACCATGTGGCGCCTAAACAGGGTGTGAGTAAAAATCAATAGGCCACCAACAATGATGTTTAATGTAAATTTACTCTATGATTATAAAATATAATAGTTTGAAGGTATAATAATTTGAAGTAGAAAAGTAAAAAACATGTTGACCTTAAGAAACTTGAGGGATACCTAGCCGACCCAACCTGCTTTGGCCTAAACTAGATGTCTCTGATCATGTGGCCTTTTTATATGGATAGGGGACCTGAGGCATGTATCCAAGGAATACATGGATAATTAACATCAATGAATCCATGGAAATAGTCCATGAATTCCTATAAAGTTCACGTATTTTGAATCGATAGTGGTCTCATAGAATTATTTATAATTTTTCTTTGAGCCAACATACAGTGATCAACCCATGGTGTCTAGATCATGGGACTCGAGTGGAATATGAGGGATGACCCTTGGAATTCTACTTGTAATATTTTCTAACCAAACCAAGGAAATATATCTTTTCATTTTAGAGTAGTACTTTATTGGAATCCAAGGGGATAACCCAACGCGTTACTTGTATGAGGAAATCAATCCAAACCAGGGAGACTATCTAGAGTGTTCTAGTTTTTATAAAGTTCTATATGAATTTATAATTACTAGATATGGTATTTATGAGACTAAGACATTAACTAAATCCATAGTGGGATTACCACTTGGAATTCACATCAACAAATGGCATGGTATCCTATGAGACAACTCAAGGTATTCCAAATAGTAATCCAAGACTTTCTTGAGGCATGCCACACCTTCAACAATGTGACTGGGTTCCATAATTATTAACCAAGGGATATGAAGTAATAAATCATAAGTTCCAAGGAATTCTCATAAAGGGATTCCAAGGAATTCCAAGTAAATTACTCATGTCAATATGTTATCCAATTAATCACAACCTTGGAAATGTATACCAATTTTTTCATAAGATACCTACATAATTTTACAATTTAATTAGTTTATTCCTTTTAGAGTTATTCAAAAAATATAAATTCTAGGATCTATTAATTATTAATACACCTATTTATATTAACAATATTCATGTTTCCCAAGTCATACCCAAATAACCATCTTAAAAATTACCTCTTTTATGTGAAACACCAAACATTACCTAAGGGGTGGTTTGGTTACATAAAGATTATTTTGGAAATTTATAGTTTCCAATCAAAACTCACCATAAGGTGTGTTTTGGATATACTAAAATTATGTTCATCAAGGGAGTTAATTCCAAACACGCCCTAAGGGGTGGTTTATAACATAAGGAAAATAATGAATTGAGTATTTCTTAAAGGTATATCCAAATACACCCTAAAGGGTGTTTTGGTTTAATAAAAGTATGAATTTCATGGTATTAAGAAAAACATACCCTAAAGTGGTGGTTTTTATTGAGGTTTTCAAAGTTAAATGGTGTGTGGGGAGCCCATAATATGTATAGATTAATATTTATTCTAAGAATTAAAGGAATTTGAATTTTAGGTTCAATGCTAAAAAATAATGGTTTGTAGAATAACCACACATTTTATAAATAGTGATACTTTTAAGGGAAATCATATAGACCACCTACATCATACATTAATCCTTTTCCTTTTTTATTCTAGGACAATAACCCTCTACTTGAGCTCATCCATGACTGAAGTTTAATTCTCAACCACCTATGGATCTAACTCACATCCAAAAAATCAAGACTAATTAATTATAATGATTTATAATTAGTTAGAAATTTATAAAAAATAATGATGGTCCATCACTTAAACACAAATGTAAAACACTGATTGGGTGAACTTGATCAACTAGAAACAACTCCAACAACCCAAAAAAGTTCCATATCATGATCTCATCACTATCCAAGAATAAATACCTAAAAACATAACTAAAACATAAGATATAATAAAAAAAATTAAATATAAAAACCCTTGAAAGAATCACATGACTATATACCTCTATTGAAACGACTGAAAACAGCATGCAGGCATAGTCTTGAGACATTACATTACTATTAATCAAGGAAATTCCATCATCATGGGATACATCCACCATTATTTACTAGAATAATCATCAAAATCTAGTCAAAAACCCAAGAAATTATAGAAAATAAAGGGAGAAAGAAATGGAGTGTTAAACTTAACGTAGGCTCTCGAACGCAAGTGGCGGCATCTCAAACAACCATAGATCAAAAAAGATTCATCAAGACCTAAATTGGGTATAAAATAGTGTGGAGGAGGATCTAATATACATGTGGGAGAAATAAAACCGGAGTGGTGTATTAAGGGGGATATTCAAGTAAAATTATTATGCTACCCATACTTTAAAAATCATCTAGGGGCCACCAGCTAGCCGCTAGCCCCCACCTACTAGACGGTGTGTCTAGAAGCCCTTATTGGGCTACTGGACATGACATCGACTAGTTGGTCACTCTATACTGGCTAGCTACTAGAACTGTATCATCATTTTATAGGCCCTGGCTCCTCTTAATCTCTCTGAACACTTCCATCACCACCCAGAACCAATGTTCTAAGTCTAAAAACACCCTTTTAATGGGTTCAAGCCTTCAGATTACTCATATAAACCTTAGTTCTTAAAACAACCCAGCCAGTAGTTTGAGAAATCAAACTTTTCCTATAAATTAAAACTTTTTCATACACACGTATATAAATGTGAAATTAAAAACTCCCCACCATATAACATCTTGTTCCTGAGCTTCTCTGATGGTCACCCAAAATATTTTCTGACCTATATCGGTCACCAGACCTGTTCTAGGGCCACATGCCAATGTCAAATTATTAATGCACTTCTAGAGTGAAACTTTAATTTTATAGCACTTAAACCATAAAACACGTGCCACCACATGAATTTACTACCAAAACACCAAGTTAATTCTTACCCACACCCGTCTACCCCGATACACCAGTAGTGTTCACATCAAGCTCCTCAACTGACTCAAGGTGCTCCCCTCTATTGGACTATGCTAAAAGATTCAATTTTTTTTGTCATGGAACCTCCATAAATGTAATTTCCTATAAGAAAATGATTCCCTGATACAAAAAATGTTCCTAGAAATTTTTTCAACTCACCACATATGAGGACACTACCCTTATTTTTAGACTCTGGTATGGATTCGTTGAACTCCAATAATTCTGAGATTAAAACCTGATTGTGCTGGCCTTTTCCTAGAAAGTCCCAACTGATCATAAAAATGCTACTGTTATATCTAAAATTATATTCCCAACAAAGTTTCTCTACCGACTACATCATGTAGTATGAAATAATTCATTTCAAATCACCTATGGATGACTTCCCTAAAAAACACTCAATTTTTTTCATCGATGCACTACCAAACACCCAATAAAGATTCCTCGGATCTATGAGGCACAACTTAGTCATTCAATATTCTCACTAGATTTTATACCCAACTCCTTATGTAACTTCACCATCATACAAAACATTAACTGATATTTCATCATGCTTTCCATGAGCACAGACACATTCCAATTCTAACATACATTCGTATTGTATTAATGCATCCAAAGTCTAACTCCCACACTCAGAATCAATCTGACACCATATATAAAAAGTACCAGGAATTTAAAGAGGAACCCAAATGTATTTGGGTCTATTTATTCACCAGATTTAGAATTCCAAAACAACCATCCAATGACTGGTCCCACATCCCCAAAACCTTTCTCATATGAGGGTCACAAGTTTTACTAGTCTATGGTGGCTCACCATAATAATAATTACCTTACCAATACCACACAAGCAATAAATTGGTAGAAATCACTACCAGTTTAACACTGATATGTTTGTGTTCTTCTCTCTTTATTCAAAATATATCTCACTCGATCTCACTTGAACCTTCAGATACAGTGTTTTCACATGCCACCTATTATAACCTTTTACAAAAAACTTGTCACCCATCACCCAATCATGTCAGGTAATACTTAAGGTTCGTACCCCCAAAATGTAATATTCATACTTAATATGATGTAATCAAAGATTTCTTAGCTCACCATGTATATCTATTTACTAAAATTCCAGTTAGACCACCTCAGACTATCTGATTTAAAAGAAATCCAACTTGACCATTGATTCCTAATTCAATAACCCAATCATAATACCTTAAATACCAAAGGTACCCCATGATTGTTTGGATATACTCATGAAATTAATAACCTAATTCATGGTTTGTTTTAATAGTTTTCTACTTAACTAACCATGTCACCATCATGTTGTATTATAGCATTGACATTGTTGCACTTACCACCACATGGATTTACCCTATCCAATTATAAGAGTAACCAGAATAGGTCTAATCATAGATGCACATGTTATAATCTTCTCAATCAACACTCACAAATATCATCAACATTAGACACTACTATCAAAATTCTAACCCAAATCCAGAAATGTTATAGAAATCAATCATTTTATAAGGGAATCCCTAACACTGTTATAACTAGGTTTCCTACTGACAGCTCAAGGATACATTACTCACAAAAAAACTCTGAACACCCAAGGCACCTCGCTCCAGGAGTGACCCATTAGCAGACCTGCTAAGACCGTAAGAGTCTTTGTCAAGTACTTCTGAACCAAAACACCCCAATGTGTTATCGCAATCACATCACTCGAATTACATTAAGACATATGCTTTTACTATAGAACCATACAAATCTCATTCCACCCGTATTTAATTCAATAGGCACAACATATAACAACATGTACTACCTTGGTATTAACTCATAGGATCAATGGCACCATGCATTCCTAGTATACTCTATCCTTATAAAAAGTATCAAGACTAGGTATTTTGTTATCCATATGGCCAATTTTAACCTGACTGTGAACCTCTTGTGTCTTACAGCACCAAAAATAAACTCTCAAAATTAACCAAATGTTCCAATTTACCCTTTCCATGTTAGTTCAATTAAAATCAAGCATCTAAGGTGCTCAAAACACTCAAAAGATAAAACTTAACACACAAACACCCGCCTACTTTGGGTGTCATTCCACAAATGCAGAGTCCTAATCAAGACCTAACGACATATGGTAATCACTTTTCATGCCTAACACTCAACATAAGAATCCACCAATGCTTAAAAACTTAAATAATGATACCAAAATCATCATAACCCCTCACTTAACATAAGTAATTGAATATAAATCTAGTTTCATTCCTATAAGTTCAATAAGATCTTTAGATTAACCTCAATATCCACTATAAAAAAAAGATGTTAACTGATACTTATAGGCAAGTCCCAAATTCCATTCTAAGATGTATACCATGGAAACTCTAAAACTAACCCCCACACTAGGTTCTTTTATAGAAATATATTTATAAGGCATTATTTAAGTCAATTCATTAGTTCATATTTATTATAAACATTAAGGATGGCTTGCAAGACATAATTCCAAACATTTGTTTTATTCAAGGAGGTTGGTACTAAGAAAATTATTTATTAATAAATTATTCATTAAGATTTTTAGGATTTCGTTGATCTAGATGATCCATCTGAAGTAATTGAAATTATAATATCCATCTAAGTAGAATAAAAATAATAATATATATGGGAAAACCTCATTTAGATTATTTTTAACATGTGAAATAACAAAATCCATTTATTATATATATACCCCCAAAGTTTTTAATTATAGGAATTTAGGTATGATAATTACCTATGAAGGTCAACTCATGCTAATATGGGTTCAGTTACACAGGTAGTCATTACCAAATTATAGAGGTAAATGGTATATAAGTTATAATTAGAATCCCATTTAAGTGAAACCCATAAGTAATTGATTTATTAAAAAAAAAATTAAAACACATACTTAAGGGGTTTATTATATAGCCATATAATTATAAGGTTGGACTAAAATGGACAAATTGAGTATATAAGGATTCATTTATATGGGTTTTCATTCCAAAGTTATAGAAAAAAACGTATAAGATGTAATTGGAACTCCATTTAAACAAAATCCATCATTAATCACTTGAATTTATAAAAATAAAATAAAAATACTTTAACATTTTAAATAATTATCATTATAATTTATTATTCAAAGTTTTAATATTATATTATTTCCTTAATTAATTTCATGCAGGTTAGATAGAATTCCACTATTAAGCTATTTGGGAAACATCATTTAGGTTGATAGAGACACTTTAAGTAACCAATACATTCCCAAGGAATGTTATAAATTACAAACATAGAAACCTATAAATATAAAGTAGGAAAAAAATAATATAAGTAATGGGATGTTCATGGCATGGAATATGCATGAATATAGATTCCTATGAGCCTATATTAATGCGTGATCTTATGATCCATTTTCATACCAACCCAAGGGTGAAAATACCATAATCATAACATCACATAATATATACTTCACATAACAGTGAAAATGGTGAAACTATAATAAACAAATTCCAAAACAACAACACCATTCCCTAGAAACATGACTTTTCCTTTACATGTGGGTTAACTACTCCTAGGTATGTCTTGTTACCAAGTTCCAAAAATTCCATGTCCCCTATCTACCAACCCAAATAGTAATACAAAGTAAAATAAAGGTCTAGATACCACTTTGTGACATCCCTAGCCTAGTTCACTAATAAGTAACAAAACCAGAGGTTTGCAAGGCCCCAAGTGTGCTTCCTCGTATTTTAGAGGATAATAATTAACAACGAGGGTGTATAGAGGTATAGTGGGGAGAGAATAACTTATTCACAAGAGTGAAACATAATAGAAATAAAAAACAATTCATCCTAATAATAAATTAAATATACATAATGTAGTAAAGAAAAAATATATACATATGATTTCATGGTGGTGTAAAAATATAATTCAAGCATGATAAGGAACTAGTATTACTAGTAGGTTATACATATATAGTAGGGAAAGGTGAAAATAAACAAATAAACAAGATCTAAAAACTATTATAGGAAGACTGAGTACATTCTCATTCCACAGATCCCAATCCAAGTCCTAGCCCAAGACAAATAACTATAAAGAGGCACCATCCAAAGTCATAACCAATATTCAATATATCTTCTTGGGTACTAAGTGAAGGACAAAATAGGGTGTGAGTAAAACTCAGTAGGCTACAACCAATAGTGTCTAATTCAAACCTAGTATGTGAATATAAAATGTAACTGTGTGTAAGTATAATAATTTGAAGTAGTAAAGTAAAAGAAACCCTATCAATATTGGGAACCTCATGGGATACACATCTAACCCAACCAACTTTATCCTAAGTTGGATGTCTTTAATCGTGTGGATTTAAAGTGGTCAATGGACCTGAGGAATTTATCTGAGGCCTCTATGGATAAATAAGATCATGGCATCCATGGAACTAGTCTAGCAATTCCTACATAATGCACTTGTTTTGAATGCATGGAGGTCCCATCAAATTATTTATAATTGGTCTTTGAAAAAACATACAGTGAACAAACCATTGTGTCTAACACATGGGTCTCAAGTGGAATCCAAGGGATGAACCCCTGAGATTCTATTCCTAATATTTTCTAAACAAACCAAGAAAATATATCTTCTCATTAAGGGATAGGTCTTGATTAGAATCCATGGGGATAACCCAAGGTGTTCCTTTTATAAGGAAATCAATCCAAAACTATTATATCATCCTGAGTATTCTAGTTACTCAAGAGCTCTATATGAATCCACATTGACTATCCATGGAATTTATGAGAGTAAGATACTAATTGAATCTATATTGGGATTACCACTTCGCATTCACATAAACGAATCAGGTTCTATCCTATGAGTCTGCTCATGGAATTAGAAACAATAATCCAAGTCATTCTCTAGTTATTCTGCACCTTTTATGGTGTTACCAAATTCCATAATTTATAACCAAGGAATCCATAGTAATAAATAATAACTTTCATGGAATTCCCTTAAAGGTAATTCAAGGCATTCTAAGTAAAGTATTAATGTCAATATTTTATCCAATTAATCAAAACCATATAAATATCAACCAATTTGTTCATAATATACCCACATCATTTTAAAATTTAATTATTATATTCCTTTTATATTTTCACAACAAATATAATGTTCAGTCTCTATCAATTATCCAAGAAACACATTTATCCTAACAATATTTAAGTTACGCAAGTTGTACCCGAACACCCATATTAAGAATTAACACTTTTATGTGACACACCAAACACAACCTAAGTGGTGTTTTAGTTATATAAATATAATTTTGGAATTTTCTATTCTCCAAGATAAACACACCCTAATGGGTGTTTTGGTTATACTAAAAGTATGGTCATTATGTGAGTTAATACCAAACACACCCTAAGGGGTGGTTTTTTTATATAAGGAAAACAAAGAATTAGTGATTTCTTAAAGGAAAATAAAAATACACGCTAAAGGGTATTCAGTTTCATAAAATTATTATTTTGATTTTATTAATCCAAACATACCCTAAATGGGTGTTTTTTGAGGTTTTCAACCTCCAAAGGTGTGTGGGAAGCCCATAATCTATCTAGGAAAGATTTTAGACTAAAAATTAAAGGAATATTAATTTTAGGTTCAATGCTTTAAAATACCAGTGTGTATCAAAATGAAAAATTTTATAACTGATTATACTTTTATAGAAAATCATATAGACCACCTACCTCATACACAAAGCTTTTCCTTTTAACACTATGTTAGAAACCATTGCTCAAGCTCTTCTATGACTGAAGGCCAATGCCCAACCACCTGTGGCCCTAGATCGCATCCAAAAAAAACAATAATACTTAATTATAATTATTTATAATTAATTATTAATTTAAAAAAAATAACCAAGGTCAGCCACTTCGGAAAAAATGGGAAACACTCGTCAAGTGCTCCCAATACACCAGAACCAAGTCCAACAACCTAATGAAGGTTCATTTCATGCTCCTAGTAATAACATGGGAGAAATCCCAAAAAATCATAACCAAAAAATAATATATTAAAAATAAGTTAAATTTAAAAACCCTTGAAAGAATCACCCCATTATGTACCTCCATCTAAACAACTGATGAAATTGTGCAGGTCTAGTCTCAGGACATCCTATCTCTAAGTAGTAAGGATGTTTCAAATCTTGAGACAATTACACTATTATATATTGGAATCATTTATTAACCATAGTCAGAATAACTAATAAATTAAAGGAAACTAAGGGAGGAATAAATGGAGTGTTATCCTTACATTATACTCTCAATCACAAGCGACAGCATCTGAAACCACCATATATTGAAGGATATTCATCAAGACCTTCATTAGGGAGAAAATGGAATGGAGGATGAGATATTCCTAGTGGAGGAGAAATTAAACCCAATTATTATGTTAAGGTCATATACCTAGTAAAATTATCAAGCTTCCCTTACTTTAGAAATTTTCCAGGGGGACACCAACTAGTCGTTGGACCCCCATCAGCTAACCAATGTGTTCATCAACCCTCACTAAGCTCTATGACATAAAAACAGTTTGCCGGTGGTATTAAAGAATTTTGTTATAGGCCATGTATCTTTCTGATCCCTTTAGATTCTTCTATGACCACCATTAACCCCTGTTCTAATTCTAAAAACATACTTTTAAGGGGTCTAAGCCTTTAGTTTACCCATCTGAACCCTAGTTCTTAAAATGTCCCGACCACTAGTTTGACAAATCAAACATTTCCTAAAACTTAAATTAGGTTTGTACACACATATAGACATAGGATTTTATAATATCAACATATAAATATAGTTAATATACTTATTTATTTATTTTTATATGGTTATTGAATATTTGGAGGAGTTTTAAGATGAAAGTAACTTGAAAAGCCTCTATAAGAACATATACCTCTTCTTTTGGTAGTATCCTTTAGCTTAAACCTTAAGCATTATTGAAGTGGTATTTTAGAGATACCATGACCTATAGAATGTGGGTATGAATTTTGGGAAGGTATTTGGTCAGTTATTGGTTAATATAAGAAGCTCAAGTACTGTGGATAAGAGATGATAGGGGGTTCTCTTTTATTAGTGATGTGGGTGGTAAAGTTGTAAATAATTTAAAATTTATTATATAATATAAGTATTACTAAAGTAAAGTGGATCCAAATTATCATATACTAAAATATAATATGTTTAATTTCAATATATAACCAACCAATTAGGTTTAAACAAGTGTTATGTGTTATCGTGAAGCCTTATCACTTTACTTTTAACCATTTTAACTCATTTTACCCTTAACTGAGGTGATAAATATTCCTCATGGATTCTATTCATTATGACCAAAAATAAATTTGATTTATTGTCTAATATTAATTATTATTATTATTACAAATATTTAATACATTTTAAATTATTCAAACCCTATAAGTGTTAGAAATTACTTTTAATATAAGTTCACAAAATGCACCGAAAATCATCTTTAGAAAAATATTTATTTTAAGCATTAAAATGATTCTAAAGAAAAAATAAAATATATTTTTGATTATAATGGAATTAATTATATAATTTTAATTAAAAGGATACTTATTTTTCTTTAAACCCAAATAAAAATTGAAATTTACTTTGTAAATTCTTGATTAAGAGAGAAGAACTAAAAATGGTTTTTATTTGTACAAAACAATTACTTAGATTTCTAAAATATTAATCATATATATCTAAGTTCAAAATTATATTTTTATATTAGTATTATTAATTATTAAATATATATTTATTATATAAAAAATGTTTCTTATAAATTAAATATATTCTTATATCACTATAAAATCATAAAAGTGATAGTTTTTGTAAAATCAATATTTTTCTCTATTCACTAAAAAATAAAATATTTCTAAAAAATATAAAAAACACCCTAAGATAGTTTTGAGATCTTAATTCAGAAATTAAATTAATTTCATCAGGTCTAATTTTTAAAATTTTTTAATTCAGGTTTTAATTACATTATTTAATAAAGCTATGTGTGTTTTGTTATTGTTTCTTAAAAAAGAAAATCTTACTTACTATAATTGAGGTTTAACTGTTATAAAAACCTTTGAGATTTGGGTTTGGATATTCTATGTTATTGAATGTGGATCCTTTATTGGGGCATAGATGTCTTGAAAATTAAGTAATGTTTTTCCATGATATATAAGTCCAATTGAATGTTGATTCAATAAGGTTTCCTTGTGACTTTTCCATTCCATCATGTTTAGGGAGATTTTTGAGTCAATAAGGTTTCCTAATGAATTTTTCATTCCTTCTTGTTTTGAAAATAACAAACACCTTATCTTAAGGAAAATTTCATTTTACCCTATGTTTTACTTTCATAAGGAAAATTTTCCTTCCCCAAGGAAATTTTTCCTTACCATGTTTTTCATTGTTCATTTTGTCTCTATGTATAAAATTTTATTTCGTATCCAAAACCTGAGAATAATGTATATACTTAGATATAAAGCATTCTATTTTCAGGATCTAAATTCAGGTTCCGAACTCTTTGAATTCAGACTCCGAACTCTTATGATTTCTGACTCTGAGTTCTTTGAATTCATACTTCAAACTCTTATGAGTTCTGACTCCGAGTTCTCTGAATTCAGACTCTGAACACTAACGAGTTCTAACTCTGAGTTCCCTGAATTGAGAATCTAAAATCTTCTAAGTTTATACTCCAAATTCTTATGAATTTAGATTCTGAACTTTCTATGTTTAGGTTCCGAATTCTTGTGAATCTAGATTTCAAATTTCCTTGAAATTCAGACTTCGGAATTCTATAGAATTCAGGTTCTGAATTCCTTGGAAAATAGAATCCAAATATCCTTTTATTATAGATACCTAATGTGTTTTTGGTTAGACTCTGAACTTTCATTTTTTCTTACACTCTGAAAATTGAATTTGTTCAAGTAATCATATTTTTTCTCACATGCGTTTTAGTTATAAAACAATGTTTTGCTTCCAGTTACTAACTAACTATTTTTTGAGTGAAACGTGTACAAGTCCCTCCGAAATTCAAGGAAAAATATGACTGTTGGAGGAGGGTGCAGATCGTTGATAATGTGCCTATAAATAGAATCTCATATGAAATAGATCAAAACTTTTGATGAACTAGTTGATCAATCTAGAGATTACATGCTGCAAAAGTGATTTCTAGAGAGAGATACTTTCATGCATTTTGCATACTGAACACCTTGTTTAGAATTTCTTCGTGAAACTATGAATGTTGTTGAGTACATTAGAGGGCTTCCGAGAATAGGAAGATAGAGGTGTCAACTACCTTAAAGCTCGAGGACTTCCTTGCTGAGGAAGACAGAGGTGTCAACTACCTTGAAGTTGAGGGATTGCAGGGATAGAAAGACAGACTCCGATCTTCATATCGAGGGCTTAACATGGTGTGGGTAAGACAGACTTTCTTGAAAGTATAAATCAAGTGACCTTTATCTAAGATTTTTGGATACCCTTCTCTTTGGGTTAAAAGATTTACTACTTGTTACTTGTTTGTTTCAAGTTTTCCACTACATTTTATTTATTGAGAAATTATAACTATCTTATAATTTCTTATACTTGTATACTCTGATTTAGTAATATTATATATGCTTTAAGGTAGAATATTCATATTTGTAAACTTTTTTTAAGTTTCATTTCTAGATTCACTTTTCCAGAATTACATTCTCAGAATAATATTTCCAGAATCAAACAAGTTTGTAGAACTTATAGGTTTTGTGAATTTACCTTTTTTAACCTTGTTAAACAATCAAAAGGTTTCTAACCAACTTTAAAAGTTCCTAAATAATTTTTAACGTATACAATTCACCCCCCCCCCCCCCCCTCTTGTATATTGAGCATTATTAGATACTATATACAGTATCTTCATTTATTATTTCGATCCTACATTGAAATCATTGAATTGATTGAAAAATTATCTTATAGATTGAATATTACATATGTTATAAAGAGTTTCATAACATATTTTATATTTCTTAGTTAAAGAATTATTAACCCAAATCCTATCATATTTTGAGTTGAGAGTTGGTTGAGTTAGAAACTGTTGCATATTTTATAAAGAGGCCAATTCAAGTTTTGGATTATAGTGAAAAATCCTTTGAGGAAGGAGTATTCATCTAGTTTAAATTTTTTGGTATTAAAATTTTGAACAATAAAATACTTGAGAGAGAGATGTTAATATGTGGTAGTAGTGGATAGATTTATTTGATGATGAGATGGTTCAGTGAATTTTGGGGAATAAAAATATCAAAATGGGATTAATTATGGTTCCAAGGTTTTGGGTCATGTTTGGCTCAAGTTTCGTTTGATGTATATGGGATTTTGACATGTGATTTTAAGGAAATGGATGCATATGTGATATAAAAATTTAGTTTTGATTACACAATTAGATATATAATGGGTTTTTTTATCTTAAGTTCTATGTTTTTTAGGGATTATATTATTAGAAAGAATCTTATAAGGGGTTTTTTTAGGTTACATAGTCACATATAAATCCCCTGAGACCATTTAATATGTTCATAAATTATGGGAATCTGGTATCAATATGTTCTATATGATCCCCTAGACCATGTATGTTGACTGTGAAATTTCAAAATTTCAGTATATTGAGGTCTGTATGGTCTCGAGGACTGTGGATAAAGACTGTACAGTCAGGTAAAATATTTTATTTTCGTTATTTTTCACCTTGGAAAACTTTGATTCACTCCATTCTTCCTTTCAAACATCCTTGGTTTATTTAGGGTATTTGGATGAATTTTCATCCACTTTTCAATAGATCGTGAGAATGGATCATTGGGTTGATGTTGTATATATAGGTAATGCATAAATATTGTTCTATCTATTGATTTTTATTCTCTCTCTTAGATTCATAAACAATAGTTTCAGGTATATGGATATTCACATTAATTATGATTATGGGTCGAAGGACTCATCCCATCGATGTGATTTTGGACCACGAAATCATGGGATTTTTGGGAGCAATGTAAATACAAAGATGATTTGAATATCTTCTATGAATTGTAAATTTTATTATTTGTTATTTACTAGTTATGTTTTATCAGGGATCAAAAATATTTGAATTGTGTGAAATTATGGATTTATGTAAAAAATTAATTTTTTATATAATTTATTTAACTAAAAATTAGATATTTTGTAACTGATGTTTTGAATTAGAAATTTATATTTTCAACTTAGTGGATTTAATTTATCTTTCATTTGAAAATATATATTTTCAAAGAGATTTACATGTGTTCTTTTAGATTTGAAAATATAGTTCTTAATGGGGGTTTATTAGTTTACCAGGTGAATTTGTTTTAATACAAAGTATAGAATTTTGTATTAAATTTATTTACATGATATTTTCAATGAGAATGGGTTGGATAGTGATATGTGATTGGATCATGGATTTTAGGATTTATCACACAACATGTGTGCATGTGTTAAAATAGATATGATGAAACCTAGTTTTTTAAACCTCTAAGTTCCATCCATGGGTATGTGATATATTAGAGAGTGTACATTAAGGTGGGAAATGATTAAGATAACTAAATTCAAAATGTGTTACATGATATGGTTTTATTTTTAGATATATGAATGGGGATTAATACATTGTTAAATCTAGTTATTGATTAATTTATGGATTATTCTAAGGGTTCTTTGGCATGGGGAATTGATTTTTAGGAAAACTAGGAGTTTCCAATGGAATTTGGTGAAAATGAGGATTTTCCATTGGTTTGTGAAAAAATACATTTTATTGGTTTTGGGTAAAAAAGGTGTTTCTAAGGATAATAGTTTTTAGAAGAAAACTTCATTTTATGAGTTATTTGAAATTGTATTTTAATTTAATGTTTTTAAAAACTGAAGGGATTATTTATAAATAATGATTCATTTTTTGGAATGTTTAGGATAAACCGAATTTTTTAGTTTCTAAACTATTTATAATTTATCATTGATTAATTATTATTTTATATTTATATTGTTCATGCATGAAATTGTATTGGTGTCATTGGGGAAATATTTATTAGTTTATACTCACCCTATAAATGCATGTTATAGTGGACATAGAGAAATGATTGATCATAATAAAGTTAAGGGGAAGACTTAGTTCATTGTTAGTGATGATTCTTAATTCCATGATGGAGTTATAACATATGAGAGAGTGGATCAAGTTTTGGACATTTTATTTTATGTTGGCATGTATCTCATGTGGTATTATTTTAATTTTGGTTTTTTAAAATTGATTTTTGGTGTTAAAGTATTTTTAAAAAGTTTTATTTAGATTTATTTTATATTAACATGAATTATTTTAGTGTATAATCAAGGGAAAAATATTATCCATGGCCCATTTTTACCCCTCACTACTTTTCGGAAGCCTAGGGAGATTAGGGGTACTTCTTGAGGCCATGTGGCCCCCTGGATCAAATATTTGGATCCAGGATCTGAGTTATGGTGCTATAATCCATGCCATCTTTCTTTCAAAAAACCCCACATACAGCCTATGGATTTTACCCCTTTGTATGGTTCCATAAAATTCCAAATTTTATTTATATAAACATATTATATTTCAGGTCATAGACTTTAAAATTTTCTTAGAAAAAAAACGCAATAGCTTATTAATAGGTTCATCCAATTTAAACTCAAGATCACCATCATTTTCTATAAGAAATATATATCTCTAAATTTCTATATGAATCCAGGAAAACCTATTAGGTTATTGTGAAATATTATTTGGTTGATTTTATGAAACTTTTTAGGGTTCAAACTCACTTTACATCTCAAAAAACTATTCTTATTTTTTCTCTTGAACTTTAAAAAATTTAATTTGTATCCTGTTGATTCATTGAGAAATCAATTATTTCTTAATAAGTACTTTATATCTATCCATAAACACTTCTTCACCAGATGTATTATAAAAATAAAAACTCATAATTTCATTAGAATATAAAAATAATCACTATTCTTATTTAGATCCAAGTTTATCAAATAAATTATGCTTCATATACACTTTATATCCCCAATTTTTAAAGAAATACAAGTTTGGATGTTTCCCAATCCATATCTCAAATGTTGTATTTACAACTACCTTAGATGGAATGTGTTTAAATATGAAACCAATTGTTTCAAGAGTAATATTAAGATATAGGAAGGTTATATTGACTCATAATCAATCGTAGCATGTCCCACATGGTATGATTCCTCTTTTCAGATATGTCATTCCATTGAGGTATACCAGAACGATTAGGATATGAACCAATTTCATAATATCTTATATAATCAATAAATTTTGACTTAATTATTACTTTCCTAAACCTAATATAAGTATCTATATACTTATACTAAGTTGATTTTGTACTTTATTTTTGTACTCCATTAACATTTTAAAGGTTTTAATCTTGTTCTTCATAATAAATACATAACCATGCTAACTAAATTCATTTCTAAAAGTTATAAAATTCTCATAATCACCACTATCTTATATACTCATTAGACTGCATACATCACTATATTTTAACTCCAACATCCCACTAGACCTTTTTCCTTTTCCAATAAAATATGATTTAATTATTTATTCTAATAAAAATATTTTTATGATTTAAATTTTTTCAATAATTTATCTATATGGAGCCTTTAAATATATTTTCCATTTATATGTCTAAGGATACAATTCAAAAAGTAAGTGGTGTTTAAATAATTTACTTTGACTTACTTGTTTTTAATTTTATATTGTATATTATCTATATCTTGAATATATAAACCACTAACCATGCTTCATGCACCATAAAATATTTCATTCGTTTATATAGAATGAGTGTTGTTATTAATCATAAAAGAAAAAACTTTATTCTCCAAATAAGAAAATAAAATAAAATTTTATATATGGGAGGAATATATTAACAATTTTCTAATTATAGAGATAATATGCTTGATACATAATAATATGTGTTTATCTCCAATTTTGGACTCTTACTCCATTTCCAACACATAAGTATACTTCTATCATAATTAATTTTCTTATATTATTTAACCCATATACATCATCACAAATGTTTGATGCATAACCAGTATCTAATACCCATGAGTCGGAATTATAAAAAATAAAATTCAATTCTTTAGGACCATTTTTTCCCTTAAAAACAAAAACACATCTCAGGTTATAATAAAAATCAGTTACATATCTCAAAATAGAGTAAGAATTTGATGCAATTTTAATCTATAATAAATGATATTTAATGAGTTAATATCATGTTTTAAAAATATTAAATAATTAATTTTATTGAGTATACTCCCACTAAAATTATTTCCTCATACATAATATCTATTAGTGTTAAAAAATCCATAAATCACTATAATTTGAGTTTAATTTGGTGTTCATGTAAAGATATATCTATTTAGGTAAACTATTATGTCAATTGAATCACATATAACTCTTGTATAATTATTTGGACAATAGGTTTCCCACATTTATCTTATAAATCATCTATCTTCTTTTATATTAGTACCTAAATTTTAGGATTATCAAGCTAAGTGGCACCAAAATATCAAAATTAGATATGGTTGCTTAATTTTTAGTGTTCTTTATAACCAACACACATTTTATAAGATGAATCATGGAT
Organism: Viscum album; assembly: GCA_963277665.1. NCBI lineage: Eukaryota > Viridiplantae > Streptophyta > Magnoliopsida > Santalales > Viscaceae > Viscum > Viscum album. Next base: position 1,531,551,464 of record OY728152.1, on the reverse strand, counting down.
ACTTAACTTTTAAGGTCTCCCATATTGAATGGTCAATGTCTTTATGAGTATTTACTTCAGATGGAATCTTATAATTATTTTTTAATGGGTTTTGTAGATATCACAATTTATTTATGTACATTTCATGCATTCCTTATATGTATGCATGATTCTAAGGATTCAATTTACACAACCCTTTCCATTAACCAAATTAACATGTTATAGTCTTGTTAATGTATAATTCTTATACAACTAATGATTTTTATTAAACTTATTCCGTGAAAAATTTAATTATAATATTTAATACATATCCATATGCATCACATGAATAAGATATATAAAACTCTTTCATGTAATGGATTAAAATCATATTAAATCCAACCACACTTTTCTAGAAAAACAAAAATCCTCAATATAATGGAAGTTTAAACCAAAGTCTCACTATCAATAAATCAATAGTTAAGATTCTCCTAATTCCAACTCAATTTTAATCCCAAATATATAAAAACTATCATAATAAATCCCCATTTTTGAATTATAACAAAATTAATCAATAATTTTGGTTGACCTAAATTAAATATATTATTATTCTTAGCATGAAAATCCTTAAATTCATATAATAGTATTTTATAAGAAGAAATATAAAAATTTTAAATCAGATCATTGAAATATTCATAACATAAGTATTAATAGTAAATAGGAAATTAAAATATATGAATGGATATTTTAAATATTAATTAATAATATAAAAATTCACATTATTTAAATATATGATTAATATTAACATTTCATATTTTTCAATATAAAAAATTATATAAGACTTATTTTATTAGTTGTAAACACTTCATAAATAGACCATTTAATTCTCAATTGATTTTTTTATTTATTAAACAAGTTATATAACTAACAACAATTGATCCATATTGTTGCTTAAGATATATGAACAATCCCTTCTATCTCATGTAGTGATATCCTATATTGTTATCTATAATATGCACAATAATTTTTATCACTTATATCGCTAAGTATTTATCACTAGTCATAATATCACCAAATCACATCCTGTGAAACATGTGATATGTGTTGTCACTTATATCATTTTTTCTTTTTCACTTGTCTATATACATATATTTACACCTATGATCACCTTGAAACATGGAATTTTAATTTCATCACACATGTTTATATCCCCTCCTTCCAATTTTGTTACATTTTTATTGTTTTAAAGTGTGTTATTAAGGTGTATGAAAAGAAGTAATATCCTATATCATTTTATATGTTATTGTGATGTCAAGATAACAAGTTCAAGGTTGAAGAATATATGTTTTATTTTTTGTCAGTATATTATAAGTTCAATATATTAGGAATACTTGAATGAGGATATGATAATTATTGAGGTATTGGATGTCAAGATTGATAATAAATCCAAGTTAATTGGGATGACTGTTGAACTAGTGTTAATTTTAAATACATATGTTAATGCAGTTTAAGAACTGACATGATGTTTTTAGTAATTAAGAAGAAGTGAAGGCTATGAAAATATTTATTACATGAGGAATTTATTTGAATACCATGAAAATATATTTTATATGCATGAAATAGAACATGTGTTGAAGACTTATTGTGTTTCCATTCAATTATTTAAATACCATACAAAAATAAATTGGTTTCATGATGAGATGAGATTATTGGAGTTAATTTGAGAATTTATTGTTATTATATTATTTACTTAGAATTTTTCTAAGTGTTTTTTAGTGGTCCTTTATCAAAAAAAATGGTCCAGACCTTAACCATCCAAGGACCCACGTTAACCACTTATGGGATAAAGGTCAACCATGTGGGAGGTAGTTTAACATAGATAGTCATGGATTATAGGTGATTGGGTATGTATAGTTCCCATAGAAAGCACACAGGAGTAGAGGCGGTGCCATCATGTGGGGAAAACTACTAGTGGAGGGTGTCAGTATTGTTTTGTGCCAGTGAAGTCCAGGAGTGGACCATGTTACTTGCATTTGACCACTAAAGGAAATTGTTTTCCTTATTAATTATAGGTAAAATGTGTTGGAGTTTGATGTGGAACCCCCCCCCCATGTGGTTACTTTCCCATATTAAAAAAGGTATGCATATAATTTTGGTAAATAAATTTTGTGAATATAGTTCATATGATTGAGTTGTTGATAGTATTCAAACTTAAGTATCTGAAGCCTTTTATGATATAAGGTTTTGATGTATAGAAACCAAAAATGAACACAGACACCATTCAAGAGCTTCCAAATCTTTATGGTATTTTAGAATTTGGATAAGTATGTATTTTAACATATTTTAAATGGTTTGTGATCCATATAGTATGCAATTGAATGGGGTTTATGGGTTTTGGATAAAAATGTTATGAAATAAATCTAATTTGTGGATAAAACAAGTTATGTAGGCTATAAAATCTTCTATGAAATATTTATAGAAGCTCATGAAATGAAGAAATTTCCTAAGTACAAAAATTTCATTTATCGATGATTCTATGTGGACAACTTATTTATAGTGAATATAGTTTATGAAAGGCCATATAGTATGTGATGGGGATTTTTAGTTTGTGGTTCTTTCATGAATTATAAAACTTCTTTGTGGTGCATTTAGTGGATTTTATGTGAAGGTGGTATGAGAAAAATGTTTTTTCAACAATTCTATGTGGTGAAAATAAAAAAACACAATCTAGTGCATTTTTTATATGAAGGAAAATATATGTTTCTAGTGAGTAGATGTATTTTTTGAGGGTCTAACCAACTAAGGTAGAAGAGTTGGATTTTTGGGGTGTATAACTAGGATCAATTGGAGGATCAACTACAGGGGTGTATAACTATTTTCTGCTAAATACATTGTAATTAATGATTTGATTATAGTGGATAATCCTTGTTGAGTCATATAACCAACATGGAAAATAATATTTATTTACACAAAACATTGTAAATATTGTGTATTTTGATCTATCTTATTATTTATATATATGATGTTAGACTATAAGATATTATTGAGTAGATTGAAAACCTCAACAAGTTCAATAGCTTGAATTAAATAAAAATAATTCATAACAATTAAACCATTGATTCAACCCCCCCCCCCCCCAATGGTTATTATGTATTGGGGATCTATAATTGGAATTATAGAAAATGTTCCCTATAATGATCCAAACTAGATTTTATAAAGTTTTTATTTTAGGAAATGAGTGAGCTACCTTAGATTAATAAAAGGGAATTTACTTTTGTGAATAAAAATTTAGATATTTATGCCAAGGCTTGGAAGAATAAGATGAAAATGCAATAAAGGAAGCTGAAGAAGGATCTTATAGTAAATGGATAGAAACCACTAGCTGAAGGTAATCATAGTGTTATAAGTTGAAATAATTATTTTTATTATGATTCTTCTGATGAATCTTTCCCAATCTGAGATAATGATGTTTCACTTTGTGATCTTCATTATGAACTCAAATAACATCTGAAGAAAGTTCCCAAAGAAGTTTTGAATTTTATTTTTAGAACTATAAAGGTTCATCATGATGAAAAATTATAATTAGAAGAAGATTATAAATCTATGGAAGAGGCATTGACTAAAAATTTTGGAATATGCAACAGTCTCACAAAACAAATCAGATAAAAGGATAAAACAATCTATATTTCGAAATAAATATATGTCAAAGATACTAAATAATTTCAAAGTGATGTTTTTGAGAAATGAAATTTTTATATTTTTTTACAATCTTTCCATGCACTTAAAAATTTTCACAAATTTTATATGGATTTCACATTTTCTCAAATAGAGGTTAAAGAAAACAAGGTAAGGGAGCATAAAAATTATTTACAATAATCAAGGAAAATTCATGAATAAAAAATAAATAAGATGAATGGGATTTGGAAGACATGATGAAATCAGTTGAGGGTGAGAATAACTCCCTCAACATAAAGTGTTCAGATCTTGATGTGATATTGAAGAATCAGAAATCACCAAAAGCTGGAACTTCCCATATTACTAGAAAAGATATATTACCACACAATTTTTCATTGGGAGTCGTGACTATAAGAAGATAATGATATCATTATATAACTAAATTAAAATATCATCTAAGAAGAAGGTATCCTATAACCAATATACTTTATTGTGTATTAATGTGTTTTCAATTACTTGTATGGGTTTTAAACCAAATTCTAAGAAATTATGGATAGTGAAAAATACTGATAAACCCAACACATCAAAGGTGGATAAGAAAAGATGTATGAAGAGTTTTTCAAATAAGTGTCTAAAATAGTTTTGGTTATAATCAAAAATATCAAGGTTTATAAACTATTAAATATGGATAGACTAGACCAGAAAATAACAAAAGAATATTCTTAGGCTATTTTTGGTGTTACTAGAAGTTTAGGTATAAGGCATTGGAATATTGGCATAAGATGAAGATTCATGAAAATAATAGAAGGCCTACATTTAAGGGGATTAAAGTTGATTAAAAGATAAGAATTTTTATAACACACTGATATTTTATGAAATATTTTTTCTCTTTGATAAATTTACTTTCTTTTATAGCTTGCAGAATACGCAACATCGAGTTTTAACAAACCACAATATAGCATTTATATTACAATTTAACATGGTTTTTATGACCAAGTCATTAAACTTATTAGTATGAGTAGGAATAAAAAAATTATAAATATTAATTTTAATGGTTTTAAATAAATGAAACATATTGATAAGAAAGTACTTAATTTTTGGTAAAGTATTTTTTTGTTTCAAAAAATTTATTTTCTTAAAAAATTCTTTTATTTATTTTTGTGAACAAATAATAAAAGTAATTTTTGAAAATTTTATAGAATTTATTGGAAAAAATTAAATTAATTTTTTAAATAAAAATTTCAAAATTATCTTGGGGTGAATTTTTGTGATTTTTTTTAAAAGAATAAGTTTTCAATTAATAGTGAAAAATTCTATTTTTTTTAAATGACCATTTAGTTTAAAGAATTTATAAGGTTAATTTTTTTTTAAATGGTTTTAAAACTAAAATTAGTTCAATTATGTTATAATTAAATCAATATAGGTCATTTTAATTAATTTTATATTTAATTTTTATATAAAACGTTTTTAAACATTTTAAACTTTTATCATTGGAAAACGGTTTTTCAATAGCGTCTGTGGGCTTAATTTTAAATTAAATTCTTCAAATTATATGAATTTAATTTGGAAAAATTTATTAAAATTTATTAATTATTATAATTAATAATACATAATAAGTTAAACTTAATTTTTTATCATAATGAGTAGTGAAACTGTAAAAATTAATTATCACGATTAAGGTTAAAACCGGTTTACCGGGGGTTAAACATAAATGATATGGTATAAAATGACCTATAAACTTTTCTAAAAAACATTTTATGGACATATTTAGACCTTATAACCTATAATGTTCATGAAGTATCCATTTTTTATCCTTTTTTAATATGAAAAATGTGGGTTCACTTTATTCTTTTCAAAAATTCCATGTGTGTCTTTTCCCCCAATTATAAAAGGCCACCTCCTCTCCTCTCTTCTTAACATATCCAAAAAAAATTGTTTCATCCAATACCTATCAAATTATATTCCTTAATTATCACCTATAATCCTATACTCCTTATTTTTATTATTATACCCTTCTAATAAGGCTTTAGGTATAAACCTAAAGATTCTCTCTGAAGAATAGGTAAAATTCTCCAACATGTGTTTTTTTTCCTCCTCCAACTCCTTAAAATATTATCAAAACATGATAACATAATATCCTCAATATATTCCATATAATTACATTTTACTAAGTTAATGTAATTTACTACATCTTTATCCTCTTCCATCAAATGGGAATTTAACTTTCGATCGCATGTATGGCGGACTACCGTCTCGCAAACGAATGTTATTTGTTTTCCATCACCACCTATCACAGCTTGATATAATGATGGATTTACTATTTATTTATGATATTTATAATATTATTAATAATGATATCACATATTCCTTCTTAATTTCTATTCTGTGGGGATATGATTATGTCGCTCATGTGTACTACGGACTACCACCTCACAAAGCGATATGATTCATTTTTCACTAACACTTTACATAAAAGGTAATAAGGTTAAATTTAATTAATATATTTGATATATATGAAATAATAATGACTATTTAAAAGTGATAAATTATTTTTATTTATTTATTTTGATCCATTGATAAAATAGAAACAATGTTCATGTGTAAGTACGCATTACCATCTCCATGAACGGTGTAACTAATTTTCTATATATAACTTTAATGGATTAATATAAATAAATATATATTAATATTTATGATATTTATATCATGATTAATTTTCTGGATATTATGGAACCATTATCAAAGTAAAGGGATCAAAAATACCAAACCAAAACATACACAAAAAGAAAAACAGCTATTACCCAAAATGTGATTTTAACAAATAATTATTGATAAACAGGTAATAAAAAGTCATAAGTAAATCATATATGATATGATAAATATGAGTATTGTTTTTAATATATATATATATATACATACATATATATATATATATAATAAACTGATATTTATTATATAGTATGTTCTAATGTGTATGAAGTAAGTTGAGACTTAAGGTACGAGATTTTTTATCTCAATTTTCCTTCTTTGAGACATATTTTATGTTAAGAATATATCTTATTTTATGAGGTGTGTATATATCCCCTTTGACATGTAATAATATTTATTATATAGTATGTTCTAATGTGCACCACTACTCTCTTCAGCTTCAACTCACCAACCTATAAAGAAAAAAATACAGAGTGAGGAATTACATTTGTGGAAACTCCTAAATAACAAAGAGCATCAAAAAAGTGAAACTCCCCTATGGTGCATGGGATGGTAAATGTTCCTAGATCCTTTCACTTTGTTGGAATTTCTATATTTGGGTTAATTAGTGCTGACACATTCCTTCCAAGATTTATCCTCTCATTTCCCTTGATCCCTCTTCGATTGGTACAAAGTTATTTTAAGAATTTAGCATACCTTGGGATTTTCTTAATGGCTTCAAGTAGAGGGATGTTGATCTCCACACGCTTAAATGCATCCAAAACATCTTTTTTCATTGTCTCTTCTTCCATATTCTTGGTTTGTACAACCCTATTTGGAAATGGAAGGGGTTTAGGAGGAACATCATCAATCTTTTTCTTACCTTTATCTTTCTCCTTGGATTGCTCATCAGTTGGTATGGAATGGGGATTCTCTGAAGTTGAGGTGAATCCCGGGGGAATGATAGGTGCAGATGTATCATTGTTTTCTTCCCACTTCTCAATGTGATGGAACTAACATTGCCCTTGGTATTTGGAGTAGGTTGGGAAGGTATATTTCCATAATTCTTACTTACTAGTTCATAGAGGGCGGTGTCAATCTGGCTCATTTGTGTCTTCAACTCCCTCAGCTTCAAACCTTGACTCTCTAGCTCAATCTATTGATTAAGAACAATTTAATTCAAGATATAATTAGTGTTATAATATACCTTGTGTGGGGTATTCCCTTGTTGCTAGCTTGTTGATTATTGGGCTTCAAATCTTCTTTGAGGTTGTTGGAAACCCTGCTGGTAAGGTGGAGATGGCTGGAAGTTTTGTTGAAAAGGGGGCATTTGTTATTGTCCAAAGACATACCTAATGTTTGATTGATTCTTCCACACTTGTTTTTATATTGGATAAAAGTAATCAATCTTATTTTAGGGATATGTTTGTTGTTGCTTCTGAAATAGTCTCCTAGAAAACATTGTTGCACAATCTTCTTTTTCTTGCTGTTGGGGGAAATAGTCAGTTGGGTGGATTGTCTCGGTGAAAATGTCACAAGGCCTTGAAGGAGGGGTGTGGATGTCTTTTGAGCCAAAGAAATTTGTCTCAACATATTTATAAATTCTTACAACTTTGTATCAATCAAATGACTTTCAAGAGAAGATGAAGTTACGTGATGTACTCCCCTAACATTTGGTGTACCTTGATTGGAAAATTGTTGAGAGTTTTTGGACATCTTGTCAATCAATGCATGTGCAGCTACTGGTATCTTGTCCACGAATGCTCCTCTAGCCGCGACATCCACCATTCTTCTCTCCATAGGTGTGAGTCCTTCATATAAGTACTGGATGAGTATTTTCTCACTGATTTGGTGATGTGGACAGCTTTCACACAACTTCTTGAATCGCTCCCAGTACTCATACATTGAATCCCCTTGGGATTTCTTGATCTATGAGATCTCTTTAAAAATTAAAGTCTCCCTTGATTCTAGAAAAAATATTTCCAATAAAATACGTTTCAAATTGTTCCAATATGTTACATCTTCTGGTTGTAAATAATACATCCAATCCTTAGCAGTTCCATCAAGTGAGAATGGGGATACTCTAAGTTTATTTGATCTTCAGAGACATTTATTGGTTTATGGGTTTATAAAACCACATTAAATTCTTTTAAATGTTTTTTTGGATCCTCAACAGATAAGCAATGAAACTTTGGAATAAGATAAATTAACCCATATTTCAGTTCAAATCCCAATTCAAGATTTGGGTATGCAATACAATTTGGTTGATAGTTAATATCAGGTGCATCCAATTCTTGAATGGTTTTATTAAGTTCATTTACATTATTTTCATCCAATATTTCTTGTTTTATGTTTTATTTATAAGTGTTTAAAATTTCAATGTTCTTGGAATGGAGGAATTCTCCAACTGGTTTAACGTTGAAACTTCGAGTAGACTGAGAAAGTCTGATTCGATCCCTAAGGTAGTGTTCAATCTCAGGGTCAATATATAAGAGATCCTAAGGATTAGTTCATGTCATAAATCAATGAAATATTAAAAATAAATGAATAAAAGTGGACCATAATAAAAAGAAAAAAAGTTTCAATTGGTCTGATAAAAATAAAAGAAGATAGTAAAAGAAAAAAACTTGAGAAAGGGGAAAGAAGAAATAAAGAGGAGAAGAAAAGAATTAAATGAAACATAAAATAAATAACTATAATTGGTTGAATGAATTACTTGCCTCCCCATAAATGGTTCCAATTTTAATGGTTCTATCATGGGTGCTTTCAAATGATATGTGATTGTTGAGTACTTAGATGCAGCATAGTCGCTAACCAAGGTCGTCTCTCAAAGGAGGAAGTAAATTTAACAACATATTAAAGGTATTTCAAAAATAAAATAAAATTAAATAAGAACATTAATTAAAGTTTTGGGGGTTTTTTATCATTTATAAATCTATAAGAAGTTTTCTGGAAGAATATTGTGTTTTTTTTATTTTTGAAATAAAGTTTGATTAAAATGGCACAATAAGAAAATGTTTTTTTAGAAAATATTTAAATGGTGTGATTGATCTAACTCTAAATATTCATTAAATTATTTATCATTATCATTTAAATTAACATAAACTTAATTATAATCCCATAATTTTTTAACCCTCGAACCCTACAGGAGTTAACATAACAACAAAGATTAAATTACATAAACCCTAGGCTAGCTTCGGAATATGCAATCACAGAACCCTGCTTTGATTGATGTTATTAGGTTAGCTTATGGTCAGCGGTTAATTAGAGAACATATACACTCTATAAATGAGGATTAATTGATTTAAGGGATTATATTTTAACTCTACAAATTTGTCCCTTATGGTCTTGTATTACCAATTAAGATCGCACCCTCACAATTTACACAAATCTCGACCTCACATGTTTTTGTGTATATTGATCAATTTCTTGCTTAGTTTCATCAAAATTGAAAACTCAATTAATATATCATATTAAGTGAATTATATTATCTCATTTATTCAAAATAAATTAATGAATAAAGTAATATATTGATCAGTTACTAAAAAAACTACTCTTTTATGGGCGGTGTAGTCATTGTAGAAAGGTTTTGCATGTGAAAAGGTTTAGAAAGGGTAGAACCCAATATCATTTCTAATCTTGATTATATACCAATTATTCAAATTAATATAAGAATGAATTTTAACCAAACTGAAGAAAATATAAGAAATAAAAGAATAAAAAATAAGTTTATTATGCAAATGAAAACACTAAAACATGAAAAAAAAAGGCTTCGATGAGGGGATCCTTACTTCAATAGCTACCCCTATTAAAATGGTTGGATAATTTGAGTGAAAAAATTTATCCTCTGCATTAAATCTCGTAATTCACGTCCCAACCCATCCAAATGAGAAAAAAAATTATAGAGTGGAGGGGGGTTAGGTTTAAAGAGGTTTCAAGTGTGAATGGGGAAATTTGGCCAAATAAATTAATCCAAGATGCACCGCTTGTTTGACCACCAAAATGCGAAAATAAGATGCTCTTACAAAATGATGATTTGTGAGAAAATGGTTTTTAGATATCATCTCAAAATTTGGTCAAAATACATGCACATATGTATAATTTTAGTACCAAATACAGAACCAATATCCAATCTAGTGGGTCCATCCCATCTTTGACTTCATGGCCCTTTTAGTCCAACCAAATGAAAGATTCAGTTCCAATGTCTGGAAAAAAAGTTATATCCTATTAATTCATGAACACATTTACAAAATTTTATGTTCAAAAAATAAAGATAAAAATATTTATCTCTGAAATACCTCAGTGTACTATAAAGGGTAAAACTGGAATTTACATCAAATTTTCAAATGAATGATCTAATCCCAAATATTTTGTAAATAAAAATACTTAACACAATGTGAGAAAATTTTATCATTTATTATCAATAAAATAATAAATAAAAATGTGTTTTATCAATGGTAAAATTTAATGTTGTTGAGAGGGTTGGCCCCATGTCTTAATGATTATATATTCTTTATAGTCAATATTTTAGCTTCGAAGATACCAACTTGATCATTCTCATGTAATCATAATTAATAACATTGAGCTAGAGATTGATTATTTGTTTTAGGAATGACCAATTTTTATAGTGGACCATAATAAAAATACTTTACATATGAAGATGATACCCTTGTTATGCATGAAGTGGAAGCACAAGCATATCCATGAGGAGACTTGATAGTGGGAGGATGGTATGTTAGCTCAATGGTTGAAGTTTTTTATCAGTAATGCTAGATGATGCATCATAAGGATTATTTATTATAGTATGTGGAATTTGTAACACACCCACCTATTTACTAGGAATGAATTATTTTAAATTATTTCCAAACCATGAGTATTTTTATAGTTGTTAGCTATTGGAGGTCTTGGTAGAGGCTAGGAGTTGGTAATTGTTGTTTTCACCCTTATTTTGGGCTAAAATTATAATACAGGTCAAGGGTCACACCAAAAATTTGTACATTATAGTTTGATTATGGTTGTGAAATTTTAATTTTTTGGAGCCATGGGAGATCACTCCACAATAGAGTATGTTGTGTTGTGAAGAGTTGGATCACACCTTGGGTAGTGGCTATGATTTTCTGGTGTTTCTATAAGTGAGTGAATTGTGTCGTGAGAATAGGGGGTCATGTGGTAACGTAACCCTGGGCTGGTGTAGTTGGGTTTCATGATTCTACCCTAAGTAGGTCCATTTTTATATGACCAATAAGGCAATACTGCAATGTGACCCCATGTAGGGGCATTACATCATGAACCATGTAGTTATGCCTCAACCCACCTCATGTGTGCTTTTTTTATAATTTAAATTAAATGCTTTAAAATTGAAAAAATTAAATGAGGGATCCTCATTTCCCCTTATAGAATCCACACAAATCCCTTAAGCTCTCCCTTATTTCACTTCCTCCTCCAGAAATATTTTCCTCATTTGAGATTCAATTAAAATTTTGTATGTCCCAATATATCTATTAATGTAAGGCTGATACTCATCTTCCATATTTTCTCTATTTTTTCTAATGTTTCAATAATTACTATAGGATATACCCTAATTTAAGGGTTTTATATATTATGGGGAAACCTTCAATTAGGGATGATTTATTCAATGATTCTCAACGAGTGGGATCCTAGTGTATCAAGGTAGTTGTTCCATAACTTGCATAATGGTTTATACATCTTTTTCATGTGATATGTGATATATTATTGTTTTGACTCTGAGCTCTTGACTTGAAACTTATCTGAATGGTTTTCCTTGGCCCCAAATGAGTAAGGTAAGGTTATCTAAGGACATAAGGGACCCTATGAGCATAGTTCTTTGATTACATGGTCATCAATGACCATGGGCTTGAGATAAGTGTGTTGAATCATATACTCAGAACCCATTGGGGAATCCCAGGAGTTGTGATATATAATTATGGACCCTGTTAGGAGAATTTTATCCTCCTTTGACATAATATATTTGGTCATACACTAGGAGATAGATGGTTATTGGCTCATAGTGAGTATGAGATGTTGTTTTGTAGCCACTTTTGGATTTATTTCTATATATAATGGGATTAAAACTTACTCATTTAAACCATTTGGATCTAAGGATGGTTATGTAACGTCCTGGATCCGAATTCCACCCAAAGGTTCCCCATACCCAGTTGACCACATGGACTAAAGTGCATTTCCCCAAATTCCAAAGGAATATGACTAGCAGCGAGGGCCTAGGTGTGATAGTGGGGAAAAAATACCCTCATTAACATAATATAACACAACAGAATACAATAATATAACAATAGAGGAAGAAGAAATACCATACATTAGAAGTAAACAACGAAATACTAATAATATAAATAACCAGATGTCATATCATACAAATATGATGTTGCATGTTACATGTTCTACGAAAATAGCTAAAATTGGATACACTACATTAATAAAAAATATATAATTACCAAAAATAAGAAAAAAGTAACAAAAGAAACTTAGAAGAATCATAAGCCTTGGCTTGGTCCCATTCTCTCTTGCTCCTAAACAGCAATCAAGTACCTATAGAATGGTTCTTACCCTTATAAAAACCTTCAATAACATAATCTATTTGGGCCCAAAAACATGACCCAAATAGGGAGTGGGACTAAATCCTAGTAGGCAACCACCCAAGGTCTATTCCAATCTATCAGTGAATATATATAATAGGCGATGTGCAATAGGGAAAGCATTAAACTAGGAAGTACACTAAAGTAAACATTCCTACAAGTAGTGATTTTAATTTACATTCATTTTATTTTCATTAGTAATTCAATTACCTTGAATTATATAAGTCTCAAGATCTATCCTAGGCCCGACGATCCCTATACAAAAGTAATCACATTATCTGTCTCAAAAGGCCACAAAAGAAAGTATAAGTGAAGACTAAATCCAAGCTTATGCTTTTCTTGGAAAATGCAACATAATTCATTCCATTTGATATTCAAATTATAAGAAAATGTCAAACCATGACATATAAATAGATTCCAATAGATCCCATCCTTAGAATACCTCATTGGATTCAAGGTTCTCTCGGCATTTATATAAATTTTCCATGAGACCAACCACTAAATATGTGGCTCGCTCATGACTTAACATGATAATAAACTATTTGAGTTCATCCATGGTCTTTTAACCATGGCCATGGCTCGCCCAAGGTATAAGGTGAAATAGTCATATGAGCCTGATATTACCCTTTAACCTGAGGCTATGGCTCGCCCATTGTTATTTACCCCTCTATCATTTCACATAAGAAGGAACACATGTAAATTAAACTATTACATGGATTTTGCATTTATAAAGTCATGTGGGAATATATCATATATCAATAAACACTTATAAATTAAACTATTAAATGGTTTATCATTAATAAAATCATAATGTAGTTTCACATAACAATCCTATCATGTAATTCAAACCATTATAAGGCCTTAACATAACCAAACTCACATGGGCAGGTTTATAAATGGCGTAAAACATTCCAAGAATGTTGAAACAAGCATAATAATAACATGGGGAAAAGCGTAAAATCACTAATAAAAAAATCTTAGTCAAAACAATTACAATTTAAAAAAGTTGAAATTCCATTTAATAACCAAAACCATTTTCAAAAACCCAAGAAGGAAAAAAAGGCATGCCTCCTGGGAAACCTAGGAAAAAAAGCCATAAACAGTCATCAAAGAGAAACACACCCATAGGGTGGCCCTAGTTCAAGGTAAAAAACCAAATTCATGAATGATACTACATTTTCAATTACTAAAACATCAATAGAAAATAACATAGGTCAATTATCAACTAATGTGACACCCTCAAATAGGTGTGTGGCACTCCAGTATATATAAATAGCTTGACAATTAGTGAAAGGCATGAGACCACCTACCTCATGGTAGTATGACTCACCTCATCCAGTGTCAGCCTCTAATTTGACCTAGAACAAAGTAGATATACAAAATGAGCATAAAATATCAATCCTTGATAACTAGTTCAAGATAAGAAATCATGAAGAATGACTCAAGATGAATCGAGAGCTCACCGAGGGGATTCCAGTGCATCTAATGATATTCGAATCAGAAATCGAACGATGAAACTATAGGCCACCCTATCCTCAGATTTCTTGGGTGCATTGTTCATCAAACGATGGGGTGAGTTTCTATCCATCTAAGAAAAATGAAGACACTTCCTGATTTTTAACTCAAAAAAATGTACACGGTGTGTACTTGAAACTACATGCCATGTAGTGCTTGTTTCTGTATGGTTCCTAGACAGACCACTACATGGAATGTATAGGTATTATATGGTGTGTAACTCCAATTACACAGTGTTCACCTAGGTTATATAGCGTTTGACCCTATTTTTCCTCCATTTACTCAAGAACAACCTAAAAAGGGAAGATTCGTACCTCAAAGGAAGAACCAAGTTCTTACAAACTTCCCCCCTAAAATCAATTCTCCCTTGAATTTCCCTTCCAAGGGTGGTAATGAAACATCTGATAACTACTTTGGATACTGTGATCGTACCTCATCTCCCCACTCCTAGGTCTCATTTTCTACTCATTCATGCTTCCATAGCACCCGTACTAAAGGAACAGACCATCCATGGAGAACCTTCATGTTATAATCCACAATTTTTATAGAATGCTCCTCAAAGGATGAATCTACCTGTAACTCAACCTCTTCAGATTGAAAAGTGAGAGATGGGTCTTAATAGTAACATCACAACTGAGAAATGTGAAATACGTCATTCAAATCTCTATACCTATGGGGTAACTTCAACTGATAGGAAACCACCCAACTCTCTCCAAAATCTCAAATGGGTTGACATATCTCAGAGAAATCTTACCCTGTCTCCTGATCCTCTTGTGTTCCAACCTCAGAGAAACACATAGGAAAAATAAATCCCCAACATTGAACTCAAGAGTTATTCTATGGTGATTGACATAATATTTCTTAACGAGACTATATAGTTATCCGCTTTTGAATCACCTAAACTTGTTCAGTGGTCTCATGGACAAGACAAGGTCCAATCATAGCTACCTATCTTGGCTTCATCCAACATAAGGGTGATCAGCATGGCCTACCATACAAATCCTCATATTTCACCATCTGATGAGTAGCCTAAAAGATATTATTATAGGTGAACTCAACCAAGGGTATGTGTTTCTCCCAAGAACCCCGAAAATCTATGATTCATGCTCGAAGCATTTCCTCCAGCACCTAAATCGTGCACTCTAACTGTTCATCTGTCTAGGGGTGGTAAGTTGTATTCAAAAGCACCTATGTACCCAGTTCCCTCTTTAGAAATTTCCAAAAACGATAAGTAAACCTAGCATCCCTTTCTAAAAAGATATAATGCAGAACCCTGTGTAGTCGTACAATCTCATGAATGCACAACCTTCTAGGCTCATCAACATTAAAGGTTTCCTTGATCGGTAGGAAGAGTGAAACCTTCATGAGCATGTTAAGAACAATGAAAACATAATTGTTACCACAACACATCTTCCATTAGAAAACTCCTCCAAGCACACCCCTAAGCATTCTAGTGATTCTACCAATGTGATATTCCTTTAACTAGGTGAACCCGAACATAATTGAGGTCTTATCAGCAGACTCATAATAAAGAATGTTAGAACCCTGATCGGCCTCATAAAAACTGATCACACAATATTTTATTGAAAGACAATGATGAATTTCACATCACACCCACCTTAAACTGGAGAAGTGTTCAAACTGGTTCACTCGAACTATACATGAGGAACAATAAGGATAACAAGTTAAACTATCACTCGATGACTTATCTCCATAATGCCTGGATTAGGAAGCTGGTGTGTTGAATTAAAAACGCAATGCCTTATCCCAAGGAACCATGTGTCCACAATGAACCCATTCACCGAAGACCATACTTGTCTCTTAGTGATTCTCCTTTGTGAAACCATACACTTATCATTAAAAATGGTCATTCCAAAACATGAGTAAAGATGAAAACCATATCCATCCCACTAGAATCATTAACCCCTTTCAAAGAATCACATATAAGCCCAACTATAAGTCCAAGACAACCTCATATTCATCAACTCTAAGTCCAAGGAAATCACGCTATAGTTGAAAGGCTTTCAACTAACCCAAATCCTTTGACATCATCCCACGCATCATGTACACAACACCGAAAAAATATTATAAACTAACCCAAAGGATTTCAAATGTAGCGTGACATATAATTTATTCCCTCTTAGTGAATCTAGGATGATGTCAATATAGGGTACATTCTTTTCTCTTAAGAAATTGAACACTAAGAGGGTTTCAAGGATCACTAGAAAAGGAGAGTCAAACCACTACTAGTTAACCTCCCGAAATAAACATGGCTTCACTTTCTGGCGCATCGTCATTTAACTGACCATGATGCCTTTATCCCAAGGCATTTCCATTATAGTTCACACTTAACCACCGAGGTCCATTCATGATCATCAATGCCTCACAAGGACTACACACACAACCAAAATGCAACAACATCATGTTGTTAATCAAACATCAACAAAAAACAAGACTCAAAAGTCTCAAAGTCATTCAAGTATAATTGAACATTTTTGAATGGTTCGGGATTATGATCCTTATACATGGAAGGACAAATTTAAACAGAACCAATGTGAATCTCCCTACCTAAGAGTTTCCTAGATGTTAAGAAGAAGGAATATCCACTCTCAAATGCACTAGTTCAGAACTAACTTAAATCAATGAGGGTCGTTCCAAGAACCATGATCATCACGTCCTATCACTTGGCATGAATGCTGAAAATAAACCGAACAGTGTGTCAAAACACTTGTGTCTCAGAAATTCCTCTGGAGTAGTGGGACAAACTTGGTTCCATAAATCTCTGGTTACTATACACTGGAGATAACCCAAGAACATTCCCAATAGCTCAATGCTCAATGATTTAACCAACTCAACGACTCATTTTAATATTTAAAACTAAACATATACGATATATGTCAACATATACTACCTTGATTTTACAAGAGAAAACTGAAAATTATGGGTACTATTCATAGTATATGCACCATATTCACCCTATTACCAGATAGCTCACATAGGAACTAGCTCAAAATATCATCATCTACACCACAATTTACATGGATTACGATATACTAAGTTTCCCATCATTTAAGAAAAGAGAGGTTCACACAACCTCCTAAGCAACTCACCATGCTTGAAGCATGTCTAACCTGTTAAACAAAGCATTCCTCAATGCTCATTCCCACATTAAGCATCAAGATACATTAAAGCTCACAGCTCAAAAATGAAGATATCAAAACAGGACAGGCCAACACCTTCCTCTAAACACTCACCCCTCTGCCTACCCCATGGGTCAGGTGTAGGTTTCAAATAATGAGGGATATTACCAAAATCCCACAAAGAATGCAGGGTTTTGTCAAGTCAAACACTGAGAGAAATACTACTTGGGATCCTATAGTTAAACACAAGTAAAGGCATCCTACATGGGATACTTAGCTTAAAAGGTAAGGGAGGAATATTACATGGGATCCTCGAATGATAAACAACATAGGAATCCTATAATAGGGATCCTCTCAAACGGTACACAAGAGAGGGATCCTACAAGGGACTTACTATATCAGCATGTAATAGAAGGAATCCCTCAGGGAATCCTTAAAATAAATAGGTCACATGGCCTCATAGGCCATAAGGGTATGTATCACATGGGAATATCCTCGAAGCATTAGTCACGAGAGATAGCTCACAACTCATCTTAGATCAAAGGTCTCAACTTTGTTGGTCTGAACACCCAAACAATCATCCACGCCAAGTCTCACTCTTATGTGACAACTAAAAATGGTAATTGGAGGAAGAACCTATCTAATTAGATAATACCCCCAAATACACATTAAGAGTCATCAGAATGCTCTATGGGTTTCACCATCACGATATATTTAGAAAACTACTCACAAAGGACTAATCTCAGGTCCAAAACCAACAAAGGGGAATGACATAGAAAAAAACCCTAAAGGGTACCAAAAGAGGAATACACAGTGTGTACCCTTAAGCTCTCACACGGTCATGTACCACCACTAGCCTGAGCATGTAAACACCCCAGGTACACATCGTGCAATTAGGATACACAGTGTGTACAAAAGTCTCCCCTCCAGGCCATGTACTTTTACATGATCAAAGAAACATGGGGTCTGCCTATGTAAAAGTAAATGGTATGTACCTAAAGTACACGGAATGCACATTGAAAACCCATCAATCCTTATTCTATCTCACACAACCAGACACACAACCACAATCCACATGGCTTTTACTCATAGTACATAGTTTGTAATAAAGAAAATCATCTCTTCCTAAACATAATAACACGGAGAGTGTGTTCATAGAACCACACTCCGTGTTGTTTGGGTTTCTGGGCAGTAAACCAATGAAACTTCTCTGGAACAACCATTTTTTTAAAGTAAAACAATGGTATGAAAAATTCCGATCTGTGGGGGGCTATACTCCCCGCGAATAAAAGTTTGGTATCCACATATAGCAACATTATAGAGTGATTCAATACAAGGCTGAAACATGGTCCATGGAATTCTGGTCCAAGAGGGCCCATAAACCTCAAGGAACAAAGTTTGGATTCCATTCATATCAAACCATAACATGTACCAATACACTTATCACAATAGAAGGCATATCTATCACAGTACTTATCACAACAACTTGCATATCTAGCATGACATATATCACAATAGCATGCAATCACTAATTCTCTCTAAATGGAATGACAAGAATGCATGGCATGTGATTTCTAAAAAGTTATTATATGAGGCATGATATGTAATACCCTAATCTCATCAAGTTTCAACAAAAATAGAACCAAAATAATATCAATAATACAAGAAAAATACAAGTGTGTCACCTAATGGTGAAATCGAATCAACTGTAATAGCTAAAAACCCAAAATTCAATATATAATTTGAGGTAATTTGGATTTTCCCTATATACAAGGTAGATACTCCCAGGAACATCTAATTACAAAATCCCATGTCCTTCCTATCCCTGTATAATGTTGTGAAATTCTAATAAAAATCATAAAAAACTCCTCTGATACCACTTTGTAACGTCCCGTATCTGGATTCCACCCAAAGGTTCCCCATACCCGGTTGGCCTCATGGCCTCAAGCACATTTCCCCAAAAACCACAGGCTTCTAACTAGAAGTGAGGGCCTAGGTGTGATAGTGGGGAAACTATGCCCTCATTGGAAGAGTATAAAATAGTGTAATATAATAATATAATAATAGCATAAGTAGTAATACTATACAATAGAATTAAACAAGGGAAGACTGATAATATAATTAACTAGATGTCATAGCATGCAAATATGATGTTGCAAGTTACATGTTCTAATAAAACATCCAAAATAGGTTACATTGTAGTAATAAAAAATATAAGTACCAACTGTGCAAAAAAGGAACAAAAGAAACTCAAAAGCATCACAACCCTCAGCTTGGTCCCATGCTCTCCTGCTCCTAAACAACAATCAAGTACTTGTAGAAGGGGTTTTTACACTTATCAACACATGCAACAACATAATCTTTTTGGACCAAAATACATGACCCAAATAGGGTGTGAGACTAAATCTCAGTAGGCAACGACCCAAGATTTGTGCCAATCTATCAGTGAATATATATAACATGCAGTGTGCAATAGGGAAAGCAGTTAACTGGGAAGTAATCAAAAGTAAACAGTCCTACAAGTACTGGTTTCCATTTACATTCATTTTATGTTCATTATCAATTCAATTAACTATAATTATATATGTCTTGAGATCCATCCTAGGAACGACGATCCTCATACAAAAGTAATCACAATAGATGTCTCAAAAGACCACTTAAGAAAGTATAAGTAAAGACTGAATCCAATGTTGTGATTCATCTCAGAAAATACATCATAAGTTCTTCCATTATATATTCAAATTATAAGAAAATTTCAAATCATGACATATAAATAGTCTCCAATATATCCCATCCTTGGAATCCCTCATTATATTCAAGGTTCGCTTGGTATTTATATAATGTTTCCATAAGCCTGACCACTACATCCATGGATCTATCATGACTTAACAAGATAATACCCTCTTTAATTCTATCCATGGTCTTTTAACTAAGCCCACGGTTCACCCAAGTTATAAGGTAAAATTGTCATACAAGACTGACCTTTTCTTTTCACCTGAGGCTATGGCTTGCCCATTTCTATTTACCCCTCTATCATTTCACATAAGAAGGAACACATGTAAATTAAAATATTACATGGCTTTAGCATTTATACACTCACGTGGGAATATATGATATATAAAGAAACACATGTAAATTAAAAAATTACATGATTCAACATTATTCAAATCATGAGGTTGTTTCATATAAAAATCCTATCATGTAATTTAAACCATTAAAAAGCATTAACATAACCAAACTCATATGGGTAGGTTCGCAAATGGATTAAAACATTCCAAGCATGCTTAAACAAGCATCAGCATAACTTGGGGAAAAGGGGAAAATCACTAATCCCAAAACCTTAGTCAAAACAAATACAATTTAACATAATTGAAATTCCATTTAATAACCAAAACCATTTCCAACAACCCAAGAAAGGAAAACAAGGCATTCATCATCGGAAACCTAGGCCAAACAACCATAGACAGACATCAAAGGGAAATTCACCCATGGGGTGGACCTAATTCAAGTTAAATATCTCATTAATGAATGAGAACACATTTTAAATTATCTAAACATAAATAGGCAATAACATAGGACAATTATCAATTAAGGGGACAACCTTAAATGGGTGCATGACACTTCAACATATATAAACAGCTTGAAAATTAGTGAAAGGCATAAGACTGCCTACCTCATGGTAGTACGACTCTTTTGATCCATCATCGGCTTCTAATTCAACCTAGAATGGTTTCGATCTAAAAAAAATCATAAATGATAAATCCTTGATAATTAGGTCAAGATAAGAAATCATGAATAATGAATCAAGAAGAATCGAGATCTCTCTGAGGGGATTACAATGCATTTGACAGTGTCTGAATTAGAGATCAGACGACGAAACGGGAGGCCACCCTATCCTCGGATTTCCTGGGTACGTTGTTTTTCAAATGAAGTGTTGAATTTCTCTTTATCTAACCAAAACTATGTTACCACCTAATTTAACACACAAAAAATTGAAAAGTACGTGGCGTATACTTGAAACTAGACGATGTGTAGTGCATGCTTCCATACAGTTCCTGGCCAGACCACTATGTGGTGTATATTAGGATTATATGGCGTGTAACCCCAATTACATGGTGTGAACCTGGGATACAAGACATTTAACATTCTTTTTACTCTACTTACTTAAGAAAAACATAAAAATGGAATATTCGTACCTCAAAGGATGAATCGGGTTCTTACAGTTTAGACGATAGGTTTAAATTATAAAAATGGGTTGGTATATGAGAAATGGACTAGTATATAGAGGTATACATTTTATGATCATCCTAAAATGCTAAATTATACCTCATGATTTTATAAACATTAAAGGGTTGATATGGGGGGTAATAAACCTATAGGTTGATATTGATATAGACTTGGTCCACCTTTCCAATGGTCTTCTTACTATTATAATATTGATTAAGTTGTTTCTAATTAGGATCATTATAGAATTAGGTTCACATTTCCCCATAATATTTGTACTAATATGAGTCAGAATAATTACACAAGAGGGATGAGAAAATTATAGAACTAGGCCACTTTCCCCACTGGTCATATTACTAACCTGGTTAGAGGTCGATATTCCTATTAAGTGATACCTTATAGATAGGGTCCACTCTTCCCTTTTGTCTTGATATTTATATACATGGGTTGAGATGCCTATGGGGTGAGATAGAATAGATAGGGTATACTTTTCCCATTTATCTTTATATTTATATGAGTGATCAGGATACCGTGGGTTGAGATCATTATAACTATGGGATACTTTCCCATTAGTCTTATATAGTTTTAATCTTATACCAATATACCTGAGAGCTAGGATTATATAGGTGGGGAATTATTTCCCCCTTGACCTTATGTCACTCTATCATGGTCAAGATGCCTATGAGTTAGGACCAATATGGATATAGGGAAATATATCCCATTTTATTGACATCATTATGAGCTATGGTTGAGTTGTCTAAGCACTCATTATGACATGGGTATGGGGCCTCCTATCCCAATATTTTTACATTGTTATAAATGGTAATCTAGATGCTTTATGGGATTATATCATGAAAATCATTGGAATATATTACCCCATTGGCCTTATGGTTTATTGAGATAAGTTCAGAGACACCCTATAACTTATGAAACAGGTATGGTCACACCTTAGGTGGATAGTTGATCACTCAAGGGTGTGACTATTTTTTATTATTATTCAGGAATATCACTTTTTTCATACACCTATATATAATGGATTGTTTAGGGACACCATTGATGGTGGCATATTGAGTCTTATCCATACCTTGATCAAATTCCTTAGTACCTGAGAATACTTCATGTTTCATGATCCAGGTAAGGGATAGGGCCATGTGGCTGGTGATGGTTGATCTATATAAAATGATTTAGAGTTAAGAGGTGGAACCAGGTGAGGACTCAATTATGGTTTGGAATGCCTCTAGTTATTTTCTTATTTTAGACCATTCTGTATATGACCATACCATGTTTGGTCATGATTATATCCATATTAATTTTATTACATTAAATAATATTATTTTTTTATATCATGTGAGTATTTATTTTTATTTTCAATTTTTTTTAGCATATAAGGAGGTTCACTTGAGGTTTTTGGCACCTAGTTCAGTCAGGGTGGATGTGAACCGAGTCAGTGCTGCTATAGTGGGATCTCAACCAGCAACAACGCAAGTGGGTAGAATATTTTAAAACCTTTAATTTTCAACTTATGTATACATATAGAAAAGGGTCTTAAATGGTAAATTCTTTGATTAGGAAAAATCCAACTTAGGTAGTGAAGGAAGCTGAGGAACCATAGAAACTTATTGGATTTTTGGTTGAGTTTAACTTAGAGATGATGAATATGATGTGTGGGGTTGTTTTATCTAGCCTCAATGTGATGTCCATATTAGTATAAAAATGAAGTAAGTTTAATTTTTTGATAATTATTATATGAAGATATTATATTCTATAAATAATGAAAATAACATTGATGTAAGGTTAGTTGTGTTGAATTCATTCCTTAGTTTTAGAGGATGTATGGTAGTGTCTGTGGAGCTCAAAAGTTAGGTTTTAAAATTTTTTCATAGTTAAATTTTGGTACTTAATCCAATATCTATGAATATGTATCATGATATATTACATTGATTTTGGTGTTAAATAATGAAGAATAATATTTATGAATTTTTTTATCATTATTTAGTTTCTTATCAGGTAAAGAAAGTGCACTAATGACTAGAAGGGTTGTTGTATCCTTTACTGGTTCCAACATGGAAATGGTAGGAAATTTCTATAGAATTTGTGATTGGGTTTATATGGTCACCAAGGTAGAACAATGGTACTCATATTATAATGGACTGGCTCATGAAGTTAGTGTTTTTCATACCCATATGAGAAACATTTTTGGTTGATGATCTTGGAAATATTTATCTAAGGTATATTATTAGAAATTATATAGTTTTAAAGTTTATCTCATATATAAAACCTCTATTTACATCAAGAATCTATAGGGTACTCAAGAATTCCTTGGTAATAACACATAAGTTGAGTACAATGCATCATCCTTGGATATATGGGAAGATGTATCCCATTATTTAGGTTTTGTAGGATATGGTTTTAGATTTTTTACATGATTTTCAGAGGTATTGTGAGGATCATCTTCTATAAGTAGAATTTGTATATAATAATTGTTATCAGTCATTAATTTATATGGAACCATATGATAAATTGTATGGTTGTTCATTTTGGTGACCATTGTGTTGGGATGATATAGGTGAGAAGGATTTTATAGGACCCATTTTGTCATAAGAAATGATGTAACAAGTTAAGTTGATTCAAAATTGTATGATTTTAACTTCTATTTAGTGGAATTATTATGAAAATATATGAAAACTATAAAAACCCACACTATAAAAACTATGATCAGGTGTTTACTTTACTATATTAGTACAGGTACAAGGGATCATACCACACATAATTAATCAATTTAGTATTCTAGGAAAACTAGATTCGTACATGATTCCCATATTAAATTAGAAATATAAAAAAGCATAAGAATAATTTTTTCAACATTGACATAATTAAAACTATAACTTATTCATATCCTATGGAAAGAAAAAAATAAATCATGAACTCAGAAGATCAGTAAGGGTTATGTACAATGGAATCTATCATGATTAAATAAGGTATAAACAATATGGAAGAGTGTATAATCAAAACACATTCCATTTAATCTAAAACATGAGTTTAAAGTACATTCATTATTTAATATCAACATAGAAATCACATGGATAATGGAAACTGAATTCTTAATAAGGGAAATTCATAAATCTAGACATTCACGGTCTAAGAATCAAGACCTTGTCTAATATATCATGAATCTTACCCTCAAGGACTTGGATAAAACATTCTTAATAAATGGGTATGTGTAATAACAGATACCCATCTAATATGTATTTCCCACTAGTTTGTCTCATGAAACTTGTTGATACATCAAGAGGCTATCTATAACCACCCCCCCCCCCATCACTTTCATATCCTATGCATTCCTTATATATTTAATTATCAAAATAATAAATTTTCAAAATTATATAAAAATCAACATTTATCCATATTGTATAAATAATACATAATATTTCCTCGATCAATGAATAATAATATTAATAAATTTCCATCAACTAATACCATATATAAAAGTGGTATATAGTTGAGACAATATCAAAGTTGTATAAATGGTGTCATTTAAATCCATGATCCACAAAATATGTATATATTAGATAAAATGAATTCTAATGAAATGATAAAGAATGATAAGGAATGTGATTATGAGAAAGTTAATGACCACAAAACCATGAATAAGTAAAGAATGAAATAAGAACTCCAATTAATCAAAAATAAAGGTTTGTATTAAAACCAATCCTTTTGGGAATATAAATAAAATATGAATAAAAACAGGAAGAAAAGTTATTTTTAACTTTTTTGTAAAAATGAATTTTTAAATCACCTTAAAAATTATTTTCATTCCATTAAGAAAATAATACCCTTTTCTTTTGGTATATTTGAAAACAGAAATTTACCAGAATATTGAAAAAAAAATATTTTATTTTATACTAAACTTATAATCTCTTAGATTAATATTAAAATAAAATAATTTTCATGATAGTGGTAAAAGTAAATCGTGTTGTATGTGTTAAAAGATAAGATTATTTTCACACTTGTAAAAAGTCAAGAAAACAAATTGTTTAGAAAACTTTTAAAAAAGATTACTTTTAAACCATTGTAAATAAAGTCAAAAGTAATAAAAATGAAATTTTAAAAAATATTTCATGTATAGTTAAAATCTTTCATAAAATAATTTTAATAACCTGGATATAGAAGAAAAATATTTCCGATAGAAAATAAGAAATAAGGTTGATATCCCTTACATGTAACTTACTTTATGATTATTGATCCAATAAGTGAAGAAATATAAAATGAGCATGTAAACCCCAAAAAAGGAGAATAAAATATATGTGATTTAAGATATTATTATCATAAAATTTTCTCTAAGTAAATCTAAACATAAAAAATCTAGAAATAAAATGAGATTGTAACAGAAATCTCTTACCTTGGTTCTCTGCTTAGTTGTATGTTTCTATTCTCCTGTATAATGAATTTAAATTTATTAAATAGTTTTTTAAGAACATTATTCACCTATATTATATTTTTTTAGTTCCATTTATAATAATTTCAAATCCATTTATTGAATATTAATTACTTACATTGACAATTTAAGGTTGTTCGGTTAATTTCTCCAAAATTACTTTGTTATATTGTTCATGGATAAAGGTGTTATTAAATGATTCCATTGTATAAACAATGTTAAAAATTTCATTAATATAATTTTTATTCATTAAATAAAATTTTATAATTATCAATTAATGGTATTAATATAAAAACAAATCACATCACTTCTTAGAGGTGGTATCCACAAAAACGCATGAGCGACACTTTCATTTTCCAACAGATGGAAGGGTAAGAAGTTATAAAATATATTATATTTATAGAACAATAATTATTTTATAAATATAATATATATTTATTAATTCTATATTTATAAATATCCATGTAAAGTGGTTATGAAAAACAAATTACACCGCTACGTGGAGACGGTAGGGTGTACGTACGCACAAGTGTTGTTTTCATTTTCCATAAGATAGAAAGGAGAAATAAAATATATGTAACATTAAAATGAAAACATATAAGTTTGGATTATATACTAATATAATTATTTTTATATGGTTATTTAACATTTTGCTGAGGTTTAAGAAGAAAGGAACTTAAAAAACCTCGATAAGAACAAATACCACTTCTTTTGATAACCTACTTTGGGTTACACCTTAAGCCTTCTTAAAGTTATATTTTGGAGTGAAAAGGGGATCTATGATATGGGGAGGTATTTTAGAAAGTTATTTTTGTATGTATTTTTCTATATAATTGGATCAAGTTTTGTGGATAATAAAGGAGATCAGGTTCCCATTTATAAGTGAGGTGGGTGGAAAACTTGTAAATACTAAAAACTTTATTATATAGTATATGTATTACTCAAGTAAGGTGGATCAAAATTGTCATAGTTTAAAATATTATAAGGATAATTTAGAAATTTATCCAACTAATTTGGTTTAATAAAGTGTTTTATGTTATATTTAATCCTTATAACTTCATTTTTAATCCTTTTAACTCATTTTACCCTTAACTAATTTTATAAATATTTTTTATGGTTACTATTAATTATGAACAAAAATTAAGTTGAAATTATTACTTAATATCAATTATTATAATTACAAATATTTCATCCATTTTAAATGATTCATCCCATATAAGTGACAAAAATTTCTTTTGATATAATTTCACAAAATGAAAAGAAAACCATTTTTAGAAAAAAAATATATTTTAAGCATTAAATGATATGAAAGAAAAATAAAGTATAATTTTTATTCAAATATAATTAATATAATTATTTAAATAAAAGAAACCTTATTTTCTTTTGAAATAAAACTAAAAATAAAAGGTACCTTGTAAATACTTTATTTAGAGAGAAAATCTAAAAATAATTTTTATTTGAACAAAAAACATTACTAAGATTTACAAAATTTTAAGCATATATTTATAAGTTCAATGTTATATTTTTATATGAATTATATTTATTATAGTATATATATATATATATTCTATAAAAAAATTATCATATACATTCAATTTTTATTATATCATTATAATGTCATAAAAGTCAAATTTTTTGTAAAATAGCTCTTTTTAATTATTCACCCAAAAATAGACTATTTGTAAAAAAAATATGAAAATTTCACCCTAAAATAATTTTTACATGATGAATTAAAAAAATAAAATTAATTTCATCAAATTAAATTTATTAAAGTGGGTAATTTCGGTTTTAATCACATTCTTGGATAAAGTTATGTGCATTATGTTGTTGTTTCTTTAGAAATAAAATCTTACTTACTATAATTGAATCTCTAGTGTTACATTCTTCCCACCATCAAATATTTCATCCTTGAAATTTTTAGTTTGTCACCTCATAAATATATCAGGGTATATATTCATTATAACTTATTCAGATTCCTATGTTGCCTCTTCTATTTTATGATTTCTCCAATATACCTTCACCAATAGAGTTATACAATTTTTCAATTCTTGCTATCTGATATCAAAAATATAGATTTAATATTCATAGTAATAAAATTTCTAATTCTATTTCCTTATAGGTGAGAACATGAATTGGATCTTTCTGTACTTACTCAATAAATAGATAGGGAACACATCATGAAGTTTAGAGAGGTTAGGTGGAATTTCCAAATGGTAAGCCACAACTCCAATTATTTCCAGAATTTAAAAAGGCTCAATATACCTATGACTTAGTTTCCATTTCTTATCAAACCTTAAAACACCCTTCCATATAGATACCTTTAAGAAAACATGATCTCCCACTTAAAATTTTAAATCCTTCCATTAATTATTATCATAGATATTTTGTCTACTTTAAGATTCATTAATATGACTATGTATAATTATTACTTTCATTATTGTCTCCTCAACAAATTGTGGGCCTAAAATATTCCTTTCACCAACATTAACCCATCATTTTGGTGTCTATAATTTTTTTCCATAAAACACTTATTATGATACCATTTTAATGATCGAATGGAAAATATAATTATAAGAAACTAAAGGGATCCCACATACCTTAAATTTTAAGTGATAATGACTTCAACTTGTCTTATAATGTCTGAATAGTCCTTTATAACTATCCATATATCTCAGGATGATAATAAGTTCTCAAATTTAGCTCAGTTTCAAGATCATTTTTAAGAATCTTTAATAATTTATGTAAACCACAGGTCATGATTTGATAAAATAAAAATAGGTGCACCATGAAGTCTCATAGAATCATTAATATATATTAGATTAAGGTTATCAAGAGGTAGATCATACCTTATAGTGAGAAAATGAGCAGATTTGGTAAGGTGATCAATAATAACCCATATAGAATCACTCTTTCTTAGAGAATTCAAAAATATGGTGATAAATTATATAGTAATATTGTTCCATTTTTAAACAAGAATAATTAGAGGTTTCATGAATCCTTTATGATGTTGTATCTTATCCTTTACCTATTGAAAAACCAAGAATCTTGAAACATAGTCTATAATTTTTCATTTCATATTATCCCACTAAAAAAATTCTGACAAATCCAAATATATTTTGGTGCCACCAAGGTGTATAAAGAAATTCAAGCTATGTGATTCATCTAATGATTCTATTTTTAGCTCAATAGTTTATGGAACACAAATCCTATTTCCAAATTTCAAAATATAATATTTATAGATAAAGTTTACCAACTTCCCATCATTCATAACTTTTATTTTCTTTTGAATATTCTTATCATCAAGCTAAAAACTTATTATTTTCTCAAATAAGGATGATTTGGAAATAATTTTGAATATATGTGATGTTTCTAATTCATTAATGATTCCCATATAAAACATTAATTAATCCATGAATATATGATCTTTCCCAATCCTCATTTTAGTCAAAACACCATTATCTTTCTTACTCAATGATTCTTCCACCTTGTTTTCCTTCCCAAGGTGGTAGTGTATTGAGAAATCATAATCCTTGAGTATTTCTAGCTATTTTTTTGTCTCATTTTGAGATATTTATAAGTGAAGATCTGTTTAAAAAATTTATGATCTATATATATTTTACATATTTTACTTCAAAGGTAATTCCTTTATATCCTTAATGCAAAGATTATGGTTATCAACTCAAGATAATGGGTTGGATAATTCTACTCAAGAATATTTAACTACCCTGATTCATAGTTAACAACGCTATTGTTCTATATAAGGACACATCCAAGTACCTTCTTTAATACATCACTAAATTTAATAAATCCATCCCTTGTCGATAGTAAAGTAAATATCAGTGAATTGACCAATATCCTATTTAATTATTAAAAACTTACTTTACATTCTTTTGAACATATGAGCATAACCCCTTTATATATAAAATTAGTTAATGGGTTAGGTAATTGATAAAATTTTTGAACAAATCATTTATAGTAACTTGCTTATCTGACAAAACTACATATATTGATTATATTCATTGGTTTTGGACATTCCATCACTACATTTATCATTTGATTATCAACTAATATTAAATCCTTGGAGAAAATATGGCCATGAAAAGAAACATATTAAAGCAAGAATTATAATTTACTAAAATTTTCATGTAACTCCTTATCTATAATAATTTTAAGAATGATTCATAAATGAAACTTATTCTCATCAGGAATTTTAGATTATGTCATGATATCATCAATAAATACACTAATGAAATTATTGAGATAATATTTGAATACTCTATTCATCATATCCATAAAAATATAGGAGTTATTAGTTAATCCAAAGGTAATTACTATAAATTCTTAATTTCCACACCTCATTTGAAATATCATCTTTGGAATTTATTCCTTATTTACTCATAGTTGACGATACTCAGAACAAATATTTATCATTAAAGAATATTTAGATCCATGTTGTTGATAAAACAATTCATCAATTTGGGGTAGAGGATACTTTTTATTTATAGTAATGGAATTGATTTCCCTCTAATATTTTCACAATCTCATAGACCCTTATTTTTTCTAAACAAAAAGAATAGGGGATTCATATGGTGAGACACTAGGGAATATAAATCCCTTATAAAAAAATCCTAAATTTGTTTATTTAGTTCTACTAATTCAACTATGGTCATCCTATAAGGATTATTAAATATAGTTTTCACATTAAAGATGATATTGGTAGAAAACTAAACATCAAGATCAGGTGGATGTCTATATAGTTCTTTAGGAAACGCATCGATGTATTCTTATAAAATTAGTGAATCCTCTATTCAAGGATTCCTTTCCCATTCAAAGGTTGTGTCTATTATTCTTCTATAAGAATTTTTATTAAGTAGATCTACTAGAGGCAGATCCATACTTGATTTAGATAATGAAGTCTCCCCTCTGAAAATACGGGATTATAAATCTCCATCCTAAATCATAATCTATTTCTCTAAGAAATAAATTTTTTTCATTATAATTTTAAAGTTAATCCATACCAAGGATTATTCAAAGTCAACCATAGGTATAATAATCATGTTTTTAAATAGGGTATGTCTATGTGTCATAATGGGAACTGATTGAAACATCCTTGTTGAAATAATATTTCCACTATGAGTCTTGATTAACAAATCCCTTCTTATGGTTTTAGGGAAATATATAATTTTCATGGAAAACATGAAATATATAATAGAGTGAAAAGATCCAAAAAAAGATAAATAATTTTCTAAATTTGAGATTCCATTCAAATTTCCTACCACCAAATATTTAGAAACTTCAAGCTCAACTATAGTAATAATATAACCTTTTTGTTGTCCCCTTGGCCTTTTTTTGGATGTTCCCTTGACACTCAAGACATTAGTTTGAATGATTACCCATCTATTTATAGTTTAACCATTCAATAGTAGTGGTTTTTTCCCTTACCTTTCATTCATGAGACTTATGAACCCTTTATCCACACTTGAAACATACTCTTGTTACCATTAAGTAAGTACCTAGGTATTTTCTTACTTAATTATCACATGTTGGAAATAATATATTCCATTTACTATTATTTCATACATTTATATTTTATTAGTGCTTAGTCGACCTCTTATTTTCTTGATTTCCCTTTAATATATAAGATGTAGGGAATTAATTATCTATCTTGATGTAACTTAATACTATATCATCATATGATTAAAATGTTTAAGAAACCAGTTCCCTTTGGAGGTTCATCTTAATCCCATTAAGTAAATGGTCAATATTTCTTTGTATATTACATATATAATCTGTATTATTCCTAGATAATCTTGTAAAGTTAGCCTCATACTATGCAATACATTCTTCTCCTTATACTTTAATGTGATAAACTTCCTCTTCATTTCAGATCAACACTATCTAGGAAAGTAATTATCAAATAATATCACTTTAAAAGTTCTATATTCCAGGTTTTCTATTTCATCACCCTCTTTAGTGCACTAGATCAATGACCACCATTGATTAGAATCTCCCTTTATAAAAAACACTACCATAATAAACTTTTCCCTTTCAATACTTCCAAAATCTAGAAATATCTTTTTAAGGGACTTAATCCATTTTTAGGCTACCAATGGATTAGTAGTTCTATTAAAATATATAGGCTTATATCACATGAAGTGATCTAGCATAGGTGAATCATGCTATAGAAAAATAGGTTTATCTAAATGAGAAATATTATTTTTTATAACCTGAGTCAACTTCCTAATATAGACATGATCTGATAAACTCAAACACTATCTATATTATCTTTATAAATAGGGAAATCCCTATATTTATTATGGGTGTTGATTACCTTACTTCTGTTAGGTTCTGTAACTAAAAAATGGAACACACTGAGTTATAACATAATCATCATAAATATTGATCTATAAAGTAAAAAATACCTATAATGGTAAAATTTCTCAAATACCCTAAGACATTATCATAATTCTCATGTTTGCTATGTTCATTTAAAATCTAATTCTCAAGGTTCCTACTAAACTTCATCTGATACAAACTATAACAACCCCGACTCTAGTAAACCATATCCATTATTTACTTTACTACATTGGTAAAATATTTAAGGGATCTCACCATGTTGGATCAACCAGTTTAGAAGTATTTGAAAACTATATTCATATATGATTCCAATATTACATTATAAATATAAAACATAGCATAAGAAACATTATGACCTCATTGAAATAATTCAGAAAATCCTTCTTCATATCACGGGGAAAGGGGAAAAATAAAGGTTGATCTAAGATACTCAGTAAGTGTTATATACAGTTTAATTTATCATGATTAAATAAGGTGTAAAAAATTTGGTAGAGTTGATAATAAAAACACATGTAATTCAATCAAAAACTTGAGTTTAAAGTACATACATGGATAATATCAATATAGAAATCACATGGATAATGGAAACTGAATATTTAATAAAGGAAATTCATAAAACCATACTTTCATGGTATTTCCATCAAGGTATTCGCCAAGATATCAGGAATCATACCATCAAGGCCTTGACTAAGACATTGTTAATAAAGGGGTAGGTGTAATACCAGATACCCATATAATATATCATGTTTTTGTTCTTTGTCTCAGGAGACATGTCATTGCATTGAGGAGTTATTTATAACTTGGTACCACCTGTCTATTTTAAATCCTATGTATTCCATATATATTGAATGATAAATACAATTATTTCTTAAAATGAATTATAAATCAACATTTATCCATATTTAATCAAGAATATGGAATATTTCCCTAATCAATGAAATAAAATTCTTAATAAACTTCCTTCAACTGATACTGTATATAGAAGTGGTATATGGTTAATAAAACATAAAAGTGGTATAAATGATTCTATTTAAATCCATGATACTTAAAATATGTACATACAGGATAAAATAATGTATAATGAAATTATGGAGTGTGATAAGGAATGTGATCATGAGAAAATTAATGACCACAAATCCATAATCAGTAAAGGATGAAAGAAGAACAAAAATTCCTTATAAATGAAGATTTTTTAGTAAAAACATGAATTTTTTTAATATAAAATAATGTGGATGAAAAATATTGAAAATAAAATCCTTGTAAATTTGTGTAAAACTGAATTTATAAATCACTTTCAAAATTATTTTCATTCCTTTAAGAAAATAATTCCATTTTCTTTCATTGTATTTAAAAACTAAAAATTTCCAAGATATTAAGAAATATATTTTATTTAAAAATAACCTTGTAAATTTTAAATGAATCATGAAATAATGTAATGATCAGGATAGTGGTAAAATTTGTTCATGTTTTATATGTTAAAATATAACATTATTTTCGTGATTTTATAATAATTCAAGAAAACGAATTGGTTAAATAAATTAAAACAATTCCTTTTAAACCTTTGTAAATAATGTCAAAGGTGACTAAAAATAAATTTTTAAAAACATTTCACATATAGTTAAAAACTTCCATAAAATAATTTGAGGAACATGGATATATAAGATAAATATTCCTAATTGAAAAGAATATATAAGGTCGGTATCCCTTACATATAACTTACTTGATGATTCTTGATCCAAAAAGAGATGAAACTGAAAATAAAAATGTAAAACTAAAACATGACCATAGTAGAATAAAATTTATGGGGTTTAATATATTATTATCATATAATTTTTCCAAACTAAAACTGTACATAAACAATCCCAAAATAAAATCAGATTGTAGCATAAATACCTTACCTTGGTTCTCTTTTTAGTCATACATGTTTGATCCTCCTTTATAATGAATTTAAATTTATTAAATAATATATTACGAACATTATTTATCTATATTTCATTTTTTTCATGGTCCTTTTATAATGATTTTAAATCCATTCATTGAATAGTCTGTGCTTACGTTGACCATTTAAGGTTGTTGGGTTAATTTCTCCTAAATTACTTCACTATATCATTCATTGTAAAAGGAGTTATGAAATTGGTTCAAAATATTCATAATGTTAATAATTTCATGAATATAATTTTTATTCATTATATAAAATTTTAGAATCAACCATGCATGGTGGCAATAGAAAAATTAATTACATTGCTTCATAGAGGTGGTAGTCCACATGTATGCATGAGAGACATTATCATTTTTTAATGGATAGAAGGTTAAGAATTTAGATGATATTTTATATTTCCATAATCATAATTATTTCATAAATATCATATATATATTAATTAATTCCATATTTATAAACATCTAAGTAAATCAATGGTGAAAAATGAATTACATAACTATGTGAAGATGGTAAGTCGTATGTACACACGATCAATATTTTTATTTTATATCAGTTGGAATGGAGATATAAAATGGATATATCATTAAAATAATTTTGATTTAATCTACATGGGTCACTAATAAGTAACCAAACCAAAGGGACACAAGGCCTCAAGAACACCTCCCCGTATAGCATAGGATGCCAACTAGCAGTGATGGTTTATGGTGTAAAGTGGGGAGACCATACCCTCTTCACCAAAGTAAACCATATTGGAAATAAAGACAACACAATCTAGACATATGATAAATAAAGCATACATAAGTTATTGGATAATAACTATATATATATATATATGATGTCATGATAGTGAAAAACTATATGTTAATAATGACAAGGAATCAATCTTACAAGTATTTGATACATATGCAATCAGAATTTGTGAAAATAAATAAATAAAAAAGATATAAAAACTCCTATAGTCCAACAGAGTACATGCTCATTATATATATCCCAAGAAAAGTCCTATCCCAAGACAAGTAATAGAAAAGAGGCACCAACCAATATATTAACCAATATCCAATAGATATGCTCTATAACCAAGTGGGAGCCTAAATATGGTGTGAGTAAAACTCAAAAGGCCACCACCAATGATGTTTAATGTAAATTTACTCTATGAATATAAAATATAATAGTGTGAAGGTATAATAATTTGAAATATCAAAGTAAAATAACATTTTGACCTTAGGAACCTTAATGGATACCTGGCTAGCCCAACCTACTTTGGCCTAAACTAGATGTCTCTGATCATGTGGCCTTTTTATAAGGACAGGGGACCTAAGGCATATATCCAAGGAATACATGGATAATTAACAACAATTAATAAATGTAAACAGTACACGAATTCCTGTAAAATTCACCTATTTTGAATCCATAGAGGTCCCATGGAATTATTTATAATTTTTATTTAAGCCAACATACGGTTATCAACCCATGGTGTCTAGATCATGGGTCTCGAGTGGAATATGAGGGATGATCCTTGTAATTATACTTGTAATATTTTATAACAAAACCAAGGAAATATATCTATTAATTTTAGAGTAGTACTCAATTGGAATCCAAAAGGATAACCCAAGGAGTTCCTTGTATGAGGACATCAAGCCATACCTGGGATATTATCTAGAGTGTTCTAGTTTTTATGAAGTTCTATATGAATCTATGGTTACTAGATATGGTATTTATAAGAGTAAGACATTTACCGAATCCGTAGTGGGTTTACCACTTGGAATTCACATCAACAAATGGAATGGTATCCTATGAGACTACTCAAGGTATTCCAACTAGGAATCCAATCCTTTTTTAAGGCATGCCACACCTCTGACAGTGTGACTGAGTTCCATATTCATTAACCAAGGGATATGAAGTAATAAATCATAAGTTCCAAGGAACTACCATAATGGGAATCCATGGAATTCCAATAAAATTACTCATGTCAATATGTTATCCAATTAATCACAACCTTGTAAATGTATACAAATATTTTCATAAGATACCCACATAATTTTACAATTTAAGTATTCTATTACTTTTATAATTATTCAAGAAATATAAATTCAGGGATCTAGTAATTTTCAAGAAACCCATTTAGCTTAAAAATATTCAAGTTTTCCAAGTCATACCCAAATAACCATCTTCAAAATTACCTCTTTTACATGAAACACCAAACATTCCCTAAGGGGTGGTTTGGTTACATAAAGATGATTTATGAAATTTCTAGTTTCCAATCAAAACACACTGTAAGAAGTGTTTTGGATATACTAAAATTATGGTCATCAAGGGAGTTAATGCCAAACACACCCTATATAGGGTGGTTTATAACATAAGGAAAAGAAGGAATTGGGTATTTACTAAAGGTGTATCTAGATACACCCTAAAGGGTGTTTTGGTTTCATAAAAGTATGGGTTTCATGGTATTAAGACAAACATACTCTAAAGTGGTAGTTTTTGTTGATGTTTTCAAACTTAAATGGTGTGTGGGGAGCCTATAATATGTATAGATTGGGATCTATGCTAAGAATTAAAGGAATGTGAATTTTAGGTTCAATGCTAAAAAATAATGGTTTGTAGAACAACCACACATTTTATAAATAGTGATACTTTTAAGGAAAATCATATAGACCACCTACCTTATACATTAAGCCTTTTCCTTGTTTACCCTAGGACAGCAACCCTCTACTCGAGTTCATCCATGACTGATGGTTAATTCCCAAACACCTATGGATATAACTCACATCTAAACAATCAGGAATAATTAATTATAATGATTTATAATTAGTTATAAATTTATAACAAATAACCAAGGTCAACCACTTCAACAAAAATGGAAAACATTGATTGGGTGAACCTGATCCACCAGAAACAACTCCAACAACCCACCAAAGGTCCATGTCATGATCTCAGCACTACCATAGGATAAATACCTAACAAACATAACTAAAACATAAAATATAACAAAAAAAATTAAATATAAAAACCCTTTAAAGACTCGCATGACCACATACCTCTGTTGAAACGACTGACAACGGCATGCAGGTGTAGTCTCGAGATATTATATTACTAGTAATCAAGGAAGTTACATCATCATGGGATACTTCCATCATTATTTAGTGTAATAATCACCAAAATATAGTCAAAAACCCAAGAAATTATAGGAAATAAAGGGAGAAATAAATGGATTGTTAGCCTTAACGTAGGCTCTCGATTGAAAGTGGAAGCATCTCAAACAACCATGGATCGAAAGAGATTCATCAAGACCAACATTGGGTATAAAATAGTGTGGAGGAGGATCTAATATATATGTGGGAGAAATGAAACCTGAGTGGTGTATTAAGGGGGAATTCAAGAAAAATATTAGGTTGCCCATACTTTAAAAATCATCTAGGGGCCACCAGCTAGCCGCTAGCCCCCACCTGCTAGACGGTGTGTCCAAAATCCATTATTGGGCTACTAGACATGACATTGGATAGCTCGTTACTCTATACTGGATGGATACTAGAACTACATCATCATTCTATAGGACATGTCTCCTCTTAATCCCCCCGAACACTTCCATGACCACCCTGAACTAAGGTTCTAAGTCTAAAAACACCCTTTTAATGGGTTCAAGCCTTTGGATTACTCATCTGAACCTTGGTTCTTAAAATAACCCAACAACCAGTTTGAGAAATCAAACTTTTCCTATAAATTCAAAAAATTTCATACACATATATATAAATGGTTGTCACGACCCCCTCCCCACAAAGTGTACCCCTCCTGGGCCGGCAATGTGAGAAGGGAGATAATGACCCCCAAGTCCCACCTCCAGTAGGACCCGGGTTGGCGACTAGCACCGAGGGTATAGTAAACACACGAATGGGAGGCATTACCCTCTAAGAGAACACATGCGGAAGAGAGAGATAGAATAAACTCCAATCAACTCCAACTTAGAACTGAGATATAAAAGGAAACCAAGTACATATATGAAATGTCATGAAAAAGTGATACAACTGAGAGGGGAAACTAAAAGTACCCAAAAGAAAGTAAAACGACAGCGACCACAAGCCCGAACAGATCCTCCTCCAACCACAAGCTAGAAGTAACCAGCTTGACCTCCAACCTGCTCCAAATGACCTGAAAAACAGTTTATAAATACATAGGGTGAGTATAACAGTATACTCAGTAGGATCCTCCTCAAGCCTCTCGTGAAAAATTAAAGAAAGCATGCTAAAGCCCAGTGAACAACAAGTGATACTAAATCATTACCTAAACAGGTATACTAAGTTCCCAACCTCACCATGGCTACTCTCACCAAGTAATGCATACAAGAATATAGCATATAGTAAAGAATATCAAGGGTACCCCGCTAATACTTCCCCACTGGTTTTCCACTTTTCCCCAACGACATACGTCCTGTGCATCTCTCTCCAAGGCTTGCCCGCAGACACCTGGGCTAAGCTCCACAATCTGCACCTCGTGCACCACATAGGCTTGCCCGCAGACACCTGGGAGAAGCACCACACCGTCCTCACAACCAAAAGTAACCAGGTAGTTTCCGGGAGCCACCACAGCCCGCATAACGTGTATCATACGTCGGGTATAATACCTCAAGCCATTACAGCCCATACTCCGAGTAATGATCCTCAATCCATCAAAGCCTATACACATTACAACTATAGTAGTCCATAGGATACTATATCCAGAATATATGTGTGTGAATAACCACAAGCCATTACAGCCCTCTACACACATATATGGGGTAACTAACCGCTGTGCCTCATGGCACAAGTATCTACCAAGAGAAGAGAGCAGGGCCAAAGGGGGTAGTCAGCCATTCAACCTCCCATCAGAATGTTGGGGAAAACACCCCCCCAGGGCTCAGAATCCCCGGGGTGTCAGTTTCCCTTACCGACAGGGTGGAGTAGCGAATAGAAACACAAAAAGTACAGAATATATATAACTCACAACCACACTATGGGCATTACCTAGTCATAGGCACAACTACAGCTAACGTCTCTCAGAATCCAGGATGCTACTTCTAAGACTAGGTATCCTATAAACACACAACCATTTGAAGAGCTTTATTAGATTACTCCATTCTCATTTTATCAGTTCCACTGTACATTAATTAATTCTTTAAACATTAATTAACCATGAACAATTTACCACATTAAACTAAATTGGCATCACATTCAAAAACTGCTCCTTTTTAGGATTCACATCACTATTAAATT
Source organism: Viscum album (assembly GCA_963277665.1). Taxonomy (NCBI): domain Eukaryota; kingdom Viridiplantae; phylum Streptophyta; class Magnoliopsida; order Santalales; family Viscaceae; genus Viscum; species Viscum album. The sequence goes on along the minus strand of OY728152.1, from coordinate 1,531,511,676 downwards.
CCAGTTTCTCCATCCCTGTGGATTATCACCATTTAAACAAACTTTCATTTCAGAATTACTTTTCCATAATCTCAGGCATTCTAGAAAAACATCATATGCTACTAAACACAAAGGGGCTCAACATGGCGTGTAGATATACTACCCGTCGAGTCTTTTCCGCCTATAGTAAGAGCATAGACCCATCCTCCATGGAGAGGCTAAACACGGAAAGCACGTGGAATACCCCGCGTGTCTTCACCTCCTTCGGAAAGAGGGTAAGCAATACCAGCTGCCTTGAGCAGTGGGGAAAAGTAAAGCAGATAAACAACCAAACCAAACCACCAACATCAAACCATCACATTCATCTCATACCATCATCCTTAGTGTCCTCCCTGACACCCACATGCATAAACCGATGCATCTTGCCACACTAGGCGTCATCCGATGCCACAACCACAAGTCCCCATACCTCCACATATCACAACAGCCATCCAGGCTCACATCAAATCAAAAACAGCAGGAAATCAAAGATCACAAAATGGGCTCTCGGCCCTTTAACAAGGCATTCATCCTTCATACAAGATGAGCACTCAGAGCTCCAAACCACAAGGAATTCAGCCTTACAAGCAAGCAGGTAACTCAGAACCCTTTTGAAATTATCGAACTAATAGTTCTTTAATCCATCTTGAATTAACAGATTCATTAACATGCCTCTTTATCTTTAGCCAATTATTTAACAAATAATTCTGGCTTTACGTTCTTTATCAATTTCCATCATGAACGAGCAACTAATTAAAGAAAATCATAGATATCACTCTATCTAGGAAAACATGAGGCAAACCATTATCACGGTACAAAACAACAACATGCGATCAACCAATTCTTTTAATCCGGTTCAAGTATTTAATTAGGTCAATTTCATTGTGATCCAAAGGGTTAAATCATGCTAATTCTACAGTTTCACATAAACAATTAGAGAAGCCATGAATCCCCTACCTCGAAGAGTTCTTGACGTCCTTTATCCACGCCACAATCCTTCTCTCGCGACAACTGCATCCACCCGAGGATGCCACGGTAAGTCCCAACCAACCAAAACCCATTAGAACCATGGAGATTACATGCTAATATGGAAGGGATAACAAGAGAAGGTGATCCCCGAAGGAATGATGATAAAACACACCTTATATGGAAGAATGATGGACACAGCTTGGTTGCATCAAACAGAGCGGAACTGATCCGAGTAACGTTTGATTTTGAAACTCCTACGGGAAGGATTGAAAGGTTCTAGCGTCTTTCAGATGAGAACCAGGAAGAAGAACAACAAAGAATGATATCTCATTCCTTTTAAAAAAAATTAGAGAGGCGACGGTTTAAGATCCGATTTATTCTCCATTAAAAACGGATCGCATTAACCCACGCGGTTTGACAAAGTAAAAACATCCCGGCCTTAGGAATAATTAATATAGAATTTATGGCCTTTGAATCGGCCTTAAAGTCCTTAAAATAAGGTTTGAAAAGTATTTTACGTCAAAGAAAACGTTAAATTTACGAAGCTGGAAACACTGTTCACATACTCAAAATTTGGAAAAGTATGGAATCGGTAGCTCTCATGAAGTCTGGACACACTGTTCATTCGTGAAATTTGGAAAAGTATGGAATCGGTAGCTCTTAGGATTCTGAAAACACTGTACAAGTCCACCGATAGAAGGTCACCGATAGAACCTCACCGATAGAAACACTGTTCAAGTCTACCGATAGAAGTCCACCGATAGAACCTCACCGATAGAAACATTGTTCAAGTCTACCGATAGAAGTCCACCGATAGAACCTCACCGATAGAACCTCACCGATAGAAACACTGTTCAAGTCTACCGATAGAAGTCCACCGATAGAACGTCACCGATAGAAACACTGTTCAAGTCTACCGATAGAAGTCCACCGATAGAACCTCACCGATAGAAACACTGTTCAAGTCTACCGATAGAAGTCCACCGATAGAACCTCACCGATAGAAACACTGTTCATAAAACTGGAAACACTGTTCCCAGAACTAGAAATTTGGCAAAGTGTTAGCCGAGCTACTGCTAGACTGCGCCTACCAGTATACCGAGCTAGCAGTACGCCGCGACTACCGGTAAACCCAGCTACCGGTAGGATGCGACTACCGGTAGACCGAGCTACTGGTAAGCGGCGGCTACCGGTAGGCAGCAGCTACCGGTAGACCGAGCTACCGGTAGACCGAGCTACCGGTAGGAAGCAGCTACCGGTAGACCGAGCTACCAGTAGGCAGCAGCTACCGGTAGACAGCAGCTACTGGTAGACCGAGCTACCGATAGGCAGCAGCTACCGGTAGACCGAGCTACTGGTAGGCAGCAGCTACCCATAGACCGAGCTACCGGTAGGCAGCGGCTGGGGGATAAGTCACCTTGACCTCCCGGAACACCTCCAACACCACATTTTCACAAAGTAATGGACCAGGGAGGTCCGTGCCATTACATTAGATACCTCTCAAAACATTCTCGTCCCCGAGAATTAAAAACCAACTCAGAGGAACAGAGCGGTCCGAACAACCATCCCATAAGAAACCTCTCAGGGGAAAACCACCATGAGTTGTTCGAAAGCTGGAACAAAACTACGACATCCGAGAAGATGGAAACAAACAATCCATATCCAAACAATTCAATCATAACATCACACAAAAAAAAGGTACATAAATAAAACATGAAATGTCTAACCATAAAGGAAACGTCATTACATGAAAAGAGTTAAACATTAAACAACTCTGGGTACTGAGCACGTATCTGTGACTCACGCTCCCAGGTACTCTCCTCCATGCCACCATGTCGCCAAAAGACACAAACTAAAGGAATAGAATGCCCATGCAACACCTTCTCCTTGCGGTCATGGATCTCCACAGGTCGCTCCTCGAAGGTTGCATCATCGTCAATATTGATCTCTCCCCAATCGATAATATGAGATTCATCATGAAGATAACGACGGAGCTGTGATACATGGAAAACATCATGTATCTGACTCGTCTGAGGGGGAAGTGCTACTCGATAAGCCACAGCTCCAACACGAGCCAACACCTCTAAAGGCCCAACAAACCGGGGAGAAAGTTTACTTCCACGACCAAACCTTCACTGCCCACGGCGGGGAGTCACCTTCAGAAACACATGATCCCCAACATTAAACTCTAAGGGTCTCCTCCTTTGATAAGAATATGATTTCTGACGATCCTATGCTGTCTTCATCCTCTCACGAATCACCTGAACCATCTCTATTGTATTCTGCACTAGTTCTGGTCCGAGAATTGCTGACTCTCCGACCCCAGTCCAGCACAACAGATAATGGCATGGCCGGCCATACAAGGCTTCAAACGGAGCCATACCGATGGTAGAGTGGAAACTATTATTGTAAGAGAACTCTACCAAGGGTAAGTTATTCGTCCATGAACCTCTAAAATCAAGAACACAAGAGCGCAACATGTCTTCAAGAGTCTGGATGGTTCGCTCTGTCTGACCATCCGTTTGAGGATGAAAAGCAGTGCTAAGGCACAGTTGAGAGCCAAAGGCATGCTGGAGACCTCTCCACACCCTGGAGGTAAAACGAGGATCTCGATCAGAAATGATCTTCCTAGTTACTCCATGGAGTCTCACCACCTCCTCTAGATACTGCCTCGACAAAACTTCCATTGAGCTCGACTCCTTGATCGCTATGAAGTGGGATGATTTTGTTAAACGATCCACTACCACCCATATAGAATCATGTCCTCCCGGAGCTCGAGGTAAACCTGTAACAAAGTCCATTGAGATGTCCTCCCACTTCCACTGAGGAATCTCTAAGTGCTGGAGAAGACCATCGGGAACACGGTGTTCGGCCTTCACCTTCTGGCAGACTAAACATCGAGACACACACTCAGCAACCGTATGTTTCAGCCCAGGTCACCAAAACTGACCCCTCAAGGATCGGTACATCTTTGTCACACCAGGATGTACTGCCAAGGGTGAACTATGGAAATCTCGGAGAACCGTCTCGCGCATCGCCAAGGGGACAAAAAGCCTGCCATGATACAACACTCGGTGTTGTTCATCCTCCGACCAACCATCAGGGGCCTCTCCACAAACAACTCTGTCTCTCAAAACTTCCACCTCTGGATCACCCAACTGAGACTCTTCCACCTTCTGCATCAGAGATGATTGCACCGTCATCTGGAAAAGAAAACCTCTACCTCCAACCTCTTCCATATCAAGATGTAATGCTGAAAGTTCCTCCATTACTCTCCAAGAATCACCGGATTCACACACAGCATCACTACGTGACTTTTGGCTCAGCGCATCAGCAACAAAATTTCCCTTCCCAGGTGTATACGATATTTCAAAGTCGTATTCCTGCAAGAACTCCATCCACCGACGCTGCCGCAAGTTCAAGTCCCGCTGAGAGAAAACATACCTCAAACTCTTATGATCGGTGAAGACCACAAAGCGCTCGCCAATGAGGTAATGTCTCCACAACTTCAGCACAAACACCACGGCTGTCCACTCAAGATCATGGGTGGCATAGTTGTGTTTATGGGGACGCAATTTTCGAGACCCATAAGAAACAACTGACCTTTGTTTCATAAGAACACAGCCTAGCCCCAGATGTGAAGCATCACAGAAAACATCAAACTGGACTCCCTCCGCTGGAAGACAAAGGACTGGAGCACTTACCAACTTCTCCTTTAGATACTCGAAAGCTGTCTGACACTAATCAGTCCATATGAACGCTTGATCCTTCCTGGTCAAAGCTGTCAGAGGAGTTGCAACTCGGGACAAATTAGCTACAAACCTCCTATAATAGCCTGCGCGACCAAGGAAACTTCGCACCTCTGACACGGTCTTGGGGGCTGGCCAAGACACCACTGCTTCTATCTTCGAAGGATTTACAGCTACTCCCTGTTGGGACACAACATGTCCCAAGAAATGAACTTCTCGAGCCTAGAACTCACACTTGGACAACTTCCCAAACAACTGATGTTGGCGAAGAACTCCCAAAACGGCTCGTAGATTCTCTGCATGCTCCTCTTCAGATGTGGAGTACACAAGGATGTCGTTGATGAAAACCACAAAAAACTTGTCCAGGAATTCACGGAACACTGCATTCATCAACCCCATGAAAACAGCTGGAGCATTCGTCACGCCGAATGGCATTACAACAAACTCATAATGCCCATGACGACAGCGGAAAGCAGTCTTCGGGATATCCTCATCCTTTACACACATCTGATGATATCCTGACCACAAGTCTATCTTTGATAACCAACTTGAACCCTTCAGTTGATTGAATAGGTCATCAATCCGCGGGAGAGGATATCAGTTCTTTATTGTCACTTTGTTTAACTGACGATAATCGACGCACAACCGCAAACTGCCATCAGCCTTTTTCACAAACAAAACTGGTGCACCCCACAGTGACACACTTGGCCGAACAAAACCACAGTGCAACAGACCATCGAGCTGAATACGTAGCTCTCGTAACTCAGAAGGGTCCATCCTATACGGAGACATAGAGATAGGAGACTCTCTTGGCTGTAGCTTGATCCCAAACTCGATCTCTCGTCGAGGGGGTAAGGATACAACCTCTTCTGGAAAGACGTCAGGGTACTCCTCTACGACCCTAGGAAATTCCAACTGTTGAACCTCTGAAGAACTCAGCGTCATCCTAGCCATCATGGATGATAAGGATGGAACTCTTCCATGACTCATCCGAGGATCTCTCTCACCAACAAACACCACTTTCTCTCCATCTTCATCAAAGAAAATGACCTTCTTCCTGTAGCAATCCACAACATCCTTCACCGAATACAACCAATCCATGACAAGTATGACATCATATGGTTGTATTCGCAAACATAGGAAATCTCCCCAAGAGCGGTGTTGCCCCAACACTATCTCACAGTCTCTACATACTTCAAACAAGTCAGATCGACCTCCAACTGGCGTAGTCAACGCCAAGGGCAATGGAAGCCTCTCTACCTCAAGTCCCAAAGCATGGACAAGGGTAGGTGATGTGAAGGAGTGTGATGCTCCTGAATCAAACAAGGCATACACCAAGGTAGAAAACAAGCAAAGGGCACCTCGAACGACATCTGGCTCACCTGGGGCTGGTAACGCTAGAGCATGAAGCTGACCACGACCTCCTCCACGGCCTCTCTGACCCTGATGACGACTACCACCACGGCCGCGCTCTGCTCTCTGAGGACGGGGAGTGTAATGGGGCTGTCCTCTACCTGCTCCATCTACCCTTTGGTGATCTAAAACTGGTGCAACCTGCTGCTGCTGCCTCGGATGGAACTGCCTCAACGGAGGAACCTGGAGTGGAGTGCCCGGTGCATGATGACTGCTCTGAAAAGTCGGGCACTCCCGCTACTGATGACCACGACCACCACAAGAAAAACAAGCGCCTGATCCCTTGGCATAGGTCTGAGAGTTTCTGCCTCCGGAGAAACGAGATAGGATGGGCTGGGACCTACCCCCAGGTGAACGGAAACTCTTCTGTCCTAAAAACCGGGAACCCTGGACCATAGCTCTGCTTCATGAGGAATCATGACGATTCCCCTCTCGTGACGATCCAGTCCTAGCCAAAGTCCTCTCAACAACCTCTTCCCTCGCCAGCACCTCAATATATGTCTTCAGCATAAATGGGGTGACCTGGCGCTAGATCTCTGGACGCAAAGCCTCCTCTAAATGCCTCGCCCTGGCCTCATCATCTGGTAACAGGTCTGAAGCATATCGTAGAAGGTTCCTAAAACGGATTCCAAACTCTCGAACACTAGCGCTCCCCTGTCGAAGGATGAGAAGATCCTGGCGACTGGACACCTTCGCAGTAGACGAAAGAAACTCGACTCTAAACCTGTCTCGAAACTCCTCACATGAGATTGCTGACTCCTCACAATCACCGAGGAACAAGAACCACCACTGCCTCGCTGCTCCACGCAGCATTGTCACAACCAAGGACACCCAGTGTTCCTTCCGAGCACGAATCAAACTGAAGCCTATCTCGATCTCCTCCAACCAGTCTTCTGTGACTGCATCTGAAACGGATCCCTCGTACTTCTGTAGACTCTGGTGCTGAAACTCTCGAAGTGTCTTCCTCCAAGTGTCATCGTCGTCAACCTCTACTCGGCGGTGATCTTCTGGAACAGGCTGATGGGAATCTTCTGCGCAAACCTGATGAAGACGTCGACCTGGAGCCATACCTGCAAAATAACAACTGTTAGAGCTCCTAAGCCTGGAATATGGAAGACTCAACATTAATTAATTAATTGTTTTGTTTTATTTACTTTAGGTTACCTATCCCAAGGTCTACCCATTCAAACACAAGCGCAAAGAATAATGATGCATGATCCTTTCCTAGGTCTCTACCCTGCAACCGGTATCACTTTGTTTAGTAGCCATCGTAAGCTTAAAGGTCTGTGCAACAGATCATAGGGGTCCCTAAACGCCTATCTCTCTGCTGGTCTCCAGTGTTTACCCCACTTTCTAAACATGAATGACATCGTTGCCCTACCATCCCATGCATCCTCACCTGTGCCTAACTCCAAACTCCATCCTATCCCTCAACCAGACCTTTGATACCACTCTGTCATGACCCCCTCCCCACAAAGTGTACCCCTCCTGGGCCGGCAATGTGAGAAGGGAGATAATGACCACCGAGTCCCGCCTCCAGTAGGCCCCGGGTTGGCGACTAGCACCGAGGGTATAGTAAACGCACGAATGAGAGGCATTACCCTCTAAGAGAACAAATGCGGAAGAGAGAGATAGAATAAACTCCAATCAACTCCAACTTAGAACTGAGATATAAAAGGAAACCAAGTACATATATGAAATGTCATGAAAAAGTGCTACAACTAAGAGGGGAAACTAAAAGTACCCAAAAGAAAGTAAAACGACAGCGACCACAAGCCCAAACAGCTCCTCCTCCAACCACAAGCTTGAAGTAACTATCTTGACCGCCAACCTGCTCCAAGTGACCTAAAAAATAGTTTATAAATACATAGTGTGAGTATAACAGTATACTCAGTAGGATCCTCCTCAAGCCTCTCATGCAAAAGTAAAGAAAGCATGCTAAAGCCCAGTGAACAACAAGTGAAACTAACTCGTTACCTAAACAGGTATACTAAGTTCCCAACCTCACCATGGCTACTCTCACCAAGTAACGCATACAAGAATATAGCATATAGTAAAGAATATCAAGGGTACCCCGATACTACTTCCCCACTGGTTTGCCGCTTTTCCCCAATGACATACGTCCTGTGCATCTCTCTCCAAGGCTTGCTCGCAGACACCTGGGCTAAGCTCCACAATCTGCACCTCGTGCACCACATAGGCTTGCCCGTAGACACATGGGCGAAGCACCACACCGTCCTCACAACCAAAAGTAACCAAGTAGTTTCCGGGAGCCACCACAGCCCGCATAACGTGTATCATACGTCAGGTATAATACCTCAATCCATTGCAGCCCATACTCCGAGTAAGGATCCTCAAGCCATCATAGCCTATACACATTACACCTATAGTAGTCCATAGGATACTATATCCAGAATATATGTGTGTGAATAACCACAAGCCATTACAGCCCTCTACACACATATATGGGGTAACTAACCGTTGTACCTCATGGCACAAGTATCTACCAAGAGAAAAGAGCGGGGCCAAAGGGGGTAGTCAGCCATTCAACCTCCCATCAGAATGTTGGGGAAAACACCCCCCCAGGGCTCAGAATCCCTGGGGTGTCAGTTTCCCTTACCGACAGGGTGGAGTAGCGAATAGAAACACAAAAAGTAAAGAATATATATAACTCACAACCACACTATGCGCATTACCTAGTCATAGGCACAACTGCAGCTAATGTCTCTCAGAATCCAGGCTGCTACTTCTAAGACTAGGTATCCTATAAGCACACAACCATTTGAAGAGCTTTATTAGATTACTCCATTCTCATTTTATCAGTTCCACTGTACGTTAATTAATTCTTTAAACATTAATTAACCATGAACAATTTACCACATTAAACTAAATTGGCAACACATTCAAAAACTGTTCCTTTTTAGGATTCACATCACTATTAAATTCCAGTTTCTCCATCCCCGTGGATTATCACCATTTAAACAAACTTTCATTTCAGAATTACTTTTCCATAATCTCAGGCATTCTAGAAAAACATCCTATGCTACTAAACACAAAGGGGCTCAACACGGCGAGTAGATATACTACCCATCGAGTCTTTGCCGCCTATAGAAAGAGCATAGACCCATCCTCCATCGAGAGGCTAAACACGGAAAGCACATGGCATACCCTGCGTTTCTTCGCCTCCTTCGGAAAGAGGGTAAGCAATACCAGCTGCCTTGAGTAGTGGGGAAAATTAAAGCAGATAAACAACCAAACCAAACCACCAACATCAAACCATCACATTCATCTCATACCATCATCCTTGGTGTCCTCCCCGACACCCACATGCATAAACCGATGCATCTCACCACACTAGGCGTCATCCGCTGCCACAACCACAAGTCCCCATACCTCGACATATCACAACAGCCATCCAGGCTCACATCAAATCACAAACAGCAGGAAATCAAAGATCACAAAATGGGCTCTCGGCCCTTTAACAAGGCATTCAGCCTTCATACAAGATGAGCACTCAGAGCTCCAAACCACAAGGCATTCATCCTTACAAGCAAGCGGGTAACTCAGAACCCTTTTGAAATTATCGAACTAATAGTTCTTTAATCCATCTTGAATTAACAGATTCATTAACATTCCTCTTTATCTTTATTCAATTATTTAACAAATAATTCCTGCTTTACGTTCTTTATCAATTTCCATCATGAACGAGCAACTAATTAAATAAAATCATAGATATCACTCTATCTAGGAAAACATGAGGTAAACCGTTATCACGGTACAAAGCAACAACATGCGATCAACGAATTCTTTTAATCTGGTTCAAGTATTTAATTAGGTCAATTTCATTGTGATCCAAAGGGTTAAATCATGCTAATTCTACAGTTGCACATAAACAATTAGAGAAGCCATGAATCCCCTACCTCGAAGAGTTCTTGACGTCCTTTATCCACGCCACAATCCTTCTCTCGTGACAACTGCATCCACCCAAGGATGCCACGGTAAGTCCCAACCAACTAAAACCCATTAGAACCATGGATATTACATGCTAATATGGAAGGGAGAACAAGAGAAGGTGATCCCCGAAGGAACGATGATAAAACACACCTTATATGGAAGAATGATGGACACAGCTTGGTTGCATCAAACAGAGCGGAACTGATCCGAGTAACATTTGATTGTGAAACTCCTACGGGAAGGATTGAAAGGTTATAGCGTCTTGAAGATGAGAACCAGGAAGAAGAACAATGAAGAATGATATCTCATTCCTTTTAAAAAAAATTAGAGAGGTGACGGTTTAAGATCCGATTTATTCTCCATTAAAAACGGATCGCATTAACCCACGCGGTTTGACCAAGTAAAAACATCCCGGCCTTAGGAATAATTAATATAGAATTTATGGCCTTTGAATCGGCCTTAAAGTCCTTAAAATAAGGTTTTAAAAGTATTTTACATCAAAGAAAACGTCAAATTTACGAAGCTGGAAACACTGTTCACATACTCAAAATTTGGTAAAGTATGGAATCGGTAGCTCTCATGAAGTCTGGAAACACTGTTCATTCGTGAAATTTGGAAAAGTATGGAATCAGTAGCTCTTAGGATTCTAGAAACACTGTACAAGTCCACTGATAGAAGGTCACCGATAGAACCTCACTGATAGAAACACTGTTCAATTCTACCGATAGAAGTCCATCGATAGAACCTCACTGATAGAAACATTGTTCAAGTCTACCGATAGAAGTCCACCGATAGAACCTCATCGATAGAAACACTGTTCAAGTATACCGATAGAAGTCCACCGATAGAACCTCACCGATAGAAACACTGTTCAAGTCTACCGATAGAAGTCCACCGATAGAACCTCACCGATAGAAACACTGTTCAAGTCTACTGATAGAAGTCCACCGATAGAACCTCGCCGATAGAAACACTGTTCATAAAATTGGAAACACTTTTCCCAGAACTAGAAATTTGGCAAAGTGTTAGCTGAGCTGCTGCTAGACTGCGCTTACCAGTATACCGAGCTATCAGTACGCCGCGGCTACCGGTAAACCCAGATACCGGTAGGATGCGGCTACCGGTAGACCGAGCTACTGGTAAGCGGAGGCTACCGGTAGGCAGTAGCTACTGGTAAGCGGCGGCTACCGGTAGGCAGCAGCTACCGGTAGACCGAGCTACCGGTAGGCAGCAGCTACCGGTAGATCGAGCTAGCGATAGGCAGCAGCTACCGGTAGACCGAGCTACCGGTAGGCAGCAGCTACCGGTAGACAGCAGCTATCGGTAGACCGAACTACCCGTAGGCAGCAGCTACTGGTAGACCGAGCTACCGGTAGGCAGCAGCTACCGGTAGACCGAGCTACCGGTAGGCAGCGGCTGGGGGATAAGTCACCTTGACCTCCCGGAACACCTCCAACACCACATTTTCACAAAGTAATGGACCAGGGAGGTCCGGGCCATTACAATGGTATTTTACAAACTCCCCACCATATAACATCTTGTGCCCGAACTTCTCTGATGGTCACCCAAAATATTTTCTGACCTATATCGGTCACCAGACCATTTCTAGGGCCACATGCCAATGTCAAATTCTTAATGCACTTATAGAGTAAAACTTTAAATTTATATCACTTAAACTATCAAACACATTCCACCACATGAATTTACTACCAAAACACCAAGTTAATTATTACCCACACTCATCTATCCTGATACACTAGTAGTGTTCACTTCCAACTTCTCAATTGACTCAGGGTGCTCCCCGCTATTGGACAATGCTAAAAGATTCAAATATTGAGTCATGGAACCTCCACCAATGTAATTTCCTAGAAGAAAATGATTACATGATACCAAAAATGTTCCTAGAATGGTTTTCAACTCACCACACATGATTACACATGAGTAAACTTCCCTTAGTTCTAGACTCTGGTATAGATTCGTTGAACTCAAATCATTCTAAGATTAAAACCTGATTGCACTAGACTTTTCCTAGAAAGTCCCAACTAATTATAAAAATCCTACTGTTATATAAAAAATGATATTTCTAACAAGGTTCTCTACTGAATGCATCATGTAGCATGAAATAATTCATTTTAAATCACCTCGGGATGACTTCCCTAAAAAACACTCGAATTCTGCCATCGACACAATACCAAACAGCCAATCAAGATTCCCTAGATCTTGGAGGCACAACTTAATCATTCAACATTCTCTCTATATTTTATACCCAACTATCAATGTAACTCCACTATTATACTAACAATTAACTGATTGTGCATCATGCTTTCCATGAGAATCGACACATTCCAATTATGACATCCATTCATATTTTATCAATGCATCCAAAGTCTGACTCCCACACTCAGACTCAATCTGACACCATATATAAAAAGTTCCAAGAATTCATAGAGGAACCCAAATGTATTTGGTTCTATTAATTCACTAGATTTAGAATTCCAAAACAACCATCCAACGACTAGTCCCACATTCCCACAACCCTTCTCATATGAGGGTCACGTGTTTTACTAGTCCATGGTGGCTCACCACAATAAAAATTACCTTACCAATACCCCACGAGCAATACATTGGTAGAAATCACTACCAGTTTCACGCTGATATGTTTGTGTTATGATCTCTTTATTCAAAATATATCTCATTAGATCTCACTTGAGCCTTCAGATACGGTGGTTTTGCACGCCACATGCTATAAAATTTTACAAAAGAATTGTCACCCTTCACTCAGTCATCTCAGGTAATAATTAAGGTTCATACCCCAAAATGAAATATTCATACTTAATATGATGTAATCAAAGTTTTATTAGCTCTCCATGTATATCTATTTACTAAAATGCCAGTTAGACCACCTCAGGCTACCTTATTTAAAAGAAATTCTGCTTGACCATTGATTCCTAATCTAATAACCCGATCATGATACCTCAAATCCCAAAGGTACCCCATGATTGTTTAGAAATAATCATCAAATTCAGAACCTAATTCATGGTTTGTTTTAATGGTTTTGTACTTAACTAACCATGTCACCATAATTATGTATTGTAGCATTGATATTGGTGCACTTCCCACCACATAGATTTACCCCCATCCAGTTATAAGAGTAACCATAATTAGTCCAATCATAGGTGCACATGTGACACTCTTCTCAATCCACACTCACAAACATCATTATCATTAGACACTATTGTCCAAATTCTAACCCAAATCAGCAATGTTATAGCACTGAATCCTTTTATAAGCGAATCCCTAACACTGTTATAACTCATTTTCCTACTGACAACTTAGGGATACATTACTCACAACAAAACTCTTAACACCCAAGTCACATTTATCCAGGAGTGACCCATTAGTGGACCTACTAAGACCAGAAAACTCTTTTTCAAGTAGTTCTGAACCAAAACACCCCAATGTGTTATCACAATCGCATCAATCAAATTACATTAAGACAAGTGATTTTACTATAGAACCACACATATCTCATTCCACCTATATTTAATTCAACAGGAACCACATATAACCACATGTACTACCTTGGTATTATCTCATAGGCTCAATGGCACCATGCATTCCTAGTATACTCTAGCCTTATCAAAAGCATCGAGCCTAGGTATTTTGTTATCCATATGGTCAATTTTAACCTAACTGCAGACCTCTTGTGTCTTAAAGAACCAAAAATAAACTCTCAAAACTAAACAAATGTTAGACCATACCCTTTACATGTTAGTGAAATTAAAATCAAGAATCTAAGGTGCTCACAACACTCATAAGACTAAACTTAACACACGAACACCTACCTACCCTGGGTGTCATTCCACAAATGTAGAGTCTTACTCAAGACCTAACGGCATGTGGTAATCACTTTTCATTCATAACACTCACCATAAGAATCCACCAATGCTTAAAATATTAAATAATTCTATAAAAATCATCCCAAACCCTCACTTAACATGAGGCATTGAATATAAATCTAGGTTGATTCCTTTAAGGTCAATAGGATCTCTAGCCTAACCTCTCCTTCCACTATAACAAAATATGTTGGCTGATACTTATAGGAAATTCCAAAATTCTATTCTAAGATGTATATAAAAAAAACTCTAAAACTAACCCCCACACTAGGTTCTTTAATAATAATATATTTATAAGGCATTATTTAAGTTAATTAATTAGTTCATATTTATTATAAAAATTAAGGATGGATTACAAGACACAATTCCAAACAACTTTCATTATTCAAGGAGGTTGGTACTAAGAAATTTATTTATTAATAAATTATTCATTCAAATTTTTAGGGTTTCGTCGATCTAGATGATCCATCTAAAGTAATTGAAATTATAAGATCCATCTAAGTAGAATAGAAATAAAAATCTATATGGTAAAATGCCATTTAGATTATTTTTAACACTTTAAAAAACCAAATCCATTTATTATATATACACCCCCAAATTTTTTAATTACTAAGTCATTAAAGTATGATATTTACATATGAAGGTCAACTCATGCTAATATGGGTTTAGTTACACAGGTAGTCATTCCCAAAATATAGAGGTAAATGATATATAAGTTATAATTGGAATTCCATTTAAGTGAAACCCATAAGTAGTTTATTTATTAAAAAAATTAAAACACATCCTTAATGGGTTTATTATATAGCCATGTAATTATAAGTTTGGACAAAAAAGGAAAAATTGAGTATATAAGGATTTATTTATATGGGTTTTCATTCCAAAGTTATAGCAAAAACACCCTATAAGTTGTAATTGGCACTCTATTTAACCAAAATCCAACATCAATCACTTGGATTTATAAAAAATAATACAAATCCTTTAACATTTTAAATAATTATCATTATAATTGATTATTAATAGTTTTAATATTATATCATTTCCTTAATTAATTTCATGAATATTAGATAGAGTTCCCCTATTAAGCTATTTGGGAAACATCATTTAGGTTTATAAAGACACTTTAAGTAACCAATACTTTCCCAAGGAATGTTAGAAATTACAAACATAGAATCCAATGAATATAAAGTAGGAAAAAATAGTACAAGTAATGAGATGTTCATGGCATAGAATATGCATCAATATAGATTCCTATGTTTCTATATTAATTTGTGATCTTATGATCCATTTTCATACAAACCCAAGGGTGAAAATACCATAATCCTAACAACACATAATATATACATCACTTAATAGTGAAAAATAGTCAACTATAATAAACAAATTCCAAAACAACAAAACCCTTCCCTGGAAACTTGGCTTTTCCTTACATGTGAGTTAGTTACTCCTAGGAACGGCTTGTTACCAAGTTCTAAAACTTCCAAGTCCCCTATCTACCAACCCAAATAGTAATAAAAAGGAAAATAAAGGCTTAGATACCACTTTGTCACATCCCTATCTCAGTTCACTATTAAGTAAAAAACTAGAGGTTCAGAAGGCCTCAAGCATGCTTCCTCATATTTCATAGGCTACTAATTAAAAACAAGAGTGTATAGAGGTATAGTGGGTAGATTGTAACTTATTCACCAGAGTGAAACATAGTAGAAATAGAAAACAATTCATCGAGATAATAAATGAAATAAACATAAGGTAGTAAAGAAAAACTATATTAAGATGATTTTAGGGTGGTGTAAAAATATAATTCAAGCATGATAAGGCATTATTCTAACAACTAGGTTATACATATATAATAGGTAAAGGTGAAAATAAACAAATAAAAAAGATGTACAAACTATTATAGGAAGACTGAGTACATTCTCATTCCACAGATCCCAAGCCTAGTCCTAGCACAAGACAAATAACTATAAATAGGCACCATCCAAAATCTTGACCAATAGTCAATATATATTCTTGGGTTTGAAGTAAAGGCCCAAATAGGGTGTGAGTAAAACTCAGTAGGCCACAACCAATAGTGTCTAATTCAAACCTAGTAAGTGAATATAAAATGTAACAATGTGTAAGTATAGTAATTTAAATGCGTAAAGTAAAAGAAAACCTATCAATATCGGGCACCTCAGGGGATACCCATCCAACCCAAACTACTTTAGCCTAAGATGTATTTATTTAATCATGTTGCTTTTAAGTGGTTAAGGGACAGGAGGAATTTATCTAAGGCCTCTATGGATAAATAAGATCATGGAATTCCTGGAACTAGTCTAGGAATTCCTATATAATGCACTAGTTTTGAATCCATGGAGGTCCCATGACATTCTTTATAATTGGTCTTTGATAAAAATCATAGTGATCAACCCATGGTGTATAACTCATGGGTCTCAAGTGGAATCTAAGGGATGAACCCTTGAGATTATATTCTTAAGATTTTCTAAACAAAATAAGGAAATATATCTTTATATTTACAAATAGTTCTTGATTAGAATCCATAGGGATTACCCAAGGTGTTCATTTTATAAGGAAATCAATCCAAGCCTAGTATATAATCATGAGAATTATAATTTCTCAAGAGTTATGTATGAATCCACATTTACTATCCATGGAATTCATGAAAGTAAGATACTGACTGAATACATAGTGGGATTACCACTTGGAATTCACATAAACGAATCAGGTTATATCCTATGAGTCTACTCAAGGAATTAGAGACTAGAATACAAGTCATTATCAAGGCATTCTATACCTTTTATGGTGTTACCAAGTTCCATAATTTATAACCAAGGAATCCATAGTAATAAATAATAACTTTCAAGGAATTCCCATAAAGGTAATTCAAGTCATTATAAGTAAAGTATTCATGTCAATATTTTATCCAATTAATCAAAACCTTGTAAATATCAACCAAGTTTTTCATAATATACCCACGTCATTTTACAATTTAATTATTCTATTCCTTTTATATTTATACACAAAAAATAAAGTTCAGTCTCTATCAACTATCCAAGAAACACAATTATCATAACAATATTTAAGTTACCCAAGTCATAGACAAAGAACCATATTAAGAATTAACACTTTTCTGTGACACACCAAACACACCCTAAGTGGTGGTTTAGTTATATAAATATAATTTTGGAATTTTCTATTTTCCAAGACAAACACACCCTGATGGGTGTTTTAGTTATAATAAAAGTATGGTCATTAAGTGAGTTAATACCAAACACACCCTAAGGGGTGGTTTTGTTATATAAGGAAAACAAATAATTAGGGATTTATTAAAGGAAAATAAAAATACACCCTAAGGGGTATTTGGTTTAATTAAAGTATAGTTTTGATTTTATTAATCCAAACATACCCTAAATGGGTAGTTTTTTGAGGTTGTCAGCCTCCAAACATGTGTGGGAAGCCCATAATTCATCTAGGTCAAACTTTAGGATAAAAATTAAAGGAATATTAATTTTAGGTTCAATGCTCAGAAATATCAGTGGGTATAAAAATAGAACATTTTATAAATTAGTATACTTTTATGGAAAATCTTATAGACCACCTACCTCATACACAATGAATTTCCTTTTAAATCTAGTTTAGAAACCCATTGCTTGAGCTCTTCCATGACTGAAGGCCAATTCCAAACCAACAATGTCCCTAGATCACATCCAAATAACCAATTTCAACCACTTCAGAAAAAATAGGAAACCCTCATCGGGTGCTCCCGATGCACCAGATTCAAGTCCAACAACCTAATGAAGGTTCATGTCATGCTCCTAGTAATAACTTGGGATAAATACCTAAAAATAATAACCAAAAAATAAGATATGACAGACAAATTAAATTCAAAACCCCTTGAAAGAATCACCCAGTTATATACCTCTATCTAAATGACTGATGAAATCATGCAGGTCTAGTCTTAGGACATCATATCTCTAGGTAGTAAGGAATTTTCATCATCTTTAGAAAATTACACTATTATATAGTGGAATAATTTATTAACCATATTCAGAACAAAAAATAAATTAAATGAACTGAGGTAGAAATAAAGTTAGTGTTATCCTTATATTAGACTCTCAATCACAAGAGACATCATCTAAAAATACCATATATTGAAGGAGATTCATAAAGGCCTTAATTAGGGAGAAAATGGCATGGAGGAGGAGCTATTGCCAGTGGGAGAGAAATAAATCCCAAGTTTGGTGTTAAGGGAATATCCCTAGTAAAATTATTGGGCTTCTCCTACATTAAAAATCTATCAGGGGGACACCAGCTAGCCGTTGTCCCCCCATCAGCTAGCCAATGTGTTCATCAACCCTCACTAGGCTCTAGGGCATACCACCAGCTAGCCGGTGGTATTAAAGTATCTTTTTTTAGGCCCTTGATCCTTATAATCCCTTCATATTCTTCTAGGACCACTATTAACCCCTATTCCAAGTCTAAAATCATACTTTTAAGGGGTATAATCCTTTACTCATCTGAACCCTGGTTCTTAAAACGTCTCGGCCACTAGTTTGACAAATCAAACTTTTCCTAAAAATTAAAATATGTATGTACACACATATAGACAAGGTATTTTATAATATCAACATATAAATATGGTTAATATACTTATTTAATAATTTTTATATGGTTATTGAATCTTTGTAGGAGTTTTAAGATGAAAGGAACGTGAAAAGGCTCTCTAAGAACATATACCTCTTCTTTTGGTAGTATCCTTTAGCTTAATCCTTAAGCATTCATGAAGTGGTATTTTCGAGATACCATGACCTATAGAATGTGGTTATGGATTTTGGGAAGGTATTTTGGTATGTATTAGTTAATATAAGAAGCTCAAGTAGTGTGGATAAGAGATGAAAGGGTGTTCTCTTTTATAAGTGAGGTGGGTGGTAAACTTGTAAATAATTGAAACTTTATTTTATAATATAAGTATTAATCAAGTCAAGTGGATCCAAATTATCATATATTAAAATATAATATGGTTAATTTCAATATATAACCAACCAATGAGGTTTAAAAAAGTGTTATCTGTTATCGTGAAGATTTATCACTTTACTTTTAACCATTTTAACCCATTTTACCTTAATTGAGGTGATAAATATTTCTCATGGATTCTATTCATTATGACCAAAAATAAATTTGATTTATTTCCTAATATTAATTATTATTATTCTAAATATTGAATCCATTTTACATTATTCAAACCCTATAAATTTCTGAAATTACTTTTAATATAAGTTCACAAAATGCACCGAAAACCATCTTTAGAAAAATGTTTATTTTAAGCATTAAAATGATTCTAAAGAAAAAATAAAATATATTTTTCATTATAATGGAATGAATTATATTATTTTAATTAAAAGGAGACTTATTTTTCTTTAAACCCAAACTAAAATTGAAATTTACCTTGTAAATTCTTGATTAAGAGAGAACTAAAAATGGTTTTTATTTGTACAGAAACATTACATAGATTTCCAAAATGTTAATCATATATATCTAAGTTCAAAATTATATTTTTATATTAATTTTATTATGTATTAAATATATATTTATAATATTAAAAAAAATTCATATACATTAAATATACTCTTATATCACTATAAAATCATAAAAGTGATAGTTTTTGTAAAATCAATATTTTTCACTATTCCCAAAAAATCGACTATTTCTAAAAAATATATAAAAAATATCCCTAAGATAATTTTGAAATTTTAATTCAAAACTTAAATTAATTTCATCATGTTCAATTTATAAATTGTTTTAATTCATACTTTAATTACATTCTTGAATAAAGTTATGTGTGTTTTGTTATTGTTTCTTTAAAAAGAAAATCTTACTTACTATAATTGAAGTTTAAGTGTTATAAAAACATTTTATATTTGAGGTTGGATATTCTATGTTATTGAAATTGGATCCTAGATTAGTTCATAGATGTCTTGAAAATTAAGGAAAGTTGTTTCCATGATATATGAGTCCATTTGAAATCATTGATTTTATTGGAAAAGTATCATATAGATTGGATATTCCATATGTTATACAGAGTTTCATTACATATTTTATATTTCTCAGTTAAAGAATTATTAACCCAAACCATGTCATATTTTGATTTGGGAGTTAGTTGAGTTAGAAATTGTTGCATATTTTATAAAGAGGCAAATTCAAGTTTGGATTATAGTGAAAAATCCTTCAAGGAAGGGGAATTCCTCTAGTTTAAATTTTTTGGTATTACAAGTTAAACCAATAAAAGACTTGAGAGATAGAGGTTAATATGTGGTAGTAGTGGCTATATTTATTTGATGATTGGATGGTTCAGTGAATTTTGGGGAAGAAAAATATTAAAATGGGATTAATTATGGTTCCAAGTTTTTAGTTCATGTTTGGATCATGTTTTGTTTGATTTATATGGGATTTTGACATGTGATTTTAAGGAAATGGATTCCTATGTGATATAAAAACTGAGTTTTGATTACACAATTAGATATGGAATGGGTTTTTTATCTTAATTTCTATGTATTTTGGGGATTTAATTTTAGAAAGAAATTTATAAGGGTTTTTTTAGGTTATATAGTCACATATAAATCCATTGAGACCATGTAATATGTTCATAAATTCTGTGAATCTGGTATCAATATGTTCTATATGCTCCTATAGACCATGTATGGTGACTGTGATTTTTCAAAATTTTAGTTAATTGAGGTCTGTATGGTCCTAGGGACTGGGGATAAAGACCATACAGTCAGGTAAAATTTTTTAGTTTCAATATTTTTCACCTTGAAAACCTCTGATTCACCCCATTATTCCTTTCCAACATCCTTGGTTTATTTAGGGTATTTTGATGAATTTTCATCCACTTTTCAACAGATCATGAGAATGGATCATTAGGTTGATTTTTTATTTATAGGTAATGCCTAAATCTTGTTCTGTATCTTGATTTTTATTCTCTCTCTTGGATTCATATACATTAGTGTCAGATATATGTATATTCACATTCATTATGATTATGGGTTGAAGGATTCATCCCATCGATGTGATTTTAGACCACGAAATCATGGGATTTTTGTGAAATATGTAGCTACATAGATGATTTGAATATCTTCTATGAATTAGAAAATTTATTATGGGTTATTGACTGATTATGGTTTATCAAGGATCAAAATTATTTTAATTGTGTGAAATTATAGATTTATGTAAAATTTGATTCTTTTTATATAATTTATTTAACTAAAAATTAGATATTTCGTAACTAATGTTTTTAATTGGAAACTTATATTTTCAATTTAGTGGATTTAATTTATCTTTCATTTGAAAATATATATTTTCAAAGAGATTGACATGTTTAATTTTATATTTGAAAATATGTTTCTTAATGGGGGTTTATTAGTTTACCAAGCAAATTGGTTTTAATACAAATTATGGAATTTTGTGTTAAATTGATTTACGTGAATTTTAAATGATAATGGGTTGGATAGTGAATTGTTATTAGATCATGGATTTTAGGATTTATCACACAACATGTGTGCATGTGTTAAAATAGATATTATGAAACCTATTTATTGAAACCTCTAAGTTTCATCCACGGGGATGTGATATATTAGACAATGTACATTAAGGTGATAAACGATTAGGATAACTAAATTCAAAATGTGATACATGATATGGTTTGAGTTTTAGATATATGAATGGGGATTCATACCTTGTTAAATATAGTTATTTATTGATTTATGGATTATTATGAGGGTTATTTTTCCTGAGGAATTGTTTTTTAGGTAAACTGGGAGTTTCCAATGGAATTTGGGGAAAATGATGATTTTACATTGGTTTGTGAAAGAATACATTTTATTGGTTTTGGGTAAAAAATGTGTTTTCAGAGATAATATTTTTTAGAATAAAGGTTCATTTTCTGAATTATTTCAAATTTTATTTTAATTCAATGTTTTAAAAACTTAAGGGATTATTTATAAATAATGCTTCAGTTTTTGGAATGTTTTGGATAAACTGAATGTTTTAGTTCCTAAACTATTTATAATTTATCCTTGATTAATTATTATTTTATATTGATATTTTTCATGAATGAAATTGTATTGGAGTCATTGGGGAAATGTTTCTAAGTTTATACTCACCCCATACATGCATGTTATAGTGGACATAGGGAAATGATTGATCCTAATGAAGTTAAGGGGAAGACTTAGTTATTTGTTAGTGGTGATTCTTAGTTCCATGATGGATTTATGAAATAAGAGAGAGTGGATCAAGTTTTGGACATTTTATTTTATTTTGGCATGTATCTCATGTGGTGTTATATTAATTTTAGGTTTTTTAAATGATTTTTGGTGTTAAAGTTTTTTTAAATAGCTTTATTTAGATTTATTTTATATTAGCATGCATTATTTTAGTGTATAATCAAGGGAAAAATATTCTCCATGGCCCATTTTTATCCCTCACTACTTTTTGGAAGACTAGGGAGATTAGGGGTTGTTCTTGAGGCCATGTGGCCCCCTATATCAAATATTTGGATCTAGGATCTGACTCATGGTGTTATAATCCATGTCATCTTTCTTTCAAAAACCCACTAACACCATATGGATTTTATCCCTATAGATGGTTCCATAAAATTCCAAATTTTATTTATATATACATATTATATTTTCGGTTTCATATACTTTAAAATTTTCTTAGAAAAACAATCAATAGCTTATTAATAGGTTCATCCAATATAAACTCAATATCACCATCATTTTTCATAAGAAATATATATCTCTCAATTTCTAGATGAATCCAAGAAAACCAATTAGGTTCTTGTGAAATATTATTTGGTTCAATTTCTAAAACTTTTTATAGTTTAAACTCACTTTACATCTCAAAAAACTATTCTCATTTTTTCTCTTGAACTTTATAAAATTTAATTTCCATCTTGTTGATTCATTGAGAAATCAATTTTCTCTTAATAAGTACTTTATATCAATCCATAAACACTTTTTCATGATGTATTATAAAAATAACAACTCATAATTTTATTGGAATATAAAAAAATAATCATTGTTATTATTTAGATCCAAGTTTATCAAATAAATTATGCTTCACATAAACTTTGTATACCCAATTTTTAAAAAAATACAAGTTTGGATGTTTCCCAGTCCATATCTCATATGTTGTATTTACAACTACCTTAGATGGAATATGGTTAAATATGAAACCAATTGTTTGAAGAGTAACATAAATATATAGGAAGGTTAGATTGACTCGTAATCAATTGAAGTATGTCTCACATGGTAAGATTATTCTTTTCAGATATTTCATTTCATTTAGGTATACCAGATGGATTGGGTTATGAACCATTTTCAAAATATCTTATATAATCAATAAATTTTGACTTAATTATTACTTTCTTAAACCTAATATAAGTATCTATATACTATTATTTAGTTTATTTTGTACTTTATTTTTGTACGTCACTAACATTTTAAAGGTTTCAAGCTTGTTCTTCATAATAAATACATAACCACGCTAACTAAATTCATTGCTAAAAGTTATAAAATTATCATAATCACCACTATCTTATATACTCATTAGACTGCATACATCACTATATTTTAACTCCAATATCCCAATATAACTTTATCCTTTTCCAATAAAAGGTGATTTATTTATTTATTATAATAAAAATATTGTTTTTCTTTAAATTATTTCAATAATTGATATATATGGAGTCTTTAAATGTATTTTTCATTTATATATATAAGGAGACAATTCCAAGAGTAAGTGGTATTTAAATCATTTACTTTGAATTCCTTGTTTTCAATTTTATATTTTATATTATCTATATCTTGAATATATAAACCACTAACCATGCTTCCTACACCATAAAATATTTCATTCATGTATATATAATGAGTGTTGTTCTTAATCCTAAGAGAAAACACTTTCTTCTCCAAAAAAGAAAAAACTAAAATTTTATAAATGGGAGGAATATATTAACAATTTTTTTAATTATAGAGATAATATGATTGATACATATAAATCATATGTGTTTATCTCCAATTTTGGACTCTTACTCCATTTCCAACACATAAGTATACTTCTATCATAATTAATTTTCTTATATTATTTAACCTATATACATTATAACGAATGTTTTATGCATAACTAGTATTTAATACCCATGAGTCGGAATTAGAAAAAATAAAATTCAGTTCTTTATGATCATTTTTTACATTAAAACCAAAAACACTTCTCAAGTTATAATAAAAATCTATTACATATCTCAAAATATAGTGATAATTTGATGAAATTTTAATCTATAATAAATGATATTTAATGAGTTAATATCATGTTTTAAAAAGTATTCAATAAGGAATTTTATTGAGTATACTCCCACTAAATTATTGCCTTATATGTAATATATATTAGTGGTACAAAATACATATTTGACTATAATTTGAGTTTAATTTGGTGTTCATATCAAAATATATCTATTCTGGTAAACTGTTATGTCAATTGCATTGTATATAACTCTTGGATAGTTAGTTGGACAATAGGTTTCCCATGTTTATCTTATAAATCATCTATCTTAATTCATATTAGTACCTAACTTTTAGGATTATCAAGCTAAGTGGCACCAAAATCTCAAAATTAGATACGGTTGCCTAATTGTTAGTGTTCATTATACCCAACACACATTGTATAAGATGATTCATGGATACTTAACATTTAAGGTCACCCATATTGAATGGTCAATGTCTTGATGAGTATTTACTTAGGATGGAATCTTATAATTATTGTTTTAAGGGGTTTTTCAGATCTCACAATTTCCTTATGTACATTTCATGAAATTCTTATTTGTATGCATGATTATAAGGATTCAATTTACACAACCCTTTCCTTTAACCAAATTAACATGTTATAGTCTTTTTAATGTATAATTCTTATACAACTAATTGTTTTTTTATACTTATTCCGTTAAAAACTTAAATATAATATTTAATACATATACATATGCATCACATGAATAAGATATATGAAACTATTTTATGTAATGAATTAAAATCATATGAAATCAAACCACTCTTTTCTAGATAGAACCAAAAATTCTCAATAAAATGGAAGTTTAAACCAAAGTCTCACTATCAATAAATCAATACTTAATATTTCCTTAATTCCAACACAAATTTAATCCCAAATATGTAAAAAAATATCATAATCAATCCCCATTTTTGAATTATAACAATATTAATCATTAATTTTGGTAGACCTATATTAAATATATTTTTATTCTTAGCCTGAAAACCCTTAAATGCATTGAATAGTATTTTATAGGAAGCAATATAAAAATTTTAAATCAGATCATAGAAATATTCATAATATAAGTATTAATAATAAATAGTAAATTAAAATAGATGAATGAATATTTAAAATATTAATTAATAATATAAAATTAAAATTAAAATTATTTAAATATATGTTTAATATGAAAATTTCATATTTTTCAATATAAAAAATTATATGAGACATATTTTATTAGTTGTAAACACTTCATAAATAGACCATTTAATTCTCAATTGATTTTTTTATTTATTAAACAAGTTATATCACTAACAAAAATTGATCCATATTGTTGCTAATGATATATGCACTATCCCTTCAATCTCATTTAGTGATATCCTATATTGTTACTTATAATATGCACAATAATATTTATCACTTATATCGCTAAGTATTTATCACTAGTCATAATATCACCAAATCACATCATGTGAAACATGTGATTAGTGTTATCACCTATATCATTTTGTCTTTGTCACTAGTAGATATACATATATTTCTACCTATGAACATCTTGAAACATGGAATTTTAATTTCATCACGCGTGTTAATATCACCACCTTCTATTTTTGTTACATTGTTATGTTTTAAAGTGTGTTATTGAGTTGTATCAAAGGAATTAATATCTTATATCAATGTATATGCTATTTTTATGTCAATATAACAAGTATATGGTTGAAGAATATATGTTTTATTTTTTGTCAGTATATTATAAATTCAATATATAAGGAATACGTGAATGAGGATATGATAATTATTGAGGAATTGGATGTCATGATTGATAATAAATCTAAGTTAATTGTGAAGATTGTTGAACTGGTGTTGATTTTAAATACATATGTCAATGGATTTTAAGAATTGACATGATGTTTTCAGCAATTAAGAAGAAGTGAAGGATATGAAAATCTTTATTACATGAGGAATTTATTTGAATACCATGAAAATATTTTTTATTTGTATGAAAGAGAACATGTGTTGAAGACTTATTGGGTTTCCATTAAATTATTTAAATACCATACAAAAATAAATTGATTGCGTGATGAGATAAGATTATTGGAGTTAATTTGAGAATTTATTGTTATTATATCCTTTATATAGAATTCTTCTAAGTGTTTTTTATTGGTCCTTTATCAAAAAAATGGTCCATCCCTTATCCAAACAAGAACCCACATCAACCACTTATGGGACAAAGGTCAACCATGTGGGAGGTAGTTTGACCTAGTTAGTCATAGATGATAGGTGATTTGGTATGCATAGTGCTCATAGGGAGTGCACAGAAGCAAAGGCGGTGCCATCATGTGGGGCGGCCTGCTAGTGGATGGTTTCAGTATTGTTTGGTGCCAGTGAAGTCCAAGAGTGGACCATGTTACTTATATATGACCACTATAGAAATTTTTTTTCTTTATTAAGTATAAGGAAAATGTGTTGGAGTTTTATTTGGACCCCCTCCCCCTAATGTGGTTACTTTACCATATTAAAAAAGGTAGGAATATAATATTGGTCATTAAATTGTGTGAATATAGTCCATCTGATTGAGTTGTCGATAGTATTCAAACTTAAGCATCTGAATCCTTCTATGATTTAGGTTTTTCATGTCTAGAAACCAAAAATGAACTTAGACACCATTCAGGACCTTCGAAATCTTAATGGTATTTTAGAATTTGGATAAGTACATATTTTAACATATTTTAAATGGTGTGTGATCCATACATTATGCAAGTGAATGGGGTTTATGGGTTTTAAATAAAAATGTTATTCATCAAAGATACTCTGGGGATAAAATAAGCTATGTAGGCTATAGAAGTTTCTATGTGAGATTTATAGAAGCTCATGCAATGAATAAATTTCCTAAGTACAAAATTTCACTTATCGAGGATTCTATGTGGATGGATTATTTATAGTGAATATAGTTTATAAAAGGCCCTAAAGTATGCGATGGAGATTTTTGGTTTGTGGTGCATGCATGAATTATAAATCTTCTATGTGGTGTATTCCGTGGATTTTATGTGAAGGTGGTATGAGAAAAATTATTTTTTAATAATTATATGAGGTAAAAATAAAAAAACACTATGTGGTGTATTCATTATATGAAGGAAAATATATTTTCAGAGTGAGTAGATGTATTTTTTAGTGGTCTAACCAACTAAGGTAGAAGAGTTGGATTTTTGGGGTTTAGAACTAGGATCAATTGGAGGATCAACTACAGGGGTGTATAACCATTTTCTGCCTAATACATTGTAATTAATGATCTGATTATAGTAGAGAATCCATGTTGAGGCATATAACCAACATGAAAAAAGAATATTTATTTACACAAAAAATTGTAAATATAGTGTATTCTGATCTATTTTATTATTTCTATATATGATGTTAGACTATAAGATATTATTTTTGTATTGAAAACCTTATCAAGTTTAATAGTTTGAATTAAATGACAATAATATGTAAAAAGTAATCCATTGATTCACCCCCCCCCCCCAATGGTTAATCTGTATTGGGGATCTATAATTGGTATCATATAAAAGGTTCCCTATAACAATCCAAGCTATATTTTATAAAATTTGTATTTTAAGAAATGAGTGAGCTACCTCAGATTAATTAAAGGGAATTTACTCTTGATAATAAAAATCTAGATATTTCTAACAAGGCTTGGAAGAATAATAAGAAAATAAAATAAATGAATCTGAAGAAGGATCTTATAGTAAATTGAGAGACACCACTAGCTTAAGGTAATTAGAGTGTTATAAGTTGAAATAATTCTTTTTATTATGATTCTTATGATGAATCTTTTTCAATATGAGATAATGATGTTTCACTTTTTGATCATCATTATAAACTCAAATAACATCTGAAGAAATTTCCCAAAGAAGTTTTGAATTTTATTTTTAGAAAAATAAAGGGTCATCATGATGAAAAACTATAATTTGAAGAAGATTATAAATCTATGGAAGAGGAATTGTCTAAAAGTTTTGAATATGCAACACTCTCACAAAACATTTCAGATAAATGGATAAAATAATCTATATTTCCAAATAAATATATGTCAAATCTAATAAATAATTTCAAATTAATGTTTTTTAGGAATAACATTTTTATATTTTTTAAAATCTTTCCATGCATTTAAAAATGTTCACAAAGTTTATATGGATGTCACATTTTCTCAAATAGAGGTTAAATAAAACAAGGTAAAGGAACTTAAAAATTATTTACAATAATCAAGGAAAATGAATGAATAAAAAATAAATAAGATGAATGGGATTTTTAAGACATGATAAAATCAGTTGAGGGTGAGAATAACTCCCTTAACATGCAGTTTTTAGATCTTGAGGTGATATTGAAGAATCAGAAACCACCAAAAGTTGGAACTTCCCATATTACTAGAAAAGATATATTACCACAAAAGTTTTCATTGAGAGTCGTGACTATAAGAAGATAATGATATCATTATATAAATAAATTAAAATATCATCTAAGAAGAACGTATCCTATAACCAAAATAATTTATTATGTACTATTTGTTTTTTTTCAATTACTCGTATGGGTTTTAAACCAAATTCTAGGAAATTATGGTTAGTGAAAAATATTGATAAACCCAACACATCAAAGGTGGATGGGAAAAGATGTATGAAGAGTTTTTTCCCAATAAGTATACAAAATAGTGTTGGTTCCAATTAAAAAATGAAAGGTTTATAACCCAATAAATATAGATAGACTAGACCATAAAATAACAAAAGAATATCCATTGGCTATTATTGGTTTTACTAGAAGTTATGTACAAGGAATTGGAATGTTGGCATAAGATGAAAATTAATGAAAATAATAGAAGGCATATATTTAAGGGGATTAAAGATAATTAAAAGATAGTACTTCTTCTAACACCCTGGTATTTTATGAAATATTTTATCTCTTTGATAAATTTACTTTCTTTGATATATTTCTCTATACGCAACATCTAGTTTTAACAAACCACAATATAGCATTTATATTACTATTTAACATAGTTTTTATGACCAAGTAATTAAAATTGGTAGTTTGAGTAGGAATAAAAAAATTATAAATATTAATTTTAATGGTTTTAAATAAATTAAACATATTGAAAATAAATTACTTAATTTTTGGAAAAGTTTTTTTTTGTTTTGAAACATTTATTTTCTCAAAAAATGATTTTATTGATTTTTGTGAAAAAATAATAAAAGTAATTTTTTAAACTTTTAGAAAATTTATTTAGAAAAATTAAATTAATTTTTTGAATCAACATTTCAAAATTATCTTTGGGTGAATTTTTGGTATTTTGTTTGAAAAGATTATGTTTTCAATTAATAGTGAAAAATTCCATTTTTTATTGAAAACGACCTTTTAGTTTAAAGAATTCATAAGGTCGAATTTTGTTTTAAAATGGTATTATAACTAAAATTAGTTCAATTATATTATAATTAAATAAATATAGGTCATTTTAATCAATTTTATATTTAATGTTTATATAAAAAGTTCTTAAACTTTTTAAACTTTTCTCATTGGAAATCCGCTTTTCCATAGCGTCTATGGGTTTAATTTTAAATTAAATTCTTCCAATTATATTAATTTAATTTAGAAAAAATTATTAAATATTTTTAATTATTATAATTAATATTATATAATATGTTAAACTTAATTTTTTATCATAATTAGTAGTGAAAATAGTGAAAATTAATTATCACGATTAAGGTTAAAACCGGTTTACCGGGGGTTAAACTAAAAAGATATGGTATAAAATGACCTATAAACTTTTCTAAAACACATTTTATGGACATATTTAGATCTTATCATCTATAAGTTTTATTAAGTATCTATTTGGTATCCTTTTGTAATGTGAAAAATGTGGTTTCACTTTATTCTTTTCAAAAATTCCATGTGTGTCTTTTCCCCCACTTATAAAAGGTCACCCCCTCTCCTCTCCTATTCACACATACAAAAAAAATATTTCAGCCAATACCTATCCAATTATATTCCTTAATTATCTCTTATAATACTATAGTATATATTTTTATTATTATACCCTTCTAATAAGTATTTAGGTATAAACCTAAAGATGCTCTCTGAAGAAGAGGTAAAAATTTTCAACTTGTGTTTTTTTCCACCTCCAACACGTTAAAATATTATAAAACCATGATAACATAATATCCTAAATATATTTAATATAATTATATTTTACTATTTTAATGGAATTATCTACATATTTATCCTCTTCCATCAAATGGGAAACGAATCGTCGATCGTATGTATGGCGGACTACCGTCTCGCAAATGGATGTTATTCGTTTTCCATCACCACCTATCACAACTAGATATAATGATTCATTTACTATTTATATATAATATTTATGATATTATTATGATTTTTTAATCATGATATCACATATTACTTCTTAATCTTTGTTATATGGGGATATGATAATGTCACTTGGGTGTACTGCGGACTACCGTCTCACGAAGCAATGTGATTCATTTTTCACTAACACTTTACATAGAAGGTAATAAGGTCAAATTTAATGAATATATTTGATATATATGAAATAATAATGACTCTTTAAATGTGATATATTATTTACATTTATTTATTTTGATCCATTGATAAAATGGTAACAATGTTGATGTGTAAGTACGACTTACCATCTCCATGAATGGTGTAACAAATTTTCTATATATAAATTTAATGGAATACTATAAACAAATATATATTAATATATATGATATTTATATCATGATTAAAATTCTGGATATTATGTAACCATTATCAAAGTAAAGGGATCAAAAATACCAAGCCAAAACATACACAAAATGCAAAGTAGTTATTACCCAAAATGTGATTTTAGCAAATAATTATTGATAAATGGGTAATAAAAAGTCATAAGTAAATCATATATGTTATGATAAATATGAGTATTTTTTTTAATAGATGTATAAAAAAATTATATTTATATTATATTATGTTCTAATGTGTACAAAGAAAGTCGAGACTTAAGGTACGAGATTTTTTATATCAATTTTCCTTCTTTGAGACATATGTTATGTTAAGCATATATCTTCTTTTATGAGGTGTATATATATACCCTTTGACATTTAATATCATGAATTTATTTATTATCATGGTATTTTAAGTTTCATTTAATGTTATTATTTCATAAGGATTACGATTCAATGTTACCAAAGTGGTAAGGGTTTTATGATACAATCTCATCATTTATCGACATTGTTTATGTTTATGCTTTCGATGATGAAACCTTATGATCCATCTCTCAAGAAACTCATGGATTTTATTATCCACTTGTTATTTCATGATAATATGTATATTTCCTTAATTTTACTCTCATTATGTACTCAAGAGTTCAAAATAATTTTTTAATTAAATTTTACTTTATTTCCCTCTTCAATCAAAAATCCTTTCTCTTCCATATCCATGTTTTCAAAAAAATTGTTTTAAAGAAAATTTTTAATACTATCCAATTATTTCTTAAATAAATTTTTACCCATGTTTGACTTTTTTACAAAGTTTTTTAAAATTATTATTTATATCATTTTCCAAACAAGACCTATTACTCTTTTATCAAAAATATGAAAAGAATATTTTTTAACATGTATGGCATGAACAGAATTTCCTAGTGTCATAGCCATTATTTTATTTAAATATTACTTTATATTTTTTCAATATTATTATAAAATAATTAGATTTCCAAAATATTTTATGAATTTTTAATTTTAAAAAAATTTATTATCAAAGAAATGTTATTTTCCTAAAAAATGTTACAAGTAATTTTTTTTAAAAACTAATTTTCTATCTATGATATAATCCTTTGATGTTACTTACACTTTAATGGGTATGTGATCCAAGAATACCATATTTATTCATTATTTAAATTTTTTATATTTATGATGATAATATTCTTATGAATCCCATTTCTTTTCAACTAGATATATTATAATGAATGTTTTATAAACACCATTTATTTTCATGTGTTCTGATATGATAAAATTTTTATGATCTTATGGCACACATATATATGATTTTCATTATTTGGATGGTGGTACATATATCTCCATCCAGATAATTGGGTAAATATTGAAATATTATGAGATAAAAAAAGATTGTAATGGGGAGTGAACCTAATTAAGTATGGGTATATTTCCACTATGATAGTATTGGGAGTGAACCTTGACTACTAATATAGTTGTGGAAGTAAATCCATTGCACTATTAAAGACTTGGAAACAATCCTTGACTACTATGAAAATGACTTTATATGCTTATGTGTAGACCACAATTCCATGTTTTATATCAATGTTAGTCTATCATGACTCATATTCTTTTATTTTATTTTGATTAATGTCTTATGAACTACCAATCATTATGATATGACTCAAGATTTTTATCTTTTATATGAAGGTTATGGTTTTCATATGTTATGATCAGGTTCTCACACAATTATTCTCACATAATTTTTATATATTTACCTTTATTTTCCCTTATTGATAATCTGATATCACCATTTATGTTGTTTATTTTTCCCAAGTTATGATTATAGGTACAACATATGATATATCTAATATGGGTGATAATTATGTTGAACTAAGTTTTATATGATTTATTTCACTTATAAAATATTTATTTTTGTTTCAAAGTTTCCAAATTCATTATACCTTTATGATCATTGGGCTTATGTTTATGTAGTTTAATTAATGGCTATCAAAAAAAGATGTAATATCTATATATGAAAAGTATGTATTGTTATAGTTGGTATTAGAGGATAGGTTTAGTTAACCGTTGGAAACTATGATGAGAAAACATTAGTGAGAACCCTTAGTATAATCCTAATTATAGGGTATCATCCTAAAGTTTTGGTAAGTAATATATTATGTGGTTTACCTAGAAATACATCCATATCTAGATACTAAAAGTGGACATGGTTCTTGCACAGATGTACCTAGGGATAATAACTCCAAAAAGGGCACATTAGTCTTGACTCGAGTATTACCTAATACATGAAAATGGTCCTTACTACTCACCTAGTTTTATACCCTCGGGGTATATTCTTTAGTTAATTTACATTTTCTTTACAAACAATCATAAAGTATTTGAATATATTATGACCATGAATAACATATGTACCTTAAGTGTCATGGATTTAATATAATTTATCTTGATTTAGACATCCTACAAATTATTCTTTATGACTATGTGTTTTCCTACTATGATTATTATTATTCACGCTTTGTTTTCTATTTTTAGTTGATGGATAGAACATAAAGGAACCATGTTAATGCTTAATGAAAAGGAAAATTCAATGAATTTACACTTGAGAAACTAAATGTTATGAGAGTTTAAATACCCAATCTTTTTGTTATGCTCACACTACTTTCTAAAGATATGGATCCTGATAAAATTTAAAACAAGAAAATGATGGAACAATATTCTATTGATTCCTTCATGATGCAATGTCTACCATATTTTAGTGGTTCCATTGATCCAATAGTTTCTTATCAATGTATCAGTACCACTGAAAAGTTTTTTTCAATTCTCTAGTGTTCCTAACATAAAAAATCATTTTGGTTGTCTATCATTTGAAATTTGTAGTGGATCAATGGTGGACTCTCATAAAGAATACGAGCTAATGAGATGAAATTGACTCCATGGAGTGGGATTAGTTTAAGAGGTTATTTTTCAATAAGTTCTTCCCTCACATTCTTCATATAAAATGGAGAAGGAATTCCTAGAGCTAAAGAATATGGATGATGAATCTTTTGGTACCTATGTGGTATATTTTATAGGACTTGTAATGTAAGCTTATAGAATTATCATCCAAACTGAAAGTAAGATTGATCAATTCTTCAGTTAATTAAAACTAAGTATCTGAATGGTTTTATCTATAAGGGAATTCAGTAGATATGAATAAATCTTTTGATGTGCTCTCATGGTGGAAATAGATATTGTAGTTAACAATAAATCATAAGGTTTTGATAATAAAATAAGTATGGAGTTCAAGGGAAACACTAAGAACCATGGAGAGAAGAATATGATCATTACTTCATGCTTGAAGTTCACAAGAAACATAGAGTAGATTGCCTTAAGGGTATTATTAAATTTTTTAAGTGTGTAAGGGAAGTTTATTGGGAAATTGAATACTGAAGTGATGGTAAGAATTTAACTAATGATGTGAATAGAGAGAAAGATACACATAATGAACCACCCACACTACAATGTTTCAAAAGTAAGGAGTATGGTCACTATACTAAAAAGTTCCCAAATATGAATTTTAATGATGATTATTGACATTAGAAACCTCTTAATCCATGGGATAAGGAGAAATATCATGTGATCACAATTTATGATGAGGGTTGTGATAATGACGTGGTGAAAGGTGCACTTACCATCCACTCTATAACTGTTAATGTCTTATTTAACTATGGATCTACCTATTCTAATATATCTGAATAATTTTATAAGGGTATAATGATTCCACCCACATGGTTAGATGTATAATTAGTAGTGAAAACCACTTATGGTATGATGGTCTCATCGCTAGTATAATATTCCTCTTCGATTGAAGTTTGTGTGAATGTGTTTCCTATAAATCTTATCATTATTCCAATGGTTGAATTTGATGTTATATTAGGAATGGATTAACTTACTCTATATAAATATTACATTAATTTTCAAGGAAGGGACGACATGTTTGATATTCCAAACCAACCTATGATATTATATCATTGAGGTAATAAATATGAACTTTCGATGGAAATAAAATCCATTGTACAGATTATGATTCCTATTCAAAAGGGGATTTTATCTCATATGGTTAGATAAAAACTCAACATCGGTGATATTACTATTTTGGGGGAGTTTTTTTATGTCTTTAAATAATAGTTTCCTAGTCTTCCACCAAATATTGAAGTTGATTTTTCAATATAACTCATACCTAGTTTCACACCTATTTTAACGAATCGCTATAAAATTCCCTATATTGAGTTGTAGGAATTTTAGAATCAAATATAAGAGAATATTTACAAGGGATTAATTCAACCAAGTGTGTCACCTTGGGGTGCACCCATTATCTTTATTAAAAAGAAATATGGATCGATGCTACTTTTCATTAATTAGAGGGAGTTAAATAAGATCACAAACAAGAACAAGTGTCCTCTAAATCGTATTTATCACTTGTCTGATAAACTGTATGGGGATCAATACTTTTATAATATTAAACTTCATTTTAGATATCATCAATTATGGGTAAATAATGAGGATATACCAAATATAGCATTATGTACAAGGTATAGACACTATGAGAATATAGTTATTACATTTGGATTTACAAATTCCCCCGCTATCATCATGGATTTAATGAATGAAGTCTTTATATATTAAATTAATTAGTTTGGTGTAGTCTTTATAGATGATATTATTATATATTAAAATAGAAATGAAGATCATGAAGTTTATTTGAGAATTGTACTGAAGACCCTGGGGAAGGATAAGTTGCATGATTTTGGATACAAAAGTTTTCATTTTTTGGTCATATAATCTCAAGATAGGTTATTTTAGTGGATCCATCAAAGATGGAGGCTATTAAATGTTGGTCCAAACTAACCATAGTGACTAAGATTTAAATTTTTCTTGGTTTGGATGGATATTATCAATGGTTTGTGGATAGTTTCTCATGACTATCTAATCCACTCACCTAGTTAACTTGGAAGGGACCCAAGCTCCTTTGGAAATACGAATGCAAGGAAAATTTCAAGGAACTGAATAAAATATTAGTCAGTGCACATGTTCTTACATTAACCTATAGTGGAGAATGGTTTTTAATATTTATTGATGCGTCCAAGAAGGGATTGGTATGCATTATTATACAAAATTACATGGATATATTTTATGCCTCAGGAAAATTGAAGGTTCATGTGCATAATTACCTAACTCTTGATTTGGAGTTAGCTACGATAATTTTTTCATTAAAGATATGATGGAGTTATCATTAGTGGGAAAAGTGTGATGTATATTCTAATAAAAAAATTTAAAGTATATATTCACACATGATTTAAATATGCACCAGAGGATATGGTTAGAGATGATTAAATATTATGACTTCTCAATACATTACCACCCTAGAAAATCAAATAACATAGTTGATGCTTTCAGTTGAAAGGATAATACTAGCTTATCCATGATAATGATCACAAAATATCTAATATTTATGGATTTTCAAAGGATGGATCGTGAAATCCAGAAGGAAGGGGAGAAATATTATCTTTTTTAAATGATTATTCAATTATCTATCTAAGTGAAGATTAAAGAGGCTCATAAGGATGATATAGAGTTATAGAAGAAGGTGAGAAATGTTCCCAATTTTAACCTTGATTTTGATAGAATTATAATGTTTAGGAACCGTTTATGTGTTCCACCCATACTAGATTTGAATAAGGAGTTGTTATAGGAGGCTCAGATTTCTTCAATCCCTATTTATCCTATAAGTGTGAAGATGTATAGAGATTTGAAAGAGTATTTCTGGTGGGATGAAATTAACAGAGATATCATAGAGTTTTTATATCGATTATCAGTATGAAAGAAAGTCAAGGATGAGAGAAAACAGTATAAGTGTAACACATCAAGCTTCCACAGTATGCTTCACTTTGAATAGTGAAATAGCTTGTATTGTATGCAGCATCGAGTTCTAGCACACACCACGACCAATCAAACTAGCTGTTTAAAAAAGAAAGTATGAATAGTAATACCCACTTTTTGAAATTTTATAAATTTTATTTTTCAAAATGGACTTCGTTTTTTGGATTTGGAATATCAAAATTATCTTAGGTTTAATTTTTTTTATTTTAATAAAAACTTTCAATTTTTGATGAATAGTGAAAAACATTGCGTTATTGTTTCAAACCGAATTTTTATTTAAAAGATTATTTTTAATTTAAATTTATTTTAATGTAAAAATAGATAAATAATACCTATATTATTCCAATGTAATTCATTGGAGACATTTTATAATAATATTAGTGTAATGGCCCGGACCTCTCCGGCCCATTCCTTTGTCAAAAAGAGGGTCTTGAAGTGTTCTGGAGGGTAAAATGGATTTTTCCCACACTTTTCAGAATTTTGAAACTACACATAATGTAGTGTGAGTACACACCATGTACCCCCTCGCCGGGTATACCCCGTGTTGAAGGTCATGTCCTTGCCGTGTGAAATAAATGGGTACACGCTATGTACCCCAATACTACACGCCGTGTAGTCCCTCCCCGCGTACGTGTTACCCTCAAACCGTGTGTTGACCAATCAACGGTCGTGTGTCGTGTGGGAGTCGTGTCCTTACCATGTGAAATAAATAAGTAAAAACCGTGTATCCAATACTACATTTCGTGTAGTTCCTCCCCGCGTGCGCGTTACCCTCAAACCGTGTGATGACCAGTCAACGGCCGCGTACCGTGTTGAAGGCTGTGTTGGAAGCTGTGTGGTGGCCGCGTGAAATGGCCAAGTACACTCCATGTACCATAAAGTACACACCGTGTACTTTTTTCACTCCTATAAAAGGAGGGGTCCCCTCCTCCTTTTCAACACACCCCTCTCCTCCCCTTTCCTCTGAGCAGAGCTCTCCCAAGAGACTCGAAGGCTTCTTTTCTTCCATAACTTCTTCGTCCGAGCTCCGATTTATGATCCATCAGTGGTCACGGGATCGTAACAAAGAGGCGGAACTTCTGATCTTGGATTCTTTGTCCTTTCCATCCCATCTTCCACCCAAGGAGGTTTTGATGGGTTTTTTCAGAAGCAATAGGCATCGACAGACGTTTCCTAAAGTTGATCCGGGGGAGCGTTGTGATCAGAACCTATTGAGGTAGGGATCTTACCTTTGTCTCTCTAAATTGTGCATCATGCGGGGTGGGTATCCTCTTGTTTTCATGAGAAACGGTTGAACCATTAAACGAAGATAATAAATGGTTAATGAACGGGGATGGTGAAGTTGTTATGTTTATTTTTTGTATATCCTGTGGTATTATGTTGTGAATTGGATAGGATTATGCCTACTGAAAATCACGGTCGTTGGGGGCCTTTGCTTGCGCAATTAAATGTTGCCATATCTTTCTAGACCGTTTTTTGAATGGAACTTTGTGGAATGTGGAAATTGGTTAATCACGTAAAGTTGGATGATTAAATGAAAATCTAGAACCCTTGTGTGATTACCTCGGTTGAACTAAGTTGGAATAATAAACATGTGGGTGCTGTTGTGGTTAATTTATGTGAAGGGGGTGTTTTTGTGGGTTGTTGTGGATCGAGTGAGCAGCGGGGCTGTGGTTGGCTTGGTTGTGGGTTGGTGTGAATGCTATGTTAGTGATGGGCAGCGGGGCTGTGATGAACGGTATCAAGGGATGATGATGTATGGTGTGGTTGTGGTTATGGTGTTTGGTAGCGGGGCTGCAGGGATGGGTTTGAATGTGAGCGAACTATGGGTTGTGATTAATAAATAAAAGTGGAAAATTTAATGAATGGTAGGGCATGATTGTGGAATGGGAATAATATTTAATGGGGTTGGTTGGTTAATAAGAAGGACTTGGTTGTGTTGCTTGTGTTTTCCTAACTTGATTTATGGATGGCAGGGGTATGTCTTATGAATGATCGATGTGGTTAGTTGTGGATAGTTTCCCAGTAGTTAAGGAACTAATAAACTGATTCTGTTGAAACATGAAAACATAAATGTGGTTGGGGTTGTTTGTTATATGCATGCTTCGTAGTAGCAGTGCTGAGGCACGTGCTCAGTTCTTAGATTAGAATCCATAGGTTGGGCTGAGTGTTTGGTATATATATATATATCTGTATCTTTGTGTTTTATCGCACCCCGCCCATGTTGAACACTTAGTGTCGAACACTCCCATTTCATGGGAGAGGGTGTTTTCCCCTTAGTTACTAGCTCTTTCCTACTCCTTCTTCCCTGGGCTGTGATGGCTTGATGTGACCTTACACCCAAGAGTCTTCAGGTATGTTTCGATTGAGGTGGTTTAGCCCAAGACTCTTCGGGCAGGTTTTACTATTTCCCAAGAACCTTCAGGATGAGTCCCAGGTGTGTGTGGGTGGGATATGTGGTTGTGAGGTCCAAGTGTGTGCGGGCGGGATACGTGGTTGTGAGGCCTAGGTGTGTGAGGGTGAGATACGTGGTTGTGAGGCCTAGGTGTGTGTGGGCAGGATACATGGTTCTGTGGCCCAGGTGTGTGCGGGCAGGATACGTGGTTGTGAGGCCTAGGTGTGTGCGGGCGGGATATGTGGTTGTGAGGCCCAGGTGTGTGCGGGCGGGAAGAGTATGGTAGCGTCAGGACATTCGCCGTTAGGAAGAGCAGCTAGCTAGTGGGGGAAAAAGGTGTGGGGTACCCAATACTCTTGTTCTTATATACTACTACCTGTTGTGATTGTGTTTTTGGTGAGTGTGGCTGGTGAGGTTGGGTGGATAGAATTCCTTTCTAGGTTCTTCTGTTGTTCTCACGGGACATTAGGATGTATCCCCACTTGTGCACGAGAGAATTAGGTTTCCCTACTGAGTATACTTGTATAATCACCCTACGTTTACTTTCAGGTTTCCAGGAGGACTACCAGGGCCGTGCGGGACCCTACTAGTCGGACAGTTGGAGTTTCTGCAGTTTTCTGTACTTGTTTCATTTGGTATTGTACTTTTGAGCTTTCTTGTACTTATACCTTATTTCAGAACTATTTAAACATGCATGTGGGATTTGTTTGGGTTTATTTCTATACACTTGTTCTTTTTCTTTTTGGTGGTTGACTTGTCCTATTTCCCGATCTTAAATAATAAAAAGGGTAATGCCTCCCATATTTGTGAAAACTCATACCCTTAGTGCTAGTTTCCACCCCGGGGCCTACTGGAGGCGGGACTCGGGGGTCATTATCTCAATTTCACCATTTCCAGCTCAGGAGGGGCATCTTTGGTGGGAGGGGATCATGACAATTAGATATATAAAATTTTATTGAACTTTTTAACGTCTTTTACCCACCTTCTAGGAACATTTGTAAATTTGCATAAAATGGAATTTTACCGCTTCTATGAATTTAATTTCAAAAATCTAACAGACACAGTTTTCATCAGTAATTAAAATGTGGTTTAATAGGATGAAAATAATTTTGGGTGGATAGTAACTTTTTGAATTTTATTTACCACGGTTAAAAGTAAATTGGGTAATTAAAGGTAAAAATAATATTATAATATAAAATTACCCCAACACATGTCCTAATTCTATTGTATAAGTTTTTTTCGACCAAAATAAAACTTAGAAAAAAATATGATCCTTTTTTATCCACTTGTATTAGATTATGACATTTATTATATTTTATTTAAAGAAGAGTTAAAAGTGTTAAATTCAAATATTAATAATTAAACCATTTTTAATATAGGGTTATACATAAGATAAATTTGACTATAAATATTAATTAGAAAGATAATAATATTTCCTATATGATAGTATTTTATTTATAATTTTTAAACATTAAATAATTAAATTTATTTATGACACAATGATGATGTAGTAATTACCTTATTAATGAAAGATTAAAATAAATGATGTTATAAATATTAAAATAAATGTAAATTAAAACTTTTGATGATATCCACGAATTTTATAAGTGAATATGATATGTTAGGGTTTATTAAATGTATTTTTTTCTAAGTAATCATGTTTTTATGACTTTAACAAAAACCAAATATTAAATAGTGTCAAAATTGACATAAATGAGTTTTAAAAAAAATAATATTTTATTAAATTATATAATATTTCTAAAAATATAATATTTGTCCAAATGACTTATATAATTGTATATATGTCATTAATTAACCATTTTAGGCTCACTTGAAATTTTATGGTAACTATATTAACCATGTAGTACAAAAATACAAGAAGACCTAAAAAAAGTTAAACTATTTAACTAAGATTTAAATATAAAATATAAGGTTAATATGGTGTACTAAACTTTTATAAAACCTATTTTTTTAGATTATTTTAACCCATACCCACATTATCCTAGAAATAAATCTATTTGGATCTATTAGAAACTGAAAATAATTTTATAATAAATTAATATTTCAATCTTTTCCTAATGTGCCCCTCACCTCTCTTATAAAAGGGTACTTCCACTTCTCTTAAATTCACACATCCAAAGCCATTTGTCTTGGCCAAAACCTAAAAAACTATCCTCCCAACTACCCTCACTTACACCTAGAGTACTTACTTTGATCAGAAAGATAACCTAAGTAGTTCTTTTGTTCAAATCAAAAGGAAGCACTCGAAGAAGAGGAAATTATTTTATCACTTATTTCAAAGTTCTTTTCTTCTTATACTTCCTCTTTATTTGTTGTTTCCATACTAAAATAATAAATACAGTACCTTCTACATACTAATATTTTATTATAATTATGGTACAACCATATTCATTATTTTATCCACCCTATGAATGAAAAATTCACCATATGTGCGTACGTACGGCTTACTGTCTCCACGTCGTGGTGTAGTTTGTTATTAAACACTTCATTATTTAGATGGGTATAATAATGAGTATAATTGATTTAAAAAATAAATATAACCTGTTAATGATTCTATATATATAATATACCATCCAATTACATACGATTTCACTATCAATAGAATGATATTGTCGCTTGTGCGTACGTACGACTTACCGTCTCCAAGACGCGAAGAGATTTCATTCAACATCATAACCATTCATGAATAATTTTAATTTGATGATTTAAAAATAATTTTTAAGAACTTAATATCATTTCTAATATGAATCAAATACATCATATCCATAACAAACATGACTTACGTAATAAAACATATAAAGGAAAATGAATCAGTAACACCCAAAACAATGATACTACTAAAATATTATTAAAAAAGAAATATTAGAAGATCATATATGATATCATATTTATGTATTTGGTTCCTGTATAATTTAATAACAATGATTTAACTATTATATGGTTGGTTAACGTACCCTAAACTAGGGAAAAGTACAAGTTAAGGGTTAATTTTACAATCTCTTTATTATCTGAGGTTGTTTATACGTAAGTATCTATTGGGATTTCTTTATCATCCACATCCATGTTTCTTAAAAATTTATTTCAAAACATTTTCAATATTTTCTAGACTATATTTCAAAGTCAATTGTACCTTTTTTTACTTTTTATAAAATGTTTCAAAATAAATCTTTCCGTCGTTTTCCAAACAATTTACATTATGGCCTTTTTGACAAATTAGGGAAAGAATGTTTTCTTAACTTATATGGTGGGTGGGGATATTTTCTACCGTTATAACACCTTCAAATATTCCCTTAAAATATTATATGAATATTTTCAAAATAAATGTTTTCTTTTATAATTATTCATCTTTTAAATTATTTCAAATTAGAAATATATATTTCTCTCAAATAATTTTTGTATTGATTTCATCTATGTCAACATCTATTTTTGGATTTTATATTTAATTGAAGTTGATTTATTATGATAAAATATTCCATATTTTATTGAGAGTTTTATGATATGTTTTACTATGTATGTGCTATTTTTATGTCATTCACGGTTTATGGTTAAAGTATTAACGTTTCGTATATTAGTTTTAATACGAATGTTTATGTTATGTTCCACTGTTTTCATATGAGGAATGAATTGGATGTAGTAAGTGATGGATGGGGCCCGATATAGCCCCTTGATGCATCAGTAGGTCTCATGAGACAAACTAGTGTCTTGGCACATGGCCTTGACAATATTTTATGTGTAGTCTTGGTACGAGGCCTTGATTGTGTGGTTATGATGTCTGGTATTATGCATTCAATCATTATGAGATTAGCTATTGATAATACATGTGATTATTTGACTAATAGAATATCTATTTTAATAATTAAATGGAATTATTTAATTTATCATTGCCATATTATGCTTAGTTTTTTGTTTTAAAGGATTTTGTTTTAGTCTTATACATTGCCTTAAATGTTTATGCTTATTTATGATACTTTTTGCTATATTGTTATCCTTACTGAGCATTTGAGCTCACCCCTTTCTTATGTTTTATTTTTCCTAAGATGTAAATAAGTATATTATGATTGACCTGTGGATATAATCTAAGGTATATGGGTGTGTTCAAAGGAGACAAAATGTTTATTTTTTTCCATTGCATAATGTAATGTAAAACTTAGGTATGTATCTAGTACTTCAAAGGTTACTAAACTGATCCATATTTCAGGACTTGATCTATTGTTATCATTCCGATTTTATGTAATAATGCACAAACTTTGGGTAACTGGGGTCAGAGAATTATAGTTTGCATTAGAGTAATTTTAGTAAAAACCTTGGAAACTATATTTAGAAAAATCTGATCAGAGAACATTAACCTAAGATAGATTTTGAGGATTAGTATAGAAGAACATCCAAAAAATTTGGTAATATAGATATTATGTGGATTTTTAAAGAAATACATCCTTGTCTAGATACTAAAAGTGGACGTGGTTCTGGAACAGATGTACCTAGGAGTGAAAACTTTGACAAGGAGTTTCAGTGTTGACCTAGGGTATCCTGGCACACAACAAAGGGCCTTACTGTGCACCTAGTTTGACACTCTTGGGGGATATGCTTAGGATAATTCACATTTTCTTTACAAACCATTATAAAGGATTTATGAGTAAATAATTCTTCAAAGAAAACATTTTTATGATTATAAATTATATGCATAAACTGTTCAATTTATGCTAAGTATTTTACACGTTTGGAATTATGCATTGTGACTTATAAACTAATCTAGTGTATGTAATTGTTTAGAAATGGCACCTAGTGCAATTAATGGAAAATGTATCAACACACATAATCCATGTAGGTATTTCCCTCCTATTCAAGATAATTATAGTAGATCTGGTGATGAAACTGGTGCTAAATAGCTTATAACCATACTGAGACAAATCACTCCAGTTATGAATAATAACCTTACTCGTATGGAGCACCCTAATCCACAACATGGAGGATCAATGTTAGATCGCTTCATGAGGCAGAAACCACTAACATTCAATGGGACTAAAAAT
Organism: Viscum album; assembly: GCA_963277665.1. Classification (NCBI taxonomy): domain Eukaryota; kingdom Viridiplantae; phylum Streptophyta; class Magnoliopsida; order Santalales; family Viscaceae; genus Viscum; species Viscum album. Next base: position 1,531,467,231 of record OY728152.1, on the reverse strand, counting down.
CCATTTTTATCTGATAAATGGATAATTTCTTTTGAGAAAATATTTCATGCTTTGGGGAGTAGCGAAATGGAAAAGGTTTTCATAGCATTTTATCGCCTCTTGGGAGATGTTGATCAATGATGGTGATTAATTCAAAAAAATAAAGTAGGATGAAGAAGTGTCAAATATGGAATGGAGGGAGTTTAAAGAACTTTTCTTAGAAAAATACTTTCTTCATGAACATCGATCGGATATGGAAAGGAAATTTCTGAGTCTGAGGAAAAAGTAGGATAAGAATGTCGTAGAGTATGAGGAGAACTTTACAAGGTTAGCAAGGCATGCTTCAGATTATATACGTAACCCAAGAAGTAAGATAGATAGATTCTTTGATGGGTTAAACCCATTTCTTCATCAAGCATTAGTCTCACAATTTTTCTCATTGTACGAAGATATAATCTCATGTGCTATCAAGACAAAAAAGTAATTCACTAAGTCTTATGACTTTAAAGAGAAGCAAGAGAAGAATAGATCTACTAAACACTTTGGAAAATTAAATAAGGGGAAGAAGGGAAAAGTTGACTTTCCATCCTACAGTAATCGTGGGAAGAAACACCCTGGTACATGCCTAAAGGGGATAGGAGTTTGTTACAAGTGTGGAGAAAACATCCACCACGCTCTTGATTACAAGGGAACGAAAGAGGATGTCAATGTTAAATGCTAAAATTTTAAAGATATGGGGAATTATTCAAATGAATTTTCTAAGTATCAAGGAAACTTACCTCAGAAAAGGACAAGGGAGCAAGGCCAAGATTATGTGATCACTACTGTTGAGGTTGAAGTTCCTAATGATGTGGTGGAGGGTACTTTAATCATTTCCTAAAAATTATCCAATGCTTTATTTGATTCTATATCATCGCATTATTTCATATCTTCCTAGTTTTCTAAGAAAATTAGATATTTCCAATTTGACTTAATAAGGGATTTTTCAATGGGAAGTATCATAGAAACAAATTTTTGTCAATCAGTTAACATTGTGCCACATAAACATGATTTATCTATTGATATTATTTTCATACCCATGATTTAATTTGATATAATCCTCATTATATATTGGCTTTTGGACAATGATGAGAAAATTTATTACAATAAGAAGGAGGTTAAATTTTTTGACGATGATAAGTAATCCCTTTTCTTTAGAGTGGAAACATCACTATCTAATTCTCATCTAGATCCACCCCTAGTAGATCTACTAAATTCAATTATTGGGGAGGAAGGGAGTGAAATAACTATGGGTGAGGAAAGGAATGTTCAAAGAGATGATGTACCTATTTTGAAATAATATGTTGATGTGTTTTCAAAGGATTTACCTGGACATCCTCCAGAATGAGAAATTGAGTTTTACATTGACTTAATTCCTATTTCAAGGCCCATATCAAAGACCCCTTATAGAATGGCCATTGTGGAATTATTTGAACTAAAGAAAAAAACTAGAGGAATTGAGTAATAAAGTATTTATTTTCCCAAGTGTTTCTCTATGGGGAGCCCCTATTCTTTTTGTTAAGAAAAAATATGGATCTATGATATTGTGCATTGAATACAGGGAGATTAATGCTATAATAATAAAGAAAAAGAACCCCCTACCTTGCATTGATGATTTATTTGTTCAACTTCATGGAGCACAATATTTTTCAAATATTGTCCTTCAATCTGGATATTATCAGTTGTGCGTGAAGAAGGAAGACATTCCAAAGACATCATTTTGAACCAGGAATAGGCATTATGAGTTTACATTAATGCCTTTTGGACTAACTAATCCACCCTCTATTTTCATGGATCTAATTAATAGAATTTTGAAATAGTATCTTGATGACTTTTTAGTGGTATTTATTGATGATATCTTGGTATACTCGAAACTCTATGATGATCATGAAAATCACTTGCGCACTATTCTAAAAACTCTTAGAAGAAATTAATTATATGAGAAGTTTAGTAAGTGTGAATTATGGATTCAGGAGATTTCTTTTCTTGGCCATATTGTCTCTAAGGATGGAATCTCTATTTATCCTTCAAAGAAAAGGGAAATACAAGAACGTCCAGCACTAACAAGTATAATTGATGTATGTGGTTTTATTGGTTTAATAGGTTATTATTGGTGTTTCATCCAAATTTTTTCCCAATTAGCTAACCCATTAACCAAGATCACATGTAAAGTGGTTAAATTATTTTGGAAAAAAGAGTGTGAAGAATGTTTTGAATAATTGAAGATAAGATTAGTCAATGCTCCTATTTTGACTCTACCATTGGGGAATGATGGGTTTTTTATTTATAGTGATGCTTCAATGAAAGGACTTGGTTGTGTCCTTATGCATAATGATAGAGTTATTTTCTATGCATCACAGCAGCTAAAAAATCATGAAAAAAACTATCCTACTCATAATCTTGAGTTAGCAGCTATAATATTTTCTATGAAGATATGGAGACGCTATCTTTATGGTGAAAAATGTGAGATATGTACTGATCATAAGAGTTTGAAGTATATTTTTTCACAGAAAGAACTCATCATGAGGAAAAGGAGATGGCTCAAACTGCTCAAGGATTATGATTGATTAATACAATACCATCTGGGGAAGGAAAATAAGGTATAAGATTATTTGATCTAAAATGATCATAGAGTTATGAACAATATGAGAGTTGAAAGGGATCCTATGTTCATGGATCTAGTAAATATGGATATGGGAATAATCATGGAAGGTGAAACATAAATACTTTTTCAAATAGTTTCCAAACCACCTTTACTATAAAGGATAAAAAGTTCTCAGACTGAGAATGTGGAGTTTCAAAAGAATATTAAAGATATGAATGATGGGAGATTTATTGACTTCATATATGAAGATGGAATTTTGAAATTTTGGACAAGGCTTTCTTTTCCTAATATACCTAATCTAAAAAGGGAATTTCTGGATGATTCTCATAACTACAATTTCTCTATACACCCTGGTAGCACTAAGATGTATAGATATTTGAAGGAACATTTTTGGTGGGATAACATGAAGAGGGAGATTTCTGATTATGTGTCAAGATGTATGGTTTGTCAATAGGTAAAGGCTAGAAGACAAAATCCTAGAGGAGTCATAAAACCTCTTCACATACCTGAGTGTAAATGGTATGATATTATGATGTAATTTTTTAGGGGGATACCAAAGACTCCTATAAGGAATCATGAAATATGGGTCATTGTCGACCATCTTACCAAGTCAGCACATTTTCTTGCTATAAAGAGAAGATTTACCACTTAAAAGTTTAGCAAGACTATATATTAATAAAGTTGTAAAATTTCAGGGTGTACCCCTATCTATTATTTCTGATCGTGATCCCCGTTTTACATCAAGATTCTAGAAAAGTCTTCAGAAATCCCTAGATACTGAACTTCATTTGTGCACTGCCTACCACCCTCAGACTGATGGAAAATTAGAGCGGACTATTCAAACCTTAGAAGACATGTTGTGATCTTGCTCAATTGACTTTCATTGTATGCGGGATCAGTATTTACCTCTGGTATAATTTTCCTATAACAATAGCTTACATTCAAGTATTTAGATGGCACTATATTAAGTGTTATATAGAAAGATATTTCACACGCCAACTTGTTGGGATGATGTTTATGAAAGAAAATTCATAGGACTAGAAATTGTTGAGGAAACAATGAAAAAGGTGAAGATTATTCAAACCCACATCAAAGTATCTCAAAGTAGGAAAAAGAGATATGCCAATAACTGAAGGAAGGATTTGTAATTTCAAGTAGGAGATCATGTTTTCTTGAAGGTATCTCCATGGAAGGGTGTTATATGATTCAGTAAGAAGGGTAAATTAAGTCAAAGGTACATAGGACCTTTAGAAATTATAGAATGAATTGGAGTTTTATATTACCATTTGGAAATGTTTCCACGTATCTCCAAAGTTCATGATGTGTTATACATATCTCTATTGAGAAAATACATGCCTGACACAACACATGTGCCCACCTATGAAGAAATAGAACTGGAACCTGATCTATCCTATTGGAACCTGAATCTTTTTATGAAGTAATATTCTAGAAATTTCAAGGAAAAAATTATTTTAAGGAAGGAAAAATGTAACACCCCAAGCTTCTACAGTACACTTCTCTTTGAATAATACAATATCTTGTATTTTGCGTAGCTTCGAGTTCTAGCAAACACCACAACCAATCAAACTAGCCATTTAAAAAGCATTTATGAATAGTAATACCCACTTTTTGAAATTTTATAAATTTTATTTTTCAAAATGGACTTTGTTTTTTGATTCATAATATCCAAATTAGCTTAGGGTGAATTTTTTTTATTTTTTTGAAAACGTTCAATTTTTTATGAACAATGAAAAACATTGCGTTATTGTTTAAAACTGAATTATAATTTAAATAATTATTTTTTATTTAAATTTATTTTAAAGTCAAAATAGATACATAATACCTATATTATTCCAATATAATTCATTTGAGACATTTTATAATAATATTAGATATATAAAATTTTATTGAACTTTTTAATGTCTTTTACCAACCTTCTAGAAAAATTTGCAAATTTGCATAAAATGTAATTTTATCACTTCTTTGGATTGAATTTTAAAAATATGACAGACACGGTTTTCATCAGTAAGTAAAATTTGGTTCAATAGGATGAAAATAATTTTGGGTGAATAGTAACTTTGGAATTTTATTTACCATGGTTAAAAGTAAATAGGGTAATTAAATGTAAAAAATAATATTATAATATAAAATTACCCCAAAACATGTCCTAATTCAATTGGATAAGTCTTTTTCAACCAAAATAAACCTTAGGACAAAAATATGATCATTTTTTATCAACTTTTATTATATTAGGACATTTTTTATATTTTATTTAAAGAAGAGTTAAAAGTGTTAAATTCAAATTTTAATAAATAAACCATTTTTAATATAGGGTTATACATAAGATAAATTAAACTATAAATATTCATTAGAAATATAAAAATATTTCCTACATAATAGTATTTTATTTACAATTTTTAGACATTAAATAATTAAATTTATTTATGACACAATAATGATGCAGTAATTACCTTATTAATGAAAGATTAAAATAAATGATGTTATAAATATTAAAATAAATGTAAATTCAAACTTTTGATGTCATCCACGAATTTTATAGGTTAATATAAAATGTTATGGTTTATTTAATGTATTTTTTTTCTAAGTAATCAAGTTTTTATGACTTTAAAAAAACCAACTACTAAATAGTGTCAAAATTGACATAAATGAGTTTTCAAAAAAAATGTTATTTTATTAAATGATATAATATTCCTAAAAAATTAAGATTCGTCCAAAGGACATAGATAATGTTATATATGTCATTAGTGAACCACTTTAGGATCTATTGTCATTTTATGGTAACTATATTAACCATGTAGTATAAAAATATAAGAAGACGTGATAAAAGTTAAACTATTTAACTAAGAGTTAAATCTAAAAGATAAGGTTAATATGGTGACCTAAAATTGTCTAAAACCTATTGGTTGAGAGGATTTGGACCCATAACCATCTTATCCTAGAAATAAATCCATTTGGAGCTATTAGAAACTGAAAATAATTTTATAATAAATTAATATTTCAAGCTTTTCCTAAAGTGCCCCTCACCTCTCTTATAAAAGGGTACTTCCCCTTATCTTAAATTCACACCACCAAAGCCATTTGAATCTCCCAAAACCTTATCAAATCTCCTCCAAACTACCCTCAATTCAGCCTATAGGAATTAATTTTATCATAAATACAACCTAAGGATCCATTTTGTTCAAATCAAAAGGAAGAACCCAAAGAAGAGGTAATTATTTTATTACCTCTTTCGAAGTTCTTTTCTTCTTTTAATTCCTATTTATTTTTTTTTCCATACTAAAATGATAAATTGAGTACCTTATACATAACTATATTTTATTATAAATATGGTAAAACCATATTCATTATTCTATCTATCCTATGAATGACATAGTCACTATACGTGCATGCGTACGACTTACCGTCTCCACGTCGTGGTGTAGTTTGTTATTCAACACTTCATTATTTGGATGGGTATAATAATGAGTATAATTGATATAAATAATAAATATAACATGTTAATTATTATTTATATACAATATAAAATCAAATTACATATGATTTCACCATCAATAGAATGATATTGTCGCTCGTGCATACGTACGGCTTACCATCTCCACGACGAAATGAGATTTCATTCCCCATCAAAACCATTCAAGAATAATTTTCATTTCATGATTAAAAATTTTTTTAAAAAAACTTAATATCATTCTGGATATGAATCAAATACATCTTATCCATAAGAAACAAGACTTATGTAACAAAACATATAAAGGAAAATGAATCAGTAACACCCGAAACAATGATACTACTGAAATATTATTAACAAAGCAATATTAGAAGATCATGTATGATATCATATTTATGTATGTGGTTCTTTTATAATTTAATAACAATTATTTAACTATTATAAAAGATTTCAAAGTACCCTTGACTAAGGAAAAGTGTAAGGTGGGGGTTAATTTTACAATCTCTTTATTATTTGAGGTTGTTTATACGTAAGTATCTACTGGGACTAATTTATCATCCACAGCCGTTTTTCTTAAAAATTCATTTCAAAACATTTTTACTATTTCCTAGACTATGAGTTAAATTCATTTGTACCCTTTTTTACTTTTTATAAAAATTTTGAAAGGAATCTTTCTATCATTTTCCAAACAAGGTACTTTACAACCTTTTCAACAAATTAAGGAAAGAATGTTTTTTTAACTTATGAGGTGGTTGTGGCTATTTTCCACCATTATAATGCCTTAAAAGCTTCCCTTACAATATTATATGATAATTTTCAAAATAAATGTTTTATTTTATAATTATGTGACTTTTAAATGATTTCAAAGTAGAAATAGATATTTCTCTCAAATAGTTTTTTTGTATTGATTCTATCTATGTCAACATCTATTGTTTGATTTTATGTTTAATTGAAGTTAATTTATTAGGATAAAATATTCCATATTTTATTGAGAGTTTTATGATATTTTTGACTGTGGATTTTCTATTTTTATGTCATTCTCATTTTATTCTTAAAGTATTAACTTTTTTATGTTAGTTTTAATATGAATGTTTATGTTATATTTCACTATTTTCATATGAGGAATTCTTTGGATGTAGTAAGTGATGGGTGGGGCATGTTATTGCCTCTCGATGCATTGGTAGGTCTTATGAGACAAACTAGTGTCTTAGCACAAGGTCTTGACAATGTTTTATTTATAGTCTTGGTACAAGGCCTTGACTATGTGGTTATGATGTTTGGTATTATGCATTCCATCATTATGAGATTAGCTATTGATATTACATGTGATTATTCGACTAGTAGAATATCCATTTGAATAAGTAAATGGAATTTTTTGATTTATCATTTCCATATTATGCTGAATTTTATGTTCAAAAATCTTGTGTTTTAGTCTTATACATTTCCTTAAGTGTTTATGCTTATTTATGATAGTTTTTTCTATATTGTTATCCTTACTGAGTATCTGAGCTCACCCATTTCTTATGTTTTATTTTTCCTAGGATAAGAAGAATTATATTATGATTGAACTTTAGGGATAGGATAAAGGATATGAGTGTGTTCAAAGGATACATATTATTGATTTTTTTCCATTTTATAATTTAATTTAAAACTTTTGTATGTATCTAGCACTTCCAAGGCTAAAAAACTTATCGGTATTTTGGGACTTGATCTCTTGTGATCATTATAATGTTATGTAATAATGCCCCGACTCTGGGTAACTAGTGTTGGGGAATTATAATAATGGTATGTTACATCCAGTACCCATAATAAAATGAAAATTGGAAAACATCACCATGGATTATTTTCATTAGACTTCCCAAAAGTTCTAGAGGGAATAATTCAATATTGGTTGTAGTCAGTCGCCTTAAAACGTAAAAAAACTTCATTATTATTATAGAATATTTCTCTTTGGATCAATTTTCTAGGATATACATTAAGTAATTGGTAAGGTTTTATAGAGTACCACATTCCATTGTGTCTAGTTGGTATCTGAGGTCTACCTCAAAGTTTTGGTGAAGTATTCAGAAAGCTCTTGATACAGAGTTTAGTTTTAGAATTGTGTATCATCCTTATATATATGATCAGTCTAAGAGAAAAATTAAAACCCTATATAATATGTTGAGATCTTTTTATCTAGATTTCAAAAGTGGTTGGGTTCAACATCTTCCTCTAGTTTCATTTTCATACAATAATTGCTTTTAGACAAGTATTCAGGTGGCTCCTTATGAAGCCCTCTACGAAAATAAGTCTAGAGATCCAATGTGCTGTAATAAAGTTAGAAAAATAAATCTATTAGGACCAGAGATAACTTAAGAAATGGTAGAGAAGGTTATATTCATTCAACAACATATAATGGTGGCACAAAGTCAATAGAAAATTTATATTAAAAATCATCGACATGATCTAGAATTTAAAGTTAGTGACAATGTGTTTCTAAGAATTTATCTATGGAAGAAGGTAATGAGATTTATAAAGTGGGTAAAACTAATCCCTAGGTATATTAATCCCTTTTAAATTCTTTATCATATTGGGATGGTATCCTATAACTTGGTGCTTCCACCAAACCTCTATCAAGTCCACGATTTGTTCTATGTATCTCTCATAAGGAAGTACATACCTGACCCTTCGCATATACTGAACTCAAAGGTCATACCATTAGAGAAAGATATTTCTTATTATAGACAAATAATAAAGATTCTATATTTTCAATATAAATTTATATGAAATAATACCACTCACATGGTCAAAGTTTTGTGGTGAAACCCCCGGTTTGAGGAAGTTATGTGGGAACCTGAGGATGTAATGAGGCAGAAATATCCTCAGTTGTTTGTACCAAAGTGATGAAATTTAGAGGGAGAAATTAATTTTAATGGGGGTAGAATATAACACCCTAATATTTTATTAAATATATTTTTTCTTGAATAAATTTATTTTCTTTGATTTCTTGCGCTACACACAATGTCAAGTTTTAACGAACAGAAATATATTATTTATATTACTATTTAACATGGTCATTATAACCTAGCCATTAAAATTGGAATTATGAATATAAATAAACATTTTAAATATTAATTAAAATGTTTTTATATAAATAAAACATATAAATAAAAAAGTGCTTAATGTTTCGTAAAGTCTTTATATGTTTAGAAAATTCTATTTTCTTAAAAAATGATTTTATTAATTTTTGTGAACAAATAATAAAATAATATTTTTAAATTTTAGTAAATTTAATTTAAAAAATGAACATAATATTTTGAATCAACATTTCAAAATTTTCTTGGGGTGATTTTTTGTAATTTTTCTGAAAATATTAATTTTTTGATGAATAGTGAAAAATATTGGTTTCTATTGAAAACTATTTTTTGTTTAAAGAAATTATTAGGTTAAATTTTGTTTTAAAATGGTTTTAAAGTAAAATTAGTTCAATAATATTATTATTAAACCAATATATCTCATTTTAATTAATTTAATATTTAATTTTTATATAAAAACATCTAAAACTTTTCTCTTTGTAAATCCGCTTTTTCATCACGTATACGAGTTTAATTTTAAATTAACTTTCACCACTTATATGAATTAAATTTGTAAAAATGGATTTTACATTTTTAATAAGTATAATTAATATTATATAAAAAGTTTAACTTAGTTTTTGACCAAAATTAATAGTGAAAACAGTAAAACTTAATTACCACGGTTAAGGTTAAAACGGGTTTACTGTTGGTTAAAATAAAAGGATAAGGGGTAAAATGACCTAGAAACTTATCCAAAACACATTAGATATAAATATTTAGAACTTATAACATATAAAGTTTAATAATTACCCGTTTTGGAACCTTTTTTTAGGTGAAAAACATGGTTACACTTTATTCTTTTCAAAACTTTCATGTGTGTACTCTCCCCCACTTATAAAAGGCCACCCCCTCTCCTCCCCTCTTCACACTTCAAAACCCCTTTGGTTCAGAAAATAACTACCTAATTACATTAATTAATTATCTTTTATTATCCTAGAGGAATTATTTTTATTATTAAACCCTCCAAATAAGGCTTTAGGTATAAACCTAAAGGGGCTCTCCGAAAAAGAGGTAAAATTATTAACTTGTGTTTTTGTTTTATTTATTACTCCACGTCATTAAAATATTATTAAAACATGATAATATAATAACATAATTATATTATATGTATTGATATTTTGTTATTTTAATGTAATTACCTACATATTTCTTCTCTTCCTTCAACTACAAAATGAAATGTCGATAATGTGTACGATGGACTACCACCTTGCTAACCATTGTTATTCGCTTTCCATTACCTCCTCTCACGGATAGATATGATGATAGATTTATTTTTTATATATTATATTAATGATATTATTATTCTTATTGAATAATTATATCACATATTACTTCTTACTTTCTATTTTTTTGCGATATGATAACATTGCTCATGTGTCTGATGGACTATCGTCTTGCAAAGCGGTGTGATTCATTTTTCACTAGCACTTTAAATGGAAGGTAATAAGGAAATATTTAATAAAAATATGTAATATATATGAAATAATAATTACTCTATAAAGGTTATATATTATTTTCCATCCTTTATTTCGATCCATAGAAAAAATTGAAACAGTGTTCAGGTGTACATATGGTTTGTTGTCTCCATGAATGATGTAACTCATTTTCTATATATAACTTTAATGGATTACTATAATTATATATATATATATTATAATTATATTATATTTATATAATGGTAAAAAATTTGGGTGTGATGGAACCATCATCGAAGTAAAAGGATCAAAAATACCAAACCAAAACATACACAAAAAATGTAGCAGTTATTACCCAAAAACGTGATTTTATCAAAGAATTATTGATAAATAGGTAATAAAAATTAATAATTAATTAATATATAGTATTATAAATATTATTATGGTTATTAAATAAATTTATAATAAACTTATATTTATTATACAGGAGGTTCTCATGTGTATTAAGGAAGTCAAGACTTAAGGTAAGGGATTTTTGTCTCAATTTTCCTTCTTTGATACGTATGTTGTGTTATCAACCTATCTTATTTTCTGAGGGGTATATACAGACCCTTCAACATGTAATATCATGAATTTATTTATTCTCATCATATTTTATGTTCATTTACTATTAGTATTTCATGGGGTTTTTGGTTCAATGTTACCAAAGTGGTAAGCGTTTTATGATACAATCTCATTATTTATAGAGATTGTTTATGTTTATGATTCTAATGATAAACTATTATGATAAATATATAAATAAAATCTTTAATTTTCTTATAATATAGTTATTTAATGAGAATAAATTTTTTCCCATAATTTTTTTCTCTTTATGTACTCAAGAGTTTGGTATATTTTTTTAAATAAAAATCAACTTTATTCCTCTCTTCAGTAAAAGATAATTCTTTTCTGTATTCATATTTTCTATAAAAATGTTTTAAATAAATTTTTTACTAATATATAATGATTTTTTTAAAAAAAAATTACCCTTTTTTACTTTTTACAAAATTTTGTAAAAGTAATTTTCATGTCTTTTTTCAAACAAGGCCCATTTGTCTTTTATCAAAAATGTGAAAGGAATATTTGTTTTAACATATACGACCTGAATGGGATTTACCTTCATCATGAACATTATTTTATTTTAATTTTTTTTATATGTTTTCAAGTTCATTTTAAAAAAATGATTTCTATAATATTTTATTAATTTCTAATTTTAATAAAGGTTATTTTCCTCAAGAAATGTTACAAGTTATTTTTCTACAAAATCATTTTCCATTTAAGATTAAGTCCTTTGATGTTACTAGATATTTACTATAGATATGATCCAATGATACCATATTTTATATTTATATATATATATATATATATATTAGGTTTATAATTATAATATTTTTATGAATCTCATTTATTTTCCATGGGTTATTCTATGATGAATGTTTTATGATTCCCATTTCTTTTCATGGGTTTTAATATGATGACTTTTTTATGATCATATGGCACACATATATATGATTTTAATTATGTGATGGGTGGGACCTATATCTTCCTCCAATTTATTGGGTAATGATTTAAATCTTAAGAGATAAATAGGATTGGAATGGGAAGTTAACCCAGTTCAATAAGGGACTTTGTCCACTATGATAGTCTTGGGAGTTAACCTTTACTAATATTATAGTTTAGAGCATGAACCCATTCCACTATGATAAACTTTTAAAATAACCTTGACTACTTTGTAAATGATTTTTTATGACTATGTGTATTCCAAAATTCCATGTCTTATGGAAATGTTATGCTCTCATAGATCATATTATTTGATTTCCTTATGATTTATGTCTTATAAACTTACAATATTTATGTAATGAATCGAAATTTTGATATTTGACATGTAGTGTATGGTTTTAATATATTATTATCATATTCTCATACCCTTATGGTCATGTTATGTTTACGTATTTCTCTTATTTACCCTTACTAATCATATGTTCTCTCCTATTCTTATATTTCTTTTCCCCAGTTTATGGTGATAAGTATTATGTTTGATATGTCTAAGAATGGTTCTAGTTATGAGGAACTAATTGGGAGATGATGTAGTTCACTTATGAACTAGTTGTTTATATTTTAAAGTTTACAAAGGCATTATACCTTTATAATACTTCGATGTGTATTTTAATAATGTAATGAATGTTTATAAAAAAAGATATGATATCTATATATGAAAATCATAGTTCATTATTCCTACACCAGAAGAGAATAATTCATAGAAAATGAATCTATCTAAAAGAATATTTTAATACTTTGAATATTTTTGTGAGTAATGAAATAGAAGTTGTCACTATTATGAAAAGTGTTGTTATTTACCAACCATGGAAAAATAATCTGATAATTTTAAGAGAATACTAAAACAACAAAAATATAGGTGGGTAAGAAAATAAGGTTACTAGTTATCCTTTATATGTGAATAAAAGAATAATACTATTAAACAAACTACTAGAAAGAAGATAAGTGAGATACACTCTCCTACATCAATGGGAGAAAGAAAAATGTCAATAAAATCTCTTCCTCCTTGATAAAAGAATGCTTATTTTGAAGAATTAAAACAATAAAAATTTTATGGATATAATACATATCATGGTAGAAGATCTGTGTTCAGAGGTTTTTTGGTGTTGTGAAAGGAATACACATAAATCCAACTCTTATTGGTATAACTTTTCATTTTCAACAATTATGAATGAATCAAGATGGAATCATTGTGAATAAATGAGAATAGATTATCAAATAAATAACATAGTGATCATAAATCAATCCAAGATTCTAATACAAAATGGGTATAAATACATAAAATAAGTTTTCAAGAATTTGTGGATTAGAAGGTCATAGAGATAACTTATGCATGTTTGAATTACCTATATAGGTTTCCTATAATGTAAAAGGTAAAAAAACTCAAAAGATAAAAAATTAAGTTATGTACATCTAATAAGATATGGAATTTATGGAAAGAGTGTATAGTTATTTGAGAAAATCAACTGAAATTGGATAAATAATTGGAGTAAGATGAAAAACTTGTTAAATATAAAGGAAAAAAAGTGTCCTAATAAGATGAGATGAAAGTTTATGGGAAGTTTTATAGAAATAGAAACTTGAATATCCAGAATACTGAGGTGGAAAAAGATATTTCACATGAAGATTAAGTTCAAGGTAATGAAGAAGATATTCATATTTATGAGACTCAAAACAGTAAGAAGAGTCAAAATAAATCTTTCCATGGTGAGATTAAAAGAAAAAAATGGCCCAATTTGAGAAGAATATTTTAGTTTGAATGTTATTACTGAGGAACAAATAGGTCCATCCTTATTACCTTATATATATGCTTTTATACTGACACATAGGGAATTAAAGGGGATGTATATATACATTAAATTAGATCATTTATGTGTAAAATATATTAAATATTTACTACACAATTAATGTGTAACCTTTGAATAGATTTATAAAATTGGAATATGATGTATGAAAATCACTCACATAACCCTAATTTGAATAAATTGATAATTATTATCAATAGGATTTGATATTGAGGTAACATGGGGGATCGGTATCTTTTCTCACTTGAAATTTTTGATGTATTTGTTAAGATATATGTAGGATACAATATATTACATGATTTGATTATTTAAGGAGACCCAAAACATGATGAAGTGAGATATCTAAGTTTGATATCACATGTTTCCAGATTTATGGACAATATTGACCACCTTGGTTATACACTTTTATTTTTTATAAAGGGATTTACCATATAGACTTAGAGTTGTCTAGATAAAGGCTATTTACTAAGGAAAAACCATGTGATGTCATCCTTCTCTCACAGGTGAATAGGATTGAGGCCTTAAAATAAATGGGGGATAAGAGGATGCCCTAATGGAATGATACAAGTGATTGGATGAGACAATGCCTATTATACCTTTGTATTTATTATCAATGAGGGGGAGAAAATATTGACTTTATAAAGTGAAGAAATATCAAAAAAATCAAAGTGGGTATTGAAGAGAATAAGTTCATGGTTAAATAAAATATGTTGTATTTTTTGTAAATATATTATAAATTCAATATATATGGAAGAATTGAATGAGGAGTTGATGATTCTTGAAGAATTTGATGTCATACTTGACAATAAATCTAAGTTAATTGTGACTATTGTTAAACTGTTCTTAAGTTTAAAGACATGTGTCGATGTTATTGAATAACTGACACATTTTTTTCAATATTGAATAGGAATTAAAGACCATGAAAATCTTTATTGTATGAGGAGTTTATTTTATGGCCATGAAAATATTTTTTACTTTCACGAAGGATAACATGTTTTGAAGACTTATTAGTTTTCCATTAAATTATTTAAAGACCATGAAAATCTTTATTGCATGATGAATTTATTTTATGGCCATGAAAATATTTTTTACTTTGAAGAAGGATAACATGTGTTAAAGTCTTATTAGGTTTCCATTAAATTATTTGAAGACCATGAAAAAATAAATTTATTTCAGGATGTGATGAGATTTATTAGAGTTAATTTTATAATGGATTGGTATTATATTCTTTACTTATAATTTTTCTAAGTATTGTTTGTGGACCTTTATAAAAAATGGGCCAACCATTGGCCAACCAAGGACCCAGATAAACAACTTATGGGACCAATTTCAACAACTTGGGAGGTATGTTGACCTAGATATCCATGGGAAGTAGGTGAGTGGGAATTCATAGTGCCCACAGGGAGAGTATAGGAGCAGAGGTGGTGCCACCATGTGGTGAAGTACATCAGTAGAGGGTGTGGGCATGGGTCGGTGCTAACAGAGGTTAGGAGAAAACCCAATTACTCGCAGCTAACCACCAAAGGAAACAGTTTTTCTTATTAAAAGGAGGGGAATCATATTAAAGTTCAATGTGGGATACCCCCCCCCCTCCCATGTAGTTTATATTACCTTATTAAAAATGTACACATATAACTTCATCTTTTCAATTGT
Organism: Viscum album; assembly: GCA_963277665.1. Classification (NCBI taxonomy): domain Eukaryota; kingdom Viridiplantae; phylum Streptophyta; class Magnoliopsida; order Santalales; family Viscaceae; genus Viscum; species Viscum album. The sequence continues at coordinate 1,531,451,557 of OY728152.1, read as the reverse complement.
ATGAATCTAAACCATCTGATCGAAATGTCGATCATCTTCTAACTCAGACATTTGAATCCTTCTGTGACATAGGGTTTCCATGTCAAGAAACAAAAAACAAACTCAAACACCATTGATAGATTCCAAAACATGATGGGATTTTGGAATTCGGATAAGTATGGATTTTTTTATACTATAAATTCCATATGATACATACATTATGTGATTGGATGAGGTTTATAGTTTGTGAATAAAAATTTTGTGTGGTGAAGCTGATTCGTAGATAAAATGTGATATGCGGGCTATAGAAGCTGCTATGAAATATTTATAAGATCTCACATGATGGATAAATTTTTTAAGTACAGGATTTCACATATTTAGGCTATTATGATGATGGTTTCTTTAAAATGAAAATAATTTTTTAAAGGGCATGCAGTATGCGATGGAGCTTTTTGGTTTGTGATGTATGCATGCATTATAAAGTCACCATGTGGTGCATATAGTAGATGTCATGAAAATGTGGTATAAGAAAAAAAATTTTGAAATAAAGTTACATTATGAAAATGAAAAAAACATTAAGTGGTGCATATAATATGTGAATTCCAATCCATTTATATAATTAGGTGATACATTTTTCATCATCACATATAGTTGAATAGCTTAGCATATTTTATTGGATTATCACCTATTATCCATATACATTGTAGCATATGAATACATAGTTAAATCTAAGCTAATGTGTACTCAGTAATTTTAGTATAAGTGATTATTAAGAGAAGAAACTTTTAGTTTTCTCCAATTGAGTCCTACAAAGAAAGGGGTGATTTTTGTGAAGGATGAAATTTTGAGAAGCAATGTGATGTGATATGAAAAGTAAAATTCTATATGGATGAGATGCTATGTGAATTATAGTTTGGTGTAATTTCATAGAGAGGTTTTTGTGTACTATATATTAATTGAAAAGGAATTAACATATATTTAAGAATCGTTATGTGAATCACAAAGAAAGTGAACTAATAATTCACGGTTTGACATATTTTTTATTTTATAATCATGTAATTTGAATAGGAAAAATAACATGTACTATTGGAAAAATATATTTTTGAGAATAAAATAGTGTTTAATAAATTTTTTTCACCACTTACACACATTCAATTTTGGCTGGGAACTTTGTAAAAAGAATGAAAATACTTGCTTGATCATTTTATTGACTTGGGAAAATCTGATCATTCACTAAAGATTAGAAGCTGGGGAGACTGAATCTAGAATATACTTGAAAGAGAATAATTTTAAGTTTGATCATTTAGTGAGATAATAATAACTAAATCATTATAGATCTAGTATTGATGAGTTTCAAGACCAATAGGTTTATTATAATAATCATTTTAAGATCTTGTAGTTGTACATGAGTAGACCAGATCCTATATGCTCATAGAGGAAGATCTATTTAAAGTAGTGTTGAAGAAAACAAGAGAAAATATAGATCTTACTATCTGTGGATCATTATGAATAATAAGAAGGAAATTATGTCTGGGGAATCTAACCAGTTTTTGAAGAGGCTCTAGGTTGGGGTGTCTAACCATTCAAGGATAAGAGAAGACAGTCGAGGGGTCTAACTGACCAAGGAAAAAGAGTTTGATTTTTTGGGTGTAGAAGTAAGATCAACCGGAGGTTTGACTAATATGGTGTATAACCAATATTTTCCTAAGACATTATAATTGAAGATAAAATTATAGTATAGAATCCATGTTAGGGCATCTAAAAAACATGTCAAGGAATATTTCTTTGTATCAAACCTTGTAAATATCATGTGTTTTTTATCTCTTATTATTTTTTCATATGAGGTGAGACTCTAAGATATTATTGAGTGGATAAATAACCTTAAAAGTTCAAGTGGTTTAATTAAAAGAAAATAATTAGTAAAAAGTAAACCATTGATTCCCCCCCCACCCCGCAGTAGACAATCTTTCTTGGGGATCTAAATGAGGAATGTCCATAGTTGACCCAAATTATTCCATTAAAAATGATATTCTTTTCACTTCATACACTTATATTAGGTATTATGATATCCATATATAAGAACTTATGATATCGACTGGTTATTTATTTTCAAAAAAAAATTACAATATAAGGAGTCTTCCACCTTATCTAAAATTAATTTTTTTTAAAATAGTCGAAACATAAAATAGTTAAATCGGAATCATTTTAAAGATGGTATAGAAGAATAAAAATGAAAAAAAATAGTAGTATACCTTTATCGAGTAGATTTTTCTTGTGTGGCTAATGAAAATTCTATATAAATAACCCACTAATTTTTTCCTCCAAGGTTAATCCATTGCCAATATAATATTAAAAAAATGGAAGGATATTATTTATTTTATAAATATATTATAGTAACTCCTTGGATAAGAGATAATGAAGAAAAATATACCTATAACCAAAATATGTTAAAATATATTTTTTTATAAATGAAGTATAAAATTCATTTTACAAACATCTAACATTAAAAGGTAATCCTTCTTAAGTTTAAGTTTTTTAAAAATTATTATTCAGCACTTGGTTATTTACATTATACTACTATAATTTATGCTCCATTCAACACAAGTTATCATTTAATACTTAAATTATTATAATACATTAATTATATTATCACATGATGTTTAAGCTAAATATAATTACAATTTAGTAGAAGTATCACAATCCTGTGATATCTCATATCATAGTGATATAACCTCCTATGGTATCACATTTTATAGGAAGCTATATAGACTATATCACTACCCTTAATATGGTATTTTTGTTCATAACACCTTAATTACTTATATGAAAATAAAATTTATCCCATAATAATTTTATCCAAAAAGGAAATATTTCAAATCAAATAAAGGTAAGAAATAATTTCTCTTTCTAAATGAAGAAAGTGAATATCCTATAGAATAAATTAAAATAAAAATCATATAAACTTTTGTAATACATACACTTTTCTATAAATAATATAAGGAAAAATAAGATGAAGAAAGAGATAATCTAGTTGAAGTAGTAATAAAGGAAATTAATAATGATTAAATTTGAACATTTGATGGTGGATATTTCTCCAACATTATAGGAAATATAAAACTCTTGGTGAATTTCAAAATTAGGGTAGATTAAAATATGGTATTCAACCATAATAGTGATATTAAAATTAGATTAAATTAAAATAAAAACTTTTAAGTAAGGATGTATAAAAAATAGATGTGATATTTTTGGAAGTACTTAGTCAAAACCATTGTTTAAGATGGTTTTATGAGTCAATTCATGGAATTAACTTCTCTAAAAAAGAGGTATATAATTAAAAAAAGATATGAATATGTGGTCATGAAAGAAAATATAACCAATAAAAATATTTATTAAGATAATGTAAATGAATATGATTTTCTTATGTTGATGGAAAATGAAAATAATCTTTGTAATAAATGTCCAGGCCATGTCAATCAAGTAAGCATGAAATCAATCACAAAAAGAATATAAAATTTGAATTCATGTAATATCTAAGTAGATTGAGATCATATTTTGTGGTTTATGTTAATAATTCAATTAATTAAAAATTTATAATAACCTAAGGGTAAGAAAGAAAATAAATTAATTAAAGTGGTTCATACAAATGTATACCAATTTTTATGGTTAATCTTAGTAGAATGGTTTGTATATTTATAAAAATATCATAAAACTATTGTTTTTGAATGTATAAAAAGGTGAAAAATTATAGTTTAAAATCATCTTATAAAGTGAATCATGATATTAAGAACTAATCATGGAATTTAATATATAAATTATAAGGTAAAAATGATATGTATAAAATAATTAAATATTCCATCAAGTATTGACTAAAATAATTGATAGGATTTATAGACATCTAAATACAATGAAAATATTAAAAATCTATGCTAAGATGAATCAATATAGGTTTAGTATAAATAATATAAACTAATTAATATAAATAAATTTTATCTTCTTTATAAATATGACTCTTCTCTATACGTTTAATGAATACCAAAAATCACTATCTAAAGGAATCATTCCTCACAAGAAATCAATTAGTATGCATATTAGTGCCTGTAATGACCAGATTAGGGTTCTATAAACAAATTTCCTAAAAAATATTACATGCCCTCAAGTATTCTCCCTGATCATTAAAGTTTAGATATTGGTGTTGATGGTTTCTCAATAATTCATTAGGGGGTGATGTATCTTCAATAATAATCCAATATAAAATAAATAACAAAGTAAAAAATACCAAACCAATAACGAAAAAATAAATCATATTATGATTAAATATAAATAATTCTCTCTAAAAAGGGGTTCACATGCAATTTTTCATACCAACATACACATGATAATTGATTATAACTTAATTTTTTTATCTATAAAGAGATAAAACAAAAAAAAATGTTAGTATAAGTGAATATCATCTGAGTAATACATATATTTATCTTATTATATTGAGCCCCTTAAATTATCCATCTATTAGGGATCACCATAACATGATCAATGAACTTTTACCTATCCTGGATCATGAATTATAAAATCTATATATCTGTAAAAGGTGAAAACATTGGGTGAGAGGTGAAAAATGTAGTAGGAGTTCACCATCCAACTTTAAAAGTGTCCCATAATTTAAAGTGACTGAATGTACAAGTACATAAATATAATTTTATAATGTATACCAATTTGATTCTCATTGTTGATCCCAAATTGTTTTATTTCATTTGTTTTCAATTTTTAAAAATGTGTTTGGTGATAGAGGGAGGTGATGCTTTGAGGATTATTATAGATCATATCATCACGATCCATAAATGTGGTGATTGATGTGATTATCTTCAAGGAAATTATGGAAAAGTGTTTATGGATGTAGATAAACCATCTATAACATCTTGGAAGAGTTTCTTGAGATGTTTTAGTTGCTAATAAACACTATTAAAGTGTTGTATAAACATAAATCTAGTGCATTTAAGTGAAAAAAATGGATAACAAATGGTTGTGTAAGCATGAATACCTATGTTTCATACCCATCAAGTGATCCTTCATAAACATGGAGTGTTATTGTGTAAACACATGTAGGTGTTATGTAAACATAAATTTCTATTATGTAAACATGAATTGTGTTGTGTATATAGAATCTACATAGAAATCATATTGAGCATAAGAATGATTGTGAAGCTATGTAAATGTTGTATATGTGGTCGATCTAGACCGAGACATGTGATTGATCCATTTTTTGTCTCATAGTCTATCCAAAATCAAACATATGGTCAATACTCAGAGTTAAAATGTTGTGCATGTGATCTCTTCATATGGTCACTTCATGTGGTCATCTATCTCATGGTTGATCTTTATATATTCTTATTTTCCTCACGGTTAGTCACATACTTAGAGATTTTTTTATCTGATCTGATGGGAAAAATTTTGATGATGTGATTCTCTATTTATTATTTTTAAATATTATGATCAATAAAATTATCATAATTTAATTCAATAATAAATGAGAACCAATTGAGTATGAAGTGTTGGGTACTGAGAAGATTTAAATTTCATAGAAGTAGGTTTCATGTTGTAGACTGATGCATTTGATTATGCATGCATAGGTGGATGAAAATATTAAGAGTTTTAAATGAAGTATATTTCATGAAGAATTAAAATAAGGAAACTACTTGAGTCCTTAAGAGATTTAAAAATAATATTGGAATAGGAATTAAAAATTGTTTTAATGAGGAAATAAATTTGATATGTCTTTGATAGGTTTAAAACAGAATACTGCACCTACATCCAAAGATTATAGAATTTCCAAATTAGAATGAGAACTAAATATTCATTTGATATTATTCTATGATTACAAAATAATACAGCTACTAAATAATAAGAAGAGGGGGTGAGAATATTGATAACTCACAAACATCCTGTGTTAGGAAATTATTGAGAGCCTGATACATTATTGAGGAGAGGGAAGGATTCGAAGTTGAGATCCATTGAATAATAAGGGGATATGCTATACACCTAGGAAGTTCTAGGTTGTTCATGATATTGAGGAAGTCTCAAGACTTTTAGTGTTTCTAAAGTTCTTAATTGAGTACTTGTGTAGATCTGTTGATCCATCTTCTCATGGAGAAGGAACAATATCTAGTGGTGTAAATAACAATAGGATAAAACCAAAGGTATTTATTTATTAGATCATCTTTGTGAAGAGTTTTTATATCTTTTAGTGTAATATTTAATTCATAGATATCATAGTGGACTTTTTTTCAAATATGATTATTGAAGTTAGTGGAGAATCCATATTGTGAGGTATAACCAACATGGAAAGGAGTAGACCTTCAATAAAACCTTCTAAATATTGTTTTTTTCTCTCTTCCTTATCATTATTCCACATGTAGGTGAGGCTATGATAAATCATTTAGTGGATATATAACCTTAAAAAAATTAAGGGTTTGGGTTAAAAATAAATAACTCGTAAAAATAAAATTGATCACTGATTCACCCCCTCCCTCTCTTTGTGATCCAATCGGTTCTGAGTATAAAAAGTGGTATCAAGGTAAGGTTCCCTATTGATGTGAATTTTATTGGATAAATTTTTTATACATATTTATGATGAAATAATTGATTTTTTAGTGTGAAAATGAAGTTTAATTAATAAATAATTAAATCTTGTTCATTTAATTTTTTATAAATTTTTGAGCAAAAATATGGTTTTGGGGTGATTAATTGATTAAATATTGTTAATTTAATATCTTTAAATTATTATGAATAAATATTCTAGTTTCATTGGAAAATTTTAATAGAAATTTAATTTCTTGAAGTGAATTATGAATAGGATTTGGGGGTGTTTGGATTTAAATTTCTAAATTTTTAAGATTTGTATTTTAAATAATTCTTATTAGAATAATTTTTAATCATATTTAGTTAATCTAGAAATTCATGTTTAATTTTGTTTCAGAATTTCATTTTGATTTATTAAATTGATTTTGTTACTAAATAATTTTAGTATGATATTTTATTCATAGAAAACACCCTATGACACATTTCCAAAACAGCACATAAGACATTTTTTGAATTAGTCTGCATAAGATATTTATATATACTTTTCCTATGTGGGATATTTGAGGTAACTCCTTATATAATAGTAAGATTTGATATGGTTCCCATATCATATTTTCTCATAAGAAGATAGGGACTCACTCTACCCTCACATAGGAATTTTTAATTCTCTCAAACTATATATGATAATAAAAGTATCATACAGGGTCATTCCCATTATATATTTAACCAAAGATTCAATACCATGGATGGTGAAATGAATATAAGATTAAACCACTATGAATTCAATGTAAAATGGAGTGTCAAGCCTGCTGATGAAGACTTTATTGGGACGAATAAATATGAATCTTTCTAATGACTAGGTAAAAAACTACTAAAGGACCAAAGACCAAATCTGAACTTAGATTGAGATCATCACACTACTAGAAAAATAACATATACCCATGGTTCAAAACCGTGGGTATAGCCCCCAAAACCATGGGTATAGCCTATAACCACATTTTTGGGAATCGTGGGTATTGGATATACCCACGGTTTTGGGAACCATGGGCGCTGGAGGAGTCAGGATAGTTTCTTAACCTATACCCATGGTTTTTTGAACCGTGGGTATATCTTTTTTTCCACCGTGTCACAGCCTCATCCACACTGTCAAACTTTTATACCCACAGTTTTAAAAACGTGGGTAAAAATAGTGTAAAAATATAGACAGTAGGTATTGAACCCATGACGTCCTGGGACCTACAATTGTAATCTGACACGTCTCACCACTTCAGCTACTCCATTTATATTAATATATATCTACATTTTAAAATATATATTAATCTCCAACTGTATTACGAAAAAAACCATAGCGGGTTTTGAACCCGCGTTTGACTCATTAAGGTTCCAGTGCCTTACCAACCAAGCTACATTGACTACATTTATTTAAATCTACATTTATTATAATATATTAATCCTTCTCTCGGTATTCAAAAAAAATGCTAGCGGGATTCGATACCTCAACCGCTGGAAATAACATGCAACGCCAAACCAACCAAGCCATAGGATGAATGTGTTTTTATATTTCTATCAACAAAATTATATTAATTCAAACTATGGGTATAGGATAGAAAACCATGGGTATATGTTTTCCTGCCAAATTGTTTTTGTTTCCCGTATATTTTTTTTTTTGCCACCATAATTTGGGAAAGTTATACCCACAGTTTTAAAAATGGTGGGTATAGGCCTTCAAAAAAAACATTATCCCCACGGTTTTTCCAAAATTGTGGGGATAGGCCTTGAAATAAATACATATACCTACATTTTTAAAAAACCATTGGTATAGGCCTTCGAAAAAAAACTCTATCCCCATGATTTTGGAAAAACCATGGGGATATGCCTTGAAATAAACACATAAACCCACATTTTTGTGGAAAACCGTGGGTATAGGTTCCTACACAATACATATACTTACGGTTTTCCTAAACCATGGGTATAGGGCACCCCTACACCCATGGTTTTTCCCAAAACCCTGGGTATAGGGATATTTTCTATTAGTGTCAGTTATGGATCGGTTGAAACTATATTAAGCTCCAAGTTGGGTTACATTGAAAGAGGAGGAACTCACCACTCTCATATGAAGGTAAATTGAAGGTTATGGATAGGGATGATAATTCACACAATCTCAATTTAAGAAGTTTCTAATTCCAATATGGTTGAAGTTTTAGCTAATTAAGATGATGAGAGCTCAATCTAAGCAGTTTTTTGGAATATTTGTTCCCTATGTAGGTTCCAAATAACATAGATAGGGACCTAAAGGTTCCCAATTTTTTCATAAATATATATTAAAATCATTTCATGTTAGTTGATTAATGAAATTACTCATAGTAGTTTATTATATTTTTTGAAGTCTTCAAATTCAAAGATATGAAGCACTGTATCCAAAGAAAGTGATTGAGCTCAGTTTGGTGTTGCATTGTCATTGGGATTGATCTCAAATGATTACCTAAATTTGTGGACAAATATTGAAAATAAAGTTTTGATCATTATAAAATAATGTAAGAAGATGGTTCTATTTGATGAAGTTTAGGGAGTTCGCATAGGTAATCAAAGTTCAAGTCAGTTTAATGTTTCCTAGAATGTAGAAAACTAGCATTGTCACATTCCTTTTAATAACTAGGAAGAGAATAATTCTAAAAATAAAAAAAAATAAAAGTGTTGAGAAATTTTATAGAGGATAGCTAGGCATGCGCAGTGACATATGGTAGTGAAAATTTAGAATCTCATCACTGATATTTTCTAGGGAATCTTTGAAGGATGGTTTCAAGAATAACATGGAACTTTAATTTATTTAATAGAGACCATACCTAGTCATGCAAGTAGGATGATAAATATTGATTAGCACCACCTGAAGACTTTCAATTCTATAGTGAGTTTCTTATTGTGAGTTGTGGCGATGGAAGTTGACAGACAACTACATTCAAAAGGGGTAGGACTTGTGCATTCTAATGGACATAATTCAATATTAATTATTTTAATATATCATAGGGGACAAGGAACTTGGGAGCTAGAATTAAATGAAATAGGAGACTTTGGATGTCAGAAGGGAGCTTAGAGAGTGGTTGGTCAACTGTATAGAGAGAATCCTTCCACCAATTTTCACTTTTCCTTCATCTCTTCTATTTTTATCATGAAATTATTATACTTCATTTATATGAAAAAATTTATTTTCTAAGCCATTTTGAGTGAAATATATTTCCTTGTTATTCATTCCTTAATTTTTCTTATTTTTTTTATTACTACTCTCTTTGTTTTCCCTTGAAGAAATAAATTATTTTAAAATTTTAAGGTCAATGATAGTTATATTTATTAAAACCTTAATTCCATTGGGAAATATTTATTCTTGAAAACCACCTAATAAGGATTTTTCAATTTTGAAAGGTAGAAGTTCCCCAAAACTGAATGTCTATTTGGTTCGGATTTCCCAAATGTTTTTACAAGATCAAATGAAAATCAATTTAATGATAGAAAATTAAACTTCATCTAGTTTATCAATTAATCATCACACTTTATTCTATTTTTTAATTTTTTTACCTAATTAACCCTCATATATTTTATTTTTATAGTTTTATACTTTTTTTTCACCTTATCATTATTTCATCACACTTTAATTTCACGTTATTCACAACCCTTTAATTTTTCTAAAGGTTTTGTTATTTGTTGGTTCATTTTCTTGGACCTTCACACAAACATTTCTTGAAAAATTTGAACCTAATTTATGTTATATAGTTTTAAGTGGGAAAATAAATAGATAATTTCATATAGTTCAATGAAATATCATAAAATTTTGGTATCATTTTTGGGGATGGAACATGCTACTATGAGAAAAATATAAATACACAAAAACAAAAAAAAAATATGTTTTCAAAAAAACTAAATAACAAAAACAAACTAACTAAAATTGAAATTTTATTCATGAAAAATTGCTAAAATATTTCTAGGGGATGAAAACATGACCATCCTCCCAAAAGTTAGAGTTGTTCAAAACTGAAATTGAAAAAAACATCAATTCTCTTAAGAAAGGAACTATGAGTGAAATAGAAAATTAGGGAGAGAGAGAGAATATATTTCTAATGAATAGAACCTATAACCTAACCTCATTTAACAAAAATTATAAATACCTTTAATGAGGTAGTTTCAACTCCCTCAAGTGTCAAGAAATCCTTTATCAATTAGGTTAACCCCTAGATCTTAGAATAATGAGATAAAATAGTCGTATCTTTCATTTCTACCATTGTATCATGGGTTACTAAAAGAGTACTTGTTAACATTTATTAGGAATTTATACATTGTGGTGTAGTATATATCACTATAAGGGATCAGTGAGAATGAACTCAAAATGAGAGTGTTTCCCTTCTTTCTAAAGGTGAATGCTAAAAACTTTTTTTTAACTCTAGATGAGAATAACTTTGAAAACATGGAAAATATTTATAATTTTTTCATCGTGAATTTATAAACAAGAATATTAAGTGGAAAATTTATAAATCAAAACACTATTTTCTATTAGGGGGATGTAGAAAACTTCCCTGAGGCCTAATACATACATAGGAACTTACTCAGGTAGTTTCCTCACCACCAACACTCTTCCCACATACTCATGGAAGTACTTTTTTAAGGTTTTTCAACTTTAGGGAAGAATTTTGTTTAATAATATGCTTGATATAATTTTAATGATAAAACTAATGAGGAAAGTATATAAGTTTACACCACCCTATCCCTAAATCTATAACACAAGTATTCTAGGATAAGGATAGGTCATAGGAGTGAGCTAACCACTAGTTTTGGGATGGAAGTGCAGTCAAAACTTGCTAAAATTAAATAAAAAATACTAGGTTATAAGTGAAATACCATCTTACTAAAATGAAAGAAAAAATATAGTCCCTTGTGAACCAGGATGCTAGAAAAAAATTCTAACCAAATTTTAAGTAACACTCAAACCCAATTCCTTAAATAACAATGTTCCCAATGTGGAATGTTTGGTCACTATAGGAACTACAAACCAAAATTTTACATGCCATTCCAACCCCTTTAAAATACTAATTTTGAGAGATATGGTCCAAGTATGTGGGCTAGAGATGAATGAAAGGTGTTGTTGTGGGAACTTTCAAATGATATGTGATTTTTTGGGTACTTATGTGCAATAGAGTGGCTGACCAAGATTGTATCTCAAAGGAGGAAGAAAATTAAAAAAACTTCATAAAGGTATTCTATGAATAAAATAAAATTGAATAAAAACAATAATTTAAAGGATGGGGGTTTTTTATCATTTATAAAACTAGAATAAGTTTTTTGGAAGAAGATCTCTTTTTTTTAAATGACATTCGATTAAAAATACGCAACAAGAAGATACTTTTTTTAGAAAATATTTTGAAAGGAATAATCAATCTAACTCTACCTATTAATTTAATTATTAATAATTATAATTAAAATTAATATCCACTTAATTATGATCTCTAATTTTTTAACCCTCTAACCCTATGATAGTTAACTTAACTACAAAGATGGAATTATTTAAACCTTATGCTAGCTTTGGAACACGCAATCGTAGCACCCTACTTTGATTGATGTTCTAAGGTTAGATTATGGTATGTGGTTAATTAGAGAACATATCCATTCTGTAAATGAGGATTAATTTATTTTAGTAAATATATTTTAACTCTACAAACTTATCTCATGTGGTCTTGTATTACCGATAAATTTTATGCTCTCACAATTTACACAAAATCTCGACCTCGCATGTTTTTGTGTTAATTGTTCAATTACTTAATTAGTTTATTATAATACAAAAAATTAATTAATAAATAATATTAATTTAATTATAGTAGCTCATTGATTCAAAATAAATGAATGAAGAAGGTAAGAGGTAGATCGATTACTAAAAATAACTACTCTTTCATGGGTGGTATACTCATCATAGAAACATTTTGCATTTGCAAGGGGTTAGAAAAGGTATAACCCAATATTTTTTCTACTCTTGAATTCCAGACCAAATAGGAATATAAGAAGATTAAAAGGAAAGAACACAGAATATTAATTGAAGAAAAATTCAAATTTCACGCATGAAATCAAAGAAATACAAAGAAGAGGTGGGAGAGGAGATCCTTTTTGGAAGAGATGTTTGCAGAAGGTATTACTTCTTCCCAGAGTTGTGAGGGGATCCCAAGAGACACCCTTTCGTCCAAACCTTCCCAAATCCGTTACCATCCTCCCAAATAGTGAAACATCTTTTAAATAGATTTGGGGAGTTCTAGGTTTACAAAAAACTATTAAATGTGAAAGTGAAATTCGGCCAAATATTTTAATCCCAATTTCACCACATAGTTGACCTGCTAAAATGGGGAATTATCTAGACTTATATAATTATTATTTGTGTATAATAATGTCCCAAATATTCCCTCAAAATTTGGGCCCAATCCAATCCCGGATAAAGAAGATACAGCCCAAATGGTGAACTGATGTCCAATCTGGATAGTTCAGTCCATCTTTGTCTTCATAGCCCATTTACTCCACTCAAATGCACGATCCAACTCCCATGTCCTGAATATAATTTGTATCCCATTAAGTCATGAATATAGTTACAAAATTTTAAATCAAAATAATTTACAGAAATATATTTATTCCCATAATACTAAAGTTAATTTTAAAAGGGTAAAACTGGAATTTCAATCAAATTTCCAAATGAATGATCTAATCTCAAATATTCTATAAATTAACATATTTAGAATAATGTGAAGAAATTATTTCATTTATTATAAACTCCCCCACAATTACCCTTTTTCACTCCGAGGATAAACCTCATATCATGTATTCGAGAAAATTTTCACAAGATATGCATGTTCATATTTCTCAATCCACTATGGAAATGTAGGCAAAGTAAGAATCCCATAAAGAGTCCTTATCTCATAAATTTTGTCAAAACAAAATCCAGTGAGATTCATAATAATAATAATATCAAAAAAAGTCATGTGTCTATCATTCCACTAATTCTCCACATGTGTGTGTGTGTGTGCCAACCATTCCAAGATCATAAATCCACCCTTTATTCAGTATATTCATGTCATGTAAAACAAATCTTCTTACTTGGTTTAATTCACCGAACCTGTTCTACATTTCTTTGCAATCTAATTTCAAGACCCACTCACTTAAGAATTTATGAAATTAAAACCTTAAGCTCCCGACCTAGATATCCCCATATGTTATATATCTCATCACTCCCCTCATTTTTTTTAAGTTTCACTTGGAAAAAATCTCACACTCAACTCTCAACCCGTGTTTGATCTCCTCACGACACTAATTGTAATAGTTATACAAGATAAAAGGTTGAGGAAAAGTGTTTTTTAACCTATCTGAGACACAACCCATTTTTTAGGGCGTAAAACAGTCGGATAATAGGCACACATTCATAGGTCAATTCGGTACTGTAATGAAACCGATTGGAAGATAAATGAATGTATGGATAAACAAATGAATTTTTTTACCTAACTTGACTATACTTTAAATTGAGTAGGAAATTTTTCACAAGTCATGGTTGAGTGAAAAATTTTGTGGAGAAATCAATGACCCAATTTACCATGAAAAAATATCACAAATAATGATGTCAAAATCTAAAAGGTTTTATAATGACACAACCATTTATATCATCGACGACTTCAATTTTTATAAAAATCAACCCTTGATGATGAAATCTTACTCATGCTTATAATTCTACCAATGAATCTTTAAAACATGCATTTTCCATATGTTCTATATGAGAATGTTACATAATATATATATATTTATTTATTTATTTATTTTTTGAAAATTTTAACCAAAAAATTAATCAAAAATACACACAAAACACACAAATTAAAATCCTAAATATCTACCCTAAAATGTTGTCCCCTCCCCCACACTTAAAATATTTCATTGTCATCAATGTGATCCTATGAGATGATATGTGCACATGAAAAGAAGAATTTTAAATAGGACAAATAATATAAAATTGAAAGGGTTAGGAACAGCCTGATATGCTCAAGTGATAATGGGGTCATGTGGTGTGATGAAATCCAATGCATCAGTAGAAAGTCCCTCAATTTATTTCTTCAAGCGTTACCCATTGACTGTGAAGCTCCATCTAGTGTCCTCTTGCGTGATCTCTACTAGAACATAAGGAAAAATATTAGATACAATATTAGGACCCAACCATCTAGAATGCAACATACCAGGCATCAACTTTAGTCTTGAACTATAGAGAAGGACATTTTCTCCAACATGAAACTCCCTTTGTTGGATGATTCTATCATGAGATTCTTTTGACCTTTCTTTGTAGAGGCTTGAGTTCTCATATGAAGACAATTAAATATTCTCAATCTCTTGAATTTTTATCTTCCATTAGATTCCAACTTGAGCCAAATCCATGTTGCATTTCTTTATAGCTCAATAAGCACGATGCTCTACTTCCACAAGAAGATTATAGGCCTTCCCAAAGACAATCTGAAATGGGGACATACCAATAGGAGTCTTGTATGATGTCCTATAAGCCCACAATGCATCATCCAAGTGCTTTATTCAATCCTTCCTATTTGGATGCACGGTTTTCTCTAAAAAAATACAACTTCCTATTTGAAACTTCAGCCTGGCCATTTTTTTGGGGGTGGTATGTTGTTGATGTTTTGTATGTCACACCATAATCTCGAAGGAGGGAAGTCAAATTACGATTGCAAAAGTGTGTCCCTTGGTCACTAATGATGGCCTTTGGTACTCAAAACCTAAAAAAAATTGTGCATTGACAAAGTCCACTACAACATGAGAATCATCAATCCTGGTGGCCTTAGCCTCCACCCATTTGCTCACATAATCAACAGTAACCAAAATATACAAAAAACCAAATGAACTGGGAAAAGAACCCATAAAATCAATGCCCCACACATTAAAAATTTCACATAATAGTATGGGTTGTTGGGGAATCTCGTGTCTCCTAGAAATGTTCCCAGTATGTTGGAAATGAGATCATGACTTACAATACATATGAGCATCATGGAATAATCTTGGCCAATATAATCCAGAGTTTAAAACATTCTTAGCTGTCTGTTGGGGTCTAAAGTGTCCACCATAAGCAAGTGTATGACAGAATTGCAGAATAGACTCAAACTCATGATCATTAACACACCTCCTAATAACTTGATCACTACACATGCGCCAAAGTTTGGGATAATCCCAAGAATAATATCAAGACTCTCTTTTTAATCTTTGTACTTGATGTTTCTTTAAATTTGTAGGGATTTCAGATGCAACAAGGTAGTTCACTAAATCATCATACCAAGGATGCATACCAAATATGGAATAAATATGATCATCGGGGAAAGTGTACCGAAGTGGTACCTGGTCCAAGGTGACAGCCTCTAGTGTGTGAGTAATCTTACTCATGTGGTCTTCCACTAGGTTTTATGACCCCTTCTTGTCCTTTATCTCAATATCAAATTCTTGGAGATTGAGAATCCATCAGATTAGCCTGGTCTTTCCATCAGGCTTCTTCAAGAGGAACCTCAGAGCTGCATGGTCGGAAAAAACAACTACTTTAGAGCCCAATAAATATTAATGGAATTTATCTAAAGTAAATATGATGGAAAGAAACTACTTTTCCATGGTTGTGTAGTTTTATTAAGATGAATATAGTGTCCTCAAAACATAGGAAATCACATGTGAACATCCCTCCACCCTCTGAGATAAGACATCTCCAACCACGAAATTGGAGGCGTCACACATAATCTCAAAAGGAATATCCCACTATGGGGGATGTATGATTGGTGGAGTAGTCAGACACTTCTTTATCTCATCAAAGGAAGTCAATCAAAAATCATCAAACCCAAAATCAGAATCCTTTTTAAGTAATCATGACATAGGAAGATCGATCTTACTAAAATATTTGATGAAACATCAATAAAATCATACATTCCCTAGGAAAGATCTAACATCATGCACACATGAAGGATATGGAAGGATGAAATAATATCTACCTTAGATCAATCAACCTTTATCCAGTGTTTTGACACTACATGCCTTAAGACAATGCCCTTCTCTACCATGAAATAACACTTTTCAAAGTTCAAGACCAGATTCTTCTCAATACAACGATTCAACACCTTTCCCAAACTACTTATACATTCATCAAATGAGGATCCATATACTATAAATTCATCCATAAATACCTCTATGCAGGTCTTAATAAAATCAGAAAAAAATACTCACCATGCATCTCAGGAAGGTACCCGGGGCATTGCAAAGTCCAAATAGAATCCTCCGGTAGGCAAATGTGCCAAATAGACAAGTGAATGTAGTCTTATCCTAATCCTCCAGAGCTATATAAACCTAAAAATATCCAGAAAATCCATCCAGAAAACTGTAATGTGTCTTCCCAACTAGTCTCTCATGCATTTGATCAATAAATGGGACTGGGAAATGGTCTTTGTGAGTGGATTGATTTATTTTCCTATAATCAATACACACACGCCAACTATTTTGCATCCTCATTGAAACTAACTCATATTTCTCATTTTTAACAACTATAACACCACTTTTCTTATCACAAATTGAATAGGAGACACCCACTGGGAATCTGAAATAGGATAGATTATACCTGCCTCAAGCAATTTTTCAACCTCTTTTCTAACAACTTCCAGAAGGGTTGGATTGAGTCTCCTTTGTGGCTGCCTAACCGGTTTATCCCCACCCTCCAAAAGAATCCTATGCATGAAAATGGAGGGGCTAATACCTGATATGTCATCCATGCTTCACCTGATTTCCCTAATGTTCTCCCTCAAAAGATTCAAAATCTTTTCTTCATGTTCAAAGGGAATATTACTAGAAATTATAATAGGTAATCTCTTGCCACTTAACAAGTATGAGTATTTGAGATTAAGCAGAAATGGATTGAGTTCCAATGAAGGGGGGTGATGTATGGATGGATAAATTAAAGGAACTGAAATATGTGAACAATGAACATCAGTATCAGAATATACATCATCAAAATCAGAGAATAAATCATGAAATCCATCAGCATACTCAACAGCCATGTCATAATCAGAGTTCAGATGATCAAAATCATAATATGAATCCATTTCAAAATCAAATTTAAGGGATTGTTGTGAATTAAAAATAGGTGGGGAAGTGCTCTTAGACATAAAACTAGAACCAATGCTCATAATCTCCCTAAGAATAGTAAAATCCAAATCCATGGGGTTTTTACTTGGTGGTTCAAGATGGGATAAAACAAAAGAAGAATGGTCTTCTGAGGGGTACTTCATGGATTCCATGACATTAAATATCACAACTTCATCTCCAAATTCCATGGAAAGTGTACCCTCATTGACATTTATGATGGTTTTTTGCAGTTTTGATGAAGGTTCTACCTAAGATAATGGGAGCATGAGAACTTACTTGATCATCCTCCATGTTAAGAACGTAGAAATCTGCTGGGAAGATCATGTCTCTTACCTGAACAAATACATTTTAAAGTAATCCCACCGGATATGCTGTAGATCTATTCACCAACTAAACCACCAATCTTTTTGGCTTCAACTCACCAACCTATAAAGAAGATAATACATAGTGAGGCATAACATTTATGGAAGCTCTTAAATCACATAAAGCACCATAAAATCGTAACTCCCCTATGGTGAATGGGATGGTGAATGTCCCAGGATCCTTTCACTTTGTTGACATCACTAGAGTTGGTGTAATGAGTGTTGACATGTTCCTTCAAAGATTGATCCTCTCATTTCCCTTGATCCCCCTTCAATTATTACAAAGTTATTTTAAGAATTTTGCATACCTTGGGATTTGCTTAATGGCCTCAATAAGGGTAATGTTTATCTCCACAAGCTTGAATATGTCCAAAACCTTATTTTTCATTTCCTCTTCAGCCATATTATTGGTCTAAACAACCCTGTTTGGAAAAAGAATGGATTTAGGAGGAACACCATTAATCTTTTGATTTCCTTTATCTTTCTCCTTAGGTTGCTCATCAGCTAGTTTTGAATGGAGCTTCTCCAAAGTTAAGGTGAATCCCGGTGGAATGGTAGGTAGAGAATCATCAGTTTTTTGCTTCTCGCTTCTCAATGTGATGGCACTGACATTCCCCTTTTGATTTGGAGTAGGTTTTGAAGGTAGATTTCCATAATTCTTACTCACCAGTTCATGGAGTGCGTTGGAAATCTGGCTCATTTGAGTATTCGACTCCCTTATCTCTGAAAATTGACTCTTCAACTCATTCTGTTTATTAAGAAAAATTTGTTTTAAAAGATCATCAGTATTAGAATATAACTTTGGTGGGGGATTCCCTTGTTGTTGGCTTGTTGATTCTTGGGAATCAAATCTACTTTGGGGTTGTTGGAATCCCTGTTGGTAAGGCGGAGGCTGCTAGATGTTTTGTTGAAAGGGGGGACTTTATTGTTTTCCAGAGGCATACCTCATGTATGATTGATCCTTCCACCCTTGGTTGTATGTTGGAGAAAAATAATTAAACTTCTTTTTGGGATATGGTTATTACTGCAAATATGGTCTCCTATTAAACACTACTGCACAATATTCTGTTTCTTATAGTTGGGGGAAAAAGTTAGTTATATGGCTTGTCTCATTACAAATCCCACAAATCCTTGAAGGAGGGGTTTGGGATATCATTTGATCCAAAGAATTCTGTCTCACCATAGTTGTCAATTCTTCCAACTTGGTATCAGTCAAATGACTTTCAAGAGAATATGGACTTACCTGATGTACTCCCCTGGAAGGGGATGTACCTCAATCTCCAAATTGTTGGGAGTTTTGTGTCATCTTGTCGATCAATGTGCGTGCAGCTACTGGTGTTTTGTCCACCAATTCTCCTCTAGCTGCGGCATCCACCATGCTCCTCTCCATAACTATGATTCAATCATAGAAGTATTGGATGAGGAGTTTCTCGCTAATCTGGTGATGTGGAAAACTTGCACACAACTTCTTGAATTGCTCCCAGTACTCATACATTGACTCCCCTTATGCTTTCTTGATCCCCGATATCTTCTTATGAATGGAAGTGGTCCTTGATGCTGGAAAAAATATTTGCACGAAAAGATGTTTCAAATCGTTCCAACAAGTTACATCTTCATATTATAAATAATACATCCAGTGTAACACCCCAAGCTTCTATGGTACGCTTCTCTTTGAATAATGTGATAGCGTGTGTTGTACGCAACACCGAGTTCTAACACACCATAACCAATCAAACTAGCCATTATGAATAGTAATACCTACTTTTTGAAATTATATATATTTTATATTTCAAAATGGACATAATTTTTGGATTCGAAATATCGAATTTAGCCTAAGGTGAAATTTTGGTACTTTTCGGATAACTTTCATATTTTGATGAATAGTGAAAATTACTAAATTTTAATTAAAAACAACTTTTTTAATCAAAATAATTAATAGTGATAAATTATGAATTTTAGTAGTTTTAAAGTATATTTAGAATATATTTTTACCATTTAATATAATGTTGGTCATTGGACATAATTTTACAATTAAACCGAACATAAACAAGTGTCAATCTTTTGATAGTTATTATCTCTTAAAAACACGCTTTTTGTTTTGACAGCGGGAATTAATTTTAAATTAATTTCTGCTAATTCTGTGTTTTGAATTTAGGAAAATGGATTCCATATTTGGAATCAGGATGTTCAAATTGTGTAAATAGGTAACTTTTATTTTTAGACATTTTGAATAATTACTACGGTAAATATTTTATTTACCATGGTTAAGGGTAAATCCGGTAAATAAGGGTTAAAAAATAATATTATAATAATACTAAATTACCCTAAAACGTGTCTTAACCCTATTGTTTGATACATGGTCGACCATGGGTATCTTTGGGATGATTTTGGGACCCCATGGATCCACTTGTAAGTGATAATGACACTTTATTTTAATTAAGTTAAAATGAATACAAAAATGACACAAGCATATATCTTTTAGAAAAACAATTGTTACATAGGGTTATATATGTTGGATTTTAGATTATAAATATTCATTAGAACTATAAAAATATTTCCTACATAATGATATTTTATTTATAATTTTTAGACATTAAATAATGTATTTTATTTATGACACAATGATGATGCAGTAATTACTATAATAGTGAAAAATTAAAATAATTGATATTATAAATACCCAACTAAATATAATATGAAACTTTTAATGAATTAAACTAATTTTCTAGGATAATATGATATATTAGGATTGATTTAATTGACCTTTTTCGAAGTAATCAATCTTTTATGAGTTTCACAAAAATCAACTATTGAATAGTGTCAAAATTGACATAAAAGATTTTTTAAAACAAATATTATATTATTAATTGATATTAAATTCCTAAAAATCTAAGGTTCAGCCAAGAGACTTATATCATGATATTTGTATCATTAATGGACCACTTGTGGGTCTCTTGTATGTATATGGTAAGTTTATTAACCATATAATATAAAAATACAAAGAGACATTGTAAAAGTGAAACTAATTAACTTAGAGTTAATACTTAAAGATAAGGTTAATATAAGTACCCAAACCTATCTAAATTCTATTGGTTGAGTTGTTTTCGACCCATCCCCACCTTAACCTTTGAATAGTCAACTTTGGAGCCATTGGAAACCGAATATGAATTTATTATAAACTAATATCTCTAGCTTTTCCAAAGGTGCCCCTCACCCCTCTTATAAAAGGGCACTCCTCCTTCTCATTTCTTCACACCTTCAAAGCCTTTTGGTTCGGCAAAACTCTGCCCAAATACTCTCCCAACATCCCTCACTACAACCTAGAGGCCTTAGTTTGATCATAAAGCCAACCTAAGGAGCCCTTTTGATCAAATCAAAAGGAAGAACCCGAAGAAGAGGTAATGTTTTCACCACCCCTTTTCAAGTTCCTTTCTTCTTCCAATTCTTCTTTCATTGTTCTTACCATTATAAAATAATAACTAAAGTATCTCACAAATACTGTGATTTTATTATAAATATGGTACAACCATATTCAGTATTCTATCCACCCTTTGAATAACATGTCACCATACGTGCGTACGTACGGCTTACCGTCTCCACGTCATGGTGTAATTGTTATTCAATATAATATTATTTGGATGGGTATAATAATGATGTTTAACTCAGGTAAATAATAAATATAACATGTTAATGATTCTGTATATATGATATACCATCCATTTATATATTATTTTAATATCAAAAGAATGATATTGTCGCTCGTGCGTACGTACGGACTACCGTCTCCACGAACGCGATGAGATTCATTCTCCATCGTATCCATTCAAGTATAATTATCATTTGATGATTTAAAAATTATGTTTAAGGACTTGATATAATTCTGGATACGAATAAGATACAACAAACATGGCTTATGTAACAAAACATATAAAATAAAATGAGTAAGTTAACACCCGAAACGACGATAATTCTAAGATATTATTAACAAATCAATGTTAAAAGATCATATATGATATCATATTAATATATATGATTCTTTTATAATTTAATAACAATTATTTCACCATTATACAGGAGGTTAACCTACCCCAACCAAGGAAAATTACATGGTAAGGGTTATTTCACAATCTCTTCATTATCCGAGGTTGTTTATACGTAATAATCTACTGGGATTTCTTTATCATCCACATCCATGTTTCTTCGAAATGTTTTTCAAAACATATTTATTATTTACAAGAATATGGGTTAAAGTCATTTATACCCTTGTTTGACTTTTTATAAGAGGTTTGTAAAGGAATCTTTCCGTCGTTTTCAAAACAAGGTCCTTTTTAACCTTTTCGACAGAATTAAGGTAAGAATGTTTTTTTTAACTTATACGGCGGGTGCGGCTATTTTCCGCCGTTATAAAATCTTCAAAGCTTCCCTTACAAGCTTATAAGAATATTTTCAAAGAAAATGTTTTATTTTATATGGATCTTAAATGATTTCAAAATAAAAGGAGATATTTCTTTAAAAAGAATTTTGATTTCATCTATGTCAACATCCTTTGATGGATTTTCAGATTATTTGAAGTTGATTTATTATGATACAAAACTTCTATATTGTATTGAAGGTTTTGTGATATGTTTGACTGTGGATGTGCTATTTTTATACCATTCATAGTTTATGGTGAAAGTATTGACATTTCGTATGCTAGTTTTAATACGAATGTTTATGTTATGTTTAAACCTTTTCATATGGGAATGAATTTGACTTAATATGGAGCCCGCTATAGCTCCTCGATGCATCGGTAGGTCTCATGAGACAAACTAGTGTCTTGGCACAAGGCCTTGACAAAATCTTATTTGTAGTCTTGGCACGAGGCCTTGACTATGTGGTTATGATAGTCTGGCATTATGCATTCCATCATTATGAAAGTGGTTATTGATTTTGCATGTGATTATTCGATTAGTAGAATAACCATGTGAATAAGTAAATGGCATTATTTCATTTTATTTATGTCATACTATGTTAAATGTTCAAGTTTAAAAGGCTTTTGTTTTAGTTATACATTGCCTTAAATGTTTATTCTTATTTATGAAAGTTTCCGCTATATTGTTATCCTTACTGGGCATTTGAGCTCACCCCTTTTCTATGTTTTATTCTTCCCAGGAAGTGAAGAAGTAAATTATGAATGACCTGCAGGGATGTTATGTGGGGATATGAGTGTGGATTATGGAGACATTATGTTGTTGTAGTAGTTTTTCATCTTATGATGTAATGTAAAACTTATGAATATATCTAGTGTTTCCAAGGCTACTAAACCAATCGGTCTTTCGAGATTTGATCTTTTTTGTGATCATGCCAATGTTATGTAATAATGCACCGACTCTGGGTAACTGGGGTCGGGGCGTTACAGTTGGTATCAGAGGGAGGTTTAGTACAAACCTTGGAAGCTAGATTTAGATAAACTCTGATTAGAGCACGTAGACCTAAGATGAACTTTGAGGATTAGTATAGAATAACTTCCTAGAATTTTGGTATTGTAGAGATTTTGTGAGTTTTCTGAGAAATACATCCCTTTCTGGATACGAGCAGGTAGAGGCGGCTCTGGCACAGATGTACCTAGGGGTAAAACCCGAAAACACCGCTTTGAGCTAGACTCGAACGGGAACTGGTGCACGACAACGGGCCTTGCTGCACTCTTGGTTACGACACTCCCGGGGGACATGCTTAGGATAACTCTCATTTTCTTTACAAATCATTATGAAGGGTTTATGAGTATATAATTCCTCAAAGAAAACATTTTTATGATTATGGATTATATCCATAAATAGTTCAATTTATGTTAAGTGTTTTATAAGTATGGGATTATGTATTTTGATTCATAAACTGATCTAGTTTATGCCATTGTTTAGAAATGGCGCCTAGTGGAAGAAATGGAAACCGTATCAATGCACGCACTCCATGTAGGTATTGCCCTCCTGCTCAAGATAATTATAGTGGGGATGGTGATGCAACTGGTGCTGATCAGCTAATCACCATACTGGGACAACTTACTCAGGTTATGAATAATAACCTTACCCGTATGGAGCACCCTGATCCGCAGCATGGAGGATCAATGTTAGATCGATTCATGAGGCAACAACCACCAACGTTCAATGGGAGTACAAATCCCTTAGTAGCCGAGCAGTGGATAAATTCCCTAGAGAAAATATTTCAGGCTTTGGGGAGCAGTGAAAGGGAAAAAGTTATCATGGCAGTTTACCGCCTCACTGGAGATGCTGATCAATGGTGGTCATTGATTCAAAACATGAAGGAAGATGATGAAGTATCAAATATGGAATGGAGGGAGTTCAAAGATCTGTTTTTAGAAAAATACTTTCCTCACGACCATCGAGCAGATATGGAAAGGCAATTTCTGAGTCTGAGACAAAAGGAGGATGAGAATGTCACAAAGTATGAGGCTAACTTTACAAGGTTATCAAGGTATGCTGGAGATTATATTCGCAACCCAAGAAGTAAGATTGATCGTTTCTTTGATAGGTTAAAACCATTTCTCCGTCGAGTGTTAGTCTCACAATCCTTTTCATCGTACGAAGACATTGTCTCATGTGCTATCAAGACCGAAAAGGAATTCTCTAAGTCTTATGACTTTAAAGCAAAGCAAGAGAAGAAGAGACCTGCTGATCAATCTGGGAATGGAAATAAGGGGAAGAAGGGAAAGGTTGAATATCCATCTTGTGGTAAATGCGGGAAGAAACACCCCGGTGCTTGCTTGAAGGGAATGGGAGTCTGTTACAAGTGTGGTGAAAAAGGCCACCAAGCTCGTGATTGCAAAGGGAAGAAGGAAGCCACCAACGTTCAGTGCTACAATTGCAGGGAGATGGGGCATTATGCAAATGCATTTCCTAAGCGTCAGGAGAACTTACCTCAGAAAAGGCCAAGGGATCAAGGCCAGGCTTATGCTATCACTACTGCAGAGGTAGAAGCTCCAAAAGACGTGGTGGCAGGTAATTTAATGGTTTCCTCAAGTTTAGAAAATGCATTATTTGACTCTGGATCGTCGCATTGTTTCATATCTTCCCAGTTTGCTAAGAAAATTAGATATTTCCAATTTGATTTAATAAGGGAGTTGTCAGTTAAAACTCCTAAGGGAAGTATCATTGCAACAAAGTTTTGTGAATCAGTCCCCATTAGAGCACATAAATTTTCTTTATCTGCTGATCTCATCGTCATACCTATGATTGAGTTTGATATAATCCTTGGTATGGACTGGCTTTCGGACTATGATGCGAAGATTTATTGTAAGAAGAAAGAGGTTACGATTCTTGATGATAATGATAAGGAACACCTTATTTTTAGAGCAGAATCGTCACCACCTAATTCTTATTTAGATCCACCCCCAGTATCTCAACTTAATTCAATTATTGGGGAGGAAGAGAATGAAATAACTGTCGGTGAGGAAAGGAATGTTCAAATAGAGGATGTACCTGTTGTGAAAGAATTTGTAGATGTATTTCCGGAATATTTACCTGGAAATCCTCCAGAACGAGAAGTTGAGTTTTCCATTGATTTGATTCCTGGATCAAGGCCTATATCGAAGACCCCTTATAGAATGGCCACTGTAGAATTAGTCGAACTAAAGAAACAACTAGAGGAATTGAGTAATAAGGGATTTATTCACCCTAGTGTTTCTCCATGGGGAGCCCCTGTTCTTTTTGTTAAAAAGAAAGATGGATCTATGAGGTTATGTATCTACTACAGGGAGATCAATGCTATAATGATAAAGAACAAGTATCCCCTACCTTGTATTGATGATTTATTTGACCAACTTCATGGAGCTCAATAATTTTCAAAGATTGACATTCGATCTGGATACCATCAGTTGTGTGTGAAGAAGGAAGACATTCCGAAGACAGCATTTCGAACCAGGTACGAGCATTACGAGTTTACTGTAATGCCGTTTGGATTGACTAATGCACCCTCTGTATTCATGGATCTGATGAATAGAGTTTTCAAGGAGTATCTCAATGAATTTGTAGTGGTATTTATTGATGATATATTGGTATACTCCAAAACCTACGAAGATCATGAAAATCACTTGCGCATTATCTTGAAGACTCTGAGTAGGCATGAATTATATGGGAAGTTTAGCAAGTGTGAATTCTGGCTTCAGGAGATTTCTTTTCTTGGCTATATTGTCTCTAAAGATGGAATCTCTGTTGATCCTTCTAAGACCAAGGCAATCCAAGAATGTCCATCACCTACGAGTATAACTGAGGTACGTAGTTTTATTGGTTTGGCAGGTTATTATCGACGTTTCGTCCAGAATTTTGCCCGATTGGCTAACCCATTAACGAAGCTCACACGTAAAGGGGTTAAATTTGTTTGGACAAAAGAGTGTGAAGAATTTTTTGAAGAACTGAAGAAAAGATTAGTCAATGCTCCTATATTGAATCTACCATCGGGGAATGATGGGTTCGTTATTTATAGTGATGCATCGAAGAAAGGACTTGGTTGTGTCCTTATGCAGAATGATAGAGTTATTGCCTATGAATCACGACAGTTGAAAATTCATGGACAAAACTATCCTACTCATGATCTCGAGTTAGCAGCTGTGATCTTTGCTTTGAAGATATGGAGGCACTACCTCTATGGTGAGAAATGTGAGATTTATACTGATCACAAGAGTTTGAAGTATATTTTCTCACAAAAAGAACTCAACATGAGGCAAAGGAGATGGCTTGAATTACTCAAGGATTATGATTGTACGATACACTACCACCCGGGGAAGGCAAACAAGGTGGCAGATGCTTTGAGTAGAAAATACCATGGAGTTTTGAACAATATGAGAATTGAAAGGGATCCAATTTTCATGGATCTAGTGAAGATGGACATGGGAATAACCAGGGAAGGTGAAACATCAATGCTTTTTCAAATGGTTGCCAAACCATCTTTACTAGAAAGGATTAAGAGTTCTCAGACCGATGATGAAGAATTCCAAAAGAAGATTAAAGCTGTGAATGATGGGAGATTGAGAGACTTTGTGTATGAAGATGGAATTTTGAAATTCGGGAAGAGACTTTGTGTTCCCGATTTACCTGATCTAAAAAGGGAATTGCTGGATGATGCTCATAGTTCCAATTTCTCTATACACCCTGGGAGCACCAAAATGTATATAGATTTGAAGGAACATTTTTGGTGGGACAACATGAAGAGAGAGATTTCTGATTTTGTGTCAAGATGTATGGTTTGTCAACAAGTGAAAGCTGGAAGGCAACAGCCTGGAGGAGTCATGCAACCTCTTCCCATACCGGAGTGGAAATGGGACAATATTACGATGGACTTTGTCATGGGGCTACCAAAGACTCCTAGAAGGAACGATGAAATATGGGTTATTGTTTATCGTCTTACCAAGTCAGCACATTTTCTTGCTATAAGAGAAGATCTACCCCTGGAACTTCTAGAAAGACTATACATTAATGAAGTTGTGAGACTTCATGGAGTACCCCTATCGATTGTTTCTGATCATGATCCCCGTTTTACTTCAAGATTTTGGAAAAGTCTTCAGAAATCCCTGGATACTGAACTTCATTTGAGCACTGCTTACCACCCTCAGACAGATGGACAATAAGAACGGACTATTCAAACCCTAGAAGACATGTTGAGATCTTGGTCACTTGACTTTCAGGGTATGTGGGATCAATATTTACCACTGGTAGAATTTTCCTATAACAATAGCTTCCATTCGAGTATTCAGATGGCACCATATGAAGAGTTATATGGAAAGAGATGTCGTACACCAACCTGTTGGGATGACGTTGGTGAAAGAAAACTTGTAGGCCCATAACTGGTGGAGGAAACGGTGGAAAAGGTGAAAGTAATCCAAAATCACATCAAAGCAGCTCAAAGTAGGCAGAAGAGCTATGCCGATAATCGAAGGAAGGATTTGGAATTTCAAGTCGGTGATCATGTTTTCCTAAAGGTATCTCCATGGAAGGGAGTCATACGTTTTGGTAAGAAAGGTAAATTGAGTCCTAGGTACATCGGACCCTTCGAAATTCTAGAACGAATTGGGGCTGTAGCTTACCGATTGGCAATGCCGCCAAGT
Organism: Viscum album; assembly: GCA_963277665.1. Classification (NCBI taxonomy): domain Eukaryota; kingdom Viridiplantae; phylum Streptophyta; class Magnoliopsida; order Santalales; family Viscaceae; genus Viscum; species Viscum album. The sequence goes on along the minus strand of OY728152.1, from coordinate 1,531,423,375 downwards.
CTCTCCAAAGTTCACGATGTGTTCCACGTATCTCTGTTGAGAAAATACATGCCTGATCCAACGCATGTAATCACCTATGAGGAATTAGAACTGGAACCTGATCTGTCTTATTGCGAAGAGCCCGTCAGGATTCTTGATACGAGAGAACAAGTACTGAGAAACCGGACGACGCGTCTGGTAAAAGTTTTGTGGAGAAACTATAAGATGGAAGAGGCAACGTGGGAACCCAAGGAACTTATGATGAAGAAACACCCGAGTCTTTTTATGCAGTAATACCCTATAAATTTCGAGGACACAATTATTTGAAGGAGGGGAGAATGTAACACCCCAAGCTTCTACGGTACGCTTCTCTTTGAATAATGTGATAGTGTGTGTTGTACGCAACACCGAGTTCTAACACACCATAACCAATCAAACTAGCCGTTATGAATAGTAATACCTACTTTTTGAAATTATATATATTTTATATTTCAAAATGGACATCATTTTTGGATTCGGAATATCGAATTTAGCCTAAGGTGAAATTTTGGTACTTTTCGGATAACTTTCATATTTTGATGAATAGTGAAAATTACTAAATTTTAATTAAACACAACTTTTTTAATCAAAATAATTAATAGTGATAAATTATGAATTTTAGTAGTTTTAAAGTATATTTAGAATATATTTTTACCATTTAATATAATTTTGTTCATTGGACATAATTTTACAATTAAACCGAACATAAACAAGTGTCAATCTTTTGATAGTTATTATCTCTTAAAAACATGCTTTTTGTTTTGACAGCGGGAATTAATTTTAAATTAATTTCTGCCACTTCTGTGTTTTGAATTTAGGAAAATGGATTCCATATTTGGAATCAGGATGTTCAAATTTTGTAAATAGGTAACTTTTATTTTTAGACATTTTGAATAATTACTGCGGTAAATATTTTATTTACCATGGTTAAGGGTAAATCCGGTAAATAAGGGTCAAAAAGTAATATTATAATAATACTAAATTACCCTAAAACGTGTCTTAACCCTATTGGTTGATACATGGTCGACCATGGGCATCTTTGGGTCTATTTTGGGACCCCATGGATCCACTTGTAAGTGATAATGACACTTTATTTTAATTAAGTTAAAATGAATACAAAAATGACACAAGCATATATCTTTTAGGAAAACAATTGTTACATAGGGTTATATATGTTGGATTTTAGATTATAAATATTAATTAGAAAGATAAAAAGATTTACTACATAATGCTATTTTATTTATAATTTTTAGACATTAAATAATGTATTTTATTTATGACACAATGATGATGCAGTAATTACTATAATAGTGAAAAATTAAAATAATTGATATTATAAATACCCAAATAAATATAATATGAAACTTTTAATGAATTAAACTAATTTTCTAGGATAATATGATATATTAGGATTGATTTAATGGACTTTTTTCGAAGTAATAAATCTGTTATGAGTTTCACAAAAATCAACTATTGAATAGTGTCAAAATTGACATAAAAGATTTTTTAAAACAAATATTATATTATTAATTGATATTAAATTCCTAAAAATCTAAGGTTCGGCCAAGAGACTTATATCATGACAGGTGTATCATTAATGGACCACTTGTGGGTCGCTTGTATGTATATGGTAAGTTTACTAACCATATAATATAAAAATACAAAGAGACATTGTAAAAGTGAAACTAATTAACTTAGAGTTAATACTTAAAGATAAGGTTAATATAAGTACCCAAACCTGTCTAAATTATATTGGTTGAGTTTTTTTCGACCCATCCCCACCTTAAACTTTGAATAGTCAACTTTGGAGCCATTGGAAACCGAATATGAATTTATTATAAACTAATATCTCTAGCTTTTCCAAAGGTGCCCCTCACCCCTCTTATAAAAGGGCACTCCTCCTTCTCATTTCTTCACACCTTCAAAGCCTTTTGGTTCGGCAAAACTCTGCCCAAATACTCTCCCAACATCCCTCACTACAACCTAGAGGCCTTAGTTTGATCAGAAAGCCAACCTAAGGAGCCCTTTTAATCAAATCAAAAGGAAGAACCCGAAGAAGAGGTAATGTTTTCACCACCCCTTTTCAAGTTCCTTTCTTCTTCCAATTCTTCTTTCATTGTTCTTACCATTATAAAATAATAACTACAGTATCTCACATATACTGTGATGTTATTATAAATATGGTACAACCATATTCAGTATTCTATCCACCCTTTGAATAACATGTCACCATACGTGCGTACGTACGGCTTACCGTCTCCACGTCGTGGTGTAATTGTTATTCAATATAATATTATTTGGATGGGTATAATAATGATGTTTAAATCAGGTAAATAATAAATATAACATGTTAATGATTCTGTATATATGATATACCATCCATTTATATATTATTTTAATATCAAAAGAATGATATTGTCGCTCGTGCGTACGTACGGACTACCGTCTCCACGAACGCGATGAGATTCATTCTCCATCGTATCCATTCAAGTATAATTATCATTTGATGATTTAAAAATTATGTTTAATGACTTGATATAATTCTGGATACGAATAAGATACAACAAACATGGCTTATGTAACAAAACATATAAAATAAAATGAGTAAGTTAACACCCGAAACGACGATAATTCTAAGATATTATTAACAAATCAATGTTAAAAGATCATATATGATATCATATTAACATATATGATTCTTGTATAATTTAATAACAATTATTTCACCATTATACAGGAGGTTAACCTACCCCAACCAAGGAAAAGTACAAGGTAAGGGTTATTTCACAATCTCTTCATTATCCGAGGTTGTTTATATGTAATAATCTACTGGGATTTCTTTATCATCCACATCCATGTTTCTTCGAAATGTTTTTCAAAACATATTTATTATTTACAAGAATATGGGTTAAAGTCATTTATACCCTTGTTTGACTTTTTATAAGAGGTTTGTAAAGGAATCTTTCCGTCGTTTTCAAAACAAGGTCCTTTTTAACCTTTTCGACAGAATTAAGGTAAGAATGTTTTTTTTAACTTATACGGCGGGTGCGGCTATTTTCCACCGTTATAAAATCTTCAAAGCTTCCCTTACAAGCTTATAAGAATATTTTCAAAGAAAATGTTTTATTTTATATGGATCTTAAATGATTTCAAAATAAAAGGAGATATTTCTTTAAAAAGAATTTTGATTTCATCTATGTCAACATCCTTTGATGGATTTTATGATTATTTGAAGTTGATTTATTATGATACAAAACTTATATATTGTATTGAAGGTTTTGTGATATGTTTGACTGTGGATGTGCTATTTTTATATCATTCATAGTTTATGGTGAAAGTATTGACATTTCGTATGCTAGTTTTAATACGAATGTTTATGTTATGTTTAAACCTTTTCATATGGGAATGCATTGGACTTAATATGTGACGGGTGGAGCCCCCTATAGCTCCTCGATGCATCGGTAGGTCTCATGAGACAAACTAGTGTCTTGGAACAAGGCCTTGATGAAATCTTATTTGTATTCTTGGCACGAGGCCTTGACTATGTGGTTATGATAGTCTGGCATTATGCATTCCATCATTATGAAAGTGGTTATTGATTTTGCATGTGATTATTCGATTAGTAGAATAACCATGTGAATAAGTAAATGGAATTATTTCATTTTATTTATGCCATACTATGTTAAATGTTCAAGTTTAAAAGGCTTTTGTTTTAGTTATACATTGCCTTAAATGTTTATTCTTATTTATGAAAGTTTACGCTATATTGTTATCCTTACTGGGCATTTGAGCTCACCCCTTTTCTATGTTTTATTCTTCCCAGGAAGTGAAGAAGTAAATTATGAATAACCTGCAGGGATGTTATGTGGGGATATGAGTGTGGATTATGGAGACATTATGTTGTTGTAGTAGTTTTTCATCTTATGATGTAATGTAAAACTTATGAATATATCTAGTGTTTCCAAGGCTACTAAACCAATCGGTCTTTCGAGATTTGATCTTTTTTGTGATCATGCCAATGTTATGTAATAATGCACCGACTCTGGGTAACTAGGGTCGGGGCGTTACATCCAGTATTTTGCGGCTCCGTCAAGTGAAAATGGGAATTCCCTTAGTTTGATTTGATCTTCAGATACATTTCTTGGTTTAAGGGTTGAGAAAACCAAATTAAAATATTTAAGGTGTTTATTTGCATCCTCACTAGAGAGTCCATGAAATTTTGGAAGTAGGTGAATTAACCCATATTTTAGTTCAAAGTCTGATTCGAGATTTGGGTATGCAATGCAACTTAGTTGATAATTAATATCATGTGCAGCCAATTCTCGAATGGTTCAATTAAGTTCATTTCCATTACTTTCATAAATTGGTTCACATTTTAGGTTTGATATAGAAGTTTTTCCAATTTCAATGTTCTTGGAGTGGAGGAATTCTCCAACTGGTTGAATGTTGAAACTTCCCATAGACTGAGAATGTATGATTCGAGCCTGAAGGCTACGTTCAATCTCAGGGTCAAGATCTAAAAGATCCTTGGTATTAGTTCATGTCATAAATTGAATAAAAATGAATATAAGTAAATTGGAACATATTAAAATAAAAATTAGAAGTTTGAGTTGATGGTCCAAAAAAGAAGAAGAATAAAATAATAGAAGAAGAAGAAAAATCAGATTGGGTAAAGAAGGAAGAAAGAAGAGAAGAAGAAGAGAATAAAATGTAAAATAAAATAAATACCTCTAATTTGTTGAAATAATTACTTGCCTACCTGAAAACGGAGCCAATTTGAAAGGTGCTATCATGGGAATATTCAAATGATATGTGATTTTTTGGGTACTTGGGTGGAGTAGAGTGGCTGACCAAGGTCATCTCTCAAAGAAGGAAGTAAATTAAAAAAACTTCTTAAAGGTATTCTAAAAATAAAATAAAAGTGAATAAAAATACTAATTTAAAATATGGGGTTTGTTTATTGTTTATAAAACTAGAAGAATCTCTCTGGAAGAATATTTCATTTCTTTGTTTTTAATTTTGAAATGACATTCGATTAAAAAGATACAATAAGAATATGTTTTTTAGAAAATAATTTAAAAGGTATAATCAATATAACTATATATCTTCATTTACTTATTTATGATTATAATTTAAATTAATATCCACTTAATTATGATCCCCTAATTTTTTAACCCTCAAACCCTACGAGAGTTAACTTTACCACAAAGATGAAATTACTTAAACCCTAGGCTAGCTTCGGAACATGCAATCACAGCACCCTGCTTCGATTGATGTTCTAAGGTTAGATTATGATCACTAGTTAATTAAATCACATATCTATTCTATAAATGAGTGTTAATTGAGTTTAGGAAATATATTTTAACTCTACAAAATTATCACGTGTGGTCTTGTATTGTCGATTAAGTTCACGCTCTCGCAATTTACACAAAATATCTACCTCGCGTGTTTTTTTGTTAATTGTTCAATTTCTTACTTAGTTTCTTATAATACAGAAACTCTATTAATGAATCATATTAATTGAATTACATTATCTCATTGATTCAAAATAAATGAAAGAAGAAGGTAAGAGGTAGATTGATTACTAAAAAAACTACTCTTCCATGGGCGGTGTAGTCATCGTAGAAACGTTTTTCATTCGCAAAAAGTTAGAAAGGGTATAACCCAATCTTGTTTATACTCTTTAATTCTAGACCAAATATGAATATAAGAATATGAAAATGGAAAAACAAAGAATATTAATTGAAGAAAAATTCAAATTACAAGCATCAAATCAAATAAATACAAAGAGGAGGTGGGGGGGAGAGCCTTTTTGGAAGAGATGTTTACACAAGGCCTTACTTCTTCCAAGAGTTGTGAGGGGCTCCCAAGAGACACCCTTTTGGCTACACATTCCCAAATCCTCTACCATCCCTCCCAAAAAGTGAAACAATTCTTTAAATAGAGTTGGGGGGCTAGGGTTACAAAACGTTTTTAAATGTGAAAGGGAAATTCGGCCAAATATTTTAATATCACTTTAACCGCATATTTAATCTCCTAAATGCGCGAATTATCTAGACTTTTAACGATTATTTGTTTCTAATAATGTCCCCAATCATCCCTCAAAATTTGGTCCCAATCCAAGCCCACATAAAGAAGATACCACTCAAATGGTGAAGTGATGTCCAATCTGGATAGTTCAATCCATCTTTGTCTTCATGGCCCATTTAATCCACACAAATTCATGATCCATCTCCCATGTCCTTAATAGAATTTGTATCCCATTAATTCAGGAAAACAATTACAAAATTTTAAGTCAAAATAAATTACATAAATATATTTATGTCCAGAATACTAAAGTGAATTTTAAAATGGTAAAAATAGAATTTCTATAAAATTTCTAAATGAATGATCTAATCCCAAATATTCTATAGATTAACATATTTAGCACAAGTTGAGGAAATTATTTCATTTATTATTAATAAAATATTCAATTAAATTTTGTTTTATTAATGACCCATTTTCCAATAGCTATAATTAAGTATAAAAGAATCACCCAAAATTTTCATGGAGAAAGGTATGATTATAAAATATACCCATGGTTTCCCACAAAAACCAAAATCACAATTTAAAAACCAATATATGGTTGAAAAATATAATTTTTAATAGTAATTAAGGTGTATTCCACAACATTTTCTAGGAAAAACTCATTCATAAAAGTCTCAATATGATTTAGATAAGGGTATTAGAGACACTAAAATTCATAACTTGGAGTTTCAAGAATGATAGGTAGCTGGGTACATGAACACTATGGAAAAGGGTAAGTTTCATGGTATAACATAAGTTAACCTAAGGGAAAATGTCATGGTTTTTACCATGATAAGTAGATTAAAAACACATGAGGATATTAGAAAAGACCCTAGGTCCATTTAAAATTAATTTCTAAGTGAATCTAAAAACCCAAATCTAGAAAAATTTGAATCTAGAAACCTGGATGGAAATATTGAAACTTCGTTAAATCCTGTTGTACCATATGAAAATCAAAGGAATAAAGTCTTATAAATCAAATAAAACAAAGGGAATAAAAATGTATAAGAAAATTTATAAGGGATGATCACTATTTTGAATAATGTTTTCCTTCACATCCCCTTCCCTCAAATGATAAAAAAGAAAAATTATGAACATAAAAATCTAAAATTTTTGGAGTTTTTTATAACCATTATTATAAAAATTAAGTAATTGGAAGTATTAAAAAAATCCCTTCCTCTGTCAAATTCATCAGGAGGGTTTTAGCTAATAAAATGGACTTAGTAGAAATTTACACCATTATTTTAACTAAGGCATATGGTGATGTCATTCAAAAGAGGTTTCCTTATAAACTGAAATACACATAGAGATTTTTTATTTCATGAAGAATAGGGGAAAGTTAGGATCTTAATTTATTATATGACTTAAGAGGTAGTTTCAACTTAATTCCTTAATCTTTGTTCCTATAATTAGGTCTCGGTGAATTCAAATCCACTTCAGTTTTTCTTCAATTGGATGATAGGTCTGTTACCTAACCCATTGAAAGGGTGGATGACATGGTGGTCAAAGTAGGTAATCTCACATTACCCATATATTTCCTTGTTCTAGAAATGAAGTGTGAAAAAAAGGTACCAATCATCCTAGGTAGTCTTTTTTTAGCAACTGGTGGTGTTGTTATTGATGTGTCAAAAGAAAAACTTACCTTTCATACTATAAAATACCAAAAAGAATTTTATGTGTTTAAGAAATCAATAATTTTGGTTAGATATACTTCGATTAATTTAGTTGAAGAGTTTTTTAGGGATGATATTATGAAGGATACCCATCAACCTTAAGAAAAATTAATTCAGGAATCAGTGCATGAACATTTTAAAGTGAACTTTTTAATCATAATAAAACAAGGAAGTTGAGTGATTAAAAATAATTAAAAATAGATTTAGGGTCCTAATTACTAATGATCAAGAGGTGGTCCATATTAAAAAATTAATTTTTTAGAATAATTCTTATATTGTAACTCAACAAGCACAACCCTCCCTTTCACCCAATCTAGATTCAACTTCTTGTACCATTAATCCTAAGGTTTGTAAGTATATTTTAGTTGTATTATTAGATTATAATGAGTGTTTAGTGGTTAATTAAAATACTAAGGATATATAAATACCTCTATAATATGAAAATAAGGTTTCACAACCTATTGAGAGTGACACATATGATATTATGGATACTTTTATAGAGAAGTATGGGAGTCCCTTTCTTGCTAAAATGAGTTTTTTATATGATTGTTCTTTAGTCAATGAACCTAATAAATTATTTGGATAACTTGAGTATATTTTCCCTACTTATAATAAGAAGAAAAATTATTAAAGTAAAGTTTTTTCTTTGGGTGATAGTCATCAAGTTACAACTTCTACTACACCTATTTCTGAATTATTGGATTCATAAATTGTGGGGGAAACATAGGGATTGTTTCATGGCACAATTATGAATTATCTACGTTTTTTCTATCTTTTTTCACATTATTTTCAATATTTTAGAAATTGAAACTCAAATGGATATAAAACTCATCCCTAAGGACAATGAGTATTTCAAAAATATTCTAATGGATGTTGGTGTTCAATATATTTTGAGAAAATATGATAAATCCACCTCAGTAAGTACTAGAGTAAAAATCATTAAAAATACAAGCATTTATAGTGATCATGGATATAAATTTTATGGGGAAAGTTTGGATAAAGAATCTAAACTTAGAACTTCATGGGAGAAAACCCATGGTTTTTAAAAAATTTATTATTTTAGTCTTTCAATAATCCCCTTATTATTATTTGTTCTAGTCCCTATTCTTATGTCGACTCAATAATTCCCTCAATTATGATCATATCATTTTACCCTCTACTTATCTTCCACATAATCTCACCATAACTTAGTATCTATTTATATAAATTTAATGACTTCATCTAATTTTCATCTAATTTATATTTGAATGTACCTTAATTAAGTAACCAAGTAAAACATGAAGTGTAAAGGAGAGAGATATTTTAGCTTCACGAAGGAAGAAAATCTTTAACTGTCATAGGAGAAATTTCCAATACTTTCATTCTATTTGAAATTTTAATGATGTTTTTAATTTTTATACTCTCTTAATAAGTTGACTTAATTTTTTTGTAAATATTGATTTAAAATATGATTACTCCATAATATTAATTGTGGGGTGGGGATAAATTTCTTTACTGTAAAATTAAATTTAGGAGAATCTATATGAACAACTGGGTTCCATACTTGCTGAAATCTAGGCTATTATAAATCCCTGATCAATATGTTGTTTTACTTTATCTTAGTTGATTATATGTTTGTATTAATTTTAAGAAAAAGTTTTTTCTTTTCAAAATTTATTTCAGAAGTACTAGTTTTTGTGGAAAATTTTCTTTTTGAAAGTTATTACAACCCTTTTATATGTTCACTGAATATTTGAAATAAATTTTTTTGAATGTTTCCTATAAAGACCCTGACCTTACTAGCCCAGATTCAGAGGTTAGTTTATTAAATTGTCCCTAGATATAGGAAATCACATCCCAAAGGACTTAATATTTTAGTAGTCTCGGTAAACTAGATATATACACGCTTCCCATATTACATTGGACATAAAATATAAAACATAGTGAAAGTAAATATTCTACATCATTGAACTCATTCAAATATTCATTCTCCATATACTATGGAAATGGAACAAAATAAGGGTGGGCTCAAATTATTTTTATGGGTTATGTAAAATAGAATATATCATGAGTAAATAAGTAATAATCAATATGGAAAGGTAAATAATTTAACCCATTTTTCATTTAATTAATATCATGTGTATGAAGAATAATATGGTAGGTATAAATGATAAACAAATAATTCCATATAATCACAAAATCTTGAAACTTATCTATGGATATCATAACTATTCAAATAATCACATGGAAATCAATAAATTTTTTCATAATGATGGATTGCATAATACCGAACATATTAAACTTATCTGTTTGGTTGGGATAGTGATGAAAAAGATAAAGACACAAGAGGGGGTGAATTATGTTCTACAAAAACATTGATAGATTTAGAACACATCTATTGTTTTGTAAAAAACCTTTACTTATCTCTTAAATATGATTTAACAACATAAATAAATAAAGAAAAATAACATAGTGATGTATAGTGGTTCCAGACACAAATTTCTCCTAGTCTACACCACCAATGATCAAATCCATGAGCTTAGTGATTTTCACTAGTAGGTACTCCTATAAAAAGACCTTAACAACTATGTATAGGTATTTGACACCTTAAAAGGCTTTTATAGGGCATTAGGGTTGTTTTACAAGGAACTGTAAATCCACAACTTAGTATAAGAAGCTGATAGTTTACCATGAATAGGTCTGAGTAGTCAAAACTCCACCATCAATAAGTCTGAGCAGCTAAGGCTCAAATAAATAAAAATATTTTGATTTGATTGAGAACACAGGTTAAAATTAATAATTGTAGTATCAACTAATAGATGTAATTGATTTTTAATAATATGTACAAACAAATAGATCTTCAACGTTTCATAGGATTTCTTCAAAAAGTAGTAAAGAAAACACCAGACATATGTTTAAACATATACATCTCCAAATTGTATCTCCAACCAAAGATTCATAGATATTATAGAAGAATATGTAATAATATGATGTAGTAATGGTGACAGAAACAATAGTAAGTTGATCAGATAGATCAAACCATGTATGTCTCCATAGTGTAGGACTGAAGGAAATGGCACACTTTTTTTTATTTTAAACATATTTTTTCCTTATGTAAATATTTTTTATATATCTCTTCTCTCCTATTTTTTTCTAATGAATGATTTTTTGATATTTATATTATAGTTCGAATAGCTCCAAAAATATGGCATAATAAATCATGAATATTTTAATTCAAAATCATTCAAGATAATCATAACTTCCCATAATAATAGAAATTATTTACTCTGTTGAATGAGAGCATTTGAATCAATCATAATGAGCCTTTGAATTGGTCATAAAATATCTTTGAATAAATATTTACTTTCATAAAAATCATTGCATAAATATCAGTTAATATCATAGATTTAAAACTTCATCATTAAATAGTCAAATGTAGGGTTCCTTCAGGTGATTAAAAAACTCCAAACATAGGTTTGAAAACGTATGGTTGATTACAAAATTAGGGTTGATGTACCATATGTTTCTTTCCTCAAATTTTGGGTTCCTTCATAATGTATGGTTATTTATCCATACTTTTCCAATAGAGTAGGGTACATGATCCATATGTGATATTTCAAATGTAGGGTTTCTAAACCATATATTACACTTACAAATGTTGGGTATGAACAATGTTTTGAGAATACTTTTAAATAAGTCTATAATAATTCAACAAATATTTCCCGTGGATTAATGACTTGAATATATTTCCATAATAAATATTTTTATAAATATTATCTTCTTAAAATTTACTTAAAAGAAATTTCATTAGTAACATAAATTTAGGCATTTTTGAGCATCAAAACCAAAAACAAATTAACAAAATTATTGAATCAACACATTCTCAATAATCTCCCCCTTTTTTATGGTCACAAAACTCATAACAAAAATATGTAAAATTTAAAAACAATTTTTAGAGGAAGATATTTTCATAACCATAAATAAATTAAACACATTTATCTTTTAAAAACATTTCTCATGAGCACATTAATTTCTACTATAAATATTTCACAATTTTAAAATTTATCATTTCCCTATAGATTTCTCCCCCTTTATCTCTTTATAATATTTCTCATAATGAAAACTTCTCCTCTATGGTAAGGATCAAAACTTCTCCCCCATGATAAAGATATAAAGTTTATAAGGATATAAGATTCTTCAAATTCTCCCCCATGATGATAAATATGTAAATTAAAACTATAAAATTCTCCCCCTTTTGTGAAATCAAAAAGAAAAGATTAAAAATTATTAAAACAAACTCCGCTTAAATTCATGTTTCCATAAAAAGATATAAATATATAATCAAGGAGTGTATATAAACCATTATTCTTTTTAAATTAATTTAAAATAATTTTTTTTAAAAACATGGATATCATAAGGATATTAAAATAAATTTGAAAGCCTTCAAATAACTCCCCCTAAGTCATAGAATATAGGATATTCGAGGAATCAAAACATTTCCAAGGAATAAAATACTTTAAAAAATTCACAAGTAATATTTAAACAAAATTATTTATCGATTATAGTAATAGAATAATTTATGTAATGAGATAATAAAATATTAAGTGCATTATTATGTAAGATCGGAAATAAAAGTTTAAAAAAGAAATTACAAAATAACTTCTAGAACACATTTTTACTAAACAATATATTAAAAATAGTATATATAACATTGACTTTAAATAAATAAAATAAAAGTGTTGGGAAGGAATATATGGTTCATCCGAACATTCTGAACTTCAAATTTTTTTAATTAAAGAAAATAAAACTCTTGATAATTCTTCTAATCTTTTTGAACATTTGTTGTTCTCTGATATGAAAATAAAGAACATCGTTCAACCAAGAAGAGTTTCATCTTATCAAGATCCATATTAGTAACAGATTCTCTTCTGAGTAACTCCATATGAATTAACATTTATACTTTAAAATATTTAAGGTATTGTTTTGATATTAAACTATCTTTCATATTATTATATTCACTTTGAAATGAATCAAAAACCATTTTTGATTTAGATGATTTATATAGTTATTTGTGTAATATTATAGACATATTTAGATAAGATTTATCTTCTATTTTTCTTTATTTGAGGTGTTGTCTTTGAAAAGAATATTTTCATAATAAATTTGAGATGAAGAGACTTCTAGTTATTCATGATTATTAACTTCCTTATTTCTTTCAGAATACTTTTCAAATGAATCTTCAAAATATGAAACTAACTATTCATTTAACAAATCAAAAGGATTTCATTTTGTCCTTTTAAGAGAAATATTTTCTTCTGAACGTGAAGTACTTGAATGCTTCATCTTACTGTGGACGATTTTCAGAAGCCTTTTAATAATAAGGATAAATAAAACATTTAAGGAAGAAGATGATATGTTTTATTCTGATAGATTGCAAATAAAATTTCATATTCTTTACCCAAAAAATATAGAATAATCGTTATAGATTTTAATTTTGAAAATAAATATTACATAAGAAAGGTTTTATGGTTATGTAAAAAAATAAAAAATTTGAAAACATGAAATATAAAAATTTAAATAGGTTTAAAGATGGAGAATATAAACTATTCCATAATTTAAATAAGTATTGTACTTATCTAAATATTTAAAACAATGTTTAGAGATATTTGAAGTTTTTAAAAAATAAATTATACAATCAAAATATAATAAGAATTGATTCAAAGTGTAAAGAAGAGTATTTATCAAAAAATAATAGATATCTATCTCCCCCTATAATAAATAGTTAATGCACTATAAGCATATAGATATATGAAAATGAAATAATTCATGGATCAGTGATTTTAGTACTGAGTATTTTTTTTTTAACAAACTACTTCAGAGTTGATCACTCCTTTGGTAGAGATTTCCATATATCACTCAATTGAATACTTAATTATTTAACAATGAAACATAGTGGTGTATTCCTAAAAAACATAAAATATGAGTGTTTTTGGTAATCATATTCTTTTGGGTCTACCAGTGTTAGCATTTAAATTTTTTGTATCTAAACTTGTTTATTTTGAGTAGGGATTCTACTATTGGAGTAAAAAAATTATTTTGAGAAAAAAACATTTTTAACACCAGAAATTTGTGGTTTTCTAAAGAAGTGGTCATTTGAATAATGTCCATTAATACCACAATAAAATCATTTAACAGTATACATTTTTTTTTATTTAAACCAGGAACAAAATAATTTTTATATAATTTTTGTCTTTCGCCATTACTTCATATTCTATGTTTTCCTTTCTGAATTTTATTTTTACCAAGGATTTGATTTAAAAAAATTATTCTTTTATCATCATACTAAAAAATTGTTTTAAATTATCAACTTCATCAAATAATTATTTAATCTTAGTTTCATGCACATCATAAGAAGTTTTATAAGAATTATATTTTAAATCTTTAAACCATTTTAACAAATTTTCTTTATCAAATAAAACAACATCATAATATTTTCTAATATTACTATGATCTTTCTTTGATGATTCATATTTATCCTGTAACATAAGGCAATACCTATTTAATTCATCATAAGAAAGTTTTTCATAATTAGAGTTTTGAGTGTAAGAATAATATACCTCATCAGTATGATCCATAATATATACCTTTTTTTTATGATCAGTCTCAGAATCTATAAAAGTTTCATCATGCGAACCATAAGAATTACTCAAAGTAACCTTCATAATTTTCTTTCCCTTTATATTATAATGGTATTTTCTTTGAGATTTAAGTAAAGAACATTTATCCTTTATATGCCCTCTTTCTTTGCATTCAATGCATATATTTTCTTCAATCCATTTCTTTTTATTTTGGTACATATTTTCAAATCTTTCAACAAGATATGATAAATCTAAATCTGGATGACTTGAATCATGTGATTCATTCATAGTGGTTTCGAGAGTAGATCATTTATGTTTGATATTATTTTCAGCTTCAACCTACATCTCGAATTCACACATCATTAAAGTCCTAATCAATTCTTTCATAACCGAATTTTTTATAGGTGTAGATTGTTTTATAGATGGAGATATTCTATTCCACTTAGAGGGTATTACTCTAAGTGAAGGTTCTGGGCACAGCAGAAGTACGGTTGGACCATAACCCAACTTTAATTTTTACCACGACCAATGATTATTTTGAGATCAATACAACGATGAACACCATTCTCCACAGAATAAAATCAAAGATTTAGATAAATAAGGAAGAGGCCTGAAACCTTTAGAGAGGACCCTGAACATCATGTTTATAATTAATTTAATTAATCACTACTACAAATAAGGCTTTTATGAGCACTAGAAATCACTTTTAACAGTGCTAGAAAAGCATTGTTAATCACAGAGAATATAAAGGGGGGTCCCCTTTAACAGCACTAAAAAAGCTCTGATAAAGGGGTCCCTTTATCAGTGCTAAAAAAAGCATTGATAAAGGTCCCCCTTTATCAGCGCTTTTTAAGCACTCATAAAGGGTCACCTTTATCAGCACTCAAAATAGAACTGATAAAGGATGAATTACCTTTTATGTGCTATTTATTTAACATAACACCCATCACCTTCACCTTCACACCAGCACGCAAACAAATCCTGCACAAAATAGCATAAAACAGCACCTGCACACAAAACACCTGCATAAAATAGCACTTGCACACAAACAAATCACTGAAGAAAGAAACAACACACACAAGAGTTTCTCAAACAATTCTATATACATTTACTTAACATAATCAATAAAAAAACACTGCTATATACATTTCAAACAATATTTTTTATGGTTACAATTACACTTATCCAAAACACAACTAAAACATTAATTTTTTTTCCTTTTTGCATATGTGATCCCCTCTCAAAAATTATCATCCATAGTATTAGTTATCTAACAAAGCATCTAAACTCAAGAAAAAAATTACACCTATATAAGAAAAAAATATTATGTTATTAATATAATAATAAAATAAATTAAACATTAATATGAAATAATACATTAATAAAATGTCAATTTTTAATAAAAAAAAGATACATTTGGAGTTATACCGGTCACACCATGAATCTTATTGAGGTGGGGTTGATTTCTACACGTCATAAATGAGTTATAGATCATTGTTTTAAAATATTAAACAATCTGAATGGGTTTTCTCAGTTTTTAGTATGTCACTTATTCTTTTGAGTATGTCAGGACTGGGTACAGATCTTATGTTTGGTCACTTTCATCCCCATACTTAGGGGACAGAATAAGTTTCCAACAGTATTAAATTGATGTTTTACTTTTCTCATTTATAGTTTATTTGATTTCCACCTCAGGTGGCACACTTGGGTTTCATATTTATCTATTGTGTGGATTTTGAATCTTGGCCCAGTATGGAAGGGGTGGTTTGATTACGCATCATGATAGGCACTTAGGATCATATGATGTATGCTTTATTATGATTTTAATTGGGAACTTAGATTGAGCTAAGAGGGGTAGGACTGTTTAAAGTGTCAATAAAGAAGCTAAATAGTGTTTTCTTACTTAGCCTCTTTTGGTGGCATTCTACTCAGTCAACCCAAACATGTGGTTCCAATGAGATATGTATGTGACTTTATATGCATCTGATATATGGTTCTGACCCTGATAAGGGTAAACATAGATAATGATTGGGGTGAGTTGTTTAAAGTGTCAACAAAGAAACTAAATAGTGTTTTTTTATAGCCTTGAGACCATATGTTGTGTGACATGGTGTAGTAAGGGAGTGTAAGTGTGGTGAGATGTGTTACCTATTACAATCTTTTCTATTGGAGATATTTGTATATATACAATGATGTGGTTGTTTGACCATCATGATTGGTATTTAGTGGGATTCCACCTAGACGGGATTCGGTGGAGTGTCATGAGGGTGGTGATATGGTGTTTCTTAAGTGTTCATGGAATGAGGCCCCTGATAGTTGGGATGAGGCCCTGAAGGGTCGGGATGATCATGATCTCCCAGTACAGGATTCAGTATAAGCAAGAAAGCTGCAGATGAAAAACTTTGGGCCATGTATTGATGAGAAGCTTAGGGTGAGCCTGGTTTGTTTCATATAGGGCATCGATAGGGGATCCCAAGGAGATGATACATCTATAGTGTACTTGACTCGAGAGTTCCAGTCTCAGCACCCATCACTATTTCAGAGTGAAGGTGGACTGCAAACAATAGAGAAATTGATAGGGTTAGTACAAACTATCTTTGACCATCTCGAGACACCCCAGGTCAGAGGGTGAGGCTGGTGATATACATGCTTAGAGGAAAGAAATAACTCTTGTGTAATGTATAGTTATAGGCGGGCAGACACAAGGGACTGTCTCAGAAGGATTTTGAGGCCAGATTCTTCAAGCACTTTGTCTAGAGACACCGAGGGTAGACAGATTTCTAAGGAGTTGGTTTAGAGTACTGTTCTTTTAGTGTAGGAATCCAGGGCATGTTCAGACCCAATGTGATAAGGTTCTAAAGTAGTGTCATGCATGTGACCAGATGATCCATTTGGATATGTTTTGTAGGAATCCTTATCGGATAGATGGGATCCAGGGAATAGGGTAGACTTAGGTATCTGAGGTCAGACTAAGAGTAGTACCAGGAGTGGGTATTTGGGATTTAACTACATGTAGAGGTCTTAGAAAAAAATTTAGGTGTGGGTGAATGTCCGTGTGAAACCTCTTCAGTTTTTAATATAGGTGATTCACATAGTTTTCTCATAGTTTGGAAAAACGTGTGCCTAACTATGCGTGGTGTGGTTCTTAGATAGTGGGCACTATACAGTTGGAACACAGTTATCCAAACTTTGCAGCAAAACCATGTGGCCCCTTTAAAAGTGGGGAATTAATTTATTTTCCCACATCCACTATTTCCTTCTTTCTCCTCCCTTTCCTCCCATTTACAATGCACAATAGATGGATGTCCTCCATCTTCCTTCTCCCTAGGCTTTGAGGGAACTCCATCATCCATACTTTGATCTTTGATCCGTTAGTGGATAAAGATTCATCTCAATAATTCCTTCAATTTTCTATCTTCTCTTTTCTATTTATCACTCCATATGGAGTGGTAAATCCATGCAATCCCTTTTTTCCTATTTTCAGGGAATTCATCTAAAATGCCATTTTCTTTCAATTCGGATCGATTTTGAGGATGATATCAAATGATTGAATGCATGCTAGTACAAGGTAGTTAGTTCATATATTTATCCTTGATTTTGTGAGTGTTTTGGGGTGAGTTCATATAAACTATGTGGGTTGTTAGATCTAGAACCTAATTAATTAAATACATGCTTATTAAATTGTTCTAATGATTATATGAGATTCATATGGGCATGATCTTTCTCCACTATGATTGGTTAATCCAGGTAAGAGTTTTGTACTAACTTGGAAAGCTTAGGTCGAGTGTAAATTTGAATTAAATTTTTATATTGGTTACTTGATTCCATGGGAATGTAATGGGATTGGACTTAGGATTGAGGTGGGTGCTGATTATCTAGATTGAGGCAATGTGGTTCATCAGGTGGGGATTGGATTAGATACTTGGAGTGATGATGATCACCAGGTTGAGGCGACTTGGTCATCAGGGTTTGAGGTGATGAAGTCATTAGGACAAGGTCATGGATCTCAAGACTTGAGATGGTGTTGACCATCATTATTTTAGGGATATGGTCATAGGGGCATGAGATGTCTAATGATGTGGATTAGGTTTTTTTGGTGATTTTCGCTCATCATTTGTTCTTTGATGCACTGTTGGAGTTGTGTTCACTTAGATAGGACTTAGTCAAGGTGGTGTTGACCACTCATTGTGGGTGGAGGCCCCTGTATACTATGAAGTTAGGTGATGGTGTTGACCATTAGTATGTCACTTGTGTTTTTCTCTAAAATTAATGTCAATTTTAAATAAAAATAGATACTTTGAGTCATACCAGTTTTATTCTGTGTTGAATTGAAGTGTGGTCTATTCCTACAGGTCACAAATTACTTATGGATCATTTCCCTAAAGTATCAAAATAATCAGAATGCATTTTCTCAGTTTTCAGTATGTCGCTTGTTCTTTTTACTAAAAATAATGTCAATTTTAAATAAAAAGATACACTTTGAGTCATATATGTCGCATCATGTGCCGTATTGAGGTGGCGTAGATTCCTAAACATTTCAAATGACTTATGGATCATCTCCCTAAAGTATCAAAATAATTGAATGTGTTTTCTCAATTTTGAATAGACCAGTTACTCTGATACCAACTATAATGACCTAAAAATTTCATACATTGATATCAAAAATGAGTAGATTAATATTCCTTACATAAAATAAATAAATTAAACATAAATATGAAAAAATATATCAATTCTATGGACAATGATTATACTATGAAAACATCAAGATTACCTTTATAATTAAGCAAACACAGATTCATTTCTCTTCCTGTAAAGGCTTGTCACATGGACAAAAATCTTCTAAAATAAAAGAACCCTGAAAGAAATAATGAAAATAAAATGTTTAATTATATAATTTTTCATTAAAATGGAGATATTATATCGTAAAATTACCTTTATATCTTTCCAAAAGGTTTCTTTGGTCTAGATATAATCTAATAACAAAACTAATGATTCTTTGTTCACTTTACTACTATTGGTTAACTACCACTTAGCATAGCATATGATCTGAACTTATGATCCAGTGTCCCCATGATGCTCTCATCCCACATCATCTCTATGATAATAAGTAGTTAACCATCAATAGTAAAGTGCAAAAAGAATCCTTAGTTTTGTTATTAAATTTATGAGTGATGCACAACCAATTTTATTACAACACACTACATCAGTAGAAACAACAGCATAAATGACCAAAATACATAATATAAATGATCCATGCCATAATAGTTTAGGTCTAGTGCTTTTGGAAACATGGAAACATAAATAACTAGTTTATAAGAGTCTCTCATTGAGTTATTCTTTACTAGAAAGACAAATCATTTCTAAAACCATTATTCATAACCTAATGATATGAAACATAATAAAGGGTGATCATATATGCTCAATAAGTGTAAACAAGGGAGATATCAATGATAATATAAGGATAACATTAGTAGGAATTCACCTTCATCCTATTTGTGTACAATATTTCATCAGGTATGCTACCCATTCATTTCTAACACATCTATATCATCTTGTGAATATGAGTTTTTGCGAAAGTCATGGTAGTAATGAAAAAATATAAATACACAAAGGATTAATAAATATTTTAAATGAACTAGTAATTATTTTCGAAAATACCTCTTTATGGATGCTAGTTTGTTGATGAAATATGGTTTATTTCATAAATTTACAAACATAATAACCATAGTCCTTTCCATTTGTCGGTTTTGGACACTATAGAAACATTGAGAAAAATAAGTAATTTGTTTTGATATGTATTTGGATAGTGAAATATTATTATATATACCAGGATACTTGTCCAGTTGTAGATCTCATGGGTATTCTTGTCCTTAGGCCCTGGATTCATTCCATGAAGTAGACAATATTGATGCACCACCCTATCATAACAGAATCCTCATTAAAAGATAATATAAATTATATAACTAGATTTTTAGTTCTAAAATGTTGGATATAGTGTATTACAAATTGACAAATGCCATCATGCGTGGTTGTTTTGTTGGATATCCATGCATTGAATCCATAAAATAAATCTTTGGAGTATCCAAATTGACTGCAATGAGCATCCAATGCTGCCTAAAAACACAAAAAGGAATAAGTAATGAAAGAAATGAAAATATAGTTGATATGATTAAATTGTATAGTTTTACCCCTACATCATTGGTATTAAAAAAATCCGTTATCCATAATTTTGTTTTCAATAGATTTGAGCAGGGATTAAATTATTTCACCCTCTTTATCATTGTTTATTTATTCTTTTGAAGAGATTATGTGAGGACTAACGAGTCCAAATTTTTGTTCATAGGTAAATCCCTTCAATATTTTTAATATATAGGCCTGAAAAAAAAAATATGAAATGTATTTAGTCATAATTATAATAGTCTATCAGCATTTTTAAAATCAAATCATGAAAACATACCTCATGTATACATTAACAACTAAGGCGCCTAGCCATCCATACTTGATAATTTCATCTACATTGTCAGCACTAATGAAATTTGATTCCTCCCCTCCGTACATATTTTTTTCAAAATAAACTATGTGAGTATTTTCATCTATCAACTTTGTATCCACATGAGCCTGAAATGATATTAAATGTGGATATAGAACGAGCAGGGTGAAGGTGCTCTCAGTATATTGTTTCGATCGGTTGGTTGGTCCTTGATATAATTTTGAGCCAATATTTAGTTTCACCCCCTTCCCTTTGTCATTTTGTAATAATATTCATTGGTTCAGACCTTTTTCATTAAATGTGAAAGGTTCAGCTTGAAAAATAAATTGGAAATGAATACCTCCTTATCGACATGTTTTTTTACAAGAATTTACAGTCATGTGATGAATGTTCCAACAACATGTTTGACCATATGAATGTCTTCATCATCATTTGGAATAGGTATCTCGATGCTTGGATCATTATCTATGTTAATCGACACTCTGACATGACCTGTTGGAAGTGGTCTATTGTGTAGCATGTCGTTATACATATTGAACATTATAGCCCTCACTACAAGGCGATAGGTGGGAGTTGATAGATATAAATCACAGTCATTTTCACCCTGTATAATATCAGTATAGAAAATGTATCAGTGTCCATGTGATTCACATTTCATATAAACAATTATTATAACATTTATTACCTTAGCTAATTCAAGTTTTTGAGGGGAATGACTCACCTCAAATCTGGTGGGGTGGGGTGGGATCTTCATACATGGGTTGTTGTTGAGTTGCTTCTTTTCTTTCCCCCCCCCCTATAAAACTTTCTATCATCTCTATCTGGTATTGTAATTCTTCTTGAAAATAGTTATTGTTTCTCTAATATTTTTCATTTCCTCAGTTTGATCCTCCTCTTGTTTTTCTTTCTAAAAATATGTTCAAGGTGTCACCACAAAACCCGAACCTCTAACGTGGTCATACTATTTTGGCTGCTTCAAGCCCGTTCAAAGTATGTCTGCATCTGTTGTAGGTGTTTTTGATTCCTGTTACTAAGTCAGATAGAAAATATAGGAAAATAAGTAGTCATTATTATGTAATAGCGATTTAAAGCAACTCAAATTTATATTATGTCATACATACACATGTTTCCCACAGTTTTTGTGTGTTTTCATCTATCAGTATCCCCTCTTTATTTACATGAACCTCCTTTCATAGTACATGGCATGTGATGGAAGTGGATTTTGATTTTGATTCATCAATCTTCATATAAACAGAGGAACATGGTTATGGTGTTGTTTTATGTCACATAAAAGTAATACGGTATATTTAAAATACGTACCAATTTTTTCTCAAGTGAAACATACCCCATCCTTGGTTTACGGTAGGGGTACATTAATTTTGATGCTCGTTCTTTATTTTCAACACTCAGTTATAGTTTCATAAATAAAAAAATGTCAATCAAAGGGACGAATACAAGCACCGTCAAACAATGTATTACCAGACAAAATGTACCTGAAAAGTATGCTCTGCACAACGGCTGCTAAACACATCCCACTCTCCATGAGATATCAAGTGTCCATAAATAGGAGGTGGGTGAGGCTTGATTTCCCCTTTAGCATCTTTAAGATGATATTTCGTTAAAATTGTGTGAAATCCTCTATGAATCCTTCCTATAACTCTTAATACATATTCCTTATGTGAGGTATCCACTATAAATGCACTCTATAAGGGATGATGAAGAGTATGTCAATGTTTTAGTATTTTATTTTATTTTAATAAATTAAAGAAATGATGTCATAATGTTATTGTAATCTATTTCCATAATAGTGTATTCATCCCATTTACAACATGGTGCCACGATTGTACATCAATCAACACACGTTTTCGAGTGAAGATTCCAATGTAGCTACTAAAAATAGATTTGTTGGGGTTAAAATATTAGACTCGCATATTCCATCCCACTTCAAATTTTATGTCTTTTTCTTTTGCATTAAGGATTTTGGCTAACACTGTCGAACTACGGTGCTCTTGTTTTTTTTCATTGTCAGGGTTTCATTGCCTACCATTTTCTCAGTTTCAGCATCATCATTAAATTCCTCAGGAGAGCTAGCATTGGTACTGGGACTAGCAGCAACAGGATGAGAAATCTATTGTACCTCAGCACTAGGACCAGCAGCAACAGGTTGAGAAACCTGCTATTGCTCTGCACTAGGACCAACAGCAATAGGTTGGGAGACCTATTATACCTCGGGATTGGGTACATCAGCAAGTACAGAAGTCATTATCTACAGAAGTGGTTTAACATTTAATTTAGATTACATAAAAGCAGCAGCGAATAGATAATAACATAACGTAACACAATTTATATTACAATAAAAAATAATTTGATTATTGAACTCTATTTTTTTAAGGCTGAAGAGATTTAACCCCTCTATCGACAATGTAAATCCCTTAATTGTGGTCTCCTTTGACATAAAAAATGTTATCTACATTGGGACCACTGTGAAATGATTACGAAGTCCCAATTAAATGGTCATCCTCCATTGAACTTTCATCTGACCCTTCATTTTTTTTCAATAACAGAACAATTGACTAGTTTCGGTTTGCAGGATCTAGAGCATAAAATACTTGTACTAAATGTGATACCATTATAAACGGTTTGACTTTATCTCATTCCTTACTAAAATCATCTTTCACAAATCCCAATTCATCTATTTTAACATCACTCCTTTTATCAACCCACTTGCATTAAAAAATCATCACTTGGAATCTTGTATAATCCAACTCCCATATTTGTTTGATGATGCCAAATTATAAAATATTCACATAAATTGGATTTTTGTCCTTAGCACCAGAAATATTAATCGCTTCAGCCACAAGTGTAACCCCACTATTATTCATGGTACTGTCTTCATTATGTTCATTATTATAGAATTTATAACCATTAACTACATGATCATTGTAAGATAATACATACACACTTGGTCCTTTGGCTAACCATCGAATTAGTTCTGAAATTGAGTCTGAATTTTTATCTAACTTTCTAAAAATATGGTCCCTAAACCATCCTATAAACTTTTTATTATGTGTATATGATATCCATTTTTCACCCCTAAATGGATTCAAATGCCTAAGAATTTCTTTATGGGTTTGAACATATGGGTCAACGTCGAAACTGTTATGAAAAACGTAAAGGCGGGCCTGCTCCCAATCTATAATATTGATTGTGACAACCTCTCTTCTAGAAATTCCTTCACCCTCAAGTCACCCAGTGTGATGAGATTTTGGTAGGCCAATGGTTTTCACACTAGATAGGTATTCAGTATAGAATTCAATGTCTTCCTTAACAATATATTTCTCTGCAATACAACCCTCTGGCCGACATTGATTTTTGACATACCCTTTCAAAATATTCATATATCGTTCAATGGGGTACATTAATCTATAATGTATAGGACCACATAGTTGAATCTCTCTCACCAAATGAACCATCATATCAAAGAATATCAGTGGGAAGAACATTTCCAATTCACATAATATAATGGAAATTTCTCCTTCCATAGTTAGAAATTTCGCTGGGTCTATAGCTTTGCTGCATATAGCTTTGAAGAAGAAACATAGATTTGTTAATGTATGGAAAACATTCTTGGGAAAAAATCAACGTAAAGCTATAGGAATTAGATCTTTTATCAATACATAGCAGTCATGTGATTTCAAACCCTTTAACTTTAAATATCTCATTGACACAATGTTCTTGATATTTGATGAATACCCCTGTGGAACCTTTACGTCATTCAAGAAGTTTCAAAACTAATATCTCTCCTTCCTGGAAAGATTGTAAGCAGCAGGAGGAATAAATTTTCATTTTTCACCCTTTACTAGTGCTAACTCTTCTTGTATTCCCATCTCAACCATGTCTAACCAAGCCTTAATTCCATCATTTATTTTTTCAGGTATATTTATCAATTTGTTGATGACACTATCACATACATTATTTTCAACATGCATAACATCAAGAAAATTTCTTACATACAGACAATTCCAGTATGGTAATTCAAAAAAAATTGATCTCTTTTTACAACTGATTTTTTTCAGGTTTTTCGAAAACAGTTTTCCAAAATCAGTTTCCACAACTTTTACTTTCTCAAAAAATTATCACCTATTAGTGGAGATGGTGTTTTATGTTCTTCTAAACTTCCATAGAATGATGTCATCAAATATCGGTACTTATGTCGTCAGGGTAGAAATCTATGATGTCCTAGAAACATGGTTTTTGATGAATGTGTAAACCTATTTTACTGTGTACCTTATTTGCAAATGGGACACCCTTGAGTTCCTTTAATGCTACATCCTACCAAATTTCCATAAGTAGGAAAGTCATTTATCATCCCGTACAACATGGATATCAAAGTGAAATCTTCATTTTTGTAATCATCATACAACATAACACCTGAATCCCACAACAATTTCAAATCTTCGATCAATGGAGCCAAATAAACATCAATATCATTTCCCAGTTGTTTTGGTCCTAATATAAGCATAGATAACATGATGTATTTTCGTTTCATGCATAACCACAGTGGTAAGTTATAATTTACCAACATAACCACCCATGTACTATGACTGCTTCTTTGAAAACCAAAAGGATTCACTCCATCTGTAGATAACGCAAGAAGAAGGTTTCTAGGATCATTTCTAAATTTAGGATACTCATGATCAATTCTCTTCCATTAAGGAGAGTCTTCTAGGTGACATATTTTCCCATATTTAATTCTTATATCTTCATGCCATGTCAATTGTCTTGTAGTCTCCTCACTTTCATATAGGCACCTAAACCTTATAATGATTGGAAAGTACCATAAAACTTTCATAGTACTGGATTCATCTTTCTTGTATTAGGAAACACCACACTTTGGGAATACTTTAAGTGATTTTAGGTCCTTTTGAAATAGTATACAGTCATTCGGGCAGGCATGTATTCTTATAGAGAGCATACCCATAGAGCATAGCATTTGTTTGGCATTGTATGTTCGTCTTGGGATCTCATTATCTTCTGATAGCATGTCATTCAGAAGAGAAAGTAGTTCTGTAAAACTAGCATCACTCCACCCACTTCCTACTTTCAAATTATACAGCTTCAGTATGGTTGAAAATGTTGTATATTTAGTGAAACTAGCATACAATGGCATCTTTTCAGAACTCTTTAACTTCTAAAACAATTTTGGGAAATCACGAAGTTCATCTTCAACTGTCCTTGTCATTTCCTCAATACAATCTTCATCATAATTTACATCTATAATCACATCCTCCATTCGATCATCTTCATTGTTCACACTTGTAATCATATCAGATGATCCATAAAACACATTGTTATCCCAACCACTACCTACATTCATTTTTTCACCGTGTTTATTACAACATGTATAACTTTGATCTATTCCGTGACAGATCAGGTGTTCTTCCAACTCCTCTGGACTAATTTTTCTTGAAAAACAATAGAATAAACATGGAAAAAGGATTTGATAAGGGTCATATGCATGATATTTTTCAAACTTGATAAACTCTTTCACGCCATATTCATACTCTTTTTGTCAACTGACTGACATTCATCCATTATTTATTCATATTCATCCTATTTGATTTAGTAATGTTAATATTTAACAAAATAATTACGCAGAAGATGTTTAACTATGGTCATCATCCAACTATAATCAATGGAACTAGCTATGGTAAACAATACCCTTACCTATCCATGCATTACTCAAGACCAAAGTATATCACACCCATCTTTTTAACCACCTGATCGATGGAACTAGCTATGAGAATCCCTTGCACTAGAATGTTTTAGTATCCCACATGTGATCTATAGGCATTGTTGTACACCAGTTTTTTAGTGTTTCTCTAGAAACATAATGTCTCGAGTCAAGAATTATGGTACTAAACTAATATATGGTATGATTTTCAATAGATTTATTATGGGTGTAAGGATTCATTACATGTGTTTTTATGGTTATTTGACTAGGGTGTCCATAAAGTGTCTCATAGTGTCCTCTAGGGAAGTGTTTTTATAAGATTCAGTGTAATTGCACTAGTAACAAAGTGGTGGTGCCATTAAAATGAGTAAGGTTTAGATTGATATTCAATGGTAGAGGAACTACAACATGGAAAACAAATAGCATACCAATCATGCCAACAACTGAAACACTATACAAACACACAATAGTTCTCACAATCTCAACACCATACAAACCAAAAAAACACAATTTCAGATTTTACAAAGCATCCCTTATTCAATTATATTTGTTAATTAGGGGATTATCACAGAAGTTTTATAATCCTGGGGCATTCATTAATTATCTAAGTATACGTAAATTACTAATTTTTATATTCAAATTTTCAACATGAACTAAATAATATGAAATTCATTTAGTGCACAAACAAGGACCACCAACAGCCATGATTTTCAATGGGGCTTTTATCCCATACATTTGATAACATAACCATCAACATAAAATAGTAATGTCATGCGAACAAGAGGAAACCATTGAGTAATATGAGAAAACACACCACGAAGGTGTCGTTCAGTGCATGGCAGAGGTGCGTTCGCAATAGAGGAGAGGCACACAATAGATTATATTTCCAACTGAAAATAAAATAAAAAATGAGAAATCATATTTTATACCAATCCAAAATAGGTCCAATGATATTTAGGAATGGTACATGTCTGATTAAAGAATTTTATTTTTCAATAGTGTGATTTTATTTTCCATCTATGATATCATCTTCCTGTTTATTTATTTTTTGCATATCTACTATTTTTCTAGACGATCAACTTATGAATGGGACATGTCTAGTTTTTAGGAGAAATATCATTTTTAATTTACTCTAATTTAGGGGTAAAATATTCCACATTAATTTTATCTTTTTTTCTGGGGTTCATTTCTATCTTGTAGGGATCATGAATCCCTCTTAGGTTAGTGGAAAGTCAGGTCAATTGTTGGTTATGATACCAGCATGGGCCGTATCATTACATTTCTAATTGTAATTGACCCATGTCCATTTAAATATAGGATTAGGGGTCAGACAATAATATATTCTCAACTCCAATGGAGTTCCTATGGGGGTGGATACTTATAGTATCATATCTGATAAATCTTTTATAGATTGGACATTATAGTAGTCATTGCTAAGGATTTTCTCATTTGTATGGTAGTAATGTTTGTTGAACCTAGTGTGTGAAGTAGACATCAGAAACTAATAAGTGATTAAAACTTATGTGATGAATTCATAATCTATGGACATATATATAGGAAATATCTTACAATCCTCATTGAATCTTAATAGGTTTGGTTTCATTCTTCATATAGTTACAAGTGATGTGGAATGTGTAAATGATAAGTTTGGGGGGATGAATGATGTGGAGATGTTGATGGACTTAATAGGAAATGACCTAAATATAAGGGAGAACAAGACATGCATCACAACACTACACATAGGAAATCTTGGAAAACATGAATCACAACAAAAAACATAGGGCCATGCCACAATGGGTCCCAAATGAGAAAGAACTATGACACAAAGGATATGGCCACACCACAATGGTTCATGGTAAAAAAACATTTATAATCCACATGAACAATCAACAATGAGATCATATTATCTAGATAAAGGGACTATGATGCATTGGTCATCACTACACCATAACCTCTAATCCCTCACACACCAAATATAGTCCTCGGATTCATGCTAAAATGGTTGAAAATGAGAAACCAGAAAAATGTAAAAAAAAATAGGGCATATTAGCTTAATTAAGTGGAACACTGTATAAAAATGAAATAAAACTAAAATACAAGGAATAAGAGAGGTAAAATTATCCTAGTCTCTCAAATACAAGTGATGAAAGATGAAACATACAACAGGTGAGGGAGAACCACCCAAGAGGAGAGGAGGGGGAGGTTGGCGTAGCGCGGAGGGGTTCTAGATAAGAAAATGGAAATAATATAGTAAACCATAAAAGTTTCAGAGGGGAATGTTTGTAAAAATTTACTTTTTAAAGGGGTTCAAGGTTTGTCCATATAGTTTTCAAAACCATGTGAAAACTATACAGTCTTCACTGTCCAGGACACACAATTTCACATGGTTAATGTGCATGGTTTAACAAACAGTGTGAAAACCATGAGAAATGCCTTTAAAATTTATTAATTAATTTTTTATGGTTTTCTAAGGCCCCTAACATGATTTAAACAAACTGTGTGCCTATGAAAACCAATCTTCACTATTGTGGTGCATGGTTATCACTAATCATGTGAAAACCATGCTCCCTAGGCTGCTACCCCCAAACCCAAAATTTCAACTCCTAAAACTTCTATGACTTGTTTGAGAACCTAAGACACATATCGAGCCTCAATATATATAAAAAATCCTTTAAGATGTCCCAAATTCAAGGTTCTATATCCAACCCTCATTTTTAAAAATATTTTGTCCACAAATTGAAAAAAAATTCCATATCCTCCTAAAAATTCAAATTCCAATATGTATAAGGAATAGTAATAAATTTCAATTTTAAATTTAATATAAAAACATAGTAAACTTTTGAACATTTTTACTTTAAAAACCCGCATTATCGACCTGACTACGAGATTAAATTTAAATTAATTTATAAAAATTATATGATTTTAATTTATAAAAATAAATTACATATTTTTAATCATCATAATTTATAATTTCTAATAAGTTCAACTTAGTTTTTGAACAAAAATACTAGTGAAAGTAATTAAAGTTAATTACAATGATTAAAGTAAAATTAAGCTTAATAATAGATTAAAAATTAATATTAAGGGCCAAAATGACCTAGAAACTTATTAAAGAGATTTTTTATAGCCATATTAGACCCTATACTTCCTTTTCTTGAATTTTTTCCATTATTGAATCCACTTTACATGGGAAAAACGTGGGTGGAATTCCTTTTCAAAAAATTTACAAGAGTGTCACTCCTCCTCCACTATAAAAAGGTCTCCTCACCTCCCACTTCCTCACACCTTTCAATACACTTTTTATCAACCAATATATTACCAAATAGATCATAAAAATCCATCCCCTCATCCTATAATCCTTCCATTGAGTATAAATAAATCCAAGTAATCCCTTTGGTGCAAACCAAAAGGAGTTACCCAAATTAAAGGTAACATTCTTCCTCAAGTTCTTTTATTTTATTTCAATTCTACACCCCCTCAACACTTATTATTCCATGATTGTATAAAAAATTATCCTAAATATACTATTATTTTTTTATGATTACATTTTTACCTAAAATTACATTAACTTCCATCTAATGGGCAATGAACATACTGTTTACGTGTACAGCGAACTATCACCTCATGAAACGATAATTGTTCATTTTTCCTTTACCACCTATCATTGTGGACATTATGATAGAAACTATTTTTATATATTTTATATATTATATTTATTATGTATTTAATCTTATTTAATCCTTTTAAAATATATATCTTTATACTTTTTATTTGGTGTAAATATGATAATTTCGTTTGAGGAAGTGTGGACTATTGCCCCCTCAAAGCGATGTGATTCGTTCACACAATACATGGAAAGTGTTAAGGATGTGTTTATTGAAATTATATTATGTATATAAAATAATATTTATACTGTAATCATAATATATATATTTATTTCTTTTTATTTCTTTCTTTCAATACGACAATAAAAATAGAAACAACGTTCATGCATACGTATGGCTAACCGTCTCTATGAATGATGTATTCCATTTCATACTTATATATTATATAGATTATTATAATAAAAATATAATGAATATAAATGATATTTATATCATTTTTTACATTCTGTAAATCATGATATAAGTATAATGACCAAAGATATAAAAAATTAAGACACATTCAAACAACAAATTGGGTATTACACAAAGTGAAACCTTAACATAGGATTGTTAACAAGTAGGTAATATACGGTCATAATCAAAAAATATATATTATTAGATATAATAATATTCTTCTATAAAATATGTATAATAAACTTATATTTATTATATAGTAATCTTGTATGAGTATGAAGAGAGTCAATATACAAGGTAAGGAAATTTCTTCTCACTTTTTATTTCTGTGAGATACATGTTTTATTCACCACCCATTATTTTTATGTAGTGTTTATACTTACCATGGATGTATTATATTATTATTATACTTAAAATTATGGTTATTTACATATCTATTTTATTATATTTCTTTTATTTGGTTTATTTTTCAAATGTTACCAAATTTGTAAATTAATTTTGTCTCAATTTTTCTTCTTTGAGACACCTACCATATTATGCACCTATATTTTTTCATGAGGTGTATATACTAACTTTGAAATGTTATTCCATTAATATAATTATTTTCATGATATTTTAAGCTTTTTTTATTCCATTTTTCTTACATGGGGAGTATGGTTCGAAGTTATCAAGTGGTAAGAGTTTATTGAAACAACCTCATTGTTTTTCGATATTGTTTATGTTTATGCTTCATTTGATGATATATTATGATCCATATCTCAAGAACATTCATGAATTTTATTATCCTCTAGTAATTCATAATATATTCATGTATTTGTACCATTTTTATACTATTTTTTTCATAAGATAGTTAATAAAGTATTTTTAATAAATCCCAACTTTACCCTCTCTTCGGTCACAAATAGGTGTTCCTTCAAAACTATGTTTTCTAAAAAGGGTTTCCTAGAATATTATACTATTGTCCTATAATATTTAAAACAAAATTTTCCCTTTTTTTATTTTATCAATGTTTTTAGAGGATTTTTTTTATCCCTTTCTAAACAAGGCATCTTTCTAACCTTTTACCATGCAAAAAATGATTGTTCTTCTTACCTCGTTCAATATGTACGGATTTACTCATCTTCATGACCAACATTCCCTTGATGCATACTTCACAATATTAAAAAGTTATTCTTTTTTAAAAGAAAATTTTTCCAAATATTATATATATTCAATATTTTTTAAAAAAATCAATGAAATTTTTTTTCAAAAATGTTATATGGTTATCAATCTTCCTTTAAATGTTTTCAAAAAAAATTAAAGAAAAAAGGTTTTCAAAAAAAATTAAAAATTATTTTAAAATTTTTAAATATTTATTTATATGTTTTCAAAGTATTTTCAAATAAATTTTTTTCCAAAATTTTTTCAATATTCTTTCAGAATTTTTCAAGTAAAGGGTTTTCAAAATATTTTCATGATTTTTTTATAATTTTTAAAAGTATTTTCAAAGAAATGGTTTTCAAAATGTTTTCAAGATTTATTTATAAGTTTTCAAAGTATTTTAAAAGAGCTATTTTCAAAACTTTTTCAATATACTTTTATAAGTTTTCAAGGAAAATGGTTTTCAAAAGGTTTGTTGTTTTTAAAAAATCATTTTTTATGAAGAAAGTAAATTTTCATCAAGAAATGTTTTCAAAATATTTTTTCATGTTATTGAAAGTGCGGCTGATTTTCACCTATAAACCGTTCAAAGTTCCGGTGCTCTGATAATGTGTATAGCAGCACTCGGGTCAAATCCTCGGTGATGATACTTTTTAATAGTTGATTGTTTTTGGTTGATTATATTTTGATTGGAGGGTTTTTGCAGATATTATGAAGAAATTTATGGATGATGTTTGATTTAAAAATTTGATAAAGATTGGGGTGAGTTCATTATTAGGGAGTTAAGCTTGTGATATCCTTGAGATTTTTTTATATTGCATTAAATTAACACGCACTTCACAATATGACGTTGATTAGAATTCCTAAGTGTTAAGGCTTTAATCCAAGCCTTGAATTAACTTAGGGTTATCATCTCAATCAGTACATGTTTATGGTAGTGTATTTATGGTTTCAATAATCCATGGAAACCACACATTAAACAAAACAATTCATTAATTCATGACATGTTAAGTCCAATATACACAATATTAATTCAAAGAATACTCATCGAGCAAAAGATATCAATTGCTTAACATCCATAAATTATAAATCAATACAATGATAGATTCACTCATCCATTGAAATTATTAACAATATGGTTATAATTATTATGATGATAAATTAAGAAGATAATAAAAATAAAGGGATAAGAAAAGAGTGGTGCATCGAACACACACACAAACGATAATGAGAATTAAAAATAGACTTTCGATTGAATGAGGAAGAAAAATAAGGGAAGGGGTTTTGACCTAATTTAAAATATTTTAAGAAAATTGATATTAAACTAAATAATTTGGATGATAATAAGATATATTGAAGAAGAAACTTTCATTAAAATATAATTACAGAGACAAACACTTGAGAAATTACAAACGAAGAAAATTGTAAAAGTAAATTAAAACAAAGAGAGGAGGAAAGGTTCCTCAAGAGAAAACCTGAGTATGGAAGATCCTCCCAAAAACTTTTTAGGGCCTTTTTCATGTCAATGTATGCTCCTATCTTCTGAAATGCCAACCCTTTTGAAGGAGAGGAGGGGGATATATTTATAGCCAAAGGAAGTGGACTGTTTGCATTCCCAATCTATCCCTCCACTTGAATCACCATTTTGATAATTTAAACAGCCTAATATCGAGATATCCTCTTATTAAAAGTTGTAGATAATAATGTTGGGCGAATAATATAAAAATTAAGAGGCATTTGGACCTAGGATCCAAAGTTATAGCGATTTGAGTAAATAATTTTAATCTTCCCATTTCAATCCATACTTTTCATAAGTTCTAAATGTGAATGGGTTTTTGAACAAGAATATGCCTTCAAATAAAAATGATTTCTTCAAAAAAGTCATCTGTCTATATCTCCTATTTCACGTTACAAAATATCAGATCGAATGGATGTCTCTATCATGATAATAATCAACAATGGTGTGATAATTTTAATTCCTGTACAGAATGGTGGGATGGGTTTAAATTCATTAGTTGGGACCCTTGTATTTGGATTTGGGCCTTAAAATTTTTATAAAAGATGAATTGAATTGTCCCCTAACCTTTGGAGGAGAATTAATAGATTCGAACTTATGGACTGAGTTCAGTAATTTTATTTTCATGGATGGTCTAGTTTCTTCACATATTATTTGGGTATTCTTGTGTGGACAATATGACCCTCCATATAGAAGATTTGGACAAAGGTACCTTCTAATGGAATGTTTT
The DNA here is from genome assembly GCA_963277665.1 of Viscum album. Classification (NCBI taxonomy): domain Eukaryota; kingdom Viridiplantae; phylum Streptophyta; class Magnoliopsida; order Santalales; family Viscaceae; genus Viscum; species Viscum album. The sequence goes on along the minus strand of OY728152.1, from coordinate 1,531,389,333 downwards.
AATTTGAATAAGGAACCATAAAAAACAATAATAATTCAATTTGGATAAGTAGGGTGATAGTTATTATTAAAACATTAAAGAGACATGAATTTTGATGAATTTAAATAGTTCTCTAAAATTATATTTAATATTTAAACATTAATATTTCACATAAATTATGCACATTTCATATAAAATAAATAAAGGGAGTATATAAAAAAGTTATGAAAATATTAATAACATCAACTCCCACACACTTTGTCTTGTTCATGTCCTCATATACAAAAAATATAAAATCATGACAAAATCATTTTCACTCACCAACAAATATTAAAAAAATCCCCACTCAGGGGAGGTTTAGACTATTTCACTCACCCATATTGAATTCCAGCACAAATTGTTACAAAAACAATGTTCCAAAAACAACTCTTTTTTCATGATCAAATTTAGAAATGGAAAATGTGGGCACTCAAAACTCACTCCTCTCAAGATGATAAAAATTTATTTCTATAGGTTCACTCATTCACCAAAAAAAAGTGAAAATCATAGAGTTTTAAAGAGCTCTCAGCTTCCATTCCCTATCCTAAAATGCACAAGAATCAAGAGGTATTTTTAAGGGGGTTTTTTGTGGCTATGGGATGGTAGGAATATAATGTCCAAGAGAGAGTATAAGAGGAGTAAAATGTCAGCATGGGTAAAACAATGCACATTTTTTTTTGAAATAAAACCTGGAAGGAAATGGAAACACATATTTACAAGGTAATTATTGTGTGAAGAGAGACACAAAGGAGGTAAAAATGAGAATATGAAATATTTACGACACACAAAACTTCTCCCAATGATATAAGTGTTCTTTTTTATTTTCTTTTCTTTTCTTTTTCTTTTTTGAATCTTTTGAAAGTTGAACTTGAAACAGATCTCACACTCATCTCCCAACCCATGTTTGATATCCTCACGACTCTAATTATAATATTTATAACAATATCAAAGCTTGAGGAAGATTGATTTTTGACCCACCCAATACACAACCCATTCTTATTTTCATTTTTTTTGATTTTTTTCTGGACACTTTTCAATAAAATTTGAACAATATTTCATAAGCATATATACATTCCCAAACCCCAATGAAGTAAAACTTCTCCCCCACACTTAAATTTATGCTTTCCCTCAAGAATATGATAACATGGTTAAAATCAACAAAAGGGTACCCAAAATTAATTCCATTCCCCCCACACTTAAATCTCAAAAAATTATGCAATGAAAATCCATGCTGATATTGGGCAGGATAAGGTATTGGGCTTGTAATTTTGATATCAAAGAAAAGGTTTTCATAGGCTCTAAGAGGCTTTCAAAAGGAGGATTAATGTAAGGTAAATGGGAGGTTATTTGGATATTGTGATTCTCATGAGGTTCATAAAATTCCTCTATCATATTAATGCACACCAAAGTTGTAAATTAATCTCTAAGGTCCACAAACTCAAGACTCACAATCAGGGGTGAAAACACTCATGATGAAAATATGGCCATAGGTGGCCTTGGAATGAAAGATAATGTTGGTCCTAACGGTTGGGGAAAATCATTTTCCAAATTTAAAACTGAGTATTAAAAAGTTTTTGGTTTTGAAATAATATTATTTATCCAAATTCATGATGAAAATAAAAAATTTGTGAGATGAAAACATGTGTTTTGACTCCTCAAAATGGTTGTACAAAAATTCAAAACTGGATGGTGAGTAAGTATGATCTTTTTTTATTTCATTTATTTATTTTTTTTAGTTTTTTAGTGTTTTTTTTAAATACACACCCGCAAAAAAAGGACTGGATGAAGATAGTGGTAAAAAAATGAAAAAGATAGGAATAAGAAGAAATAGGGAGAGAGAGGAAGAGATATAGAGAGAGTTAAAGGGAAAGAAGTGCCCCCGGGTTTGGATTTGGTGGGTTGCCATTTCCATCCCGAAGTGAATCAACAACAGGAATTGGGGATTCAATAGAAGTTGATGTGGTCCTCGGGATGTGTGTCCTCTCATGGTGATGCTTTAACCGATGTTCGTTAACCATGAATGTCCTTTTGGAAGATGGGTCTTAGACTTTCACTGAACCAAATAGGTAAATATGAGAAACAATAAAAAGACCTTCCTGGCGAGAATTAAGCTTACCTGGGAGAAGACTAAATCAAGAGTTGAAAATAAATACCTTTTCACCTTCATAGAATACCTTTATTAGGATGTGTTTTTCATGGAGTACCTTAGCCTTTTCTTTTTATAGATTGGAACTCTCATAAGAATCAATTTGAAGCTCCTCCGGTTCATCCAATTGCAACAATCTTTCTTCACCAGATTTTTCAAAATCAAAATTACAAGTTTTCATAGCCCAAAATAACTTATGTTTGATTTCAACTGGAAAATGACATGATTTACCAAAAACTAGCCTAAAAGGAGAAATACCAATGGGTGTTTTATAGGAAGTTAGATAAGTCCAAAGTGCTTCACCAAGTCTCTATGGTCAGTATTTTCTGGTGGTCTTAACAATTCTGTCGATCACTCTTTTCACTTATTTTTAATAAATTTCAGTTATTCCATTTGTTTGGGGGTGATATGCAATTGAATTTTTATGTACAACCCCATTCTTTTTCAAAAGATATTCCCTGGTTCTATTACAAAAATAGGTTCCTAAGTCACTTATCAAGGCATGTGGTGTGCCAAATCAGTGGAAGATGTGTGTCTTTAGGAACTCACTAATAGTATGTGAATCATCCTTTCTAGTGGGTTTGGCCTCGACCCACCTAGAAACATAATCAACCGTAATAAGGATGTATGAGAATCCATTAGAAGGGGGAAATGGTACCATAAAATCGATGTCCCAAACATCAAAGATATCACAAAAAATTAAAGAATTTTGGGGAATTTCATTTCTCTTTGAAATTGTACCAAACTATTGAAAAGCAAGAAATGATTGAAAAAACTCATGTGAGTCCTTTAAGAGTGATATCTAGAAGAATCCACAGTCTAGGACCTTTTGGAAGGTCCTTTTTGGTCCAAAGTGCCCACCTTCAGGAAGTGAGTGACGGAATTATAAGATGGAGGAATGTTAATCTTCATCAACACATCTCCTAATTACCATGTCAACCCCAATTTTCCAAATTTTATTATCTTCCCAAAAATAGTGTTTTGAATCACTTTTCAACTTCATTTTTTGTTCTTTTAAAAAAAATTCAGGAAAAACACCAGAAACCAAGTAATTTACAATTGGGGAATACCATGGTAACTTTGCTGTGAGAGATGAAAGGTTCTCAGTGGGGAATTTAGGATCAATTATTTTAGAATGAGAAGAATTATAAATTCTACTCAAGTGATCAGCCATAGGGTTTTATTTTCAAGGTTTATCTTTCATTTCAAGGTCAAACTCTTGGAGCATTAGTACCCATAAAATTAGCCTTGGTTTGGAATCACTTTTCTTAAGTAATAACTTTATAGAAGAATGGTCTATGAAGATGATGATTTTGGCACCTAAGAGATGGGGATGGAATTTATCTAAGAAAAAAACAACTTCTAAAAGTTCCTTTTCAGTGATAGTGTAGTGAGATTGATTTTCATCCAAAGTTTTTGAGGCATAATAGATGGAATGAGGAATTTTTTCTCTTATTTGACCAAGAACAGCCCCAACATCTCTATCAGAAGAATCACACATCAACTCAAAGGGTAAGGACCAATCTGGGGGTTGGATTATCAGGGAAGATGTAAGAGTAGTTTTGAGTTCAATGAAGGCTCTCTTTAAAACCTCATCGAAATGAAAAGTGACATCCTTTTGGATCAATAGAGTGAGTGGGAGGGAAATCCTACTGAAGTTATGGATGAATTGATGATAGAAACCAGCATGACCAAGGAATGAACAAATGTCTCGAACAGAAGTTGGTTTAGGAAGTGATTGGATCACTTCAATTTTGGTAGGATCAACATCAATACCCTCTTTTGAAACTATGTTCCCTAGAACAATACCATTTTCAACCATGAAGTGACATTTTTTAAAATTTAACACAAGGTTACACTTGATAAACTTTTGAAGGACTAGAGAGAGTGAACTCAAGAAAGATTCAAATGACTCACCATAAATGGTAAAGTCATCCATTAATACTTCCATGCAATATTCAATGAATTTAGAAAAGATACTCATCATACACCTCTGTAATGTTGCAAGAGCATTGCAAAGGCCAAAAGGCATTCTCTTATATGCATATATTTCAAATGGGCAAGTGAATGTAGTCTTTTCTAGGTCCTGAGGTGCGATTGGAATTTGGAATTGGCCAGTGTATCTATCAAGAAATAAATAGTGCGACTTTTTGGATAATCTTTCTAGAATTTGATCAAGGAATGGAAGAGGGTAGTGATATTTTCTTATTTCAACATTCAATTTCTTATAATTGATGTACGCACACCATTAGTTCTTCACTCGAGTTGTGACTATATCACCATGTTCATTTGTGACAACAGTTATCCCACCCTTCTTAGGTACAACTTGAATTGGACTAACCCATTAACTCTCAGAAATTGGGTATATAATACCAGCTTGAAGAATCTTGGTGATCTCTTCTTTAACTACCTCAAGTATGAGTGGATTGAGTCTTCTTTATGGTTCTCTAATTGTTTTGGATGATTCTTAAAGATGGATGTGATGCATCCAAAGGGCATGTTTGATTCTTGGTATGTCATCTAGGGTATAACCTAATGCCTTTTTGTTTTCCTCTAACACCTGAACAAGTTTGGACTTCTCAATTTCAGTAAGTGAAGCAGAGATAATGACAGGATATGAGTGATCATGGAAAAGGAATTTATATTTCAGGTTTTTAGGAAGAGTTTTCAGATCAGAATCATCTCTCATTTTTGGGTTAGACAACTCAGTAATGGAGGAAGGGCTTTTAGTTGATTTAGATTAATTTTCCTTAATATTGTCCAAGGTGTATCAGTAGATATCAGATTTGATCTGGGATTCAATAGAGTTTTCAATATCCTCTAGATTGATAGAGTCTATGAATGAGAGGTCCACAACAACTTCACCATTTATGAATTGGTTAATCATGGTGCATAATTCACAAGATCCTTTATCATTAGAACATGAAGAACATAATGGATTGGGGTTAAATTGACTCTCAGAAGTGTCCTCATAAGAATGGATTGAGAATGAAGAGTGATCCTTATATGGGTATCACATGGCTTGGAAAATGTTGAACTTGGCCAGTTGGTCACCAAATTCCATGGATAATATGCCTATATAGACATCAATTTTGGTTCTAGCAGTCATTAGGAATGGTATTCCTATAATTAAGGGAGATCGAGAAGAGTTTGTCTCACCTTCCATGTCAAGGACATAGAAATTAGTAGGGAAGATAAGATCGTTCACACAGACATCCTCGATTATTCCCTCAGGACTGGTTGTGCTTCGATTGTCTAACTGAATGAAAACACCTGTTGGGTGCAAGGGACCTAGACTAAGGTTGGAGAATATGTATTTGGTCATGACATTAATTGGGGATCCTAGGTCTATGAGTTCATAATAAAAGTTGGAACTTTTAATTTGGCATGGAACTGTAAAGGTCCCTGGATATTTTCACTTTATGAGAATAGACTGCTGGGTGAAAACATTTTTGAATGTCCTAAGTTTCCTCCTTTGGGTGAAAAATTCCTTAAGAAGCTTGGTGTACTTAGGTATTTGTTTTATGGAATCCAAAATGTGAATGTTTACTTCAGCGTGTCTAAACATGTCGAGCATTTCAGGATCGGGTTCAAAGGACTTCTTTGTCTTAGAAATGGCTTGAGGAAAAGGAATTGGGTTCTTAAGTGGAATGGAAGGAGGTGAGGTAATGGATTCAGATTCCTTTTCATGTTTCTTTTTCTTTTCATTTTCTAGGTAAACATTTAAAGGGGATTTGGAGGACTTATCAGGAGGCATAGAAATTTTATTTCCCGATCTAAGTGAAATTTCACTTACATTACCCTTAGAGTTAGGTAATGGTTGAGCTGGGAGTTGGGAAGAATTTTATAGTTGTTGCTAGCACGGGTGGGATGAAAATTGACCAATTTGGGTTTCAATGTTTTTAAGTCTGGAATGGGTGAATGAAGCAAGATCTTCCAGTACACTTTCCCATGGTTTCTTAGAAGAATAGTCTTGTACTGGATTGAGATTACCTTGATTTTGGTTCTTGGGAAGGCTCACTAAGATAGTGGAATCTAGGAGGAGTAGGAGAAGGATTTCTCCTTTTTTTTGGAAAAAAAGGATAAGGTTGTTGGAAGTTACCAACACCTTGGCCATATTGAAACTGATTTGGGTTTTGAGGAGCGAATTGAGGGGGATGAGAGATGGGATTACCATACCTCCGGCCTTGGTTATAGGAAGAAGATAAGGTCTCAGAGTGAGGTTGGTTGAAGTTTTTAAAAAACTGACCTGATAGTTGAGGGTTAGTGTTCTACTAAGCATAGGCTGCATTAAGCTCCATTGGTCCAGATGAATCAGAGGGATCCTCTTGAAGTTATGGACATGTGTCAATTGGATGAGATGGGGAGATGTAGATTCCACAGTTCTTGATAGTTCCCAGTAATAGAGATTGTGGAGAAGATGAGGTTGGGGATTTAGATGCCATACCTAGTTGTCTCACAAGACCTGTAAGTTCACTCATCCACTTTGTCATCTTATTCGACTATATCTATTGACTATCTTGGGTTTGTTTTACTTGATCATGGGCTCGAGTATGGAATTGGTGTGTGTTTCCATCCACGTTACTTACGAGATCTCTTGCAGCTGTGGGAGTTTTATCAACAAGAGCACTGCCACTTGTGGCATCAATAAGAGTTCTCACCATAGCCAACAACCTCTCATAGAAGTATTAGATCAAGAGTTGGTCAGGGATTTGGTGGTGTGGTTAGGTTTCCACAAGCTTTTTGAACCTCTCCCAATACTCATGGAGTGATTCATTTGGTAATTGGTGAATACCACTTATTTCCTTTCAGATGGAAGCAGTTTGAGAAGCAGGAAATAATTTCTCTAAGAAGAGTTGCTTCATGTCATTCCATGTTGTTATGGAATCAGGAGGGAGGTTGTAAAGACATTACTTGGTAGTGTTATATATAGAGAAATGTAATTCTCTAATTTTTATTTGTTCCTCATAAACCCCTTGAGGCTTCATGGTAGAGCACACCACTTGGAACTCTTTAAGGTTGAGATGTGGATCCTCATCGGCTAGCCTGTGGAAATGAGAGAGAAGATGAATCAAACTCAATTTGACTTCAAAGTTAGCCTCTATTTTTGGATATTGAATACCAATATGTTGGTAATTCATATATGTGGTAGAAAGTTCTTTAAGTGTTTGTTCCTTAGGATTGACCATATCTAATTCAATTGGTTGGACAAGGACATGTTCTTGAATGAGTTGATTATCTCTTATGTTCCTCCTAAGTTGGTGAAGTGTTCGCTCAATTTTAGGGTCAAAAAAATATGAGGGATTCTTTGTTAGGTTATGGGGAACTCAAAGAGATTTAGGAATAAAGATGAATATGGGTTTTTCTTTGTTTTTTTTCATTTATTATTTTTATGAGAAGGTGGGTTTTTCTTTGTGTTTTTTTAAAAAAAATAAATTTTTGTTTTGTACAATAACCTGAAACGAATGACTAATTAATGCACCATCCCTAGAAAAAACTCCATTTTAAATCACGGACAATTTTCACCTATCGACCTTTCAAAGTTCTGGTGCTCTGCTAATGTGTATAGCAGCACTTGGGTTGAATCCTCGGCAATGATACTTTTTAATAGTTGACTATTTTTGGTTGATTGTATTTTGATTGGGGGGTTTGTTTTTAGAGATTATGAAATAATTTATGGATGATTTTTTATTTAAAATTTTGATAAATATTTGGGTAAGTTCATTATTAGGCAGTTAAGCTTGTGATATCCTTGAGATTTTCTTTATATTGCATTAAATTAACACCCACCTCACAAGATGACATTGATTAGAATTCCTAAGTGTTAAGGCTTTAATCCAACCCTTGACTTAACTTAGGGTTATAATATCAATAATTACATGTTGATGGTAGTGTATTTATGTTTCTAATAATCCATTGAAACCACTCGTTAAACCAAACAAGTCAATAATCCATGACATGTTAAGTCCAACATACACAATGTTAATTCAAAGAATACTCATCGAGAAAAAGCTCTCAATCGCTTAACATCCCTAAATTATAACTCAACCCAATGAGAGATTTACTCAGATATTTAAATGATTAATAATATATTTATAATTATTATGATGATAAATTAAACATAGAATAAGAATAAATGGATAATAAAAGAGTGGTGCGTCGAACACACACACAAACGATAATGAGAATTAAAAAAGACTTTCAATTGAATGAGGAAGAAAAATACGGGAAGCGGTTTTAACTTGATTTCAAATATTTTAAGAAAATTAATACTAAAATACAAAAGGTGGATGAGAATAAGAGATAATTAAGAAGAAACTTTAATTAAAACATAATTACAAATACAAACACTTACGAAATTATAAACGAAGAAAACTGCAAAAGTAAATTAAAACAAAGAGAGGAGGAAAGGTTCCTCAAGTGAAAACTTGAGTATAGAAGATCCTACCAAGACTTTGTAAGGGAATTTTTCATGCCAATGTATGATACTATCTTCTTAAATTCCAACCCTTTTGAAGGAGAGGAGGGGGTGTATTTATAGCCCAAGGAAGTGGACTATTTGCATTCTCAATCTTTCCCTCCACTTGCATCGAAATTTTGATAATACAGATAGCTGAATATTGAGATATCCTCTTCTTAAAAGTTGTAGATAATAATTTTGGATGACTAATCTAAAAAATTTGAGGCATTTTTACCTATAGAGCCAAAGTTATAACGGTTGGAGTAAAAAAAATTAATTTTTCCATTTCAATACAGACTTTTCAGAAGGTCGAAATGTGAATGGGTTTTTTAACTAAAAGATGACTTCAAATACAAATGTTTTCTTCAAAAAAATCTACCAAATATAATGGATGACTCTATCTGCAGAAAAATCAATAATGGTGTGATAATTTCAATTCCCAAAAAAAATGGTGGGATGGGTTTAAATTCATCAGTTGGGCCCCTTGTATTTGGAGTTGGGCCTTGAAATTTTTATCAAAGATGAATTCCATTATCTTCAGACCTTTGGAGGATAATTAATAAATTTGGACTTCTGGAGTGAGACTAGTAATTCTATCTTCAAGGATGGTCCAGTTTCTTCAATGATTATTTGGTTCTTCTTGTGTGGACCATATGACCCTCCATATGGAAGATTTGGCCAAAGGTACCTTCTAATGGAATGTTTTAATTTGAATAAGTAACCCTAAAAAACAATAACTATGAAATTTGGATAATTATTGTGAGATTTATTATTAAAAAATTAAATAGACTTCAATCTGTATGAATTCAAATAGTTCTCTAAAATTATATTTAATATTTAAACATTAATATTTCACATAAATTATGCACATTTCATATAAAATAAGTAAATGTAGTATATAAAAAGTTATTAAAATATTAATAACATCAGTTATTTTCCATATAAGGTGACACATATTGATGTTACTTGTGCCCTTATATGAAATTATCTAAAGGTTCCATTCATATTTTTTTCTTAAATGGTTTATTTTTTGATAGAATGATACTTATGACACCCATTTCCCTTCCATGGGTTATATGATTTTGAAAACTGCTTCTTTTCACAGGTTATGATTTTGATAAAATGATTATGAAACCTCTATTTTTTCCATAGGTTATGATATGATTACATTTTTATGATACCCATTTCATTTCATGGGTTATGATATGATTTTTAATGATCTTGTGTCACATGTATGGATGATTTCATTATGAGATGGGTGGGACCTATATCTCTCTCAAATGTATTGGGTAAAGATTTATATATCATGAGATAGACATGGATTTAATGATAAATGAACTTAGTTTAGTATTACAAGGATAGAATGAGAAATGAAATTGGTTCGGTACTATAGGTTTGGAACATGGATTGAACTTATTTTAGTAATATAGGGCTGGAACGGGGTGTGAACCCAGTTTAGTAAAGGAATTTTTCCACTAAGATGGTCTCAGTAGCAATTCCTTGAATACTATAGAAATCATTATATATGCTTATGTGTCTACCACAATTCCATGTTTTATTACTATGTTATGCTTTCATGGTTTTATTTCCTTATGATTCATGTCTTATTAATTGTTAGGATTTACGTCATGATTCATGTTTATGATCTTAGATATGTAGGGTATGATCTTATATTATCATGATCATGTTATAATACCCTTATTCTCATGATTATGCTTACTTATATCCCTTGTTTACCCTTACTGATCATCTGAGCTCACCCTTGTTTATGTTTCCTTCCCCAAGTTATGAAGATATGTATTATGTTTGATGTGTCTAATAAGGGTGTTAGTCAAGAAGAACTTAGTGGGATATGATGTAGCTCATTTTTGTACCAGTGTTTATGTTTCCATATTTCGAAAGGCACTAGACTACTACAGTCTTTGGGAATCTATTTTTATATTTTTTTAAGTATTCCGCAAACGTTATATAATGTTAATGTATAAAAATCTAGGGTCTCTATACAAATAGTTTAGTATTATTAATAAACTAGATATATACATGCTTCCCATATTACATTGGAAATAAAATATAAAACATAGTGAAATTAAATATTCTACATAACTAAACTCATTCCAAGATTCCTTCTTCAAATCCTAGGGAAAGGAAATAAAATAAGGGTTAGATCAGATTCTCGGTAAGGGTTGCATTCAATGAAATCTATTATGAGTAAATAAGTCATAATCAATATGGAAAGGTAAATAAATAAAAACACGTGTCATTTATCAATAACTTGTGCATGATGAATAATATGGAAGGAATAAATGATGAAAAAATAATTCTATATAATCAAATAATCTTGAAACTTATCCATGGATATCATAACTTCTCAAATAATCACATGTAAATCAATAACTGATTTCATAATGATGGAATTCATAATTTTCAACATCTTAAACTTACTATAAAAGCCTTGGGATATGAAATCTTACATAAATGGGTAAGGCCTCAGCCAAATAGCCAAAATAGTTTGTCTTGTGAGACTTATCGATGCATCAGGGGGCTATAAGGGTCCCCACTCAACACTTAACATGCCCAATTATTTCATCATATGAATAAATTATACAACATAATAAATATGCCTTAATAATCAAAAAAAATTGTATAGAAAGAACTAGAATACTAAATGTCAATTATTTCCCTAGTAAAAATGATCATAAACCATTCAGAGAAAGAATAAGGATGTTATCATTACAACATATTTCCAATAAAATAAAGGGTTGTTATTGTTGATGAACAAAGATACCCAAAAATGATCTTTAAACCATTCTTGAAATAAATACCCTATTCACTTTGAAAATCACTTTTAAAAACTAAAAAATTCCAAAATATTAGGGAAAAAATATTTGGAAACAAACATGGAAACATGTAATGGATACTTCAAATAATTTATTGTTTAATATGGTGGGAAATTCTGTTCATGATAAGTACATTAAAATAAATATTTCTTTTAAATTTTCAGTAAAAAGTCAAAGAGTACCTCATTCGGAAAATGACACGAAGAGTCCTTCAAAAAAATTTCATAAAAATTAAAAAATGGGTAAAAATGAATTTAAAATATAATATTATAATATAAAAACATTCTTGAGAAAATTTTAATTAAAATATTCACATGGAAGAAAAATATTTCTAACAAAGGCATATTTTCGGGTTACTGTAGCGGTACTGTAGTGGAACAATAGTAGGTACTGTTTGGCACTATAGTAGTCGGGAATATTCCCCTGTTTGGGCCTTCAGGCCACTAATTTGGTCCCTGAGTCCTTTAAGGCCTTCGGGGCACCCAGGCCTTTGGGTCAGTAAGGCCTTCGGGACACCTCAAGGCCTTCAGGCCACCTTAAGTGTAGATGCAAACCAGACAACCTATAAGGAACAAGCTCTAGAAGGAGGATGAGCAAGGAGATTTCACCATAGTAGAAGTTAAACGTATTGCAAGAATGATAGGTTATGGGACCTACCATCGGTACAAGCCTGTGCATGAATGGTAAATCCAAGCCGAACAGTTATGCGAAGGTGGAGAGCTGATTTCACGATGAAGATGTTGGGGAGGAGCAGTTCCAAGTAGTTAGTTTGGGTTGTATGTAATGTTTGAAGACTATGGGAAATGGATTACTCTAAGGCCTACGGATCATGTAATACTTATGCCTACGGGACTTGTAAGGGTTCCACCTCACCCCTTGAAATGTGGATTATCAAAAATCAATAAAAAAATGAAGGCCTTTGGGCCATTGGAGGAGGTATGTTTTCCTTTAAAAAAATATTTTGGTATTTCGAGTACTTAAAAGAGAAAAATTAAAGTAAATTTTTTAATTTTTAAAAATAAATATGGGAGAATAAAATATATTGTGTTTAAGATAGAAATATCATATAATTCTTCTAATGGGGACTTTAACATAAACAATCCTGAATAATGATGAGATTGTGAAATAAACCCTTGTAATAATCGTATCGATGAAGTGAGAATTAATCAATGAAGTGATTATGTGTGAAAAATTAAAATCCACAAAAAAAAGTATAAATATGACATAACACAATCATATGTAATTTCTCATATAATCATGGCATAGTAGAGTCAATAAAGTATATGTATAACCCAATGAATGGAAATTGAGTTAAGAAACCCCTTACCTCATGCTTCCACTTTTTTAAACATTTTTTAACCTCCTTTATAATGGTTTTAAACATGTTATTAATTTATTAAATAACCATTTTCATATTTATAATATCATATATAATCCACTTATATTATATTATCACTCGTTAATTAATAATCATTCATTATTATCATTGTTTTCAGTGTTAACTACTTAGTTTTCTCATGTATATTTCATCACAGATGTTGAGGTTCTTGTTCATAGGTCATAGTTTAATCATTTAAAAAATGATATTAATTTCATAAATATCATATTTATTTATTATACACGTTTTTATAATCATTTTTTAAATGTGGATATAGAAAAATGAATTACACTATTCATGGAGACGGTAGGTCGTATGTATACTTGAATGTTATTTTCACTTTTTGATAGTTAAAATGAAAGAAAGGTAAATAATAATTCACCATTAAATAATTATTATTATATCATATATATCATATATATATTCATTAATTATACCCTTATACTATCCATGTTAATTAGAAATGAAAAATGGATCTTATCACATTATGGAGGTGGTAGTCCACATGTATGCACAAGTGACATTATCATTTTCCAATAGATCGGAAGGTAAGATGGTAGATATGAAATTATAATTCTAAAAACATAAATATTTAATAAATATCATATATATTCATTTGTTACATCTTTATAACCATCAAAAAAAATTGGTGATGAAAGACGAATCACACTGTTACGTGAAGACGGTAAGTCGTACGTACGCACGAGCGTTTTTTTTTCTTTTCGTATGATGTAAAACAGATGGAATATGGTTTTACCATAACCATAATAACTATAAGTATATTTATTATATTATATTTATTATTTTATTATGGGTATAATAAATTTATAGGAAGTAGAATAATAAAGAAATTTGAAAGAGTCAGTAAAACGATTACTTATTCTTCAGTAGACTTACTTTAGATTCCTTCTTAAGGGACCTTGGAATGGTCCTTAAAGAATATCATCACCTATAATTAGTGGATAGTGAATTTTATATTATAAATTGGTAGGTTTTGGTCAATATATATGGATCAAAGAGGTTTGAATAATTGAAAGAAAGGGGTTCCCTTTTATAAGGGAAGGAAATGACATAATTGGAATTTCAAAAAAGATTAAAATATAATTAAGTCATTATCAATAAAAATGATTCAAAATGGAAATATATTAAAATAAAATATTATAAGGTCAACATATCCTCATCCAATTAAATTTATATAGTTTTTTGTGTCATTTTAAACCTAATATTTTGATTTAACCCCTTGGTTAACCAATTTTAATCTTAACAGTGATAACAACTTTTTCAATCTTAAAGGGTTATAATTTTACTTATAATGTAAAAATTAAATCATAAATGAAAAAGGGGTGAAATTTTAGACCATTTATAATCCTAATTTTTCTATTTAAATATTTTTATGATTTATAAATAATTTAATAATATATTTTTATCATAAAATACTATTAATGTCATTTTAATAACTATTCACATAATTTGACTTTGAAAATGACATGATAGTAATGGAATTCGAATATAAACATTTCACAGATCTCTAATATGTTATTTTTATCTAATATTTTTTATTATAATAATTCGCCCAAATTTTATTACTTTTAATATTTTTAAAATAATTTATTTTATATTTCAATTAATTTAATAAATACTATATTAGCATTTCATAAGCATTTAAAGAAATTATTTAATCACTAGAAATTAGAAATAAAGTAATATGATAGAAAAAATTAATTTATATTTAAAATAAACATTTATAACAAAAGTTTTCCTTTTTTTATCCTCATGTAAAAAATTTAGAGATATTAAATTCAAGAGATTGACATTTTGTATTTATTTTATCCTTAAATTAATATAATGGTCATAATCAAAGAAATATGGCACAAAGTGGCCATATATTTAATAATTGGATTTAAATGGACTAAATACACTCATAAAATGGGATAAAGTTGTGTTTTGAGTTGATTTTTACACCTTATCTCATGGTTTTAACCCTATTTTACACATTTTACCCTTACTGAGGTGACAAATATTTACCATGGTTACTATTCATAATGAGTAAAAATAAAAGGGATATATTTACCAAATTTTAACCTAATAATTCAAAATATGGTATCTAGTTCTCAAGATTCAACCTCTATAATTCCTAAAAATCAATTTCAATATAAATCCATAAAATGCAATAAAAAATATTTTTTAGAAAAATATGTTTTTAAGCATAAAAATTAACTTATATCAAAATGTTGAATTTTTATAATTCAAATGGAATTAATTACATTATTATAAATAAAATGGATCATATTTCAATTCAATATAAAATCCAAAATATAATGTAACTTTTAAATTACTTGAAGTGATGACAGTATTTTGAAAAATCTGTATTTTTCAGTATTCACTGAAAAATTAATCATTTCAAAAAAAATACAAAAAAAACCACCCTAAGTTAATTTTGATATACTAATTTCAAATAAATTTTTTAAAAGTGTTAAAAATTAATTATATTATTTTCTCAAAAAAAAGAAATAAAAATCATTTTTGAAAAAAAAATGTATTTTGAATAATAAAATGTCTTACTAAAAAAATTGATTTCGGGTTTCCTAATAATTAATCAATACATTTTTATTGAGTAGGTCATATATATATATATATATATATATATATATCATAATTAATTTAATCATATTCATACCCACCAATTCAATGGCTACATTATAATGGTCGTATTTAAATAATAATATTTTATGGTTCATTTAAGATCAGTGTTGCATGTTGTATACATTACCAAACATACTGTTCATTCAAAATCTCAGGCTTTCACGTTTCCTCCATCTTTAAGTTTAAAATTGGGTATAATGTTGAGTTTTAAGTGTGGGTTAAGGGTTTCCATATTGTTTTAAACTATATTTCATTGAGAATGCATCAAAAAATACTAAATTTTTTTCAAAATAGACTATTTTTTCAAGATCTAATTTTCATATTTAGTGGCTAAAAAATTTGAAATTTGAAGTTTTTTTCTACTTTGAAGAGGTTAATATTTTCTATTTCTTTAAAAATTTAATTGGTTATTCCTTTTTTATTTATCTCTTGAAAATAACTTTCTTTCATTAAAACTTTAGGAATAAGTTTTACAATTTTTATTAAATTTTAACTTTTTGATTGGAATCAAACTCATAATATTTGCATCCAAATCGGATATAAAATGAACTCATAATCCTAGAGAAATATTATTATCTAATATATAACTATTGGATAGGTTAATTATTAATTATTTTAATTATTAAACTCACTCATCTATTTAGTAGAGTTTATTTATTCTCTGTTAATTATGTGAGTCGGTTTACTTATTGAGAAAAAATAAGTTTATGAGATCAATTAGATGCATAGTGAATTTTCTTTAAATATTTTCAAAAAAATTAATCAATTAATCAATTTTGAAAAAAAACCAAATTTTCACCCAACCATTTTTTTTAATAGAGAAAAAAATTTAAAACTTGAGAGAATCAATGGGGATAAATGAATTTAAAAATCAACTCATTGTTGGTACTTTAATTTTTCATTCTTTAGATTTATTTCATTCCCCTAAGTTTGTTAAATTGATTAATTGAGGATAAGAAATGCATCAAGTGTGGAATAATTTGATGTGGATTTTATTGGATACATTTTTTTCACATATTTTTTAGGAATTAATTTAGTTTCTTTTAAATGAACTTTAATTGATAAATAATATAATCTAGTTCATTTAAATTAAAAAATATAGTTTTGTGATTTTTTTAGCGAAAATGCAGTTTTTGGGTGCTTAATTGATTAAATGATCTTACTTTAATCACTTTAAATTCTTGAGGACAAATATTATTATTGTATTAGTAAATTTTAATGGAATTTTATTTTCTTGGAATGAATTTTGAACAAGTATTGAGGGTGTTTGGATTTAAATTTCTAGAGTTCCAAGATTTTTATTTTAAATAATTCTTGGTGGAAAAAATTTTAATAATATTTTTTTAATCTAGAAATTAAAGTTTTATTTTTTCATAGAGTTTCATTTTAATTTCTTAAATTTATTTTGTTACTGAGTATTTTTTTTTGTGGTATTTTGTTCACTGACAACATCTCATAAAACATTTCCCAAGTAGCTTATAAAAAAATTTAATTGTTTGTGTAAGATATTTATAAGGATTTCCTTGTGTGGTATATCTAAGTCAGTGTGACCACCCAATCCATCAGGTACGGAGAAGAAACTACCCCAATCCCACCTCTAGTAGGCTAGGGGTTGGTGACCAGGGTCGAGTGGGAATATCACAAACATGGGAGACCTTAGCCTATGGTACATTTATTCATGCACAGACATCCATATTCATGTAATAGTGCAGATATAATAATAACTGAAACAAAAAATGCATGTATACATCTATCCCATAGTCAAAGTACAGAAAAAGTACTAAAAATATAAAAAGGGGAAAATAAAATCCCACCAAAAACTACAAGATAGCCCAACCTGCTCAGAAGTAGGGGACTATTATCAAATTAAACCACCGGAACACACCTAGATCAATCATCGATATACACCTTGGTCTATTTAGCTCACTATTTTATTCCTTATCTAAGTCTTCCTAGGACACCATCGAAAGGCCTATCATCTGTACAAGACATGACATAGTACCCCTGGTTTCTAGTATGTAACCCTTATCTGATGTTTTTCATATTTTTAAATGTTATGTGGTAATTTGGGGATACTTTGGAGTACTTTTGGAGGGTTTGGGGTAAATAAAAAAGGGGATCAAGGTCAGAACACAGTTTGGTCAAACTGTGTGTCCAAATCGTGCAAGGTTAAAACTAATTCTGTATCTTTGTAGATCTAATTCGGTTTGGAAATATATTTGATATATTTATACAAAAATCAACCCTAACATGAATTTTTACTCCCCCAAAGGAAAAATGAGGTTTTCCCATTGATCTGGAGTTGATCCGAACATGTTCCTTGGCGAATCGAAGGCAGATTCTTGCGGTAAGTGCTTGTTCTTCATCGTTTTCTTCACGGTTTCTTAGATCTACTCCTCCTTTCATCTCTTTTAATTATATATACACTCCCTGTGGGTATATCTAAGAGTTTTGAGGAAAAATAAGGTTAGATATTGTGTTTTTCAAGATAGAGGAGGAGATCTTGGGTGGTTTCTTGGAATCTTGACCTGGATTCTTGAGTGTTCTTCGTCTGTTGTCAGTTTTCGTCGAAACAAGTGAAGTAGGTGGCTTCACTCTCATCTCCCATTACTAGAATCGATTGGAATGCGTTAAAATTTATTTTTTTATTAAAATTAAAAAAAAAAATATGTACAATTTTTAAACCCTCTTTAGTGATAGGTGGTGGAAAACATGAAAAATTGGGCGGTTTTGTGAAAAACCCTAGTTTTTTATTTTAAATAGGGATTTTAAAATTATGTATCTTCTGGAATTTTTTAAATTTTATTTATTTATAATTTTTCCATTAGATATATTTTTTTTTAAATGCTTTAATTTTTTTAAATTTTATGGTTGTAAGGTTTTCAATAAGTGGGTGTTTTTATTAAAACAGGTGAAATTGTTTGAAATTGGTTTTGGTTTTTGAAAAAATTGGTGTGCGTATCATATTTCATTACTGGTCATGGTTGAAATATTATCATTTTCCTAGTGCCAAAGGTTAAATGTCACATGGGGAATAATTACCTTGTGATGACTTGGTAGATCGACGAGAAACCACTCATGAGTATGGAACTGTCATAAAATGCATGCATTTTTTGCAATTGTTGTTATGTGGAGTTTATTGGTTTGATAAAGTAGTTTTTAAAAATTGTTTTAAAGATTTATTTAAATTTTTACCTAGAGTATATATTTTTGTAAAATTGTTTCACAATTTTTTAGTTTATATTTAGTTATAAACTATTCTGAGAAGTGTTTATATTTTGTTATAAACTATATTCAGAAATTGTTTTATATAAAATGTTTTATATAAATTTAAATAACTCTTATATACTATTGGAATGAGTAGGGAAGTCATTAGGGAAATCCTACTGAGTTTAATACTCACCCCTACTGTGGAACTTCAGTGCCTTTGTAGATGTCATCTTCTGGGATGTGGGAAAAGGTAGGGTGGAGTGGGTTTTTAGCACAACTTCTTGAGTTGTTGAGTTGTCTGGTGGTTGTGGAGAACAGAGATGGTGGAGCCTGGAGTCTTTTGGTTATTTTGGTGTCTTTTTGAGTTATCTTCTGCTATTAGGTTGATTTCTAGTTGTCTTCCACTGTAGCACTTTTCTTTGGGCTCACTTTGGTATAAAAGATTTTCTGAATTGTCATTATTTTGTTCATGCATCATATAGCTGCTATGGATTACGGTTGGTTGGTTGGTTTATAGTTTATCTTTAAAATAGAAAATCATCCCCCACTAGTATTTTAAACCATTCAGCATTTATTTTCAGCCTTTGGAATCTTTTGGATGTCTCCTAAGTCCTAGTGATGACTCATTGTGTTCTCAGGACAATGAGAATGAGCGGGTCATTACAAATGGTATCAGCTTGGTCCCTTCTCTGTGGAACAAGTAATATTGAGTTTTCTTGGTCTTGTATTTTAAATCCTTATTATCTATTCCTTGGGTGGTCTTCTTAGAAAATAGTAGGATTGTCCGGACTTGAAATGTAAATCATAAAAAGATGTATCTAACCTTTTTATGTTGAACTTCAAGTTACCAGGGAGTTGGGTATGTAAGTGTTTTGGAAACACTAGTAGGATAGTGGAGTCTCATTGTCATGGGTTTATCCAATGAGACTAGCATCACATGAATTTTATATGAATTAATTTCTACTATGATTTTGTATCCTATTTTGAGTAATGACGTGTGATTCGGAGCATGGTTTTAGTTTTGAAAAAAAATGAAGAAAATTGTTTTCAAATGAAAGACTTTGAAAAGGAAATATTTTATGTATTTTGAAAATGTTTTGATTTTCAAAATCAGGAGTGGTTTGTTTTCAAAAATGGTTATATTTTGAAATTAATGTTGTGATATTTATGTTATATAATTTTACATGCCATGAAAATCAATTTCTAGAAGATTGAGACTTACAGAATGTGTTTTTTGTTTCGAAATGGAACCCGGTAGGCGGCGTAGAAACCAACTGGAGGAAGCTGCTAAAAATTTGGTTGCACCTCAGCCACAAGTGAACCAAGATCTAGTGTAAATTATAGTCCAATAATTCCAATCTATGGACATGGAGAACTGAATAGAGGATCCATGGTAGGTAGACCACTTCATCCAGTTTCAGAAATAGAATCCACCCATCTTCTGGGGTGATTAGGAACCAGAGAGGGTGGAGGGTTAGCTGAACAGGATGAATCAAATCTTCAAGTTTATCATAACACCAGCGGACTTGAAGGTCAAACTATAAACTTATATTTTGGAGGATCTTTCATGCTAGTGGTGGGATTTTGAAGTGCAAGCTAGATTGGATTAGGGCTTGAGTTGAGAGGATTTTGAAGAATTATTTAATAAACAATTCTATCCTCACACTTTCAAAATCCAGTAAACAACAGACTTTTCATCTTAAAGCATAATATCCTCTCTATTATTCAATATGTGGATAAATTCATGAATTTAGTGTGATTTTCACTTGAAGTTTCATAAAGTGTGATCTTGAAGGCACACATCTTCGATTTGGGACACATGTAGGAGATTCGGTCAAAGATTGTGGTATTTTGTATCACATATTATACAGAGATAGTAAATAGGGAATTAGTGGAAGAGTGGGATATCTCTAGAGCTATATGAGGAGGAAGCATGATTATACTAATAGGAAATGGTGGGAAGTCAATTGCTGGGAGAAAAATGAAGAGGGACACATATTTCCAAGGTGGCAATGGGAATCAGAGTCAAACAACTAGATCAGTAAATCTTCCACCTAAACCAAAGGGTCAGCTAGGATGTTATCAGTGTAGTTAATTTGACCAAATAAATTTAGAGTGTATGGAACAACCTCAATAATGACACAAGTACAAAAAAAATAGGACATATTCAATGATATTGTCGCAGTGCTCCAAGATCAGGTGTTTGGGACACTTCTCAGGTGTCGCAGGCATCATATGATTCGAAAGGGCGGGGCCAATAGAATCAGAGCTTCCAGAAGAGTAAATCAAGCCATAGTGACACTAGTAACACCATGATTCCTCAATAGGGGCAATATCTGTAGGGAAACAAAGATCAGAGTGCCACGATAAAGCAGTTATATGCAGTAGAGTAGGGGAATCTAGATAATCAGGCAAGACTATTTAGAGTGTTAGGTGTGATTCTATTTAATTCTACCCTTATACAAGTGATATTTTATACAGGTGCATCAAATTCCATTATTTATTCTTGTAAAATTGATTTTCTAGGTTTGAAACTTTAAATTATTCCTTTTGTGATAAAACTGCGAACCCCTCTCGGTGAAAGAGAATGTTGAGCCTTCGTGTGTAGAGCGTAATCTATAACTATTGATGGAGCTGAGTAGAAATTGGATTTCTCAGTGATAGAGATGGATATATTTGATGTAATCCTAGGAATGTATTTGTTTATAGTGTGAAAGGATCACATTTATTGTTATAGTAGGATGGTTAGTTTCACAACTAAGGATGGCATTGAGCATCTCTTTAGGGGAAAAAGGGTTGAAAAAACAGGTGCAACATGGTTGTTAGAACCAATGGTTGGAACGATCTCTTATTATTTGGTGGTGTTGATTTTGGAGTCTATGGAAGATATCTAGGATAGCATTTTTCTAGCAATAGTTGATCAATTTCTAGATGTGTTTCCTAAAAAATGTTCTAGGTTTCCACCAATAAGGGAAGTGGGGTTTATGATTGATATCCCTCTGGGGACTTTTCCTATCTCTCTTCCATATTATAGCATGGAACCAACAGAATTAAGGGGGATGAAATTATAGTTGGAGGAGATAGAAATAAATGGTTTCATTCATCCAAGTATGTCAATGTGGGCAGCACTAGTCTTGTTCGTGAAGAAATCAGATGGAACTCTTCAATTGTGCGTTTATTATCATAAGCTTAACCAAGTATGATAAAGAATAGGTATCCAATTCCATGAATTAATGATCTATTTAATCAATTGAGGGGAGCTCAGTGGTTCTCAAAGATTGACCTATGATCAAGATATCACTAATTGTGAGTTCGGAAGTAATATATTCTGAAGACAGCTTTTAAAAAGCAGATATGGCCACTATGAATATGTAGTCATACCTTTCAGTTTAATGAATGGACCAGTGGTCTTCATGGATTCGATGAATCGGATATTTCAGCAATATTTAGACTCTTTTGTTGCGGTGTTTATGGAATACATCTTTTTGTATTAAAATACAAGTTCTAAGCATGAGGAACACCTGGATATAGTGTTACAAATCTTGAGAGATCACCATTTTTATTCCAAATTATCTAAGTGTGATTTTTGGATACAACTGGTATTATTTTTGGGCCATGTGATTTCTGAAGAATATGTTTCAGTGGATCCTGAAAATATTGAAGCAGTTATCTCTTAGAAACCACTGAAGAACATTTTTGAGATACAAATATTTTTTGGTCTCACTGGGTATTATCATCATTTTGTTCGTGACTTCTCACGACTAGCATCTATAATGACAGCGTTGACAAAGAAAAATGTTCTTTTCTAGTGGAGTGAAGAATGTCAGAATTATTTTCAAGAGATGAAAGTGTGTCTAAAATTAGCACCAATATTGGTTTTTCCAAAACTATGATAGGGATATGTGGTATACTGTGATGTTTCAGGATCTGGGTTGGGATGTGTTCTCATGTAGGGAGACCATGTTGTTTCTTATGGTTCAAGATAGTTGATAGTGAATGAGAAGAATTACCCAACACATGATTTGGAGTTAGTTGCAGTTGTTCATGTGTTAAAGACTTGGCGTCACTATCTACTTGGTGAGAAATTCACTGTTTTCACTGATCATAAGATCTTGAAACACATTTTCTCATAAAGGGATATGAATCTAAGGAAAAGGAGATGGATGGAGTATCTCCAGATGTTTGAATTCAACTTGATGTATACAACGGGAAAAGGCAATTCAGTGGCTGGTGCATTGAGTAGGAATTCATATGCTCATTTGGTAAAGGAAGCTTTAGAGGAGTGGCATTGGATGTTAGTCTTATCCAATATGCATGTGGAATGAAAAAAGCGAGATGATGTTTTGGTTTTCTTCTCAGTTTTTTTCAAGAACCAACCCGGGTCGACCCTAAACTGATCACCCAAGCCAATCCATGACATGGCCCAAGAGGAGTTCCTAATCCTCTCGGGCTGGCGACAAGCACCAGGGCATCAATAGAGGAAAAATAGAAATTATTTCACCTAGATAAAATAAGTAAAGTAGCGTAAAAAGTAAAATAATGCAAAGTAAATAACATGAAAAGAAAGAATGATCAACAACAACCAACTAACCTGACCACATACAAAACTCATCGTGACTCTGAGAGTCGCTCACCAGTCCACAAACAACTCTCACCCACGGTGAGCATGCTCAAGTCAAACCTGAAACAAAACTAAAAACAGGAAAACACTATAGGTGTGAGTATTAAAACGTAGTAGGCATGCCCAAAAAACTACTCCCAATGCACTAACTTTAAATAAATAATTTAAAAATTTCAAGTTTGAACTCAATTATATAAAATATTGGTTTTCACACACACTTTAATTTCTAAAACAAGTAATAGTCCATTGTCCTTTTTAATTTAAAAACAAGTTTATTGTTTGAAAGAAATAGGTGCATTGCATTTTAAAACATTTTTTGTGAACAATTTAGAAATCCAAATTTTAGTTGTTAGTCAAAAGGAAAACCACACAAAACACACAAAACACACTAAGGGTGACATAAAAAGTGACAACTAGGGTCCAGCAACTAAACTAGACCTCTCAATCATCTGCCTCATAAAAATAAACACTAAAGAAAACATGGGTCAAACCTAGGATCTCATGAACAATCCAGAACATACCATACATGTGACTCATCCTGAAGGCAGGCCTACTCTCGATGACATCATAATACCCAAACGCTCGGTATCACCCTACCTAGCCAAACCGAGGGGCTAATCCCCTAGAAGAGTATAATCCATACTAAGGTTCACTAGCCAGTGCGTAATCTAAACTAGTGCAGTAATCGTTCTCAGAAGATTCATTTACTAGGTCAGGTTCCCATGTCAACACGTGTAATAAAAAGGGGGTGAATCAACAAATTCAATCAAGTAACCAGTCATACTGCACAAACATCACACACAACTCATGCAACCAACATACACAAAAGAATCACCCATGAGTTGCCTCAAAGAATGTTTTCCAAAATAATTTATTTTATCAAAGTGTCAAACTGGCCTTAACCAAATTTAAAGAAAAACCTCATTTCTCAAGAGACCCAAAACACTTGCTTAGGCATCAAAAGAAATAATTTATCATCAAACCAGAAGTACACTTGAAATTTCATGAATTATGTTCAAATCCCAAATGGGAATTCTTTCACTATCATGCGTCAATTCACCAAGAAAATATTTCAAGTGATGTGTATAAAATAAACAGCTCTTTTTACATCAAGTAATTATTCCAAAATTAAATTATCTAATATTATTCCTCTTTCATTAAAATTAATAAAATATCAAGCAATTAATAAATTCTAAATTTAAAGGCAAGTGCAGTGGGGGACTAACCTCGGCTTGCAGTCCAAACACAAAGGTGTGACACGCCTCGCATGGTTGCACAAGCTGATGATCATAGGATCATGGAAAAACCTTGCCAATGCTCTACAACCGCAAAGATAACTAAAATACATAAACACGGGCTTAAAACAATCCAAATGAACAAACAGTGCAAATGAAACACCTCGAACTACTTTCAAAACATAACTCGCATCGTCTGTACTATTTAATAAACCGCTTTAAAATTTATAAAATAATTTTGAAAGAGTAACCCACAGACCACACACCCAAAACTCATCCAAAGAACACATTTTTGATCAAATGCACACCAAAAACATACCAATATAGAAAATTAATGACTTGCATAGTTTAAAAAACTAAATACACAAATTCATGAAAATATATTAAACATCACAAAACTGGTTTTCAACAAAACACACCTTAAATTCACATGAGCATGCTAAAAATATAAAATGCAAACTAAATTCATATAAAAACTAAACTTCTCACCAAACTAATCAATCAAAAAATAGATCAGATCAATTAAGCTGGTAAAAATAATTATCCAAACAATGTTATCCTACTATAATAAAATAATTTCTCCTAGAACAATTATTATTGAAATAAAAAATAATTATTAATACCCATGAAGTTAAAATAGATAATAATTCAAGTAATCAAAAGGATTCCTAAATTTAAGGGTCAATGCAAAGGATCCAACCTCGACTGTAGATGGGCCTACCAAATCTGGTGTGAAACCTCGTTCGCACCGCAACCACACCTGTGGGAAACCAAAATCAACCTAACAAAACAAGATTAAACATGCAGTTTGAGAAAACAACCCAAGAAAATAAATGTAATGACCTGGATCCAAACAGCCACCTGAACAGTGCTAAACAGGTCGGGTGTTACTACCTTAGTTGCACCTCCCCAAACGCCAAAGGCAACCGACTAGCAGCGAGGGTCTTATAGGTATAGTGGGGAGTCTATACCCTCTCAGAGGATAATAATGATACTGGTCTGAGTATAATAATAAAAAAATGTAGCGGAATAAATAGCTCAGCAGACTCGAACCAGACCGGCAGAGCAGAAACACATTCAATATCGATAAACAGTGGAAGCAATAAATATAAACAACAACATCGGAGAGTAAATACAATAGCATGATGATCACTTGGAACTACCACTGAACAACAAACATGCATCCAAAACAGGTCATACATATCTATATATATATAGTGTGCCACTGGATAACCAACTGTAGATACATAACAAGCATGCTGATAGAGAAAAAAACAGAACAAAATAAACTCCATCTAGGAAAGACCTCAAGGTCCATACCATCTCTATGAAAGAGCTAATGCAGCCCAGCTCCTGAAGCTGGCCTCTTTCCTGCACGTAAATCCATAAAGTCTACATGCGTCCCAAAGGGCCCGTGCAGAGTGTGAGGTGAATCTCAGTAGGATACCACCCAATGGTGCGTAACTAATATAATTGTTTAAGTAGACATGAATTTATATGGGAAATAGTAAACAATACAATGCACAAAAGAACACAAACTCCACTGGTGCTCAGCAGCCACCATGGGGTGTCACCTGCTTCGGCCAACGCCAGAATCTCTGTCATGTAACCCGGCACCATGTGCCCCCTAACATCGTGTGTCTTAAGTAACGACATCCCAAAGGCACACCTAATAAATAGTAACCCGAAGGAACAGTGATACCTATCCTCAAATAAGTAACCGGAGGGACAGCGATGTCTGCCCTCAAATAAAGTAACTAGAGGGACAGCGATGTCTGCCCTCAAAATAATGTAACTAAAGGGACAGTGATGTCTTCCCTCAAAATAACGGTGAGTCTCTACCCCCAACCTGGTAGCCTCAACGCTATCCCTTGAAGGCTTCTCACCTCCCACATGGCTTCCTGCGGTAAGCACCCCTAAACCAAAGTACCTAAACCGCAACTAATGGGTACCTCTACCCACACATGTGGTCCAAACCACCTCATCATGGAGTCTCTCTGTGTGAACTCTATTCATAGTTCCGAGTGAGTGTTAATCACTAAAATAGTACCTAATCCACAACACCTCTGACACCTTGTGTCCCTGCGACCATGCCGCTCAAGTATGATGGACATACCATCCCAATAACCCGGGCCATGCCCAACCTGATAGTCATATTACCTCAAACCGACGCCCATAGCGCCCAATATCATGTTCAGAACCACCCAGCATAACCCAGCCAAGCCCAACCTATGATCAGAATCACTCAAGAATATCTGGGTCATTCCCAAGACAACCCAAAGGTTCTAGCACATGCAATTCAGCAATTACATATATACACATTTTAACAGAACACATAAACAGGAAAACCCATCTAAACAGTTTAAAAGCACTAAGAAAGTGTTGTCCCATACTAGCACTGAGGTTTCTAAGGTATCCAATAATTCATATCAGGCTCAATAAACCATACTCAATAGTTTAAACAATACAAAACAATTTTAACCATTTTGGCAGTCCCCGGCCAAAATCCCCCGGTGAGCAACGACCACTCTCCCAGCCCCGCTCAAGTAAAACAGGTAACAGGGCATACCCAAAGGCATCCCATAGGTCAGATAACAATTAAACAAGAAATAACATGTAATACAGGGTCACACTCAAAATACCCAAAAATGTGTCATAGGTCGTGCCACCCAAAAGTCTGTAGAAACACAAAAAAGAGGTATGCACCACCTACCTGAGACTCAGATGATGATACTCCTCTGATAACAGCCTCCATTAGGTCTAAAACTATGTAGATATATAAAAGAATCAAAACCGCTCAAACCCTTAATAACTAGTTCTATAACAGAAAACAAGAGAAATAGCTCAAGAGGAATAAAGGCCTTACCAAGGGGGTTCCAACAGATCAAACGGTGTTGGAATCAGGGTTCATATGAAGAAACGGGATCAATTTGAAGTCTCATCCACCTGTTTCTCAAGGGTTCTGTCCAAAACCTAAGAAACGAGGCTACTTCCCATTTTAAGAGAAAAAAAATAAAATACATGGCATGTAATTTATGACTACACACTATATAGGTTCATTTAATGTTCATATAGTGGCCACTTTTCCACCAACTTACTTTACAGAACCTACCGACATGAGTACAAGGCGTGTACTAGGTAGCACACGGCGTGTACTTAGTTTTTCTTCTCTTCCTTGCTGACTTACCCACACGCCATGTATATCCTTCATACACGGCTAGACTACACGACGTGTACAAGGAGGACACAGCGTGTACTTGGTTAAATGATTCTACTCGGCCAGCATTCCCACACGCCATGTATGACCTCCACATGGTCAAGGGTACACGTCATGTCGAGTAACACTACATGTCGTGTAGTAGGAAATTCATACACAGTCATCACACAGCATGTACTCAGCAGCACATGGTCGGTGTTAGCCCAACCCATACATGGCGTGTACTCTGAGTACATGACGTGTAGTCTGGAAATTTCTAGAATATCCCAAATTTTCCCAGTTTTCTCAGGACCAAGTCAAAAATTCAAACAGGGTCGGGATTTTGACCCGTTCTAAAAACTCGGGTACTTACAATCTCCCCACCTTAATATAGCTCATCCCTGGGCTATCAAACGAAACCCAGAGATGGCACTGAACATACCACCCTGATTAAAATAACTCATACTTCCCTGGTTTCAAAGGTTCTGGATAAAATCCTCAAGGGGGCTCCCCACCTTAGTAGTTTCCTAGCTCGGTCTCAACCCAAAAAAAACTCAAACAAGCAAAGGTTTACTAACCTGTTTCCCGGACACATGGTCCTATCATGACACATCATCACCCCTCCACCTCATTGGTTATCCCATGTCATTTCCAACACCCCAACATATCCCATACCGCATCGATGTCCGCCTCCACAAGGTCCTGTATCCCATGGATGATCAAAATAAAACTTGATGCCATGCACCTCAAGTAACCTACATCCTCGATTCCCCGATTCCCACAGAACTTCAGGTAACCCGCATCCTATATTCCCCTGATGCTACGTATCTCATACATGCATACATATATATATATATATAATAACACCTGATATGGCGCCAATCCCACTGACCCGCATCTAGTTAGTCCACAAGAATCATGTGTACCTCATGCACTCAAAACGGACATGCCTCAGCAGGTCATGCCAAAAGAAAAAGAAAACAAGAAAGTCATGGCCATACTCACGATGTACCTCTAACTGTCATCGGATCACCAGCCTGCTCAGCCTCTAGCAGCTCCACAGTGTGAATCTAGCCTGAAGTATGGATGCCTGATGCCTAACCTTCCTGTAGTGCTTCTCCAATCACCAGCCATTGACCCCTCAGCTGGATCTCGCTGTCTCTGTCACGTCCTCCGCGTTCAGCTGAACCTCAGCTACCATCACCTAGTACCAAACCTGGACCAACTCCATATACCATAGTCTATCCTAGTCCCTGCCTGCCGGCTGTCTCGGAAGGCTTCCTACAGAACCTCTCTAAATGCCCGACCTGTCCACATGTCTGGTACTCTTTTGGAGGCTTATCGCACTGAGTCTAAACATGTACTAGTTGTACACACTGAAATAAAATCACTGAAGAACTTCTAGGATGTGGTCTAGCAGAGTCCTTGGTTTGACTGCCCTACTGGAACTCATCTCGTCCTTACTTCATGTTGTCTGAACCGTCACCTGAAACTGTTCCCCAGCTAACCTGGGGCTTATCCCTCTGGTTGACCTCTGTTATGAGCGCCAGATTCACCGCCTCTGAGAATGAACCCAGCCTGAAGATATTCACCTAGATCCTAATGGCGTGTCGTAATCCATCCTCGAAGCGCCTCACCCTTTTTGTGTCATCGCTTACCATACCAGGTGCAAAGTGAGACAACTCAGTGAAAGTTGTTGCATATTCCATGACGGACATGTCTCCCTGCTGAAGACTCAAGAACTCCTGAGCTCTCTTGGCCCTCAGTGTCTCTAGGTAAAAGTTTTCAAAGAACCTATCCTAGAATTCTTTCCATGTTATTCCCTCATGCCTACGAGCCTAAACCTGTACATCCCACCAACGATTTGATGGTCCTCTCAGTATATACATCACCTGCTTGACCCTCCGCCCTAGAGGCGTCTCAAGCTACTCAAAGATCATCTACATACTCTCTATCTATTTCTCAGCAGCCTATGGACCACCCTCACCCTGAAAAAGTAGCGGGTGCTACGACGGGAAATCCTATGTCATATATTCCATAGATCGCTTTGTACCCTGTGCACCTTTGTCGATCCCCTACAAGACACATACCAGGCTAGCTTGGAGCTGCTCATCGAGCCATGGTCAGAACGCTACCAAACCCGGATTATGTCCTACCTGCACTCGATCCTGAACCTGATCTTGTCCCTAAGCCTACACCTGCGGCTCATGCTTTGCTTATACCGGATGCTAAACCCGATCCTACACCTGTGGCATTGTATCATCACCCGCCTGATGCTCCATTGAGATGTATAAGAGGAACCCACTGAATACCATAAATGGTCAGACAACCCATATATATATATATATATAACAATATATATTCAACGCAGATAAGGAAATCAATAAAAGGCAGTGCATAACTATTACCCTTACTCTCCCCCACCGCAACCCATGCCCATGGAATCCCAGCCTCGTGGCCTCCTTACCCACCCTTAATAGAGCCAAGTATCAAAAGTACCTTGGGCCATGCCCATCCTGACAACTAACATTTCCTCAAACTGATGATCGAGTCGCCCAATCTTAGTGATCAAAATCACCTCAACCATAGTACATGCCTGCTCTCATAAGAGTCAGACCCAAATACCCTGCATTTATACAAATATACGAAGCATGGAAATTGACATTTTTCACATGGAATTATCACATCACAAAGCATGCGTGTAGTTATGAAATTGAAATACCCTAAAATGTTCCTATCAAAAGCCAAGCAACCAAGCCTTGTCATACTGGGCCAAGGTCCAATTCTCCCTTATTGTACTAGGTCAAGGGTTACACATCACAATCAATAACATCACACACCAAGTGAGCCACCGAGGTGGAAATCATATAAAGTGTAATATGAGAAAAAACAAAAATAAATCCCCACCCATGGAAACTTGGTCCATCACTCGTACCTGGGGCTTCAGGCACCCAAGCACAAGCTAGAAACCCCATTCCAGTAACAATCTATCTCCGGTCTACCATAACCCAAATAGTAATCTTGTAGTAAATAAAAAGATAAATCTCAATATAAATAGTATTCAGTAAGACACTGCTACTAAATCCCTATCAAGAACTCCTCTAATATCACTTTGTAATGACCCAGACCCGAACAGCCACCCGAACAGTGCTAAATGGGTCAGGTGTTATTACCTTAGGCGCACCTCCCCGAACACCAAAGGTTTCCGACTAGTAGCGAGGGTGTTATAGGAATATTGGGGAGGTTATACCCTCTCTGAGGATAATAATGGCACTGGTTCGAGTATATTAATAAAAAATGCAGTGGAATAAATGACTCAGCAAACTCGAACCAGACCTGCAGAGAGGAAACACATTCAATATCGATAAACAGTGGAAGCAATAAATATAAACAACAGTAGCAGAAAGTAAACACAACAGCATGCTGGTTACTTGTAACTACCACTGAACAACAAACATGCATCCAAAACAAGTCATACATATCTATATCTATATAGGGCACCATTGGCTAACCAACTATAGCTACATAACAAGAATGCTGATACAGTAAAGAAAACAGAACAAAATAAACTCCAACTAGGAAAGACCTCAAGGTCCATAACATCTCCATGCAATAGCTAATGCATCCCAGCTCCTGAAGCTAGCCTCTTTCCCACATGTAAATCCATAAAGTCTTCATGCATCCCGAAGGGCCCATTTATGGTGTTAAATGAATCTCAGTAGGATACCACCAAACGATGCATACCTAATATAAGTGTTTAAGCAGGCATGGATTTATAAGGGAAACATTAAATAGTATGATGCACAAAGGAACAAAAACTCCACTGATGCTCAGTAACCACCATGGGGTGTCACCTACTTCGGCCAAAGATGGAATCTTTGTCCTGTAACCCGACACCATGTGCCCCCTGACACTGTGTGTCTTAAGTACCGATGTCCCGAAGGCATGCCCAATAAATAGTAACCTAGAGGAATAGTGATATATGTCCTCAAATAAGTAACCAAAGGGATAGCAATGTCTGCCTTCAAATAAAGTAACCAAAGGGACAGCGATGTCGGACCTCAAAATAACAGTGAGCCTCAACACCCAATCGATAGCCTCAATGTTGTCCCCTGAAATCTCCTCACCTCCCACGTGGCTTCCTATAGCAAGCACCCCCAGACCAAAGTACCTAAACCGCAAATAACGGGGGCCTCTACCCACACGAGTGGCCAAAACCATCTCATCATGGAGTCTCTCTGTGTGCATACCACTCATAGTTTCGGGTGAGCGGTAATCACCAAAATAGTACCCAAGGCACAACACCTATGACACCTCGTGTACCTGTGACCATGCCGCTCAAGTCTGATGGATTTTCCATCCCAGTAACCCGGACCATGCCCAACCTAATAGTCATCTTGCCTCAAACCAATTCCCATGACGCCCAATCTCATGGTCAGAACCACCCACCGTAACCCGGCCAAGCCCAACATGTGATCATCATCACTCAAGAATATCTGGTCCATGCCCAACACAACCCAAAGGTTTCAGCACATGCAATTCAGTAATTACATATATACACATTTTAACAGAACACATAAATAGGAAAAACCATCTAAACGGTTGAAAAGCACTAAGAAAGTGTTGTCCCATACCATCACTGAGGTTTCTATGGTCTCCAACAATTCATATCATGTTCAATAAACCATACTCCATAGTTTAAACAATACAGAACAATTTTAACCATTTTGGCAGTCCCCGGCCAAAATGCCCCAGTGAGCAATGGCCACTGGCCCAGCCCCGCTCAAGAAAAATAGGTAACAGGGCATACCTAAAGGCATCCCATAGGTCAGATAACAATTAAACAAGCAATAAAAGGTAATACAGGGTCGCGATCAAAATACCTGAAAACGCTCCATAGGCCATGCCACCCAAAAGACTATAGAAACACAAAAATAGGTATGCACCACCTACCTGAGACTCGTATGATGATACTCCTCTAATAATAGCCTCCAATTAGGTCTAAAACGCGGTAGATCTACAAAATAATCAAAATCGATCAAACCCCAATAACTCATTCTCGAATAAAAAACAAGAAAAAAGGATCAATAAGAATAAAGGCCTTACCTAGGGGGTTCCAATAGATCAAATGGTGTTCGAATTGGGGTTCGGATGAAGAAATGGGATCAATTTGAAGTCTCGGTCACCTGTTTCTCAAGGGTTCTGTTCAGAACCTGAGAAACGAGGCTACTGCCCGTTTTAAGCAAAATAAAATAAAATACACGGTGTGTAATTTATGACTACAGGACATATAGGTTCGTTTACTATTCATATGGTGGCCACTTTTCCACCTACTTACTTTCCAGAACTTGTCGACATGAGTACACGGCGTGTACTAGGTAGCACATGGCATGTACTCAGTTTTTCTTCTCTTCCTCACCGACTTACCCACACGCCAATTATATCTCTCATACCCATCTAGACTACACGACGTTTCCAATGAGGACATGATGTGTACTTGTTTAAATGATTCTATCCCTCCAACATGCCCACACGCCATGTATAGCCTCCACATGGTCAAGGGTACCTGGCGTGTCGAGTAAAACTACACTCCATGTTGTAGGAAATTTCTACATGGTCATCACATGGCATGTACTCGGCGGCACACGACTGGTGGTCTCCCAACCCATACATGGTATGTACACTGAGTACACGGCATGTAGTCTATAAATTTCCAAAACATCCCAGATTTTCCTAGTTTTCTCAGGAAAAATTCAAAATTTCAAACAGGTTTGGGATTTTTACCCATTCTAAAAACCCAGGTTCTTACAATAAACCCTAAGGTTTAGAGTTTATCTAAAATAGAAAACCACCAAAGGAGAACCATAGAATGGGGAACTCTCACCAGAAGGTGTTGTCGGTGTGACATGTAGCTTGAGGAGGATAGGTTGTGGTTTTCTAGTGATTGTGGACCGGCTGAAAAGGTGGTGGTCGACTGTGGGTTTGGGAATCGCGTCGGACAGAGGGAACATGGGGGTCAGCAGGTCGGGTGGCCACAAGCTGGCCGAAGGCGTGTTGAGCAGGGGCGAGAGAGAAGGCTGGGAGTAGGAGGCTTCAAGGGTGAAGTTGGTGTGGGGCATGGCTAGTAGGCTGGAGGGGAGCTCTCCGAATGGTAAGTGCGGAGTAGAGGTCGGCTGGAAGAAATGGCCGGTCTGGGTGGGCTTACGACGGTTGGACGGGGATGGCGAGGGGGGCCACTGAGTAGGGTGGGTGCACGACCTTCAGATGGGGACGGTGAGGGGTGCCACTGAGCAGGGTGGGAGCACGTCCTTTGGATGGGGATGGAGAGGGGCGCCACTGAGCACAGTGGGCACGCGGTGGAAGGAGGATCGGGAGGGGAGAGTCGTGCATCGAACACCAAGGGGGAGAGGGTCGGTGCAGGAAAAGGGGAGATCAGTAGAAGGTGTGGTGCTGGCGTAGGGAGAACCTATGGAAGGTTGGTGCACCAAGAGGGGAGAGGCGGCATGTAGGGCTAAGGGGAATAAAGAAAAAAATAAGGGGAGTTAGGGTTATGGGAGAAAGAAATAAAAATAAAGAAAATAAATTAAATTAAAAAAATGAAAGAAATAAATAAATGAAAACAAAAATAGTGGTAATAAGAAAAGGATGATAATAATAAAAATAATAATAACATTAATCTCTAATAACAATATTAATATTAACATCAATAACAATAAGAATCATAATATACATAATAATAAATAAAACCACTTTAACAGTAATATAGAAATAATAAAAATAATAATTTTCATAATAACAATACTTTAATAATAATATAATATCGTTATTCATGAAAAATTAACACTAACATCCCTACGGTATATTATTTATTCTAAATTTTAATATATTTTCAATTCATTCAATTTTCTTTTTATTTGGACAATTTAGACACCGTAACTGTACGGTACTCGAGCTAGCCACGTGGCTTCCGCTAGCCGTGTGGTGCCCGCACACTGGTCTAAAATAATAATAAAAATAATAATAATTAAATTATTATTAACCATTAAATGTTTAAATCACACAATAAATTAAAAAATTTACCCATTTTAAATTTCCGAAGGCAGGCGGACTATGTCGTTGCCTGGGCGAAGTCGCACGGTGTTTCCAAGACGCACTCTGCCCATGCGCCTAATGACGTCAGCTGAAAAATGCACACTTTTTTAACATAAATCAAATGATTTTCATCTGATACTCAACCCGAAACCCAACAAAAAAATTAAAAGGAAAAGAAAATAACAAAATAAAATAATAGATAGGTCGGGGTGTGACAATTCTCCCCACCATAATGATTTTTGCCCTCGAAAATCCACAACACGATTTAGACCCAAAGATAAAACTTATCAAGTGTCACCCACCCACAAAAGTTTAAGTGCCTCCAGTTGATCGATCCAAACAAACACCGAAAACCCCTGACACACAACTCATCATTAAAACATGATCACCTTAACCATCACCAAACAGAACCCAAACCATCCATTTCAACCAAGGTAAGAATAAACTTAAACCACCTCTGAAACTTATTCTTATAATCTTATTCCAACGAAACCATTGGATGTAATCCAATTCCAATATTTACTCGAGAGGACGAACTCAGGATTAGGTGGTTCCACACGAGACCACCTACCACAAAACGATACATGAAAAGAAACTCTGATATTGACATGAGGAGGCCCGAATGGTCTCCCCACCATAAGGATTGAGCTAACTCTAAATTACTTCAGGTGTAACTTTGTGATACCCACTGTGGGTCTCCCCACCATAAGAATTGACGATATTTAACAAACTTAAAAAACTTTCCGCATGGACCAAAAACCCCCACCACAAGGGGGGATAATGGAAGGGCCCAACTGATAGAGAATCAAAACTATCGTCGTCACCCCATCAACAATGTATCACCCTAGAAAGAACACAAACCATGCCACATTAAGGAAAAAGGTTAAACCAAGGCCCTTTTTCATTATTGGGGTTCTCCTGACTATGTGAAAACTTCACTCTGGGACCTATGGCTGGAGCACCGATGATTGAAGCATCTCCTTCCATGCAATCAGGCTTCATAAATTTCAAAACATAACACACGAACCAGAATTTTACCAAACACACTTCCATTAAAACAACGGTTTCAAGAGGTTCAACAAAAACCATTCTTATAACTGAAGGAAAAGAAACGCATCAAAACGCTACAAGATACGATTACTACATCCAAGAAACTCTACAAAGAGAAAACCTCAAACTAATCCCCAAAAATCACCCTAATCTTGATGACGTGCTGAGGTGACTTTCAACGATCTAGGTCTAGCTTCAGCATGCTTCTTGGAAACACCATGGAATAATTGTTGCAATTGACCCCAACGTCCAGAGGTGTGGCAGGGTCTCGATGCTCTTGGACACATCGGCCTCTTGTGACCCAGCCTACCACACTGGTGACAGATCACAACATTGTGATGTGAAGAAGAAGATTGAAGGTCTGAAGGCCTCTTGATTCCTCTATTAGAGCCACTCACATCAGGTTGCTTCCCATTCTGTCTATCGCCATCCTTTGTACTACTTCCCAAGGCTAGGGGAGGATTCCCCACCACAAGTCCTCCTGGTATCTTAGCTTCAGCGAGAAAGGTTTTCCCCACAACATCTGAGAAGGTGGTTAGACTGAGCTCTTCCACGTTCGATCACAACTCAGGTCAGAGTCCAGACTCAAATTGCCGAGCCTTCCTGGGATTGTTTGTTAGAAACCATTGGTGGCACAGAACTGGGTCTATGAAATGTCAACATAATTCTAATACTGATTCAACTCCCTACTGAGGATGGCACAACTTCATCCTCTTCCTCAACTTAATCAACTCAGAGAAATATTGTTGGATAAACAAAGACTTGAAGAACTCCCAAGTGAGATCTTCTCAAGGCTTGCTTCGAGAAACGGACTTCCACTATTTCCAGGTTAGACCTTCAAGCATAAAGGTATCCAACTTCACCTTCAATGACTCAGGAAACCCAATGAAACTGATGTTCCTCTCAATCTTCCGCAACCACTACTCTGCCTCAAGAGGCTCTTCTTTTCCATAAAATAGAGGAGGGTTCAATTTCCAAAACTCGAGGACGTAATCTATGGGCTGATCAACTGGAGAATTTGCTAAGGATGCACCACATGAAGTTGCACCTTGGGCATCCATCAAACCTTCATGGGGCCAAGCACTAAGGAACAAGAAAACAAGGAGCAGGATCAAAACATAGTCATTACCATTTCAAATTTAACTTTTCACAATTTTCAAAATAAAACTTTGTAAAACAATTATTAGAAGTAAAGAAGACATAGACAAACCACCAGGAGAAACTAGTGTTGATGGGTGACTCGGACATATGGTTGGCGTCCATACGCCAGTCACACCACCATTACAAAGAGCACTCTAGGGTAATGTCCCCGGTTCCATATGGATTTCCAGACCATGCGATCTCACGGAGGTCACTTGCCTGGCTTCCATTTCATTTCCCAACATAAAATAATTCAAAAGAACCAAAAGACACCAACAACCCAAACATCTCATAGTAACTCAAGATTCAGAACGAGCAAGGGTTCATGACGTCCTTCCCATTCCTACACCTCAAGTCCCAAAAATTCCACTC
This sequence comes from Viscum album, assembly GCA_963277665.1. Classification (NCBI taxonomy): domain Eukaryota; kingdom Viridiplantae; phylum Streptophyta; class Magnoliopsida; order Santalales; family Viscaceae; genus Viscum; species Viscum album. The sequence goes on along the minus strand of OY728152.1, from coordinate 1,531,351,935 downwards.
ATTCTACCATGAAAACCCCAAATAACGATGGGCCCTCTAATACCATTTTTTCATGAACCAACTCGGGTCGACCTTGAACTGATCACCCGATCCGGTCCACGACATGGCCCGAGAGGCATTCCCGATCCTCCCGGGCTGGCGACAAGCACCAGATCAACAATAGAGGACAAATGGGAATGATTTCTCCCATAGAAAATAAGTAAAGAAGCGGAAAAAGTAGAATAATGCAAAGTAAACAATGTGAAAAGAAAGAACGATCAACAACAACCAACTAACCTGACCATGACCAAAACTCCTCGCGACTCCGAGAGTCGCTCACCATTCCACAACCAACTCTCACCCATGGCAAGCATGCTCAAGTCAAACCTACGTCAAAACTAAAAATAGGAAGACACTATAGGAATGAGTATTAAAACTCAATAGGCATTCCCAACAAACTATTCCCAATGCACTACCTTTAAATAAATAATTTACCGATTTCAGGTTTGAACTAAATTATATAAAATATTGGTTTTCATAAAAACTTTCATTTCTGAAACAAGTAACAGTTCATTTCCCTTTTTAATTTAAAAACAAGTTTAATGTTTGAAAGAAACAGATGCATTGCATTTTAAAACATTTTTTTGCAAACAATTTAGAAATCCAAATTTTAGTAGTTAGTAAAAAGGAAAACCACACAAAACACACAACACACACTAAGGGCAACGAAAAAAGTGGCACACAGGGGCCAGCAAATGAGCTAGACCTCCCAATCATCCACCGCATAAAAATAAACACTAAAGAAAACATGGGTCGAACCTAAGAGCTCATGAACAATCTAGAACGTACCATACATGTGACTCATCCTAAAGGCTTGCCTACTCTCGATGACTTCATAACGCCCAAAACCTCAGTATCACCCTACCTAGCCTAACCGAGGGGCTTAATCCCTTAGCAGAGTATAATCCGTACTAAGGGGCACTAGCCAGTGCGTAATCTAAACTAGTGCAGCAATCATTCTCAGAAGATTCACTTACTATGCTAGGTTCCCATGTCAACACGTGTAATAAAATGGGGGTCAATCAACCAAGTCAATCAAGTAACCAATCACGCTGCACAAACATCACACACACCTTACGAAACCAATTTACACAAAAGAATCACCTCTGATTCACCTCAAAGAATGTTTTCCAAAATAATTTATTTTATTAAAGTGACAAACGGGCCTTAACCAGCTTTAAAGAAAACCCTAATTTCTCAAGAGACCCAAAACACTTGCTCACACATCAAAAGAAATAATTTATCATCAAACCAGAAGTACACTTGAAATTCCATGAATTGTATTCCAAGGAAAAATGGGCATTCTTTCACTATCGTGCGTCAATTCCCCAAGAAAATATTTCAAGTGATGTGTATAAAATAAACAGCTCTTTTTGAATAAAGTAATAATTCAAAAATTAAATTATATAATACTATTACTCTTTCATTAAAATTAATAAAATATAAAGTAATTGATAAATTCTAAATTTAAAGGCAAGTACAGTGGGTGACCTACCTCGGGTCGCAGTCCAAACACAAAGGCGCAACATGCCTCGCACGGGTGCGCAAGCTAACGATCGCAAGATCATGGAAAAACCTTGACAACGCACTACAACTATAAAGATAACTAAAATACATAAACACGGGCTTAAAACAATCCAAACGAACAAACAGTGCAAAAGGAACACCTCGACCTACTTTCAAAACATAACTCGCATCGTCTGTACTATTTAATAAACCACTTTAAAATTTATAAAACAATTTACAAAGAGTAACCCACAAACCACACACCCAAAACTCATCCAAAGAACACTTTTTTTATCAAATTCACACCAACAACATACCAAGATAGAAAACGAACAACTTGCATAGTTGGAAAAACTAAATACACAAATTTGTGAAAATATATTAAACATCACAAAACTGGTTTTCAACAAAACACACCTTAAATTTACATGACCATTCTAAAAATATAAAACACAAACTAAGTTCATTTAAAAACTAAACTTTTCACCAAACTTATCAATCGCAAAACAGATCAGATCAATTAAGCTCGTAAAAATAATTATCCAACAATGTTATCCTACTATAACAAAATAATTTCACCCAGAACAATTATTCTAGAAATAAAAAATTATTATTAATACCCCTGAATTTAAAACAGATAATAATTCAGGTAATCAAAAGGATTCCTAAATTTAAGGGTCAATGCAAAGGATCAAACCTCGATGGTGGATGGGCCTCTCGAAGCCGGTGCGAAACCTCATTCACACCGCAACTGTACCTGTAAGAAGCCAAAATTAACCTAAAAAAACAAGATTAAATGTGAAATTTGAGAAAACAACCCAAGAAAATAAACCCTAAGGTTTATAGTTTAACTAAAATAGAAAACCACCAAAGTAGAACCCTAGAATGGGGAACTCTCACTAGAAGGAGCTTCCGGTGAGATGTACGGCTTGAGGAGAGGTTGAGGTTTTCCAGCGATTGTGGACTGGCTAAAAAGTTGGTGGTCAACCATGGGTTTGGGTGTTGCATCGGAAAGCGGGAACATGGGGGTGTCATAGATTGGGCAGCCACAAGATGGCTGGAGGTGTGTTGAGAAGGGGAGAGCGAGAAGGCCCGGAGTAGGAGGCTTCAAGTCTGAAGGCAGAACGGGGCTTGGCTAGCAGGCTGGAGGGGATCTCTCTGGCTGGTAAGCGTGGAGCGGAGGTCGGATGGAGGAAATGGCCGGTCTGGGTGGGCTTGTGAAATTTGGATGGGGACAACGAGGGGGGCCACTGAGCAGGGTGGGCGTGCAACCTTCGGACGGGGATGGTGAGGGGCACCACTGAACAGGGTGGGCATGCATCCTTCAGACGTGGATGGCAAGGAGCGCCACTAATCATGGTGGGCACACAGGGGAAGGAGGATCAGGAGGGGAGAGTCATGCGCCAAATACCAAGGGGAAGAGGGTCGGTGCAGGAAGAGGGGAGACCAGAAGAAGGTGTGGTGTCAGCACAGGGGGAACCTACGAAAGGCTGGTGCACCAAGAGGGGAGAGGCGGTGCGTAGGGCTATGGGGAAGAAAGAAAAAAAAGAAGGGGAGTTAGGGTTTTGGGAGAAAGAAATAAAAATAAAGAAAAGAAAAGAAATTAAAAAAATGAAAGAAATAAATGAAAGCAAAAATAGTGATAATAAGAAAATAATGATAATTATAAAAATAATAATAACTTTAATCTCTAATAACAATATTAATATTAACATCAATAACAATAAGAATCATAAACACATAATAATAAATAAAACCACTTTAGCAATAATATAGAAATAATAAAAATAATAATTTTAATATTAACTATACTTTAATAATAATATAATATCGTTATTCATGAAAAATTAATACTAACATCACTACGGTATGTTATTTATTCTAAATTTTAATTTATTTTCAATTCATTCAATTTTATTTTTATTTGGCCAATTCAAACACCATAACTGCGTGGTACTCGAGCTGGCCGCACGGCTTCCGCTTATCGTGCGGTGCTCATGCACTGGTCAAATAATAATAACAATAATAATAATAAAATTATTATTAACCATTAAATGTTCAAATTACACAATACATTACAAAATTTACCCATTTTAAATTTCTGAAGGCAGGAAAACTGTGTCATTGCATGGGCGAAGCCGCGCGGCGTTTCCAAGATGCACTCCACCCGTGCGCCCAATGATGTTAGCTGAAAAATGCGCACTTTTTTAACATAAATCAAAATATTTTCTTCCAAGACTCAACCCGAACCCCAAAAAAAATTTAAAAGGCAAAGAAAATAACAAAATAAAATAATAGATAGATCGGGGTGTGACAGTTTCAATAGTTCCTAATTTGGTAAAAATGTTTAAAGAGGAACTAACATACGATGCAGAATGCTTGCTTATGAGTTCAAAACTCAATGGTGGGGAGACCATTGAGGGATAAAAACTTGATGGGACTTCAGTTTCATGGTTCAGAGATCGGATGGTTGTACCTATCACTTGTCCAAAAAAACTTCTTCATGCCTGCCACTATTCGAGATGGTTTGTACATCCGAGGATACAGAAGATGTATAAGGAATTGAAGGTACAATTTTGGTGTAATGGTATGAAGCGAAAAGTGGCTGAGTTTTTTTCAAAGTGCTTAACTTGTCAGCAAGTTAAGGAAGAACATCAATGGACAGTGGGTATGTTACTGTCTTTACCTATTCTAGTGTGTAAATGGGAGAATATATCTATGGATTTTGTTACATGTCTCCTAATAATGGTCCAAAAACATGATGCCATATGGGTAATAGTGGATCGGCTCATTAAGTCGGCTCATTTCACTCCAATTCATGAAACTCATACAGTGGATGATCTGTCCAAAGTCTATATCCAAGAAGTGGAAAAGAGACATGGTATATCAGTTTTGATAGTATCTGACATAGATCTGAGGTTAACATATTATTTCTAGAAATCCTTACAGAAATACCTAGGAACTCAGTTGACTATGAGTACGACATATCATCCTCAAATAGATGGGCAATCTAAAAGGATGATATGGGCATTGGAAGACATGTTGCAGGCTTATGTAATGCATTTTTGTGGCTCATGGGAAGATCACTTCCCATTGGTGGAGTTCTGATACAAAACATTTATCATACTTTAATACATATGGACCCCTTTGAAGTGTTTTATGGGTGTCCTTATCATTCTCCATTGTGTTGGATGAAAACAAGTGAGACCTCATTAGTTGGGTCGAGCCTTATCCAAGAAATGACGAAGAAGATCCAGTTGATTAGAAAGATAATGGAGATAGATCAGAGTCATCAAAAATCATATAAAGATCATTGCCGAAGACCGTTGGAATTTTTTGTGAGTGATCATATGTTCTTGAGGATCTCTACAAGGCTTGGACATCATAATTTTGGGAAGCAGGGAAAATTGTCTCCCTGGTACATTGGCCATTTTGAGATATTGGAACGAGTTTGAGAGGTGGAATATCGATTGGAATTTCCACCATGGTTTAGTTTAGTGCACAATGTGTTCCATGTATCTCAGTAGAAAAAGTATCATCCTGATCCTAACCATTTGATCATATGGGATCATGTTGACCTAGAGTTGGATGCTTCATTAGCACATACCCCAATGCAAATTTTGGATAGGAAAGAGAAACTCTTACATGGAAAAAGAATCGATCTAGTGTGGGTTTTATAGAAACATTTTCAGATTCAAGAAGAGACTTGGGAACATGAGAAGGAAATGAAAGAGCAATGTCCAGAACTCTTTCAGTGTAGCGATCTCTTTTAACTTCCTGGGGATGGAAAGACCAATTATGGGGAGAATGTAGCACCCCCAGTTTCTGGTATGTAACCCTTACCTAATTATTTTAATATGTTTAAAGGTTGCACGGGAAGTTGGGGAATACTTTTTAGTACTTTTGGGGGGTTTTGGGTAAAGAAAAAAGGGGTTCACAGCCAGCACACGGTTTGGTCAAACTGTGTGGCCAAACCGTGCAAGGTCAAAACCAATTCCCTATTTTTGTGGATATAATTCAGTTTGGCCATATGTTTGATCTATTTCGACCCAAATCAGACCTAACAAAAAAATTTGACCCCCCAAAGGCCAAACGAGGTTCTCCCATCGATTTGGAATCAATCTGAACATGTTCTTTGGTGAATCGAAGGAAGATTCTTGCAGTAAGTGCCCATTCTTCATCGTTTTATTCACGGTTTCTTAGATCTACTCCTACTTTAATCTATGTTTCCTATAACTATGCTACCTGTGGGTATATTTAAGAGTTTTTAGGCCAAATAGGGTTATATATGGTGATTTTCATGATAGGGGGGGATATCTTTGGCGGTTTCTTGGAATCTTGACCCGGATTCTTGAGTGTTCTTCATCCGTTGTCTGTTTTTGTCGAAATGAGTGAAGTTGGTGGCTTCACCTTCATACCCCATTACTATAATTGGTTGTAATGAGTTAAAATTTAGTTTTTGATGAAAATTAAATTGTTTTTTTCTTCTATACAATTTTTAAATTCTCTTTAGTGATGGGTGGTGGAAAACATGGAAAATTGGGGGTTTTGTGAAAAACCCTATTTTTTATTTTAAATAGGGATTTTTTAATTATGGATCTTTTGGAATTTTGTAAAATTTATTTATTTAGAATTTTTCCATTAGATATATTGGTTTTTTAAATGCTTTAATTTTTTAAATTGGATGGTTGGAAAGTTTTCAATAAATGGGTATTTTTATTGGAATAAGTGAAATTGTTTGAAATTGGTTTTGGTTTTTGGAAAAATTGGTATGCGTATCATATTGCATTACTGGGAATGGTTGAAATATGATAATTTTATTCGTGAAAAAGTTTAAATGGAATATGGGGAATAATTACCTTGTGAAGACTTGGTAGATCTATGAGAAACCTCTCATGAGTATGGAACTGTCATAACGATGCATGAATTTTTGGTAGTTTTTGTTGTGTGGAGTTTATTGGTTTTTCAAAGTAGTTTTCAGAAAGTTTTTTAAAGTTTTATTTAAATTTTTACCTAGATTATAGCTTTCTGTAAAATTATTTCACATGGTTTTAGTTTATATTTAGTTATAAACTATTTTGAGAAGTGTTTATATTTAGTTGTAAACTGTTTTCAGAAATTGTTTTATATAAAATATTTTATATAAATGTGGATAACTCTTATATAATAGTGGAGTGAGTAGGGAATTAATTAGGGAAATACTAATAAGTTTTATACTCACCCATTATTTGGTACTTTTGTTCTTTTGCAGATGTCATCTTCCTGGACGTGGGCAACAGTAGGGTGCAGCAGGTTTTTAGCACTACTTATTAAGTTTTTGAGCTATATGGTAATGGTGGAACATGGAGATGGTGGATTCTAGAGTATTTTGGTTATTTTGGTTTCTTTTTGGGTTATCTTATGTTATTATGTTTATGTCTAGTTGTCTTATGTTGTATCACTTTTTTTTGGGATCACTTTGGTATAAAATATTTTCTGAATTGTTATTATTTTTTTCATGCATCATATAGCTACTATGGATTTTGGTTGGTTGGTTTATAGTTTATCTTTAAAATGGTAAATAATCCCCCATTGGTCTACCCTTTAGCATTTATTTTCAGCCTTTGGCATATTGGGGATGTCGCTTAAGGCCCATTAATGACTCATTGTGTTCTTAAGACAATGAGAATGATTGGGTCATTACATGTGACATGTACTATCAGATCCCATGAAGGGGTGAGTATAAAAATACCAAATAGGTACCCAAAAACCCAAAATAAAAGGGAGAAACTAAAAGGAAACATTCCACTCAACCCAAGCCAAAGGGAACCCAAGTGAGAGAGAACAAGTAACTCAATCTCAACAAATCCTCAGCTATACAGGACTAGTCAACTCAATACACATGGTATTTCAAATAAGATTTATGAAATCAACTTAAGGACTCTCATAATAACCCATATGTACTCATCTCAGACTCCATGTCTCATGAGGTCCCAACCTCATAGCTAGTCATAGGATTATACTCAAGGCTTAAAGGAAATGTTGGTATAGGAGAAATCACTCCATGAGCCCTGACATCCCAGATGGTACTCATCCAAGAGATATCACTCATCAGGAATAGCTCCTCCATCCCTAATAGTACTCATATAAGAGATCACACTCCATTGGGTATTTCTAAATTGATGGAACATCCCTTCCATCCCATCTAGCATACACCTAAGAGAACATTCTCATCGGGTCTTTCTATGAAGAAATTCATGGAGTCACTCAATGAATCTCAATACTTAGATAGAGGATATCACCCATAACTAATAGGGTACTCCTTAAACCCTAATAGAGACACTAATGATCTCATCTCATAGATAGGGTATCACACCTAGGACCGCTAGGGGAAACCACAAACCCAATATGTGAATCCATAATATCTCATTACAAAGATAGGGGATCACACCTAGGACCAGTGGTGGACACCAAAAACCTAATATAGAACTCCATAGAACATAATGTTTGGATAGGGGATCACAACCAGGACCACTGGGGGACACTGCAAACCCTAACAAGTCTCAAATCTATGATACATAGATAGAGGATCATGCCTAGGACTGATGGGAGATACCAAAAACCCAAATCTAGATCCAACCACCAAGAAGGGGATCATACTCATGATGATACCATGAACTCCATTGGAACCAACCACTGAGTAGGGTATCATACTCATTATGATACTGAAAATCCTACTAAAACTACCCACTAAGTAGGGGATCGTATATCTGATATTACTACAAACTCTACTAGGCTATCCTGCTAGAGAGAGGATTGTCTCCCTATGTATGAAGGTCATGAAAATACCATGAACTATATCTAGGTAAGTAAATATGAATGAGGATCCCACCCCAGCCTCCTAGAGGGATACACCAGCTCTATCTGAGCTCATCCAATATAGGGAATCATAATACTATGTTGAGGACTTAATTCCACATTGTACCCTCATATGGATAAATCAAGGTAATCCACTCAACTGATATTAATCTATGCATCGCTATCAGGTGACATGTAACCTCATCTTTCTTCTACACCTATAAATATGGTGGGAATGTAAATGGGGTGAATGTATATTGAATAATGGGACATGGAGCCTCCTATAGAAATTATGTTATCAACTCCACATAAGTGAATAGATTATGGTAGAATCAAAGGAGGTCCTTAAATCTAATCATGATCTCCCACACACTCAAGATCCCCTACTGAAGGGAGAGAAATTCCTACCAAATTAAGGCCATGATCATTGAATACAAGAACTCCCTCAAATTTATAGCTAAAAACTATCCTAATAAACATATTCCTCCTACCGCTCCCTGAGATACAATATCCACCACCACTTTTCTCCCCTCATCTGGATAACACAATAGAATCAGATATTCCACCCTAACATGAATCTTGTTGAATAAAATATCAAGCTCCTATAACCAATTATCTATATCCAAATCAGATGTTATACCCTTTTAATTTTCCATTACTTAACACTGTAACTCACATAGATACTTTTTCTAAATCTCATCCTCATTATCCAAGTTGACCATACTATAATTAACTAGGTTTTTTTATTAAACCTCAGCAACCTGAACAACATGAAGATGATAACCAATTGGCATCACTATAAACAAGGAAACAAATTCCTAATCCTAGTATAATGTAATTATTTTGAAAATACACTTAATTATATTCATTCTTAATTTTCCCAAAAAATTACCCCAAATTCAATCACACACACAAACAATGATGATGCATGTACCTCACCTAGTTCTCTACCCTAAAAATATCATCACTTTGCTTAAAAATTTATACACACTTAAGGACCTTGAATCAGATTACAATGGACCATAAAATTATGTATCCTATCCATACTCCTTGGATTACATCATGAACTAAGTTTAACTAATTTTGTTACCCAACCAAACCATGAAATCCTCACCAATTCTAATTCTAAAACTCTTTCCTAACTCTTTCCCAAAGATCCAATACCAATTTTTGATGACCCTCCCCCACTGATAAATCCTTTTATACCTATATAGATAATGATAGTGGCCACCTAGGCTCATCTCCAATAAGCCTTGGATTAGAAACTATCATTAAGGGTAAAAAACATTAAAATGAGAGATATTTCCCTCATATATCTTAGGAACATAATAAGAAACCCACTAAAAAATATAAAATATAAAATAAACCAAATACCACCATAATCCAAAATGTATGATATGTTATAAAAATACAAGTCTCTAAATAAAAATACTAAATCAAAGGTCATAGGTAGAAACTCCACATCCAATCCCAAGCTCTGAGCTAGTACTTTCTAGATCAGTCGCCAAAATCATCCTAAAAACCTAAAAACTATTATATATATAGGGGTGAGAATAATATGTATAATCAATGGTATTATACTCAATACCTCTCATAAAAATGTAGAGGAATCATACTAATTCTTCAATGAACAAATCATAGAACCGAAAATCACCTATCAGGTCATCTATTACCCAACCTTGCCAAACATCAATCACCAAGTAACACATCCAAGTATGATAATGTAATATCAATAATATAATAAAAATGGTACCCCAAAACAACTTCACCCCATTATTTTTTCAATCTCATTACCCAACATCAAATTTCATGTGCACCCAATCCCTTCCACAACCATGCTGCAATAGACCATACCAATCTCATCACATCTGATGTGGGTCAAACCACAACCTACCAATCTCAACCTCCCATAGGGTCCAAAATCACATGTTGGAATTAGTCCATATATATCATAACCACAACTATAAAATATTTCATATATATATCATTAACATCACCTAATATACTATAAAGTGGGGTATCATAAACATGAATCACATCAACCTCTTTCCCTTCTCCCGCTAAGCACAACCTCCACCATATCTTATCACACCAATACCTCGTAGGGTCTTATAATAAACCACATGATACATCATATGATCATGTATAACTTGATTCATTATAATATACACTACACATGGAAGGGGGAGGGGAAGTGGGATTAGTTAACCATTCATTCCCTGACCAACCTGAATGTTTATAAAAACACCTAGAACCCAAAACATTTGATAATAATTAAGAATATATGACTCGGGTGGGATGTGTCTAAAATCACAAAAAAATACATCATATAATACAAGAACATTAAATCCCAACCTAGTAGGTTTAATTACAACTATACTATCACAACCCATGAACATCATTTCATTTCCAAAACCACCCACTATCAACCATTTCCACTTCTACTTTATTAACCAACCCACTTTCCCACACAAAATTTTCATGACAAGAATTCACATTTTCTTATTCAATTAAAGTAACCAACCAATTATATATTTACTATTATCAACCATATTATATTCCATATTTAATGAAAAACCATTCCATATATTTCCTATATTTTTTTCCACCATTACCCATTCATTCATGCATCATTATTTTATTTAAAACCATATTTTTATTCAGTTATAACCATAAATATTCCCAAGTTTATCATTATCAGTTGCATTCCACTACTACCAAGTAGATACAAAAAATGACAAAACATTTATTCATTACATTATCCTATAATAATCTCTAAATTACATATTTCTAGTTTTGGAAAGGTAGTCACATCCCTACTACAGAATCCATACCAATATCCCAACCAAAACACATCAATAATCATCACCACTAAATCTAACCAATAAAAACCTCACTACCCAACACATACCAACAACCCATCCACATCACATAAATAACCATAAATACCCTTGATAACCAATCATGGTACCACTTATTAACACTTCCTAAAAAAACCAATCATATAAATGCTCAACCAAGGCCATACAATCACAACAACCAATTCTCGTAAAAACCACTACCCCAACCCCCCTTTCATTTTCAAGAAACATTAGTCCATTATCAAATTTCATGAAACTTATTAAATTACCATATTTAAGTGTTTATAATTTTATAAAATGTTGTTATAATATATAAATCACAACATCATCACACAATACTCAGCAACAATAATGATTTTCAGCAATAGTAGTAAACAAGCATCAAACATATGATCAATATCATGGAAATAAGTAAAGACATGTGAAACACTACTTTACCATAAATTTATATAAGTATGATTCAATATATTCATTATTAAAATCTATATCATCTACCTAAAGAAAGTATAATCATAATAATTCTACATTATACACAAGATAGAAGAGAGTTCCTGAATCCCCTACCTCAACCGGCGCTTTACAAGCTGTTTTAAAAGAATTAAGAAAGGGAAATATGACCAATGATCTAGAATCATGCATTGTAATCCTCAATAATCTAGGAAATAATAATCTAAATCAATATCACAACCCAAAACCATAAAAATCAACCTTTAAACCTACTTCCATATCCTTCCATATGAAGAACAAGAAGAAAACTCAAGAGGAAGAGGATAAAACTCCCCTTGGATCGATGTTGATCGATCTATAAGATCTAAGGGATAAAGAAAACCAACAGGGGCTCAAATAATTCCAAGTATGCACCTATAGTTTCCCAAGTTATAAGGTAAATTGATGAAAATAAAGGTAAAATAAAGGGACTAACAATTTACATCTAGCTGGAAAAACAAGGCGTCATGGTACAACAAACCCTTATTACACCACAACGGGTCGAGTCTACTGACCCTACAAAAACTAAACCATGAATACCCCTCATATAACCTTTATTTAAGAATCTATGAACTTTCAAAATTTTTAGGGATAAATAAGGGTCATGATGTGACCATTATCACCATGTTTCATAAGATATAGCTTTACCATGAAGCCTCTCCATATAAAATTTCACAAACTCCCCCCAAAACACCTCGAGCCACAAAAAAAACCGTCACGCTGCTATTAAACTCCCAGTATCGACTCAAACTGGGTCATATCATGCATCAATGTTACAAAATATCCCTTGTGTCATGAAACTCCAAAAAATGTCTCGGAACTCCACTGTAACCAACCCTCTAACATTATGACCTGAACAGTTACACCCCGACCACCTTCTATCAGCTTAAATTTTAATTCCAATGGAAATATTTTTTCTTTAAACTCTTCCCAATGCCTATAACACCAAAATATCACAAAGAAATGGTCTTGAAAGGTCTAGGTTCTTATGAACCAAAAGTGAAAATGCCTCAAGAATTTTGATGTACCACCTCTATAGACATAATTGGAGGGAAATATTTGTATATTATATCACATATAACATCATAACTTACACTAGATATTACTTCAAAAACCTATTAACAATATAATATCATCTCACATTATGGATGATAAACTAAGAAAACTCATTAATTAATCCTAGATCTATAGTTAGTGGACACATAATAGGAATCAATAACAAAGTAATATGAGATAAAATCACTCAAAGAAACATGTTTACCACATAAAAATAATATAAAAACAACTCACATACAAAAATAATCACATAAACATATAATAAAAATAAATTCAAAACTCATGGAATGACATAGTTATTCAATAACTAACTCAATAATTCTTATAATTAGTTCATCTCAATCACCATAAAGTTCACTCCTTTAATTTGTTCCAAAGTCTATTGGATCATGTTTTGATAATTATACCTATTTTATTGTAAGTTATTACATAATTGGGAAATCAAAATATCACTTTACCTCAAGTAAAGTATCTCTCTTGATCATTTTATTTTATATGAATTTATCCATTTGGTTTTTTAATTTCCAAACTACCAATATGAGTATCATTTCTAAACAACTCTCCTTATGGTCATAATGAGATACTACTCCCATAAACAAAATAAAAATCATTATATCTTATGTAAAATATACATCTAAATCATATTAGTCTATAAAATTTTATTCATAATTTTATAAGCATCTAAACCATCCATTCAAACATAATTTACTTAAAACTGCCTTGTGTACTCAATGGATGACCATGTCACAAAGTGAGTTAGAAATTATTTTTCCAATACTATAATATTTTCCCCTATCCTAGTAAGTTATATAAATTTATTCATAAATATTTAAACATTTTGAAAAAAAATCCTTTTCAAATTTGAAGTGATTCTTGAATACTAGAGATATTTTTGAGTGATTCTTAAAGAATCTATTTTAAATAGAATGCTATAAATTTGGTTAAGTCTACTTCCTAAGAGTCATACTTGTTTATGTAAGAGTCATATAGAATTGAACATAAAAAATGGAAAAGGGGGGTTTTTTGTAAAATTCATTTGTATATTTACATGAGATTTATTTGGTGGAAAATGAAATATTTTAAGAGTCATTGGGACTCTATAAGAGTCATTTTAGAATTTACATGAGAGTCATTATGCGGTAAAGAGACTCTATAATATTGTCTTTGGAATCTGTAAGAGTCATTTTTGAATCATTGTAAGAGTAAATTTAGGTACTCTATAAGATTAATTTCATAGAATCCTTAAGAGTAATCTCATAGTATAGGAGAATTATATAAGTGTTATTCCATTATCTATTTTTTTAAAAGGTTTACCTGTAATAGTTTGTGAGATATTTTATTAATAATTAAAATGTAATTAATCGAATGATCGCTACAAGTGGATAAAATCATGCCTAAATTGGAGGAGGATTATTTCATGGTTATTAAATGTTTTAAATTTATATTTGGTGCTGATTTTGTGAATCTAGTTGTTACCCAAAATATACACTATGAAGAGGGGAGATATGATGTGGAGATAGAAATAGTAGGATCATGTGTATTTTTAAATACAAGATATGGCCAAATATTATGGATTAGATTATTTCCATAATACTAGGTATTTTGGTTTTCATTAAATATTGGAGGATATTGTTTTTATGAATTTGGAGTTTCCATATTCAAATATGGAAATATCACTCACATGGGCTTTCAGGGAATAAAATATTCAAAATAGAAACAAAATAAAAAGGATGTGAATGTGGAGACTCTTCATACATGTTAATAGAAGATAGATATTATATTTATTATAAAGAAAAATATAATTATTTCAGGCTCACGCTAGAAAGATGAAAAGGAATAATAGGTATTCCAAGACAAATAATGGAAATTCAGTGAAGAAGGAAGAAGGTGTTCTAGGATGAAACTCACTAGAAGATCACAGAAACTATGCTGAGTGTAACACCATCTCTAGTGTAATTTTAATCTATTGTTCATGGATTAATGAGACAGATACAGGAAGATTGGTGCTTTCCATATTATTACAATATCATTTCATTATCCATTTTTTGGAAGATTTAAACCTAGAGGGTTATTGTGATTTATCCTTATTGTAAAAGGAAAAGTAGTGAGCTTAGTGTTTCGGGTGCATTGGTCCATTTTATTTTCAATCTCCTTGGATTATCCTAGTTTGGGTAAACTAAGTAAAATATTTTATATATATATATATATTACTACTTTATTTATTTATATAAATTGTAAGGAATACATATGTTGTCCTATTAAAAGTGGTACAAGATCATTGGTATGGGTGGTTTAAGAATTTATAATACCCTAATTCACCCCCAACCCCCCCAACTCTCAAAGTATTTTCCTTGTTTGGGACCAATAGAACACTTTGGGTATCTTTTTTGGCCCCTTATATTTAGTCCTAAATTTTTTTGCACACTCACATATAAAATATCATTTAAATCAAAGTAGGTATTATGGGTTACCTACCTTGGCCTATATGGCATCATTAGTGATAAGATATCCTAGTGAAATGTCCTAATATAGTAGATCTATAAAAACCCCCCCAAAATTCTAAAATAGGAATTTCAATTTAATTAGTGGCATAATAGTCTAAAGAGTGAAAGAAACATACCACATTTCCTTATTTGTGTTGACTAGATTCCTCTTCCACTAAATTATTTTTGATCAATTAAGCAGTGTAGGAATTATTGAATAGATAAGGGGGTAAGGGATAAGAGGAATAAAAAGAGGAGGTATCCCCTATATATTAACCAAATGATAATGAGAAGAAAGGATAAGTATTTACAAAAATTACACCCCAAATATATAAAATTTCCCCATTTAAAAATGGGGATTGGGGTCACCATTATACTCTTGATGCCTGACTACCATAAAACTAGTAGCTAACAGATTATTGATGTAATTTCACCATGATTATAGTGGGATTAAAATTAATATAATATATTTATATAGCTCAATAAAGTCTTAATGATTCCTCACTAGAATTTTGATAACTTTCTGTTGAGTTCCATCAAACCCAAACACTTATAGATCCCAAATTTTTTCCAACACTAGCCTCCTCCAACCCAATTTTTCCAAAAAAATATACTTTGATAAACACATACTTAAATTTTTAAATTTCTATAATGACCAAAACATGGTGATCATTATAGAACCTAATTATTTAAATGGGAAAGGAAAATAGTTGATCTTTGGATGATGATTTATATCACAATTGATAGGTTATTTAATAATAATTTCATGAATCTTGGATATCTTTATACAATCTCCCTTTAATAAATGAAGGAGGGTCCAAAAGTAGAGGATTTCTAAAACACTAGTCAAGTAATAGTAGTAAATTAAAATAATCATAATGTATATTATTAATATGATTCAATACCATAGATTTTTAACTTATTTAACATCTATTAATGAATGTCTAAACTTCATAATATTCATTATCACATGATATCCTGTCCAAATGAAAGTCGGTGGAGAATAAGTGAGATACCCAAGGCATCCCAACTATATACATATAATATAGTATGATATATCTTACCAATGTTATATAATACGATAAATTATATATCAAAAAATATGATATAAGTATTTATGGAATAATTATAGAAATATATCACTTTCACTAAAGCCACATAGAATTTTTTTTTCATTGATCAAATTATATTACAACATATGAAACAAGTTTTTAAAACCATATATAAACTTTTTTGTAGAATTCTATTGTATATACTTTATCATGTTTTAGAAAAACATTTTATCTAAAAATGAATCCTCATTCACATTAAATTATATGTCATTTTTTGGTTCTTTATAGTATTGAAAATGATTATGGATTTCTAATTCATAACCATGATCAAAGAGTGTTATATAGTAACACATTATTGATACTAAAGTTATAAATGGTTATGGTAAAATATTCATAAAACATATGTATATCCATGTTGGTCTGATCTATAACTAGGGGTTGTTAACAGGCCTTGGGGATACAATCTTGTCCCACTATCCTGTATTTATGGGGTAGGTTGAACTAGAAAAAATGACTTGCATTTTAAATAGTCTTAAATGAACTATGGGAAAATCATGTTATCTTAAGAAGAACGACCTCAACATATACAGGGGCTATGAATATTTTTTATATATTTTTTTAATTTTATTTAAATTTAATGTATCATTTTTTATGTTAAACATATATTTTTTACGTATGTGATGAATATATGTGTGTGTGTGTGATAAATATCATGTGTTTAATATTTAATATTCTTTTTATGGAATTGATTTTTATTTTTTAACTATTTTTAATATTAATTAAAAATTTGGGTTAGATCATAGTAGAGTCCACTTAAAATGTATATTGGACTGTACTTGATTTTTGGAGCCCATGTTAAATGCAGGCCTAGATAGACTGGGCATTTTTTCAGCCCAAACTATATAGGTCTAGCCTACTCCACCCCAATCCATCCTATTAAGCTTCTATGACTATAACAACCAGATATATCTATATACATCACATGTATACACATAAAATCCATTCATGCATGACATATATTATAGTCATGAGACATGGAATGTGTTAATCTTGTATTGGATAACTCATACATTCTCATACAAAGAGGGTGATTCCTAGAATGAGTAACCAATTTCATCCTCCAATGGCGTAAATTCCATCATATGAATGAATCCTTGATTCCTTATAATACTTTTCTTATATACAAAATATAGAAAAAATATCATTCCCTTTTCCCACCTCAACTTCTATCGTGCTAAATAAGGTTATAATGTCTCCATAGCTTTAAACAATTATTGTGGTTAATTCAAGATCATAGATAGTGTAGTTAAATTCATGGTATAATAACTATATAGATACATAGGATATTATTTCTTTCTCACTACTATTAAAATCAGCTTTCATGATGGGCGGAAATGGGTGACCGCTATTTGGTGGTCATTAATATTTCTAATAGGGACTACCAAATGTCAGTCGCTATTCTATTATACCCCCATTGAAATTTCTCTACACCTGATTCCTTACTCATGTCCACCTCCCCATTTAATTTATTCCTCTCATTCCCCTAATTCTCCCCATCCCCAAATGTGCAACCTCCTCTACACCCTATATTTTCTCCCAACCCATTCCCTTAATTCCACATTCCCTTGATTACCTCCCCTTCTACATCACACCCACAATTCCTCCCACTGAGTCTCATCCCCCCATGTGAAACACACAAATTATTCCCTTACCCCCACTCACAACTTCTTTTTATTCCCCCTCTCCCTATGTGACACTCGTTGTAGTTCTTCCCTACTATAAGTCCCCTTCAGCCGATGTTGGCACACATTATTTTCCACCAAGTCGATCATATCTCCCTTCCCTTAATTTCTCCCACTATGGGACCTCCCTCTATATGTAACTACCACTAATACCCCCACTCATTTCACTCAAAATGACCATGACTCTCTTTTATACTATTGGTTTTTTAATGATGTATTTTGTTTGAATTTTTAATAAAGTCTTGGTATGCCTTGAATCATTGTTTTGATTGAATAATTTTCCTATAATTAATCTGAAATTTTTTTCAATTTTTATTTAAATTCTCATAATATTTATGTTGCAAAAATATTTATTTTAAAAAATTTCCACATTTATTTTTTATCTGACATTATTAATTAGTCATTCTATATTTATTTCTTATATGATATTATCCTTTTTCTAATTTGTTCTCAACCTAAAATAGATATATTGTTTCATATTTTTATCTCACAAGAATATAATTTGGTATAAAAATATATATTTATAAAAATAAATCAATTTTTTTGTATTTTTACACTAGCCACATTGGATGAACTTTTCCACACACAAATTTATATTGATTCATGTTATTTTAATTTTATACCCTTATAATTAGTAATGGTGGATGTTATGGAACCTTATTTTGACAATTTATCCATGTGTTGGTCAAAATGAACAACATTTAATCCTGATTGATTACCTTTCTCAAAATGATTTTTTTCTTATATATTTTATATATTAGTAAAAATTGGTATATTTTTGTGTAAAAATTTTATTTTGATAGAGTTTTTTTCATTTTCACATACATCAGGGGGAGCTTATATTAGAACCAAACTATTGGATTAATCTTTAAATAGATATTTTTTCTTAATGAATTGGAATTACAGTTATAAATTATATTATTTTCATTTTTCTATTATATTTATTCTCAATTTGTTTTATTTGGTTGACATATTTTCATTAATTAAGTAATTTTCATTCTGAAATAGTTGATTTCATGCACACTATAACATGTGAAAAATTTACAGAAAAACTAATTATTATTATAAAAAAATTATATCTAATCATTAAAATATAATTATGGTTTTTCAAAAAGAGTATTGTGCAATTCGAGAGGTTATAAAGACAATTTTAGTGTCATGAATTTGAACCTAAGGCTCGATTTGAAAACACTTAATTAAAATTTCTTAATCATAATTTTTTTTTTTTTGAAATAGAAAATTCACTTATTATTTTTTTTTAACTAATTCTCATAAGTAATATGTATTATTAGTAGTTTTAATTAATTGAAGTAAAAAATATTCATGGATCTATCCTTAATCATGATTAAGTGGTTTAGGTGGGTCTAAAATAATGAGTTTTACCTTGAAGATATTTTTTCATCTTGATCTTGGTATATGAAATACAATTGGTTTTTATTAGATTATTTATTATAACCATTTTTCATATTTGTTTTCTTTTTTTGTATTATTTAATAGACTTTAACTCTTCACCAAAATCATTTTATTGATGTCACATATTGTTATTTCACTTATTCCAAAACAATACTAAGTTTTTGGGTCATGAGGAGAAAGATGTGCACACATTCAAGACATGGGTTCGGTCTATTTTTTTAGTTTTTAATTTCATTTACTATTTCATACAAAAATTGTTCTTTTTTTTTGATATTTTGGATACTCTGATTATATATTTTTCATTTTACATTCAAGGTGTTTCTTATTTCACTACTGTAGGGATTGATTATTCGTTTAAATTCTATACTGTAGATATTGACACTATTTTTTAGAACTATAAGGGTTATTTAATTTTCACCTTTGCTAATATGGTTACATATATGTCACATTTGATAAATTACTCATGGGTTATGAAATTACATATCATATTTGATGATTCATCCATGGTTTAATATGACTAATGTTGCCACTCATGATATCCTAGTTTCTTTTTTCATCTTGCAGCCTTATAACATGTTTCATCATTTAGGATGTAATATCATCACCTAAGACATACCCCTTTTTTTCTAGAAAAATAATGAAATAATTTCCTCTAGTGATAGTTAAAATATAGGTAGAAACACTTACTTTAATCACTGTATATATTAGATTCTTTTTTTATATACACACTCACCATTACTACTTCTGGAACCATGATATTCCAAAATTTTCATTAAAA
Organism: Viscum album; assembly: GCA_963277665.1. NCBI lineage: Eukaryota > Viridiplantae > Streptophyta > Magnoliopsida > Santalales > Viscaceae > Viscum > Viscum album. The sequence goes on along the minus strand of OY728152.1, from coordinate 1,531,331,682 downwards.
ATTATAATCCATGAATCACCACCCACCACACATTCTCTAATAAAATTTATCATAAAAACAAAGTGTTATTGATATGAGTGTGTGAATATATAAAATAAGGTGTTGTGGTTGATTATGATATGTACAAACCCACTAATTAATGGGTATAGACACTAGTATACCTTGGGTCTTCAATCTCATTATGTATAGTGTGAAAAATGAGTTTAATAATTTTTCTTATAGTTATTGAGGTTTTAATAAATGATATTATTAGCTTTATAAATCAAAAATAACTTAGTTTGAGTGTGTCATGGGTGCTTATTATTGTTATTATCATCTCTCTTTGATTTTAATGATTACAAACACTCTTAATGTGTTTAATAATTTTATTTAAGTGATGTGTAGATAGTGTTGATAATATCATGTTAGAACTATTTAAGGAACCTTAAAAATATATTGATGGGTATTTTTAAGAATTAAAATAATTCTAGAAGATCCATGGAGGAACATTTAATTAATTATAGATTCAAATTCTTGGAGATAGAGGTTGTGGTGCCACTAGCCAGCTGGTGGCATGGCCAGAACTTCCCTCAACAAGTGGGACCCCATCAGCTACCTGGTGGAGGAGCACCAGCTAGTTGGTATTGATGGGAAAATATTTGTTTTCTTATAATACTACCATCTATATGGTGGTATAAAGAATAAATTACCTTGTTCCATGGATCCCACTAGCTACTCGATGGAGGCTACCAAGTATCCAGTGGCATTGGGCTGACTAATTTGAGGACTATATTTATTATGGTCAAAATACAATGAACTTGTATATATTCATCTAAAAGTCCCATAAAGGATTTTATAACATTACCAAAGGTATTTAATCCTATAAATAGAGACCTTTTTTCCTTTTAAATCTATAATAACTCTCTTGATTATCTAATATCCAACATCGACATGCTAAATTTATCAATTTCTCTAAAAAATTCTCTCCTTTCTAAATCTTATTTCTCCATTATATAGTATAAGAAAATTGTAATATCCAATCACTATCTTATATTATTCTCATTCCCTACTATAGTTCATCATATTCTTTGAGATAAAAAATACCATGCTAAAAAGTTATTGCTTCCTAGAAATCTCATCATCTTCCAATTTATTCAAAATTTGGTTCTTACAGCCATTAAATTAAGGGACCATAGTTTTCTTTACATTTCATTTAAAAATGAAATGGAATATATATTTTGAGGTTTCTATATTTTTCACTAAATATCTAGTTATATTTTATCATGTTTCTTTCTATAACCTTAAAAGCAAGGGGTAGTTTTGGTATCTTGGATACCAATAAAGATAATGGAATAATACATTAAATCCTCTAGATATTGTGGTAGCAGATGTAGGGGCTCTTTTAGAGATATCTCTAAACTTAATTACCAAATATCGTGTCTCATTTACTTTCCACAATTTCAATTATTTATCAATTTTTCCATTTATTCAAATTATTTAATTCACCAATTAATGCATAATCACTTAATAGTTTTTAATCACTCTTGTTTTATTATTCCACTTTTATTATTATATTTAATTATATCATTGTGCTTTAAACTTTTATTATTTTATTTATTTCTTTAATATTTTTCAAAAAAAATAACTTGGATTTTTTTCCTTTAATTTTTTAAAGTGAAATTTACCCTCCCCCCTCTTTACATTTTTCTCATCTCCATCCCATATTTAATATCAAAGGGGTTTTTTATTTGTTTAATTTCTTTGTTTTAAAATTTTTTTAAATTTTTTTATTTTCAAAATATTTAAATGATTTTTCAAATAAGGATATATTTTTAAAAGTGATTTTTCAAACACCCATGGGGGTCCCAAAGGACAATCCTTGGGTCGTGCTTCATTTTTTGATGGTCTTAATTATGCTTATTGGAAATCTAGAATGTCTAATTTTATTATATATATTAGCTATACTATTTATAAAATTGTTATTCATGGCTATATTCTTTTATCTAGAAAAGAATAAAAATGAACCCAAGATTATATGTATTCTTTATAACTAGAATGTAAAGATATGAATGCATTAAATTGTGGTTTAAATGTTAATGAATTTAATAGAGTTTATTCATGTAAAACTTAACATGAATTTTCTAAATCATTAGAATTTACACATTAAGGTATAGATAAAGTTAAGGATATAATTCTTGAAAATTATTGGCAAGACCTTGAGAGTTTCTCTATGAATCCTAATGGTTTGATCAATATTATGTTTACTATATTTACTGATATTTTTAATGTGAAAAAATATCTTTGTGGCCTTCTTTCTATAGAATTTTTTTTCAATAAAATCCTTTGGGTTTTACCAAGAATTTTGGAACAAAAATTCACCATAATCCAATAAGCTAAAGATGTTAAAAATATGGAGGTTTAATATCTCATTGGTTTTCTCATGACATGTGAGATAACTATTAAGAGACAAGATAAAAATAAGGATAATGAAATCGAAGAAACTAAAATAAATATTAATTTCAAGGAAAACATAAATGAATCATATAGGAGTGACTCTGACGTTTCCAAATTTTCCATGATAATGGGAAAGTATAATAAAAATAAGATATCCACTCAAAACATCAAAAAAATCAATATTTTTAGGTAACCTATTTTGGTTGTAAAAAGAAGGTCTACATCAAACTAGATTATCCATTGAATAAGAAAAATTCAAAAGATGAGAAGAAATATAAGAATTATCTAAAGGTATCGACTTGGATTGATAACATGGACTCTATTTAAACATAAAAATAAAGTGCTTAAAGTCTTAAGTTCCTCATAACACATGTTAAGGATAAAATTAATGTTAGTTCTAAAATTAACCTTTCTTATTCTCATTATTGTTCTTACTCTTCTACTTCTTCTACTTCTTGTGCCTCTTTTTTAAATTATAAATAACTTCTAAATGATAAAAATGAACTTCAAAATGGTTTCTATGATCTTCTTTCAAAATTAAAAGATCCTAAGAATAAAAATGATCTTGTTGTTTCGAAAAAGATCAAATTTTAAAAGGAAAAGAGGTTTTTCTTTTAAAATTAAAAGAACAAAAAATATTGAAAATTTGGAATTTCAAATTAAAGATCTTAAAAATTATATTTATCATTTTACCTAAGGGAAATAAAATTTAAATAATATTTTGGGTTCTAAAAACCCTATTAAAATTGATATGGTTTTATTTTTTTTAAATAATCTATTTTTCCCAAAAATTCTAAAAAGAAAAATTTTGTAAAGTGAATTTTACAAAATAAATTTTTTAATTATTTCAAGAAATTTGGTCATATTGTTTATGAATTAAATTTTAAGAATGATATATATGGTATACCAAAAATAATTCATCTTTAATATCATACTTAAAATTGAAAAAATTTCTCTAAAAAGTATGGATTCCAAAATCTTTATTAGCTAACTTAAGTAGACCCAATATATGGGTACCAAAATCTATAGTTTCTTAATTATTTATAAAAAATGGGAAAACCCAAGAATCTAAATTATATATGGATATCGAGTGCTCAAAAAATATGTGTGGTGATCCTTATGAAATCAATCATCTCAAATATTTTTATGGATGATATGTCACCTTTGGTGATGATTCAAAATGAAAAATTATAGGTATAGGTATGATTGGATTCTACAACTCTACTATAATTAATAATTTTTTATATATCAAAGGATTGAAGAATAATTTACTAATTATTGTTAATTTATATAATATTTGTTTTAAAATTTCTTTTAAAAATGATTTTTGAAAAGTTTTTAATTCTAAAATAAAGCTTTTATTTACCGCATTCCATTTTAAAAATGTATATATTATAGATTTAAAATCTATAAAAAGTCAAAATTTTAAGTTTTTTCAAAACACAAGATAATTATTATTATATTTGGAATTGATTCTTAGGTCATTATAATTTCTATTATCTTATTAAACTCAACTATAACCGACTAGTACAAGTTCTAATGAAATTTTCTTTTGAATATAACTTAGTTTGTGAACCCTTCCAACTAGGAAAGAAAACAAGTATTATTTTAAACATAAAAACCTTATTTACTCTTATAAATCCTTATAAATATTTCTCCTTGATCTTTTTAGACTAACTCAAGTTTCTAGTATTGAAGGTAAATATTACACCTTTGTAATTATCGATGACTTTACTAGATTTAAATGGGTTTTCTTTGTAGTTTGTAAAAATGAGGCTTGTAATATCTTTATAAAATTTTCAAAGAAAGTAAAAAATAAACAAGGCTACAAAATCTTTTCCCTTATAAGTGACTGTGGTGGATAATTTTATAAAAAATACTTTGATGAGTTTTGGGTTTCGAAAGGTTATCATCACTCTTTTTCCTATCCTATAACACCTCAATAAAATGGGGTTATCTAAAGAAAAAATAGGACCCTTCAAGAAATTTATAGGACTATATTAAATGATTTTTCCCTTCCTCAATAATTTTGGGATGAGGTGGAAAATTACACTTTATTTATCCTTAATAATTTCCTTATAAGACCCATTTTAAGAAAAAAACCTTATGAACTTTGTAAAGTAAATTTTACAAAGGTTATATTCTTTAATGTCTTAAGTTGTAAATGTTTTATCCTAAATACCAAGGATAATCTAGGAAATTTTGACCCTAAATGAAATTAAGTAATCTTCCTTGGGTACTCAAACTCAAGTAAATACTTTTGAGTCTTCAATAATGGGAAAAATCCCTAAAAGATTAAATTAACATCAAATTTGATAAGAATCTTTCTAAACCACATCCATAAAGTGATGATTATGTTGACCAACCTAGTTTTAATTTTCCTAAGACTCCATATTATAAATAATTTGAATATATTCTAGAAACCTGGTCTAATCCTTTATCCAAGTCTTGGATTAAATCCAAATACTATTCTCTTGAAACCATTATCAGTGAATTATAATCTGGAAATAATACTAGAAGGTTGGTCTTAAATGAGGTTGAGCATCAAGATTTTATTTCTCAAATTGAACATCATTCCCTTGATGATATTATTAATTTTGATAATTTCATACTTTTCATAAAATAGGAGTTTAACCAGTTTCAAAGGAATAACATTTTGACTCTCATGGAATGTCTCGATAATCATCCTATTATCAAAACTGAGTGGATTTATGGGGAAAACTTGATAAAAAGGAAATTTTATCCATAAATAGTATTTAATTTTTTCTAAAATCTATAATCAATAATAATTTATTGATTATGGTAAAACCATTACACCCATTTCTCAACTCAAATCCATTATAATATTGTTGGTATTCGCCTCTTAGTTTAATTTTAAACATTTTCAAATAGATATAAAAAGTTCTTTTTAAAATGGTTTTATTTCTAAAAATGTTTTTATAGACCAACCACCTATTTTTAAGATCATTAATTTCTAAATTATTTTTTCAAGTTAACCAAATCTCTATATAGTTTAAAATAAGACCCTCAGGCTTGGTATGAGAGGTTAAATAAATTTATTTTATCAAATGATTTGAAAATGGGAAAATATGATTCCAACCTTCTTCTCAAAATCATTTCAAATAATTTAATAATCATTTGAATTTATGTTGATGATGTTATTTTTATCTCAACTAAAGAAGCTATTTATAATGATTTTTTCAATTTAATGATTAAAGAGTCTGAAATGTGTTTTATGGGAGAACTTAAATTCTTCCTTGGATTTCAAATTTCCCAAATTTTGATGTAAACTTTTTAAACCAAATTAAATACACTAATGAAATTATAAATAATTTTACCATGTATCATGATAAAGAAATTAGAATTCCCATGAGTATAACATGTAAGATAATATTGGATGAAGTCAGTTAATTGGTTGATAATAATATTTATCAAAGTATGATTGGAATTCCACCTTACCTTACTATTAAACATCCATAAATCATGTTCATTGTATGAATTTGTGATCATTTTCAATCTAATATAAATTAATTGTATTTAAAATCCCTCAAAATAATTTTTCATTACTTGAAAGGATATAAAAACCTTGGATTATTTTATCCTAAGGAAACATCTTTTGAACTTTTCTATTTTTCCAATTAGAATTTTTGAGGATAAAAACTATATAAGAAAAGTACAAGTGGAAAGTTTCAACTATTAGAAAAACCCCTCATATATTTGATTAGTTAGAAGAAATTTTTTTCTATTTATATAGGTGAATTATAATTCATAGATGTTGGGTGTAAAGACCCCAACCCCAGTAGCCTAGAGTCGGTGTCTTAGTTTATTACATTAGTAATATGAAAAAGTGTTCTCATCCCAAAGGAATAAAGATTTTAGTAGTTTTGTAAATCCAGATACAAACATAAGTTTTACATTATAATTTTAAAGGAAAAAAACAACATATCAACTTCATTGGTAACATCCATAACTCCTAGATTATCTCTATAATTCATTCATAATATACATCTTCTCATCCTTGGGAAAAATAAAACATAATAAATGGGTGATATCAGATGCTCATTAAGGGTAAAAAATATAATGGAATATATCATAAACATAAACAATAAGGCAAGGTTAATAATTAAAACACGTGCTAATAAAACATAATCTTAAGCATAATATGGTAGGAATAAAAGATGAATAAATAATCCCATATAAATAATCACATTAAACTTAACCATGAATATTCTACTAGTTAAATAATCACATGATTTATCAATTACTAATATCATAATGATGGAATTCATAATTCTAAACATTTTAAATATGTCGGTGAGGCCTCAGCCAAGGCATCTAAAAATAAATGGTTAAGTCCATGGCCAAATCTATTTATATTTTGTCTCATGAGACCTATCGATGCATAGAGGGGTTATAGAAAGCCCCAACCATCACTTAAAAATTCTAATTCATTTATAATATGAATGAAGTTAAACATAAACAACATATACATATTAAATGTAAATAACTTTCCCTGATCTATAAACATAATCACTAACCATTCTGAGTAATATGTTGACTAGTATCAAGATAGCACATCCACAGTCAAACTGATCATAAACCATTTAATAAAATTTGGTAAATGATAATAATAATATATAAATCTTAATGAATCATCATATTAAAAATATTTATTTAAATATATGAAAATGTTCTAATAAAATCATCTATGAATTATTAAGAGAAATACTCTTTTTTACTTTGTAAAGAAGAGTTCTTTTGGAAAATCATTTGTATTTTTCATAATTGTTTGTATAAAACCAGAAATAAAAAAATAAATAGTTTTTCATGACAAAATTAATTATTTTAGAAAAATAATGGGGTCTTATAATATATTGTGTATGTTACTTGAAAATGGTTAAGAAATCAAGAATTTCTCTTTAATCGGGCTTGCGTGTCGGGAAGAATTGATCAGGGGACCTTATAAAACATGTATTTACCATAAAAGAAAGATGAAATGATCTGGATACATGATTTAGAAACATTTAACCGAATTTAGAAGAATTATATAAAACAAATGAATAATTACATTGGTTTAAATAGGGAGAAATCATAACCCGAATAAAAATGGAGGTTTGAGAAGAAATCATTACCTTATGTTCGAGAGTGTTCTACACTTGTGCTTAATGTCCTGGATAATGAAATTAGATTCATTAATAAATTAAATAAGAAAATATTAAACATGTATTTTATTTATTTTAATTTTATTAAGTTCATTTATGACCTTTTTTATGAGTTATAATATTCAATTTTTTCATTGGAGAATGTTTGTTTCCTTAATTTTTATGATTGATTCACTTGTATACATGTATAAAAGATCATGTAAAATAGAAATAATTCTACAGAATTGAAATTATATGTTATTAATTAAAATATATAAGATTTAATGGTATTATATATCATTTTTCAGATAGGATTATTATATATTAGATATAACTTTGATGATAATCATTTAGATTATTTTAGTAGTTTTTTTATCGTCATGGACTAGTTTTACTTTATTAATTAATATCATGTATATATACTGGTTATAGAACACTAAATAACTTATAATATGTATAAAAAATATTTTTAACCATTATTATGGTTTTATAAGTAGCATTGAATTTTTTTAATGGAAAACTAATTCGCATCATCCACGATGGTGGTAAATCAGCACATCACAGGTGATGTTTTCATTTTTGGAATAAAAGGGGGGAGGAGAAGAAGTTTGATGATGGATCTTCCATTAACATGATAAAATTATATTATATATAAGATACTATATTTTTCATGATTTTTTTGACATAATAGGTAAGTATAGAATAATAAGAAAATAAATTAAAATAAATTGAAAGAGAACGAAAAAGGATTTACTTCTTGAATTCTTCTCCTTAAGAACATCCTTAAGGAACTTTGAAATGATCTTTTGATGAGACCATAAATACCAAGATGTGGGGGGAGGTTTGGGATATTAAATAAATATAATATAATCAAGTTTTAGGGATTTTTAAGTGTGAGGAGAAGAGGTGGTGCGAGGTGGTATTTATAGTGGAGGAGAGGGGTGTTTTTATATTATTTTAATCATTATTTTATTATTTTTGGATCAATACTATGAATAGTTTGAGAATTATCACTAAATAAATTAAATTGTTAAGGTAAGTTATAGATTATGGCTCTTACATCATTCATGACTCAAGTAATAGTCTATTTACCTTATAATGTATATATACCATAAATTACTGTATTTCACTATTCACTAAAAATCCAACTATTATAGAAAAATACCAAAAATTAACCATAACCATTTATCGACATGTAGAATTAAAAAATGGACTCCATTTTATAAAAATAATTTTATAAATATGATCAATTTAATTTTTAAATAAAATCATCATTTATTTGAAAAATACCAATATTAAAACTATAACTAATTTTATAACACATTGAAAAATTAATTAAGGTCTCATAAAATTATATTATAATCATAAGAAAAAAAATTATTAATTTATGAATATTTTTTCTGAAAATAAATTTCTTTTAAATCATTATATTAATTATAAAATTGTAATTAAATATTTATGACTTACAAAAATACAAACACTTTATTTATTATTTTTAAAACATTTAGTTACTTATATCAAAATATAAATATATCATATTTTAATTTATAAGATACCCAAATATTATTCATACTTTCATAGGTGATGTTACTATAATATTGGTCATATTACTATTCCTAATGGTCACCTTACTATTCTAAATGTCAAGTTATTATTCCATTGGTATAGGTTCCTTAACTTCTAGAAATACCTCTTATTTCTTTCATTATTCATTTATAATACAAGTCCCCAGCCTTAAACCTTACTTAATCTTGAGTTATTACAAGATTACACATTGAGGATCTTTTCAGGTTTAGATTTTTAGAGAATTAGAACATAAAACTTGCATTACATTCCACATTTAAACAAAGTGGTTACATAAAAGATAGTATTCATTTTCCCATCAACGGAAACATATTTAAAATAAAACATGGATTATTTCTTAACACTTCTTTGACACTATCATCATATCATGTACCAATCCCTTGACCTGTGAAAACATTTCAAAAACTTGGGATGAGCATAAAAAGCTCAGTAAGGGTTATAAAAAGTATGGAAAGGAAACATGAGTACATATATACATAATAATGAAATCATACTTTACCCATAAAACATAAGCACTTTAACATACCTCATAAAATCATGAATAAATCATAGAAATAATAAGACATAAAGGTAACATGAGGCATTCATAACATTCTTATGTAGGGAGTAACCATCTTGGTTACGTTTGGAATACCCATCACAGTATATTCCCTAAATCTCTTCGGAGAAACCTTAACGTTTAACTCCTTCGCGTTACCCAATGCATTGGAGAGCTATATCGAGCTCACCCGCCCTTAGTTTATCATGGAACCACCCGTCTTCATAATAATTCCCAAGAACCATAACATAATCGTATCACATAAAACATGTATAAAGGAAACATAACATTTTCACTTTTCGATCACAAGATATCAATAAAACACATTGATATAAAAACATTATGAAAACCATTTTCAAAACCAAAATAAAAGAAGAGTAAAACATGGTATTTATTTTTCATTCAAAAAAAGTTATGGCTTGTAGAGGAAGCCGAAACTCAAATAGTGGTCACGGCGGTGGAGAAGTCGTTCTCGCCGCATACGTACGACAAGAAAAACATTCCTTTTTTTCGTTTAGTAAAATGCTTCGTATAAAAATATTCCTTTTGAATAAATGAAAAGTAAAATGGGTTTATGCACCGTATAAAAGAAATTTGTGTATAAAACAAAATATGCCTCAATGAAAGGAGATTGAGATGATGTCCCTTACAAAGACTGTATCCTTGGATTAAGGATAAATCAATTACATAATTATGTGTGAAAAAAGAATAAACCAAATATGAGTGGATATAAAGTGTAAAACAATCAGAGGAAATTCACACATATTCATAGAACGACATATTCAAGGAGTACAAGTTTATCCCAAAGAATCAAAATTGGGTTAAGAAGTTCCCTTGCAAAAAATAGACAGCCTAACGGCGTCACTTCAAAATTCAGAAAAAAAGTTGATGAGAGATAAAAAGGTTATATCATCACTTGGACATAAAATTCACATCAATAAGGATATAGAAGAAAATATCCCAACATAATATTATGTGAATTAAAAGACATAACAAAAGAAGTCTTTTAAAAATAGGAGGGTGAAAGGTTCCCTTACCGACTTGGGTAACTTTCGAAACGTACACCCCATTGAAGAAGGGTCATACAATGAATATGTAAATACCCATAAATGAAATTATATTACACAAAGAGTATAATAATGGGAAGTACATACACCACTCAAATTAAATGGTGGCAAATGTAGCATAAATCTCACGGGACTAAAAGTGAGATGAAAAATCTCTTACGAAAACTCGGCAGCCTAACGGCGCCACTTAAAACTTCCAAAAATGGATTTATGAGATCAAATAGGGTCTCTTATCATATTAAAAAAAAATTTAAAGCAAGACGAATATAAAATAACATCCCCCATCATAACAAATAGGAGCTTAAAAGAAGTGACATAAAGGAGAGTACTTAAAAAGAAAGAGAGAGGTTAGATCTCTTACGAAAATTCGGCAGCCTAACGGCGCCACTCAAAACTTCCAAAATGGATTGATGAGATCAAATAGGGTCTCTCATCAAATGAACATAAAAATTACAGTAGGATTAATATAAAATAACATCCCAATCATAATAAATATGAGCTTAAAATGAATGACATAAAAGAGTGTACTTAAAAAGAAAGAGAGGGGTAGGATCCCTTACCTCGGGTCTGACTTGACTCGATCATTATTTAACCTCCTGAATAATAAACATGAGTTAATTTATACTTGCTTAAGAACCTTTTCCAAGTTCATTATTCCTTTTATATATCTTAATACCATGCTATGAACACTATGTAATTTTTTTAAGTTAATAATGGCCGTTTTGTAGATCATTGCTACTTGAGTCAAAAATAAACTCTTTATAATTACAAGTTGTTCATGTGGTAAAATATATATTATATCCAGAATTATATTCATTATGTAGATATCATATATATCATATATATTCATTATATACATGCATTTATAATATTACATAACATTTAGAGGTAAGAAATGAAATGCACCGTTCATGGAGACGGTAAGACGTACGTACGCATGAACGCTACTTCCATTTCTATTTCTTATTTAATGGAATTAAAACATAATGATCATAATAGTATTATAATTCAAGTATGGTATCATATATAATATCATTAAATTTATCCTTTATACGTACCACATATGGTGTTAACGAATCAAATCACTTTGAGGGGCGGTAGTCCGCACTTCCTAAAATGAAGATATCGCATTTACCCATAATGGAAACCATAAAGGTATGCCATAAATGAAAAATACAGAAGCTTAAGTAAAACATAAACATATTATATATCATATATAAATATAGTGTCATCTTAATGTCCACCTTTGAAGGTGTTAGAAGAATATTGAACAATCATCGTTTCGTGAGGCAGAAATTCGCCATCCACGGAAACAGTATGCTCTTTAACCATTAGAAGAAGGTGTGTGTAAGTGTAGCTCTAATCCTTCTTATAAAAAAATCCTAGTATATTGAATATACTGGTGTTGTTACAAAATAAAATAATAAAAAGAGTTTAGGGGGTTGGAGAAGCAAAATGAAACAAAAGAACACAAGTGAAGACATTACCTTAAAATCGGGTATCTCTCTTTGATTTGAGCTCAAAGGCTTCCTTGGGAAGACTTCTGCCCAAAGTGAGGCTTCTAGGAGTAAGAGAGGGATGTGGAAAGACAAAATGATCAGGTTTTGTCTGAGCCAAATTCTTGAAAGGTGTGGGTAAGGTGGTAGAGGTGGGGGCCTTTTATAAGAGGAGAGGAGGGGCACTCTTGGAAAGTTACAAAATGTTACTTTATTTTCAAATGAGTTTCGGATTTTAAATGTGCCACATTGATGTATTTAGAGTATAAGGTGGTAAGGGTTCTAAATATACTCATACAATAGGTCTTTGACAAGTGTAAGTTATATTTTTAACATTATCTTTTCATTTTATTTAAATCCTTTATTAATGAGGTAATCGCTGCATCATCATGATGTCATAAATAATTTAATTTATTTAATGTATAAAAATTATAAAACAAATATCATGATGTAGGAAATCTTTTTATCTTTCTAATTAATATTTATAGTCAAAAATATGACTTGTATAAACCCATTTAAAAATTGTTTTAGTGAAACAACTCATGCTTGTGACATTTTTATTTTAACTTTAAATAAAAAGTTATTTATGTCATTTTCCAACCAAAGTGGCTCCATGGGGTCCCCAAGTTGACCCATGGATTGTATTGGTCGGACATGACACATCCAATTAGTGTAGTACATGTGTCTAGGTCATTTCATATTATTAAAACATTATTTTTTCCTTAAATTACACTAATTACCTCTAATCGCGATTAAAAACTTAAAAGTTATTATTCACCAAAAAATTATTTAAATCCCATTGAACCACATTTTACATCCTAATGACAACCATGTATGTCGGATTTTTGAAATTAAAATCACAGAAGTGGTAAAGTTTCATTTAAACGAAAAATCAGTTTTTAAACTACCACTTAGTGGTTTCACTATTCATCAAAAATTGAAGTTTTTCAGAAAAATACCAAAAATTCACCCTAAGCTATATTTGATATTCCGAATTCAATAATGATGTACATTTTACAAAATTCAAAACATATATGTTGCATTAATTAATTTAATAATTAATTCCAGCTGTCAAAACAAATAGCGTGTTTTTAAGAAACAATATCTATTAAAATATTGACACTAGTTTAAGTCCAATTTCAAAGTGAAATTAATTCCAATGACCACCATTAGATTGAATGGTAAAAATATATTCTAAATACAATTTAATCTAAATTAAAAATATAATCTATCCATATAAATAAATCAGATTAAAAGGAGGTTTTGAATTAAAATGCAACATTTTCAATAAAAATGATCTTTATCGGAAAAATAACAAAATTTTACACAAAGTAAATTTTGATGTCCAGATTCTAAAGAAGGATTTTATTTTATCAAACACAAAATATAAAATTGTCAAAAGTATATTTAAAAATGGTTCTCCATCAAAAGGTGGTTAATCGACCTTTTAAAGAATATTAGAAGATTTATGCTTAAAATTGGATTCATTTGCATTTTAAACCTCTAAAATTTATTGGATAAAAGTAAAAATAATTTAAAAACATATATAATCATTTTGTAGTTAGTTCCGTTCATTCCTTCCATTATAACGGCTAGGCGTTAACTACCTTTTAAAATAATATTCTTTTATTATTAGAGTGTAACTTAAGATTTCTAAGAAACTCGTTGTTGCGTATTGGGTACACCCTCGAGCATAGCATTCCCTTTAAAGTAATGTTAATATTTTATTCAAAAATATGGATAAATATGAAAATGTCATATTCTTTATTTACCTGGGGTGTTACATCCTTCCCCCCTTTTGGGAATTGCATCCTCGCAATTTTAAAGTTGGGCTTGGAAGCTTCATTGAAAATCCCACATCGAAACAAGGGTCAGTAAAACTATCACTTTAAAAGAATGGGAGAGAAGTACAAATGTCACCCGAGTTAACCCATACTAGGATTCCAAGTATGAAAATATGGATATGGAGGAGAAAACAAAGGGTCATGTTCTGATGGAGAGTGATAGTAAACATGTCTAGGAGAAAGTTAACAACAAGAAAATCACAAACTTGTGATGGGTTAAACGGTATTTGATTCCCCAGTAGGAAAAATTAAGAGACAACATTTTTGTTTTAAGTTACTTTTCATTGATGAATTTATTTATGAGCTTAACTAAAACATTAGGAATCATACTTAATTTTCATGTTGACTTTCATATTTTACTATATTTCTTACACGAACTCATATTTTCTCCAAAAGACGAGTATTTAGGATGACTTGTTCACATTAAGAGAGCTATAATCAACTTCTAGAGAATCACCTAATCCACAAAAGAGAACTATATACTTCCCATGTCTTTAGACCTTAACCAAAACTAAAACCAAAAAGGCTAGTATGAGATCAGATAATACCCAAAAAGGATAATCCTTTATATATAAAAAAATCTATTCTTAATCTCCAAAATTTGTCAAACAAAACCCAAAGTTCAACAAATACCATTCAATAAACATCTATCCATAAAATTCTAGAAAGTAAAACAAACTAAGATTGAAACCCAAAATGTATTAACTAGTAATTTCCTTAAATTCAAGGATCATATAAACCCAAATGGTTCTTTATAAATACATCCACAAAAGAAAGGATAATTATTCCTTGAATAAAATTTTCGTATATCAAACATCAGGGTTACTATAAAAAGTATTCTAATGTAACCCCATCATCAAAAGAGACTTAATACATCTAATAATTTCACCATCCTAAAATCGAACATAACTCTTGAATCCCTTATATGATGACTTCTTAATCATTCAACATTCTTCATGATCCATTATCCATTCCTTTTCAACTTATTCTGAAATACTTCTTTCCTACAAACAAAATCATGAATCATATCCTAAGATTCCAATAATAGGAAAACATATGTTAAGAAATAATCCATACCATTCATTCTTCATTGTTAGTTTCTTCATCCTCAATCGGAATGGAATTAGGTATTGGTAAATGAATATTTATACGATCTTGGTGACCCCATTCCCAAAACTTCTTTGTAGGACATGTTTTTGCAAAATGACCATGCACACCACATTTAAAACATTCAATTGATCCTTCAGAAAGAACTTATTTCCCTTTCCTAGAGTCAACTAGATGCTTCCTTTTTCCATGGAAGGTTCTTGCTTTATGACCTTCATTTCCACACCTATAGAATCTTTTTGTCCCTTGGAAACATTTTCCTATTTGTTTCTTTCCACATATTTGACACATAGGTTTTTGAACATACTTACCTTTATGATTATTACCTGAACTTCCGTAGGGATTTGTTTCTCGTATATACGATGCTTATAAAAATCACTAAGGTTCAGGTGGTCAATCATGAATCTAGATAGTTGGTTGAGGATAACCACAAGAGTTCTCATTGCAGCTCCCATATCATTCAGTTGTTCTTTCATAAAACCGTCACAGTTTTCTTCAAATCCACTGTTACTTTGGTGCCTGCTAGATCCAGCCATTTACTAAAACCAAAAAGGTCAGTGTGAGTATATCAGTAAAATCATCAAATAAAAATTAGGAAGATAAAAACCAAGATATACTTATCCAAGTTATCTCAAACTCATTCTAACTTTCAAAAAAACGATGACTCCATCTAATATACTAACCATTGTGGTTATACACAACTTGTCACTTTTTCTTAAACAACACTCTAACCTCTAAAGTTATCTAAACTGACCTCTGATACCAACTATAAGGCCCCAGCCTTAAACCTTAGTTAATCTTGAGTTATTATAAGATTACACATTGAGGATCTTTTAAGGTTTAGAGTTTTAGAGAATTATATCATAAAACTTTTATTACATTCCACATTTAAACAAAGTGGTTACATAAAAGATAGTATTAATTTTCTCATCAACGGAAACATATTTAAAATAAAACATGAATTCTTTCTTGACACTTCCTTAACACTATCATCATATCATGTACCAATCCCTTGACCTATGAAAACATTTCAAAAACTTGGGATGAGCATAAAAAGCTCAGTAAGGGTTATAAAAAGTATGGAAAGGAAATATGAGTACATATATACATAAGAATGAAATCATACTTTACCCATAAAACATAAGCACTTTAACATAAATCATAAAATCATGAATAAATCATAGAAATCATAAGACATAAAGGTAACTTGAGGCATTCATAACATTCTTACGTAGGGAGTAACCCTCTTGGTTATGTTTGGAATACCCATCACAGTATATTCCCTAAATCTCTTCGGAGAAACCTTAACGTTTAACTCCTTTGCGTTACCCAATGCATTGGAGAGCTATATAGGGCTCACCCGCCCTTAGTTTATCATGGAACCACCTGTATTCATAATAATTCCCAAGAACCATAACATAATCGTATCACATAAAACATGTATAAAGGAAACATAACATTTCCACTTTTCAATCACAAGATATCAATAAAACACATTGATATAAAAACATTATGAAAACCATTTTCAATACCAAAATAAAAGAAGAGTAAAACATGGTATTTATTTTTCATTCAAAAAAAGTTATGTCTTATAGAGGAAGCCAAAACTCAAATAGTGGTCACGGCGGCAGAGAAGTCGTTGTCTCCGCATACGTACGACAAGAAAAACATTCCTTTTTGTCGTTTAGTAAAACGCTTCATATAAAAATATTCCTTTTGAATAAAAGAAAATTAAAAAGGGTTTATGCACCATATAAAATAAATTGGTGTATAAAACAAAATATACCTCAATGAAAAGAGATTGATACAATGTCCCTTACAAAGAAGGTATACTTGGATTAAGGATAAATCAATTACATAATTATGTGTGAGAAATGAATAAACCAAATATGAGTGGATATTAATTGTAAAAAAATAAGAGTACATTCACACATATTCATAGAACGACATATTCAAGGAGTACAAGTTTATCCCAAAGAATCAAAATTTGGTTAAGAAGTTCCCTTGCAAAAATTCGACAGCCTAACGGCATCACTTCAAAATTCAGAAAAAGAGTTGATGAGAGATAAAAAGGGTATCTCATCACTTGGACATAAAATTAAAATCAATAAGGATATATAATAACATATCCCAACATAATATTATGTGAATTAAAAGACATAACAAAATAAGTCTTTTAAAAATAGGAGGGTGAAAGGTTCCCTTACCGACTTGGGTAACCTTCAAAACGTACACCCCATTGAAGAAGGGTCATACAATGAATATTTAAATACCCATAAATGAAATTATATTACACAAATAGTATAATAATGGGAAGTACATACACCACTCAAAGGAAATGGTGGCAAATGTAGCATAAATCTCACGGGACTAAAAGTGAGATGAAAAATCCCTTACGAAAACTCGGCAGCCTAACGGCGCCACTTAAAACTTCCAAAAATGGATTGATGAGATCAAATAGGATATCTAATCATATTAAAATAAAATTTAAATCAAGAGTAATATAAAAGAACATCCCCCATCATAAAAAATAGGAGCTTAAAATAAGTGACATAAAGGAGAGTACTTAAAAAGAAAGAGAGAGGTTAGATCTCTTACGAAAATTCGGCAGCCTAACGGCGCCACTCAAAACTTCCAAAATGGATTTATGAGATAAAATAGGGTCTCTCATCAAATGAAAATAAAAATTACAGTAGTATTAATATAAAATAACATCCCAATCATAAGAAAGATGAGCTTAAAATGAATGACATAAAAAAGTGTACTTAAAAATAAAGAGAGGGGTAGGATCCCTTACCTCGGGTCCGACTTGACTCGATCGTTCTTTAACCTCCTGAATAATAAACTTGAGTTAATTTCTACTTGCTTAAGAACCTTTTCCAAGTTCATTATTCCTTTTATATCTCTTACTACCATGGTATGAACACTATGTAATTTTTTTAAGTTAATAATGGTCGTTTTGTAGATCATTGCTACTTGAGTCAAAAATAAACTCTTTATAATTACAAGTTGTTCATGTGGTAAAATATATATTATATCAAGAATTATATTAATTATGTATATATCATATATATCATATATATCCATTATATACATTCATTTATAATATTACATAACATTTAGAGGTAAGAAATGAAATGCACCATTCATGGAGACGGTAAGTCGTACATACGCATGAACGCTACTTCTATTTCTATTTCTTATTTAATGGAATTAAAACATAATGATACATAATAGTATTATAATTACAGTATGGTATCATATATAATATCATTAAATTTATCCTTTATACGTACCACATATGGTGTTAACGAATCAAATCACTTTGAGGGGGCGGTAGTCCGCACTTCCTAAAATGAAGATATCGCATTTACCCATAATGGAAACTATAAAGGTATGCCATAAATGAAAAATAAATAAGATTAAGTAAACCATAAACATATTATATATAATATATAAATATATTTTCGTCTTAATGGACACCTTTTAAGGTGTTAGAAGAATATTGAACAATCATCGTTTTGTGAGGCAGAAATTCGACATCCACGGAAACAGTATGCTCTTTAACCATTTGATGAAGGTGTGTGTAAGTGTAGCTCGAATCCTTATTATAAAAAAATCCTAGTATATTTTAGATACTTGTGTTGTTACAAAAGAAAATAATAAAAAGAGTTTATGGGGTTGGAAAAGCAAAATAAAACAAAAGAACACAAGTGAATACATTACCTTAAAATCGAGTATCTCTCTTTGATTTGAGCTCAAAGGCTTCCTTGGGAAGACTTATTCCCAAAGTGAGGCTTATAGGAGTAAGATAGGTATGTGTAGAGACAAAAGGATCATGGGTTGGCCGATCCAAAGGCTTGAAAGGTGTGGGTAAGGTGGTAGAGGTGGGGGCCTTTTATAAGAGGAGAGGAGGGGCACTCTTGGAAAGTTACAAAATGTTACTTTATTTTCAAATGAGTTTTGGATTTTAAAGGTCCCACATTGATTTATTTCTAGTATAAGGTGGTAAGGGTTCGAAATATACTCATCCAATATGTCTTTGACAAGTCTAAGTTATATTTTTAACATTATCTTTTTATTTTATTTAAATCCTTTATTAATGAGGTAATCGATGCATCATCATGATGTCATAAATAATTTAATTCATTTAATGTCTAAAAATTATAAAACAAATATCATGATGTAGGAAATCTTTTTATCTTTCTAATTAATATTTATAGTCAAAAATATGACTTGTATAACCCCATTTAAAAATTGTTTTAGTAAAACAACTCATGCTTGTGACATTTTTATTTTAACTTTAAATAAAAAGTTATTTATGTCATTTTCCAACCAAAGTGGCTCCATGGGGTCCCCAAGTTGACCCATGGATTGTATTGGTCGGCCATGACACATCCAATTAGGGTAGGATATGTGTCTAGGTCATTTCATATTATTAAAAAATTATTTTTACCTTAAATTACACTAATTACCTCTAATCGCGATTGGAAACATAAAAGTTACTATTCACCAAAAAATTATTTTAATATCATTGAACCACATTTTACATCCTAATGACAACCATGTATGTCGGATTTTTGAAATTCAAATCACAGAAGTGGTAAAGTTTCATTTAAACGAAAAAACTGTTTTTAAACTACCACTTAGTAGTTTCACTATTCATCAAAAATTGATGTTTTTCAGAAAAATACCAAAAAATCACCCTAAGCTATATTTGATATTCTGAATTAAATAATGATGTATATTTTACAAAATTCAAAACATATATGTTGCATTAATTAATTTAATAATTAATTCTCGCTGTCAAAACAAATAGCGTGTTTTTAAGAAACAATATCTATTAAAAGATTGACACTGGTTTAAGTCCAATTTCAAAGTGAAATTAATTCCAATGACCACCATTAGATTGAATGGTAAAAATATATTCTAAATAAACTTTAATATAAATTAAAAATATAATCTATCCATATAAATAAATCAGATTAAAATGAGGTTTTGAATTAAAATGCAACATTTTCAATAAAAATGATCTTTATCGGAAAAATAACAAAATTTTACACAAAGTAAATTTTGATGTCCAGATTCTAAAGAAGGATTTTATTTTGTCAAAAAAACATATAAAATTTTCAAAAGTATATTTAAAAAGGGTTCTCCATCAAAAGGAGGTTAATCGACCTTTTAAAGAATATTAGAAGATTTATGCTTAAAATTGGATTCATTTGCATTTTAAACCTATAACATTTATTGGATAAAAGTAAAACTATTTGACAAACATATATAATAATTTTGTAGTTAGTTCCTTTCATTCCCTCCATTATAACGTCTAGGCGTTAACTACCTTTTAAAATAATATTATTTTATTATTTTAGTGTAACGTAAGATTTCTAAGAAACTCGTTGTTGTGTATTGGGTACGCCCTCGAGCATAGAATTCCCTTTAAAGTAATATTAATATTTTATTCAAAAATATGGATAAATATGAAAATGTCATATTCTTTATTTACCTGGGGTGTTACATATAAAGTTTGTATTTATTCTATAAGTGATTTTATGTGATTCATACTATATGAAATAATTATAATAAGGGAAATTTCATTGATATAATTTTGGGTCATTACATTCTCCCCTCCTACAAAAAATTAATCCTCAAAATTTCCAAAATGTAACCTCATAAAAAAAGATTTGGGTAGTTCTTCATCATAAGTTTCTATGGTTCCCACATCACCTATTCAATTTTATGATTTTTCCAAAGTACTTTTACCATCCGAGTCATTTGATTCTTCAACACCTATTCTCTAGTGTCCAGAATCTAGATAGGATCTTCACATTAAGATAAGTCAAGTTCTGATTCTATTTCTTCAGAAGTGAGAACATGTGATGGGTTTAGAATGTTCAAAGAGATATGGAACACATCATGAACTTTGGAAATTCTAGGTTTCATTTCCAAATAATAAGTCACAGCTAAAATTCTCTCTATAATTTCAAAATATCCAATGTACCTGGGGCTCAGTTTTCCTTTCTTACCGAACCTTATGACACCCTTCCATGGATATACTTCCAAAAAAACATGATCTACCACTTGAAACTCAAAATATTTCCTCTAGTTATCAGCATATATCTTTTCCCTACTTTTAAATACTTTGATATGTGTTTGAATATTATTTACCTTTACCATTATTTCCTATACAATATCTAGGCCTAAAATCTTCCTTTCACAAACTCCATCCCAACAAGTTGGTGTATGACATCTCTTTCCATACAATTATTCATATGGTTCCATTTGAATACTTGAATGGAAACTATTATTGTAGGAAAATTATACCAAAGGAAAATATTAATCCCACATATCTTGAAATTCGAGTGATCAGGATCTCAACATGACTTCTAAATTTTGGATTGTCCTTTTTGATTTCCCATCATTTTAAGGGTGATAAGCAGTACTCAAATGAAGCTCAGTGTCCAAATATTTTTGAAGAATTTTCCAAAATTTTGATGTAAATCATGGATCACAATCAGACACTATTGAAATAGTTACTCCATGAAGTATTAAAAATTCATTAATATAGAGTTTTACAAGGTGATCCAATGAAAAATCCTCCCTTATAGCGAAGAGATGTGCAGATTTGGTAATTCGGTCAACAATTACCCATATTGCATCATTCTTTCTTGGATTTTTTGGAAATCCAGTGACAAAATACATAGTGATATTATCCAATTTCCATGTAGAAATATTCATAGGTTTTATTAATCCTCTATTATTTTTTTCTTTCATCCTTCACCTATTGATAGACTAAATATTTTGATATGTAATCAACAATTTCTCACTTCATATTATCCCACCAAAAATATTCCTTTAAATATCTATGCATCTTAGTGCTATCAGGGTGTATAGAGAAATTTGAGTTATGGGCATCATCCAATAACCCCATTTTTAACTTGGGTATAGAGGGAACACAAAATCTCTTCCCAAATTTTATAATTCAATCCACATACACAAAGTTTTTCAACTTCCCATCATTCACAGATTTATTTTTTATTTGAAAATTATCATCTTCATATTGGTAAATTTTAATCCTTTCTAATAAATATGGTTAAAAATAAATTGAAAAAGTAATGATGTTTCACCTTCCTTGATAATTCTCATATCCATCTTCACTAGATCCATGAACACAGTATCCCTTTCAATCCTCATTTTGTTTAGAACTCCATGATTCTTACTGCTCAATGCAGTAACTACCTTGTTTGCCTTCCCTGGGTGATAGTTTATTGAACAATCATAATACTTTAGTAGCTCGAGCCATTTCCTTTTCTTCATGTTGATTTCTTTCTATAATAATATATATTTCAAGCTCTTTTGATCTATATATATCTCACATATTTCACCATAGAGATAGTGTCTCCATATCTTCATGGTAAAGATTACGGATGATAACTCAAGATCATGAGTTGGATAGTTATGTTCATGAGTTTTTAACTGACTTGATGCATAGGTAATAACTCTATCATTCTGCATAGGGGAATATCCAAGTTCTTTCTTTGATGCATCACTATAAACCAAAAATCCACCATTTCTCAATGGTAGAGTCAAGATTGGAGCATTCACTAATCACCTATTAAATTATTCAAAACATTCCTCACATTATTTGGTCCATAAAAACTTAACCCCTTTATGACTAATTTTGGTTAATAGGTTAGCTAATCAATCAGAATTCTAAACAAAACACTGATGGTAACCTAATAAAACCAATGCAACTACGTACCTCGGTTATGTTCGTTGCTGTAGTAAATTCTTGAACCACATTTGTCTTTATAGGATCAACTAATATTCTATCCTTAGAGAAAATATATCTGAGAAAAGAAACTGATTGAAGCCAAAATTCACACTTTCATAATTTCTAAACTTCCAATATAACTCTTTTCTTCTAAGAGTCTTTAAAACAATCCAAAATTGGTTTTTATGGTCTTTGTAGCTTTTGGAATATACCAAGATATCATCAATAAATAAAAAAATAAATTCATCAAAATATTCCTTGAAAATTTTATTCATTATATCCATGAAAAATAGGTTGCATTAGTCAGTCCAAATGGCATTATTGTAAACTTGTAATGTCCATACCTGGTTTGAAATTTTTTCTTGGGAATATCATCCTTCACACACAATTAATGATATCCAGAACAAAGTTAAATATTTGAAAAATATTGAGATCCATAAAGTTGATCAAATAAATCTTCAATGCGAGGTAGAGGACAATTGTTCTTTATTTTAATATCATTGACTTCTCTATAGTCAATGCACAACCTCATGGATCCATATTTCTTCTTAACAATAAGAATAGAGTTTCCTATGGAGAAACACTAGGGAGAATAAATATCTTATTATTCAACTTCCTATAGTTATTTATTTAGCTAAACTAATTCATCAGTGGACATTCTATAAGGATTCTTTGATATTGGTCTTGAATCAGGGATTAAATCGATAGAAAACTAAATTTATCACTCCGAAGGATGTCTAGGTAAATCCTATGGAAATACATCAATTTATTCTTACACAATAGGTACTTGCTCAATTTTAATATTTCTTTCCTCATCTATAAATTATGTTTTCTATTCCTCCCCAATAATTTCATTCAGTAGGTATATTGGGAGTGGATTTGGATAAGAACCATATGATGAAGTTTTTGCTCTAAAGATAAGGGATTCTATATCTTCCTCACAAATTGTATCTTCCTTATTCTTAAAATAGATGTTCACATCATATTTTGAAATCCATTTCATACCAAGGATTATATCAAAATCAACCATAGGTATGATGATAATATTTTCAACTAAAGCATGTTTATGTATTATAAAGGGGACTGACCAACACATCTTTGGTGCAATGGTACTTCACTTAAGTGTTTTGAATGAAAACTCATTTATTAAATCAAAATGGAAATGTATAATTTTCTTGGAAAACTGGGAAGATATAAAATAATGTGATGATCCATAATAAAATAAATCACTATCTAAGTTTGATGAAATGATTAAAGTACCTACCCCCACATAATTAGAAACTTCAACCTTCAAAGTTCTGATTGCATAAGATTAGCCTTTCTTCCTTGGCCTTTTTTAGGGAAAGTTTCCTTGATTCTTAGGATAATCATTTGCATAGTGTCCCATATCCCTACAATTGTAGCATTGAACATTGGTAGCTTCATTATTTCCCTTGTAATCATAGGCTTGGTGGGATTTTTCTCCACACTTGTAACAGACTCCTTTTCCTTTTAAGCAGACACCAAGATGTTTCCTTCCACAAGTATCACACATTGGAAAATTCCCATTTTTATTCTTCCCTTTATCAATTATTGCCTCTTCCACCCTCTTATTCTCTTATTTTCCATAAAATTTATAAGACATACAGAATTATTTATCTTTCTTTATAGCACATGAGACTATATCTTCATATGATGAGAAATTTTGGGATACTAGTTCCCTTTGAAGGAATGGTTTTAAACCATAAAAGAATTGATAAATATTACTCCTTGGATTACGTATTTAGTATGTGGCATGCCTTGTTAACCTTGTGAAGTTTTCTTCATACTTGGAAATGTTTTCATCCTCTTTTTATCTTAGATTCAAGAATTTTATCTTCATGTCCACTCGTTGTTCACAAGGGAAATATTTTTACAAGAAAATTTCCTTAAAATATTTCCACTCCATATTTTAAATTTATTCCTCCACCTTTGTGTTTTTAATTAACGACCACCACTGATCCACATCCCCCGAGAGAAGATAAACTATCATGATAACCCTCTCCCTTTCACTACTTCCCAAAGTGAGAAATATCTTCTCTAAGAAACTTATCCACTAATCAGCTAAAAATGGGTTTATAATCCCATTGAATGATGGAAATTGTTGTCTTGTGAAGTAGTTTAACATTTCTCCTCCACATTGTGGATTAGGATACTCCATATGGGTAAGGTTATTGTTCATAACCTGAGTCATTTGTCCCGATATAGTTACAAGTTTCTAAACAACAGTCACAGATCTAGTACCAATGTCATTATCTTGTATAGAAGGTAAATCCCTACATGGGATATGCACATTGATACGGTTTCCATTCCTTCCATTGGGTGATATTTTTAAACAATGGAACACGCTAAATTAGGTTATGAATCATAATGCATAATTTTCAAACTAGAAAAACACTTAACATAAATTGGAAATTTATGCATATATCATCTCATAATCATAAACATGGTTTTTTTGGGATGTGTTTACTTTTAAATCCTTTATAATGGTTTGTAAAGAAAATTTGAATTATCCTAAGCATATCCATTAGGAGTGTCAAATTATGTGTGCATTAAGGATCATTGTCATGTACTATGTTACCCCGGGTTAAGCTCAAAACACCTTTTTAGAGTTGTTACCCCTAGGTATATTTGTACTAGAACCACATCCACTTGTAGTATACAGATAGGGAATCATTTCTAAGAATCCCCAAATAATATCTACCTTACTAAAATTCTTGTATTTTCTTCTATACTTATCCTCAAAATATATCTCGGGTTTATATTCCCTAATATATGTTTTCTAAATATATTTTCCAAGGTTTCTACTAAAATTTCTATGATACCAACTGTAAATACCCCAACCCCAATATCTTGGAGTCAGTGTCTTACTTTATTACATTGGTACTATGAACAATTTTTCTCATCCCAAAGGATGGTAGAGTTT
This sequence comes from Viscum album, assembly GCA_963277665.1. Taxonomy (NCBI): domain Eukaryota; kingdom Viridiplantae; phylum Streptophyta; class Magnoliopsida; order Santalales; family Viscaceae; genus Viscum; species Viscum album. Next base: position 1,531,305,754 of record OY728152.1, on the reverse strand, counting down.
AGTAGTTTTGTAAAACCAAATACAAACATTAGTTTTACATTATAACTTGAAAGGAAAAACAATATATCAACTTCATTGGTAATATCCATAACTCCTAGATTATCTCTGCAAGTCATTCATAATATACATCTTTGTATCCTGGGGAAAAATAAAACATAAGAAAGGGGTGAACTCAAATACTCTATAATGGTAAACAATACAACAGAAGCTATAATAAATATAAATAATAAGGATGTGAATAACTAAAACACAATCCAATAAAACATAATCTTGAGAATAATATTTCAGGAATAAAATATGAAAAAATAATTCCATATAAATAATCACATTAAACTTAACCATGGATATTCTACTAGTAGAATAATCACATGATTTATCAATTACTAATATCACAATGAGGGAATTCATAATGTCATACATCTAAAACATACCTTTGAGGCCTCTTCTAATACATCTGAAAATAAATGGTTAAGGCCTCATCCAAATCTATTTCTATTTTTTCTCATGAGACCAACCGATGATTCACATTTACTTCCCTTCTATCCCACACATGGGACATTAAACTGGGCATCTACGGTCTGAGATCTATGACCATAAACTAAGATCTCCTATGTCCTTTTCATATGACGTTAAACTACACAACATTTTATAACTATGTATGGCTTGATTCCTATCCCCATGGGATACATAGGAATGCCCAAATATTTTGTTTTTGGTCCATCTCGGGTCATCTATCTTTTGTCTCGACCACTCAGCCTGAGTTCTCTCTTGGAAATATGAATGGTGTGGCATATGTGGGCTTATGTCCTCATTCATTTTGGGTTATTTTCCACTCCATACACATTTCTCTTCAAGATAAACCTTCTTTACATCCTTTTCACATGACGTTAAGCTTCATGACACTTTAGAACTATGTATGGCTTGATTACCATCCTCATGGGATATGTACGAATGCCCAGATATTTCATCTTTAGGTCCATCCCTCTTTCTTAGAAACCTTCTCTTCCTTCTAACCACTTGGCCTAAGTCCTCTGAGTGGGGTATGTGGTGTGGTGAAGACTCCTTTTTTCCTCATTCATGTCAGGTTTTCAACAGCCATGCCACGTACCTCTCTCCTGACAATTCTCTATCCCCCTTTACTCCACTCATCCTTGGAGTTGTATGCTCTCAAATTTGGAACCCTGATCCTATTTGTAAATTCACCAACATGCCTATATGCACTGTGGTTTGGGACCTAGAGTGTTGAGTTCTACATGGACATGTTTTCATCCATTTCCATGCTTCATGTTACCCTTTATTTGGGATTTTATTATATTTCACATCTGAAAGGACCCCCGAACGACATGAATACTAGGACCCAGTGCTCTCATGCTATCTTGGTCCAACATCCCCAAGGATTTTTAATGACAATTTGACACAAGTCCAGCATTGCGAATATGGTCAGCAGTCGACGCTCATTTGTTTGTTCCCATTTCAGGTCATACGATATGGATGTTATGTTTCAAACACGGTCAACAGTTATCTTACATCCTTACACCACCCCCATTAATCCTTAAATAATGTTTTCGTGATTCACATCCCTTTCCACTCCATCATGTTCAAGTGGGATTTCAACACTTTGGGTGTTATCCCTCCGTGCGCATTTGTGCATTAAGAGTATTAACCAACGGCGTGGTGTCTTTTGAGGCTCCATGTTGTTTCCCCTTTCTCTATATTCCACATGTTGCAAATATCTTCTCCACCCTTTTTTACCACATTGATAATAGCTCATGTGGGCTTAGGGACTTTTTCAAGGTTTACATCCAGTTGTAATAATCTCACTTCTTACGGTCCGAACTCTATGAACATAAACTAAGATCTTCTCTAGTCCTTATCCCGTGATTTTAAACTACAAGAATTTCAAGAACTACATACATATTTATTCCCATCCCTATGGGATATATATTAATGCCCAAACATTTATTCTTTGGGTCCAGCTCAGGATCCACTAATTATCTCTTTTGTTCATCCTTTTGGCCCTAACTCTTATAGGAGTTCATGGTGTGGCGTATATGGGCTTATGTCCTCATTCATGTTAGGTCTATAGTGGTTGCACCACGTACCCCCCTTATGGGTAGTCCTTTCTATCTTCATCCTTACCACATGAAGTTAAACTGTATGGAATTTCTAGAACTATGTATGTCTTGATTCCCATCCTTATGGGATACATAGAAATGCCCGAACATTTCATCTTCGGGTCCATCTCTAGTTCACTTTGACCTTTTTTATCTAGAACAATGTATGGCTTGATTACCATCCTTATGGGATACATAGGAACACCTAAACATTTTATCTTCAAGTCCATCCCCAAGTCCCTTGACCTTTTCTAGCCCCTTTTCCTGAGGTTTCTCCCCTAGAATTGCACACAGTGTGGTGTGGACCCCGTCCTCATTCACATCGGGTATGCTTTATCACGTCATGTGCATTCCCTTTAGAACCTTGCTCTTCTATGTGAATCCAAGATATATGATGTAAACTATATTTCATGGTCCCACATTACTTTAAAATATTGCATCTTTTCTGCATGATGTTAAAATGCATGGGTTGGTCCTATCATACAGCCTTAAACTATGACACTATCATCCTGGATGCATGAAGAAAAATAGCACTGCATTACATTGTCCTCGCTCAATGGGACATAATTTTTGGTATTGGTCATCCAACATACCATTTTTCAAGTCTTACATATGACTTGATTCCTACAGCGACACTCGGATTATCCTTCCCTAGGTTTGTTACTTCACAAAAAAAACACATCCACCCTAAAGAACAAACAAGATCCATCAAATGTTGCTTCTTTTGGTGTATGGTCCAGACCTACATGATAGTATTTCCCCTGGAATTTATACCCTACCATTCCATTTTCCAGAACTATGTATGGATTGATTCTCATCCTAATGTGATACGTAGGAACGCACAAACATTTCATCTTCAGGTCCATCCCTAGGTATTTCAAATCCTACCCTCTTTCCGACCCCCTTGGCCCGTACTCTGTCAGAATCATGTGGTATGGTGATGAACTCTTGGGTCCTCATTCACGTTGGTTTTATGATATCAATGCCATGTATTTCCCTTTGGTGACCTTCCTTCCATTCTCCTACATCCTTGTCGCATAACGATAAATTGTTTGAATCTTTCTAGAACTATGACTGGATTGATTCCCATACTCATGGGATATATAGGAATGCCCAAACAATTCATCTCGAGCCTAGCCCAAATTCCACCTTTGGTTCCCTAACCTAAGGTTTCCCTTGGGATCATGTGGTATAGCATGGACTTTTATTATCCTTATTCACGTCGGGTTTCGCAACAACCACACCATGTGTCTCCCTTATTTCTTCCCATCCTGGTCTGAGTTCTATGACTATAAGATAAGATCTCCCTGCGAGAACTATGTATGACTTGATCCCCATCTTCATGTGATACATAGGAATGCCCGGATGTTTAGTCTTTGGGTCTATCCCTAGAAATGTTCCATGAGATGGAAGGCATCTTTGTTCCTCATCCACATTGGGTTTTGCTACTTTTCCACCCTGTCCACATTCCTTTAAACCAAGTCCCCTCTCAATGGTCCACTCTATGACCTTAAACTATGATTTTTCATCCCCAATACCCTTGTCTTTGGAAAGGGATTCGACTCCCTCTATCTGACATGTCTCATTGGCATAATCAAATGCACCGTGGTGTAGATCCCAAAGTGTTGGATTCCACATAAACATTCCCTTATTTAGTGTCCATGCTTAATGATCCCTTTATTTGGATCTCCATCCTCTTCTATGTCTGAAGGGACCCCCTTTACGGCCTAGTCTCATTCCACATTATCTCACCTATCGTATTGGGCCAATGCCCTGAAAGACCTCGAACGATATTTTGAGATAGGTCCTGTGTTTTGAACATGGTTAGCGGTCGACCCTTATTTGTTTATCCCCACACCAGTCTAATACGAGAGGGATGCCGCTTTATGAACATGGTCAATAGTTATCCTCCATCTTCATGGCACTATCATTGAGATCTAGATCTCAGGCACCATGATTCACATCTTTCCACTTCATTATGTTTAAGTGGAATTCCAACACACTCGGTTTTACCCCTCTGCGCATCTATATGCGTTAAGTAGGTAGGTCATTATTATTAGGACATCATTCTCCTAGTGTTCCATTTCCCCTAATTTGTGCCTCCTTGTACCAGGAAAATCCCATCACTACTCCTTGTTTCTCACATCGAGCATGACTCACTTGGGATTAGTGGTTTTGGTATGATGTGTATTGGTGTAGCCAAACCACGCATGCCTTTCATCCTACATGACGTTAAATTACACTATCAAAAATATGTATGGTTTGATTCCCATCCTAATGGGGTATGTAGGAATTCTCAAACACTTTATCTTGGGACCATCCCAAAAGTCTCCATTTTTTGTCTCTTGACCTAAGATTTCCCTCAGGATTACGGGGTGTGATATGGACCACTTTGGTCCTCATTCTCATCGGGTCTATAATGGCCACACCACATACTCCCCACGTTGGGATATCCCCTTTCACTCTCCATACTACCGTATGACGTTAAACTATATGGGTCCTATAGAACTATATATGGCTTGATTCCCATCCTCATGGGATATGTAGGAATGCCCGAGAACTATCCCTCGGGTCCATCCCCAAGTTAGGCCACCTCTGGTCTATGGTCTAAATAATCTCACTGGGAACATGTGGTGTGGTATGGACTCTTTGGTCCTCATTCACTTTGGGATATGTACCACACCATGCATTTTTTTTCTAGGTAACCATGTCCTTAATGCATGACTTTAAACTACAATTATACCATGGATAAGTTCAGGATTCCCCGTGATACTTATAGGGTGATTTAGCTTCTCCACCAGAGAGGTTTTTCCCTTTACAGTGTTGGTATCTCACCACACTGCACTTTGAAAACTGCGTTCATCTTGATTCCCATCCTTATGGGATACGTAAGAACACCCAAGCATTTTGCCTCAGGTCTAGCCTGAAAATTATCCTTTTCAAACCCTTGGCCTGAGATCTCTGTTAGAGGCATGTGATGTGGTTCATACTTCCTTTTATACTCATTCACATTGGGTTTACAGTAGTTTATCATGTACCCCTTCAGAGATCCCTTCCCCCTTTCATCTTTACCGTATGACGTTAAACTGCACGGGTCTTTCAGAACTACATATGGCTTAATTCCCACCCTAGAAGTATACATAATTACATTCATATTTATAGTTCCTAAATCCATCCACGCACTTATAAACCCTCTAAAACAGTCTTCCTGGCCTCATACCCCATTTCGGGACTGTTCATTGCCTATGTCCTCACTATACAACATTAAACTACGTTTTTATAATCCTCATTGGCATGACGTAAAACTACAGGCCACTCTAGGTTCTCACTAAATAGATCCTTTCAAGAAACAAGTATGATCCCTAATCAGACCGATGTGCTCACCAAATGTGTTTTCATCATGGTAGAATAATTTCAAGAGTATTGGACTCCATTCAAACAACCCATCACTCCACCCTCCATGCTTTGTGTGATCTTTATTTGGATCCTTGTCCTCTTTCACATCTAAAGGAACCCCCTAATAGTATTGATTCTTAGCCTACGGCTTGCCTATTGTCCTAGCCCAATGTTCCTAAAGACTATGGATGACATTTCAAGTTAGGCCCCGTGTTTCGAACGTGGTCAATGGTAGGCCCTCATTTGTTGTCCCCATTTTAGGCTAACGCAATAGGGATATTATGTTTCGAACACAGTCAACAGTTATCCTTCATTTACATTACATCCCTACAGTGTTCTAGATTTTGGGTATCATGATTCACAATTTCCACTCCCCTCTGTTCGGATTGATTCCAACGCCCCTAGCATTAGCCCACTCGTGCACTAGAGCACATTGGAAAAGCGGTAATTCGAATATTCTGAGAACTTCATTCTCTATTCAGGCCTCCCTCTTTCTTCCTAGAAACCCAGAGTAGTCATTCAGACCCTGAATTCCCATAGATTGGTTGGCACTCCCATATTCAAACATAATAACATTGTAGCCATCCCTTGTTTCTCACATCGGGAACGACCCACGTGATCTTAGGGATTGATCGCTGGATATTTCACAAATGTGATAGAATTATAGCAACCAAAATAGATAACATAACTCATGCATGCAACCAAAATAAAAAATAAAGGAATGAAAGTATGTTTATGAGTTCACATAAGTTACATCACCCAGGGATTATCCCCTCCCATAGATGAGTTGACCCCTTCAATGGATCGTCCTAGCTCTACTACTCTTTGAATCGTGGTGTCCCATCTCCACTACTCTCGGGTACTCATAAACCCTCACATGCACTGCCACCCATCCATACAATAAATGGAATGGACCACACACTTGTAGTGTCTTTTTCCCCTCACTGATATTCCACAACATCTTATACAGCTTTGCCAGTACTGGGATCCCAAGGTTGACTTGCCGCCCAGTCACAAGCATGGATTCCATGATGAACATACTCAGCCATATTCCCATGTCCATATCTCTCACTATAAAAATCCATCCACAGATGAGCACTGATATGAACGTAACCAACATAACCACCAGTTGATGCTCAGTGCTAATAGTGAACCCCCATGTCTTCCACTGACTGTCCTCCAAGAGTCGCTAGTATGAGTGCTCTTTGCTGCACCGGGGCCCCTTTGGGAAAGTGGGGGGCCTTGCTGAGAACTTTCTATCTAACAGATGATTCAAGAACCACCTAAACCATAGATTGAAATGAATGTATCTTACTGATTTATTGTCCTCACCCAGCACCAGGTCTATCAGCACCTTTTACAACCTTGTAATTTTCTCCACGTCTTCCCACACATTCTCTTCTAGGAAGAATTCATCACACATATCCCCTAGAATGGGAATCCCATAGAACTTATGGATGTCCCAGTGACTGATGTTGACTTCCCCATGATGAAGATGGAAGGTTTTGGTCTCGGGTGACCACTTTCTCAACAGCTCCAGCATCACACTCTTTGGCTGGTAGATATGAAATTGAGAAGCCCATGCCACCTCATACAGGCCCACTCACCATAGCTTTGCCCCAAACCCTCATAGGTTGCACATACCCAGTAGGCCCAGGCCCATTCATTAGTGAATTTTTCACCCTAGTGCAGGTCCCACTCATCAGTTAATCCCTTTTCTGAATTTCACAGAGCTTCCTTTAGGATAGTGTGATACTTCATAGGGGATTCCTCAGCTTGTAGCTCTTTACCATCAACATTGTGAGTATGTTTGTATAAGCAAGTGGTGGTGACGAATGTACAATTGGGTCATGTATGGCCATCAATGGTCCTAAACCACTAATACTGGAATGGGGTGCTCCTAAACTAGTAGTCTAGTTCATTCATAACATCTTGTTGTATGAAGACCTCATCCCTCAGACCAAAGTCATACAATAGAAGTCTCTTGTATAGAGGATAGTTCTTCTGGCCCTCTGTTAGAAGAGCCGTCAGGGATTCATGATCTGAGTGGTTTTACATGTATTCTTCAATCCACAAGTAATCCATCATTTCCTCCCTTAATTAGGCTGTTATAAGGACCGCTTATACCACTTCCTGGTTGGCCATTTCTTCCATTCATAATTTAGAGATTCTTTCTTTGTTGTTCACAAATCTTAGTCATAGAGATCATCCACAGTGCATAGTCATAGAGCCCTCTTGTAGAGCTCGGGTCGCGAAGTGTGTGGTCACAGAGTCAAAGACCCAAAGTGCAGCGCAAATAAGCCTAGGATTGTGGTTCATTGGATCACTGAGTACCATTACACAACATCAGTCCGCAGAGTCTGGATTCTCAAAGCAAGATCACAGAGTGCGCGGAGCTTAGAAAATAAAGAGATAACGTACGGAAATTCAAAATAGAATGAGGAAAAACTAGTGGTCATATCCCTCTATTTATAAGTGATGATCACTGAGCTTCGTGGAATTTCATGCGCTCCACAGAATGCTCAACCCATGCTTTGCACCCCTGCTTCACGTTTTTGCTTCTTGATCTACCATGATTTTGGCGAAGTACCCTCAGAATCTAACCCTCGTTTCTCATCATCTCCCATTTTGAGGGGGCTCATTTTTTGGCAACAAAATTTTTCCCTTTGGAAAATAAACCCCACAAAAATTACAAGTAAATCTACCTCGCAAAGCCCCTGTGGCTCTACGATCAGCACGAAGCAGTGGAAAAGCCTCCTCTACGGCCATTGCGGAGCAGCCAACGAAAGACTCTACAACAACAATGTACTTGAGAGAGAGATTTGTGCCACCATAGATTAGCTGATGGAGCACTCTGCGACTATGATGAAATGGAGAGATCCCTCTGCGAGCATCAAGCAATGGCTGATGGAGAGCTCCGTGAGTCCGAGGAACTTGAGGTATTTTCCTCTAATTTCAAGGTCCAATTCCTTTGTGACCTGACCTCTGAGCTTCACGCCACCTCTTTCCTATAAATATCAGGCTTCCCCAAGACCCAAAGGATGTATACCCCAACCTTTCACCTTCTTATCTCACAAATCATAAAGCACCCGCTGCTCTACGAAGCATTGAGAAAATGATCTCTTTAAGGTATTTGAGCATTGCGAAATACCTCTCCATGGGCTCATATGCAACCCCTCTTCAAGAAGGGATTCCCTTCATGAAGCCCATGGGTTATCATAATAGAAGGAGATCCATATGGGAACTTAGGTATTTGTAAAGCACTCATGCTTCATGAAGCACCTTCTATGAACATGTAAACCCCATGCTAAGGTAGGATCACTGTGCTTCACGAAGTACATTGCTTCGCAATGCCTCACTTTGCAAGGCACCCATGCTCTGCAAAGTCCTACTTAAAAAATCACTTTCACTTTAAGAAGAACTCTTCATGCACATTTATACTCAATTCTTAGGCTAGACCACTCCACTTCGTGAAGCATACCCCTTCGCGGAGTCTCTCCACTTTGTGAAGCATCAGAGCTTCACAAGGTCTCTTCCTGTGAACCCCTTTACTTCACAAACCCTTCTCCTGTACAACCCTCTAGGTTTGTATGAAGTTATTTCAATGTCCCTTAGGTGGTGCTTCATGTTGCATTTCTTTGTCTCATGCTTCTTCCCATAGGCATGCTAACGGCTATTTCTTATTTGTATAGCCATGCTAATGTGAGACCCTCAATAGATCACTCCATAACCCCATCCCACCACGGTATTGTTGGTTCCTTCCTTTCACCAAGGGTTAAATAAAACTGGTTATGTAAGTCCTAGGGGTGGGGAGATAATCATCACCGTTTGAGCTACAGGACGTTAAACTACCAAGCATCTTCATCCTCAGAACATGATGTTAAATTATAGCCATGCCCCGTGTGATGCACATGGGGTGGCCCACATCAGACATTTTCCATGCCCACTCATATCCACAGGAGTGAGATCTTCCTCACATGGAATTATATGCTCATTAAAGGGAACAAAATTTGTTCGCAGGGGAGGGAAACCAACCTGGCATAAGCCCCAGCCTTTCTTGTTGGAGGTAGCACCCCTACTCCTCCTCTATTCTTTCATACACAAAGACCAGAGGAGAGATAGGCATAGGGGACTCAATACCCCGTCCCTATACCTTTGGTATTTATTTCCATTGGGACTCCATATGGGAGTAAATCTCAATCTCCATCTCCATGGGCTACTAACCATGTGTAATCCCTGTTCCATTCCTCACGGATGCACCTTTCGCGACGTGATCATCAGATCTTTATTGCCTCTTGTTTCTCGCACCGAGCATGACTCATGTGGGCTTAGAGTAAGCATCGACCATGACACCATCTATGGGCTGCCTTAGTGTGTAATACCCATACCACATCCCACCAAACTACATGGACTTTGATCCTTTCCCTTTCTGAACAAGGTATGTAGGAAGTCTCCCTAAGATTCAATCCCATCATCCATCGGTCCCGACAACTTCACGTCGGTTCACTCTCATCCTGCATGATGTTAAATTGTATTCCCCTTTAATCTTGTATGATTTTAAACTATATATATATGAACTACGTGGGTTTTGATCCCTATCTCCTAGTCAGAGTACGTAGGAATCCTCTTTGAGTTTAAACCCCAAACACTGGTAAACATTACTGTCCCCTTTGAAGGGACCCAAATCCTTGTTCTATCCCTTAGTGTCTTTAGACCAACTCTTAGGATTCTAACCACACGTAACCCTTAGCATATCATCGAGTCACTGTCCTTTGTGTACACCCTGATTCTATACCCCATCCTAAACTACGTGGACTTTAATTACCTACCGTGAGGATATGTGGGAAGCCTCTCTGAGGTTCAATCCCACCACCCATGTCCCATCCCGATCTCTCTCTTGATCCTTTTCATTTTGTAATGGTCAGTCCACAACCGGGGGGGTTCAACTTCCTCTGGGTCTCATCCATGCGTCCATCCTCATGGTTCGCCTCCTTAGGTGTCCTATCACCCCCACCGAACTACATGGACTTTGATTCCTTGCCATGGGGATACGTAGGAAGTCTATATGAGGTTCAAACCCAACACTACCACCACCTTTACAATGGTTTCATATCATCCACCATCCACTTCATTAAGTCATCCACTATTCATCCTAATTCTTACCTGGGTCGACATATCCCATTGGGATCATGACATCCACTTAGGCAGCTAACCACGTATAAGCCCCACACAATCCATAATCATCTAACCAAGAGTGTCCCTCTTTTGATGGGCCTCTATCCACGTGTAATCCCCAGCATGTCTCTGGGTCATTGTCCTTTGTGTAAAACCTGATTCATCACCCCTTAAAACTATGTGGGTTTTGATCCCTGTCATCTACACAGGGTATGTAGAAAACCTCCCTAAGGTTTAATCCCAGCCAATAGTAAACCTTGGAATCCCCTTCATAGGAACCCAATCATCCTCAGATCCATATTCATTAGATTTTTTGATCCACTCATCCAGTAAACCCCTCAGGTGATCCCTCTTGAGGATGTACCCATCTGATCCACTCCTATTAGTGTTTCGATCAGTCTGGTCCATCTCTACTAGACGTTAAACTCATGGCATACCCTGTGATAACATGGGAAGATAAGTAAAACCTCATGGACAAGCATATGGCATATAATTATCTACACTCGACATGGTATGCCTTGGGCTTTCACACCCTCGAGAAGCCCTATCATAAGGGGAAGAAACCTAGATGCATCAATGTTTCAGCATCCAGACACGCCAGTGATTTCCAACATAACTACTCCCCCAATCAAAGCTTGATGCCCTAACTTGACCCCTTGTAATGTCCTGATAGAAGCAGTGTAATTAACTGGCATTCGTGAAGATATGGAACTGGGGAAGAGTTTCACGAACAACTTCTTAATCTTTAAGGGAGACCTGAACTAGGCGATGAATTCTGAGGAGGAATCCATAGAAGGAGAGACCGAAATCCCATCATCCCATTTTGATCAAGGAGAAAACATCCCTAAATAAGCAACGGATGTCTCCCACCTTTGTAAAGCGGGAATGTGGAGAAATATCCAGTGCGTCGTAGAATGATGGTGCATGCCCCGGTGAAAGAGTCGGAAACAGAAATAGTGAACTTGAAGTGAATCTTTTCCTCAATATGAAGATTAGTAGCATTCAAGGCATCAGTAGATAAGCGTGTCATTAGATCCAGTTATCTGGTGTCGAGTCCCGCCAAGAAAATAGTGGGACTGTCATGAAACTCACCAGATATTGGGGCAGTTGAATGTTGGGAATCTCGGTCTGCAATGTTGTCAACATGGATCCTTCTTACCAATCATGGGAGACAGAATGGCACTGGGGCACTGGATGTTGCTTTCCTCTTTTTAGCACTAATGGTCGAATCTTCCTGCTTTGCAGGACCCAAGATGCTATGTCAGGAAACCGATCACCACCCACCCACTAACATATGGGCCAGGGAAACACTAACATGAAAATCCCACACAACTCCATCTCTTTTGCGATGGCCTCCACATCCATGGCTTTTGGGTGCCCATGCCCCATTTCACCGTATAAACTTGTTTAGAGGAGGGTGATTAACAGCCTTTTCTGATGGTATGATGAAGAAGGGATTATCCCAACTCGGGATATGACCCGTCAGGACCTATAGGCTTATGAGAATCATCGTCACCACCACCCATAAGGGCCGCATAGGGATCCATTACTCCCCACTCCAACCTACAACCGATTCGGGAGTTTGTCCCTGGAATTCTTTGACGACTCACTCCCTTATGCCAATGCGGTAAGGGAATCCCGGGCCACACCAACTATGATCCCATCCTGGGAACCGCTAAGGAAGGCTCCCACCAGGCCACTTCAGGGCCACTACCTGGTCCCACAGGTTGAGGAGTAGGTGAGTTACACACTTGTACCACCAGCCCTAGTCCAGTTAACCCGACGCCAACGTCAAGTGCAAGATGAGGAGGATTCCCTCCAGGGGGAATCATCATCAACATCTACAGTGGCCCATGACACCGTCGACGCATAATATCAATGCCCCATTTATACTAAACAGGTTCACTTATACGCTCTACCTAGATCGAGGCCCCAACCGCCCCACAGGTAGGTTGGGACGACTCTCTTGGTCGTTGGCATAAGTGGTACCCATCGTGGGCCGACCCATGGTGATGACATCCAACACGAATGTCCTCCCCATGCCACCATCAATAATATTGAAGGCCCTTACTACTCTCAAGATCAACACGGAGGCCCTCCCCATACCACTATCATTTCAGGTGAAGGCCCTCCCCACCGTACTAATATCCAGCACAGAGGTTTCTTTCACACCCGTGATCCCAAGTATAGAGTTTTTCCTCTTATTACAGGTCTCTATGATGTGAAGATCCTCCTCGCCCAGTCAACCATTATCATGGAGATATTCCCCATGTTCTTACTATATCCAAAGAAGGTCCTCCCTATCCTTCCAATAAGAGAATTAGAGATCTTCCCTGCTTCATTGGCATCCAACACGAAGGTCTTCCCCGTGTTCAGTTTGATTGATACAAAGGCCCCCATCGTACCATCACTGCTAAGGGAGACAAACATGGAAGCATTTTCCATGATCCCACTATATCTAGAAGAGGTCATACCCACTCCAAAACTTCCCACAGAGGTCCCCTTTTTGTGACAGCTAGTGGACATGAAGGCCCTCCCCATGTTCCTTTTGACATTTGTTTGGGTGCTCCTCACACCCTGGCTCACCTAGGAAGAAGACCCCTCTGCCTCAGTTCCAGTTCAGGTAAAAGGTCCTCCTTGTGTCAAAAACATACCTTGTCCATATGAATTGTATCAGGTCAAGAGGGCAAGTCACAGCCACCAAAGGAAGAATACTGAGAAGTTTCAAACCACGATTAAATTCATCTACTTTTCAGAATCTGAGGAAAAGTAAGATATAGTGATGGAACCCTCACCCTGATCTTCTGTGTTGGCATCCAAAGAAGTAACAAGGTGTATAATCCTAATCCTTCTAGAAAGAGAATTCCACTAGATCCTTGCATCCCTCTAAAGATACATCTAAGAGGAGGAAGATTTGGATCCTTTCTAGGGTCTAGCCATGAAATCCTTCCTATCATCAACAGGATCATTCTCTACCTCAACTAGATATCACAGAGAGTTTTTCTGGGAACCAATAAAGGAAGAGCAACAGCATGACCCACCGTTACTAACCTCAACCCCTACGTAGGAAGTTTTGGTTGCTATCTCGTCTTACCGAGATGTGGTGGATTAGTCATTGCATTCTTCGGAAGACAACCCAATATGTGGTGGCTTGTCAGCTTGTGCGCCATACTCTCCACTGACCAGTCTACCATCGCAATGGTCCACTTCAATTTCATTATCAATCCCTCATCCACACCCAGTCAATGAATGGGGAAACCAACGGACGGATCCCGAGTCTGAGCCGAGGAGCTTGTGGGATATCCTTGCAGCGAATTAGTTCCCAGAGATGTTTTGGCCCATTGAAACAGTAAGTTTTAGTACTACAGAATCTATTACCCAGGAGGAGGTCATGTGATTATACAAAACTCTCTAGGAAACACACTTCTGTCTCCATCATCGGTGGTTCCAAGAGTCAGGAACACTTTGAAGATATTGGCCAGCAATTCTGCATGGTCAACTTGGTTGCGCTCCCCATGGCTTAGCACCCTGAGTCGCCTGGTCACCATCAGACCCTCCAGCAATGATGTGTCCAGAGCTTTACAATACTCCATAGAATTATTAAGGAGGATTCCCCCCACTTTCAGATTCTTGGTTGGGGGAAGTATGTTTCCCTTTATTTCAGTTCTATCTGGCGCCAGCCCGACTTTTTAAGTGATATTAAGGATATTCCACCAAGTACAGTCACAATTAACATGGACTATAAAAATATTGTAAAGAGACTATTGGGACTGTCAAAGCCTCTGATTCATTTGGATCAGTGCAAAAGATGGAAGAGGACCCTGAAAAGGTTATGTTGCATCAACAACTTGCAGAGCATAAAAATATGGTCGATGAACTTCTCGTTGAACATACTGTCGAATGGAAACCCGACTACGGTAATCCTAGACCGGGATATTAGGGGCAGGTACAACTCCCCCCCCCCCCTAGTGAATTACCTTCAGGTGACCTTGACCATCATGCCCATATATATAGGGTAGAGGCTGGATTTTATGGCAAGATGGCATAATATACATCACCAAATCCACCTGAGTTATGTGATAAACCTCCTTAGGACCCAGCTCAAGTTCCCCCAGTCACTCCATAGGTCGTTCCCCCAACAATTCTTCAAGTCATCCCACCAACTGCTCCATGATCCAATAAGCCTACTTATCATGTTGAAGAACATTACAAAGCATTGGTGGTCATAGATCCTCATCAAGATAGGAATATATACTAAGATGATCCAATTGAAACACTCATCGCTCACCTTAAGGCCCTAGAAACTTGACCTGTGGAAATCCCTCCATATGGAAATTCATATCCAAAATGGGTCAATAATATGATAGTACCCCCGAGTTTTGAAAATCCTACCTTCTCTCCCTTTAATGGGACAAAAAACGTGCTACAACATCTGTCCCACTTTATTTAAAGGTGTGGACCCATGCTGGGAACTCCAGCACAGCAGGAGGCCACCAAGCTCCGGTGTTTTGTATAGACACTGGAAGGGCCCACATTTGTTTGGTACAGCTAGCTACTCATTGGGTCAGTAGCTAGTTGGGAGGACCTTCATAGGCAGTTTCTCTACCAGTTCAGTTCCACCACCTTGAAGAAGAGTATTGATGACCTTTTCAAGTGCAAGCAGAGGCCTGACGAGCACGTCTCAAACTTTGTTTCCAGGTGGAAAGACCTCAAATATTCCCTTGATATGCCTCTAACTTAGGAACAGCTACTAAAAATGTGTGTGGGGAATGTAAAAACTGAATTAGTCCCTTCTTTAATCACTCATAACTACCCAGGTGGATTTAGGGATTCCTATTATAAAGACTGGTGTCTATAGAAAGCCTTGTAGTAGGCCAAGTAGGCACATCCATCACCTTCTGTAGTTCCTATAAGAAGAGCCACTAAGGTCGAGCCCACTTCGGTAGCACAAATAAAGGTCCCTAGGTAGCTGGAGTTATTACTAGTGGAACCACCTCCACAGCCTCGCCGAGGCCCACCACCTCAGGCACAGCCTCCGGCCCAACAATGCCCACCCCAGAATTGGTAGGCTCCCCTGAGTAATGCACCACTGCCACCTAGGAATAATAATCAGGTTCCACCTCCTCGATAGGCTCCTCCAGCCCCTCGTTAGGGTCGTGCTCCTATATCCCCTTCTCAGATAGAAGGAACTGGACCTACTCATTTAATGAGGCTCAGGTCCCCGATTATTTCCAAAGTGCCTTGGACCAGGTAATCTTATGGTTTCCGGAATACAGGAGACCTGAAGAGGTAGATCTCACTGATCGCCCCAATTACTGCCCCTATCATCGGATCTTTGGGAATACCCTCAAGCTATGTTTTGTGTTTAAAGACTGGATCCAAGACCAGTTCAATAAAAACATAGTCAGGTTAGGTCCATCCCTAGTATAGGTTTCATGTGTGTTCATAAAGATAGAAAGAAACAGTGACAGTGAAGATGAGTGGAAGTAGGTTTCTAACCACGGGTCTCAAAAATATGACAACCGAATGGACCATAGGTTAGTCTCCCATGACCATGGAATTATCCATGCACTTTTGAATCATCTTGAGCCTTCAGAAGTCACTAAATTACCTATAGCCACTACTTCTAGGTCAACATCACAGTCTTCCTCTTCCCAGAAGGGAAAGCATCAGTGACGCAAGGGAAAACAAAGTCCCCCACCGATATCATCGTCATCCCATACTCTCAGTGATTTCATGCCCCTGAAGATGGATATTTCCCCCAGAATCCATCCAGTGATGGAGGATTCTTCAAGTGAAAATCCAGGGTATGCTTCAGTCAATATCGTGGAGCTGGTAAACCCCTACATGATTCCTGACGACGAAGAGCACTAGACGGATCCTCCCAACATTCCCAGTAGATGCCGGTGTTGACAGATATGTGGTTATGTGAGTCACTGGAATGCATTGGTTAGTTATTCATGCCAAGCTATGCATGCCACCAAGACCAAATAGTAGGCCTAGTGCAGAGCTCAGCATGTGCAGCCTTCTCATCTCGTTTCATCATATTCATCTCCACCACTGTTTGTACTGCTTGATCAGGTAGATCCACCACGACCGTGCTATGATCATCCATGTTCTGTTGTGGATTGGTCTCAGATATATATCCCTCATCTGGTAGTCACTCCACACATTTAAACCAGTAAGCAGCAGAACATTCCCAGCACTAGTCAGCTGCCGGGTTAACCAAAAGGGCCCATCATACCTCCTTCCATAGAGCGACCTCCTGTCAAAAAAAGTTCACACCTGGCTCGGAAGTATGATGTTCTCAAGAAACTTTCCAACATCCCTACAAAACTCTCTATCATTGAGTCTCTTTTAATGTCAATGGATATGCTTGAATCCCTTGCCGGGGCTTTAAGAATCCCCCTCTAGTTTGAGGAAGAGGTAGTAGCCACAGAAGCCTTCCATACTGAGGCAGTCGAGCATGCAGAATTCCAAGCCATTCTCTATTTTTATAGAGAAGATGAAGGCTCCCCTATATAGATTCACATCCTCCCACTGTACATAACTGTCCATTTCAACAGCATAGAGGTTCACCATTGTATTGTCGAAACATGTAGGATTAACCTTATCCTGACCTGGATACTCTGAAAGATGGGACTGTCCAAGGCTGATCTGATTCACACTGACCTAAAAATTCAAGGTTGTGATAGGATGGAGTAGACACCAGTTGGAAAGATTCACCTGAAGACCCAGTTTGGTGGCCTAGTTTCTAGAATCGAGTTCATTTTTGTCTCACAAGACACCGCTTACAATGCCTTAAGTACTCCCTTAATGGTCGAGTAGGCATACTCCAAGGTGATTTATCTCCATTTGCCTCTTGTGAAGACCAATACTTGTATGGTGACTATTATAAGATAAAGAACAATTAGATTCATGCTAATGAGGTTGAACACACTATGGCTACAACCGATCCATGGACAGACTAGGATAATGCCTACATTTTTCTGATCCACCAATTGGAGGCCAAGACCCCAGATTTGGGGCAATGTTTTTTTGTCTCTAGAACAAGGGGGAGTGCATTCCCAAGTCTAAGTAATGTTGGAATATCACCTTGTATTCCTATAAAAATCAATATCGGGTGATCCCTGAGCCCCCTACTCCCATAAGGTATCGGGATGTCTATCCCATGGAAATGACAATACATCATACTTGATTGTTTCTCCAAGCAGGGATAAACTGGATCAAGACGATGCACCACTATTGATTTGATATCATCAAACATGGCCCCTTGGGTCAAAGGCCATATGGGATTGGGTTGATAGCTTTAATCACTATGGTTTTAGTAGTGTAGGAGTCCCTTGATGCGGTGTCCACTGCCACTCAGGCTGGAGCTAGTGTCCCATCAGGATCTGTTGACTTGAAAGAATCGCCTCCTGCTGAGGATACCTCCTCTATGGATAAAGAAGAGTATTTGGAAGATTCTCCTCTCAATTTCAAAGAGGGTGTCTCCACCATGGTCGATGAATTAGTATAGGTGAACCTCAGTAAAGAGACAGATCTAAAACCAATGTTAATCATCATTGTTATGTATATCAAAGAGAAACAGCGATACGCGGATTTCTTGATGTAGAATCATGATGTATTCTCTTGGAGTTATGATGAGATGTCAGGGCTATATCCTCAGGTCTCCGTCCACCACCTCGGTCTTCCAGCAAATCGTCGTGGGTTCAAACAGCCTCCCAGAAAGATGAACACTTCTCAAGGTTCCATGATCAAGGCTGATCTTGATAAGCTCATCAGATCCAACTTCGTTAAGGAGGTCCAAATCAAAGTCTATATCGACTTCCAAGATATCAATTGTCACTACATGAAGGTTGACTTTCCCCTTCCTAAAACCAAACTGTTGATTGATGCCACCACTGGGTTCTAGGCTCTCTCCTTCATGGAGGAGTATTCTAGATAAAATCATATCTGAATGGCCCCCAAGGATGAATATTATACTGCCTTCAGAGCACCACAAGGTATTTCCTACTACTAGGCAATGCTTTTCAATCTAAAGAATTCAAGTTCCACCTATCAATGTTCCATGCATCGCATATTCAAGCTGATCCTTGGGACATTGGTGGAATGTTATGTTGATGATTTGGTGGTTAAATCTTACCAGCATCAGGAACACCTCAAATATCTTGAGAAAGTGTTCAGCTTCCTCCATTACCGCCACCTGAAGATGAACCCCTTGAATTGTGCCTTTAGGGTCACCTCTATAAAGTTTCTCGGCTTATTTTTAAAATATAGAGGCATTGAGATCGATCCTGAGATGATCAAGTCCATCAATCAAATTTCTCCTACGAGCATCATTTAGGAGATTTGAGGCTTTCAAGTCCACTTAGCCTACATACACCGATTCATCGCAAATATAGCTAGAAATTGTAATCCCTTTTCCTGGCTCATGAAGAAAGGTGTCGATTATCAGTGGGATGAGGAGTGTAAGACCTCTTTTGAGGAAATCAAGCATTACCTACTATAGCCTTTGGTTCTGATGCCATCTATTCCCATAAAGCCACTAGTTCTTTATGTTACTTCTCCAAAATGATCTCTCGGTTCCCTTCTCTTCCAGAAGAAAAATGAGGGAATAGAGAATAGTTTATAGTATCTCGTCTGCATGCTCCTCGATACGGAGACTAGATAATCCTCTGTCGAGAAGAGCTATCTCGCGCTGGTATTTGTAATGAAAAAAATTGCGACATTACTTGAAGCATCACAAGATAAAGCTAGTGTCCCGAGTGGATCCACTGAAGTACATTTTGAACCACCCCATGTTGACAGGCCATCTAGCTTGGTGGGAAGTGATCCTTCAATAGTTTGACATCAAGTTTTTCCCCAATAAGGATATCAAGGGACATGCATTGGTAGACTTCCTTACCACCCATCTAGATCCCACAAATCATTCTATAGATCTTGATTTTTCTGATGAGGCAATCCTCTCAGTAGATCAAGTCATTCTAGGTTGGAAAATTTACTTTGATAGTGCTTCTTGAAGCCCCACCAGCACAAGACTCAATGATCCCAGACTCAATGGAGTAGGTATGGGTATTGTCTTCATAAATACTACAAAATTTTTCCTACCCTATTCATTCCTATTATCAGAGGGCTATACCAACAATGAGGTAGAGTACCGGGCTCTAATCACTGGTCTCAAGATAGCCCTCGAGATTTACATTTCCCACTTGCATATGAAATGGGACTCTGAATTATTCATCAAGTAAATAAATGGTGACTACGTCATCAGGAAGCCGGATCTCATACCGTTGTTAGAGCGTACCCACCAGTTGATAGCCTGTCTCCCTTCTCATCAAGAAGTTACTCATGTACCTCGATTGTAGAATGGATAAGTTGAATCCTTGGCCAGCCTGACCTCATCTCTTGAAAAGCCTAACCAGGATGATTTGATTATCCATGTGGCGCATCGAAGGGTAATCGATCACGTCACTCCAGATGATGATGATGGCCCACATGTAAGCCACCTTATAGCTGGTTTCTCCACACCAGGACCTCCAGGTCCCCCCACCACGGTGTTGGAGAGGATTTTTGACTAGAGGACCCCCTTTATCGGGTATCTTCATTATGGAAATCTCCCTGAAGACCGGGTCGGACGTGAGCGAATATGACGGTGTGTGGTATAGTTCACCCTCCATAGTGGTCCCAGTCTTGAGAAGATGCTCTACAGATGTGGTTTTGATGGGATTATACTCTGTCACATCCAAGGAGGTGAGGTTTCTCAAGTCATGTAGGAATTTCATGCCAGTTCCTATGGGGATCATCGGACAGGGTCAAAACTCTCTCATCAGATCCGGAGATTGGGGTATTTTTGGCCCACTATGATTAGTGATTATATTTAGTTTTTTAATATGTTTCATGCGTGCTAAATCCATGATAATTTTGTGCATCGGCTTCCAGAACCTCTCCACACTACCAAATACTTTTTCCCCTTTGCGGTCTAGGGACTCGATGACATGGGACCATATCCACTGATGATATCTCTCCAATGAAAGTTCATCCTGACCACTACAGATTTCTTTTCCAAGTGGGTAGAGGCAGTTCCAATCAAGGAAGTCAAGGCCCATTATATTGTTGATTTTGTGAGATCTAATATCATCTATCGATTTGGATTCCCTCACACCATCCTCATCGATAACAACACCAACTTACAAGCATCTGAGCTGAAGAAATTATACGCCAAGTACAACATAAATTATAATCATACCTCTCGCTATCATGTACAAGAAAATTGAAAGATAAAATCATTAAACAAAACTCTCTCTAACATTATTCAGAATATGGTTGGTTATAACAAGAAGATTTGGCCGGACAAACTCCCCAATACTCTCTGGGCTTATTAGATGACAACTCGTAATTCCACTTAGGTGACCCCATATTCCCTGGTGTATGGAACGGAGGTAGTCCTTCCCATTGAGATTCAGTTACCTTCATTATGTATAACTGTCTATGATCAGAAGACACTGGATAAAGTAGTTGAAATTCATTTGGTTGAACTGTAAGTGCTTGGTAAGAATAGGCTTTTTTCCCTACACAATATGGAAAGGCATCAGAACAAGATAGCTAGAGCTTTCAATAAGAAGGTTTGCCTCCACTCTTTGTTATAAGGTGACATGGTGTTGGCCCTGATAACACCAATGATACCTGGCAAGAAGCCACCGAAGCTAGAGACCAAATGGTATGGACCTTATATAATTCACAAGGTTTACCCAAATGGTGCATACTCCCTGGTCACCATGGATGGTGAGCATATTACTCCTCCCACAAATTCTAAATTCCTCAAGAGGTGTTTTTCTTAACCAACCTGACATGACTTTAAACTATCTCATCTTTACCGCACAACGTTAAACTGCATGGTCCATCCAGGCTGAAGGACGTAAAACTACCCAACACTTGTCCTGCATGACATTAAACTGTATTACCATCCTACAAGACGTTAAACTGCCTATACTTTTCCTGGAGGATGTTAAACTAACACCCTCATCCCACATGACAAATAAACTACAATATGGTCTGATATCTATGACCTTAAACTAAGATCTCTCACATCCTTGTCATATGATGTTAAACTATGCGACATTTTAAGATCTACATATGGCTTGATTCCCATCCTCATGGGATACATAGCATCACCGGGACTTTTCATCTGTGGCCCATCCTCAGGTCCCTTAACCTTTCCGGCCTCTTGGCCCAAGTCCTCACTTAGGATTGTGCGGTTCGGTATGGAATCTATGTCCTCATTCACATCAGTCTATTTTGCCACACCACACACATCCCCTTGAGACACCCCTCCTTCATCCCTCGTCCTGAACACAAGACGTTAAACTACACGGGTACCACCATGCTCTACGCATCCCTCTATTTGGGTTTACATCATCTTTTACATATGAAAGGACCTCATAGTGGCTTGGTTTCATGCCACCTTGGATTGCCTTCCATTTTGGGCCAACGTCTCGAAGGATCTCAAACGACAATCTGACAGAATTCCTGCATTGTGAATATGGTCAGTGGTCAATTCTCAATTGTTTGTTCTCATTCCAGGTCATATGAGAGTGATATTGTGTTGTGAACATGGTCATCATTTATCCTCAGTCGTTTTTTTCATACCATGGTCTCCCAAATGATGGGTGTGGTGATTCACATTTACTACCCTTTTATCCCATGCACACGACATTAAACTAGTCATCTACAGTTTGAACTCTATGACCATAAACTAAGATCTCCTAAATCCTTGTACTGTGAAGTTAAACTACATGACATTTCATAACTACGTATGGATTGATTCCTATCCTAATGGGATACATAGGAATGCTCGAATATTACATTTTTGGATCCATCTTTGGTTCATCTATCCTTTCTCTCGGCCACTCAAACTGAGTTCTCTCCTAGAAATATGAATGGTGTGGCATGTGTGGGATTATTTCCTCATTAATGTTAGTTTATTCTCCATTCCATACACATTCCTCTTTGAGATACCCCTTCTCTACATCCTTGTCGTATGAAATTAAACTATACAACACTTCAGAACTACATATGTCTTGATTACCATACTCATGGGATATGTAGGAACACCTAGATATTTCATCTTCAGGTCCACCCTTGTTTCTCATAAACCTCTCTTCCTTTCAGCCACTTGTCCTAAGTCCTCGGAGGGGGGTCTGTGGTGTGGTGCAGACTCCTTTTATCCTCATTCATTTCAAGTTTGCAACAGCCATGCCATGTACCTCTCTCTTGAGAGTTCTCCATCCCCCTTTCCTCCACTCATCCTTTGAGTTGTCTCAAATTGGGCCCCCCAACCCTCTTTGCAAATTCACTAACATGCCTATATGCAATGTGCTTTGGGACCTAGTGTGTTTGGTTCTACATGGACATGTTTTCATCCATTTCCATGATTCATGTTTCACTTTATTTGGGATTTCATCATCTATCACATATGAAAGGACCCCCAAATGGCATGGATGCTAGGAATCAGTTTTATCCTACCATCTTGGTCCAACTTCCCTGAGGATTTTGAATGACAATTTGACACACAAGTCTCATGTTGTGAATATGGTCAGCAGTTGATGCTCATTTGTTTGTTCCCATTTCAGGTCACATTAGATGAATGTTGTATTTCAAAAATGGTCAATAGTTATCCTCCATCATTATGCCAACCCCATTAAGCCTTAAATACTGCCACTGCATCATGTTCAAGTAGTATTTTGACACTATGGGTGTTATCCCTCAGTGTGTGTTTGTGTGTTAAGAAGACAAACCAACAGTGTGGTGTCATTCATGGATTCGCGTCATTTCCCCTTTCTCTTTATTCCACGTGTTGAGAATATATTCTACTCCCTTGTTTCCCACATCGAGCGTAGCTCACATGGGCTTAGGGACTTGGTCAAGGTTTACGCCTTCTTGAAAGAACCTCACTTCTTACAGTATGAAATCTATGACCATAAACTAATATCTGCTCTCGTCCTTATCACATGACGTTAAATTTCATGAATTTCAAGAACTACGTACAGCTTGATTCCCATCCTTATGGGATACATAGGAATTCTCAAACATTTAGTCTTTGGGTCCAACTCAGGCTCCACTAATTATCTCTTCTGTTCAGCCTTTTGTCCTTGACTCTTATAGGAGTGTGTGGTGTGGCGTATATGGACTTATGTCCTCTTCATGTTGGGTCTATAATAGCCATACTATGTACCCCCCATTATGGGCTAGTCCTTCCTATCTTTATCCTTACCACACGAAGTTAAACTGTATGGAATTTCTATAACTATGTATGGCTTGACTCCCATCCTTATGGGATATATAGGAATGCCCAAACATTTCATCTTCAGGTCCAACCCCAGGTCCCTTGACCTTTTTTTCTCTATAACTATGTACGACATGATTCCCATCCTTATGGGATACATAGTAATGCTAAAACATTTTATCTTTGGGTCTAGCCCCAGGTCCCTTAACCTTTTTTGACCCCTTGGCCTGAGGTTTCTCCCCTATAATTGTGCACGGTGTGGTATGGACCTTGTCCTCATTCACATCGGGTATGCTTTATCACGCCATGTGCATTCCCTTTAGAACATCGCTCTTCTGTGTGCGTCCAAGCTATATGATGTAAACTATACTGCCTAGTCCCACATGACTTTAAACTGTTTCATCTTTGTCACACAAAATTAAAATGCATGGGTTGGTCCTATCATACAAACCTAAACTATGACACTAATGTCCTGGCCACGCGACAAAAAATGAAACCGCATTGTGGTGTCCTCACTCGAGGGGACATCATGTTTGGTATTGTTCATCCACCATGCCATTTTTAAAGGCCTATATATGGCTTGATTCCTATAGTGATGTCTGGATTCTCTGTCCCTAGGTTTTTTACTTCACACAAAAAACACATCCACCCTAAAGAACAAACAAGATCCATCAAATGTCACTTATTTTTGTGCATGGGTAAGACCTGCATGATAGTATTTCCCCTAGAATTTGTACCCTACCATGCCATTTTCTAGAACTACATATGGATTTATTCCCATCCTAATAGGATATGTAGGAACGCCCAGACATTTCGCCTTTAGGTGTAGCCCCAGGTATTTCAAATACTACCCTCTTTTCGACCCCCTTGGCCCATACTCTGTTGGAAGCATGTGGTGTGGTGAGTAACTCTTAGGTCCTCATTAAAATCGGGTTTATGATAGTCATTCCATGTATTTCCCATCGTGGATCTTCCTTCCATTCTCCTATGTCCTTGTTGCATGATGATAAACTGCATGAATCTTTCCAGAACTACGAATGGATTGATTCCCATCCTCATAGGATATGTAGGAATGCCCAGAAAATTCATCTTAGGCCTAGTACAAATTCCACCTTTGGTTCCCTGACCTGAGGCTTCCTCTGGGATCATGTGGTATAGCATGGACTTCTACTATCCTCAGTCATATCAGGTTTCGCAACAACTGCACCATGTGTCTCCCTTGTCTCTTCCCATCCTGGTCTGAGTTCTACAACCATAAACTAAGATCTCCCCATGAGAACTACATATGTCTTGATCCCCATCCTCATGGGGTACTTATGAATGCCTGGATGTTTAGTCTTCGATTCCATCCCCAGGAATGTTCCATGAAATGGTAGGCCTCTTTGGCCCTCATCCACATCGGGTTTTTCTACTTCACCACCCTACACACATTCCATTAAACCAAGTCCCCTCTCAATGTTACACTCTATGAACTTAAACTAGGATTTGTCATCCCCAAGACCCTTGCCTTTGGAAAGGGATTTGACTCCCTCTATCTGACATGTCCCATTGACGTACTCAAATGAATCATGGTGTAGAACCCAAAGTGTTGGATTCCACATGGACATTCCCTAATTTCATGTCCATACTTCATGAGACCTTTATTTGGATCTCCATAATCTTCCATGTCTAAATGTACCCCCTTTACAACTTGGTCTCATGCCACATTGGCTCACCTATCATCTTGGTCCAACGCCTCAAAATATCTCGATTGACATTTTGTGATAGGTCTCGTGTGTCAAAAATGGTCAGTAGTTAACCCTTCTTTGTCTATCCCCATGCTAGGCTAATGTGAGAAGGATATTGTGTTACAAACATGGTAAACAGTTATCCTCCATCATTACATCACCATCATTGTGATCCATATCTCAGGCTCCATCATTCACATCTTTCAAATTCCTTATGTTTAAGTGGAATTTCAACACACTCGATTTTACCCCTGTATGCATCTATGTGCGTTAACTAGGTAGGTCAATATTATTGGGACATCATTAACCTAGCATTCCATTTCCCCTAATGTGTTCCTCCCTGTACTAGGAAAATCCCATCACTACTCATTTTTTCTCACATCGAACATGACTCACATGGGCTTAGTGGTTTTAGTAGGATGTGTACTAATGTAGCCAAACCACACATGCCTTTCATCCTGTATGACATTAAACTGTACTCTCATAACTATGTATGGATTTATTCCCATCCTAATAGGGTACATAGGAATTCCAGAACACTTTGTCTCAGGCCCATCCCAAATCTCACCATTTTCGGTCTCTCGACCTAAGATTTCCCCTGGGATTACATGGTGTGATATGGACTGCTTTAGTCCTCATTCACATCAGGTCTATAACGGTCACACCACATACTCCCCCCTTTGGGATATCCCCTTTCACACTCCATACTACCATATGATGTTAAACTACATGGGTCCTCCAGAACTACATATGGCTTGATTCCCATCCTCATGGGATATGAAGGAACGCTCGAGCTCTATCCCTTAGGTCCATCCCCAAGTTAGTTCACCTCTAGTCTATGGTCTAAATATACCCATTGGGAACACGTGGTGTGGTGGGGACTCTTTGGTCTTCATTCATGTTAGGATATGTAACGCACCATGCATTTCCTTTCTAGGTAATTGCATCCTCAATGCATGACTTTAAACTATGATTCTACCCTGGATAAGTTTAGGATGCCCCATGATAATTATGAGGTGATTTAGATTCTCTACCATAGAGGTTTTCCCTCACTAGTGTTTCTCTCTCACCACAATGTTCTTTGAAAACTACATCTATCTTGATTCTCATCCTCATGGGATATGTAGGAAAACCTGAGCATTTCACCTCAGGTCTAGCCTGAAAATTTTTCTTTTCATCCCCATTCCCTAAGATCTCTATTGGAGGCACATGATGTGGTGTAGACTTCTTTTTGTCCTCATTCATGTCAGGTTTATAGTTGCCAAATTACATACCCCTTTAGATATTCCTTCCCCATTTCATCTTTACTACATGATGTTAAACTGCATGGGTCTTTTAGAACTATGTATGGCTTGATTCCCACCATAGAAGGATACATAGTGACATCTGGATGTTAGGTTCCTAGATCCAGCTATGCACTTGTAAAACCTCTAATACGACTGTATTGGCCTCGTCCCCCATTTCAGGATCGTTCATTGCCTTTATCCTCACTGTACGACATTAAACTACTCATTTATCATCCTCATTGGCATGACGTGAAATGGTGGTCCACTCTAGGTTCTCGCCAGAGGTCCTTTTAAGAAACAAGTATGATCCCTGATCAAAATTATGCACTCACCTAATTTGTTTTCGTCATGGTGGTGTAATTTCAAGAGTGTTGGACTCCATTAAAACAAACCATCACTCTACACTCCACGCTTTGGGTGCTCTTTATTTGGATCATCGTCCTCTTTCACGTTTAAAGGAACCCCCTAATAGTACGGATGATTAGCCTATGGCTTGCCTACTTTCCTAGACCAACGTTTCGAAAAACTATGGATGAAATTTCAAATCAGGCCCTATTTTTTGAGCATGTTCAATGGTCAGCCCTCATTTTTTTTCCCCATTTCCATCTAACGCAATAGGGATACTATGTTTCGAACACGGTCAATATTTATCCTTCATTGTCATGTAATACCTATAGTGTTCCAAATTTTGGGTATTATGATTAAAACTTTCCACTCTCCTCTATTCAGATTGATTCTAATTCCCCTAGAGTTACCCCACTCGTGCACTAGATCGTGTTAGGAAAGTGGAAATCTGACTATTCTAAGAACTTCATTCTCTGGTCAGGCCTCCATTTTTCTTCCTAGAAACCTATAGTGGTCATTAAAACCCTGGATTCACATAGATTGGTTGGAACTCCCATATTCAAATGTAATAACGATGCGTACATCCCTTATTTCTCACATGGGGCGCGACCCACGTGAGCTTAGGGATTGATCGTTGGATATTTCATGGATGTGATAGAAATGAAGCAACCAAAACAGATAATGGAACTCATGCACACAACCAACATAAAAGAGCAAATCATGAAAGTATGTTTATGAGTTTACATAAGTTACAGCACCCAGGGATTATCCCCACCCATATACGGGTTGACCTCTTCAATGGAGCTTCCCAGCTCTGCTACTCTTTGGATCATGGCGTCCAGGATCTTTTGTCGCCTGTTAAGATCCCTATCCTCCTTGATGGATATGGGGCGTAGTTCATCAGCCTTGATCCGGGACCGATCCTCATCGGCTTGGGTAATAGCCATCTCTTGAGAATCTCACCTCATCTATTCCTTAGCCTCTACCAACTGGGCCATCAATCACGATATGAGTCTCGATTGTTCATCAAGGAAAGTGGAATGCTCGTTCGCCTATGCCCTCATCTATTGAATCTCATGCTCAGCCTCCTGTAGTCTCTTGATATTGATAGACTTCCTTAGCTGCCATCCCACACTAAGGTCGTGGTCATGTTCTCATATTTTCTCTTCCATATAGTCTCGAATGAGCATATGAGGGCGTTGGGAGTACACTCCACCAGTGAATATTTTATGTGGCCAATAATAAAGCCTCCCTATCTAGTCTATCCATTTTTCTTGTGGGGTCTCCCCAATGAATCTATTTATTGGTTTCCATGACCTACGGAGGACAGCCTTGATGTCCTCTTCATCAGAAGGAGTCTCGTCTTAATCCTTTGGGTAGGTGGGTTCATACTTTGGGAATACTTCCATAAGCTCAGTGGCAGGGTCTTCCTCTGGTTTCCTATCAGGAATTTCAGGTTCTGCATCTATAAAAGGAATTGGCTCTGTATCCTAGGTCTGATATTCATCATCGAGCTCAACTTCAATAAGTTATGGTTCTTCCCCACCAATGGATCCACCCGTATCTTTGGTCACTATAGTATGGCCAACCCGGACATCCGATTCCACTATAATTAACACCCCCCTCAAGAGAGGAGACTTAGGACCCCCAATCTTCCACACCAGTATAGCCCATTCCATTTGAAGGATTTTTCAGAACAAAGATAAAAATTTCAGCATTTGGTTCAATAGATAACATCCAGGGACTGTGAGAAAAAGGGATTACGAAGGTCTAAGTATTGCTTCCATTCTTGGATCGTCATCAACGGTATCCCAAGGCATACCCCCCCCCCATATATGGTCAGGAACTATGAGGACTCTGGAAGGGTCATCCTACTTACCGCATCCTTGATCGACTCTACAATAACCACCAATCCAGGTAAAAATCCTGAGGCTACATCGGTAGGCACGTGAGTGGGGATCTCATCCATAAGGCTCTCCTATAGATAAAAAAATCAGTTGATAATCTAGGGTGACATGGATAAAATCATGGTGCAAAGGAATGTTTTGGAGGTTACCTCGACAACTCTGGTGAAATCTTCCAATTATAAAGTCCCAACTTCACCTTCTTCCAAAGTAATTCCCCCATTAGCCTCGTCTTCCCAAGAACTATCTAACTCCTTGGGTAAAGGGAAGTGCTCCCTCATCTCAACTGTCGATGTTAGAGGCGGTACTATCTGACCCAACAGTACTTTCACCCGGCTTGTCATTGGATGCAGAGCACCCCGAGAATGCACGTAGTCATCCAGATCAATGACATATTGTTCCCCTTATTCCCAGGACACCAGAAATCTAGACTCATCATGACCAATTTGTGAAAGATCCATTCTATGGCAGTTGATCTATTCCCATATCTGGATAGGACTGGGGAATTGTCGGTTGACCTCCCAGTTATCCCAAGCCTTTGGAAAGGCAGCATCCAGAGGCATGTCTATGTGGCACAGCCGTTTCCTGAGAACTTGAATGGGAATCTAAAAAAATCCTCTATGGAACCTCCTCCCTTCCTAACCTTGTTCAGTTGGGACCATCGGGCCTGCCACAGCTGCTTGCTCACCACTTGATACAGGACCTGATAGTGTCTGCCTCGCCTCTACTACCGTGCTACCACCAACACACACTCCTGTCGTTCTCCAACCCCAGCCTCTATATTGAGGAGACACTCCATCGTTGATTCGTATAGTTTTCTGCTTCAACATCTCCCCTCAGTAGGCCGACTCCCAACTCTTGGCATATTCTTTCACCAGCTCGAATGCGGCATTGGCAGGAGGTAGCTCATTTTTCTTTAACCCATCCTCTTGGATGAACATGAGCCAAATCTTCCTCATTACACAAGGATGATCCTCATGATTCACCCCTAGATAAACCTTCAGGTCCAGCCTCTTCATGCACTAAAATTTCCTCGCAAGTCGGTGTGGGGTGTAAGGATCACAGATGAGCTCACAGCCCACCTGTGCCACCAAAAATCTGCCCCTAAAAGCCAGAAGGTATGATTAATGCTCTTCAGTATCTTGACTATCATCATTTAACTCCCCCATGGGTAGTGGAAATGGGTGGAAGACAAACTCATCTGCATTACAGATGATGTTCAATACACTATGTGGGCTCATCTTGGCCAAAACGATTCCCACTTTTTTTAGGATAGAGGGCCAAAAGTTTGACCCTAGAGGAGAAATCGGGTTTGGGTACTCATAAACCCTCATGTGCACCACCACCCATCCATACAGAAAATGGAACAACTCGCACACCCACAGTGGCTTCTTCCCCTCACTGATATGCCACAACGTCTTATACATCTTCACTAGTATTGGGATCCTGAGGTTGACTTGCTTCCCAATCGCTAGCATGGATGCCATGATGAATGTACTTGTCTATAAGCCCATGTTTTTATCTCTCACTAGAAGCATCCAGTCATAGATAAGCACTGAGATGAACACAACCAACCTAACCACCAGTTTCTACATGGTGCTAACACTGAACCCCCATTTCATCCACTGGTTTTCCTCCAAGAGTTGCTAGTATTAGTACTCTTTGTTTCACTAGTCCCCCTTTGGGAAAGTGGGGAGCCTCACTGGGAAATTCCTATATAACGGATGATTTAGGAACCACCTAAACCATAGCTTTAAATGCATGTCTCTTACTAATTTCTTGTCCTCACCCAGCTCTAGGTCCATCAGCACTTTTCCAACCTTTGGATTTGCTCCGAATCTTCCCACACATTCTCCACTAGGAGGAATTCATCATACATATCCCCTATAATCGGAACCCTAGAGATCTTTTGGATGTCCCAGAGATCTTTTGGATGTCCCAGATACTGATATCGACTTCCTCATGATGAATATGGAAGGTGTTGGTCCAGGGTGACCACCTGCTCAACAGATCTGGAATCACACTCTTCGGTTGGTAGATATGAAATTGAGAAGCCCATACCACCTCATACAGGACCAATCTCCTCATCTCCACCCCAAACTCCTCATATATTGCGCATACCCATTAGTCCTAGGCCTAGTCATCTGTGAAGTTTCAGCCTTGGCACAGGTCCCACTCATCAGTCCATCCCTTTTCCAAATTTCACAGAGCTTCCTTCAAGATAGTGTGATACTAAATAGGGGATGCCTCAGCCTACATATCCTTCCCATAAACATTGTGATTATGGTTGTATAAGCAGGTGGCAATGACAGATGTACGATCAGGCCACGTATGGACATCAGCGGACCTAAACCACTGATACTGGCATGGGGTGCTCCTGAACCAGTAGGTTGGTTCATCCCTAATAGATTGTGGGATGAAGACCTCATCCCTTAGACCAAATTTTTCCAATAGTAGTCTCTTTCACAGAGGATAGTTCTTCTAGACCTTTGTTAGAAGATCCTTTAGGGATTCATGATCCAAGTGGTTGCGCACGTATTCGCCAATCCCCAAGTTATTCGCCATTTCCTCCCTTCAGGTAGCTGCCGCAAGGACCACTTGGACCACTTCCTGGTTATCCATTTCTTCTATTCAATACTTTTTAGATTCTTTATTTTTTGTTTCCAAAGCTCGATCATAGAGCTCAGTCACGGAGCACAGTCGTGGAGCCCTCTTGTAGAGCTCGGGTCATGAAGTATGTAGTTGTAGAGTCAAAGACCCAAAGCATGGCACAAAGCATCCTGGTATCGTGGTGTAGTGGATCGCTGAGTAGCGTTGCACAACACCGGTCCACGAAGTCTGTATTTTCAAAGTAAGATCAT
This sequence comes from Viscum album, assembly GCA_963277665.1. Lineage (NCBI taxonomy): Eukaryota > Viridiplantae > Streptophyta > Magnoliopsida > Santalales > Viscaceae > Viscum > Viscum album. The sequence goes on along the minus strand of OY728152.1, from coordinate 1,531,273,661 downwards.
GGAGTGCATGGAGATTCGTGAATCAAGAGTGAATTTATGGAAATTTGGAAGTGAATGAAGAAAAACTAGCAGTCATCACCCTCTATTTATAGGTGATGACTATCGAGATTTGTGGCGTATCGTGTGCTCCACAATGTTCTCAACCTGTGATTTGCACCCCTACTTCATATTTTTTCTTCACGATCAACCGTGATTTTGGAGAAGTACCATCAGAATCCGACCCTCGTTTCTCCTCAACTCCCATTTTGAGGGGGGGAATTCATTAGTGCCAAAAATTTTCCCTTGGGAAAACAAACCCCACAAAAATTCCAAGGAAACCTACCTCGCAAAGCATCCTCACAAAGAATCCTTGCAAAGCCCCTCCGGCTCTGCGATCAGCGCGAAGCAATGTAAAATCCTCCTCAGTGGTCGTCATAGAGAAGCTGACAGATGACTTCGCGAATATGATGCACTTAAGAGAGAGATATGCATCGCCGTAGAGCAACTGAAAGAGCACTCCACAACTACACCACACTAGAGAGATCCCTCTGTGAGTGCTGCGCAGTGGCTGACAGAGAGCTCTGCGATTTTGAGGAACTTGAAAGATTTTCCTCCAATTTTGAGGTCCAATTCCTTCACAACCCAACCTCTGAGCTTCATGCCACCTATTTCCTATAAATAATAGGCTTCCCCAAGACCCAAAGTATGGATACTCTGACCTTTCTCCTTCTCAGCTCTCAAATCGTGAAGTACCCACTGCTCTGTAAAAAATTGAGAAAATGTAATCTTCATGTTATTTGAGAATTGTGATATACCTCTCCCTGGGCTCATATGCAACCCATCTTCAAGCAGGGATTCCCTTCGTGAATCTCGAAGTCCATCACAAAGGAAGGAGATCCCTATGGGAACTCAAGTCTTCAAAAATCACTCATGCTTAGTGAAGCACCTTCCATGCACATGTAAACCCCATGTTAAGGTAGGATAACTATTCTTCATGAAGTAAATTGCTTCGCAATGCCTCACTTTTCAAGGCACCCATTCTCCGTGAAGTCCTACTTCACAAAATAACTTTCACTTCACGAAGCGCTCTTCATATGCATGTATACTTCATGCCTAGGCTAGAGCATTCCACTTCATGAAGCATACCCCTTTGCGAAGTCTCTCCACTTTGTGAAGCATCATAACTTTACAAGGTCTCTTCCTATGAACCCCTTTAATTCACAAACCCTTCTCCCCTAATACCCTCTAGGTTTGTACAAAGTGATTTCAAGGTCCCTTGGGTGGTGCTTCATGTTGTGTTGCTTTGTCTCATGATTCTTAGCATAGGCACACTAAAGGCTATTGCTTATTCGCATAGCCACGCTAATGTGAGCCCCTCAATGGATCACTCCACAACCCCATATCTCCACAGCATTTCTGGTGCCTTCCCTTCACCAAGGGTTAAAGCATGCCAGTTATGTAAGTCCTAGGGGTGGGGAGCGAATCCTCATCATCCGAGATACAGGATGTTAAACTGCCAATCATCTTCATCCTCAGAACATGATGTTAAACTGTAGCATCGCCCTATGTGATGAACATGGGGTACCCCACCTCGGACATTTTCCATGCCCACTCGTCTCCACAGGAGTTAGATCTCCGTCACATGGAATGAGATCCTTCTTATAGGGAACGAAATATATCCTTGGGGGAGGGAAACCAACTTGGTGTAAGCCCCAGCCTTTCTTGTAAGAGGTAGCACCCCTACTCCTCATCTCTTCTTCTGTGTGAAAAGACCAGAGGAGAGATGGGAACATGGGACTCGATACCCCATCCCTCTCCCTTTTGTATTTATCTCCATTAGGCCTCTATCCTAGAGTAAGTCCCAATCTCCATCTCTATGGGTCACTAACCATGCGTAATCCCCATTCCATTCCTCGCGGATGCACCTTTCGCGACGTGATAGTCAGGTCTTTATTGCCTCTTATTTCTCACACCAATCATGACTCACGTGGTCTTAGAGAAATCATTAACCATGAAACCCTCTATGGGTTGCCTTAGTGTGTAATCCACATCCTCTATCCCACTAGACTATGTGAAATTTGATCCTTTCCCTTTCCGAGCAAGGTACATAGGAAGTCTCCCTGAGATTCAAGACCATTATTCATCAGTCCTGACCACTTCATGTCAATTCACCCTCATCCCGCATGACGTTAAACTTTATTCCCCTTTTGTTATGCATGAAGTTAAACTATATAAATATGAACTATGTGGGTTTTGATCCCTATCTCCTAGACAGGGTATGTAGGAAGCCTCCCTGAAGTTCAACCCCAAACACTGGTAAACCTATTCGAACTACATGGGTTTTGATACGAGTCTCCTAGGTAGGGTACATAGAAAGCCTCCCTAAGGTTCAACCCCAAACACTGGTAAACTTTGGTGTCTCATTTGTTGGGACCCACATCCTTGGTCCATCCCTTAGTGGTGTCAGACCAACTCTCGGGCCGCTAACCATGTGCAACCCCCAGCATGTTGTCGGGTTGTTGTCCTTTGCGTACACCCTGATTCCATGCCCCATCCTAAACTATGTGGACTTTGATTCCCTACCACTGGGAAACATAGAAATCCTCCCTGAGGTTCAATATCACCACCCATGTCCCATCATGGTCTCTCCCTTGAGCCTTTGTGTTTCGGTAAGTTCATGCCCCAACCCAGTGGTTCTACTTCCTCTGGGTCCCATCCATGTGTCCATCCTCATGTTCTTCCTCCTCAGGTGTCCCATCTCCCCCACTGAACTATGTGGAATTTGATTCCTTGCCACGGGGATACGTAGGAAGCCTCTCTGAGGTTCAATCCCAACACTACCTCCACCTTTACAATGGTTCCATCTCATCCACTATCCACTTCATTAAGTCATCCACTATTCATCCTGATTCTTACTCGGGTCGACACATCCCATTGGGATCATGCCATCCACTCAGGCAACTAACCATGTATAAGCCCCGCACAATCCATAACCATCTAACCAAGAGTATCCCTCTTTTGATGGGCCACTATGCATGTGTAATCCCCAACATGTCTCTGGGTTGTTGTCCTTTGTGTACACCCCGATTCATTACCCCTTCAAAATACATGAGTTTTGATCCCTATCATCTATACAGGGTAAGTAGGAAACCTCCCTAAGGCTTAATTCCAACCAATGGTAAACCTTCTCATCCCCTTAATAGGGACCCAAGAATCCTTGGATTCGTCTTCATTGGATGTTTTGATCCACTCATCCAGTAAACCCCTCAGGTGCTCCTTCTTGGGGATGTACCCATCTGATCCACTCCTATCAGTGTTCTGATCAGTCCAATCAATCTCAATTAGACATTAAACTCGCGGCATACCCTGTGTTAACATGGGAATATGAGGAAAACCTTAGGGACATGCCTATGGAATATAATTTCCCGCACTCAACATGGGATGCCTCAGGATTTCACACCCTTGAGAAGCCCTGTCATAAGGGGAAAAAACCCAGACACATCAGTGTTTCAGTGTCCAGACACGCCAGCGATGTCCAACATGAATAATCCCCTGATCGAAGGTTTTTTCCCTAACTTGAACCCTTGGAATGTTCTGAAATAATCAGTGTAATTAATCGGCATCCATGAAGATATGGCACCATGGAATAGTTTCATGAACAACATCTTAATATTTAAGGGATAACCAGACTAGGAGACGAATTTTGAGGATGAATTCACAAAAATAGAGACCAACATCCCATCATCTTATTTTGATCAAGGAGAAAATTTCCCTAAATAAGCGACAGATGTCGCCCGCCTTTGGAAAGTGGGAATGCAGGGAAACAGCCATCGCGTAGCAGCACAATAGCGTGCATCTTGACGAAAGCGTCAAAAACAATCATATTTTCATTTATAAGATATCCAACTTTTATTTATACTTTAATAGGTGAATTTACTATTCTATTGTTCATATTTCTATTCCTAATGGTCGCATTACTATTCCAAATGTCAAGTTACTATTCCATTGGTATAGGTTCCTTAATTTCTAGAAATATGTCTTATTTCATTCATTCTTCATTCATAAAGTTTTTATTGTATTCTCTAAGTGATTTTATGTGATTCATAATATATGAAATAACTATAAGAAGGTAAATTTCATTGATAGAATTCTGATTCATTACATTGAGAGTTGTTGCACCCAAGTTATATGGATAAAATATACTCTTATTAACTTTGGGATAATATATTATTTTTTCCCTATCAAGTGTAATAACACTAGTGTAGTTAGTATTTCTAAAATTCCTATCCAATACTCTCACACTAAACACATTTACTTGAAATGCCATTTTCTACAAGATCACTTTCAAAAAGGTGATGTCATTCTTGAATTTGTTTTTATAGACCTTCAACTTATCAATATCTTAATTAAACCCCATCATATTGATCTCTTTTACTTAATAAAATGTTAGTTAGGTATGATTATCTTATGATACTTATCTCTTAGTCACTTAGAAAACATGAGAAATTTTTCAATATAAAATTTCTTTTTCAAGTTTTTTTATAAAACAGATTTCAAATTAATAAATTTTATTTCAAATATTTTCATAATTTTGGAAAGTAAAGTGAGTATAATACTCTAAAAAATATTCATGTTTGAGTACAAAAAAAGTGTATTTGGTTCTATAATAAATACTCTTAGGGATTTATCCTGAAAAGAGTTCATTGGGTTTTTAATCCTTCTCCATCCTGAGCATGGTGAGTGGGACTTTAATGCATTCCTAGTTTGAAACTCCTAGGGAATTTTCTATGGTTTTTTCTTAAAATATTTTCTAAACCTTAATAATGGAATAATTTTTCAAAATATTTATTTTATAATAATTTTATTTAATTATTATGATATAATTTAATGGATATGATCCCTTTAAACTCTATTGTTACATTAATTGGGGGGGATATAATCTTATTAATAATAAAATTTCCTTAGAAGAGACATTTTCTTTTTCAAAATCAATTTCTAAAATTAAATCCTTTTTTTAATCTATCTATTTTTATTTTTCAAAAATATATTTCTAAGTTTTATTTCATCCTTGAACTATATTTTTTTAAAAAAAATATTTTATCTTTATTTTTTCTTAAAATATTTATTTTAAATATTTTAAAAGTTTTCAAACTATTTTTCAAAAACTTTGTTTTCATCTCTCTTAAAATATCATTAATGATGAATAAGATAGTTCTAAATTTATATTGCTTTATTATATAACCTCATCTATGAATTATTTTTTATAATCTCAAAGTGGGATATGTTTTGTCCTTTCTCTTAATGGGGGGAGTTTATTGTGGGGAGAAGTTTTAAGTATTATAAAATGGAATGTTATTGAAAAATGGGGGAGAAAATCTTGGTATCTCAATATATATATCTTTATAATATCTTTTTAATTTATTTATTATTAAAGTGATGTGATTAAAAAAATAGTATATTGGTGTTCATCTCACTATTATTTGATTTTAATGATCACAAACACTCTTAAAGTGTTTGATACTTTCATTTAAGTGATGTGCATATAGTTTTGATGACATCATGTTAGAATCATTGAAGGAACATTGAAAATATCTTAATGGGAATTTTGAATACTTAGAATAAGGATAGAAGATCTATAGAGGAATATATAAGGAAGTTGAGAAGCTACTTATTAGATTCATAGGCTAAAAGCAACATCGGTCAGCCGACGGAATACCTAGAACATCCCTCATCTAGCAAGATCCCACTAGCTACCTGGTGGAGGAGCACTGGCTAGATGATATTGATGGGAAGAATCTTTGTTTTTTTTTAAAGTCCTACTACCAGTCAGGGTAGGTTCATCGGCCAGCTGATGGTATTAGGTAGTAATCACCTTATTCTAGGGAGCCCACGAGCTACCCCGTGGAGGATACCAGGTATTCGGTGGCATTGGGAAGACTAATATGAGAACTACATTTATTATGGTCAAAATACATTAAACTTAGACATATTTATATTAAAGTACTATAAATGATTAAAAAACATTAATTAATTTATTGTAGCATATTAATAGATAACTTTTGTGTACTTATAAATCTATAAAAACTCTCTTGCTCATTTGATCTCCAACACTAACGTACTAAATTGCTCAATTACTTTCAAAAGTGCTCTCTTTTCTAAATATTTTTTCTCCTTTATTGAGTGTGAGAAAAAATTAAATACAATCACTCTATTTTATTATTATCATTTTATCCCATCATTCCTTATATTATTTAAGAGAATCAATACCAAGCTATAATGAAATTTATTCCTATAAATCTCATCATCTTCCTCTTTCTTATAAATTTGGTGCTTACAACCATTAAAGTAAGGGAACATAGTTTTCTTGCTATTTACTTTAAAAATGTAAGAGAATATATCTTTTGAGGTTTCTTTCTTTATCATTAAATTTCTATTTTCTATTGTATATAAATTATTATTATGACCTAAAAAAGAAAGTGATGGTTTTGGTATTTTAGCTAACAATAAATCCAAGGGACAAAAACATAAAATCTGCAAGTGGTTAGGGTGGTATATATAGGGGATATTTTAGATCTATTCTAGAACTTCCTTTCCAAATATCTTTTCTTATTTATTTTCAAAAATTTCAATTATTTATCACTTTCTTTCGTTTATTTATTTGAATTGTTTAATCCATTAATTATCACTTAATCTCTTAATTGTTTTGTATTTGAATCACTTAATCATTTTAAATCACTATTTATTTTATTCTTCCACTTTTATTATTATATTTAATTATATCTTTTCATTTTCAACTTTGATTATTTTTTTACTTCTTCAATATTTTTTAAAAAAAATTAATCTTTTATTTTTTTTCTATAATTTTTTAAATGGAATTCCACCCCCCCCCCCCCCCCAGACACACACCCCTATTTCCATTATTATCATATCTAAACTATACTTATGGGTATAAAGTTAAAATTTCTTGGTACAATAAATTGTTTATTTATGTTTATGTCTCTATTACAGTTTCGGGGCTAGATACAGGTGATTTGTTAACTGATGGCGTTAGGTGTGTTTTTTAGTTTCTTGTATAGGATTTTTCCATTAACTTATGATTACATATATATTTTTTCATTTAAAATTTGTTTTCATTGGATATGTAGTTTTGAAGAGAGGCTAACCAATAATTTTTTTGAAAGTAAGTAACCCATTTGTGTGTGTTTTCAATACCCCTATTCTAATAGCACTAGTTATTGATGTATTCGTAGGTTTTTTGAATTTTATAATTAATGTATGATATGGGTGTCTTAGATTCAATATGGTTTTATTGGGATCCTGCAAAATGGGATAATTTGACACATGTGGAATTTAATCACATTATGTGTAATGGAAAAATTGAGTTGTGTTGTGACCGCAAACATAGGTATTTTCTTCATGAACCAAATTTATAGTATTTTTTATTTAAACACTATTTATAAATGTTGGGAAATGAAATTTTTGATGATGTTGTTAAGAAATATTGTGATTTTTATTTAAATTAGGATTTCATCAATTTTATTTCAATTTTTTTTTTGTGGTTGTTATTTTTCATCATCTGGGTAAACTTATTTTCATTGTAACGGATACTATAAAATAGGATATGGCTAGGAAATCAATTATCCCCATAACAACTTCCATTCACTACATTAATCCTAAAAAATAATTTTAGTTATAAATAAGTGTTATTTGTTTTTTTCTCAATGTTATTATAATTTTAAAATATTATTGTAATTTTGATAATTAATTTAAAAAAATATACAGTGTTTTTTATATTTTTAAAATAAATACTTATACTAAAAAAATAAGCAATTCTTATTTTTATTTTAAATTTTTTTATTATTATTTTCTTTTATTTTTAATTAACTAGTTTCTTCATGACAACGATTGATGACACAGTGGTAATGTAATACTTGAGACCCTACTGTAGTAGGTAAACATTACATCCCAAAACTATTACATAATGTGCACTCTAAATATCCTTTATTCATGACTTTATTTAAAATATAAATTTTAATTTTAATTTGACCAATAAACTTCATTTTTGGATTTTTATTGTCAACATCATCTTAATTTTTTTTTCTAAAATAATTTATTTTTAGGTGAATAGTAAAAAATATAGTTTTTTATCAAAACTATGAATTTTATAACTTTATAAGTAAGACCTAAAAGTGTATAAAACCTATTAATTAGTAAAATATGTATTTAAGATGTAAAAATATACCTTTTAAATATACTATTTTTAATTTATAAAACCTATTATTAACATTTTAAGGACTTAAGTAATATTTTCAAATAAAAACTATTTTTGTTCATTTATTTTAATTAAATATTATTTTGGAAAAATTTGTTTTTGGATTTCTTGTAAAGACACATAAATTTTATAATAAATTAATTTATATTATAAAAATAAAATACATTGATAATTTTACCCAAAATATAAATTTTAAGCATAAAAATACACTTTCTAAAGGTGGGTTTTTATGCATTTCATGCACTGATGTTAAAATTGATTTTTTTACATATAGAAACTTTATCTAATAAAATTTATTTTATATTTGGAATCAGTGGTTCTAAATTATTTAATAAGGTCTATTTTATTTTTAGGCATAAAAATGATTTACTTAAGTAAAAAATAATTACTATGATAAAACCAAAAATGGTAAAAGTAATAAAACTAGGGGTAGAGTTTGAAACATGTTAAAAAAAGTTTATAATTGAGTGCTTGAGAGATTTTAGACCTTATATCATCCCTAGATAAATTATTGTCTATTTTCAGATCCACTTGACACGTGAATCATGTCCCCTCTTTATATTAAGTTAAAATATTTACAAAAAAAATCATTATCACCACTTATAAAAAGGTCCTATCACCACCCATTAAATACTACTCAAAAATTAGGTTTCCTATTTAAACTCTTACCTTTCTAAGGAGTCCTCCAAGGAAAATCCCAGGTCCTCAGCGTGAGTACTAATTTTCCCTAATTTATTTTCTTTTGTATATTAATTTTACAAATATATATTTATCATTCCTATATAATGACATCAGTATTTCTTATATAATAAATTTTATTGTTCTTATGGAATAACCTTTAACCACTTTTCCCCTTTTCCCTTAAAGAAAACAAAAATGACATTCATGTGTGTGTGCGGACTACCACCTCCACAAAACGTCATGTTTCATTTTCATTAACCACCTTACATGGATGGTGATAATATTTATTTTAATAATTAATTATTATATTTATAATATATTTTATATTTTTAAATGATAAAACATATTATACATTTCTCTCATTCTATGGAAAATGAAATCACCAACCATGCGTACGTGCGGACTACCGCCTCCATGGAACAATTGATTTCCATTTTTCTTTTCATCATTGACTTTCATGTATGGTCATGAGAATGGGTTTAATGTATAAATCTGATTTTTATTAAATTATTAAATTTATGAAAATTCAAATTGGACAACCAATTAATAATATGATCAATAAACAATTGTGGTAAATTCAACCATCTAAAAGAGCATTCTAAGAGAAAAAAATGATTTCTTAGTATTATGTAATAAATTTATATAGGTTATATTATTCTTTTAATTATTTATAATTATGATATAACACACTAATTAACACTAAATAAGGTCATTATTCTTTTGGTATATTGATATTTAAATTTAAGAACTTCATAATCATCCATTAATTATGGTATGTTCTAGTTTGGGCCGGTTTAACCACCTACTTGAATAATGATATAAATTTATATCATGGATGACTATAGGAATTTAATTTCTATTTTATATGATATAAATAAGTAAATAATTATTTTATTTTAGTTATGGGGTGTTAATATTAATATCAAACTAATTACTTAAGATGCCAATGTTTGTTTGTTAAAAATCAATGAAACATGTTCATCGTCAATTTTATCTTTAAGGATCGTAAGAAAAAACTCATATAGAATGAAATTATAAAATTATAAATAATTATGAAGCATAAATTACAGTACCTTGTATGATATTATAATGATGTACTTTGGGAGAGGAATGAATAACAACACTGTTATTGCGAAACTAGTTCAAAATGATCAAGATTACTCACACCCAATATTAACAATAGATATTAACTAACTAATATACATGTAGAGAATAATTATAAATGAAGTTTAAAATGTTTTATAGTTAATAATAAGTTTCTTAAATAGGTAATTAATATAGTTATTTTTTTATACATTAGGTTAGAGAACATTCAGCTAAGTAGGAGTAAAGGTGGGGATTCTTTGTCTCAAATTTTAATTCCTTGAGACATGATTATGTTATACGTCATGTTTTCTATTGTATGGTGTACTTACTACCCATTTGATATTTCATATCATGATTCTATAATTATTCATGGTATTTAATGTTCTATTCTAAATTTTATCCTTCAAGGGATTTTAATTGTGATGTTACCTCAGCCATCATAATTCCCAAAAAAAATAAATTTTGGAAAATAAAGTGTGTGTGGTTTTCTTGGAAATTACATCCCTGTCTAAATACTAGAAATTGGATGTAGTTTTGGCCCATATGTACCTAGGATTAATCACCTTAAAAAAGGCTAGTTGAGTATCAACTCAATATTTACTTGGTGAATGATGAGTGGACCTAAGACTTCGCACCTAGAAAGAAACTTCTGGGGGATATGTTTTGGATAATTCACATGATATTTACAAACCTTAATTAAGGATTATCCTACTATTTCTTTGGTCTCCTTCCATTAAAAACTAATTAAATCAATTACTATATTCTATTGATAACCCGGTACTATTCCATTGAATGGGGAAATATGTGTTTTCTGTATTTTCATCATACATATCCATTGTTCTATTTTTCCATGATTAAGTATTAAGTTTCTTAGGTAATGTTATGAAATTTCTTATTAACTCATATGATTAATGCATTATACATAATTAGTGATGGGTGAGGCCTAGTATAGATATCCCCTTGATGCATTAGTAGGTCTCATGAGGAAAACAAGATAGGGTATTATTATATGTCTTATGCATTTATGTATGCTTTATTGGCATAAGGCATTGACGATATGTTTATATTGTCCATCATTATGCATTCCATCAGTATGAGATCAGCAATTTTTATCCATGTTTTTATTTATTTTCATGGATATAGTATTCCCTCAATTTAATTTTATTTTGGTATGATTCTAATCATATAATTTTTTCATACTATTTATTACATACTTATATTATTATAGATTCTATTGTACGCTACTCCTTAATTAGAATCAGGTCTCACCCTTATTTTGATTTCCTTTCCTTAGGAAACCTAGAAGATAACTGTGTGTAATTTTCAAGGATTTTATAAAAGAGATAATAATTTTATCATGGAGTTTTTACACTGTACTTTATGTTCCCAAGTTTAATATGAAAAATATGTATATATATGGTATTATAATACTACTAAGTTGTTGGATCATTTGAGAACTCCTATATTCTTTACCAATAATTTAATATAACTACTAGCTTTGGGTTTCTGGAATATGTATTGTTATAGTTGGTATCATAGGAAATTTAGTAGAAACCTTGGGGACTATATTTATAGGAAACTAGTTATATATCATAATTATTATGGAAACCCCTTAATATTTTTAAGGAATTTTTTACTTATAAAATCCAATAGGAATTATATTTTACAATTCAATATCATGCGCTAATTACATGCATTTCATTGTTTATAGATAGTGATTAATGGAAGGAATTAGAACTATATCAGCACCCATAGTCAATGTAGGTATGTTCTTCCTGATAAAGTTAATGAGGTTATATAGAGCAACCCGTTGATCCAAAATTGACTCAGGTTATGAAAAATAACCTAAGTCAGCATAGAGTAACTTATTGATCCAAAATGTGGTTTAACTGTGTTGTATCACTCCATTTAACAATAATCTACACCATTCAATAGAACTAATAGGTAAATTCCCTAGAAAATATATTTCTTACTTTGGGAAGTAGTGAAATGGAAAATGTTGTTATGGTATTATATCATCTGAAGGGAGATGCAGATCAATGTTGGTTACTAGTTCAGAATACTAAAGATGAAGTAGAGATATATTAAATGGAATGGAGAACTTATAAGGAGATATTCTATGAAAAATACTTCCCTCGTGCGAAAAGGGTTGAAATGGGAAAGAAATTAATCCATCTCATGTGAAATAAGGATGAAATTTTTTTGTTTACAAGGCAAACTTTATGAGGTTAGTTAGAAATGCTTCGGACTATATACATAGATAGGAAAACAAGATTGACCATTTCTTTGTTGGTCTAAATTTAAGATGTCAAAGGGCATTAGTCTCTTAGGCATTTTATTTATATGAGGATATATTCTCAAGTTCCAATAATATGGTGAAGGAGTTATCCATGACTTATGTATTCAAAGAAAATATGGAGAAGAAGAGGTTTGTTGAGAACCATGGAAAGAAAATAATATCAAATGGGAAGAAAGGAAGAGTGGAATTTATCACATGTAATAAATTTGGAAAGAATAACTTGGGGACTTGATTGAAATGAATGAGAGTTTTTTCATGTGGATAAAAAGTTCACAAAGATAATGAATGAAAAGGAAAGTAAGAACTTATTGATGTTCAATGATTTAACAGTAAGGAGATGGGGCACTATACAAACAGATTCCCCAAATGTTGAGAGAATTTACCTCAGAAAATGATAAGGGAGTAAGTCCATGCTTATGAAATCATTGTAGCTAAGGTTGAAGTATCATTGATAATCATATGAGTTTCATCCTATAAATAATATTCATGTCTATAGAAGGTTGAGAGCACCAAAGTGATAGATAACCAAGAATACCAAATGATTCCCCCATCGTGCATGAAACCTTGCACATAGGAACCATCAGTGTTCAGTTTGAAACCATTAATAGGTAGATTATAGCATACCCAGATTCCATGATCTCCAATATGGGTTCCTTTACCTAGAAAAGGGGTACATGAAGTAATAACCTTCTTGATATATGAATCCTCCACCTTATTGCATAGAAAACAAATATAAGTAGAAAGGAAGATGATTATACTTTACATAAATGGATATAAAGCTTTAAAACCTTGGTGTTGTGTAGTGTTATGTGATTCCCAAAGAACCCAATAGTGAGGAGAATCAAACTCCCATGGGTATCTATAGTCCCAGACCCATGACTTCAGAGTTAGACTTTTATAAATTCATCAACCAAAACAATACACCTGATATTTAAAATCGATAATAACTAACTGATATACCTATAAAGAATAATTATAAATGAAGTAGAAAAAATTTTATGAATAATGTTTTGAAATAGTTTATTAAGATAGTTATTTTTATTAAACAGGAGGGTAGTGTACATTCAACTAAGTGGGAATACATGTAAGGATTATTTATCTCAAATTTCAATTCCTTGTGACAAGATTATGTTATAAACCATTTTTTTCTATTGTATAGTGTACTTATTACCCATTTTATGTTTTATATCATGACTCGATCATTATTAATGGTATTTAATGTTCTATTTTAAAATTATATCCTTCAAGGGATTTTAATTGAGATGTTACCTAAGCCATCATAATGCCCAAAAATCCTAAATTTTGGAAATTAAAGTGATTTTAGTTTTACTATAAATTACATCCATGTTTGGATATTGAAAATTGGATGCATTTATGGCATAGATGCACCTATTTGTAATCACCCTAAAAATGGTTAGTTGAGTATCAACTCAATATTCACTAAGTGTATGATATGTGGGTCTAAGATTGCACATCTATCTAGACACTCCAAGGGGATATTCTTTAGAAAATTCAAATGATATTTAAAAACCTTAATGAAGTATTTTTCTATCATTACTTTCATATTATTCCATTAAAAACTATTGAAATCAATTACTATCTTCTATTGATAACCCATAAATTTCAAAGTTCCTACTCTACCACCTTATCTATATTTACTTGAAAAGGGTATTTCCTATTATATTGATAATACCCCATAGTTTATATATTTATTTTTGGTATATTATCCAAGATATCCACATTATTCCATTGAATGAGGAAATATTTATTTTTCGTATTCCCATTATATGAATATTTATTGTTCTATTTTTCTATAATTAAGTAATAATTTCCCTAAGGAATGTTATTAAATGTCCCGTTAACTCATATGATAAATGCATTAAAATTAATTAGTGATGGGTGAGGCCCGGTATATATATCCCTCTAATGTATCAATAGATCTCATATGAAAAACAAGCTTGGGTATTGGTATATACCTTACCCATTTATGTATGATGTCTTAGCACAAGACCTTGAAGGTATGTTTTTGTTTTATGACATTATGCATTCCATCAGTATCAGATCAATAATTATTATCCATGTTTTTATTTATCATCATATATATATATATTATTCCTTCAGTTTCATTTTATTAAGGAATTATCTTGACCATCTACTTTTTTCCATACTATTTATTTCATGCTTAAGTTATGATAGTTTTCAGTGTATGCTACTCCTTAATAAGCATCTAAACTCACCTTTATTTTGTTTTTATTTCTATTGGAAACCAAGAAGATAAATATGTGTAATTTTTAAGGATTTTATAGAAGAGATAATAATTTTATCATGGTGTTTTTTAAATTTTATTTTATTTTTTCAAGTGTAATATAAAAAATATGTATGTATTTGGTCTTCTAAGACTACTAAGTTATTGGATCCTTTGTTAACTCTTATATTTTATACCAATAATGTAATATAAATAAAGGTTATGGGTTTCATGAGTCTAAATTTTTACTGGTAAATCATATAAAATGGCATCAAAATTAATATAAAAACTATATTTGAATTATTTTTTATGTGTATGGGTAGACGAAACGTCAATATGATATGAAGAGTGCTCAGAATGATTAAATAAACAATTTTAAAAGATATCAAAGTCTTTAAAAATATGAATCAGGGAGTCAAAACCAAGTAAAACCTTCAATTTTCCATCAAATCATAGGGAAGAAATTGTATATTGGTTTTCTAAATGAAGGAACTAACACCAAATTAATCCTAGTAAAAGTTTTCTTGAGATGATGGAAAACACATTTTAGTGTTTTAAAACTCCATAATATGTGTGTAATGATCAAAACTGTATAAAATTTCCTTATAATGACATGAAATCATAGTAAAACTATAGATAAATCATTTTTTATGCGTATGAGTAGTCTCCATGTCAATCTAACGTGTGGTATTCTTGGAATAAAAAAATAAGCAATTTTAAAAGATACCAATGTATTTAAAAACATTTTTTAGGGGGTAAAAACCAAGAAAACAACCTTGAATTTCTATGAAATCTAGGATAAAAACTATAGATTGATTTTTTAAATTTAAGAATATATTTCATGTTAATTCGATTTACGGTATTCTCAAGATGACCAAAAACTCATTTTGGGTGTTTTAAAACTCTAAAATGTATATGACATGGTAAAAACTATAGAAAAATACATCAAAATAATATGAAGTCATAATAGAACTATATTTGAATTTATTTTTGATCTATAATAGTATATGACACTTCAATCCAACATAAAGTGTACTTTAAATGATTAAATAAGAAGTTCTAAAAGATATCGAAGTCTTTAAAAACATGCGTCATGGGGCACTACTAGAAAATTAGTCAATATCCAAGGGATATGACCATGGATATAGCCCAATTGATAGTGGATATAGGTTATATCCATGGTTAGACCACTCATGGGATCTATTATAATTCCTTGATATTTTAGTATTAATTTCCCTTCAAATAAATACTATATTGAATAACTTGTTTCACACGCAACACTAAACTAAAATGAAACTATGATACTTTAAAATAACCTTATTAAATTTGATAATTATATTATAACCATTAAATTAGTGGGTATGAATAACTACATTTTGAAATCTGTCTAGAAAACATAAATAAATGGGATCAGATAATAGAAGTATTTCTTATGAAACTAATTTTTCTAAGCTTGGAAGAGAGGTAGCTTCACTTGGGTTTTCCCTAGACCAAGCCTAGTCAAAAATCCAAAAATTACAGTTTGAGTGAAATCATTTATGAGATAAGTTCAATAAGAAGGAAATTTTCACAAGATCCATGCTAGATAGACCCCCACCCACGACTTCCACCAGAGATTATCTTATCCTTAGGTTTTATGTAAATATCTTGATGGGTTATATAAGTAGAAGTTAGGATGATATAAACATGTAATTATTAATATAATAATTTGTTTATATATCACATATATTTTATAAATTTCTCATTTCAACTTTTAAATAAAGAGGAAGTTCATTTTTAATATTAATGCATTGATAAAATTCAATTAGTATATCTAAATAATTAATAAAATCATTTTATGCACCAAAATATATTTCACTAAAAAATTCCTTTTTATGTGATATGAATTTTATTATATTATGGATAAATAATGATTTTAATGAAATTTATTGATAATATATACAATAAAATAAGTTATCATCTATTTAATAGTTATTACTAGGCAAGTAATAAATTCATTTTATGCTTAGAAGATACATTTTTTATAAAACTATTTTTCATGCATTATGTATGCTTACATTAAAATTAATTTTTATTACTTTTAGAAATTGAATCAAATAAAAAAAAAATTAATCAAAATTTTAAAATAGGTTAACACGGTAAATTTTATTTTTAGGCATAAAAATAAGTTATCAAGATTAAAGTTAATTACCACGATAAGAGTAAAAGGATTATTTTTAAAGAAATATCTTCAAAAACATTATGTAATTTTTATTTAAATAAATTAAATTGATATATTTTAAATAATATCTCTAATGTGATGGTTAAACATATAAACAAATATATTAACACTCATTTAATTAGTAATTCATGGGAAATTAGAACAAGAATAGTTAATATTTTAAAAAATTATAAAAGTGGATTTCATTATATTTTATATTTCCATTTAGAAGCTAAATTAATAGATTTTATAATTTTAATTTTAAAAAATGAACTTCATTTTTAGATTCATCATAAAAAATTATCTTAGGATGATTTTCTGATATTTTTTAGTAAAGATTAATTTTTAGGTGAATGGTGTAAAATACCATTTTTACAAACACCGTGATTTTTATGAATTCATTAGGATATATTTATAACATAAAATTTATGAAAAAAAAATATTGAAAAGGTATATATTTTATAACTAAAATTTTAAACTTAAAAATATTAAGTTATATAAACTTATATTTGGCATTTTGGAACTTAAGTTATATTTTTCTCTAAAACTATTTTTAATGTGTTATACATTTATTATTTTAAAATTAATTTTTATCACTTTTAGAAATTATATCTAATAAAATGGATTAAATATTCAGAATCATATGTTTTAAATTATGTAATAAGGTCCATTTTATTTTTAGGTATAAAAAAATTACTTAGGTAAAAATAAGTTAACACGATAAAATTCAAAATGATAAATGGGTTAAATATAAAAGGTAAAAGACTTAAAGCGTGTTAAAAACATGTCTCAAAATGAGTATTTGAGGTATTTATTGACTAACACTAATCCTCTATCCATTATTTATCACTTTTTGAGCCACTTACCTTTGATAGTGCACCTCTTAAACCAAAATGTCACTTCACTAGCTTATAAGATGAGCCCTTCACAATCCCACTTATCCACACATCACAAGCCCCTTAGTTTGAAAAAACTCTATCCAAATCCATACCCAATAATATGAGACATATCTTGGAGGTTTTAGTATCCTCAATTTTTTTAGGATCACTTTGGTATGACCACACTAAGAGGGGGTGAATTAGTGTGGGTTGACTTTTTATCACTTTAAAACTTTTATCCCTTTTTATACCTCTGTCACTTATTCAATGAATGGTTATATTTTCTTCTTAACCTATAGTTATAAATCATGAAAATAAAATAATAAATCATAAGTAACACCAAGATTTATTAACTAGGTTCACCTATAATGTGGTTGACTACGTCCCAGGAGTACTGTGGTTATTATCCCACTCGCACATAGTTTTCTTTTTATTTCAAAGAAATCACAAGTGATGGTATGACCTTATACTTGTTTTAATATAACTGAAAAAGTATAATAAAAGTTAAAACATTGAAGTACAATTTGTAGGATATCATAAAACTCCTTGTGAAGTGATCAATAATGTAGAACAAGCCATCTTTGATAGACACTAATTACTCTGATTAACTTCCTATAAATGCAACAATCAAATGGTTGTCTCTATTTTAAAGTAATAAAATGGGGTTGTATCAAATTATTTAGAACTTAAGTGGTTTCCACTTCTTCTTCTTTGATCCTAATAATATGAATTTTCAGCAGACTGTAAGTCTCAAATCTCATGCAAGCTTAATAGTATACTCAAGATTTTTGATTGCTTCTCATGATACCATCAACATGAAATCATCATTTCATGTGTGAGACTATTATGGTTTGTGTGGTATTTAATTAATTACCTATATATTTATTGAATGTGTTTTGTAATATCTATTCATGAAACAAAGTACACAATATCTAAGTACTTCTCACCATCCATGAGGGATTTGCGTGAAACTTTGATAAAATACTAACCTTGTGCAGTAGTGTAAATACACTAAGATAGTATTTTATTATTTATGTAACTCTAATGTGTTCTTTTAACAGTAAAGGTTATGTAGAAACTCTAGCCTTAATGTAAAAATGTGAGTATGTGGTTCTTCTTCGAACAATAGTTATGCATGAAACCTCTTCTTTGTGTAGTTGAGTGGATCATGGAACATGCTTCCCTATTCACATAGCCAAGGAGTCTCATGGATGCTTCATTTATGAAAGTTAAGGCATGGAGGTGATTTTTTTCTTCTAAAAATAGATATATCTTGAAATCATGAATGGAATAAACTCAAACCATTATACTTACCTAGGTATTTATATACAATGTGACCATCTCCTTAGCTCTTGTGTTTCACCACCTCGAATCCATATTTCGTGTCATGTCAATACTCATTAAAAGGCCACTGTAAAAAAATAGGGTGATTAGAAGAGGTTATTTTTTTCATTTATAAGGGGTTTTAACCCCTTCTAAATACTTTAGCGGTGGTTAACTGTAACCGTTGCTGATGCGATCGTCTACTCTGATTAGGGGTGGTTATGGATAAGCACTGGTAAAATATGTTTGTGTTTAGCAACGGTTCGATTAGAATATATTCTAACCCTTTCTAATTTCAGCCTAAATTCAGTGTAACCATGTGGATTAGAGTTAGTTTTAATCACCTCTAATTTAAACATCATATTAGAGGTGGTTCAAACCACCTCTAATTGACTTTATGTGGTGCTAGTTTAGAGGCAGTTTTAGTGTAACCACCCCTAAACTAGCACATTTTTTTATATATTTTTGCACCCACAGGACACCTTGGCGACCACATTAGACACCCAAACTAGACCCCCAGACAACCCACGAGACACCCCTCACTAGACCTCGGACAAACCACAAGACACTACCCCACCAGGACAACCGACTAGACCCTCTAGGAAACCCCCCAACTAGACCCCCGAACAACCCCCTAGACACACCCACCAAAAAACACAGGACAACCCCAACTATACCCCCGGGCCACCCCAGAGACACCCCACTACTCCCCCGCACACTACAAGACACCCTCGCACCACACTAAGGCCCAAATCATGCGGGCCCAGTCACACCGCCCATCACGTGAGAAGCACGGCCTGTCCACGCACAAGTAAAGAGCGGTAAAAACATTGTCGCAGTGAATCGAACACGCGACGAGCGGATCCCCACTTAAGTGCATCGACCACTCCATTGATTTACCTTTTGAATAATATATACAAATATTTTTATTTATTTACATAACTAAATATTTGATATTATACATATATGTGTGTGTGCGTGTGTGTGTATTTTTATTTGTGTATGTAAATATAAATAATATAATATATATATTTTTATATATGATATATTTATGTATAATATTTATACATAATATATATTTGTGTATAATATATATATAATGTATTTGTGTATAATGTAATTGTTTATAATATATATATAATTTATTTCTGTATAATATATATATATAATGTGTTTTTGTATAATATATGATGTATATATTTGTCTATAATATATATAATATATTAGATACATAAATATGTGATAATATATTTGTGTATAATATATATGTGTGTGTATATATTATATCTGTGTATATATAATATATGTATAAATAATTATATTTACATATATAAATATATATTTATACATATATTTGTAAATACATTTATATATGTGTGTGTATTTATGTATTTATACGATATTTATATATACAATATAATTATAATATATATATATATATAATCTTTTTTATATATTTTTATATATGTACTTGTTTGTATAACAATAACATTATTATTAATTATTATTATTATTATTATTATTATTATTATTAGAGCTATTTTGTAAACTATAAAAATTATATGTTGGTTTTTGATACACCCAATTTGTGTCTACATTTTCATGTACTCTATTTAAAAATAAGAACAATTTTTCAGCAGTTACCTCCTGCTTAGAAAACAAATACTTTGATTTTGGTGATCTTGTTCATTTCCAGGAGGTTTATGGCCAAGTACACAAAACAGAGAAGAACGGAGAAAAAATTTACGACTACACGGCATGTACTTATATACACGCCGTGTATAATCCAATTCAGACATGGGTTGACCAGGACAAATACATGCCCAAGTAACCAGAATGTGGTACATGCCATGTTCACATTTCTACACATCGTGTATGAATTTCTAGAAACAGTTGGTGGCCGAGAAGAGTCTACGCGCCCATGTGGCCGGCCGAAGTGGACACACCGTGTTCCACTAATACATGTCATGTATACACTTCTAGAAGCAGTTGGTGGCTGGAATATGAGACTACATGGTGTGTATGGCGGCACTACATGCCGTGTACATTCACCTACCAGGTGGTGCCATGTTCCGAGTCAAAGACGGCGTGTTAGGACGCCTACTAGTGGAGAAAATGAATCCAAAAATACGTTGACGGAAGTATACGGCATGTACTTTTGATACACGTTGTGTACTTAAATTTTTCGATAAAAAGAGCCATTGGCCTCTGGACCAAGTTTGTGGTGTGTGTGTAGTATTTTGTGGAGAAAGGGTTGAGGCTTCGAAGGAAAGACGCTCTGCCATCGTACTACCATGATTCTGTCTACCGAAGAACCATTTCCTTTTTCAAAGTTCCAAACATGATTTCATCAGGTATCAATTGTTTTGTATTTATCATTTTCAATATGTGTAACTAAACACCCAGTGTGTTGGGGTTGTGGAAGCTGATGATTTGTAATTTGAATTAAGTTGCTCTAAATGTGTTTTCTTTAATAGTATCTTCTTATTCTTCTTAAATCACTTCATATTATCACTGGAAATTATGTACCGGACCAAGGAAGAATTTTCAGGGATTCAAAAGCAAAATAATGACAAATAACTCCATGACCATTGGAAGTATTTGTCGGATCAAAATGGACTAAGACAAATAAATATCTATTAAACACTAACTACAGGACCAAGGAGTTAGTTTCTTCAACTCTAAATAAAATGTTTACTGGACCAAGGAAACTTTATTACAAATTAAACCCAGAGAGTTGGGTTATCATGAACAACATAACCTCATAAGCAACTTGATTTAGTAATCAAATTTTCACAAATCCATAACCCCAATGCATTTTTATCTTTATTTGCATCAAAACCAATTTTCCGGTCTTTACTTTCATTTTATTAATTAATTTGTTAAAAGAATCTTAAAAATCTATTGTTCTTTTTGTACACAAACAACCAACCAAAATTGATTCTAAATTAAATAGACCTCAATAAAAACAAAAATACAACTAAATTAAGCAAAGAATAAATAACCAAATATTTCTCTGTGGATAAACCCCTTACAAGTGTTATACTTGTTAGGGTAAATGTAATTTGGGACACCAAAAACATACATTTGGTGAAATGACCGTCCAAATTTTGGCGTCGTTGTCGGGGAACTTACGGTTCAAGTGCTGAAATTTAGTTGTGTTAGTAATTAATTAGGTGAAAATAAAAACCAAAAATTACCAAAAAATTCTTTCCTAATCCCATTTCTATTTATCTTTTGTTTTCCCTTTTACGCCTGGGTTTTGTTTTGTGTTTGTGCCTGATCATAGGTGCATGAACCAACGCCTCACACGGTCCAGGAGCACCGAGTCATCGGATCTTTTTCCTCTTGACCCGGAAATCAAACGGACTTTGTATCATCGTCAACGTGCACTGGTGGAAACGCACAACCACAATCCATTAACCATGGCGAACAAAGAGGAGGGAGAACCATCCATTGATGCTGGAGCTGAACACCTGTACCAGGACCAGCAGCCTCCTGCTGCTGGTATACCGGAGTAGGTTCCTGGAGGCTTCATGGAATTCCTCCCAAGGAACTACCAAAGGCCACCACAGCAACCTCCTCCGGAGTGCGGCCCACTTCAACAACCGCAGAAGATCTTCCAAAGGCCATATTTCGCCCCTCTGGAGTAGCAATACATGAAAAATCCACCCCCTCAGCAGCCACCTCTGTGACATACTCTTATGGATTACAGCCTACCATCGATCCACGAAGCTGATACAGGCATCGTTCATCCTCTGGTATAGGCCCAGCACTTCGAGATCAAGTCTACTAT
The DNA here is from genome assembly GCA_963277665.1 of Viscum album. Lineage (NCBI taxonomy): Eukaryota > Viridiplantae > Streptophyta > Magnoliopsida > Santalales > Viscaceae > Viscum > Viscum album. The sequence continues at coordinate 1,531,250,902 of OY728152.1, read as the reverse complement.
TATGCAGTCGATCCAGAACACTGTTCAATCTGGTGACCTGCCCAGTGAAGACCCGAACGCCCATCTCTCTAATTTTCTGGAGATCTGCGATACATTCTGGTACCATGGAATGTTTGAGGATGCCATTCGTCTTCGCATATTCCCCTTCTCTCTACAGGACAAGGCAAAAAAATGGATCAAAGGGTTTCCACAAAGATCTATCCTCACCTGGGAGAAGCTAGCCCAGGCATTTCTGTCCAAATATTTTCCACCTTCGAAGACGGTAACCTTGAGAAATGGGATCCACAACTTTCAACAGCATGACTCGGAGTTGTTGTACGAATCATGGTAACGTTTCAAGGAGATGTTACATAAATTCCCACACCACGTACTTCCACTCTAGATGCAAGTCCAAACCTTTTACGGAGGACTAACAATGAATACAAAGTTTGTGGTGGATGCAGCTGCTGGAGGTACGGTAATGAGAAAGTCCCCCGAAGAACTTTTCGAACTGCTGGAAGATATGTATGCCAACAGATTCCAGTGGAATTCCGAGCGGGGGACCCAAAAATGAGGTATTCATAGTATTGATGCTACTTCCATGCTTACTACCCAGTTGGATGCAGTATCCAAAAAGATCGACGCACTGAATCTCAAGGGCGCATATCAAGTCCATGCAGCGAACCATCCAACATGCAGTGACTGTGGTAACAACCACATCCTGGTAGAATGCCCGGGACATTTAGTCGACCATTAGACAAGAGAGGTGATCTATGTTGCTCAAAACAGAGGGTCGAACTAGTATCAACAATACCAGAACCTGGCATGGCGCGAAAACCAGAACACAGGCTAGGGCCAACAGCAGCAGAATCCTCCACCCCAACAACTGCCTGGCTACAGTCAGCCACAATATCAGAACCCATACCCAAGGCAACAATAGAACCATCATGGATCCTACCATCAATAAGGGTATCAAAACCCCGCCCACAGCAGCCAAGGCAGCAACCACCTCCACTAGCTGCACAGCCACCTCAGCAAGAGAATACCTCAAGGTTATAGGATCTTATGAACAAATTCATATCTACTGTTGAGACCATATTTCAGAACCAGGAGGATTCTATTCGAAGCCTTGAGAACCAAATCAGCCAGTTAGGAAACCAACTCTCAGGGAGATATCCTAGTACACTACCAGGAAACACTGAGAAGAACCCAAGGGAGAAGGCCCATGCCATCACTTTATAAAGTGGAAATAATCTACACCAGAAGGAACCAGCACATTCAATTGCACCTATACTCCCTGTTGACAACAAAGGTATAGTTTCAGAACCCTCTTCATTCAAAAATCCATCACCGGAGGCTCAACTAGGCAAAGGAAAGGAGGTCGTCAAACCATTCGAGCATGTATTACCTTTTTCGGAGAGGATGAAGCAAAGGAAGCTGGATCACCAGTTTGGAAAATTCATGGAAGTATTTAGAAAGCTACACATCAATATCCCATTTGCAGAGGCTCTAACACAAATGCCCACATATGTCAAATTCATGAAAGAAATCCTCTATAATAAAAGGAAGGTGGAGGATTTGGACACCATAGCACTGACAAAGGAGTGATCTACAGTTGTAAAACATTCCCTTCCCCCCAAGCTCCAGGATCCATGTAGCTTTAATATTCCATGTACAATTGGACCCTGTGAATTTGGAAAATCCATGTGCGACTTAGGGGCCAGTGTCAACCTCATGCCATTCGGAGTTTTCCAAAAGCTCGGACTCCACGATCTGAAGCCTACCCGAGTCGCCCTTCAACTTGCTGACGGATCCATTAAATATCCAAAGGGGATACTGGAGGATGTGCTAGTGAAGGTGGGAAGATTGATCCTCCCTATAGATTTTATTATCCTATACATGGAGGAGGATCAGGAGGAACCTCTTATATTGGGAAGACCTTTCCTGGCCACAGGGAAAGTCTTGATTGACTTGCACCAGGGGGAGTTGATTTTCCGGGTAGGGGACGAAAGAGTCTCCTACAATGTTCTAAAGGCCATCAAACAAGCATCATTACCCAAACATGAGGGCTACTACGTAGTGACTACCATGGATGAACAACTGAGCAGACAATAAGATGATCTGGTATGTTCTTCTGTTTCAGATAATATGATTTTTCCATACATTCCTACTGATGAAGTGCCAGAGGACCTAAAATTCATTGAAGGCCAGGGAAGCCACTACTGGCAACAAGATGCCATTCCTGACATCCTAGAGAGGGAATAAGTACAACCACTAGTACCTTTAGTTCTCAAGGCACCTGAACTAGAGCTGAAGCCTCTCCCACCTTCCTTAAAGTATGGGTATTTGGGATATCATCACACTTTTCCCATTATACTTAGTGCAGCACTATCACAGGAGCAGGAGGATGCACTTCTATAAGTTTTGAAGCGGAGAAAGTAGGCAATTGGATGGACTGTTGTAGATTTGAAGGGTATCAGCCCTACCATTTGCACCCACAAGGTACTACTCAAAGAAGGATCAAAGCCATCTAGACAACCCCAGTGGTGTCTGAACCCTCCCATAAAGGAAGTCATAAAGAAAGAGGTTATCAAGCTGTTAGATGTAGGCATCATTTACCCAATATCAAATAGATCGTGGGTGAGTCCCCTGCAAGCGGTCCCTAATAATGGAGGTATCACTGTGGTATCTAATGACAAGAACGAGCTCATCCCTACTCACACAATCACGAGATAGAGAGTCTATGTTGATTACAGGAAGTTAAACGATGCCACAAGGAAGGATCATTTTCCCCTACCCTTCATGGATCAGATGCTAGAGAGACTGGTAGGGCACAACTTATATTGCTTCCTCGACGGTTATTCAGGCTATAACCAGATTTCCATTTCTCCAGAGGACCAGGAGAAGAGCACATTCACTTGCCCCTACGGAACATTTTCTTACTGGAGCATGTCTTTCGGTATGTGCAACTCTGCCACCACATTCCAGTGATGCATGCTGTCTATTTTTCATGACATGGCGGAACAAATCCTGGAGGTCTTCATGGATAATTTTTCCATTTACGAGAAGTCATTTACCACCCGTTTGCGGCACCTGGAGCTAGTACTGGAGCGATGCGAAAACACTAACCTATTTTTGAACTAGGAAAAGTTTCATTTTATGGTGCAAAGTGGCATAGTCCTTGGCCACAAAATTTCAGAAAAGGGGATAGAGGTGGATTCGGTGAAAATAGAATTCATTTCACGACTTCCCATTCCAACTTATGTTGGAGCCATCCGCAGCTTCCTGGGACATGAGGGTTTTTATAGGTGGTCGGTCCGCGATTTCTCAAAGATATCTCAGCCCCTAACCAACCTTCTGACTAAGGATGCTATTTTCAAATTCAATGAGGCATGTACCATCACTTTTGAGAATCTAAAGTAGTGCTTGTTCGAAGCTCCAGTGATGATTTTCCCCAACTAGGAGGCACAATTTGAAGTAATGTGCGATGCCAGCGACTATGCGGTGGGAGCTTTCTTGGGTCAGTGGCTGGACCGAATCTTCCGACCCATCTACTATGCCAGCAGGACACTCAATGAGGACCAACTAAACTACACTACTATAGAGAAGGAGATACTGGCAGTGGTATTCACCTTCGACAGGTTTCGTTCTTACCTTGTGCTGTCTAAAGTTATTGTTTATACTGACCATGCAGCACTTAAGTACCTGTTAAACAAGAAGGATGCAAAGCCCCAATTGATCTAATGGGTCCTCCTCTTACAAGAATTTGATTTAGAGATCCGAGATAAAAAGGGAAGTGAGAATATGGTTGCTGATCATCTATCCCATCCGGAGCTTCCACACTTGGAGAAGGAATAGAATCGAGTGATAAGGGAGGATTTTCCTGATGAGCATCTCTTTTCAATTATTGAGTCCACTGGGCCTTGGTTTACTGATATTTATAACTATTTAGTTACAAGTGCCATCCACCCTGACCTCTCCTTTTGGCAGAAGAAAATATTCCTCTCTGATGTTAAGCGATACTTATAGGAAGACCCACTCCTATTCTGATTTTGTGGAGACGGGGTGATCCGACGATGCATCCTAGAGACAAAGGTTCAAGGGGTCCTATAATTTTGTCATGCATCACCCATTAGAGGACATCATGGGACGGATCATACCATAGAGAAGATTCTACAATCTGGGTTTTTCTAGCCCACCATGCATAAAGATGATCGATCCTTCATTTCCCGTTGTGATCCATGCCAATGTACAAGTAATATGGGACGTAGAGACGAGATGCCCCAACACCCCATCCTGTAGGTCAGGACATTTGAAGTCTGGGGCATCGACTTCATGGGACCATTTCCCCCTTCTTTCGGGAATACCTACATCCTCGTCTGCATTGATTATGTCTCCAAATGGGTGGAATCCACTGCTACGGCACACGACACAGCTAATGTAGTAGTGACCTTTCTAAAGAATCACATTTTTAGCAGGTTCGGCATTCCTCGTGTGTTGATCAGCGACAGGGGGACTCACTTTGACAACGCATTAATGAAAGGAGTGCTATCTAAATATGGGGTAAAGCATCACATGGGTACACCATACCATCCCCAATCAAGTGGACAGGTGGAGCTCTCCAACCGTGAACTCAAACAAATTTTGGAGAAAATAGTGATTACCTCACGGAAATCCTGGTCCAAAAAGCTTGATGACGCTTTGTGGGCCTATCGCACCACCTTCAAGACACCACTGGGGATGTCACCATTCCACCTCATCTATGGAAAACCATACCATCTACCAGTGGAACTAGAACACAAAGCATATTGGGCCATAAAGGCCCTAAATTTTGATCTGAAGCCATATGTAGATAGGTTAAAGTTCCAACTATCGGAACTTGATGAAATCAGAAGGGAGGCGTATGAGAATGCTAAATTGTACATGGAGAGGAAAAAATCCATCCACGACCAGATGATTTCTTGAAAAACATTTCAACCCAGTGATCAGGTACTCCTCTTCAACTCTCGTCTTCACCTATTCCCAGTAAAACTCAAGTCGAGGTGGTCGGGACCGTTCCATGTCATACGAGTATTCTCCCACGAAGCGGTGGAAATTGCTAAGTAGGACGGTCAACCGTTCAAGGTGAACAACCAACGACTAAAGATTTACTATCACATGGAAGATACAGTGGGAACAATCTCCACCATCCCTCTCAGGTAAGAAAAGGAAAGTCGGTCGAGCCAATGACCTAAAACAAAGGCGCTTCCTGGGAGGCAACCCAGAGGTTGCACGCCGTGTCCCAATTATATACACGGAGTGCACTTATCTTTTTAGTTTTTAATCTTAATAGTATGAATATATAGATTAACTTACTTAATAAATAGGGATGATGTCGGTGTCGATGGCTAAGTCACTGGAGTTTATCCGAGTCGTCACCGATTCGAATCCTCCCGACCTACCTTCGGCACGGGGTTCCTAATTTTTATATTTTCTTATACAGTGTGTGTATTAAATTTCATATATATATATTTGCTTATAAGAAAACCCATGATGTTGATGGTTCAGTTGGCCAAGATCGAAACCCAGTTTCCAAAAGACCCGGGTTCGAATCCTGACAACCACCCCATTTCCATCATTTACCCTTTTAATAAAACCACACGGCGTGTCTTACAATATACGTCGTGTGTGACTTGTTCTCTTTCTAAAACTAAAATATAAAAACACTTTTCTATATAAAGTAATTCATGTGGATGAAGTTGGAAGATTGGCAAAGTCTCGGCCCTGGATCCAAAAGACCTAGGTTCGAACTCGGCTAATCTCCATGCTTCATCCCCTTCTTTTATAATTAAAAACCACACGTCGTGCATTTATTTCTTCCCATTTGTATAGGCTATATAGATTGAATGTATATAAATAATCAATATGGGAAGAAGTACAACCTTCACTCCAGTGGTTGAGGGCTTCTGTTCAGAGCGGCTGATCGTCGGTTTGAACCTCACCCCAAGTACCAGACCAAAGGTTGTACTTCTCTTTTTACAATTTTTAAACACACGGCGTGTATTGGCCCACTACATTACGTGTATAGTTTTATTTTTAAATTATGTATATACATATATATATATATATTTACTTTTATTATTTTAATTAATTATTATTAAATTATTAGATAGTTTATTATAATAATTCTATATATATATATATATGTTAATAAAAAAAATTAAAGATACACGGCGTGTAGTCCCGATGTACACGCCGTGTACCTCAGCTATATAAGTCGCAGCCACCCGGATTCAAGCCATGTCACGCAGAGTCCTTCTTCTTCCCATTTCCTTCTCCCGTACGACACCTGAATCCCCATTATTTAGATCCGTCGATTTGGTTCATTTCGGGTTCTGATTTCTCTTTAATTGTGATCATCGTTCAAGGTATTCCCTTCTACACCATCTATTTAAAGTTATTAGACTCGTTTAGGGTGATTTTAGGATCAGTCGATCGTTCGTCTTTCGCGGTACATGGCCAAAAAATGAAGAACACACGTCGTGTACTTTTGTACGTGGCCACGCACAAATGCTTCGTAATTTGAATATACACGGTGTGTATGTTCTATACACACCATGTAATTTCCCCCATCATGCCCGAGTACCCTTTGCACACAGCCTCACACACCATTTTCTCATACACGGCATGTGTGTTTGGTACATGCTATATATGCCATTTCTTTTGGCCCCTCTGTGTATAGCACTTGACATGGCCTCTCACCCCATGTTCCAATACATGGAATGTGTGTTCGGTACACGCCATGTAGCTTATTTTCTTTCAGTAGGACCCATGTCTAGCCCCCACACGGCCATGTTCCTCAAATAAAGAACACGTCGTGTCTGTCCCATACACGGCGTGTCCTTTATTCTTAGAACTATGAAAATCCTGGTCGTTTCGTTTCTGATACACGACCATGTGCACTTTTCATAAACACAGCATGTATATTCGGTACATTATGTGTACCCTTATATGGTCTATCTTCTTCTCCATCAGCGTGTTTATCCAGAGAACACGGGATTCTATACAGGTTTTACTACACGCCGTGTACTCTGGATGTACACTCCGTGTACTTTTATTTTTCATATTTCTAACTTTTTATTTGTTTTCTTTTCTTTTCTTTTTTATTTTGTTTTATTTTTCTTTCTTTTTCAGGTTATGGCAGATCGTGATCCTTCCCGGGGGAAGCGTCCGGCCTCTGCCACTGAGGTCGAGAGGCCCATTTATCGGTGGATACAACTATGACTTGCGACGCAGCCAGACCCCGACACTCTGGTATACGATCTCCCTCCATTGTCCACCCTTATACCCATAAATACCTCCACCGAGGCTGGTCCAAGCACCATCCTTACTTCCCTCTCAGCTGACACTCCACCTGAGATCTCCTCCTCTACAATTGTCACTTCATTGACCGCCCCATCCAGCGGCCCTTCACCTACTGCAGTCGATCCACCCCCAGAGCCAGCTCCTATTGCTGCACCTCCACCTGGGCTGGGACCTGCAGGTGTTCCCTATCCCTGCATGGTATTCCTGGTCACCGACTTGGCACATGACCGGGTCTGGCTCTTCTCTCGCCAGCCGATTCCGTTGAGTGGCTGCTACCTCGACAGCAGCATTCCGCAGCAGCTCAGTATCTGGGGAGAGTTAGAGGATCTCCTTGGACACACTCCCCTGCTTGCTAATTTCCAAGTCAGCACTCTTATATTCGGCGATTTATTTTTTGAGTTTGCGGCCTCATTTGAGTTCGATGGAGCTGAGTACCAGGAGACACCTGGTGATGCAGTGCCAGTGGTTCGGTTCTGGCTGGGCGGCCGACGATTTTCCCTCACCATGACAAAGTTTGGCCGAGGGTGCGGTTTCTACCCCAATCCCATCACCCCACCCCCTGTTTCTACCCTAACCAGGCCCGATCTCTCTGATCTCATTGCCATGTGGCAGGAGATTGCTGGGTCTGACCACCACTACACCCCTACCTCGCAGAAGAGTACACTTATCACTAACCACATCCTTCATTTTACCCACCGGTGCTTTAGCATCATTCTTTTCCCCCACCATGAGGATATGGGGGTCGTGACCAGTCGTGACATGGATCTCCTTACCTGTGTCATCTGGCAGGACTACCCGGACCTAATTTATCTAGCCGCCTCCTATTTCCATGCAATGTTTACCGGCCGTTAGGGCAACCTGAACGGTGGGTTTTACGCCACTCGCCTCGCCCACCACCTTGGGGTTTTCGAGACTTCTTTACCCCATGACCTATTAGGTTCTCCCCAGCAGATGGACTATCTCATGCTTATTCACATGGGATTGGTCCGGAAGCAGGGGTTCCTACATCTTTGCCCAGGCTCACCCCCACCCACCTGCTGACCCTCCTACCCCAGCTGATGCACCTGCACCTCTTTCCCCACCCCCTCTAGTTTCCCTACCCCACCCTCTTCCTACTGACACCACTTCTTCTAGCCTTCCTTCTTCTATACCACCACCAACCCCACCTACCCCCACACCCTCGGTCGATCTCACCCTTTCCCTTCACCTCAATACGATGGAGCAACACCTAGTTCGTATTGACCACCTCCAGGACCGCATAGAGAAGCTTTTGGGGCTTATTGTTCAGCATCTTGGTATTCCACTTCCCTTGCCCCTACCTCTGCCTCAGTTCCTGGCCCTTCTGCTGCTGCTCCACCACCCTTTACTACGTTGGCTATGGATTTTGTTCTGCTCTCTACTGTGGGCCCAGCTGCTGCTACTACTGCTGCCACCACCACTGTTGTCAGTCCAGGGGGGATGTCGAGCTTCCTTTACCGAGTCCAGTACCTACAGCTCCTACTTCTCCAACTTCCCTTCCAGATGCAGAGTTTGAGCCTCTAGCTTCCACGGCTCGTGAGCCATCTCTTCCGGCTGGTTCTGTACTATATGGTGCTTCTTATGAGGGGACTAAATGACTGGTTTTGGGACACATTCTTTTCATTGTATATTTTTTTTTTGATATCTTGTGCTTGTGTTTGTTATGTCTGCTTGCAGTGTTCTTTTCCTTTCCCCCTCACAAGTACTCTGGCACATTTTAGGCTGCACTTTTAAATCACATTATGTTTTCCTCTGCCTAGACATGAGGGGAGTATTCTCTTTCCATTGTTTACTTTCCTTTCTTGGTTTACTTCATTCCTTACTTCCCCTCAGTCCGGTCCACTATTGTGTCCCCTCCTTCCCTTGTTCCTCTTTTTGGTCACTTGGTGGACCACGTGCGATATTAAGTATGGGGGGTGTCTCTCAACCTCTTTAGTCTTTGCCCTTTTCAGATTCTAGGAGACATAATTATTATAAGATATATTTGAAAACATGAAGACATTTTTGGTTAATCATATTTTTAAACAATAAATCTGAAAGTGGAAAATTTTAACAGTTATATGCTTATTTTGATTCTTAGGTATTTTAAAATGATTGGTGATATAATTTAAATTACAACTTGTAATCCTTGGATAATTACATCGATTATACTAATCAATTATTTTGCAAGTCATGACCTGATTGTCTCTTTATTTATTTTTCCCACTCCCGAGAGGTATTCTAAACCCCTTAGTTATATTCTTTCTAATACCCTCTTTCTTGAGAGATTCTTAGAATATACATAACTACCAGAATTTGCAAGTTTTCTTTTCAAAACATGAGGAGTTTTTGAATTACATTAAAATGATTGAGGCATAAGATTGTTTTAAACCCCTTTATCTTGAGCCTACCATACATCTTATCTTCGTGAAGCCCCTAGAGACCATGAATATCCTTTATAGGAATATATATTACAAGCCTGTTTCCCTTCCTACCCTAATTCTTTTATGATTTTGCATGATTATTTATTTGATCTCAAAAGAAGGGATTGACAACACATGGTATAAATTCATGAATTGTCAAGAAATGAAGTATAGGGGAGAACCTCTTGATCATTTAGGGTGAAAAGAGTTCCAAACCACTATTTTGGAAATTCAGAAAGGTTCCCTTTGTTTAAAAAAATTGTGTAAACAAAGGGGCCTTATACATATTTGTTGGTTTGTGACTCCTACTTAGCTAAAGGAGACAGTGGTAATGAGATCATTTGATTAAGCTTGTTGAGGAAATTTTTACATTGAGTTTAATTTTGAATATCATGCATTTTTGTTTAATAATTTAGCCTCCTTTTTCAAGCCTCAGAGTTATTTTTCACATCTTTACCTATCAACCTTTAGCCACAAAAACATCTGATCCTTATTGAAAATCCCTCATGATTTTTGTAAGTTAAATTTTCTAAAGTGGAGAACTAAAATTCTTGCAAACATATGGATAGAGTGTATATATCTTTGATTGAGCATAACTTTGTTTAAAAACATCTTGAGTGTTGAGCATATTTTTGGTAAGGTAAATCATCAAGTGGATTGATTATATTTGAAAGGTTGAAACATGTGTTAAAAGAGGATGAAAGTAGTTAATTGAATTATATATGAGGCATGATTAGAATATCTCTGGGATTAAAACTGCTTTGTATTATTTTTGAAATTTTCTTCTGTCACTTATTATTTAAATTTATGATTAACTAAAGTTCTTCCTTTTACAATATAGATTCTTTTTAATTAGATGTTGAGATTTGATTGAGGGCAAGAAAATGACTAAGAATGGGGGAGTTTGATACACCCAATTTGTGTCTACATTTTCATGTACTCTATTGAAAAATAAGAACAAGTTTTCAGAAATTACCTCCTGATTAGAAAAAAAATACTTTGATTTTGGTGATCTTGTTCATTTCCAGGAGGTTTATGGCCAAGTACACAAAACGGAGAAGAACAGAGAAAAAATTTACGACTACACGGTGTGTACTTATATACATGTCGTGTACAGTCCAGTTCAGATACAGGTTGACCAGGACAAATACATTCCCAAGTAACCAGAATGTGGTACACACCGTGTTCACATTTCTACACGTTGTGTATGAATTTCTAGAAACAGTTGGTGGCTGAGAAGAGTCTACACGCCCATGTGGCCGGACGAAGTGGACACGCCGTGTTCCACTAATACACGTCGTGTATACACTTCTTGAAGCGGTTGGTGGCTGGAATATGATACTACATGACATGTATGGAAGCGCTACACACCATGTACATTCACCTACCAGGCAGTGCCGTGTTCCGAGTCAAAGACGGCGTGTTAGGCCGCCTACCAATGGAGAAAATGAAGCCAAAAATGCGTTGATGAAAGTACATGGCATGTACTTTTTATACACGTTGTGTACTTATTTTTTTCTATAAAAAGAGCCCTTGGCCTCCAGACCAAGTGTGTGGTGTGTGTGTAGTATTTTGTGGAGAAAGGGTTGAGGCTCTAAAGGAAAGATGCTCTGTCGTCGTACTACCATGATTCCTTCTATCGAAGAACCATTTCCTTTTTCAAAGTTCCAAACATGATTTCATCAGGTATCAATTGTTTTGTGTTTATCATTTTTAATATGTGTAACTAAACACCCAGTGTGTTGGGGTTGTGGAAGCTGATGAGTTGTAATTTGAATTAAGTTGCTTTGAATGTGTTTTCTTTAATAATATCTTCTTATTCTTCTTAAATCACTTCATATTATCACTAGAAATTTTGTACCGGACCAAGGGCAGAATTTTCAGGGATTCAAAAGAAGAATAACGACAAATAACTCCATGACCATTGGAAGTATCCGTCGGCTCAAAATGGACTAATCCAAATAAAGATCTGTTAAACACTAACTACTGGACCAAGGAGTTAGTTTCTTCAGCTCTAAATATAAAGTTTACCAGACCAAGGAAACTTTATTACAAATTAAACCCAGAGAGTTTGGTTATCATGAACAACACTACCTCATAAGAAACTTGATTTAGTAATCAACTTATCACAAATCCATAACCCCAACGCATTTTTATCTTTATTTTCATCAAAACCAATTTTACCATCTTTACTTTCATTTTAGTAATTAATTTGTTAAAAGAATCTTAAAAATCAATTGTTCTTTTTGTACCCAAACAACCAACCAAAATCGATTCTAAATTCAGCAGACCTCAATAAAAACAAAAATACAACTAAATTAAGCAAAGATGAAATAACCTCATAGTTCCATGTGGATCGAACCCTTACTGGTGTTATACTTGTTAGGGTAAATATAATTTAGGACACCGAAAACATACATTCGGTGAAACGACCATCCAGTTTTATAAATACTGTACATTTATATATTTTATGATTTATATTATACATACATTATATGAAATACATTTTTATTTTATATTTATGTATGTGATTATATACATTTATATTATATCATATTTATATATACACATACAACTAAATGAATTCACATAATTGGAAATATATAATATAATTAAATGATATATATATACTAAATTAATTTATAATTAATATTTTATACTACAACATATATAAAATAATTATATAATATATAGAGATTTATATATAATTAAATATTTATAATATAATATGTATAATGTAATTATATAAAATATATATGTATATTTATATTTAATTTTGTCTATATTATATATATTTGTATACATAATATAATATAAATGTATTTATAAAAAATATAAAATAAAAATGTATTTAATATAATATATATATATAATATAAATCATAATATAAATGTATCGTATTTATAAAACCATATATAAATTTTATAAATTTGAATAAATATATTTATAATTACACTTATATTATGTATACCAATATTTATATATGTATACATTTTTTTATATGTATAAGTATTTATCTAAAGTATTTATATAATGTCCTTATATATATGTGTTTATAATGCATTTAAATACATTTATATAATGTGTTTATGTAATATATATATATATACACACATGCGCGAGCACACATATAAATTATAAAATTTGAATTTTTATGAGATTTATTTTAAAAAATAAATAAAATGTTAGAGGAGGTTTTAAACCCCATATAATCAAAGGTATTAGTGGTGGTTTATGACCCCCATCAAATCTATATATTGTATTTATATTATATTTATATTATTATATTTATATTATATATATTATATTATAAAATATTTTATTTTATATAAAATATATATATTATATAATTATTATATATATATTAAAATATTCCATATTCATTATAAATTAATTTAGTAAATGTGTATATATCATTTAATTATATGATATATTTCCAATTATATGAATGTGTTTAATTTCGTGTGTGTGTGTGTGTCTACATGATAAAATATAAAAGTATATAATTACATATATAAATATATAATATAAATGTATTTAATATAATATATTTATAATATAAGTCATAAAACATATAAATGTATAGTTTTTATAAAACCAACATACAATTTTTAATTTAAGAAATAGGTGTAATAATAATTAATAATTAATAATATTATTGTTACACACACATACATATATATAAGTATATAAAAATAATGTTATAAATATATGTGTATATATATATATATATTATAATTATATTATATCTATTACATTATATAAATACATAAATATACATACACACGCACACAAATATAATTGTATTTATAAATATATGTATAAATATATATTAATATATGTAAATGTAATTATTTATATATATTATATATACAAAAATATAATATATATATTTATATATATTATACCCAAATATATTACATATTATATGTCACACCCAGACTTCGCGTTGCGTCATGTTTCTAATTTTTATTATTATTATTTTTTATCTTATAATTTTATCTGCTTATTATTATTATTATTATTATTTATCCACTCTCGAAGCCGCACGGCCTTGCCCGATTCCCCGCACAGCCTTCCCAATGTTCAAGGTAGATAAATAAAATGAATTATTAATTAAGAAATAAAAATAAAATAACATAAGAAGTGTGATAAAATTTAATGAATTGTTTTACTGGTGATAATAATCTTATTATTTTAGGATATTATTAATTATTATTGAGTTTTATTATTATTAATATTAGTGTTGATACTTAAGTTATTTTACTTATTATTATTATTATTATTATTATTCTTGTTTTATATTATTATTATTATTATTATTATTATTATTATTTTCATTGATATTTTAATTAGATTATTGTTAGTACCAATTTTAGATTATCATTTTATTTTAGGTGGGTGGAGTTTCTTTTCTTTATTTTTTTTTGGTTTTATTTATTTTTATTTCTATTTTCTTTTCTATTTTATTTCATTTTTTTCACTTTCTCTCTTCCTCACCCCTCCCCTTGTCGCGCCATACCCCTCCACGAACCCTAATTGTGCTTTCCCTTATTCTTCCTTTGGTCCATCGCACCTTCATCCTAGTCCAGCACCCTCCCATCCCTCCTTCTGGCGACGCACCAGACTGACTCCCTAGCTCCCCTCTCTTTCTTCTGCGCTGCGCCACCCGACCAGCCGACTGGCATCACCCGCACCCCCCTCAGCCATCCCCTCCTACCCAGCTCGCCACCTCCACTTGAACCCTCACATTGTGCCCCTTGATCCCCCCATCCTTCTACCACGACTCCCCAGCTGGTTCGTCGAGGTCTCTTTTTTTTGTCATGGCTTGGTCCGGTGCAACTCCTCCCTCGCTGGCTGGTGCCTCTCCAGCTCCCCCACCGGTGTCTTTCCCTCCTGCTCTCCTTCCGCGTGTGCAAATCCCCCCCCCCCTCCTGTTAAGCCTCTCCATTAATTTGATTTCTCTTTTAGTTTTTGTTTTCCAGCAAGTTTTGGATCCGATTTTGAGGTTTAACCATTTATTTTTGGGGTTGATCTTCTTGGTTAGGCCTCCTCCCTATTCTGCATGGTGCAGATGAGGTGCGGGTGTGTTTTGCATAATTTTTAAGAAGTTTCTACACACCGGTAGGTGGTTCCATGCCATGTCATCTTTAGATGATTTAAATTTTTTCTTAATTAAATTATAATGTGTTCTAATGATAAATTTTGTGGTGTGAATTTTATTTTGGATGTGTTTCGATATGCATATTTGATGAATTTGAATTGTTTTTAAGTAAATGCCAATGTATTTCATGCGTGTTGTGTTGTTTAAATCTTTATATGTGTTTTAGTTAATTGTTTAAGGTGTGAAAATTGTGTTTTCAAGAACTCTTGAGTTTTGGGTGAGATTAAATTGAGTTTTTTTAAGATAAACTATTTTGAATTGTTGATTTTTATTATAAACCTTGAGTATGTTCTAGGGGTGAGAATGGTGTTTTAGAAGGGCTGGGGTGTGCAATTGATTTTCAAATGGTTCTGGCATCTAAAATTTGTGTGTTTTAAAATAAGGCCTTATGGTATGCATGTGCGATGTTTTATTAATTGATCAATTGTTTTTTTAAAGGGCGTTTAAGATGTGAAACATGGTTGGGAAGGTTTTTGGGGTTTTTTGGTAGGTACAAAAAAAATTAAGTTCTTTGAGGTGTGTGTATATTTAAATGGGGGTTTTCAAAGTAAAATGAGTCATTTTGGGTGTGTTTCCTTGTTTTTCACACTTAAAATTAAATTGTAAACTATTTGAATAATGGGAAACATGTTTTGATATTGTTTCCTTGAGTATTTGGTTTTAAAGTGACGTCTCTACATGAGATAAATTGGTTTTTGGTATAAAGTTTTCTTAAATTATCTTGAAATGATTTAAAAAATAGTTTAAATGATTTATTGATTTATTGAGATGGAGCGAAAGTAGTATTTGGGAAAAGTTGAATATGCATTTGTATTTAAAGTAGCATGTTTATATAAAATGAGACATTTTTTGTGTAAACCCACTTTGCGTCGCTTGGTGGTGTTTTATAAGTGGTGAAAATGGTTCAGTTAATTGTGTAGTTGGTGCAAGACTAGTTTTAAGGACAATTTATTAAGCAAGTGGTTTGAATGACTCTCCTATTTGTAATTGGGTGTGTTTATTTGTGTCGGCCCTTGTTGTATTATTTAAATAAATCTTTCTAAGTTGTGTAAATTATTTATGTTCTTATTTGTGTGTTTCCAAATGGGGATTTTCGAAATTATTAGGCAACGACAAATATATTTTGGAAAAGGTATTTTGGTGTGCGTGATTTTTCTTTAAATGTTGTTTGGGTATGCAAATGGTGACTTTTGTGTGTAACGTCTTGTTTGGTCTATGATATGAGAAAGAAATATACTATGTGAATGTGAAACTTGATTGAGCACAAGGAAAAACCCCAGGTATCTAGGTGGGAGGACTAGAACTAGTGCGCTAGTGATCCAGAGTGGTATCGTCCCTGTTTCACTTAGCTGGATTGACGGTTGCAACACTAACTATACATATGAATTCTGAGGGTCGTGGTCTTCTAAGCCACGTTTTCTGAGGTTCGTGGTATTCTAAGCCACTTTTTCTAAGGGTTGTGGTTTCTAAGCCACATTTCACCAAGACACGAGGTTCTAGGGTCCCACTCGAGCTAGATAAACCTTAGGGGATTTAGCCATAGTGCTCTACTATTCATGGCGTGGTTCCTTCCATCGTCATATGGAGAACCACTTGAGTATGTGCATGTTCCTTATAAATTTCCTCTTCCATTTTTTTTGTAGTATTTTTGAAATGGTTTTTTTTCTTTTAGTGTTATTTTATTTTCATTCTCAACTTTTAAATGTTTTCTTTAGAAGTGTTTTAAAAGTATGGTTTTAAATGATCTTGTTAAATTATCTTTTTTATGTTGTGACATGGAACCTTTTATTTGGTGGTATCCTACTGGGCTCTTGGCTCACACCCTACATAAACCTTTGGGTTTATGTAGACCTTGTTCTTTGTGTATTCCAGGTTGAATCATCGTGCTTAGTGATGGTGGTTCTGGTTGCTGGTGGTCTTCACTTGGAGGTTGGTATTGGAGTTTTAGTTCTCTATCTTTGTTGTTGTTCATTTTGGGTTTTAGTTGAATTATAGACTTTAAACCTATTTATAGTTTAAAGGTGTGTTCGGTTGTCTGTTTCCAGTTTCATCTTGTTTATTTTGTTGGTTGTCTTTCTGTTTTTTATTTCGGTTAAATTGTTCCCATGTAATGTTTTTATGCCCGGGCACTTGTGCCAGCCCATGGGGATCAGGAATGCCCTTCGGGACTTGTCGCGAACCGGGTCAGGCGTCGGGTCGGATGGCGACCCGACCTGGTTCATGACATTATACACAAATACAAATATATTATATTATTTAAATTTTTATAGACAAATGTATATATATATATATATTCTGTAAATTTTCTGGATATAATTAAATATATTATATTGTCTTTATAAACAAAAAGAAGAATTGATTAAGTGGCTAGGATGTGGGTATTGTTCAGCCAAGTCACGTCCTCGAATTCTAGTAGGAGTATTTTTAAATCACTTGAACTTTGTGATAGGCGCGCAGCGCTGGGGCCCGTGGCGGACAAGTCTCCGTCCTGGGGGCGCGCTTGGGGGTGTGTTTGCTGGTCTCTCTGGGGGTGTCCACAGATCACATGGGGGGAATCGCATGGGGTATTTTGGGTCACATGGGGGTGTCATATGGGGCTCTCGGTTTTCCACGGGTGTCTCTTGGGGGTTCAACCAAAATATTCAAAAAATAATGTTAAAAAATTTAGAGGGGGTTGTGAACACTCCCTCTAAATTCGATGATTAGAAGGAGTTATCCACAACCCCCTCTAAAATTATGGAATCTTTACATAATCGGTGGCTTATCTCATGAAAACACCTCACTTGATCATGATAAACATCACATATTACATCTTAATTGAATATGAACTCAACCATGAATTTTAATTGATGATCAAGTCTCTAGAACTTGATTTTTTATCCTCCGAAATATCATGTTCTACGAATAATCACATGCATGCAAGATGGTTATTTCATGCATGGTATCAAGGAAATTGAGCATGTATTTCTCTCCATTGTTTTGATAACTATATATGATCAAGATCATGAAAGTGGTTGGACATCGTTTTCCTTAAGCAGTAGAGAAACCCCTTCAAAGGTTGAAGGTTGAAGATGACATCAGTACCTTGATCGGATAACACAAATAAAACGGATCGACCGACCCTCCTTTTATGCATATGTTTTTTTATGGAAGAGTGGTGTCCCTCACACCCTTCCATCCCACATCAAACTTGAAATTATCTTGGGCCCTCAATATAAGTTATCCCATTTACACTTCCTCTCGATCCGAAAATGGGGCTACCCCCAGACACACTTACACACACTCACCCTACATAGGCCGCACCACACCCTTGTGCAGTCCACCCAATCACCCGCATGTGTTCCATATGTGAAACCTTTTCATGCTCATGTGCTCCCTATGGGAACTATGTATATACATACTCAAGCCTTCCACTATGGTTTCCCATGCATGGGAAGGCTCCCATGTGGTAGAACTCTTCTCCCATGTGTGGTTGAGCTGGCCCTCCTTGGGTGGTTGTGGTTGTCCCCATTTTTTTAATAAATCCCCAAAAATAATAATACTTAGAATAATTATAAGTATATAATTTAATAATAATACTTTTATCCATTTTCTTAACTCTTCATCAATAAATCTTCATAAAAAAATATAATTATTTTTTTCATGGACATCAAATCAATTCTTCCACAAACAATTTGAATTTCATGTAAATGAATATTTTCATGGTCCTAGATTTTTTGCATGGTACTCATAAAATAATGAAATATTTCATGGCCTTCTTCAATTATTATTCATCCAAATATATATAATTCTTCAAAACATAAATGGATAGATCTCCTTTAATCATCTTCATTAGTATAGACAATGTGTTACCCACTAGCACATGTTCTTTAAACATGTAGACGAGTTCACCAAACATCATAATTAAATTTAATTCATCCAAAATATAATACATAACCTTTGAAACAAAACTCATCTTCAAAAACATGCTTAGGATATAAAATAAACTTCCAAACTATTCTTATTTTCCAATACATACTGACATCAAGTGATTCATCTCTTAATGACTTATTGACAAAAAATACAGCACAAACACAAAGTAGGATCATCAATACCTCCCTTTGTATTTTTTGTCAGTATCAATGTATAAAATGGGATTTTAATATGTTCTCTTCATTTATTCTCTAATTTTTTTATTTTATTCTTTCCCCCTTATTGATGAAAAATACAAAGTACCTGAGAGAGGATGGTATCATTTATTTCTTAAGTAATGTGTTATAAACTATTCTAATCTACATCTACGTGAGCCTTGCTTGTTGTAGAAAACAAGAGGGTCTATTTTAGACATAAATGATTTAAATTATCAATTCATAATATGATACCAATTGATATAAAACAAATTTTATACTTCCTCAATGACTATTCAATATTTTTTAGGTTGATGGTAATTGGTTAATACCAATTGATATAATGCAAGTGGAAATTGTCTAATACCACTTATAAAGACAAAAATCAAGATAAATTCAACCTGAAATTACTGCACTCATCTCAACACATAGATTAAAAACATTCAATTATAATAGGAAGATAATTTTTGTGTAATCAGTCTTGGAGCTTCTTCAAGATTATTTTCTTCATTCCATTGATTCATTTTATTTCTCACCCTTAAGATTAGACTTCATTTCATTTTTTGTGAATAAGGATAAGAGAGTGTGTCAACATACCTCATCAATGAGTTATTAAATAATTACCTTCTAGATATAACATCTTTGAATGAAGTATAATTCTCTAGGAATACTAATTGTTGTGACTCTAGTTTCACTTCAACAAGACTGGTCATTTCAAAGTTATTCTTCTTAATTCCAATTAATGTGAATACCAATTGTTGTGATATCATTCATGATGGTGACTTTAAATTTTTTATAAGTTATTATAGCTTTATCATATTCATCAAGGTTTATCTATGATATTTTCAACAAATAATCTTCAAGATATTAGCTAATAGATCAAACCATGATGGTGACTTACATAAAGATTGGAATGAATATCCA
Source organism: Viscum album (assembly GCA_963277665.1). Lineage (NCBI taxonomy): Eukaryota > Viridiplantae > Streptophyta > Magnoliopsida > Santalales > Viscaceae > Viscum > Viscum album. Next base: position 1,531,230,965 of record OY728152.1, on the reverse strand, counting down.
AGCTTGCAGATGTAGTAATATAATTTCTTCAACTCAATTATCCCCCTAAGTATGTTCATCACCTTCAATTCCCTACAAGTAAAGAACAAAAAAAATTATATGGGAATAAGAAGTATATACTTTGATTTTTAGTGAGATAAACAAGGATGATGTGGAATCTTTTGCTTTTGGACTGGATGGAATTCCAAGGGAATTTGATTTTTTGGAAATTACTAGATAGTCTATTTTTAAAAACCAGTATTCAGAACGCAATTCCAAGAGCAGGAATACTACATTATGATGTTTTCAGACTTGGGTAAAGGCCCAAGGGGTCCCTTGGGTGTCTTGTCTAGTTTTGGGAGTATCAAACCTAAAAATTCATGTTTTAAATGGGTCTACACAAGGCACACGGTTTGTCTAAAACTGTGCAGCCCCCAGCAAGAAATTGTGCAGCCTCATGCAGGTGGACAGGGGTTGTGCACATGGGTTGCACATGGTTTACCAAAATGTGTTCCTAGCCCACACGATTAGTGGTAAGAAGTAGTACCTAATCACTATTCACCGCATAGTTGGTGCATCATTTTCAAATCGTACTACCAACCCGTGTGGGGTGCCTCAGGTGCCCAGTAAAGGGCGCACGATTTGATAAACCATGAACCGATCACCCATTTTAAAAATTAAATTGTTTTAATTAAAATAAAAATAAAATAAAAACTAAGTTAAACTCTCCTCTCCCCCTTCTATTGCATACAATGCACACCCAGCCCCTTCTCCCATGGTTTACATGAGACCTACCCCTCGACTCCCTCCTCATCTGTCTCTTCCATTTGGATTTCTCCCATTTTCTCATCTGAATCTTCGAGGTAAGGCTTTATGCTCCCTTATCCATCTTTTTTTGGCAGTTTTTTCTCTCTTTCTCACCCTATTTCAGTCCAGTCAAACCCTAGGGTTGGGGCTAACTGTATTTTTGTTGTTTCTTTTGGTGTTAGGGTGTGTGGTGCGTCTCTCGGGACTCCTTTGTGCGAGTTTCAGTGTTTGTCACTGAAGACGGTGTGTTTAGATTGATTTGTCTTGTTGTCTTCATCTGAGGTAAGGTTTTACTCCCACTATTTTGTTTTGCACCTTTCTTTTTGGGTCCTTTGGTGATTTAGGGTCCCTAGTAATTATTTGTAAAGTGTTTGATGACTTCGTGAAGGCTTGCACTCATATATATAGGTATATATGTATATATATATATATATCTTCCTTGTACATATTCCCTCATGGAAAGGGGAATATGTACATTAGATTAAGGGTATATATATATATAAATGTATGTGTGTGCAAGTGTGGAGCGATCTTTGTCGTTGAAAAAGTCGAGTGCCAAAGCATTCGTCTTGGTCTACTTTTTGAGGTGGGATCCTTTTCCTTGCCCCTTTAAATTTAAGAATGCATTAGTTTCCTACTTAATGCTTCTTTGAAAAATTGAATTGTGATTCTTGAATGAAATTCTTAGTTATGAAAAATGATTTGTTTGAGAAACAAATTCATGTTTTTATAATAAAACCCCTCCAACAGAGGTGCCCTATCTTCTAAGATAAAAAGTGTTGATTAGTTGTTTCATACATGCTTGGAATAATGTTTTGTTGTTTCTTATATGCCTGATGAAATAGTGTGATATAAGGCATATTTAGGACATGGCCTCTAACAGAATTAGGAAATTGATTTTTCCTTTATAAACATTTATGAAACCATTGTACCTTCTAAGTGTCATATTATTCCTTTTCATTTGAATTGTTATGACTTTTTTGAACCATCCAAGAGGCATTTTATTGGGTTTTACTAGATGTAAGAAGTCTAATTAAAATTGAATGGAATTGGATTGATAGATAGGAGATGTTTTCCTCGCTTTTCATGTAATTCCCTTGACTTAATGACTTATATGAACTTGAATTTATTAAATGGTTATTTAGAAAAATTTGAATTGTGATGAATGGGTGGGTATACCCATGTGATATGAATAAATGTGAATGGTAATAAATGGTTGGGTATACCCACGTGACATGTTTGTAGGTGAATAGTTATGTGAGTGGGTATACTCATTGAATGTAATTTAATATGAATGGTGGATGATGAGTGGGTATACTCTTTAAATTCCTTGGTAATGAAATGTGATAAATGAGTGGGTTTACTCATTGTATAGAATTGAATGTAATTGGTTATATGAGTGGGTAGACTCATATTGCATTGAAATGATAAGTGGTATGAAATGGATGAATGATTGTATAAATATCATGGACGTCTCTCCATGGATCTTAAATGCGGTAGTGGATGACTTGGGTTGAGTATGCCCCTTGAGTCTTGATTTTTTTGGGATGTATTGGGCCTTGATAACCCTTGGATCTGGCTTGCTTGGACTCATGTAGGACATGTTTGGTATGACATGCTCCTAGAACTTCAACTAGTGCCTAATTGAGTTTCCATTGAGATGCTCATGGAACTCGATGAGGATGCCTTGGTCTTCAAAACCTTGGATTAAACTCTTTGTGTTGTGACTCTTTGATATGTGGATGTTCGTGAGGTGTGTTATACATTTAGTTATATAGCTTGGCCATGGTAAATTGTTACATATTTGATTATATAGCTTGGTCGTGAATGTTCTGACTCTTCTAGTTGTACGGTAAGGTCATGATTGATATGGAACGTGGGGTATACGGCAAGGTCATGGTGGTATGACATGTTTGGATGAACATCAAGGTCATTTTTTTATTTGTTCATTATTTGTAGCTACCTTGTTATATGAGTTTTTTTGGATCATGTTATACCAAATATGCACAAGAGGGGGGTGAATTGTGCCTTTTTCAATTTCTTTAAGAATCGTGATGATTTTCAAATCTGTCCTTTAACTTTATTAGAAAGTTTATACAGCGAAAATAAATAGTTATCAGGATGCACAGATTTATAGTGGTTCGGGGAATAGAAGGCCCCTAGTCTACTCCACCAATGCTCTACTCCACAAGCTTGGTGATTTTCACTATTTGGTCCTCTTATCAACAAATCATCCACAACTGAGTACATCCAGTTGACACTTTTACAAGTTAAGGCTAAAATAGAGCCTTCTAGTTCATACACAGAACCGAATACACAGATTAGTATGAGAAAATAGTTACTCAAAATTAAAAGAGTATTTGTTTAAAAAACTTTCCATATGTTCTTCACAGTTGCAGTAGTACACAACTGACAGTAGATAGATCATCGTCTTCAGAAAATATGTTCTTTAGGTAAGAGCACTTCTGAGTCGATCCGGTTTCAATAGATATAAAAATAAATTTAGAAACTCCAACAACAATGAATTCATGATAGATCTTCAATGTAGAAATGGTTAATCTTCAATGTGTTTCTTCTTCTTTAGAAAATAGAGCTTTATCGTACTTTGTAACAGCAGATCTATATATCTCGAATACCTCTGTAAAAACTGAAGTTGAGAAACTTGAGAGCTTTTTCTTCTGATCTTTTTTGTGATATTATATCTCACTCATTTTGTAATCCAAAATAACACAGATATATAAAGAATAAAGATGAGCGTTTTCCTTTCAAATTTAGATCCACAAAAGTCACCTTAAGAATCGTGATATTCAAATGTTAGAATAACAGATCAGTCGTAACTTACCTTAATAATCAGCAAAAAATCCTCCTCTTAAATAGATCCTTTGAATCATAAATAAATGAATTTGAATTAGTAAAAGAGGTGATTTAATATCGGCCTTTGAATCTGGCTTAAAATCATCCTGATAATCCGTATAAAGACCGTTACTCGATAATGTTGACATTTAAATTCCTGACGCCAAACGTAGGGTTTAACTACATAGCATTATTTTCTCAGAATGTAAGGATGACAATGTAAGTTTGATCTCAAACTTAAGGTTTATCATCCATACTTTTCCATGATTTAGAACGTAAGGTATATAAAATGTACTTTTTGATAAAACATAAGGTTGTTTACAAAAGTAAGGTCAATCTCAAATGTAAGGTTGATCATCCATAATTTTCTCTTCTACTTTCAAACATATAGTATATTATCCATAATTTCCTATTTATAAAAATGTAACATATATGATCCATACTTTTTTATAGAACTTAAGGTTAATTATAAAAGTAAGGTTGATGAACCATACTTTTTAGAAACAAACGTAACGTTCCATACTTACGTAGGGTTCTTCTTCTATACTTTTCTGATATTACAAAAGTAAGGTTCCTTCCAAACATAGGGTTCATCTTCCATATTTTTCCAATAACATGTGGTTGCTTAACCATACTTTTTTAAACTCCCATAAAGTAAACTACGGATTTTGTCCTTACACTTATGCTCTTCAACTTAGGGTATGAATAGTGTTTCCAGAACACGCTCAAATGATTTCTGAATACTTTTTCAAATATTCCATGTAGTTTAAATGCTTTAATATTACTCAAAAATAATAATATAAAGAAATATTAATTTCTTGAAATATACTCAAGGTAGAATCATTAGAATAAAAAACAAGGGTATTTGTGAGCATTAAAATCATCATAAAAAGATAGAGTATTGTTCTCAACAATCTCCCCCAAATAATAATAAAATAGAGTATTATTGAAAACAACACTTGCTCAACAATCTCCCCCTTTTTTATGATAAAAAAACCAAAGAAATTAACCTACAGAATTAATTTCATATAATTTAGAATTTTTCAAGGATATAAACAATATTTAATTTTAACAAAATTATTTCAATAATAAATAAAATGTTGTGTTATCCAAATTTTTATATAAAAAAATTTCTTTTCTCCCCTTGGGTAAAAGATTTGTAAATAATTAAAACTTAAAATAAAATGTTGTGTTATCCATATTTCTCCCCCTTTTGTGATATCAAAAAGAATGATACAATAAAGAATATAACACATTTTAATGTAGTAATGAACTTAAGTAAATGCTATGATAAACTGTTTATCAATATTTGAATCTGGATTACTGACATTTTAATACAGATAGTACAATAAACAAATCAAAACATATGAAAATGAGATGTAAATATATTTTATTAAGAAAAATATATATACAAATACAGAAATGAAAATAGGAATCAAGGTTGGGCTAAAAAGGTTTGTGAAACGGGTTTCAGTGCCTCTGAATAACTTCCTTGAGCTTTGTCATCTGCAGTCTCAACCTTTTCATCAGTCAGTCTCCTAACTAGACTATGATATCCATTTCTTCTTGAGTCATGTAATCTTTCTTCCTTTTATATAAACTGATTTAGATTTTTAGTGAACCTGTTTAGTAACTCTCTTACTCCTGGTTCACCTAATGTAAGTTGGTCAACAAGATGCTTTTGATTGTCTAACAAAATAGATAATGGAGTACTATTACACTGAATACCCTACAATATGTCATTCATATTGCTCATTACTAATAGCCTGAAATATCTTGATCAGATCAGGCGAACTACCTGATGTACTTGCTTGATTACTCCTAACAGTTGTGAATTGTTGCTCCATGAAAATTTTAAAATCTACCAAATCTGAATTCAGTTTAATTTCAAATTTTAATTTACCAACTTAGGATAGCATCTACTTCTTAAAATCTTCCACTTCTCTTGTTGAAACTGAACTTTCTTTCAAGTTCTAAAACTTTTGTCTCTCCTTCTCTAATGCTCTTTTCAAATCAGCATTTTCAGCTTGAAATCTATTAAATTTTCTGATTAACTCCTCCACATGATAATTCTCGGAATTAGAGGCACCATGTTCTTGATTCTCAACTAGATTTATAAAAATTAAAGGTAGTGATTGGGCATCTGATTTCTCCTCTTCTTCCCTTTCTACTGGTTTTTCAACTGATTTTTTCTCCGAGTACTTCCCTGACTCATCCACAGAAAAATTTTCATTTAAAACTTCAGTATGAATTTTAGATGGACTCACTCCTCGGTTCATGTTTTCATCAGGTTGTTGATCCTCATGAGCATATTCATGTATTTCCTCTAAAACAGGTTCTTATTGAAATGTTTTTTCTTGAATAACTTCAGTTGGTTGTGCAGACTGTTCTTGAACAGATTCAGTTCGAGCCACTTCAACTTCTCCAGGCCCTGCCTCTGTCTGAGGTACAACTTCCTCTTCAAGTTTATGTACCACCTCAGTCTAAGAAAAAGCTTCTCTTACAAATCTATAGCTGAAAAGAGAATCAGTTGGAACAGTATTTTTTTGAACAGGCTCCTCACCAGCTTGATCCACTCTGTTCCTTTTCCTCTGAAGTCCCTCTTGACTTCCCTCATCAGCAGGTACATCAACTACTTAAAATCTCAGTCTTCTTGAAGTTTTTGAAACCTCACTTACTCTTGATTCAGCCATTCCTTCTTTAGACTTTCCAGGTTGCTCCCCCTGAGCCGATTCCTAGTCTTCCTCAACTCCAAAAGGCATAAGCTTGCCTTTCACAGTACTCCATAAGAATCCAATTTTCCTTAGAGTTCTAGTATCTAAAACATTGTTGTGATGGCATCACACTCTAGCATCTACTAATCTCACGATATCATACTTAAACAATAATTTTGAAATGAACCTTCCATAGGGATAGAAGTTCATTCTAGCCTCTAGTTGACAGGAGTAGTTCAAATACCTTATCATGTAACGAGGAAAATTAAACTTGATGTCACTTAGAAATAAAAAACATCAAATACATATCAGGATATAAAATCTTCTCTATTTTAGACATCCTTGGGGAAATCCCTATTTGAACAAATTTTACAAGAATTTTTTGATCGGGCTCCAGATCATTGACTAATATCTTTCTGATATTTTTATAACCAAATAAAAATGACATAATATCCTCTGACTTATGTTCATTATATCCAATATTCTTTAATTCAAAATTATAAACTCCCTCATGAGGGTAGTTTAAGATTCTAGCTATTTCCACAGATGAAATAGAAAAATCATGATCTTCGATTTTCACAAATATAGTGTCCTCTGTATCTCCAAGACTGAACTGAATAGATTTAAAGAAATTTCACAACTCTACCTCATAAAGAAATTCTATGTTTTCATCACTGAATGTTTTCTCGAGATTCTGAAAATCCAAAGCTTTCTTCAGCGTTAGATTGGTCTGGTATAGCCATTCCAAAACAATTAATTTGCCTTGTAATATCTTCCTTCTTGTTGAATGTTGACATTTGTCATTACTAGCTTCCCCTTCCTCGATTCTCTTTGTCTCGTCCATCTCTATCAAAAATTTCTAAAGGCTCAAAGAGCTAGGGTTTCAAAGTTTCAGGTTTGGGTAGACAAGAGAGGTAAAGATTTTTCAGTTTCGAAGGGTTTTGAGAGAAATAAACAGGTTTAGAATTTGAAACGGCTCTAAAATCCTTGATTCCCATATCATTTACGTACATAATAATCATTACATTATTTAAAATCAAATAAAATGTACGCGGAAAAAAAATTAAAGCAGTACAGATGAAATTTTTAAATTATTATAAAACAAATAATTAAATTATTTAAAACAGTGAAGATTAAAATAAAATAAAATAAAAATTAATATAATCACAAAATAAAATTCATTTAAAATTAAATAAACATAGCTCCACCTTAATAAAATCAAACCTTATAGTGGGAAGTGGTTTAGTAAAAATATCAGCTAATTGAATTTCAGTACTTACAAATTCTAAGAATATATCCTTTTTAAGAACATGATCTCTTAGAAAGTGATGTATGATATCAATATGATTTGTCCTAGAATGATTAATAGAATTTTTTGATATATTTATTGTGCTTTTATTATCACGTAAAATAGGTGTATTATTAAAATTTAGTCCAAAGTCCATAAGAGTGTTTTTCATCCACAACACTTGTGCACAACAACTGCCTGCAGAGAAATATTTTGCCTCAACAGTTGACAAAGCAACTGAATATTGTTTATTACTAGACCATAAAACTAAAGATTTTCCTAAAAAGTGACAGGTTCCTAAGGTGATTTTTCTATCTAATCTACATCTTCCAAATTCAGCATTTGAATATGAGATTAAATTAAAATCAGAAGTTTTTTTTGATAGAGAATAGATTTAAAAATAGTTCCTTTTAAATATCTAAAAATTCTTTTAACAGCACTTAGATGAGATTCTTTGGTATTTGATTGAAATCTAGCACAAAGACATACTGAATACATTATATCTGGCCTACTAGTAGTAAGATATAATAAACTTCCAATCATACCTCTATATAACTTATTGTCAAATGATTTTCCAGTTTCATCCAAATCAAGTTTTATATTAGTACACATAGGAGTTTTATATGTCTTGGTGTTTTCAAGTCCAAATTTCATCAGTAAATCAGTAATTTATTTTCTTTGATTCAAAACATTTCCAAAATCTTTTTGATAAATTTTAAGTCCTAGAAAGAAATTTAATTCTCCCATCATACTCATTTTAAATTCTTTTTGCATTAAATTTGAAAACTCATGACAAATTTTTTTGTTTGTTGATCCAAAAATTACATCATCAACATAAATTTGAACCAATAAAATATTAGAGTTTACAATTTTCTTAAAAAATGTTGGATCTTCCATTCCAACAGTAAAATTATTTTTTAGAAGAAAAGAACTTAATCTTTCATATCAAGCTCCAGGTGCTTGTTAAAGGCCATAAAGAGCTTTAATAAGTTTAAAAACAGAATATGGTTTTGGAGAATTTTCAAAACTAGGTTGTTGCTCAATATAAACTTCCTCTATTAAATAACCATTTAAAAAGGCAGATTTAACATCCATCTGAAATAATTTAAAGTTTATATGAGATGCATAGGCTAAAAGGTTCCTAATAGATTCTAATCTAGCTACAGGTGCAAAGGTCTCATCATAATCTATACCTTCTTCCTGATTATATCCTTTAGCTACTAGTCTTGCTTTATTTCTAGTTATTATTCCTTGATCATCTTGTTTATTTCTAAAGACCCACTTAGTTCCTATAACTGGATATTTGTGTGGTCTTTCAACTAAATTCCAAAATTCATTTCTCTTGAACTGGTTTAGTTCTTCTTGCATTGTTATCATCCAACTTTCATCAACTAAGGCTTCTTCTATTGACTTAGGTTTTAATTGAGATAGAAAGGTGGAAAAATCAACAAGATTTCCTATGTTTCTTCTAGTTTTTATTCCTGTTTCTAGGTCTCCTATTATAGTTTCTAAAGGGTGATTCTTTAGGGTTTTAGACTATCTAGGTAAAACTCTATTAGGTTCATTAGTGTCATGTTCTTCTGAACTGGACTAAATTTTATTTATATCTTTTAAAAAATCATCTTTTATGTTCTCAAGTCTCATGTTATCATTAGAGTCAGATTCATCAATTTGGTCTTTCCTTTTCTCAAAGGGATCAGATTTATCAAATTTCACATGAACTGATTCTTCAACAATCCTTGACTTTTTATTAAAAAATGTATAAGCTTTGGAAGTTGTAGAATATCCTAAGAAAATGTCTTTATTGGATTTTGGATCAAATTTACCAAGGTTTTCCTTGGTGTTCAAGATATAAACCTTGCATCCAAAATCTTTAAAGTACTTTACTTTTAGTTTTCTATTATTCCAAAGTTCATAGGGTGTCTTTTTGAAAATAGGTCTAATTAAAACTCTATTAATTATATAACATTATATGCTTACAACTTTTATCTAGAAATAGGTAGGAAGACTATATTCATTTAGCATAGTCCTAGCCATTTCCTGGATAGTTCTATTTCTTCTTTCAACAATTCCATTTTGTTGAGGTGTTCTTGGTGCAGACAAGGTGTATTTAATACCCATATTTGATCAAAAGTAATTAAATTCTAGATTCTCAAATTCTCCATTGTGATCACTTCTTAATGAAATTATTTTAAAACCTTTTTCATTTTGAACAGCTTTACAAAAACTTTCAAATATTGTAAAAGCTTCATTTTTATATTTTAGAAATAAAATCTAAGTAAATCTAGAATAGTCATCAAATAATACATATACATATAATTTACCATCCAAACTTTTTATTATTTAAGGTCTAAACAAATCCATATAGACAAGTTCTAGAGGTTTAGATGTTGCAATTTTTTTAATAGAATTGAATGATGATTTGTGTTGCTTTCCAAGTTGACATGCATCACAGAATCTATTACTTTCAAATTTGAGACTAGGAAAATCAAAAACTAGTTGTTTCTTAGATAACTTATGTAAAGCATGTGTATTGTAATGTTCATGTTTTATATGCCAGATCCACGATTCATTTATCCTAGTAGTTAAGAAGTTTACTTTTTGTTTATAAAATGAATTTAAGTCTAGGGTATAAACATTATCAATTATGGGTGCTCTAAATTTAAGCAATTTATCTTTAAAAACATAACAACAGTTGTTAGAAAAATCAAAAAAATAACCATCATCACATAGTTGAGAGATACTTATCAGGTTGTGTTTCAATCCTTATACATAGAGTACTTTATTGATTGAGACAGCTTCTGGATCTCTAATAGTTCCAATGCCAATAATTTTAGCTTTGGAATTTTCACCAAATATGACTAATCCACCATCCTTTTGAGTTAGTGTTCTAAAGTTTGATGAGTTTCCACTCATATTTCTGGAACAGACACTGTCCATATACCATATTTTAGTTCGGCTTCTATGACCTTCTTCCTGCAAAGGTATTCAAAAAAAAGTTTGTTTTGGTACCCATACCTTAGTGGGTCCAACAGCATTAGCTAGAAAAGATCTGGGTATCCAAATTTTCTTTTTTTTTCTATAATCAATAAATCATATAAACTGTTTACAAAAAAGGATTTCTTAATTCCACTTATTTTAGGTTGCATTATATAACAGTTTTTAGATATGTGACCTTTTGTTCCACAGTAATTGAAAATTATACCTTTTTTACTTGGAATAAAATAGTTCTTGTATAATTTGGGTTTCTCACCTTTACTGCATATTCCATATCTTTCCTTTTTAATAACATTCTTTCCAAGAATTTCATTTAGTGAATTTTATCCTTTTGTAAAAACAAGAGTTGCATTTTTTTTATGTCTCTAATTCTGTTTGCAATGTTTTTATTTTAGTTTTATTATCTATACAGTTTGTGTTTGATGAGTTATATTTTTCAATTAACTCTCGATGTTATTTTAGCAGAGTGTCTCTTTCTCCTAAAATAACAGTGTGAATATTCTTTAGAGATTTATTTTTCTTAAATAAGGAATCATATTTCTATTCTAGCATATTTCATTAGGCTGCAAGTTTATCATTAGAACTAGAATACAAATCAAATGAGTAATGGGATTGTACCACATCAGTTTCTTCCATAAAGCACATATTTTCTTTTAGATTCGATTCTTCCTTTTTTGAGTCAAATTTAAATGAGTTGTTGGAGTCTTCAGAAACACTCCAAGTAGCTTTCATGGATCTTTTGTCTTTATTCTCATAATCATTGTTTTTGAAAAATTTCTTTTTATTTTCTCCTTTTAATTGAGGATAATCAGGTCTTATGTGACCCATCTTTTTGCATTCATACCATCTGACTTCATTTGGTTCTTTTTCATCTTTCTTGAAGGATTTTTTGAATCCCTTCTTCTTTTTATAGAACTTTATAAAAGTTATAGCTAGCTGAGCCAGTTCCATATGTGAATTGGATGAATCAAAACTCTCTAATTTCACTTTGATTTCATTCTTCTTATTTGTGTTCTTCTTTTGGGATGTTACTTTCAAAGTAGTATTTTCTATTTTGATCAAGACTTTATGCTCATTTGATTAATCTTGCATCTCAGCTTCATACATCATCAGGGTTTCAATTAATCCTCTCATAGTTAGATCTTTGACTGGTAATGATTTCCTAATGGCCACTGATATCTCATTCCATTGGGTTGGAAGTACTCTCAGTACTTTCAGGGCTTAATCTGCTTGTTTGATAGGCTCACCCAAGGTAGTGATATTGTTAACAATTTCTGTAAGTTTTTCATTCATCTGGGTGATGCTTTCTCCTTCAAACATTTTGAATATGTCGAATTTCAATTTAGTTGTGGCATACCTCATTTATCTGACATTGTCAGTTCCTTCATAATAAACTACAATTGTCTGCCATGTTTCATAAGCAGTCGGGCACTGAGATACTCTGTTGAATTAATCTTGTCCTATACCACAGATGATAGCATTCATAGCTTTTGAATTTATGTCATACTCTGCTTCAATAGCAGCATTCCATGTTTCAGGTTTCTCAAGAATTTCATAAGTAGTAAGAATTTTTTACTAGACTCTATATCTAAGATTTTTTAGATAGATGATCATCCTCGACTTCCAACATCTATAGTTTTCACCATTGAAGTATGGAGCTCAAACCATTGGCATTCTGTCTCATGTATCATCCATTGAGATCTCTAAGTATAATCCTATAAAACTTTCATCACATTATAGATTTGACAAAATCTCCACCCTTTGATACCAATTCTTGGATCAGGTTATACCAAATACGCACAAGAGGGGGGTGAATTGTGCCTTTTTCAATTTCTTCGAGAATCGTGATGATTTCCTAATCTGTCCTTTAACTTTATCAGAAAGTTTATGCAGTGAAAATAAATAGTTATCAGGACGCAAATATTTATAGTGGTTCGGGGAACAGAAGGCCCCTAGTCGACTCCACCAATGCTCTACTCCACGAGCTTGGTGATTTTCACTATTTGGTCCTCTTATCAACAGACCGTCCACAACTAAGTGCAGGCAGTTGACACCTTTACAAGTTAAGGCTAAAACAGAGCCTTCTAGTTCATACACAGAACCGAATACACAGCTTAGTATGAGAATCTGGTTACTCAAAATGAAAAGAGTATTTGTTTAAAAATATTTTCCAGATGTTCTTCACAGTAGCAGCAGTACACCACTGATAGTAGATAGATCGTCGTCTTCAGAAAAGATGTTCTTCAGGTAAGATCAGTTCTGAGTCGATCCGGTTGTAATAGATATAAAAATAAATTCAGAAACTCCAACAATAATGAATTCATGATAGATATTCAATGTAGAAACTGTGAAACTTCAACGAGTTTCTTCTTATTTATAAAATAGTGTTTTATCGTACTTTGTAACAACAGATCTATATATCTCGAATACCTATGTAAAAACTGAAGTCGAGAAACTTGAGAGCTTGTTCTTCTAATATTTTTCATGATGATCTGTCTCACTCATTTTGTAATCCAAAATAACACTGATATATAAAGAATAAATATGAGTGTTTTTCTTTCAAATTTAGATCCACAAAATTTTCCTTAGGAATCGTGATATTCAAATGTACGAATAACAGAGCAGTCGTAACTTCCCTTAATAATCAACATGAAATATTCCTCTTAAATTGATCCTTTGAATCATAAGTAAATGACTTTGAATCAGTCAAATATGTTTTTTAATATCAGTCTTTGAATCTGGCTTGAAATCAGTCTGATAATCCGCATAAAGACCGTTACTCAATAAAGTTAAAATTTAAATTCCCGACGCCAAACATAGGGTTGAACTACATAGCATTATTTTCTCAGAACGTAAGGATGAGAATGTAAGGTTGATCTCAAATGTAAGGTTGATCATCCATACTTTTCCATGTTTCAGAACGTAAGGTACGTAAAACGTACTTTTTGATAAATCATAAGGTTGTTTACAAAAGTAAGGTTGATCTCAAATGTAAGGTTGATCATCTATACTTTTCTCTTCTGCTTTCAAACGTATGGTATATTATCTATACTTTCCTATTTAGAAAAACATAAGATATATGATCCATACTTTTTGATAGAACGTAAGGTTCATTATAAAAGTAAGGTTGATGAACCATACTTTTCATAAACAAACGTAACGTTCCATATTTACGTAGGGTTCTTCTTCCATACTTTTATGATATTAAAAAAGTAAGGTTCCTTTAAAATGTAGGGTTCCTCTTCCATACTTTTTCGATAATGTATGGTTGCTTAACCATACTTTTTTGAACTCTCGTAAAGTAAATGACGGATTTTGTCCTTACACTTACGCTCTTCAACATAGGTTATGAATAGTGTTTCCAGAACATGCTCAAATGATTTCCGAATACTTTGTTAAATATTCCTTGCAGTTTAAATGCTTTAATATTACTCAAAAATAAGAATATAAATAAATATTAATCTCCTAAAATATACTCAAGGTAAAATTATTAGAATAACAAACAAGGGTATTTGTGAGCATTAAAATCATCATAAAAAGATAGAGTATTGTTCTCAAAAATATCCTTCTAATAATAATAAAATAGAGTATTGTTGAAAACAACACTTTCTCAACAAGTTTGACTATCTTGTGTAGCCTTGAGGGGCTATTTCAGTGTCACTGGTTTAACAGTTTACATGCTATGGGAATCTTTACTTTTCTTTACTACTTATTTGTTTACTTGCACACTGTCTTAATTTATATTTCATGATATGGATTGGGTTAGACTAGGGGTGTAATCCTAGCTCGAAAGCCTGACTGGCCCGACCCGAAAGGTCGAGCGGCCCGGCCAGACAAAGCTCGAGTCGGGTCGGGTCGGGCTTGGGATGATGGTTCATCAGACTAGGCATGGGACTATGGATGTATGCCCATGGGCCAAGTCGGGTCAGCCTGTAAAATCCCATCTACTTTAAAAAAATTGGGAAACTGTTGATAGGAAGATTCGAACCCCTACCACATGTTTCCAAAGCTCTGCTTGGTCCAACTAGTCCAGGCGGTGCACCTGGTTTAAAATTACCAGACTATATATATATATCAACGATTTAACATAATATATATGTATATATATAATAACTTATAATATTTTAATAAAAAAACATTCACCCACTAATGTTCTCACACGCCCCCTCCCACCTTTTTTTTAATTTTGTTGCAACTTGCATATATTATATATATTATATATGCATATATAAATATATTTAGAAAAAAAATCAACTCGACCATTGTTGCGCACCCCTAAATAATTTTATTTTATAACTTTCACATATTATATATATATTCACATGTATAAATCTATTTAGAAAAAAAATACACTCACTCGCTGTTACGCACGAATACCTCATTCATTTTTTTACAACTTGCACATATTATATATAGAAATCATTTTTAAAAAAAAATAAAACATTTAAAATAAACAATGTGACATTATATATATATATATAATAACTCATTATATATTAACAAAAAAACACACTCACCCACTAATGTTTGTGTACGCCCCCCACCCCCCCCCCTCCCCCCCACATTATTATTTTTTTATATATGTTGCAACTTACATATGTATTTAGAAAAAAAATACACTCATCCACTGTTGCACACCCCCAACCCCTAGTTATTTTTTTATAACTTTCACATATTATATATATATATATATTAATAATATATATATTTATATATAATTATATAGAAATGGTTTAACATACTATATATATATATATTAACAAAAAAACATTCACCCACTAATGTTTGAGCATGCCCCCCTCCCACCTTATTTTTTTTAATTATGTTGCAACTTGCATATACTATATATACATATATAAATCTATTTAGAAAAAAAATTAACTCGACCACTGTTGCGCACCCCTCAATAATTTTATTTTACAACTTGCACATATTATATATATATATATATATTTATATTCACATGTATAAACCTATTTAGAAAAAAAATTAACACACTCACTCACTAGTGCGCAACCATCGTTCATTTTTTTACAACTTGCACATATTATATATATACAACTTTTAAAAAAATTACAACATTTAAAAAAACGTTTTAAAATAAATGATGTAACATAATATATATATATATATATATATATAATAACTCATTATATATTAACAAAAAAATACACTCACTCACTGATATTTGCGCACCCCCTCCTACATTATTAATTTTTTATGTATGTTGCAACTTTCATATATTATATATATTGTATATACATATATAAATCAATTTAGAAAAAAAATTAACTCACCCACTCATGTGCACTCCTCATTAATTTTTTTATAACTTGAACATATTATATATATATATATATATATATTCACTTGTATAAATCTATTTAGAAAAAAAATAATACACCCACTCAATGGTGCGCACCCCCAAACCCTCGTTAATTTTTTTTGATAATTTGCACATATATATATATATTTACATATATAAATCTATTTTAAATAATTAAAACATTAAAAAATATTTTAAAAAAATGTTTAAAAAAAGTTAAAAAATGATTTTAAAATAAACATTTAATATAAACTTCTAAAAATTAATGTTTAGAAAAAATGGTTTAAAAAGCATTTACGAAAACATCAATCTATTTAGAAAAAAAATTAACACTCACCCACTACTGCGCACGCCCAACCCCTTGTTAATTTTTTTATAAATTGCACATATTATATATATATATATATATATATATTAACATATATAAATCTATTTTAAAAAATTAAAACATTAAAAAAATGTTTTAAAACATTTTAAAATAAATGTTTAATATAAACTTTTAAAAATTAATGTTTAGAAAAAAAATGATTTAAAAAAACATTTAGAAAAATATAAATCTATTTAGAAAAAAAATAACACACCCACCCATTTTTGCACACACCCAACCCCTCATTAAATCTATTTAAAAAATAAATTGTAAAATGTAAGTGTTGATAAAGAAGAAAATAATTTTTTTTAAATGTTAAATGTTTAGAAAAACTAAAAAATATTAAAAAACGTTTTAAAAAATCTTTTAAATGAAATGTTAAAAAAATTAAAAAATGTTTAAAAAAAGATGCTAAAAAATAGATTTAAAAAAACGTTGTTAAAAACTCTTAAAAACATTTTGAATAAAATTTCTTAAAAACGTTTTAAAAAAATCATTAAAAACCCTTTTAAAGTAAACTTTTAAAAATAACGTTTATAAAAAAACGTTAAAAATAATAAAAATGTTTTTAATTTATTATATATTTTATTTTAAAAATAATAAAAGCTCGGCCCAGCCCAATGGTTTGGGTCGGCCCGATGTCGGTCTCGGGCCGCCTCATGGGGTTGTTCGGACCGGCCCGACCCAACCTGGTCCTGCCCAAGCCTGGCCGAAATTACACCATTAGGCTAGACATTGTGGGTTCTGACCTACTGAGATTATTATCTCACACCCTGCTCGGGGTTTCATTGCACTGGGGTACCTGAGTAAACCTTATATTTTTATAGGACCTTGGTTTATTACTTATGTTGCATTGCTTGTACTTGAGAAGTTAGGATCACAGGACTGAGATAGAGCTCAGGATGCTCATTGAGATCTCCTTTGGGATTTTTAGTTCTTTTCTTTACTTGATTCATGTATTGTAAGCATGTTGTATGTTTACTGTTTTAGATTATGCATCATCAACTAGGCACACATGCTTTGTATAAATTAGAATTGGTCACTTTAATTCAGTTTATTATTATTCTTTCACTGTTGTTGTTCTTTCTTTATATACTGCTTCTGCTACTATCAATTGATTTACTCATCTACTTTACCATTGTGCTACTCTGATATGAGGGCATATTCTCCCCACTATCTCCTCCTAAGGCCCTCACTACTAGCCAGCAGCCTCTGGCGTATGGGGAGATGTGATTGAGGCCATGTGATGATCGGTCCGGCTACCGGTTTAGTGATCAGTTAGGCCGGGATGTTACAAAGTGGTATCAGAGTAGGTTTTTTTTCCTTTGTCTTTCTATTTTGGGATGGTTGACAGGACACTAGGAATGTGTCGGTGCTTGGTAAATAGTCATATTTGGGATTGGTCACCCCACATATGAGAAATGAACAAGTGTCCAGGGCTAGGATTTTTGTTCATGTTGTTTGATATTACAGTTGATTATTATTCACTTTGGGTGACTGATGTATTTTGCATTAATGATGATTTATGAAGTTATGTAAATTTTCTCTTAGCATGGTATGGAAAGGTTTAAGCATTGCATGCATCATGATAGGCACTTAGAAATTCACATGTCATGCATATTCCATGACATGTAGTTGCGTTAGTAGGTTGTCTGTTAATCTCAGTTGTGTGCTTGCATGTTATACCATGATTAGTTGTACCTGTTTAGGTAAATTTTAGCATGCCTACTTTTATAACATGTTTAGGTGATTATATTCCATATTTTCACTACTTTTAGCATGTTTTGTTGATATTCCATGCTTCCATGTTATAGCATGCTTTCTATGTTACTGCTTATGATAACATGTTAGACATGTTTTGATGTGTAAATGGTTGCATGGGATAAAATTTATTGGTTTTGTTTACTATGGGATCCAATTTTCAATTTTAAGGTTTATGAGCACCTTATAAATGGGAAAAGGTAACCCGTGTATTCGAACCATTATAAAAGGGTTGTTTAAAGTTAAAATGTTAAAGTGTATTGGTTGCAATCAGAGGGATCCAATTTTCAAATTATGAAGTCTATAAATGCTTCGTGAATTGGGAAATGGAAACATGTATTAAATTTAAAGGCATGATGTGTTTTGGATAACCTCAAGTTTTAACCCATAACTTGAGGGTCAATGGGTTTATTTCATGTGTAGTTCAATTTATTAAATTAATACCTTGTTTATCGCTATATTACATGCGTTATATTGCTCAAACAGATTTTTTTAGACATGGTTGTGTTGACCTACTAATTTGTACTCACATCCTGGATGAGCTGTTATTTGATACCCAGATAGATTTCATGGATGTAGGTTTGGACAAGGGTAAGGGACTTAGTTGTTGATTTGTGGCATGTATGATGGGTTGGAGTTTTAAAATGGGACTGACATGAGGTTTGGGACTGGGGTTTCATAGTTTTTATTTGAGTTTGTTTAGTCCTTTATCTATATGACTTTCAACTTGTCATTTAGTAACATTCAGCCTGTCATTGCATTATTTATTATTATCGGTTATTGGTTCCTCCTTTTACTTCCCAGTTATACATTACATCGTTTCTTCTATTTTTTGTTACTATAATAATTATTTATCCAATTTATTTCCGTTGTATTATAACTCATAACTAGGGGGTATAGTCTCCCCACTATACTTATCAAACCCCTACTGATAGTCAGAAGCTTATGGCATACGGAGAGGCTCACTTGAGGTCCTGTAACCAGCCTGATTTGGCCACATGAGAGAGTGTCAGGTTGGGGGACATTACACATGACTTCCTCGAGTCATGTGTCGAGAGGGTGGATGTTGGAGTTAGTGCCATATAAATCAACTTCTTTTTACTTTATGATAAACCTGTATTCATTGGATTAATATTAATAAACTTCTTATCACGTAATTATTGTTCTTCTGCGTGACATAGTATGTGATAATGTCCTAATAATAGTTGTCACACTAAAAGGTCATTGCGGATCCCTGTAATGATGAGAACCCAGAAGTTTCATGACACTATTATTGAATATATGTTTTATGGCTGGATGATATCATTTTAAGGGATACAAATGATACATGATATCAGAGGTGGGGACTCATGAAACTTTGAGGCACCATCTCATGGTGTCTGCCCTTGGTAATATTCAGGAGGATATTATGAGAACAAGACCCGCCAATAAGAAATTCACATTCATAAGTTTCATTGGATGTTCCTATATATGGACATGTGTATTGGTACTTATACTTTAAGATTATTATTAATGAGTATTATGACTCACGAACTTTGATGTGTTGACGAAAACTGTGACGACGGATGTTCGTGGTGAGGTAGGATATGTTGGGTGCATCACAAGTAATACTGCATTAATGAATAATGTGAAAAAGGATTTGTCACTTCTACAGAAGTAGATATCTCAGGCCCTTTGATGTAAATGATATAGCCTAACTAAATCCATGGCCATGGTGTTCACTAGGCAAGTTCAATTCCAAGAAGTCAAAGAATGAGAAATCGAGCACATGGGTTGATGGCACTTGCATGAAACCCTCTTGATTGGAGATATCAGGATAAAGGGATTATATTACATGATAAGCATTTGTATGAGGTGACATGTCGTTGTGACATAAACTTCTTTATCTTGGGTTCCTTGACCCGTTTCTAGACAGTAATTTTGGACTTTACGCAAGCTCGCCTAATGTAAATGAGAAAGAGGCTTAGAGGGTCACACACTAAGTGTAGCCAGTATCTCAGTTAAATAATTTATTTATTTAACAAGTTGAATAAATATTATTCTCACTTATGATTTAATAATTATTAAAGTATGCATGATCACATTTATTTTTTAGCTAGTTATTCTATAGAATATATTGCAGACAAAGTATTTATTTATCAGCAAATAATGCGGTTATATTTATTTAATAAATAAATAATCATTATTCAAGGCCTGATAAATATTGGGGAGGATTGGCGGTCAAAGTGATGGGTGTGGTGATAAATAATATTTAAATATAACGTGCAAGTTATGAACATTTCATGGAAATAATAGCATTGTTATTATTATTTTACATGGGGTTTTCACATGGAATGATAAATTAAGTAACGACACCTATGCTAATTATTTATTATTACCTAGTGAATTAAATTTTTTAAGCACATGTCATGGAAATAATAGCATTGCTATTATTATTTGACATGAGGCTTTCACATGAAATAATAAATTAAGTAAGGACACATGTGCTAATTATTTATTATTACCTAGTGAATTAAATTCCTCGTTATGTTATTATTCTCTATATAAGCTAAGAGGTCATTCCACTAGATAACCAATCATTGTGTTCACGACATCCTTGGAGAAAAGCTCTCGAGCCTAGAGAACTCTTCCCTCTCCAAGAATGCTCTCAATAATGAGAGAGATCCTCCTCCACTGGATCAAGGAGAATGCTTTGGAAGTGATTCTCAAGGCAATCGAATGTGGACATCGCAAGCGCAAGGATCTTATATGCTAGAACCCAGAGACTCCTTCAACAACATCTGGAGATACGTGGAGTACACGTGGATCACCACTATAGGATTATTATCCTTGGATTCTACATCGCAATGAAGTCGCATCTCAGACCTGTGGTCAGACACATAAACAAAGAAATAATCACCTTGGAGGTAATTCTATAATTTAATTAAATTAATTATAATCAAAATATGTCGATCCTCTCTTCTTAGTTTCGGGTTCTCTCCTTTTTATTTTTTATTTGATTCAATTATTTGGATACCGGCATTTATCATCATATTGATCCTGGATTAATCATCGATTATGGAAATTTACAAAGTTGGGTACACGACCATCATGCACTTCCACTATGCCCAGAACCTACAAGTGGTATAAGAGGGGTCATATTTTCATTTATAATTATTTAAATAATTCATTGATTATTTACACTTTAATAATTTAGTTTTTCAATTCATGTTTAATCATTCTTGTAATTTGAATTTTGAGATCTGTTCCTCCATTATCGTTCCTCTCAAATCTAACAAAAATGAATAATTTTATGATTAAAATTAAATTGAGGATCTCATCAGGAAGTACCGATGGTTTTGTCTAGATAACACAAGAATACATGTCGTGTAGTCAGATATATACACCGTGTATTTATGTTCAATGCATCAAGATTAATTCAGCAATTACTCAAGTCGTGTGCATTAATGACACACGTTGTAATTAATTCTTACACCATGTGTTGACCAGGATAAACTGATGCACGGTCAGCTGGACTACATGTCGTTTGACCCACTAGACATGGCGTGTAGTCCCTTCGGGTCATAGTCAAGTTGTGTATCCCATACATGGATTTCCTGACTGGTGATCGTGTAATGTGGAGTCTAAACAGTGTGTGGCCCACTGTACATGTCATGTACTCTGAAGATTTCCAAAGTACACATCACATACCATTTCTCCAGGTGTGTACTTCAGATGGACAGTGAGTAGGGTACACACTGTGTAGTCGGATCTACACGTCGTATACTGTTTCCAGATTATGCATATTTAAAAATTTATTTTTATATTATGTAAACCCTTGAGACATGTACCTTTGTGTGGGTGTAAAGCTGGGACACGACATATGATAGGTGTTTGATATATATATATTTGTGTGTGTGTGTTTAATTAACATTTGTGTAATGTTCAAAGATATGCACATCATGTATGAGTTGTATTACAATTATAATTCTATGTGCATGATACATGTCACAAATAATAAAAAGTATACAAGTATAAATACATTATGGGTAGTTTTGGATGGGTATTCACCAGGTTGCCTCCATGGTACAAGTTATGTACAAGGTTATGGATTATAATCTCAAGGAAATTAATAAAAGGATTAAGATAAAAAGGATTGATTAATTAAAGATAATGATTAATATATTCAAGCATAATTTATCTTAATAATAATGATTAAATAATTGAATGCTATTTTTATTAAATGCGTAATTTGTTGCATGTATGTGGATGATCATGAGCTAGACCATATCTTTGTATGTGATTTGTTCCCTTTTAATTTATTTATTAAATTAAAATTGTTGGCATGCATGTCTTCTTCTCATTAATATATAGGTCCTCCATGCCCATGGTTTCTTTTATGTAAACCCCCTTTTACCCCTCACCTGCATGTGAGTTAAAAGCATATGTAATGGATGGATCTCCCAAGCTAGTGGAGGCGGTTCAAGTTAGGAACTGAGGCAAAACCAATCCAAGGAGATACAAAGGTAGACATGTATAAATCTGTAAACACGTACCTTAAATGGTTCAAGGTATTTCTACCCTAGATCAGGGTTATTTTATCAACTGCTAGATAAAATAACCAATAGTAAATCTCATGATCATACCCTTTATTTTATTTCTCTTAGTTGTATGGTTATTCATTACGGATGTTTAACATGATCACGTAATTAATAAACTAATAAGCATACAAGATGGAAATAAAATAAAAATGGATTATGCATAAATATTATCTATAGATGGTTGATCACTTAAGTATATCCCACTTAACATTAATAAGCATGTGAAAAGATAATAAGTGGAAATTTACGCATAAAGGATAAAATATCTCAATTAAATATTAATTCGTTATAGCCTTCCATTATTTCGGTTAGAATCAAACCATAGTTCAAAGTGCTTGACCAACCCTAGTTGGGGTGATTTAAATTATTGGGGAATTATAATTTGATGTTTTGGGTTGAATTAACTTAGTTTACATAAAGGGTTGACTTTCCTAGTAGGACTTGGTGTAACTGAGAGGCAAAGGTTGAGGAAATCCAAAATTAAGGATTTCGGGATTGGGGAGTCCACTCAATAGATCAAGGAGTTGTGAGTTAATGCAGTTGGCATTTGGAAAGCCTACCTAAAATCTTTCAAGTTGCTTGACCCACCCTAGTTAGGGTAATGCAAAGGGAAATATGGATCCTTTTTTCTAGAATGTCCAAGCAATAGGATATTCTGAAGCCAATGGTGAGGGCTATTGGGTTTCGAAAAAATAGTGGGAGACTGATAGATATTAATTTATTTATTTGTCTATATTTATTAAGATAAAGTACTAAAACTTTTTTCATATTAATTTGTAGAAACATCAATAAAAATGACATCAAACATATCACTGCGATCCATACTCGAGAAGGAAAACCTTCCCACCAGCACTAATTTCCAAGAGTGGAAAAGGTGCCTTCAGGTTATCCTTTACCATGAGAGGAAACTTTATGTGCTAGAAGATCCTCTACCAGTTGCGCCTAGAAATGAGGTGAGTGATGAGGAAATATATGTGTATGAGAAAAATCTAAATGATGCTACAGATGTTCAGTGCCTCATGTTATCATCTATGACCAATGAGATCTTGAAGCAAGATAAGAAAATGGATGCTTATAGCATGATGTCTCACATTAGGGATCTCTATCAATAGAAGGTGAGATAGGAGCGGTATGAGATCTCCAACACTTTGTTCACTACTAATCTTAGATATTCTGTGCCAGCTGGACCATATGTATTCAAGATTATTAGATACATTGATCATTTGAACATCTTAGGGATTAAATTCCCAGATGAGTTGGGTACAGATCTCATACTATCATTATTGCCTAAGATCTTCTCTAGTTTTATTATGAATTATAATATGAGAAATAATGAGAAGAGTCTATCAGAGCTTCTTACCCTGATTATCCAAGTTGATAAGGACATGGGGCGTGAAAAACTCGTAGTCCTTATAGTGAATAAGAAGAGGAAGGACAAGACAAAGGGGCCTAAGATTTATAAACAATCTAAAGCCTCCGAGCACTGTCTGACCAAGAAGATGAATATTCAGAGGAAGGGCAGGGAAGGTAGTATTCTTTGCATGTGGAAAGTCAGGCCACTGGAAGAGGAACTGCACCTAGAGGCAAGGGGAAGCTAAAGGTGCATTCGTTATCGAGTGTAATCTTTCTATGTTTACACATTGGGTATTAGATATATCTTGCGGTGAACACATTTGTATTCAAATGTAGGAACCAATTAGATTCTGAAAAATTTCTAAAAGAGAGGTGGATCTATGAGCTGCCAATGGTGAGAGGTTGGCTGCTCTTTCCATTAGTGACTACCACCTCACATTTCCAATAAGAATGATTTTGGTTTTACATGGCTGTTATTATATACCTAGTGTTACCAAGAACATAATTTATGTATCAAGTTTATATACATATGGATTTATTTTCAAGTTCAGAAATAAATGTTGTTACTTTTATAAGGATAACATATGTTATAGTATGGAACATTTAAATAATGGTTTTTATGTATTAAATTAGGATAACCAAGTGTTGGAAATTGATAATAAACCAAGTTCACATGACTCATACAACACCCAGTTGTGGCATTACCACCTTGGTCATATAAAAGAGAAGTGTCTGACAAAGATTTGTCAAGATGGTTATTTAGACTCCTCTAAGATAAAACCACTTGATAGATGTCACACTTGTTTACAAGGGAAAATGACCGAACCACCATTTGGTGGACAGGGTGAAAGGGTCACAGAGCTTCTAGGATTGGTACACACTGATGAGTGTGGACCATTTTCAGTAGAAGATAGGGGTGGATATTCTTACTTCATTACTTATACTAATGACTTAAGTATATATGGATATATCTACTTAATGAGGTATAAGTATGAGTCCTTTGAGAAATTCAAAGAATTAAAGAATGAAGTAGAGAATTAGCTTGGTAAGAAGATAAAGAAGCTTCAATCGGATCGAGGTAGAGAATATCTTAACCAAGAGTTCATCGACCTTTTGTAAGAGTCTGGGATTATATCTCAACTCACTCCACCTTATACACCATAGTGTAATGGTGTTAGTGAAAGGAAGAATCATACCTTGTTGGACATGGTAAGGTCGATGATGAGTCATGCAGATCTTCCATTATCTTGTTGGAGATATGCATTGTAAATTGTGGCATGCACATTAAACCAAGTACCAACTAAGGCGACAAATGAGATTCCCTTCGAGCTATGAAGTGTAAAGAAACCTACTTCGTTGCATACACATTTATGGGGATGCAGGGAATTTGTTAAGGCTTTCTCAGGAAACAAACTATAATCCCAGGGCACGAAGTGTATCTTTTTAGGTTATCCCAAGAAAAAAAAAAGGGATACTACTTATACAACCCCACAGACAAGAAATTGATTGTTGTCAGACATGTCTTCTTTCTTGATAAGGATCACATCCTCAAAAAGGATAGTGGGATCGAGATTGAATTTGATGAAGTTGATTCTCAAGATACATAGGAGTTGGTACAAGAACATGTTCCATAGGTCCATGTGGAAGATGTAGTTCCTGAAATACAAGTACTGCATTTGAGTACAAGAGAGGTAAGGTAACCATAGAGATATGGTTTCCTTGTCACCAAGAATGGTTACTTGTTATTATTGGACAATGATGAACCTCTATCCTACAAGGAAGCAGTAGAAAGCTCAGAAGCTACAATATGGCTAGAAGCAATGAATTCTGAGATGGATTCAATGTATCAGAACCAAGTCTGGGTTTTGGTCGATGCGCTAGTTGATGTAAATACTATTGGGTGTAAATGAGTATTCAAGAAGAAACTAGACATGGAAGGTCAAGTTATTATCTATAAAGAAAGGCTAGTGGCTAAGGGTTTTAAACATCATCAAGGAATTAACTATGATGAAACCTTTTCTCCAGTTTCCATGTTTAAATCCATAAGAATCATACTTTTCATAGTAGCTTTCCATGACTATGAGATTTTGCAGATGGATTTCAAAACTACATTCCTTAATAGGAACCTTTAGGAAGATGTCTATATGACACAACCAGAAGAGTTTGTGATACCATGTGATTATAAAAGGGTATAAAAGTTTCATATATCCATTTATGGATTAAATTAAGCATCTAGGTCATGGAACATTTGATTCGATGAAGCCATAAGAGCATTTGGTTTCATTAAGAATGAATGTGAGCCATGTGTTTACAAGTGGTTTAATGGGAATGTGATTGTTATGATAGTAGTGTATGTTGATGAAATATTGCTTATTGGAAATGATGTACAAGTCTTGCAGTCAGTCAAGGACTGGTTGAACAAGTGATTCTCCATGAAGGACTTAGGCAAAGTAGCCTACATTCTAGGGATCAAGATCATCCGTGATAGATCCAAGAGTTTTCTTGGACTAAGTCAAAGTAAATACATTGACCAGATATTAAAGATATTTAATATGGAACAATCCAAGAGAGGATTGGTTTCAGTGTCACATGGTATATATATTTCTAAGAAAATGTGTCCCCAGACACAACATGAGAAATATAGGATGATTAAAATTCCATACGCTTCAGCAATAGGATCTATCATGTATGTCATGTTATATACCAGACTTGATGTTGCCTATGCACTGAGCATGGTGGGAAGATATTAAGCAAATCCAGGAGAACAACATTGAAATGCTATCAAGACTATCCTTAAGTATCTAAGAATAACTAAGGATATGTTCCTGGTGTATGGAGGAGATGAGGAGCTTATCATAAGAGGGTATGTTGATGCTAGTTTTTAGACAGATCTGAATGATCTGAAGTCACAGTCAGGATATGTTTTTTGTCTCAATGGAGGAGTTGTGAGCTGGAAGAGTTCAAAGAAACTAGTTTTCACTAATTCTACAGCAGAGTCTGAATATATAGCAGCTTCTGATGCAGACAAGGAAGCTGTCTAGATTCAAAACTTTGTCTAGGAGCTTGATGTGGTGCCTAACAGTAAATATCCCATTACATTGTATTGTGATAATATTGTAGTAATGACTCTTGTAAAATATCCAAGGTCACATCAATGGACAAATAACATACTTTGAAAGTATCACCTCTTGAGGTATTTCTATCAAAGGGGTGAAGTTGTAGTGAGTAGAGTGTCCACGGAAGAGAACGTGGCAGACCCCTTGACTAAAGGACTATCTCAATATAAGCATGAATATCATGTGAGAGCTAGCGGACTAAAGGTTGTTAGTAGTTGGCTCTAGTTCAAGTGGGAGTTTTTTGGAGTTGGTGCCCTAGAAATAAAATTCTTTGTACTTTATGATAAACTTATATTCATTGGATGAATATTAATAAACTTCTTATCACATCATGATTTTTCTTCTGCATGACATAGTATGTGATAATGTCCTAAGAATAGCTATCACACTAAAAGGTCATAGTGGATCCCTATAATGATGAGAACTCGGAAGTGCCATGACACTATTCTTGAATATATGTTCTATGGCCGGATGATATCATTTGAAGGGACACAAATGATATAGGCTATCAGGGGTTGGGACTCATGAAACTTTGAGGCACCTTCTCATGGTGTGCGTCATTGGTAATATCCATGAGGATATTATGAGAACAAGACCCGCCAGTAGGAAATCCATATTCCTAAGTGTCATTGGATGTTCCTATCTATGGACATGTGTATTGGTCCTTATACTTTAAGATTATTATTAATGGGTATTATGACTCGCGCACTTAGATGTATTGATCAAAACTGTGATGACATATGTTTGCGGTGAGGTAGGATATGTTGGGTGTGTCACGAGTAATACTTCATTAATGAATAATGAGAGAAAGGATTTTTCACTTCTATAAAAGTATATATCGCATTCCATTTGATGAAAATGATATAGCCTAACTAAATCCATGGTCATGGTGTTCACTAGGCAAGTTCAATTCTGGGAAGTCAAAGAATGAGAAATCGATCATATTAGTTGATGGCACTTGCATGCAACCCGCTTGATTAGAGATATTAGGACAAAGGGATTATATTACATGGTAAGCATTCATATGAGGTGACATGTCATTGAAACATAAAATTCTTTCTTTTGGGTGCCTTGACCCATTGGTAGACAGTGATCTTGAACTTTAGGCAAGCCTGCCTAATGTCAACGAGAAAGAGGCCTAGAGGGTTACACACTAAGTGCAGCCAATATCTCAGTTAAATAATTTATTTATTTAACAAGTTAAATAAATATTATCCCCATTTGTGGTTTAATAATTATTCAAGTATGTCTGATTTCATTTATTTCAACGCTAGTTATTCAAGAGAATATATTGAGGATGAAATATTTATTTATCGGTGAATAATGTAGTTGTATTTATTTAATAAATAAATAGTCATTATTTAAGGCCTGATAAATATTGAGGAGGATTAGAAGACCAAGTTATGGTTTTGGTGAGAAATAATATTAAATATTATTGTATTAAATAATATTTAAATATAACGTGCAAGTTAAGCACATGTCATGGAAATAATATAATTACTATTATTATTTGACATGGGGTTTTCACATGGAATAATAAATTAAGTAACAACATTTGTGCTAATTATTTATTATTACCTGGTGAATTAAATTTGTTAAGAACATGTCATGGAAATAATAGCATTCCTATTATTATTAGACATGAGGTTTTCACATGGAATAATAAATTAAGTAATGGAACCTATGCTAATTATTTATTATTACCTAGTGAATTAAATTCTCTGTTATGTTATTATTATCTATATAAGACAAGGGGTCATTCCACCGGCTAACCAATTTTTGTGTGCACAATATCCTTGGAGAAAATATCTCGATCCTAAATAACTCTCCCCCCTCTAAGAATTCTCTCAAGAACGATAGAGATCATCCTCCATCGGATCAAGGAGAATGCTTTGAAAGCGATTCCCATGGTGATTGAAGGTGGACATCGCAAGTGCAAGGATCTTCCACGCTAGCACCCGGAGACTCCTTCAGCGACATCCAGAGATATGTGGAGAATGTTTGGATCACCTATAAAGGATTTCTATCCTTGGATTCTACATCACAATGAAGTCACACCTTGGACCCATGGTCGAATGCATCAATGAAGAAAGAATCACCTTGGAGGTAATCCTATAATTTAATTAAATTAATTATAAACAAAATATGTTGATCCTCTCTTCTCGGTTCTGGATTCTCTCCTTCATCTTTTATATTTGATTCAATTCTGTGGATACTAGCGTTCATCATCGTATTGATCCTGGATTAATCGTCGATTATAGAAATTTTCAAAGTTGGGTACATGCCCATCCCGTGCTTCTACTGAACCCAGAGTCTACAGTGGAAACAACCATGCTTTAGAGGTGGTGGGACTTGAGCCACCGATATTTCATCCCATTGTTCCACTTAAGGAAACTCCTATTATTCTTCCTCTAGGTGTCTAAGCTTAGTTTCAAGAGATATTCCTATGATTTTATGCAGTCTTTATAGAGAGCTCCATGACCTTCCCCTATTATGGAAGAGTTGATGTGAGAATTCCAACAACATCATCATCCCACTTTCTCAGGGGATGTAGGTCCTCAGGCTGCTGAGTTATGGATATAGTCCATGTTATCCATCTTCGAGCATTTGCAGATACCTGCCGAGCGGAGGGTCAAGCTCACGGCTTATATGCATCATGATTCGGCTAAGCGATGGTGGGATGTTATCACATAGGCTGATTGTCATTGGGGTATGGTCTTGATGGACTTTCAAACAACCTTTTTTCACTACTTTTTACCTTAGATGCTGATATTAGACCGCACTAGGGAGTTTACACACCTACAACAAGGTGTTATGCTTATGATGAAGGATTCATCTCTTTTCACCGAACTTCGACACTTCGCACTGACCCTTACTGATGACCATTTGACGACATCGTGATGGTTTGAGGATGGAATTTCATACGTCATCGGATCGTAGGTAAATGTATTTCAGTTGACCATCATTTCTGAGATATTGAACCAAACCCTCATCACTGAGTAGAACTTGAGGGAATCTCATAGTCTGATCTAGGGTAGTTCAGTATCAAGATAGGGAGGTAGTTCATCTAGCAGTAGGAATCGTTGATTTGATCCTACTCACGGTAGCAACACCAGTTAGATAACATGCATTGATAGTTATGTGGTGTGTCGCCAATGTGGTAGGGTAGGCTATAAGAAACCCTAATGTACGAAGGACCCAATTGAGTGTTGAGTTTATGGAAGGATGGGGAACCTTTAGATTTTTTCCCAAACTTTCCCTCCAGTACCTAGTGAGAAGGGATCTGCACCAACTCTACATTCGGGTACAGGATCAGTAGCTCTATGTCAAGTAGGGAGCTAGACTACTACTGGACAATCAGGACAAGTAGGTGGATGTGGTCGAGGTAGAAAAAATTAAGATATACAGTGCCAATAGAGCATACCTTCCCAAGTGATTCAAGTTATATCTCAAGGTCATAGATATATCCATATCTATGTAGTGCAACCTACTCCCAGGGAGTGGAGTCTAGGGCCTTCTACAGTTTGAGGTACTATTATAGTAGCCTATACTTTATTATTTTCCTTATTTGACATTGTCACTCAACTTTCCTTTATATCTGTGGAAAATATGGAAATTATGGGCTTAGAAATAGAGTATTTATATGGCATAATGATGGTTGACACACCATTGGGAACCCAAACCGAGAGCGTACACTGATGTAGAGGATCCCCCTTGAGATAGGTGGTTATCTTTTTGTATAGTATCTCTTTTTCCTCGAGATGATGGGCTTAAACATCATATTTGGGATGGACTGGTTGGTAAATTATCATGATCATGTTGATTTCTTCATTGAAGGGTGTTTTTTACATCAACCGATGGTGGTAGATATATTCATTAGGGTTAATTGGATATCCAGGAAAGTGGAAATGGGCCTGAGCACCGTGGGATTGGTAGAGTGACATCCCAAATTGTTAATATTTTTATGAGTGATAAGGGAATGTGGCTTATGGAATTATTTCCTATTATGGATCATTTCAGGGAAGTCTTCCCTGATGAATTTTCTAGATTACCTCCTAAAAGAGAGGTGGATTTTACTATTGATCTAGTGTTAGAAGCATCACCGGTGACCATTCCTCCTTACAGGATGACACCTACTGGGCTTTAGGAACTGAAGAAGAAATTAAAGGACTTGGAAGATAAGGGTTTCATATGACCCAGTACTTCACCATAGGGTTCACCTGTGATTTTCACCAGGAATGTGGATGATACCCTCAAAATTTTTATGGATTATCGCTGGTTGAACTGGCTTACAGTTAAGAACCGGTATCCACTACTTTGTATAGATGACCTTTTCGACCAACTCTAAGGAGCAACATTTTTCTCCAAGATCGATTTTAGGTTGATCTACCATCATGTGCATGTTAGGCCATCATACATACCACGTACAACATTCTAGCACAGATATTTCTTGTACAAGTATCTGTTTATGTTATTCAATCTTACTAACGCGTTAACAGTTTTCATGGCCCTGG
Source organism: Viscum album (assembly GCA_963277665.1). Taxonomy (NCBI): domain Eukaryota; kingdom Viridiplantae; phylum Streptophyta; class Magnoliopsida; order Santalales; family Viscaceae; genus Viscum; species Viscum album. The sequence continues at coordinate 1,531,199,310 of OY728152.1, read as the reverse complement.
TGAATTGGGTTTTCCACTCATATCTGTATTTATTTATGGTAGTCTTTGTGGAAGATATCTTGGTGTATTCTTATACTCGACACGTTCATGCCCAATATCTTAATATTGTGATAAATACACTGAGAGCACACCAGCTGTATGCTAAGCTTTCCAAATGCCACTTTTGGATCGATAAGGATCACTCCCTAGGTCACATAATCTTAGATCCATGAGTATTTGTTGACCCGGAGAAGGTGAGAGTTGTGGTTTCCAAGGAGAAGTCCAAGAATGTTTTTGACATATGAAATTTATTGGGGTTGGCTAGATATTATAGGTGTTTCCACTACGGGAATTTTGGCTTTTTGCGACGGGCTATTTGCAACAAATGGAGGACCCGTTGAAAATAGTTTGTCGAAATAGGTTATTTGCAATGGGAATAGTATCTCATCGCAAATAGTCGATTAAAAAACATATTTGCGAGGAGAATTTATTCACGTCGCAAATACCTTTGGTGCAGTATGCGCACCAAACCACAAGATGATTATTTGTGACGGGGATAAACCCCTGTCGTAAATACTCATCCCGTTTTTTTGTTATTTGCGACGGGGGTTTACTCTCATCGCAAATAAAGTGTCGACAGGATAGTATTTTCGATGGGCCCCATCGCAAATACTATCTGTCATGTTACGTTATTTGCGGCAATATTTTCTTTCATCGCAAAAAAACATGTCAACCGAAGGTATTTGCGACAGGTCATGTCGCAAATACTATTTTTTACCGTCGTCGCAATTAATAACCGCAAAAATATTTGCAACGGGACTCATTGTAAATGATCAACCTATATACACCCCCCCCCCCAATTTTTTTTTCATTTTCATGTTCTCTAAACTTCTCTGAACTTCTCTCCTCTCACATTTTTTAGTTTAAACTTTTCATAGTTTTAAATTTCAGAGGGGATCAACATTCAAACTTTGAATTCGCTAAAAGATTTTGTTTTAAAGTTTTTATTTGTTTTTATTTTTTATTTTATTTATTTTATTTAATATTAGTAATAATTATTATTAATTAGCAGTAATTACATTTAATTATAATTAATTAGTTTTATTTTGCATTAATTATTTTTAGAAATATTTAGTTTTAATTTGTATTAACGTTTTTAATTAAAATTAAATAGTTTTAATTTTCCATAATTTGTTTTAATTATCAAAAATTAGTAATAATTAGTTGTAATTGGTAATAATTAGTTGTAATTAGTAATAATTAGCAGCAATTAGTAGTAATTAATGAAAATTAGAAATAACTTAGTAAAAATTATAAATAAATTATTATAAATTGTTTACCTTTACCTCTTTAATAAAATTTTGTGGGGTCATGGATTTCGGTTACCAAATCCATGTTCAAAACTGCCTTCGTATTATAAATTAATAAAACAATTATAAATTAAAAAAATTAAATTGGTATAATTAGTATAATTAGTATTAATTAGTAATAATTAGTGATAATTAGTAATAATTAATACCAATTAGCGAAAATTAGTAAAAATCAGTGGTAATTAGTAATAATTGGTGGTAATTAGTCATAATTAATGGTAATTAGTAATAATTAGTAATAAATTATAAAAAAATAGTAATAAATTGTTACAAACTAATAAAAATTAGTGTTAATTAGTAATAATTAATAAAAATTAGTGATAATTAGTAATAATTAGTAAAAAATGGAAATAATTAGTAATAATTAGTGGTAATTAATAATAATTAGTGGTAATTAGTAGTAATTAGTGGTAATTGGTACTAATTAGTACTAATTAGTAAAAATTAGTAAAAAATAGTGGTAATTAGTAAAAATTAGTGGTAATTAGTAAAAATTAGTGGTAATTAGTAGAAAAATAGTGGTAATTAGTAATAATTAGTAATAATTAGTAATAATTAGTAAAAAATAGTAGTAATTAGTAACAATTAGTGATAATTTTTGATAATTTGTGATAATTAGTAAAATTAGTGGTAATTAGTAATAATTAGTAAAAATTAGTGGTAATTAGTAAAAAATGGTGTTAATTAGTAAAAATTAGTAATAATTAGTGGTAATTAGTGGTAATTAGTCATAATTAGTAATAATTAATGGTAATTAGTAATAATTAGTGTTAATTAGTAATAATTAGTGGTGATTAGTAATAATTAGTGGTAATTAGTAATAATTAGTGGTAATTAGTAATAATTAGTGGTAATTGGTAAAAATTAGTAAAAATTAGTAAAAATTAGTAAAAATTAGGGGTAATTGGTAATGATTAGTAAATATTAATGGTAATTAATAAAATATAGTGGTAATTAGTAATAACTAGTACTCACCTATGCTATTTCACGTCATATTTGATTACTGGTTTTTATTTTATTAAGAGATTAGTATTTATAAATGTTGAGAAGAAACAATAATATTGAATAAATTTTAATTAGAAAGCAATGGTGTGTGATAATGGAATAGGAGGGTATAGAATGTAAAGACATCATTCAAATAGTTTACAAAGAAAAAGTAAAGAGTAAAAGTATATGAATTTCTAAATTTCAAGGAATAATTCAATTCATTTTCAATTTTGATAATAATAAATGTAATGATGGCACTAATATAAATAGTGATAGATAAATCAAAGATAAGATAGTGGTTGTAATAATAAAAATGAGAACTATGAAAAAAAATGAAATAATAAAAATTCGAATGAATGGGATGTTTTAGGACACTTCCATACTGCGTTCTGGTGGTCGTTACTTGTGACCACCCACTGTCGACCATGCACACACCATAAACCATCTTTAATCTTCATGGGAACCTTATACAGAAGAAAATAATTTAAAAAATAGTAAAAACACATATCTTCAATTAGAAATTCAGAAGAAAAAAACTGTATGGAATCATTATTATAAATGTCAAGTGCAATAAGAGTTTTTCGATTAGTTTTCTAAAATGGAACGAAAACAGTAGTGGAGTGCACCAACCAAAGAGATATTTACCTAAACAGTCTCTAAAATGTCCATTACAAAGATCATTAAATCACATCATGGATAACAGTGACCTGAAACCTGCACATTATATGTCTTTTAAAGAAACATGCACATTAAATGGGCAATGTCTCGCATAAACTTTAAAGAGGAGGGTGGAAACAATCAAATACATTGAGAACAAAGTAAAAACATGAACCTGGATGTTTTTTTATGCTTCTAACAGAAATATGATTCGATCTTAAATAGGTGCGTGAGGTGTTGTCTAGATTTTTTCCCGCTCAGAAAACACAAAAAAAAATGTTATTTATAGTAAAATAACTAAACTAAATAAAAGGAAATCAAAGGGTTAATATTTTTTGGGTTTAAACCCCCAAAAAGGTGTTGTAGTTAACCTATCCATAGCTGGACAGTTCCCACAGGTCAACTCCAGTCCATTAGCAGGTGCGGTCTTTAGAGTAGGAACCACCACATCTTGGTATGCACCCCCTTCGCATGCACTGAAATAATGAAAAATTGAAAAATAATAATTCGAAACACAAATATATCCTATAATAGAACTGCACATGATCGTATTAGAACCCTAGAAAATAAACACATTAACGTGTCTTCATAAATATAGTCCCTATTTTACTTATTAACAATGATTTTTTCATGGGATTGGTTAAATATGGCACACTAAAATCATGTAATACAACACGAAAACTGTTTCACATGAGAAAAATTAATGTAGAAACAATTTTGTGATCAGAAATGCTAAAACACACTAGCTTATAGAGAAGAAAATATATGTAGCAGGTTCGGCTTCGGCAGGTTTGGAATGCCATGGAGTTGGGCAGAGGCACACCTCTCGGCAGTCTTGTTGGCAGGGTTTATCTCATTCTTTAGAAGGTATCGCTCAATTTCAATCACATCAGGTGAGAGCTCAATCCCGTGTTTGAGATGCTTGATGTCATCATCCACCTCGATGACCACACGCAGGTCGTATGGATATGCGATGTCATCTTATGAGTAAGTCAATTTGTTAGAGGCTTGAATGTGTAAACTCAAAATGGTTTCAAATAAATGTTCATGGAAATAAAATAAATGTTAGGTGATGAAAATTAAATATACATTTAGGTTAAAAGATAACTAACATAACCTAAAAAATTTTACAATTCAAGTGAACCCATAGATGATAAATTATGAAATTTGTCCCTTGTTCCTTTATATTTGACATGGGATAAGAAACAGGGATCATAAATCATTATAAAACAATATTTAGATAATATTTTAAATATAATATTCAGAAAATATTCCCATGATGAACATTCAGTCTTCTCATACAGAATTAAAAAAAGGATGTCTATCTATTGAAAATAAGATGGCGACTTTCATGTGGGTGGGGGTGGGGGTTAAGAACACATGTTATGTTATCTATAAATAAGAACTTCATTAATACAAAAATAGTAATAGAGATATTTACCTAAATAGTCTCTGAAATTTCCATTACGTAGATGACTAAATCTCGTCTTGGATAAAAGTGACATGAAACCAGCATATTAAATGTCTTTTAGAGAAACTTGCACATTAAATGGGAAATGTCTCACATACACATTAAAGAGGAAGGTGGAAACCATGAAATACATTGAAAAAAAGTAAAAACACGAACCTGGATGTTTGTTTCTACTTACAACAACAGTATGATTGAATCTTCAATAGGTGCGTGAGGTGTTGTCCAGCTATTTTCCTGCCCAGAAAACAAATAAAAATGTTATTAAATAGTAAAATTACACCTTATGAATGTCAGTAATACTCTAGGTGATCACATCATTCAATGAATTGTCTTCACTCAAACTTGCAGTGTTAAAAAAATATTCAAATTAATCGACTAAGGCATTAGATATGATCCCCTCAACATTAAAAAGTCTCTTTATTCACCTTAATACTGGAGATATTTTTTGGATCCTTCTCTCCTTATTCATGAAGTAGAAAAATTGAGTACATATATCACCATATTTGAGCCCTAATATGTATAATGGATTTTTAATAATTCTTTATTCAGTAGGAATGATCTCACCAATATTATATTGTAACAGAACTTCTGTAGATGAGGGGATGTCAAGTTTACCAAAACTATTTTATCATTGCAAAATATCATCCATAGCTTGCTTGATTTTTTCATTCAGCCTAGAGAATTTATCCCAAGCCCATCCTCTAAGAGATGATTTAGTACCTTTAATCTTTAACATTATCCTTTGGAAAACATTACCCTCAATCCACATCCATACCTGCTATATACTGCATTCCTTAAAATGGAGACAAGATTTATTGAATGTAATTATGATAGAAGATCTCCTATCTTTAGTGGATAAACACAACAAATGATGTCTATGTATTGAAAATAAGATGTTGACTTGCATGTGGGTGGGGGGTACAGAACACATGCTATGTTATTTGTAAATAAGAACTTCATTAATACAGAAACAGTAATGGAGTGCACCAACCAAGGAGGTATTTACCTAAATAGTATATGAAATGTCCATTACAGTGACCACTAAAGCACATCTTGGATAACATGTGACCTCAAACCTGCACATTAAATGTCATTTAGATAAACCTTCACATTAAATGGGCAATGTCTCGCATACACTTTAAAGAGGAAGGTGGAACAAATACATTGAAAACAATGTAGAAACAGGAACCTGGATGTTTGTTTCTACTTCTAACAACAATATGATTCTATCTTCAACAGGTACGTGAGGTGTTTTCCATCTTTTTTCCTACCTAGAAAATAGAAAAAAAATGTTATTGAATAGTAAAATAACTCTCTATTGAGTGTTTTTAGAGAAACTTGCACAGTAAATGGGTAATGTCTCGCATACACTATTAAGACCTCTCACCAGCTCTTCCCAATATGCACCCCCTTCACATGTGCTAAAACAATGAGAAACTGTAAAATAAAAATTCAAAACACAAATATATCATATAATATAACTGAAAATGATCATATCAAAACCCTAGAAGATAAATACATTAATTTGTATTCCTAAATATAGTCCCTATTTAACTTCTTAACAATGAATTTTTCATGGGATTGATTAAATTTGGCATACAAAAATCATGTAATACAACAGGAAAACAGTTTCACATGAGCAAACTTAATGTAGAAACAATGTAGTGATCAGAAATGCTAAAACATACCAGCTGACATAGAAGAAAATATATGAATCAGGTTCAGCTTCAGCTAGTTCGGAATGCCATGGAGCTGGGAAGAGGCCCTCCTCTTGGCAGTGTTGGTGGTGGGATTTATTCCATTCTTAAGCAGGTATTTCTTAATGTCAAGCATGTCACGTGGAAGCTCAATCTCGCGTATGAGCTTCTTGATGTCATCATCCACCTCGAAGACCACACACGAGTCATTTGGATATGCAATATCTTCTTAATAATAAGTGAATTGGTTGGAGTCTTGAATGCGTAAACTCAAAATGATTTCAAATAAATGTTCATGGAAATCAACTAAATGTTATGTGATGAAAAGTAAATTTATATGTAGATGTAAATCTAACTAACAGAACCTACTAATTTTGCAACTCAAGTGAACCCATAGATGATAAATTATTAAATTTATCCCTTTCTCCTTTATGTTTGATATGGGATAAGAAACAGGGGTCATAAAACATTATAAAGTTGGTCTAATATGTTATTTTTCTACAGTATATGAAGATGGATTCTTTGTAAAGTACAGAAACATGAAAAAATAATGAAAATAGGTATAAAACATGGTGTTTCTGTACATCATAGAATAAATAGGTAGTGTAAAATGATTAGGTAGAAAACATGTAATATAAATGTCAGTCATTTAATACATCCTATCAATGAAACAGTTCTTTGTCACAATTCAATGGAACAATATTTTATACTTCTAAACAATTTAACAGATCATTAAACCAGGAGATGATACATGCTAACAATGAACACCGTCATAGTCTAATTAAACCGACTGTTCTTTATATGAAAATTTCATCGAACATAGGATTGGAAGATAGGGTGTGACCTATTTCATCACTGCACGGGTTTACAATCCATTACCATTGAAACATGGCGTTCAACTAAAAGTGACTAATATAGTGTTTATATATTACATACCAAGATGGTGTTTTTTACAGTATAAAAATAGGAAATTGTATTGATAGGAGTCAACAACCATGTCGTTTTGTGTATAGTATAAAAATTCAAGCAATGTAGATTGAACACATAGATAACAGGATAAAGAAATGGATGAATGCTTTATATGGAGCAACATATTTTTTAATTACTATTTCTGTACTGTACAGAATGTAATAATAATTTCACTGTAATTAGGAATTCAAAAAATAGTAATGAAAACGAATTAAACAGTGAACATATATGTTTACCATATGTTTGCAGCATCACATTTGTGTCAATTTTTTCAGTTTTCTTATTTACATTTCCCTTTGTTCTACTATGTAATTCTGTATATTGACTCATTATAGCCTTGTTGTGTCAACATATGTGGAGATTATATTGTAGTTTATCCTCATTATCAAAATCATGTGACATAATTTTCTACATTGAAAATATTGTTAGAAGATTTGAAGCTAGAATATGCAGCAATTGAAATCATTGAAACACATATCATAGCTTTAACAGTTTACTTTTATTTTATAGTATACTGGTGTAGATTTAAAGGAAAGTTTTTTAAAAAAAATTAAAATACAGAATATACATTTATTTATAGCAATTTTTTTTAAAATATTAGAAAGAATTAAGAACTTATTATAGATAACAGTTATATAAGTGAATAAAAAATGGGGACAGATGTGCTAAAAGAAAAAAAATTTGAAACATGATCAAATAATAAAAAAAAATTTGGTTTCATGCACCATGTATTCATAGAAGTACCTATACAAATTAAAAAAAATTAAGTGAAATGGTGTGGAATAATGTGCCTATATGCCGGAAAATGAATACAAACATACCAATACAAGTAATATGTAATATAAAACACTATATCTTAACTTCCAGTTTACCTATATTTTTCATTCATTGTCTTTGCTAACATTAAGGTGTGTTTGTTAACATAAGGATCTTCTTGGTTGCATGCACCATGTTTGCACAGATGTACCTGTATAGAATAAAAAATAAGTGAAATGGTGTTAAGAAAGCTGCCTATATGCTACAAAATGACAGCAAACACACCCATATAGTTTAAATGGTAGCCTTGTTGTGTCAACATACATGGACATTATCTTGCAGTTCATCCTCATTATCAAAATCACGTGATAGAATTTTCTACATTGAAAATATTTTTAGAAGATTTGAAGCTAGAATATGAAGCAATTGAAATCATTGAAACACATATCATAGCTTTAACAGTTTACTATTATTTAACAGAATACATGTGTAGATTGAAAGGAAAGTTTTTAAAAAAAAAATTAAAATACAAAATATACATTTATTTATAGAAATTGTTGTTAAAATATTGTAAATAATTAAGAACATAGTATAGATAACTGTTATATAAGTGAATAAAAAATAGAGACAGATGTGATAAAATAAAAAATTTGTTTTAAACTTGATCAAATAATAAAAATTATTTTTTGTTTAATAACCATTATATAAGTACTTATACAGATTAAAAAAAATTAAGTGAAATGGTGTGGAATAATGTGCCTATATGCCGGAAAATGAATACAAACATACCAATACATGTAGTCTGGAATATAAATCACTATAAAAATAGCAGCATCAAAGTTTTTCTACTATGTTCTCCTTCTAGAAATTCCTAGATTTGAGAAAAGAAATATATAATGGAAATTAATATAGGGAAAACAATTAGTGTTTATCTACTATGAAATAAACTAATAGATAAGTCAATGAACTTACCAATTCTCAACTTTGCGTTGTTCTCATGAAGCAGATGTTGTAGGTTATCATATGTATGGGTAGTTTGCAGGTAATCCTTAGCTAGATACATTCTCTAAAAACTGATACATGTATGAACTTTGAAAGGTCTATAGTTTTTTGAAACCTGATCGAATATTAAAAACAAACCCATGGGTAACGCAAGTCCTGAAAGCTGGAATCTGCGGAGAGCGTAGAAGCTATCCGGAAACTGAAATGGCATTGTTACTGATAAAGATAATTGTATTTTTGAAATAGTTATGTAATAGGAAATTTAAAAGTATACTATCTCAATGTGGGGAGAAATACCTATTATAATAATATCAAATTAATAGGTGAGTGTGAATTTTGATAATAGTGGATGTTTGAATACATGCATCGTGAGAAGTTTGAGATTCATGCACATGAAACCCACCATTAATGAGTTGTTAAAGCTCGATCTGCAAACTTATTCTTTGATAAACATAAAATTAATGCACTGGCATTGCAATAAAATTAACTATTCTGGTAGTGTACAGTATACCGAACATTTCATGCAACATCTCATCATCTATATAAAGAATGAATTGTTCCTGGATCAGTTAGGTATTTAAATTGAAAGACGCATTGCCTGTATGATGAGGTGTTTCATGAAGAATAATTGAATGCATACTTCTAGCTTTGATGCATGAATATCACCCAAGGAAAATGGGTTTTTTAAAATGAGAAAATCTAATAACCCAAAAGATCATTGAAATAACTTGTAACCTATTTCATTATTGAAAATTATAACAAATATTTACCATAGAAACATGGACTTTCATTATAAATGACTATTCTAGTATTGTACATGATTCCGAACATAGTATTAAAGTTACTTATGACCTATTTCTTCACTGCACAGTATGAAAAACAATTATCATTAAAACATGGCATTGAAATAAAATAGACAATTATGGGATTGAATAGAATATAGAAGCAGGAAATGTAATAATAAGGGGTAGAAAATAGGAAATGTAAATTTATCAATTATTGGATAGGAAAAAACATGCCAGCTCCATAAACATGTATGTACAACACCTAAATAATGACCAGAATACAATTTCAAATAAGGCATGTGTACTCTACATGATGTAATACACATTTTTCTACAGATAGGAATTTAGAAAATAGATATGAAAATAAAGTAAATAGTTAACGTGTATTAATACCATACAAGTATTAGCAGGTGAGTGTGAATTCCTCCCTTGTCAAGTGCTATGGATCGCACAGGTCCTGGAAGCTGTAATCTGCAGAGAAAGTTGTATAATGTAGGTTGGAATGCTTGTTTGAATGTAATAAGAATGTTAACAGTACAATAAGCTTACCCAACACCAATATCTACCAGAACTGAGATGCAAATGATGGTATGAAGTTTATGGAGTTTGTAGCACCGATTGTGAGTGGGAAATCCCGAGTGGTAGAGGTTGTGAAGTAAATGGATAGGCGGTGTGGATGTGAAGGTTATCCTGAGAAACAGCCTCTATACTGTTAGGGAATCCCTGGAGAAGTGTAGGGGAACCAGAAGATGGAGGGGGATGTCAACCGGGGAATGTGGGAACCCTAGCTCGACTGGAGGTGAAACCTGAGTGGTTTGAGAATCATAGTAAATTTAATATGATGCGTCGATGTACAGGAAATCTCAAGCCACAAAAGAAGCTTGACAGCATCAAGAATGGATGGAATTAGCATGGGATGATTCATAGGATGTTTTCAGAGTTCTTAAACGTCAATATTGTGTGGGAATCCAAGGAGGGACAGAGGGGAACCGAGATTTGGTCGAACACGACTAATGGGGTTTGCGGGAAGCGTAGGTCGACAAGGGATGTAGCGCGAGCGGGAGGAGAAACTGAGGAAACCGCGTCTGGAAGAGGGAAGGAGGGGAATAAAGGGTTTCAAATGATATAAGATGTCGGGTGTGGTGTGATGGAGCCCTAAATTGATAGGAGACGATGCGCGAGTGAGGGTGAACCCGATGGAAATCATGATCGGGGGAAGAAGGTGAAGGCGGTGTAGCTGGAGAATGGAGAAATAGTGGAAAACTTAGATTGGGGAGGCCGAAGAAGTTGAAGGCGGTGGACAGTGATGAAGGAAGAAGGGAGGAGTAGTGGAAAAAGGAAACGGGTAGGAGGGAAATCGCGATGGGGAGGCCGAGCAGGAGCGGGGGAGGGTGAGAGAGAATGGCAGTGAAAGAGAGTGATGGAGGGACGTGGAATATTAGAGGCCTAACACGTATGGAAAAATAGGATGTGGAGGTTTATTTGAAGGAAACGTGGTAGGAAGAAAAACTTAAGATTAGTATATTTAGTAGATTAGGGGTAACTAGTAATAATTAGGGGTAATTAGTAATAATTATTAATAATTAGTTGAAATTGGTAACAATTAGTAAAAATTAGTAATAATTAGGAATAATTAGTAATAATTAGTAATAATTAATAATAATTAGTGGTAATTGGTAATAATTAGTAAAAATTAGTAAAAATTAGTGGTAATTAGTAAAAATTAGTGGTAATTAGTAAAAATTAGTGGTAATTAGTAAAAATTAGTGGTAATTAGTAATAATTAGGGGTGATTGGTAATAATTAGAGGTAATTAGAAATAATTATGGGTAATTGGTGATAATTAGTAAAAATTAGAGGTAATTAGTAAAAATTAGTAAAAATTTGTAATAATTAGTAATAATTAGTTATAATTAGTAATAATTAGTAAAAATTAGTAATAATTAGTAAAAATTAGTAAAAATTATTAATAATTAGTTATAATTAGTAATAATTTGTAAAAAATGTTATAATTACCTGTAATTGGTAATAATTAGTTGTAACTACTAATAATTAGTTTTAGTTAGTAATAATTAGTAATATTTTGTAATAAATTGTTATAAACAAATAAAAATTAGTAAAATTTAGTAAAAATTATTAAAAAATAGTAATAATTAGTAATAATTAGTAAAAATAAGAAAATATTAGTAATAATTTGTAAAAGTTAGTAAAAATTAATAAAAATTAATAAAAATTAATAAAAATTAGTAATTATTAGTAATTATTAGTAATAATTAGTAATAATTAATGGAAATTTGTAATAATTAGTAAAAATTAGTGGTAATTAGCAATAATTAGGGGTAATTAGTAATAATTAGGGGTAATTAGTATTAATTAGGGGTAATTAATAATAATTAGGGGTAACTAGTAATAATTAGGGGTAATTAGTAATAATTAGGGGTAATTAGTAATAATAAGTAAAAATTAGTAATAATTAGTAATAATTAGTAATAATTTGTAATAATTAGATATAATTAGCAATGATTAGTGGTAGTAATAATAATTAGTAAATATTAGTAATAATTAGTAATAATTACTAATAATTAGTAATAATTAGTCATAATTAGTAATAAAGTGGTAATTAGTAATAGTTAGTGGTAATTAGTAATAATTAGTAGTAATTAGTAATAATTAGTAATAATTAGTGGTAATTAGTAATAATTAGTGGTAATTAGTAATAATTAGTGGTAATTAGTAATAATTAGTGGTAATTAGTAATAATTAGTGGTAATTAGTAATAATTGGTAAAAAATAGTGGTAATTAGTAATAGTTAGTGGTAATTAGTAATAATTAAGAGTAATAAGTAAAAATTAGAGGCAATAAGTAAAAACTAGTAATAATTAGTAAAAATTAGTGGTAATTAATAAATTGATATAAAATAGTATAAATTTTTAAGCTGGTATAATTTAAAGTAAGTTTATATAGATTAGTATAATTTATTATAAATTTATATGAAATAATATAAATTGTTATAAATTACTGGAAAGTGAAAATGAAATCGGTCATCCATTTTTAGGTCACGAGTAATGAAAATTTTGGATATGGTTGACCCATATTGGTCATTTCTCATGACCTGAAAATTGAAAATTCTATGATTTACTCATTTTAGTAATTTATAATATATATAGTAGGTGATTTGGGGGTACAATGACATAAAACAAATTCACACCTCACACGCAAGCCTGAAAGGCGAACTATAGCCCCCCAAGGGGATAATCCACCCATCAGACCCTTTTTATTATTATCTATATAGGCCTATAGACCCCATATAGGTTGTCCACCCATACAACTACTTCAAATCTATACACACTGCCTCACCTTCGTAGTCCACCCATTAGGGATTTTCTAGACACACGTCGCCCTATGACCCATCTCTCATTGAAGATGTCTCCCATCAAAGTCACTTGTCTGCACCAGATATCGTCGCCCTATGGCCCATCTCCCAGTGAAGTCGCATGCACCAGAGGCCTATCTCTCATCGAAATCACCCTACGACCCATCTCCCGTCACCTGCACCGGATCCCACTACCCTATAACCCTTCTCCCAATGAGGTTTCATGTACCATACAACTAGTTTATATCACCTTCCTCCCGTGGATCTCCCGTTAAAGTTTTCTACACCCACCTGTGGTGTAAATTTCCACTGCCTGACATCACCCAACAATATTGTTGTATCGCGGCCATCCCACATGATGAGAAAAGATGATACTATTGGGAATCGATCTCAGACCGACTGGTGTAGTGGCAACATCTGAGTACCACTCGAACACCATGTTGTCTGTAATTTATAATATATATTTTTAATTTTTATTAAATTGTATTTAAAATTATCTTTAATTACTAAAATATATCAATAATTACAAAATATTAACTATAATTTTCAAAATATAAGTGATTCATGCATGATGTGACGCATCTTATTAAGATCATCTTATTCTTATATCAAATTATTCATAAACAATTTATTTATTTTATATTTTTTTAGAGAAATATAGATCAAGGATGTTAAAAAAAGTCTTTATTACTTGATCATGATTGGATAAATCATCATAGGAATCCAAATGGTTCTGGTATAAATCTTGTATATATTGAAGATGTTAAATCTTTTTTATCATTTGCATCATTAAAACAATAATTTTTTTCAGAAGGTGCAATTAAGTATCCATGCAAGAAATGTGATCTGAGGAGGTTTGACATAGTTGACAATTTTTGAGGTCATCTATTATATTTTGGTTTTTGAATAGATTATGTTTTTTGGTATCAAAATGGTGAATGTAGTTCCATAGAAGATACTAATAATTTGGTTCCAGATCCATCATAGTTTCAAAATTTAGTACATGATGCAGCTAGTATGTCTCTTTAATAAATTGAAATTCTAGATGATATTGATTTAACACTTGAGTTGGAACCATCTAAATTTTATGAGTTGTTGAAGTCTGTTGAAGATACATTATATCCTGGTTGCAAGATAAGAAAATTTTAAGCAGTTGTAAAATTTATGTCTATTAAATCAGATATTGGAATGTTAAATGGCTATTTTGATCAGATATTCTCTTTGATTAAAGCACTATTACCTGAAGGAAATGTGTTTCCTATAACTTTCTATGAGGGAAAAGGCTAGTTTGTAATTTGGGTCTTGGTTATTAGAAGATTCATGCATGTTCAAATGATTGCATATTATATTATTATTAAAATGAATCATTAGTTAGTTGTCCTACATATGGAAAATTGAGTTACAAAGAGGCTTAACTAGGAAAGTATGGATTGATTCCTATAAAATAACTGATGTATTTTCCACTTACACCCAGATTGCAGTGTTTATTTATGTTTTAGAACACAACATCATTGATGTCATGATACAAAACCAATATTTCAACTATTAAAAGATTAAATCATCCCATTTATGGTGATTCTTGGAAACATTTTGACCAAGTACATCCATCTTTTTCTTTATAAGCTTAAAACATGCAATTGGGTCTTTCTACTGATGGTTTCTATCCATTTGGTTCTTATAGTAATCAATATTCTTATTGGAATGTCTTTATAACTCTATAAAATTTATCTCTTTGGATGTTGATGAATGATTCATATATCTTTTTCATCTTATTAATTCTAGGATATCCAAAAAAGAATATTGATATTTATTTGAATCCATTGATTGATGAGTTAAATTTATTGTGGAGTGATGGTGTCAGTATATATAACATTGTTGAGAAAAAAAATTTCCTAATGAAAGCTGTATTGATGTGGATACTTAGTGACTTCTTATTATATGACATGTTCTATGGCTGGAGTACACATGGTCCAAAATTATTTCAGTAATGTATGATAGACAACAAAGCATTTATTCTCTTCAATGGAATAAAACCTTGTTTTTTGACTTTCATTGTAGATTTCTTCCAACCGATCATCCTTTTTGAAGAAATATATATCATTTTATAAAAGACACAATTGAAATAGATAGACCTCTAATAATGATGTCAAGTATTTAGTTAATGTCAAAAACCAGCCCGAGTCGACCTTGAACCGGTCACAAGGGTCAGCTCGCGACAAGTCCCGAGAGGCGTTCTCGATCCTCCCGGGATGGCGACAAGTACCAAGGGAATCAATAGAGTACACAAGGGAACGATTTCACCCATATATAAACAATCAAAAAAACAGCGGAAATAAATGGACAACCCAAAATATATTTATATAAAAATTGAACTAAACATTATTTGTACAAGAAACTGAAACTAAAACTAAACCAACAACTCAACTGACCAAACTAGATAACCAAATAACTCCATGTGAACTTATTGGTCACTCTTTAACATAAAAATCACACGTTTCCCAAGGCGATCGAACTCAAGATGAAACTTGCACAAGGGCTAAAAATAGAAGAAGACTACAGGCATAAGTATTAAAACTCAGTAGGTTACCCCGATATTCTATTCCCAATGCACATCCTTTAAAATAAAAAGAAACATAAATTTCAATCTTTAAATAAAAATATAAAGTTATGTTTTCCAAATGAGTTCCCATGCTATAAAAAAAATACCATACAAAAACTTTCATGTTTTATAAACAAGAATGCTAGTAACAATTTTCAAATAGGTGCAACTTCAAAATGAAAATAGTTTTCAAGAGGGATGCTTTAAATAATTTAAACTTTTAAATAAATCACACACACTGATGAATTCATCAACCAAACACACCGTATGCCGACGGTGAGTACAAAATAGCCAATGAGCACAACTCACGGGAACCCCCCTAGGCACTAGTTAGTTGTGAGCCCCAGGTACCTCGTATCTCGGTGAAAGTAACCATAATAAATATTAATTCTCGTACACATGAGCCACTAGTAGGAAGCATAACCATAACCTAGTGGTCCCCCAAAATCATCATCATCATATTTTAGTTAGTGTTGTCATCTTCAAACTTACTACGTGAAATAGGGTTCAAACCCCACGAGATCACTAGCATACTAGTACACGTCTGCCCACCTAGATAATCGGGATTCCCTTTAGTGATCAATAAAGTTACACATATTATAAAATACACTTTTCACATAAAAATTCCATTACCAAACCATAAACACATAAACATCCCGCAAACATGCTTCACATTTCTTTCAAGAATCAATAAACCACTAAAAAAATTCGTAAAACAATTTCAATGAGTATAACGAGGCCTTGCACATAAAATCCATTCAAAAATGATCTTTTAAGGCCAGAAACCAATCAATAACATAAAAAACCATATTTTTAAGACCCAAAACCAATTAATAAATTAATTTCATGGACCATAAAATGTCCCCAAAAGATAGAACATGAAATACATATGGAAACCATTTTTACAAAAAAAAATGCCAAACAGGCCTTTAAGCCTTTATCAAAACTAACATTTGACCAAGGTATGCATTTCAATTTTATTAAGGAGGTGTATACACACCATTTACAGAAGAAAAACACATTAATAAATCCCTTAAAATGCTCAGGATACATATTAAAAAACACAACCATTTTCATAAGGATGTGAAACGGGCCATTTTCCAACAACTCAGGCCAAAACATGTGTTAAACCAAAACCCATTTGTTTATAAAACCAAATACAAATTGGAAAGCCATATAAGGACCCAAAAATACCATTTATAATTCTTCCAATTTATTTATAATTCCAAAAAAATAATTTTTAAATCACATATCACACATAAAATCCAACCAGGAAATTTACCGAACACATGACATGCCCTTTTTAAACAAAACAATTTATTTTAAGAAATTGACATGGAATAAAACACCAATTTCATGCCATATTTTATTATATCTATTGAAACATGTTTAAAATACCATAAACCAGGTTTTAAACCTCACAAAATAGTTGTGAAAGATAGCGGAAAATTTAAATAAACACTTGGTGTGCACTTTTATGACAAAACAACTCTACCTTTCACAAAACAAGGCTTAAACAACCATTTTTTACACCAATAAAATTATCCAAAGGATGAAAAACAATAATAAAAATATATATAATATGTGAAAAATACTAAAATGATGAAACTTAGATGATAAATGCATGTTCAAGGGATATACTACCTCAAATCCTTGAATGGAAACGCACACCCAATATCACCATCCAAGGGTTTATAAACCCTAAACCTATTAAGACCAGACCCAAATGAACAAAACACCCTTAAAAAATCATGGTATAACAGAACCCTAGGTCTAACATGACTAAGAGAGAATATAAAACCAATAAATAATGAAAGGAGGAGGAAGAGGTAGGATAAAGGAGAAGGAATCTCACCTTGCCACCTAGAAAACTCTTCGTCTTCCAATAGATCGGCACCCTTGGAGAAAAGGGAATGGAATGGAACTTCTTGGAGAGGCTCATAAGTTATGGACGAACTATATAAAGAATATTTTTGGGAAAATAGTACGAATTGAATGATTTATGGATGAAACAATTTACCTTCTCAATTATGGACGTTTTGAGGAAACCTGAGAACTTTCACCCTAATATTAAATTCAAATGAGCTCCAAAGAGGTAAACTAAATAATGGAGGTGAGGATAGGTATTTGGGATTCTAATGGGAGGTGGAATCACAGAAAAATATTAAAAAATGAAAAAGATATAAAAGAATAAAATTATATTTTTAAAACTAGAAATGGGCCCACGGGCTGGCCCAATACCTAAATAACTAACCCAAATTCACCATGCTTATTAATTTTTAATGGGTCCAAAAGTATATATAGGATTGAATATGTCAATGGAGGAAAAATATGAAGTGTAATGAGTCAAAAATGATAAAATAAATGAATGAGTTATAAAAGAAACAAAATATGTTTTTAAATCTGGAAATGGGCTCATAGTTTGGCCCAAATCATGAAGTAACCACCCTTTCTGCAAAAAATCCAAAAAAAGAATTGAGGCACACAAAGATGGGAGATTAGATATAGATGAAACTTCAAAATTCAACATTAATCTCAACAAAGACCCAAGAAAAGGATCAGTATTTCCAATGAACCGGATCAAAACAAAGACATGAAAAAACAGGTATGACAATTCTCCCCATCATTAAAGCTTTACGCCCCTGGAAAGACATAGCACATTCCAGATGATTGATCAACACCTAAGTATTATTTATCAATATGGTCCAGACTCCTAATCCAATGACACATCATCAAACATTAATGGAACTTAATCATCTTACCTCAACCAAAACACCAACTCTCAACCACTTCCTAAGAATCAATCGAAAGATCGAGTCACTACCTCGACAACCAAACCAAGAACCCGATTTCTGGGCCTTCTACCAATGAAACCAAAAATCACCCAAACCAAATAGAACTCACGAAAACCAAATATTCCAGTGGATTATGGGATGGAATCCCCACCATTAAGAAATAACTAGCACTAGATAAGTTCTTAGGAGGAAAAATCAATGAGACCCGTGGTGGGTCTCCGCACCATTAGAACCCAACTTGCAATGAACAAAAAAGAATTAAAAATGAGCTAGAATCATGCCTCACTCAAAAAAGCCCACCAAAACTCTCCTGCAACAATATACCAACCCAATTTGAGAGGAACACAACAAGAACATTTAAGACACTCATTCTCGAATGGAGGCAGCAAGAACTGGGCCAACACTCTTTGCATAGATCCAAACCTCCACCAATTAGGGAGGGGAGGGAAGGGGACCCAATCATTGGGCCATTGAAACCACAAAATAAACAAAGTAACTACCTCACTGAAATGGTAAAGGTATGATCTTGGAAATACTACCCACAATCCTAGGACTCCTGAATACGCGTTAGCTTCACTCTGAAACCTATGGTTGGAGCTCTGATGGATGAAGCATCTCTTGACTCGTAGTTAGGCTTTGATAATCCCTAACTTGTAATCCATCCCTTAGTTCCACACAGTACCACATAACACTCCTAGGAATAAACAAAAGATCAAGAGACATCATGAAACTCTCTTCCTCAACAACACATTTTTATCCAAACATGAACATGGAGATACACAACACTATTTTCTCTCACTCCAAACAAGGAGAAGAATGAACAAGGCACACAAAAACACCCAATAAACATCATCGAGCACAACTAATACAACCGAGAGAATCACCATAAAGGGAAGTCACTTTAAATCGAGCCCAAACAGCTCTCTATTTCAACAAACGGGTTGAGGTATCATTCTAAGAGGTGGATTTAACATTTGAAACAAATAATTAGGTTGATCAACTGGAAAGAATGCCAATGGATAACCATTTTTTTCCACATCACAACATCCAACACATCTTTAGAAACCCACTGAACATTACCCCAAAATCGATCCACCAACAAGATCCCATCTCAAGATGCAATAAGAGTATGACTTCTAGATCATAAGGAAGCATACCGAATAGAAAACACTTCTAAGAAATATGATAAACCATCCACATAACCATTGGTTCATAACAAACACCAAAAATTTTCAACTCAAAACTCTTTTGAAAAACAAATAAACTAACTTGGTGGATTTTCACATTCACTAATGGTGTTTCATCAAGTCTCAATCACACAAACATTTATGTGCCACCCCAAGCACTAAAATACCATGCCATACTGGCCATTCATCTATATATCCACAAAACCTTTCATGTGAGAACCCATGAAAAAACTGAATTCAAAAACAAAACATCATCGTTACAAAAATAATCATGTACCTTCCAAAGGCACATTAACCACCAAATCAAAAATCATTTTCAGATTTCACAAGACAAGCCACGCTTCATCAATAACCATTTGATTAAAAAAAATACATTTAATTTAATAGAACTTACAAAAACAACCATTCTATTCCAAATATCCCTTTCCCATTTTTAAAAAAATCAGAAAGGTTTGTTTTCATAATCCGACAACCACAAAGGCCAAAACCCCTTTCCAGAAAAACACTAGCCGCTCAAAACCAAATTTCCAAAACCAATTAATCATATTCAAACACATTTAAAAAAAACCCCATTTAAAACAAAGTTTTATAATTACTTTAAAATGATTCACACTTTCAAAACCTTTTATTTCAACAAACCACAAGTTTAGATTAGGGAAAATCCAATCCTATTAAATCATTTCCACTTCCTCCCAAAAAATTGTTAAAAAAACACAACCTCCCAAAACCATTCTTATATTTAATTTTTGAAAACCCCTTTCCCCTTTTCAAAATCAAATCCTTCCTTTAAAACCCATTTCTATAATTCTAACATAATTATTTTCAAAACAAAAATTCAAAATTCAAGAAAGGTCCAAGAAACCCACAAAAAGGAACTAGTGTCGGTGGATGACATGGCCATATGGTTGGCAGTCATATGTAAAACACAACACCAACATAGAGAGTCTTATTAGGACCATGACCCGACTCCACATGGCTTTCCAGGCCCTGCGACCTCACGGAGGCCATTAGTCAGACTCCCCTTGTCGTATCCCAACAAAAAACAATCAACAAGAACAAAAGAAACTAATAAAACCGGACATCTCGCAGAAACTCGAGGATCAGAATGAGCAAGAGTTCGCAAAACTCTTCACAAACTTACCCCTCAAGTCCCAAAAATCCTACTAAATCTACCTTGACATACCCCAAATAGAAAGGGAACTCTAATAAAAGGTCTGCTAAGAGCCGACCTCCTTTGATACCATTTTTTCATGAACCATCCCGAGTCGACCCTGAACCGATCACAAGGGCCAGCCCGTGACAAGTCCCGAGAGGCATTACTGATCCTCTCAGGATGGAGACAAGCACCAAGGGAATCAATAGAGTACACAAGGGAAAAATTTCTACCATATATAAACAATCAAACAAATAGAAAAAATAAATGGACAACCCAAAATACATTTATATAAAAACTGAACTGAACATTATTTGTACAAGAAACTGAAAGTACAACTAAACCAACAAATCAGCTGACCAAACACAATAACCAAATAACTCTATGTGACCCTTATGGTCACTCTACAACATAATGATCACACATCTCCCAAGGTGATCAAACTCAAGCTAAAACCTACACAAGGGTTAAAAATAGAAGAAGACTGTAGGTGTGAGTATTAAAACTCAGTAGGTTAGCATGATATTCTATTCACAATACATATCCTTTAAAATAAAAGAAACATCAATTTCAAGTTTTAAATACAAATATAAAGGTATGTTTTCCAAATGAGGTCTCATGCTATAAAAAATCACCATATAAAAACTTGCATGTTTTATAAACAAGAATGCTAGTAACAATTTTCAAATAGGTGCAACTTCAAAATGAAAATAGTTTTCAAGAGGGCTACTTTAAATAATTTACACTTTTAAATAAATCACACACACTGATTAATTCATCAACCAAACACACCGTATGCTGACGATGAGTAAAAAATAGCCAATGAGCACAACTCACAGGAACACCCCTAGGCACTAGTTAGTTGTGATCCCTAGGTACCTCGTATCTCGGGGAAAGTAACCATAATAAATATATGTTCTTATGAACATGATCCACTAGTAGGGATCATACCCATAACCTATTGGTCCCCCAACAACATCATCATCATAGTTTAGTTAGTGTTGTTATCGTCAAACTTGCGACGTGAAACATGGGCCAAACCCCACGGGATCACTAGCATACTAGTATGCGTACGCCCACCTAGATACTTGAGATTCCCTTTAGTGCTCAATAAAGTTACACATATTATAAAATAAACTTTTCACATCAAAATTCCATTACCAAAACATAAACACACAAACATCTCACAAACATGATTCACATTTCTTTCACGAATCAATTATCCACTAAAAAGTTTCGTAAAACAATTTCAAGGAGTATAACGAGGACTTGCACATAAAATCCATTCAAAAATACTCTTTTAAGGATAAAAACCCATCAATAACATAACAAACCAGATTTTAAGACCCAAAACCAATTAATAAATCACTTTCATGGACCATAAAATGGCCCCAAAAGATAGAACATGAAATACAGATGGAAATGATTTTTACAAAAAAAAAATGCCAAATGGGTCTTTAAGCCTTTCTAAAAACTAACATTTGACCAAGGTATGCATTTAAATTTTATTAAGGAGGTGTATACACACAATTTAAAACAGAAAAATACATTCATAAATCCCTTAAAACACTCAGGATACATATTCAAAACACAATCATTTTTATAAGGATGTGAAACAGGCCATTTTCCAACAACTCGGGCCAAAACATGTGTTAAACCAAAACTCATTTGTTTGTAAAACCAAATACAAATTGGAAAGAAATATAAGGAACCAAAAATACCATTTATCATTCTTACAATTCATTTATAAATCCAAATAAATACTTTTTAAATCACACATCACACATAAAATCCAACCGGGCAATTTACCGAACACATGACATGCCCTTTTTAAAAAAAACAATTTATTTTAAAAACTTAGAAAGAAATAAAACACCAATTTCATGCCATATTTTATTATAGCTAATGTAACATGTTAAAAATACCATAAACCAGGTTTTAAACCTCACAAAACAGTTGTGAAATATAGCGGAACATTTAAAACAAACACTTGGTGTGCACTTTTATGACAAAACAACTCTACCTTTCACAAAACAAGGCTTAAACAACCATTTTTTACACCAAGAAAATTATACAAAGGATTAAAAACAATAATAACATTATATATCAGATGTGAAAAATAATAAAATTATGAAACTTAAATGATAAAGGCATGTTCAAGGGATATCCTACCTCAAATCCTTGGCGTAATGGAAACGCACACCCAATATCACCATTTAAGGGTTTATAAACCCTAAACCTATGACAAACAGCCCCAAATGAAGAAAAACCCCATAAAAAATCATGTTATAACATAACCCTAGGTCTAAAATGAATAAGGGGGAATAGAAAACCAAGAAATAATGAAAGGACGAGGAAGAGGTATGAGAAAGGAGAAGGAATCTCACCTTGCCACCTAGAAAACTCTTCGTCTTCCAATATATTTGCACCCTTAGAGAAAAGTTAATGGAATGGAACTTCTTGGAGAGGATACTAAGGTCTGGAATAACCAGTTAAAGAAGATTTTTGGGAAAAATAGTACAAATTGAATGATTTATGGATGAAACAATTTACCTTCTCAATTCTGGACGTTTTGAGGAAACCTGAGAACTTTCACCCTAATATTCGATTCGAATGAGCTTCAAAGAGGTAAAATAGATAATGGTGGATAAGTATAGGTATTTGGGATTCTAATGGGAGGTGGAATAACCAAAAAAAATATTAAAAAATGAAAAATATATAAAAGAAAAAAATTATATTTTTAAAACTGGAAATGGGCCCACAGGCTGGACCAATACCTAAATAAGTAACCCAAATTCACCATGCTTATTAATTATTAATGGGTCCAAAAGGATATTTAGGATTGAATATATCAGGGGAGGAAAAATAGGAATTGGAATGAGTCAAAAATTATAAAAAATGAATTAGTTATAAAAGAAACAAAATGTGTTTTTAAATTTGGAAATGGGATCACAGTTTGGCTCAAATCATGAAGTAACCACCCTTTCTACAAAAACTCCAAAAAAATAATTGAGGCACCCAAATATGGATGATTAGATATATATGAAACTTAAAAACTCAACATTAATCTCAACCAAGACCTAGGAAAAGGATCAGGATTTCCAATGAACCGGATCAAACTAAAGACATGAAAAAACGGGTATGACAGTTAAAATTCATTGTCTCTTTATTACCTCCCATTACATTTGTACTGACTATAAACCAATAGAAAATTGATGGCTTTGAGAAAGAACACAATTTGATAAAATGAAACATTTTTTGGAATCTTCCATATTGGTTTAATTTGTTGGTATGTCACATATTGGATGTTATGTATATTGAGGAGAATTGTTTTGATAATATATTTTATATAGTTTTAGACACACCTAGTAATACCAAAGATAATTCAAAGACATGATTAGATCTTGCGAAAATTTATAGGTGACCAGAACTTGAACTATTTGAAAATATCAGATCATAGAATTTAATGAAGCCAAAATCATCTTGTATAGTTTCCAAAGAAAATCCTTTATTATTTTATCAGCGTATTGTATATTTGAGGATTCTATATGTTTATGTTTCCAATTTGTCTAGATGTATCAGAAATAGTCATATTACTAGATTAAAAATTCATGACTGTCATTTTATAATAGAAATAATTCTACCAATTGGATTTAGGTGTTTGTTGAATTCCATTATTTGGGATTCGCTAGTATAAATATCATATTTTTTTGAGACATTTGTGTAGAGACAAAAGACTACGATGTACTAAGTAGACTACAAGAAGATGTTGTTTTAACTTTATATAAATTGGAAAAAATCTTCTCACCGACTTTCTTTGATTCAATAGAACACTTGATATTAAATTTTTCATATGAAGCAAAATGTGAAAATCTAGTACAGTTCTGATGGATGTACTCATTCAAGAGTTTCATGCAGAAATTGAAGAAAAAGGTACGTAACAAAATATCAATTGAAGGATCAATTGTATAAGCTTATTTGTGGGAGGAATTTTTTTTCTTATAATCTCATTATTTTCAATCTGAATATCCCTCAAAACATAACTTCATGGGCCATAATAAGGGAAATGTTGAAGATGAAATAAATAATAAATTATCAGTTTTTAATCATCTTGAACTTGCCTTTGATGGAGTTCATGAATGATAGCTTTTAAATGATGAACATCAGAGGGCTTATATATATGTTCTGCTCAACTGTGAAGAAATGACGTTATTTGTACTATGAGTGACCCTATCACTTATTCTATATATTTTTTAAGTAAATTAAAATTATTTTATTTTTAGATTATATGATAATCATATCAACAAATAGTTTCTACAAATTACATCATTTTCTCTTGAAGAATGTCGAAAAAATAATTTTTTCTACTGGTTTCAAAAATTAGTAAAGTAAATTGTTTATGGTTTAACATATAAAATAAATTAATTACTTATTATATTGATATTTTTTTAAAAAAAAATTAGTTATCACAACATGCTAATAAAATTGATAATAGATTGTGTGTATTGGGTAACCCATCATCCAAAATGGTTAAATCTTATAATTCATATGTGGTGAATGGTTTTCATTTTCATAAACATGCATACAAGGAATAAAAAACAATGAATAGTGGTGTTTTATTGAGAGGATCTCATTATAGAGAAAGTGAAGTTGACTTTCATGGCATGCTGAAAGAAATAATTGAACTGTATTATCTAGGAAAAAATTATGTAATGATATTTAAATGTCATTGGTTGGATACTGATAAAGGATTGCATGTTCATCCACACCATGGAATATCTTATATTAAATATAAAATCCTTAATGCAGTAAATAAACCATTTTTATTGTCACATCAGACACATCAAATTTATTATGAAAATTATTGTGCTGCTTCAAGAGAGTTAAGTGATTGATGGATCATAATAAAAATAAAATATTATGAAAATTAATTTATCCAAAGTGAATGTGGATCCTCTAAAGTGTAAGGAATTGAAATTTTTCAAGAGAAAAATTCAAATACATATTTTCTGTAAAGATACATGAATATCAATAATGACACCCCACAGTTATGGGTTGATGGAGGCGATGATGTTGTTGATGTACCAAGTGGATTTGAAATAGCAAGATATGATGCAGATAAAACTCCCATAGAAATTGATGATACTTAGAAGGAATATGAAGACATTAACACCATCATATAAAAAGATGAGGATAAAGACTGGCATAATTAAATACTGGTTGTAATCATAAATAATATATATCTCTATATAATACTTATTTTCAGTTATTTTCTGACAATAGTCATTTTGTGTTTCAGTTGGTTAAAAAAAATTTATCAGATATATTTTGTAAGTTGGATGATGTTGTACTACCTAATGAAGAGCCTGATGGTACATCATATAACCCTCATACTATTATTGGTTCAGGGATGACTCGAAGGGGTCACAGTCTTTCGATATTGATTATTCTTGACCCTATCCCCAAATGAAATCCACATATTCAGTTTTATCCACGCATGCATAGGTATGTTCAGTTGTGTATTTTAGTTAGTTTTCATTAATTTATTTTTATACTAATTTTTTAATTATTTGTTGTCTTTTTTTCATATCTTTTTGCATATAGATGTTGGATTGGGAAGTGTTATATTACAGAATTATTTTTCTGTCGTATGGGTTACAAGGGGTCAGATTCCCATTGATATTCAGCATTGTATGTTCGATCATTGGATATACGTAAATAAATAATAGTTATTTTGAAATTTATTTAATTAATAACTTGATATTATTAATTATTTATAGGGTTTATGGTATCTCATCGATGATATCATGCAAGACTCTATTTGGGAGGCATGAGAAGTCTTTATACGTGAGCGTTTCTGTTAGTTTTTTCACAATATGAGGAAAACAATATGGAAAGTGGGAGTCATAGATTTTGATTAGTCTTGTTGTACTCATCGACTAGATTACATATCATCTCATGTTTGGGATGGATTATGTTCATATTGTATGGGAGCTAGTTTTCTGAGGAGAGTGTCATTAGGTTGACAGAACTAAGAGTATATACAATGATCTTGTCACTAGAGAGATTAGAGGTGATCGTTAGTATCATATTGTGGTCAGTATAATTTCTTTTTGAGTTTTAAAATTATTTGAAAATAATATTTTAAATATTTTAATTTTAAATTGAAATTGAAGGATTCATATGAGGTCGCAACATCTCAAAAAGAGGTTGAGATTTAGGACAAGACTAAGGATCAGACCTCCAGTGCAACATGATTTGATGATGCAACATGGATGCAGGCGACTCAGTATGCCTTTGAGAAAGACTGAGTTATTGGTATCGACACTCTATTAACATCTGAGAGTTATTATGGCACTATTGTGATGTAGTCGTGTTGCTCGAAAGGAGCTCATGAGGAGTCAACATCATCTATTGCATAGTATGAGGATAATCTATGAGCTCAATGTGATCTTAGTGGGATGTTTTTCTGGGCTGCAGAATCTGGCCCAGAATTTTATCTCTAACTTGGGCCTCCTAAATGACCACAATTAAGGCCGAATTAGCACTAGATCCTGAAAAATGATTTGTTTATCTATATGTTTTATATCCTCCCACCAAATTTGGGCTTTATTGGGTTTGTAATGTGGGTCCCACATTCTCATCAGTGGGCTGGTGTCCAATCTGACTTCTTCAGAATTGTTTCCTTTCATCACAAAATATCCCCATCTTCCTCCATGAATTCTCCATTGATCTCTGAATCAAAAATGTTCATATTGAAGTGTAGATAAATTTCCCAAAATATAAAATTAAAATATGTATAATTAGATTCCTTAAAATCGGATGAATCATTGGGTACTTTGAATGATGTTCAAAAATGTACCACATAATAGTGCATTTTAAGTAAGAATTACAATCATAATGTGAAATGATGTTCAAAGTGTAAAATGCACTAAAATGATGATTATGAATAATAAATCACATAAATATTATATATATTAACAATTAATATTAGCCTCATTTAGTGTCTAATCAGTTAAGGTTCTATATCTCATGAGATAATAATGGGTTTGGAGTTATGATGCTTGAGTCACCAATGAATCACAGGAAGTAATGCATGAACCGCCGTATAATGGGTCAATGGATTTTGATGCCTAAACCACTATGTAATGTTTTCTTATAATTATGTATGTGTCATAGTTCCTTATTGTGTTGTGTTTCTATGGCATGCCACATTTTTATATCATATATTTATGATTATTCTCTACGAATCATGTTTATTATCTCATACTCTTATGTCATGATACATGTTTTTTCATTTGAGATTATATTCTCTCCTATCATAACATATGAACAACTCTTATTTTTCTATGTTCTTTTTAATAAGATATTTTTCTCATGCTCATGTTTTTTCTTATGCTTATGATCTAACAAATTTTGATGAGTTTTTCCCTTATTGAGTGCTTGATCTCACCCATTTCTTATGTTTCCATTCCCGGGGTTATAAAGATGAGTATAAAATATGAGATGTCTAGAATTAAGTCTAGTATGGTGCAATTATAGAGAATTATTCACAAGTATTGTAAAATAAGTTGCTTATGTATTTAATCTCCAAAGACGCTAAACCTTTGGGTTTTGGGATTGTGTGATTATTGTGAGATGTAATGTTTAAATTATTAAAATATATTTAAGTTTAGTTTGGGTCATATTAATTAGTATTGAATCTAGTTGTAAAGTATGTGTTTTTAGTATTGGATCTGAGAGTACAGGCTTTAGGGCGCCTTATCTATTATTGTTATTATAGCCTCTTCTAGTATACCGTATAACCGTAATTTGTAACCATGTCCATAGGGCCTCAACTAACATGGGTGGACTGTGTCCATAGTTATTTATGGTCGCAGTTCATGATTGTTGTCATAGCCTTTGAAAAATTAAACACAACGGTGAGATTTGATCTTAGGAACTCTTTTATAGTTCATCTAAGAATTTACCAATACACTGCAACATACTATATATATATAGTTATAATTATTATACTTTTAATAAAATGGAAGTGGCTCTTAGAACGTATGGTCATGGTCCACATCAACTATGGTCGTAGGTGTCGCAGGAAAGGCCTACGACCACAATCTATGTGGACTATTTCCATAGGCCTATCCCACACCCTTCCCATGAAAATAATTATTTTATGGGCTAGGTTATAGCCATAGACACATTTTCTCATGGTTATAGCTCCGCTATAAGCATTATTATTTTTTTGACCATGGCTATGGGTGGTTTATAGCCATGGTCCAGCCCGACCATGGCTATAAGTTCATGGTTGTAGCCATTTTTTCCAGTAGTGGGATCAAAACCAAGAAAATGACCTTAGATTTTAGTGAAATTATAAAAAAGTAACCATAGATCAATTTTTGAAATGTATAAACTAACATTGCATCAATATGAGTCCTTTTTTCTCAAGATGATTGAAAAAAACATTTATTAGTGTTTTAAAACTTTTAAAAGTGCACGTAACAGTCAAAACTATAAAAATCATCCTTGAGATGACATGAAATCATAGGATAACTATCTTTTAATTATTTTTGATGTGTATGAGTAGACAATGCATCTACCTGGTATATGGTGTGCTCAGAATGATAAAATAAGTAGTTTTAAATGATATTAAAGTATTTAAAAATATATGTCAAGTGGTTAAAACCAAGAAAATGACCTTTTATTGGAGTGAAATCATAGTACATAAACTATAGACCGGTTTCTAAAAATTTGAAACTAACACCACATCAATTTGAGTTTTGGTTTTGCTCAGGGTCATAAAAACGCATTTTTTAGTGTTTTAAAACTCTAAAATGTGTGTGTAATGGTCAAAGCTTAGAAAATGACCTTATATTGAAGTGAAGTCATAGGAGAATGGTATATGAATTATTTTTGACATGTTGGGATAGACAAAACAACAATCTGATGTGAAGTGTGCTCATAATGACTCAATAAACAGTATTTAAAGATATCAAAAGTCTTTAAAAACATGTCTCATGAGGCTAAAACCAAGAAAATGACCTTAGATTACCATGAAATCATAGTAAACCAACCGTAGGTTGTTTTTTGAAATTTAGAAACTGATGTCACATCAATCTGAATTTTCATTTGTTCGGGATGACCAAAAACATGTTTTTAGTATTTTAAAGCACCAAAACATGTGTGTGGCAGTCAAAACCATAAAAAATGACCCAAGATTGACATTAAATCATGGTAAAACTATCTTTGGATTATTTTTGATATATATGAGTAGATAACACATCAATCCGACATGTGATGCGCTCGAAATGACTGAATAAACAAATTTTAAAGATTTGACATTCTTTAAAAACATGTGTAAGGGGGTCAAAACCAAGAAAATGACACCTGATTATCATGAAATCATAGGACATCAATTGTATATAGATTTTTGAAATATGGGAATTAACTCCACATTAAACTGACTTTTTATTTTCTCGGGATGACTAAAAATGTATTTTTAGTGTTTTAAAACACTAAAACGTGTGTGTCAAGCTCAAAACCATAGAAAACGATCTTAGATTGATGTGAAATCATAGAAAAACTATCTTTTATTTTTTTGTTATGCATACGAGTAGATGACACATCAACCTGACATGCAACATGCTTATAATGATTGAATAAACAATTTTTAATGATTTAACAGTCTATGAAAATGTGTGCCCGATGGTCAAAACCAAACAAACGACCTCTAGTTGTCATGAAATCATAGGAAAACAACCATTAATTGATTTTTTAAATATAGGAATTGATTTCATGTAAATCTAAGTTGTTGTTTACTCTAGATGATTGAAACACATTTTTAGTGCTTTAAAACACTAAGACGTGTGTGTAATGGTCAAAACCATAAAAAATGAGCCTTAATTGATGTAAAATCATTGGAAAAAATTCTTTGAATTATTTTTGAAGTTTACAATCAAACGATACATCAATCCAACATGTGTTGTGCTTTGAATGGCTAAATAGACAATTTTTAAATATTTGATAGTCTTTAAAAACATGTGTATGTGGGATTAAAACCACGAAAACAACCTTAAATTGTCATGAAGTCACAGGAAAACAAATGTGGATTGATTTGTGAAATTTGAGAATGGATACCACATCAATATGAGTTGTTTTTTTAATCGAGTTAACCGAAAACATATTTTTAGTGTTTTAAGACACTGAAATTTGCATGTAAGAGTTAAAATCATAACAAACAAATTGACATGAAACCATAAGACATTTGGTTTGAATTTTTTGTGACATTTAAGAGTATACATCGCATCAATCCAACTTGTAGTGTACTCAGAATGTGTGAAAAAAAACAATTTTTAAAGATATGACGATCTTTAAAAACGTGCGTCAAGTGATCAAAACCAAGCAATCAACCATCAATTGCACTTAAATCGTAGAATAATAATCGCAGATTAATTTTTGAAATTTAAGGATTGACGTTACATCAATTTGAGTTGTTATTTGCTCGAGATGACAAGAAACATATTGTAGTGTTTTAAAACATTAAAACGTATGTTTAACGATCGAAATCATAGCAAATGACCTTAAATTGATGTGAAATCACATGACAACAGTCTTTAAATTATCTGTGATTTGTATGAACAGACGTTACGTCAATCCAGCGTTTGATGTGTTCAGACAGGCTGAAAAAATAATTTTTAAAGATTTGACGGACTTTAAAAACATGCATCCAAGAGTCGAAACCAACAAAAGCTAGCTCATACTGTCACGAAATCAAGGGGAAAAAATCGTATATTGATTATTGTTTTTTTGTACTCACTTTTATTTTTAATCTATTTGATTTTCGGTAATATGAGATGATGAGTGCGGAGCTTGGAAAATGGTTTGACGATGTAGTGGTGAGCTTATTGAATTATATATAATGTACACACTTACTAAATTTCTAAATCATGGTTATTTTGGTTTTTGTTTTTTTAATAATGGTTGTGGGTGTATTAGTTGTATTTTTTTTTAAACTAATTACCTACACGGACTACCATTTAACGATCGCTATAGGTCTCAACCACATGACTTGTAGTGACTGGTCAAAAATGTCTGCCATTTAGCGGCCGCTAAACGGTCACTACATGCTATTAGGGACTGCTTTTGGCGGCCGCTAAAAGCCCTTTTTGTAGCAATGTCTTGTCCATCAACACGCAACCTAAGCCATGATGTGAAGCGTTGTAATAAACCTTAAACTTATTCCCTTCTTCAGGTGAATTTAGAATAGGGATGCTAATCAATTTATCCGTTAAACATTCAAATATTATTTAATATTATAGTATACAAATGAAGACATGATCTTTTTAGTCAAAGTCGATGAGAGTGTTACAAATCTCTGATAGTAACCAACTGAACTGTGAGTTCAGTGGACTGGAGCTACATAGGCATCTCCAATAAAACCTTTAGTGACATGGGTGCCACAGAAGATGATTGGAGAGAAAGGATTTTTGGGTTTGTGGAGATATTTTTGTTCATCTCACACTTACAACTTATATATATATATATACATATTTTTTATATTATGGTCGCCAAAATCACCTCCATGCACGCTATAAAAATGCGGCTTAGGGACTTGATCTCGCGACCATCCCAAATTCCTAACCCCTACCATGACACCCCCATGCATGGGGCTCACAATTACAACTTATATTATATGATAAAATTTTTATTTATATAAGACATTTTTATTTTTTTTATACACACATACGTTATGATCTGACCGTTCATTTATATTTAATCGGACGGGGAATTCTCACGATCCGCGTAGTTCGCTCCCATTGGCTGAACTTCAGCATAAAACCCCCAGCGGACCACGCCGGATTGATTTCATCTTTTCCCGTCTCGCTAGGCTCGTCTTTGCGTTTACGAAGGTATCAGGATCCTGGCAATGGCGGGGCGTGGTAAAACGCTGGGATCAACAGCGTCCAAGAAATCTACCTCTCGAAGCAGCAAGGCAGGTCTGCAGTTTCCTGTAGGTCGTATTGCTCGTTTTCTTAAGGCGGGCAAATATGCTGAGCGGGTCGGTGCCGGGGCTCCAGTTTATCTTTCTGCAGTCCTCGAATACCTTGCCGCCGAGGTGCCTGCTCTAGTCTCCTTTCCCGTTGATCTATGTATTTGTAGATGCGGTATTCGGTCTACTGATTTTCTTCCCTGTGTCGTTTTGAAATATCAAAATCTAGGGTTTTTGAAGTTCTAATGATTTCCGGTTATTTGGCCGTCAGGTTCTGGAATTAGCAGGAAACGCTGCGAGAGACAACAAGAAGTCTCGAATCGTGCCGCGACACATTCAACTCGCTGTGCGGAACGATGAGGAGCTTAGCAAGCTTCTCGGCGATGTTACTATTGCTAATGGAGGTGTGATGCCTAACATTCACAATCTGCTCCTGCCAAAGAAGGGCGGTGTATCTGGATCGAAACCTTCGGGTGAAGATGACGACTAATCAGTGCTGACAGTTTCGGTTCCTGTGTAATGCCTTTTTCCCGACAGATGCGGTTGTTTGCAGGCTTTGCCCCTTTTTATTGTAATGCTCACTGTAGTTTTAGGCTGGATATTTTCTAGGCTTTATAAATTGAAGAGTTGTTGCATGCTCGATTCTTACGCTATCGTTTTCTTCAAACTTGAAAAACTTATGATCTTTCCTCCTTTATTGATGGTAGCTAAACCCCTCATCTGGTCGATATTATATTTGGTTTGGGTTGGAATGGTGATTTTCATGCTGCTTTAAATGTTTTGGCGCTTGTTACTAAATAATTGAAGTGTGTTTTTATATGCCTTCTGAGAGGGGATTCATATCTTGCTTACTGTCCTTGCGTTTTCTATGACTGTTGTTGATTGTTTGTTCATTTGGTGTGTTACAATGCTATTTATGGTAATCCATTTTGTTTTGTATGTTGTCACTCAACATAGAACAGTGATATTGTAATAATTTAGTTTTTTTGCTTTGTTCCATTTATTAGTGAGACTATTTACCAATCCAAATCTGTCTCTTTATGTGTTTATTTGTTGAATGGATCTCTTAATTGCATGCATGCAATGATAAATAGTTAACAACAATACATTAGGTTTTGTTAACGTGGTTTGTCATTAATATGGGTGATTATTTTCTTGTTGTGATGGTTGATATTCCACCTGCACACCTTTTCTTTTGTTGGAAGAGTGGAGCTTTGATCTATTGAAACAAGTTTGGTTAAATGTTAAAAGGTTTGTATTGTAGCAAAGTGGACTTGATATGTGGATGATACTCTAGCAACATGTGTTACTATAGCATCACATTGTTTTATAAGCTTATTTTTTATTTTTTTTTGTATTTTTAGTTTGTCATGTAATTTGTTCATGGGTATAGTGAATTTATTTCTCCTCTCCATTTTTCTTTAACCAACATATATCTTGTGTTTTTATTCTTCCCTTTTTTGGACTCCTTTATAGTATAAATTGTTGTTTGTGCTTTAGACATTTTCATAACAATTGGCATTAGAGTTTTGAGTTCAAAAGATTGAGGTCTGATTTTTTGAATTGAATGATGATTTTGGAAGAATACAAAGTGAAGTTTGATCATTTTGATAGCGTTGACTTTAGTTATTGGAAGATACAAATCAAAAATTATCTTTATTACAAAAAGTAGGGGTGATTATGGTAGAGTTTGGAGGAATTTTGGACATGACCTAATAAAGAGGATGGACCGGGTTACAATAATCTTATCCAAAAAACTCAACCTAACTCGACCCATAATGGGTTGGGTCGAGTCCTTCAAATTAAAGTTTTGAAATATAACGATCCACGTTTTATTCTCACACAAGTGACACCTGTGCCTTGTTGGTTATTGTTGCTACCCTGCAAGCACTTGCCGTGCAATTGTAGCAAGTCTGAGCTTGCTTGCCAGTCTCACCATGCTAGCAGTGCTTGACTGGTCACCTCCAACATCGCACCTCGTCCCTCAGTCGAGCTCAAGATGCATGTGATGTTTGAAGCATTTCCAATGCAAGCCACCACCTTAGCTTGTTGCAACTCTCTTCCTTGATTAACTTAAATACTTGATGTCATTATGCATGAACATTCGTTGTTGCTGCATAACCATAAATGTCTTCATATCGCTTATGAACATCTTGCCTTCCTCCACTCGAGTGCTGCTTGCGCTTGCATGTCACCTGAAGACTTTGTTGCCCTCGCTTCTCGCCTGTGTGACACTACCTGCGCTCCTCCATGCCCATCACTCAATTGAGGCAACCAATATGCAATCTGTCACATGCCCACAACTCAACCAAGCCATCTCCATGAGCTGCTCACCTCTACACTACATGAGATGTGTTGCTGCCATCCACCTCCTGCCACCACTAGAGCATTTAGTTGGCTAGATTCGGTCGGGTTGGGTCATTAATTTGCCAACTCAAGACCTGACCTGACCCGTATACGGGTCAACCCAGCAAAATCTGACCCATCCATATCATGCATGCAACTCGACCCAGCACGGTTGGTCGGGTCTGTTAGTACCAGGGCACACAACGGAAGCAGACGTACCAAGGTTTTAAATTTTTTATTGTTGGATTGATGTAACAACATCATCTCTGACAATTTGCATTCCAGTAAACAACCTGAAGATCCTGCGTGAAAAGATTTAAGCAAAAAATTAAATCGAACCAATATCTCGTTCGATTTGAAGATGTCGGTGAAGATCGCTTGTCATCAGCAACTGTTGCTCGAAGGAACCGACGTCAAATCCCTCTACATTATCCACACACGCTTCAAAAGATTGTGAGTACGCTGTTCATCGATATCCGGGTGCTAGCAAGGAGAATCGACAATGCATTTAACGTCTTGATGATCACTGCTTTATTGTTCCTTCAACCCGCAAGGGCGAACTTGGATTGATTCTTGGAAAAATTTTCTTCTCTCTAGGATGTGGGAGAGATGAGAGAGGAGCTCTCAAATTCGAGTGGATGAATAGTCAAAATTTGAGCTTGCTCTTGCTTGTATAATGAGGTTTTTTTTTGACAAATTATATAATGTGGTTAAATCACCCAAAAATGGCTTTATGGTCTCAGAATATATATTACCTACTAAATAAGTCATAAACGATATCTTATGACTTATTAAAAATGTCATAAATGCATTTTTATTTTTATCACTTGTAATATAATAAATATATTACATGATAAAAGTGAGTCATTAACTCGACTCATTATTCCCGCAAATATTAAACGAACTTTGAATATTAAAATAATATTTGTTCATTAAATATTTTTCTATTTATTCACTTTAAAAATAATAAATATATTTAATAAATAAATTCAACTCCAATTATTTTATACTTGATTAATAATGATTTTTTTTGACGGTCGTTTATATTCAGGCATCTCCCGGACCCTGTGGTAGGATCCACCATGTCATATGCTCCGATTCATTAGAACATATCATACTTTTGAATATGCTAAGTGTGTGACCCTTGAGACACTTATCTTGATAGCAGTAAGTACTACTCACATACCAAGAGCGGAGTCTAGCAACTCATCAAGATCTATAATGAGATAAAATATAATTATATTAACAACAACCTCCTACAAACACACGTTGTGCAATATAATCTCTTTGTATCACAATATCTCATAAAGTAGAATGTACACTTTGTGTCATCATCCTTTCTTGCTTTATTATTCATTGAGCTTACTGGTAAACTTACCTTCTTCTACCATGACCATGAATTTAGTAGAAGATACAACCATCCTGATCAATTGGATCTGATATATCACTTCCTTTCGGAAATGAAATTTTTTATCTTGATTATTTAATCAATGTCATACCATCGATGATGCACCCAACGCAAGCTACCTCTCCACGATATAAATTCCATGGTTTTCATCTTATATCAAAGTACATGATTAAATGATATATACATTAATAATAATCTGAAGTCAGGAGACCAATACATGTGCTCACAGATAGGAACTACCAATGACATCCAAAACATGTGGTGTTCCTATTGGTGAGTCAGTCTTCATGGTCTCATCTACTTGAGATCACCAAGTATGAACTTCTTGAGAAGAAGTCTCAATGCTATTGAGCCCCCAACACCTAATAGTCATACATCATCTGTGTCCTGTCAGCATGGCGTGTTTAGACCACAAGACATATATTTAAGATAATTGTCTTGGTATCTTGAGGTTCACATTATAACATTGGAACTACTATAACCTTTTAGATACAACATGTAATCTAAGAACATTACCGTGAATATAGTGGACACAGAAGTATCAATACTATTATGGTAAGATAAACACATGTATAAATCAAACTGTATACATGTAATGATAATAAAATTATACAAAGGAGTTGGTTCTAGGGAACCCACTCACAATAACCCCACTTGCACTAATTGCCAACAATTCTCAACTTGCTAGCTTTCACATGAGAACCATGCTTTTGCTGAGGTATGACTTTAGTTAGGGGGTCTACCATGTTATCCTCTGTGGCTACTCTGCTAATTGTGATTTCACCTCTCTGAGTAAAATTCTTCAAAATATAAAACTTCCATAGTATATGATTTGTCCTATGGTGTGACTTGGGCTCCTTGGAAAGTACCATTGTAGCAGTATTATCATAATAAACTAGAACATGGTCTGCACAACTAGGTACAACACCAATATCCGAGACAAAGCTTTATATCCAGACCGACTCCTTAACTGCATTAGAAACCACTATATACTCGAATTCTACTGCAGAATCGGCTACCACACCTTGCTTTGAGATTCTCCAGCTCATCGCACCACCATTCAAGAAAAAGACACCGTCTGACTGTAATTTCAGATCATCACGACCTTTTTGGAAACTAGCATCAGTGTATCCCCTCACTGCTAGTTCCTTATATCCTCCATACACTAGGAACATATCCTTTATATGTCTCAAGTACTTCAGGTTTATTTTTATAGCTACCTAATGCAACTCTCTTGGATTTGATTGATATATTCCCACCATTCTTAAGGAAAAGTCAATATCAAACCTAGTACATAACATGACACACATGACAGATCCCTTCGTTGAAGCATAAGAGAATCTAATCATCTTTTCAATCTCCTCCTCTGTTTGTGGACACATTTTCTTAGAGAGATTTATACTATGTGACATTGGAAACAATCCTATCTTGGATTGTCCCATATTGTACCTTTTGAGTACCTTGTCTATATATGTATCTTGACTTAGCCCAAACGGCCTATGGGATCTATCTCGATAGATCTCGATCCCTAGAATGTAGGCTACTTCACCTAACTATTTCATGGAGAAGCATTTATTTAACCAAGTCTTAACTGGTTTTAAGACTTTCACTTCGTTTCCTATAATTAATATGTCATCAACATATAATACTAGGAAAATGATGACATTTCCTCTAACCTTATTATAAACACATAGCTCACTTTCAGTCTTGAAAAAACCAAATTCTCTTATGGTCTCATCAAAATAAACATTCCATGACCGTGATGCCTTCTTCAACCCATAAACGGATCTATGCATCTTGCATACTTTATTGGCACTCTTTGTCCTAATGAACCCTTCAGGTGGAGACATATAGACATCTTCAACCAATTTCCAATTTAGAAAATCTATTTTGACATCCATCCTCCAAAATTTCATAATCATAGAAGGCTATTATTACAAGTAATATTTTGATGGATTTCAGCATCATGATTGGTGAGAAGGTTTCATCGTGGTCAATTCCTCGACGTTGCTTAAAACCATTCACAACCATACATTCTTTATAGGTATTAATTTTACTATCCATGTTTAGCTTTTTCTTGAATACCCATTTTCATCCAATAGGTTTTACATCAACTAGAGGATCTACCAAAATCCAAACTTGATTTTGGTACATGGAATCCATCTCAGAATGCATGTCTTCTTTCTATTTATCATTATCCTCACCATATACCTCTTCCTTGTAGGTTAGAGGTTCATCATTCTCTAGGAGTAATGTGTCACCTAACTCAATGATAAGAAAACCATATCACTATGGTCCTCTAACCTCTCAAATAGACCCACACAGTACTTGTGTCTCGATAATATCTTCATCTCCCATTGTCTCTTATGGAGATTATTCTCATACCAACTATTATCCATCTGAAGGATCAACTTCATCAAAGTCAATATTTCTTCCACTATTTCTATTGGAAATATGTTTCTTTTATAGAAATATGATATGCCTTTCCACAATAGTTTTTCTATCTAAAGGGTTATATAGGTAACATCCTTTAGTTTCCTTAAGATAACCTATAAAGATGCACTTAGTGATTCAGGATACTAATTCATCACTATTCATTGTAACACCTCAAGATTTTACAGTATGTCTCTTTTTAAATAAATTTAATCTATTCAATAGCTTACGTTGCATGCAACACTAAGTTAAAATGAATCACGATCTATTATTATTGTTTTAAGGAGGTTGGGTATTGTTGGAAATTATAAACCACCGGTTGGTACTTTTGAGGTTGTTTTCCATCCTCTAGTTTATAACTGGATAAAATTCAACATGGATGGGGCATCAAAAGGGAACCCAAGCCCTTTGGGTTGTGGGGTTGTCTTTCATGATCATGGTGGAAATGTTCTTGGATGTTTCCATGGTCCATGTGGTTTGGCCTCTTCTCTTGAATTGGAAACGAAAGGTACCATTTATGTAATATCATTTGACCATTCTAATGGTTGGAATAATTTATGGTTTGAGTGTGATTCTACTATTATCATCCAAGCCATCAGAAATGGTACGTTGCATTTATCATGGAGTCTTACTCTAGTTGGATAGAATTCATGGACATTCTTATGTGTACCAATTTTATTATCACTCACATCTACCGAAAGGTGAACTATGTGGGAGATGGTCTTTCCAACAAAGGGATTGATATTGATCTCACTTGGTTAGATGAGATACCACTGGACTTGGTTACAATACATGAAAGAGATTGTAATAAAGTTCCCCCTCTTCAGAATTTTTTAATGTTTTAATTTTTATATATTTCAAGCCATGATTTTTTATTAGAGGGTCCTTTTAAAAAAAATTCATATAATTTTTTTACTATGCATGAGATACGAATAAATCCAGTTTTATTCTTAAAAACAACATTTTCTAAAATGTGATTTTATTTCATTTTGCACACTTATTTTAAAATTAATTTCTTCCATTTATAGGTATTTAATTTGATAAAATTAATTATATATTTAGAATCATGAGGTTAAAATTTGGTAATTGGGCCCCTTTTATTTTTGGTCAAAATGAATAGTAACTGTGGTAAAATTTATCATCTCAGTAAAGTATAAATTGGGTTAATTTATGTTAAAACTAAGTAATAAGGCCATTATTATTCATCCTAACTCTTATTTGATGAATAGGATTTGACCCTTATCACTTTAGGCTCTAATTTAAGTTTTTTATGGACAATTTTCCCTGAAACTGACTTATATATTATTTAAATCAAAGATACTTACAAAATGTCATTCTCTTCGTTTTTAATATCTTTTATGCGCACACATAGGGACAAAAGAAATATATGAATGAAAATAAATATCTATTTTGAGATTAATGAAATTATTTTCATTATATAAATTTATTTTTAATTTTTATAAATTATATAATTACCTTAAATGCTTATGTAATGCTA
Source organism: Viscum album (assembly GCA_963277665.1). Taxonomy (NCBI): domain Eukaryota; kingdom Viridiplantae; phylum Streptophyta; class Magnoliopsida; order Santalales; family Viscaceae; genus Viscum; species Viscum album. The sequence continues at coordinate 1,531,158,864 of OY728152.1, read as the reverse complement.
ATAAAATATTTATTTAATTATCAGAAAGATAAAATAAATGATTTTAAAAATATTACTTTTGATATAATTTGAATGAGTTAATGTGTAAAACAAATTTTATAGATCTATATTTAATATTAGATATATTTTAAAGCATTATATTTGAATTTCCCCTTTGTATCTATGTATTTGAATTCAAATTAAATGAAGTTCCAAAATTGAAATTAATGACAATTTACCAAAATAATATTTTATTAAATTATTTAAAATTCATTAAAATATTAAATTCCTCCATGTGAATGAAATATATTTGAAAACATCATATTTTCCATTTATGAGTCATTTTTTTCTTTTATAGTAACATTATTAACCCTTTATGATTAAAATAGTGGTTACCACGGTTAAGGTAAAACATAACTAACCAAGGGGTTAATCAAAATGATAAGGTTTAAAATGACATCCAAACTTATCTTAATTCTATTTTTCGATGATATTGAAACCCTATACTACCTTATCTTTGAATAAATTTCCATTTGGATGCATTTTACATGAGAATGAGTTTATTATAATTTAATATTTTAAGAAATTCCAAAAGTTCCCCTCACCTCAATTATAAAAGGGATCCTCCACCACTTCTTCACACCATATTGATCCATCCATCTTGAACAATACTTGAAAATTTCTCTTATAAAAACACTTTTACAAGTTTTTGAGGTTCTGGTCTCCCTAAAAGACCAACCTTAAGTCCCTTAAGAAAGGATCTAAAGAAGGCCATCCAAAGAAGAGATAATTTTCTTACCCGATCTCTTTCAATTTATTCCTTTTTCCACTATTATAAATCTCTAGAAGTTATCATAAAATAATAAATTTAGTATCCTAAATATACTAAAATTTTATTATTATTATGAAACCAGCATTACCCACCCTCTCCCATTAAAAGAGATGTGAAAGTATTGCTCGTTCGTACGTACAACTTACCATCTCCACGTAGCTATACAATTCATTTTTCAATACCATGTTTTATAGATGATAATTATGATAGGTTTAATATTTATATATGATATTTATAAAATAATTATACCTATTAAATAATAATATCATATCTATCTTATTATCTTCCAAACCGTTGGTAAACGATAATGTCACTCGTGCGTAGGTGTGGACTACCACCTCCACAAAGTGATGCGATTCATTTTTCAGTTATATTTTTCTTAGATGGTAATAATAATGGATTTTATGAATATATATGATGTATATGATATAATAATTTTTTTATAAATGATAATTATTATTTACCTTTCTTTCGTTCCATCTGTAGAATAATGAAAACAACGTTCATGCGTACATATGACCTACCATATCCTTGAACGATGTAATACATTTTTCTATATATACCTTTAATAGGATAATTTAAATACATATATAATAAATATATAATGAATATATATATATATAATATTTATATCATTATTAACATTATTTATATGATGTATTTTTGATCAAATTATAAAGACTAAAACTAAGGAATCAAAATATACATGAAAAACGAAGCAGTCATTACCCAAAACAGTGATTTTTTAGAAAGAATTGTTAAGAAAAGGGTGATAAAATATTATAAGAATGTAATAAATGATATGATATTATGATTAGATTTATAATAAATCTATATATATTATACTGTATGTCTGAACACATACAAATGAAGTCGAACCCGAGGTAAGAGTTTATTTCACAATCTCATTATTATTCAGAATTGTTTATATTTAAGTCTATATGAGGAATATTTCTATTCCATATCCATGTTTCTTAAAAATATATTCAAAAATGTTTTTAATATTATCTTATAATTGTTTAAAATCATTTTTATCCATTTTTTACTTTTTACAAAATGGTTTGAAAGGAATATTTTTGTCATTTTCCAAATGAGGTATTTTGCGACTTTTATGAAAAAAATACAGAATGAAGGTTTTTTTAACTTATAAAACATGAGAATATTTTTCTACCATCATGGTGACTTAATGATTTTATGCTTCCTTTACAAGTTTACAAGGTTCTTTTCAAAGAATTTTTTTTTCTTTTATATGTGCACAATTTTTTAAAAATAAGTGATTTCAATGTGAAAAGGGTTTCTTCATCAATAGTTATCCAACAATATTTTTAAAGTATCTTAATCTATGTCAATATACTTTGTTAAATTTTATGATTTATAGAGGTTATTATATTATGTTACCATCTACCATATTTTATTGGATGGTCTATGATTAGTTTTTTTGTAGATGTACTATTTTGATACCATCTCCATATTACTTTGGATGGTTTATGAATATGTTTATTGATTGGGAAAATTATTAACATTTCATATTATAGTTTCAATATGAATGTTTTTGTTGATTATGTTTCAACCCTTTCATATGAGGAATTCATTGGACTCAGTAAGTGATGGACGAAGCCCGCTATACCCCCTTAATGCATCGGTAGGTCTAATACGATAAACTAGCTTGGGTATTAGTTTAGGCCTTATCCATTTATATAAGATGTCTTGGAAAAGGACCAAAAAATATGTTTATGATGACCTACATTATGAATTTACCTCATTATGAGATTAGTTATTGATTTCTATATAATTAATTAATTAGTTATGATATCCATGTATACATTTTTTTGCTCATGTGATTATGGAATTATTTGATTTCCATTTATTTCCTGCCATATTATTCATGACTTATTTAGCTTACGCTGTATGCATACCCTTAACGAGCATATGAGATCATCCTTTTTATTATGTTTACTTTCCCCCTGAATTCCAAGAAGTATATTATGAATGATATACAAGGATAAACTAGGTGTATAATGGCGTTCTCAAAGGAAATACTATGTTATATTTTATGATTTCAATTGTAATGTAAGATTAAAGTATGTATATAGTTCTCCAAAACTTCTAAATTATTTGGTCCTTTAGGATGTGAAAATTTATATCTAATACCAATTTAATAAAGTAACCACTGACTCTGGGCTACTAGGGTCAGAGTCTTTATAGTTGGTATAAGAGGAGGTTTAGTAGAAACATTGGAAACTATATTTAGGAAAACATATATCAGGGAAACATAAACCTATAAAAGAATTTGAGAATATTACCAAAGAAACCAAGCTTAGGATTTTGAGATTAGTTATACACAATTTTTCAATTTATGTTAAGGGTTTCACTAGTTTTGAAATTATAAATTATGATTCATAATCTAATATAGTGTATTTCATTGTTTAGAAATGTTGTCTAGTAGAAGGAATGAAAACCGTATTAATGCATGTAATCCATGTAGGGATTTCCCCCAAGTCAAGATAATGATGTTGGAGCTGGAGTTGTAGTTGGGGCTGAAAAAATTATTACTATACCAGGACAATTGACTCTAGTTATGAGTAAAACCTTACCCATATGGAGCATCCTACTGATCCATAACATGTTGTAACAATGTTAGACTTATTCATATGACAACAACCTCCATCATTCAATGGGACTATAAATCCATTTATAGCTGGGAAATGGATAAGTTACTTTGTGAATATATTTATCTCTTTGGGAAGTAATTAAAGGGAAAATGTTATCATGACAATTTATCATCTTTTAGGAGATGAAGATAAATGTTGGACATTGATTCAAAACACTAAGTACAAGGATGAAATAGAAAGCATGGAATAAAAGGATTTTAAGGAACTTTTATTGAAATAATATTATCCTCATAAACAACGATTAGATATGAAGATACAAATCTTGAGTATGAGACAAAAGGAGGATGATAATTTTACTAAGTATGAATCCAACTTTACAAGGTTATCAAGAAATACTGCAGACTATATACACAATCCAAAGAGAAATATTGACCATTTCTTTGATGGGATTAAGAAAATTCTTTGTAGGGAACTAATATCCCAAACATTCTCATCATATGAGGATATAATATCACGTGATATCAATATAGAGAAATAATTCTCTAAGTATTATGGATTTGAAGGGAAGAAAGATAAGAAGAGGGCTGTTGAGTACTCTAGAAAAGGAAATAAGGGAAAGGGAAATAAAGAAAGGGTGAAATTTTCAACTTTCAATAAATGTGGAAAGAATCATCACAAAACATACATATTGGGAATGAGAGTTTTCTATAAGTGTGGAGAGAAAGTACACCAGGCCCGTGATTACAAGAGAAAGAAAGAAGTTGATAGTGCACAATGATTTATATAAATGGATATGGGACACTATGAAAATGATTTTCCTAGGAGTCAAGGGAACTTTCCCTAGAAAAGGACAAGGGAGAAAGACCAAGCTTATGTGATCACAATAGCTAAGTTTTAAGTTCCTAATAGTGTGATGACAAGTACTTTAATCATATCCTCAAATTTAGATAATGCTTTATTTGATTCTGGATCATCACATTCTCTTATATCTTCTCATTTTTCTAAAAAAACTATAAATTTCCCATTAATCTTAATAAGGGAGTTGTTAATAAAAACTCATAGTAGAAACCTCATTGTAATAAAGATGGGTTAAGAAGTTCCTATTATGACACATAAATGTGATCTATTTTTAGATTTTATTATCATACCTATGGTTGAATTTGATATAATATTTGGTAAGTACTGGATTTCAAAATATAGTAAAAAAATTTATTGAAAAGAGAAGGAAATTATGATTCATGATGAAGATATGGAACCCCTTATCTTTAGAGGGAAGAATTTATCATATGATTCATGTATGGATTCACCTCGAGTAACCCCTTATAAATGTTATTCTTGGAGAAGAAGAGCAAACACAACCTACTGATGAAAAATATAATCTTCAAATCGAGGATGTACCTATTTTACATGAATACATTGATGTATTTCCTAAGGAATTACCTGGATATCCACCAAAGTGGGAAGTTGGGTTTTCTATTGATTTAATCTCTAATGAAAGACCTATATCAAATACTCCCTATAGAATAGACACTATGGAGTTAGTGGAGTTGAATAAACAACTAGAGTATTTGAGTGGTAATGGATTAATACACCCTAGTTTTTCACCTTGTGGAGTCCCTTTTCTTTTCATTAAGAAGAAAGATAGATCTATGAGGATGTGAATTAATTATATAAAAATCAATGCTATTATGATAAATAACAAGTATCCTCTACCTCACATTGATGAATTATTTGACCAACTTCACAACACTCAATATTTTTCAAAGATTGAACTTCATTCTAGGTATTATAAATTTTGAGTAAAGAAGGAATATATCTATAAGAAAACATTTTGAATAAGGTATGTACATTACAAGTTTACAGTAATTCCATTTGGAATGACTAATGCACCCTATGATTTTATGGATATAATGAATAAATTATTCAAGGAATATATTTATAATTTTGTTGTGGTATTTATTGATGATATCTTGGTGTACTATAAAAATTATATGGACCATGAGAACCACTTGAAGATAATTCTTGACACTCTTAGAAGAAAAGAGTTATATGGGAAATTTAGAAAGTGTGAATTACGACTTTCAAAAGTTTATTTTCTTGTCCATATTGTATTCAAGGATGGAATATCAATTGATCCTGTGAAAGCAAAGGTAGTCCAAGAATGAAATATGCCAACAAACATAAATTAGGTATGTAGTTTCATTGGTTTGGCAGGTTACTATCGGTAATTTGTTCAAATTTTTTCCTAATTAGATAACCTGTTAACAAAGATTACTCGTAAAGGGGTTAATTTTATTTGGATAAAGGAATGTGAAGAATGTTTTGATGAATTAAAGGGGAGATTTGTGAATGCTCTAATCTTAACTCTATAATCAAGAAATGGTGGATTTTTTATTTATAGTGATGCATCAAGGAAGGTACTTGGTTGCATAATTATACAGAATGATAGAGTTATTGATTACGCATCAAGGAAATTAAAAAATCACGAACATAACTATACAAATAATGATATTGAGTTAGAATCCACATTCTTTTCTCTAAATATATAGAGACACTATCTCTATGGTGAAAGATGTGAGATATATATAGATCATAATAGTTTAAAATAAACTTTCTCATAGAAATAACTCAACATGAGGAAAAAGTGATGGCTCAATCTACTTAAGGATTATGATTTTTTAATAAACTACCACCTAGGGAAGTAAAATAAGGTAACATATGCATTGATTAGGAAGGACCATGGATTTTTGAACAAAATGATGATTTGAATGGATCTTGTGTTTATGGATCTAGTAAAGATGGATATGAGAGATATTAAAGAAGGCTAAACACCACTCCTTTTTCAAATGATTTCCAAACCATCATTATTGGAAAAGATAAAAAGTTCTTAGTCTGATGATGAGAATTTTCAAAAGAAAATTAAAGTTGTGAATGATGGGAAGTTGGTATACTCCGTAAATGAAGATGGAGTTTTGAAATTTGTAAATAGGTTTTTCATTCCCTTTATACCCGATTTAAAAAGGGAATTATTGGATGATTCTCATAGCTTGAATTTCTATACACACCCTGGTAGCACCAAGACATATAGGGATTTGAAGGAGCATTTTTGGTGGGATAATATGAAGTAGGAAATTGCTACTTATGTATCAAGATGTTTAGTTTTTCAACAAGTTAAGTTTGAGAGAAAACATCCTAGAGGAGTCATGTAACCTCCACCTATTCTTACATGGAAATGGGATGACATTAATATGGACCTTTTCACTGGATTACCTAAGACTCCAAGAGAGAATGATTCGTTATAGATTATTGTTGATCGACTTACCAAATATACATATTTCTATACTATAAGAGAATATTTTCTACTAGGCCACCTTTCATGGATATATATTAATTAAGTTTTAAGACTTTATGGTGCACCTATTTCAGTTGTTTTTGATTGTGATCCATGATTTACATCAAAATTTTGTAAAATTCTTCAAAAGACCCTTAATACTGAGATTTATTTAAGCACTGCTTATCACCCTCAAACTGATGGGAAGTCAAAAAAGACCATACAAAATTTATAATACATGTTGAGGTCCTTATCACTTGACTATCAAGGCATGTGGGATCAATATTTACCTTTGGTAGAATTATCCTATAACAATATCTTTCATTCAAGTATTAAAATGGTGCCATATGAATCATTTTATGGCAAGAGATTTCATACACCAACTTGTTGGGTTAAAGTAAGTGAAATGAAGATTGTAGGCCCAATTTTTTTTTGAAGAAACAATGACAAAGATAAAGACTATTCAAACCCATATCAAATAAGATCAAAGTAGGAAATAAAACTATACTGATAACCAGAGGAAAGATTTAAAATTTCAAGTGCTATATCACATTTTCTTAAAGGTATAGCCATGGAAGGGTGTTATAAGATACAATACTAAATAAAAACTGAGCCCTAGGTACATAAAACGTTTTGAAATCCTAGATAGAATTGGAGTTGTGACTTACCATTTAGAAATTCCACCTAGATTTTCTAAAGTACAGAATGTGTTCTATATCTCTCTTTTAAGGAAGTACATGACACAATAGACACATGTTATCACTTATAAATAAATAAAATTATAACATGATTTATCTTATTGTGAAGATCCTATCCTAATTCTGGACAATATAGTACAAGTGTTGAGGAATTGAATGACTCGACTGGTAAAAGTGCTTTGAAAAAATCATAATATAAGAGGTGATGTGAGAACCTGAGGAAATTATGATGAAGAACAAACCAAATATATTTATGAGGTGAAATTATGGAATTTTTGAGGATGAAAGTTTTTTAAGGAGGGAATAATGTAACACCTCATGATTTTATGGAATGTCTCTTTTTAAATAAATTTAATCTCTTCAATAGCTTGTGTTGCATGCAATATCGAGTTCAAACGGACCATAATCAATTATTATATGACTGTTATAACCTAACTATTAACTTAGAGGGAATAAATATGAAAAACAAAATTTTTAAAAAATATATGGTTTATATATTTATATAATAAATTCTTTGGTTATCAGTTGATTAGAAATAAATAATAATAATAATAAAAGAAGTGTTTTTCTAAAAAACTATTTTTGTGCATGCAATATATTTATATCATAATAAATTGAATTAATAACTATTGGTGAATAATTTTAAATAAATGTATATATAATATATTCAATAATTTTTTTAACATTCATATAATATTTTCACTATGCACAGGATAAGAATAAATCTAGTTTTATTCATAAAAACATCATTTTCTAAAATGTGATTTTATTGCGTTTTGCACACTTATTTTAAAATTAATTTATGTAACTTATAGGTATTGAATTTTATAAAATTAATTTAATATTTATAATTATTAGTTTCAAATTTGGTAATTAGACCCCTTTTATTTTTTGTTAAAATGAATAGTAACCGTGGTAAAATCTATCACATCAGTAAAAGGTAAATTGGGTTAATTTTGGTTAAAAATAAGTAATAAAGCCATAATTATTCATACAAATTATTATCGGATGAATATTATTTTACCATTATTACCTTATTATATAATTTTAGTTTTTTAATGGATACTTTTCCATGAAAATGACTTATATATTATTTAAATCAAATATATTTTTCAAAATGTCAGTCTCTTTGTTTTTAATATCTTTTATGTGTCCACACAGGGAAAAAAGAAAGATACGAATGAAACTAAATGTCTATTTAGATATTAATAATTTTTTTTTTCATTATATAAATTTATTTTTAATTTTTAAAAATTATATAATTACCTTAAATGATTATGCAATGCTAATAAAATATTTATTTAATTAACATAAAAATAAAATAAATGATTTTAAAAATATTAATTTTGATATAATTTTAATTATTTAATGTTTGAAACGAATTTTATAGATATATATGTCATATTATAGATTTGTTTAAAGAATTATATTTAAATTATCCCTTTTTATTTATGTATTTTAAGTCAAATTAAATGAATAGTTTTGAAATTGACATTAATGATAATTTATCAAAATAATATTTTATTAAATTATTTAAAATTCATAAAAATATTATCTTCATACATGTGAATGAAATATAGTTTAACACATCATATTTTCCATTTATGAGTCATTTTTCCATTTATAGTAACATTATTAACCCTTTATGATTAAAATAGTGGTTACCATGGTTAAGGTCAATAATAACTAACCAAGGGGTTAATCAAAATGATAAGGTTTAAAATGACACACAAAATTATCTAAATTATATTTTTTTGTGGGATAAAAACCATACAATTATTTATATTTTAATAATTTTCCATTTGGAGGCATTTTACATGAGAATAAATTTATTATAATTTAATCTTTTGAGAAATTCCAAAAGTGCCCCTCACCTCAATTATAAAAGAGAACCTCATCCCTCACTTATTCACACCACATAAAGTCATATAGATTGAAAAATAATTGACCATTTATCTTTTAAACATACTTATCCATGTTTTGGGGGTTCCAGTATCCCTAAAAGACCAACCTTAATTCCCTTAAGAAAGGATCTAAAGAAGGTCTCCTAAATAAGAGGTAATTATCTTATCTAATATCTTTCAATTTATTCATTCTTCTACCTATTATAAATCCATGGAAGTTATCATAAAATAATAACTTCAGTATAATAAATATACTGAAATTTTATTATGATTATGAAACCACCATCACCAACCCTCTTTCCTATTAAATGAGAAGTGAAAGTATCGCTCATGCGTACGTTTGACTTACTGTTTCCACATAGTGATACAATTAAATTTTCATTACCACATTTTATGGATGATAATTATGATAGTTTAATATTTATATATTATATTTATAAAATAATTATACTTATTAAATAATAATATCATATCTATCTTATTATCTTCCACACCATTGGTAAATGATAACGTCGCTCATACGTACGTGTGGACTACCACCTCCACAAAGTGATGTGATTTGTTTTTAATTTCTATTTTACTTGTATGGTAATAAGGATGGTTTTGATGAATATATATGATTTATATGATATAATAATTATTCTATAAATGATAATCATTATTTACCTTTCTTTCATTCCATCCATAGAATAATGAAAACAACGTTCATGCATACGCATGACCTACCATATCTATGAACGGTGTAATACATTCTTCTATAAATAAATTTAATGGATTGATTTAAAAAATATATAATGAATATATATGATATTTATATCATAATTAAAATTATGTATATGATGAAAAATTTATCAAAGTATAAATACCAAAACTTTTGAACTAAAACATATATGAAAAACGAAGCAGTTATTACCTAAAATAGTGATTTTTAACAAAGAATTGTTAATAAATAGGTGATAAAAGATTATAAGAATGTAATAAATGGTATAATATATATGATTATTGTTCTTTAATATATTTATAATAAATCTAAATTTATTATATAGGAGGTTTAAATACGTACAAAGGAAGTCAAACCTGAGGTAAAAGTTTATTTCACAATCTCATCATTATTCAGAATTGTTTATGTTTAAGTATCCACTAGGGAATATTTCTATTCCATATCCATGTTTCTTAAAAAAAATTTCAAAAATGTTTTTATTATTATCCTATTATTTTTTAAATTCATTTTTACCCATGTTTTAATTTTTACAAAACTGTTTGAAAGGAATCTTTTTTTCATTTTCCAAGTGAGGTATTTTATGACTTTTCCAACAAAAATACAAAATGAATGTTTTTTAACTTATATATCATGATAATAATTTTATAAAATCATGATTATTCAATTATTTTAATATTCCTTTACAATTTTAGAAGGTTATTTTCAAATAAAATGTTTTCTTTTTTATGTGCACAGTTTTTTAAAAACAAGTGATTTCAAAGTGAAAAGGGTATTTTCATCAAAATTTTCCAATGATATTTTTAAATTATCTTCATCTATGTCAACATAATTTGTTAAATTTTATTATTTATTGAGGTTATTATATTATGGTACCATATACCATATTTTATTGGATGGTTTATGATTAGTTTTATTGTATATGTACTATTTTGATACCATTCACCATATTACTTTGGATGGTTTATGAATATGTTTATTGATTGGGGAAATTATTAACATTTAACATGATAGTTTCAATAATAATGTTTATATTAATTATTTTTCACCTATTTCATAGGAGGGATGAATTTGACTTAGTAAGTGATGAGTGTGGCCCTCCATATACCCTTGATGCATCGGTAGGTCTCATCAGACAATATAACTTGGGTATTAGTTGAGCCCTTATCCATTTATGTAATATTTCTTAGCATGAGGCCTCAATGATATATTTATGATGTACAAAATTATTAATTTACCTTATTATAAGATTATTTATTGATTTCAATGTGACTATTTTATTATTTATCATATCCTTGTATAAGTTTTTAGCTTATGTGATTATGGAATTATTTGATTTCCATTTATTTCCTGCCATATTATTCTTGCCTTATTTAGCATCTACTGTATGCATACCCTTATTGAGCATCCACAATCACCCTTTTTATTATGTTTATTTTTCCCAGTATTTCAATAAGTATATTATGAATGATATTAAAGGATAATCTAGGAGTATAATGATGTTATCCAAGGAAATACTATGTTGTATTCTATGTTTTCAATTATAATGTAAGATTCAAGTATGTATCTATATTTCTAAGACTGATAAACTATTTTGTCCTTTGGGATGTGATATTTTGTATATAATAATAATTTAATAAAGTAACCACCAACTCTAGGATACTGGAGTCTATATATTTACATGTATAGTCTTGATAAAAGCCTCACATCTCCACACACGTATGTGTAACAGGCTGAGTTTCTTTCCATACCACAATTCATATGGAATTTCATATACCAACTTAGTTGGTACTTGGTTGAGTGTATATTCCACAGTCTATAATGAATATCCCCAAAAGGATAATGGTAGAGTTGAATGAATCATTATCTATATTACCATGTTAAACAAGGTTTGATTCCTCTTTTCACTGACACCATTCCACTAAGGTGTATATGGAAGGATGAGTTGGATACTATAATACACCCTTTTAAGTGATCAATGAACGCTTGGTTGATATATTATCCACCTCGGTCTGAGTAAAGTTCCTTAATATTATTACCAAATCGATTTTCTACTTAATGATAATATTCCTTAAACGTCCAAATAGAATTTAACTTATACCTCATTAAGTAAATATAGCCATACCTACTACATTCATCGGTAAAAGTAATCCAGTATGAAAACACACCCCTTGAATCTATTGGAAATGGAACACACACATTAATGAAAATCAATTCTAGTAGTTTTTTGGACCTTAATCCTTTCCCAGTGAAAGGTGCTTTGGTCATTTTCCCTTGTTAATAATCTTTACATACATCCAAGCGTTCTAACTCAATAGATATAATTTTCTCAAACACTTATCATTTAATTTACCTATCCTAAAGTGCCACAAGCGGGTAGGATATAATTCATTATCAATAGTTTTGTTATTGATTTCCATAAAATGTTTTTCAAGTTAAAGTATATACAATCCATTATTAAGATGTTTCATACCATAACATATGTTATCTATATAAAAGAGAAAACATTTATTTTCAAACTTGAAATAAGAACCCATAGTGTATAAAATCAATAATGAGATTATGTTTTTTATAATTGAAGGTACATAATAACAATTATTTAATACAAGAACCAAACCACTAGGCAATGTGAGATGATAATCTTTCACCATTAACGCTGCTAGTCATGCACCATTTACTGCTCATAGATCCACCTCATCTTTTTCAATATTCTAAAATATACTTGGTTTCTATATATAGATAAATATTTTTGATTTACATATTTTATCCAATACCCAACTTATTGATAAATAAAAATTGCATTCAATGAAAAATATACCTGAGGTAAAAGCGTCGCTTTGCTTATTTTCCTAGAACTTTACTTATTCTTCCAATGGAATTTCTCACCACATAAAAAGCATAATGGATCCTTATAATTTCTCTCCCTATGAATATTTGGATTATTGTAAAGGAGTTTAATTGTTGTCTTTGTCTTAGGTTTAGCCTTTGATTCCTTAGCCTTTACCTTCCCCCTCTTGTTCACCATAAGGAGTAAAGAGTTAGTATTTTTAATATCTTTATCATCTTGGAGAATTAAATACAACAGGATTAGGAGAGACTTTGTAATGTTATTCATATTATAATTAATAATAAAAGTTTATAATATACATGTAAAAGTGACAAAAATGAGATTAGTCACTAGTTCTTGGTTCAGTTTAAACCTAAGGGATTTCAGTATCTATATGTACCCAATAATAATGAGTACATGAAATCCTACTTGATTCTCTTCTGTTATCCTTCAACTATAAAGTTCACTTGATATATCACATATTTATTTTTAATATCTCTCTCGATATAACTCTTGGATATGAGATAACATCTTGTAAGCATCTCCTTCCTCATGTATTTTCTACAATTCACTAGAAATCGATGATAATATGATACATTGTACATATAGTGCATCATCTACACGTTTCTTATATTTATATTTATCCACATTAATTTATTCATGAGGATGCTCAATAGGATTTGGGGATTCCAACACATAAATCTTCCTCTCTTAGAGAAGTACTATACACAAGCGCATATACCACTCATGGAAGTTATGAATAGCCAAGATATTTTCTTTATCCAATATTGATCATAGTGATATTGAATTGGTGGTGATGTATTTCATTTTATCTATAATAAATAAATTTATCATATTATTAATTTATCTTTATTACTGATTAGAAATTATCGATTAATTAAATTTATGAATGTCTCCCACTATTTTATCGAACCCTAGTATCTATCACTACCAGATTTAGAATACCCATTCGTTTGAGTATTATAGTGGAAAATATCCTTGTAATATATCCTAAATGTCCAAGTTATGGATAAGACACCACTAAAAGATTTTCAAGGTATGATTTTGATCGGACAACCACATTGACTTGTAGCTCCTTGAACTATTGAGTTAAGTCCCAACTTATAGGAATCGTAACATTTATTTACTCAACACTTTTCCTCTAAAGATCAAACAAGATAACTATGAATATTTATTTTTTGTAAAATTTACTTAAGTAGAGCCATCACTTTCATAATAACACCTCAATAGTAGGATTCACCCTCAAATAGGGCCAATGAGCACCCCATATAATTGATTTTGTTCAAATTCAAGTGATAGAAGGAGTTAATACTATATTTCTTTGAGATATTTTATTATTACTTAATTAATGAAATAATTTTCTATTTAAAATGATTATTATAGTGACCCATAATTTTCATACATAGATATTACATCTTATTATATAAAGATTAATTACATGACATAAGGATTCGTACTAGAATCATATAGGTTTATAATATTTGGAAACTTGGATACATAAACAACTGGTTAATAGGTAAACTACATCATATAAAACCAAGTTATTCATAACTAGAACCCTTAATATACATATCATACTCAAAATATTTCTTCATAACATAGGGAATGGAAACATAAGAAAGGGTGAGCTTAGATGCTCAGTAAGGGTAAAAAATGGAGATATCAACGATCACTTAAACATAATATGAGCATAAGGGTATGAGAAAATGAACATAACATTTGAAAACCAAAACTTACATATCATAGATCATAATCTTGAGTCATGACATAAATCATGGTAGTTCATAAGACATGAATCATAAAGGAATCAAATAACATGATCCATGAGAGCATAACATCGACATAAGACATAAGTTTGTGGCATACACATAAGCATATAAAATAATCTCCTTAATAGTCAAGTCTTACTACTAAGACTATAATAGTAGATTGGGTTCACTCCCCATTATATCATAACAATAAAGGTTCATTCCCAAGACTATAATAGTGGATAGAGTCCCATACTAAACTGGGTTCACTCCCCATTCCAGTCTTGTTTATATCATGATATATCAATCTTTACCCAATGCATTGGAGGGATAGATAATTCCGGGACTACCTATCACATAATAAAAATCATACATATGTGTTTAACAAGATCATGAATAATTTATCATATCATAACCTATGAAAAGTAAACAAGTTTCATAAACATTTCAACATTTCATTATAGTATAACCTGTAGAAATGAAACATGTTTCATAACTTAATTAACCCATGGAAAAGAATCGGGTTTCATAGAATCACCCTTAAATAATTATCATTATAATCAATAAAAAGAATGAAATTGGATGATATAATTGGATAAAATCCATAGTAAAACATAATTAAAATCAAAGGATTTCATCTTATATGAAAACACCTTTAAAATATATATGAAGTATATTTTGAGGAAAATAGCCTTTTCATTTTGAATTCATTTCTTTAAAATATAAAAATTTCTCAAATATTAAGGAAAAAAATTTCTTTGAAAATAAACTTAGAAACTTGTAAAGGAAGTTTAAAAACATTCAATGTTCATGATGGTGGGAAATTATGTTCATGTATTGTGTGTTAAAATAAAGATTTCATTCACATTTTCAGGAAAAAGTCAAAAAGTACCTCATTTAGAAAAAGAAAAGAAGATCCATTTTAAACCATTTTATAAAAGTAAACATGGGTAAAAATTAATTTAAAAAATAATATAAAAATATTAAAACATCCTTGAAAACATTTTAGTGAAAACATGTACATGGAGGAAAAATTATTTTTGACCAAAGAGATAAATAAAGTTGATTTTCCTTAAAAAACATTCCTTCGGTATCTTGAGTACTTAAAGAGATGAAAATGAAAGGAAAATATGTTTTATATAGAAATAATCAGATTATAATTAAATTAATGATATTATTGAAAGATATATCATTAAATTTCATCATTAAAAGTATGATAAAAAACAATCCCAATAAATAGTGAGATTGTAACATAAGTCTCCTACCCCTAGTTCTACTTTCTTTAAAAGTGATCTATAATCCTGTATAATAAATTTAAATTTATTATAATTCGATATAATAATAATTTACATAATTATAATATCATATATTATCCCTTTATAACATTTCAACACTCATTTATCAATAAATCCTTATCAAAATCATCATTCTGGGTGTTGACTGTTTCATTTTTTCATAAGAATTTTGGTTCGGTAATTCATGTCCTTATACTTTGATTATGGTTTCATCATATCCAGGATGTTAATAATGATATAAATATAATATATATTCATTATATATATATATATATATTCATCTATAAAAGTTATAGATAGAAAAATGAATCACACTATTCATGGAGACGGTAGGTCGTATGCACACATGAACGCTATTTTCACTTTTCAACAGATGAAATAAAAGAAAAGTAAATAATAATTCAACTTTATAGAATCATTATTATATCATATATATCATAAATATTTATCAAATACATCCTTATTACCATCCATGTAAAGTGGAAACAAAAAAATAATCACATCACTTCATAGAGGTGGTAGTCCACACGTATGCACGAGCGATGCTATCATTTTACAAAAAATTAAAATATAAGAATGTAGATATGATATTATAATTAAAGAATAATAATTATTTAATAAATATAATATATAAATATCAATTCCATCATAATACCCATCCATAAAATATGGTGATGAAAAATGAATTGTATCGCTACATGGAGACGGTAAGTTGTATGTACGCACGAACGATACTTCCACTTCCCATTTGATGGGAAAGAGCATGGATAACAGTGGTTTCATAATCATAATAATATTTTATTATATTTATTATAATTAATTTATTATTTTATGATAAATAAAATATATTTAGAGTAGTTAAAATAATAAGTAAAAAAATAAAGTGATTGGTTAAGGAGGTTACCTCTTCTTTGAAAGAACTCTTTTAGATTTCCTCTTAAAGATCTAGGGTTAGTATTTTGCTAAGAACATAACCTCTAGAATATGGATAAGAATTTTTAGAATATAATTTTTCAGTTTTTATTGATATATAAGTTTCAAAGTTGTGTAAATAAGATAAAGTAGGGGTTCCCTTTTATAAGTGAGGTGAGGGGTACTCTAGGAATTTCTTAAAAAATTAAAATATAAAAAAATAATTATCTTGAAAAACGATTCTAAATGGATATAGATTCAAATATAATGTAGGATTTTGTTTAAATACAATAAAAAATAAAATTTATATAGGTTTAAGTTTTTTTTAAACCTTATCTTTTGGTTTAACCTCTTAGTTAACTTATTTTAACCTTAACTTTGGTAACATCTTTTTCACTCTTAAAGGGTTTTAATTTTAATTATAAGGTGAAAAATGGATCATAAATGGAAAATGGATGAAATTTTAGACCATATCTTAACCAACTTTTCCTATTTCAATATTTTTATGATTTTAAAATGATTTTATAAAATATTATTTTCATAAAATATCATTAATGTCATTTTTGACACTATTCATTTAATTTGACTTTAAAGACACCAAGAAAAGGATAAAATTAGAATACAATCCTTTAAAAAATCACTAATATGTTTTATGAATCTATAAAATTCATGTAATACTATAAATCACTCAAATTATATTACTTCTAATATTATCAAAATCATTTATTTTATTTTTCTATTAATTGAAAAAATACCGTGTCGACATTGTGTAAGAATTTAAGATAATTATATAATCAATAAAAATTAAAAATAAATTACCAACATTAAAATAATTTCATAATTATCAAAATAACCATTAATATTCATTCAAAACTTACCTTTGTCCCTATGTTAATACATAATACATATTTAAAAGTAGGAGAGTGACATTTTGTATTTTTCTTTGCTTTAAAAATTATATTGGTAATTTTCATGGAAAAGTATACCTTAAATAATTAAATTTTGAGAATAAGGTGATAAGGGTTGAATAAAATTCATCCAAAAGAATTAAGATTAAAAATGGTGACCTTAACTTTTAGTTTTAACCTAGGTTAACCTGATTTACCCTTTACCATGGTGATAAATTTTACCTCAGTTACTATTCATAATGTTTAAAAATGAAGGATACCTATTTAAATTTTTTTAAATCCCATTAAAAATATGGAATCAATTTATCACAATTTAATTTCTATAATTTTTATAAATTCATTTTAAAATAAATGTACAAAAGACAACGAAAACCTTTTTTAGGAAAAATACATTTTAAGCATATAATTTGATTTACTCCTATCCCATGCCTAGAAAAACATAAAATGAATGTTAAATTTTTTTATTGAATAAATAATATATAATTTTAATTAAAATAATTTAATAGTATTTACTAATTTAATTTATTTATATAAAAAAACATTGCATGCATAAAAATAGTTTTTTATAAAAACATCTCATTTATTTTCAAATGTTTTTTATTTTAATTTATAATTAATTAATAACTAATGAATTCATTTTATATGTATATAAACCATATGTTTTTCATAATTTAGTTATTCCCATTCATACACACCGATCCAACAGCTAGATGATAACTATTACATTAAATAATAACATTTTAATAATATATCACGATTCATTTAAACTCAAGGTTTCATGTAAAAAAAGATATCAAAGAAATATTTTTTATAGATAAATATATCATAAAATATCATGGTGTTACATTATTATCCCCTTAAAATGTATTTTCCCTATAAATTACATCACTTTGATACAAAAAAATTAAAATATCTCTATTTCATCACATCCTCGAGTTCCCAAGTTGCTTCCTTGAATTTATGATTCCTCTAGAGAACATTAACTAGGTGAGTAGTATTGTTCCGTAGAAATTTATCTATACAATTCAAGATTTATAACTATTGTTCTTCATAGTAAATATCATTATCCAGTGTTGTAACCTCTAATTTTAGTATATGTGAAGGATCATGTATGTACTGCCTCAAGAGAGGTGCATAGAAGACATTGTGAACTTGAGAGAGGTTTGGTGTAAGAACCAAGTGATAAGCTACCATACATACTCAATAAATAATCTTGAATGAGATAATATAACTTGCGCTAAAATTTCCTTTTATGAATCTCATAAACTTTCTCCATGGATAAATTCAAAGGAATAACTTCTCACTAACTCTGAATTCTTATTTCACCGATGATTGTAATTATAAATTTTCAGTCAGCTCTGAGATGACTTAATTTTCTTCTAAATGGATCTGACTTTATCTTTTATTTCCTCAATTATCTTAGGTCCAAATATATTTCTTTCTATAACTTCATCCCAACATGTTAGAGTTCTACACTTCTCTCTATAGATTGATTCATGAGGATCCATCTAAATATTTGAGTGAAATATATTGTTGTAAGAAAACTCAACCATGGGAATGTGTTGATACCAAACACCTTTGAAATCCATAGAATAAGATATTAACATATATTCTAGGTTTTTAATGGCTCTCTAAAATTGACCATCTGTCTGAGGATGACATGCCGTACTGAAATTTAGCTCTGTATCAAGAGCCTACCGAAGACTTCACCATAACTTTGAGATAAACCTTAGATATTGACCATAAAAAATATAATTTTCTACTTCATGAAACCTTACATATTTTTTAATATATATCATGGAAATATGATAAAGATATAAGTCCTATCTTATGGAAATGAAGTTTGTTGACTTTTTGAGGCAATCGAATTCAACCCAAATAACATTATGTCCTTTAAACATTTTGTGGAGTCTAACAAAAAAATATATGGTGATGTTTTCCCATTTTCATTCTGGTATGAGTAATAATTGTAACATCCCATTAGAATTCTATCTCTCAGCCTTAAATTTCTAACATACCAAGCACTAAGATACATACCCTAAAATATCTCTCTTCATGTTATCCCATCATAAATACTATTTAAAATCTCTATACATCTTTATAATTTTAGAATGAATATAGAACATTGAACTATGGTCTTCATCCAACAACTCCTTCAAATTTGATGTGGAAAAAACACATACATGGTTCCAAAACCTTATTATTCCATCACTATCATGGTTTAAATTAGGAACATTTATCACCTTCTTTTATAGTTCTACATATTATTTTTGTGCTTATTTAATCCTTACATGAATAGATATTTGAACATTTATTTGAGCTATATAATATTTCTCCCATTCTGTCAAGATTTCCAGATCCATTCTTTGTAAATATAGAAATATTAGATCTTTTGTGATCCTCATCATAGATAATCTAGCATGATAATTTTGACTCAAAGAATCCTCCACCTTATTCTCTTTCCTAGGGTGGTAATGTATTGAGAAATCATAATCTTTAATCAGATCCAACCATATTCTCTATCGCATATTTAACTCTTTCTATGAAAATATATAAATTAAATTTTTATGATCAGTATATATATATTTAATTAAAAAAATCACAACAGCTGACTCCAAATCACGAGTTGAGTAATTTTGTTCATGAACCTTCAATTGTTGTAATGCATAAGCTATTACCATATAATTATGCATGAGAACACATCCTAGTACCTTATTTGATGCATAATTATAGATAAAAAACCTTCCCCAATATAGGGTAATGTAATAATAGGTTTTATAACTAAACTTTTCTTTATTTACTTTAAGTTTTCCTCATATTAATCTATCTAAAGGAACTTGACTCCTTTCTGAGTTAACTTGGTGGAATGATTAAACAATCATAGGAAATTATTCATAAAAAGTATCAATAATATCCAGACAAATCAAGAAAACTAAGGATCTCAATTATAGTGTTTCATTCGGAATAATGTTTAATAACTTTCATCTTTGATGGATCCATCGATATACCATCTCTTGAGATTATATGACCCAAAAATTAAATTTTTTGTATCCAAAATTCACTCTTATAAATTTTTCATACAACATCTCCTTTCTAAGGGTCTTCAGTAAAATCTTCAAGTGATATTCATGATCTTTATTCTATTTTAATATATAATAATATCATCTATAAAGACCACCAAAAACTGATCAAGGAAACCTCTAAAGACTTTATTCATTAAATCCATTAAGATAATAGGGGAATTAGTAAGATCAAATGGCATCACTATATATTCATAGTGTTCATACCTTATATGAACTACTGTCTTGGGTGTATCCTCCTTCTTAATCCTAAATTTATGATATCTATAATGAAGATAAATCTTTAGAAAGTATTTAACTTCATACAGTTGATCAAACAAGTCATCAATATGAGGTAGATGATACTTATTCTTGATTGAGATCTTTTTAAGTTCTTGATAATCAATGATAAATAACATTTTTACATCTTTATTATTAATAAAAAGAATAGTTTCACCCCAAGGTGACATACTTTTATGAATAAATCCCTTGTTAATATTCTCTTGGATATTCTTCTTTAATTCATAAAACTCAATCAGGTACATTCTATATGGAGTCCTTGAAATAGGAGCAACACTAGGTATGATTTATATTTAGAACTAAACTTAAAAATTCAATGGAATACTAGGAAAATCTTCTAAAAAAATATCAAAAAACACTCAAATAATAGGAATATAATTGATGTTTATTTTATCCCTAACCATTTGAGGTAAACACCCATTTTGAATTGGAATCAAGACCCATACAATGGATGAAATTTACATTGGAAGTTCATATTTATCATTACATTGATAGTCGATCTTTTTTGGTTCAAAATATAAAATTTTAATTCCCTTACTCAGTAATTGATATAAAATTTATTTAAATAAATTCAATCCATGCATAAGATTACATCAAATTCAAATAGAGGGAGAATAATGAGATTTTCAGGAAGCACATTCCCACAAACTTCAAATAGAGAAAATTATAGAATCCTGATGCGATCATCATACCGTTATGGGTTTTCACTGCTAATTCAAAATATAATCATTGAGGTGGTAATGTGATACCCTTATAAAGTTCTTTATACATAAAAGAGTGGGTATATCCCAAATTAAATATGGCATTAGCAGCTCTATAGTGGATGATAAGTGTACCATTTACCTCTTCATTATCCAACCTCACATAAAAAATAATAATCACATGATATTTTCCTTTTTCTATAGGATTAAGAGGTTGTTTAAATAAATCATCATTATTAACCTTTATATTTGATCACTCGTTAGCATAATGACTATAATACTTTAATTTGAAACACTAGAGTGTGGGTGGTTCATTCTATGGTTATTTTCCTCCACCATTAGATAACTTCTTTCCATCACCATGAAATTTTATTGCTCGATGACCTTGCTTTACACATTTACAAAATTTACCATTCCCCTTAAGATAATTTACTCCATGTTTCCTTCCACACTTTAAGAATAAAGTAATTTTTATCTTCTTCTCTATATAGTTTTTATAATTTCCTTTGAATTCCATATTTATTTTCATATCAATAAAATGATATTGATGGGTAACTCCAATATCTATTCCCACCTTGATAGCACATCAAATGATTTCTTCATAGATAATGAATTCCCTTTTGAATAATTCCATTTAGAGACTTGGTTTTAAACCACCTAAAAATCAATCAACCTTAATTTTAGGCTGGATGATAATACTATAAGCATACCTTGTAAGTCTTAAAATTTTCCTCATAGGTACTAACAGATTCATCATCCTTATAATTTAGCTCAAGGAATTACTTCTCCATTTTCATATGAAGAATGTGAGGAAATTAATTATTAAAAAATAATATCCTAAACTCATCCCATTCCATGGATTTAATTTCTTCATACTGCCTCATACTCTTGATAAGATTCCACCATTGATATGCTTCACATTCCAAATGATAAACATTTAAAATAACTTTTTCATGTTTTGAACACTGGATAATGGAAAATATATTTTATGTGGTACTGATTCATTACATAGTAACTAGTGAATCATAATACCCACAGAAATAAGGTGGATTTTTCCTCATGAAGGAATCAAAAGAATATTGTTCCCACCTTTTCTTGTTTGGAAGCTCAACATGATTCATAGATTGGGAAAGTTGTGTAAGTATAAAAATGATATTTTTCATTCCAAATTCCATAAAAATTTGTTTTTAGGAGGATAATCATTTCATTTTCCATTTCATTCAACATTAACATTATTACTTTGGGTTCTATCCATTGAATAAAACCAAAAATCATAGTGCGAGCAACAATAATCATAGTGGAAAGCCACATAATTATGAAAAATCATTTATAGGATGTCTAAATCATGACACCTACTTTTAAATATATGATAATTTAGGTTTAACTTAGGTCATCCATGATCAACATATATTATAATACTTTATAATGTTTTATAAAGAAAATTTGAATTAACCAAAGCATACCCCCTAGGAGTGTCAAACCAGGTGTACAGTAAGAGTACACTCACCATAAAACAAAATGATGGATGTGATATACTCTAATAACTCTTTTTAGGGTTATTAAACTTAGATAAACCTATTCCAAAACCATTTAAACTTTTATTATCCAGACATAGTTGTTTTTTCTAGAAAAAAACTTATTTATTTACCATAACTTAGGAAATTATCTTATACTTAGGATTATCCGAATGGTTCTCACTAAAGTTTTCTAATCCTAGTTTAAAATGGAAACTAATATTTCTTTGATACCAACTATAGTGACCCATACTTTTCATACATAAATATTACATCATATTAGATGAATATTCATTAGATAACATAATGATCCATTCCAAAATCATATAGGTATTTTATCTTTGGAAACTTGAGTACATAAGCAACTGGTAAATAAGTTAACTACATAATATACCACTAAGTTCTTTATAACTAGGACCGTTATTAGAAATATAATACTTAATACCTTTCTTCATAACCTTAGTAATAAAAATATAAGAATGTGTAAGCTAATATTCTCAGTAAGGGTAAATAAGGGAGATATCAATGATTACTTAACTATAATATGAGTATAAGGGTATGAGAACATGATCATAACATTTAAAAACCATTCCATGCATACTATATATCATAATATTGAGTCATGGAATAAATCTTGGTAGTTCATAAGACATGAATCATAAAGGAATCAAATAACACGATCCATGAGAGCATAAAATTGGCATAAGATATAAGTTTATGGCATAAAAATAAGCATATAAAATCATTTCCTTAGTAGTCAAGGATCACTACCAAGACTATCATAGTGGATTGGATTCAATCCTAATTTTATCATAGTAGTCAAGGTTCACTATCAAGACTATCATAGTGGATATAGTCCTTTACTAAATTGGGGTCACTCCCTATTCCATTCCTATTTATCTCATGAGATATATATCTTTACCCAATGAATTGGACAAATATACAATTCCAAGCCCACCCATAACATAATTAAAATAATACTTATGTATTTTGAAAGATTATAAATTATTCATCACATCATAACTCATGAAAAGGAAATTAGTTTTATAAACATTTTATCATTTCATCATAACATAACCTATGGAATGAAATGGGTTTCATAACTTAATTAACCCATGAAAAAATAGGTTTTATAGAATCATTCTTAAATCCTTATCATAATAAGAAATAAAAAGAATAAAATTGTATGGTATCATTGTATCATATCCCTAGTAAATCATAAATAACATCAAAGGATTTCATCTTATATGAAAATAAATTTAAAATGCATCTTAAATATTTATTGAGGAAAATAACTTTTCATTTTGAAATAACTTATTTAAAATATATAAATTTCCCAAATATTATAGAAAATATTTTCTTTAAAGATAAAATTTTAAATTTTCAAATGAATCATCAAATTATTTAATGGTTATGATGGTGTAAAATCTCATTCATGCAATGTACGTTAAAATAAAGATTCTATTCACATTTTTATAAAAAAAACACCTCGTTCAAAAAATGATAAGAAGATTAACTTTAAAACATTTTATAAAAAGTAAAACATGGATAAAAATGAATTTAAACGATCATTTAATAATATTAAAATATTTTTTAAAACATTTTAGTGATAACATAGATATGGAAGAAAAATTATTTTTGATCGAAGAGAGAAATAAAGTCAATTTTCCTTAAAACAATTACTTCAGTCTCTTGAGTACTTAAAGAGATTAAAATGAAAGGAAAATATTCATTCTATAGAAATAATCAGAGGATAATATAATTCATTATATTATTGAGATTTATGTCATGAAATATCATCATCATAACCATGATAAAAAATAATCCTGATAAACAATGAGATTGTAATATAAATCCCTTACCTCAAGTTTCACTTTCTTTGAAAGTGATATATCTTTATATATAATAAATTGAAATTGATTATACTTATATACTAAAATAATGTACATAATTATAATATTATATATATATATATCCATTTATAAAATTTTAATACCCATTTATCAATAATTCATTATTAAAATCATCATTTCCAGGTGTTAACTATTTATTTTTTAATATCGGTTCAGTAGTTCTGGTCATTATACTTTGATCATGGTTAAATCATATATATAATGTTAATAATTATATAAATATAATATATATTCATTATATATATATATATATTTATGTATTTATAGTCATTCATAAATTTAGAGATAGAAAAATGAATGACACCATTCATGGAGACGATAAGTCGTATGTACGCAAGAACACTATTTTTTCTTTTCAAATAATAGAAAAAAGAAAGATAAATAATAATTAAACTTTATAAAATCAGTATTATATCATATATATCATATATATTCATCAAATATATCCCTATTACCATCCATATAAATCAAAAATGAAAAACGAGTCACATCGCTTCGTAGAGGTGGTAGTCTTCATGTACGCATGAGCGACATTATCATTTTCCAATGGATTGGAAGGTAAGAAGATAGAAATGATATTATCATTATTATATAATAATAATAATTTAATAAATATAATATATAAATATTAAACCTATCATAATACCCATCCATAAAATATGGTGATGAAAAATGAATTGTATCACTACGTGGAGACGATAATCCATACCTACACACGAGCAATACTTTCACTTCCCATTTGATGAGAAATAGGGTGTATAATGATGGTTTAATAATAATAATAAAATTTAAGTATATTTATGATACTTAATTTATTATATTATGATAAATTCCATATATTTATAGTAATTAAAAGATGAAGTAAAAAAGAAAGTGATCAGTTAATGTGATTACATGTTCTTTGAAATAACTTCTTTAGATAACCTCTTAAGGATCATAGGGTTAGTTTTTTGGTATTATAAGAACCTATATATTGTTTATAAGGATGTTGAGAGGATAATTTTTCAAGGTTTTGCTGATATATAAAGATCACAGTGGTGTAAAGAAGAGAAAGGATGGGTTCCCTTTTATAAGTGAGGAGAGGGGAACTCTTGGAATTTCTTAAAAGATTAAAATATAAAAAAGTAATTATTTGAAAAAAAAAACTTAAAAATGTATAGATATTTGAATATAAGGTATTATTTAGTTGAATACCCATAAAAAAATAAAATTTTATAAGTTTAATTGTAGTTTTAAACCTTAACTTTTGGTTTAACCCCTTAGTTAACCTGTTTTAGCCTTAAATGTAGTAACATATTTTTCACTCTTTAAGGGTCATAATTTTATTTATAAGGTGAAAATTGGATTATAAATAGAAAATTGATGAAATTATTGACCATATATTATCAAAATTTTCCTATTTAAATATTTTAATAATTTTTAATTAATTTAATAAAATATTTTTTTCATAAAAAAATCATTAATGTTATTTCTGACACTATTCATTTAATTTGATTTTAAAGTCACCAAGACAAGGATGGAATTCAAATATAATCCTTTAAAAAATCACCAATATTTTATTTTCATATATAAAATTCATGTAACACTATAAATCACTCAAATTATATTACTTTTAATATTTTAAAAATTATTTATTTTATTTTTCTATTAATTGAAAAAAATATTATGTCTGCGTTGTGTAAGAATTTAAGGTAATTATGTAATAACTAAAAATTATAAATAAATTAATATAATGAAAATAAGTTAATTATTCTCAAAATAAAAATTAATATTCATTCAAAACTTTCTTTTGTCTCTATGTAAACACATAAGATGTATTTAAAAGTAAGAGAGTGACATTTTTTATTTTTCATTGATTTAAATATTTTTATAATTCATTTTCATGGATAAGTATCAGTTAAACAATTAAATTTAAATAATAATGTTATAAGGGTATAATTACCTTCATCCAATAATAATTAATATGAAAAATGTTGACCTTAACATTTAGTTTTAACATAGGTTAACCTGATTTACCCTTTACCGAGGTGATAAATTTTACCATAGTTACAATTCATATGAGTAAAAATAAGAGACATATTTACCAAATTTTTACCTTATGATTAAAATATTGAAATCTATTTTTTAAAATTCTATTTATATAAGTGGCATAAATTCATTTTAAAATAAATGTGCAAAATGTGATGAAAACCGTTTTTTAGAAAAAATAAATTTTTTAAGAATAAAGCTAGATTTATTCCCATCTCATGCCTAGAAAAACTTTAAATGAATTTTAAAACATTTTATTTAATACATAATATATAAATTTAATTAAAATAATTCATAAATAATGATTAATTTAATTTATTTATATAAAAATACATTGCACGTATAAAAACATTTTTTTCCAGAAAAACATCTTCTTTATTTTCAAAATATTTTTATTTTTATTTATAATTAATTGGTAACCAATAAATTCATTTTATACATATTTAAACCATAAATTTTTCATAATTTAGTTATTTTTATTCATACCTACCAATCTAACAACTAGGAGATAACCGTTACATTAAATAATGATATTTTAATAGTATATCACGTTTTGTTTAAACTAGGAGTTGCGTGTAAATAAAGCTATCAAAAAACAATTTTTTATAGATAACTATAACATAAAATCTCTAGGTGTTACACTCATACTATGTGATCATGATCACAACTTAAAAATACATTAAATAGAAAAAACATTCATCGTGTCTTGATTTCTTTTTCCAATTAATGTTTATTTATTATTCTATGTGGTTGCATAAATATTCAAATTCAAAAAATAATAATAAACCATGATTAAATAAATAAATAACATGATTGATATTGATATTTTACTATTATTTATTCTATTGAGCATAAATGGATCAACTGTGACCCTAGAGGCTAATACTTGAGTTGTGTCTTATTTATGTCATAGCTCGCGCCCCTGTCCAATGTATCCAAGCCTCGTATGGAACTTTTCAAAATCTTGGTGTGGTACACATAATATATCATCCTCAACATTATACATAAACACTATGGAATGATAACATACATGAAAAATGATACTCATCGGCGTACAGACCCATATACATATAAAGCAAGGAAAGACAATATGTGGACCGTAAAAAAAATTAATTATAATATTCATCACACACAATTGCAATAGTAAATCAAAAATATTAAATTCTAAATATACATAGGTTGGTGAATGCTCATGATCATTTGACATGAAAAATAAACACTTAATAAAATTAAATTTATAAATTTTAAATCGCATGGTCCCCATTTTTTTTAAAAAATTCCATAAAAATATCATATTTTTTTTAATGATTTTTGGGCCCTAAGGTGGCCCCAAAACCCCTAAAATGGGTTACACACCGGTCGGCGCGACCGATCGGTGTGACCGATCGGTGTGACTGATCGGCGCCACTGATCAGTGTCACCTAGCCTTGTCGGGTTTCTCTTCTACAGTTTTTCGCATAACGCCTCTTCTAGGACTTTTTAACCCTTTTGAAGTGATTCAAGGCCGTTTTTTAGCCCTTAATCAATGTTTGAATTCCTAAGGGTTGGGTGACCCTCAACGGACCCAGCTGTATGTCCGCGTATCGTGCCCCTCTATTTATATAAAATCCTTTGAAATCACATATGTTACCACCTTTTTCGGATGAGAATATTTAAATAACAATTAATCCCGTTGTGTGTAACCACCCAACCCCGTGGGGGACCACAATCCGAATTTAAAGCCGTTCAAATCCCCATATCCTATAACAACTGGATCTTATCTATATATCGCACATGAATTTATTCTTCCTTCTTCTTCCTCTTGGCTGGATTCCTTTTATTCTTAGTGAGTTTGGAGTTCCCCTTCCCGAGGCAAGTGGTGCGCCTGTGCCGGAACGCTTCCGCTCACCCTTGGAGTCCCCGATGTTCTTTCCCTACAAGTTGCGCATCCACAGTTCTTAGCGCGTGGAGAACTCTGATCCTTGATCAACCAAGTAGGGTTTTTTCCTTCGTCTCTCCTTACTGTGCATCATACGAGGTGGGTATGCTTTGTTCTGTGGGGATTGATGAAACCAAACTCAACGAAGATAATGAATGGACCTTAAAGAATGAAGGGGGTGTGATCAATGTTCTGTTGTACTCTTTCATGTTGATATGTGTTGTGAACTGTATGGGCTTGTGCTTGCTGAAAATCATGGACGTTGGTGGTCTTTCCTTGTGCACTAATGAACCTTTGTCTTCAGTGATGATTTAATGACTGTAATCTGGAAATTGGTTAATCACTTAAACTCAGCTGGATTAAATGGATGTTCAGTAAAACAAGAATCCATGTGTGACCACCCCGGTTAACAAACAGAAAGAAGAACCTAATGAATGATGTGCTTGAACTTGGAAGTTTCCCAATCTGTTTGGTAGTTGGTGTGTTGTTCTGCTTGGTGCTTATGGGAAGATGTGGATGGGGATGGGATCCCCTATTGTGGCACGATTGTTGGTTGTGAATCTGAAGCTGTGTGGTTTCTCTTCTGTGACATGAACTCGGGTGGGATCCTCTATTGTTGAGAAATCATTGGTTCCTGGTTTTGGGGACATGGGGCTATGTCTCGGGGTATTCTTTGTTTCCAGGACTTCAAGGGGTCTCACTTATCCCTTTTGTGAGGTTTTCTTTGGTTCCAGTACTTCAAGGGATCTCACTAATCCCCTTTTTTTATAACTTTACAAGAGAACCGAGTGTGAATGCTTAAGTTGATGTTGGCTGTTTCTCTTTTCCTCTGGCTTGTGGTTACGCCTGCTAGTTTCCCAGTAGTGTAGGGTTCATTTAAATGGGTTTTCTTGAACATGAAACAAGAATGATTTAAATGAGGAGTTGGTTATGGGAATGAGTTGTGACTTGGCCATGAGTGCTGTGGTTCTTTTACGAATGAATAGTAACAAGGATGTTTGTGCTTGGGTTGGATTTGGAAACCCTAGGTTGGGATGAGTTCTTGTTACCTATACATATATCTGTAGCTTTTATGTTTCTTCTTCGCGCCCCACCCAGGTTGAAAACTTTAGTGCCGAACACCCCCATTTCACGGGGGAGGGTGTTTTTCCCAACACTCCTGAGTGGATGGTTATTAGCTCCCTTATGCTCCCTTTCCTGAATATCCCAAGACTCTTTGGGCAGGCTGTGATAACCTGAAGTCCATTATTAGCCCAAGAATCTTCGGGCAGGGTAGTTGTAGTGGTTGGCCCAGGTGTTTGAGGGAAGGTTGTTTCCCAAGTATCTTTGGGATGAGGCCGATGTGTCTTCGGGCGTGGCAATAGTTATTCTGACCCAGGTATTTGCAGGTGTGGTTACGTGTGGTGGTTATGGCCCAGGTGTGTGCGGGCGGGGTTTGGCAGTGGGACTGCGGTGAAAATGGCTGGATTGGTTGGATGCGTAGGATGTCTTCAATAAACAGTGGGAAAGTGGCGCGGGGTACCCAAACATCGATGTTCTATTAATATACTTTACTTGACTTACGATATTTGGGGAGTGTGACTTGGTGAAGCTTGGGTGGATAGTTTACCTTGCTAGATGTTTTGGTTATCTCTTTTCTCACAGGGCATTAGAATGCCCCTCCACTTGTGCATGAGAGCTTTTGGTTTTCCCTACTGAGTGTACTTGTATGCTCACCCTACGTATATAAAACTGCTTTCAGGTTTCCAGGAGGACTTCAGGGATCGTGTGGGACCGTACTAGCTCAGATGTTGGGACAGTTGCAGTTGCTGTTTTTCTTTTCTTTGGTACTTTACCCTTGTAGTCTCCTTGTACTTTTGTATCTTTTACTTTTGAACATGCATATGGGAATGGTTCGTTTGGGCTTTACTTGTACTTTAAGTTTTGGCATTGTGGAATTTACTATCTTATCTCCCAATCCTATTAAAGAAAATGGGTAATTCCTTCCACCTTGTGTGTGATTATACACCCTTGGTGCTAGTCTCCACTCCGGGACCTATTGAAAGCGGGTCTCAGGGGTCATTATCTCTCCTTCAACTTGAAGAACGAAGGTTCTGGAAATCTGATGTCCCTTACCTCATCTTGGTGAAGGCGGGTCGTGACAGAATGGTATCATAGGTAGGTTGAGAGATAGGATGGAGTCTGGAGTTAGGCACGGTGAGGATTGCATGGGGTGGTAGGGAAACAGTGTTGGGTGACCTTGGTGTGTGAATTAGGCTAGGGAAGACCGGCTAGGACACGGGATTTTAGGGCCCCCCGTGATCTGATGCAAGGACTCTGGATCTACCAAATGACCAAGTGAGGCTACACTGATTATAGGGTAGAGACCCTAGGAAAGGTACATGCATCATAATGACTTATGTTCTTATGTTTCATGGGTGTCTTGGGGATTCAAAATAAATAAAGAAGTCTAAGAAAATTTAAGAACAATATTCTACACTACTCGGGCTTAGGCATTCCTTGTTTACCTTGCAGCTATGGCACTTGGGAGGCGAACACGAGTAGTGTGGGTGATCGAGGCCCAGGAGGTTGACTTGGCCGATCGGTAGAGGACCAACCGAGAAGAGGATGATCAGTGGCAGAAGAATCTTTGAGCCTTTCAGCGACAGAACCTCGGGAAGTATGAGGGAAACATCTAAAACGTGGAGACGGAGAGCTGGATAGAGGAGTTGGTGATAGCCTTCAGCTTGATCCGGGCTCCGACGGAGTACTGAGTTCCTCTGGCTGTAAGCCAGATGTGTGGAGCAGTGTTTCAGTGGTGGACGCTTTATCTTGGGGAGAAGAGGTAGACCGAGGTGACGTGGGCGGACTTTGAGAAGGAGTTCCGGGCAGAATTCCTCTCTTCCACGATGAAGGCTGAGAAGAGGCAGGAGATACTCTCCCTCCAGCAGGGGAGTATGTCAGTGAGAGAGTTGGGGATCAAGTTCAAGGATCTCCTTCACTTCGCTCCGGACCTCTTTCCGGATGAGGAGTCTCGGGCAAGACGTTTAGAGGAGGCACTCCGACCTTCACTTCAGTATGCTGTTACTCCCTTCACCTTACCGACATAATTAGAGGTGCAGAAGAAGGATGAAGTGGTGGAGAGGATGCACACGCTGGGAGGTGTGTCATGAGAGGGGATTCAGTTGGGATCGTCAAAGGGGAAGTCCGTTAGCAGCAGGCCTCCATCATCAGGACCCTCTAGGTTTCGACGAGCAGGGAGTAGGCCTCAGCAGTTCCAGTTCTGACCTTCTGGCCCTCGCCCTTTTCTTTCGGGCCCAGGGCCGAGATGCTTCATCTGCGGAAGCCATGGTCACCTTCGAAATTAGTTCCTGGAAAAAGTACAATACGGTGGGGGTGGGCAGGTCCATCACCCACCTCAGCAGCAGCAGTTCCCATCTAGGCCCTTTCAGCAGCAGTAGCAGGGGTATCGGGCTCCCACTCCGCCGAGGGAAGACATTGTAGGAGGAGGCCGACCTTAGGGAACTCCTTAGGGACCTCGACCTGGGTGTGGTCGTGGAGGTGGCCGACAACCGAGAGGCATAGGAACTGGGCGTGGGCAGTTACACTCCGTGGAGGCAGCAGTTCTAGCAGGGCCAGAGGTCGTTCGAGGTACGATCAGTTTGTTTAGTACCCTTGCATATGCCTTGTTCGATACAGGAGCTTCACACTCCTTTTTTTCACCCAGTCTATCCCATGCTATGGGTTTAGATGCTGAGAGAATTCCAGTTCCCTTGGTGCTGAGCACACTAGTTGGAGGTCAGACCAACTTTCTGTATGTTTGTCGATGATGCAGACTGATGATAGGGCCACATCAGTCAGTCATGGATCTTCTACTATTGTAGATACAACCATACGATGTCATCCTAGGCATTGACTGTATGTTCTCTGTATATTCCTTCATTGACTTCTTCTGAGTAAGGGTTGTGTTTTCAGACATGGGAGGCCGATGGGTGACTTTCATCGGCAAATGGAGTTGCCAGGGAAGCAGCAAGCAAGGGGAACCCCTACTCTCCTTGTTATCTGAGCTATCAGTAGAGTCGGTGGATGCAGAGATGGTGGAAGTTATAGGGATCATCAGTGAATTTATGGATATCTTCCCTGAGGAGGTGACAACTCTACCCCCTCGACGTGACATCGAGTTTGGGATAGACTTGCAACCTAGTGCTCATCCGATTTCGATGGCTCCCTACCGGATGGCACCTTCAGAGCTACGAGAGTTGCGGATTCAGATTGACGATATGATGAAGAAAGGTTTTGTTCAACCAAGTGCGTCACCTTGGGGTGCTCCTCTCTTGTCCGCAAAGAAGGCAGATGGTGGTCTCAGGCTGTGCATAGACTACCGGAGGATGAATCAGGTGACGGTCAAGAATCGCTACCCTCTCCCAAGGACAGATGGTCTCTTTGACCAGCTTAAGGGGGAAGGATGGTTATCTAAGATCGATATGCAATCTGGATATCACCAGTTGAGGGTGAAGGAGGGATAAATCTCGAAGATGGCCTTTAGGTGCAGATATGGGCACTTTGAGTTTGTGGTCATGCTGTTCGGCGTCACGAACGCTCCAGCTGTGTTCGTGGGGATCATGAACTCTGTCTTCCGAGAGTACCTGGATCGGTTCGTAGTCGTATTTATTTATGACATCTTGATCTACTCAAGATCAGAGGAGGATCATGCTGAGCACTTGAGAATGGTTTTAGAGGTCCTCCGACGACA
Source organism: Viscum album (assembly GCA_963277665.1). Taxonomy (NCBI): domain Eukaryota; kingdom Viridiplantae; phylum Streptophyta; class Magnoliopsida; order Santalales; family Viscaceae; genus Viscum; species Viscum album. Next base: position 1,531,124,914 of record OY728152.1, on the reverse strand, counting down.
CCAACTCTATGGGAAGTTGTCCAAGTGCAAGTTATGGTTTCAAGAAGTGCACTTCCTTGGGCACGTGGTGTCTGACCAAGGGATAATAGTGGACCCATCGAAGGTTGAGGTGGTTGTTTCTTGGGAAACACCCATGAAAGTGGCGGAGGTTCGTAGTTTCCTCGGACTGGCAGGTTACTACCATAGATTCGTGCCCAACTTCTCCCGAGTTGCATCACCTTTGAAAGCTTTGACGAAGAAGGATCGAGCTTTCGTATGGGATGGGCAGTGCGAGGCAGACTTCAGCTATCTAAAGGAGAAGTTGGTTACTTCCCCAATGCTGAGGTTTCCAGAAGAAGGGGCAACGTATGAGGTGTTCTGTGATGCCTCAGGGAAAGGCCTCAGATGTGTGTCGATGCAGCGACAAGGGGTGATCTCTTATAGGTCTAGACAGTTACGCCCTCATGAGCTTAATTATGCCACCCATGATCTGAAGCTTTCATAGGTCATGTTTTCACTAAATTTTTGGCAACATTACCTCATTGGGGAGCGATTCATGATCTTCACAGATCACAAAATCTTGAAGTATATCTTCTCCCAGCGGGACCTGAACTTACGATAGCGAAGGTGGATGGAATTCCTTCAAGACTACGACTTCGAGATTTCCTACACCTTAGGAAAAGGGAATGTGGTGACTGATTCCTTGAGTAGAAAATCATAGAAGGATGTGGTTCGGGTGTCGGCAGATGCTTGGAAGGCGATGGAAGAGTTGGATGCCCTACACCTGGATGCAAGGATGGACGGTGGTAGAGGTTGCCTGTATCAGATGAAAGCACAATCCTCTCTATTATGGCAGGTAGAGGAGTCTCAATGGGGAGACCTAGAAAGAAAAGTGATGCGTGACTGGGTTAACCAAGGTGATGCTCCGGAAGGGTGGAAAGAGGATGGTCAGAATCAGGTGATTTTCCGAGAAAAGCTGTTTGTTCCAGAGGCGATGTGTGAGAGAGTTCTTGGTGAGTTCCAAAAATCACCCCTAGCAGTGCACCCAGGAATTTTCAAGATGTATCGGGGCTTGAGAGGTTAGTTCTGGTGGCCTGGGGTAAAGCGGGCAATGACAGAGTTCGTAGAAAAGTGTCTAGTGTGTCAGCAGGTGAAGGCTGAACACCATGTTCCAGGCGGCTTGTTGCAAACTTTAGACGTTCCCAAGTGGAAGTGGGATGACATCTCGATGGATTTCATCACAGGGCTACCCAAGGTTCAAGGAGGCTGCGACGCTATCTGGGTAGTGGTGGATCAGTTGATGAAATCGGACCACTTTATGGTGATTAAGGAATTAGGAACAGTGGATGACTTAGCACGGAGGTATGTGGATGAGGTGGTTTGGTTGCATGGAGTTCCGAGATCCATAGTCTCGGATAGGGATGCACAGTTTACCTCACAAGCCTGGAGAGGATTGCAGCATGATTTTGACACCCAGATACATCTTAGCACTGCTTTCCATCCCCAAAAATATGGATAGACAGAGCGCACCATCCAGACCTTGGAGGATATGTTGCAGGCATGTATCCTAGATTTTGGGGGATCGTGGGGAGTACACTTTCCTCTGGTGGAGTTTGCCTATAAAAATAGCTATCACTCTACCATTGGCATGGCTCCGTTCGAAGCCTTGTACGAAAGGCCATGTCGCTCACCCGTGTGCTGGACTGAGGTTAGGGAAACAAGTGTTCTTGGCCCGAAGGTGGTGTGGAGCACGACAGAGAAGGTTCAGCTTATACGGGAGAGGATGAAGCCGAATCAGGACCGGTAGAAGTCATATGCCGATAATAGGAGGAGACCCTTGGAGTTTGGGGTCGGGGACCATGTATTCTTGAAGGTCTCCCCTCGGCATGGACAACGGAGGTTCGGCAGGGGAAGTAAGATTTCTCCCAGTTTCATCAGACCCTTCGAAGTGTTGCGGCAGGTCAGGGAGGTGGATTATCAGCTAGCATTACCACCGCTACTACTAAGGATACACGATGTTTTCCATGTGTCCCAGATTTTTCGGTATCTGCACGACGACTCACACGTCCTTGACTGGGGAGAGCTAGATATCGAAGATGATGCAACATTTGTGGAGAAACCAGTGATGATTGAGGATCATGAGGAGAAGGTGCTCCATGGACGAACCATTCCTATGGTTCGTGTGTTGTGGAGGCATGGTGGGATTGAGGAAAGTACCTGGGAATGAGAGACGCAGATGCGTGCCCAGTACCCATAGCTGTTTTGAGTTTTGTCCTGTTTTGTTTGTACTTGTTGTGATGGAACGCCTTACCTTGTTTACTATGGAATGTATAGTTCTCCTTATTCACTAGATGCATGTGAAAAGTCCTGACTGCGGGGAGGGGAGGAACCGATCCCTAATCAAGATGCATTAAGGTGGATGCGATTAAACCCGTGCGGGCGAGTTAGTGCCACCCAAAGCGGATAATATCTTGACATGGAGGAAGAAACTCCCTAACCCATATGATTGGACAGCTTGACCTTTTTAGGTTGCATGGTTTCTTGGGGGGAGAGGTGTTTCTAGATGTCGGAGAGGTTCACTCCTGAGAGGTATCTTTCTAGGTAGTTGTTCAAACCCTATCTTTTTCTTATGGCTTGGGTTTAATTCTCGAGGGCGAGAATAGTTTGAGAGGTATCTGATGTGATGAACCAGACCCTCACGATCTATCCCTTTTCCAAAATATGGATCCTAAGGGTGGCATCTCGGTGGTAGGATGTCATTTCGGCACGACCGACCGGCACGACTGACCGGCGTGACCGACCGGTGCGACTGATCGGTGCCACCGACCAGTGTCACCTAGCCTTGTCGGGTTTTTCTTCTACAGTTTTTCCCGTAACGCCTCTTCTAGGCCTTTTTAACCCTTTTGAAGTGATTCAAGGCCGTTTTTAAGCCATTAATAAATGTTTGAATTCCTAAGGGTGGGGTGACCCTCAACGGACCCAGCTATGTGTCCGCGTATCATGCCCCTCCGTTTATATAAAATCCTTTGAAATCATAGCTGTTACCACCTTTTTTGGATGAGAATATTTAAATAACAATTAATCCCGTCATGTGTAACCACCCAACCGCATGGGGTACCATGATCTGAATTTAAAGTCGTTCAAATCCCCATATCCCATAACAATGAGATCTTATCTATATATCGCATGAGAATTTCTTCTTCCTTCTTCCTCCTCTTGGATGTCTTCCTTTTCTTCTTAGTGCGTTTAGAGTTCCCCTTCCCGAGGCAAGTGGTACGCCTGTTCCAGAACCCTTCTGCTCACCCATGGAGTCCCTGACATTCTTTCCCTACAAGTCCCGCATCCCCAGTTCTTGGCACGTGGAGAACTCCGATCCTTGATCAACCAAGTAGGGTTTTTCCTTCATCTCTCCTTACTGTGCATCATACGGGGTGTGTATGCTTTGTTCTGTGGGGATTGATGAAACCAGAATTAACAAAGATAATGAATGGACCTTAAAGAATGAAGGGGGTGTGATCTATGTTCCACTATAATATTTCATGTTGATATGTGTTGTGAACTGTATGGGCCTGTGCTTGCTGAAAAGTATGGTCGTTGGTGGTCTTTACTTGCGCACTAATGAAAATTTTCCTTCAATGATGATTTAATTACTGTAATCTGGAAATTGGTTAATCACTTAAACTCTATTGGATTAAATGGATGTTCAGTAAAACAAGAATCCCTGTGTGACCACCCTGTTTAACAAATAGAAAAAAGAACCTAATGAATGATGTGCTTGAACCTGGAAGTTTCCCACTATGTTTGGTAGTAGGTGTGTTGTTATGATTTGTGATTATGGGAAGATGTGGATGGGGATAGGATCCCCTGTTGTGGCACGATTTTTGGTTGTGAATATGAAGCTGTGTGGTTGCTCTGCTGTGACACGAACTTGGGTGGGATCCTCTATTGTATAGAAATCGTTGGTTCCTGGTTTTGGGGACATGGGGATCTGTCTCGGGGTATTATTTGTTTCCAGTACTTCGAGGGATATCACTTATCCATTTTGTGAGGTTTTCTTTGGTTCCAGTACTTCGAGGGATCTCACTAATCCACTTTTGTTGTTGTAACTTTACAAGAGAATCAGGTGTGAATGCTTAAGTTGATGTTGGTTGTTTCTCCTTTCCTCTGGCTTGTGGTTATTCCTGCTAGTTGTCCAGTAGTGTAGGGTTCATTTAAATGGGTTTTCTTGAACATGAAACAAGAATGATTTAAATGAGGAGTTGGTTATGGGAATGAGTTGTGACTTGGCCGTGAGTGCTGTGGTTCTTTTACAAATGAATAGTAACAAGGATGTTTGTGATTGGGTTGGCTTTGGAAACCCTAGGTTGGGATGAGTGCTTGTTACCTATACATATATTTGTAGATTTTATGTTTCTTATTCATGCCCCACCCAAGTTGAGCACTTTAGTGCTGAACACCTCTATTTCAAGGGGGATGGTGTTTTTCCCAACACTCCTATGAGTGGATGGTTATTAGCTCCTTTCTGCTCCCTTTCTCGAATAGACCAAGAATTTTCGAGCAGGCTGTGATGGTATGAAGTCCATTATTATCCCAAGAATCTTCGGGCAGGGTAGTTGTAGTGGTTGGCCCAGGTGTTTGCGGGCAGGTTGTTTCCCAAGTATCTTCGAGATGAGGCCCATGTGTCTTCGGGCGTGGCAGTAGTTGTTATGGCCTAGGTGTTTGTGGGTGTGGTTATGCATGGTGGTTATGGCCAAGGTGTGTGCGGGCGGGGTTTGGCAGTGGGACTGCAATGAGGTTATGGCCTAGGTGTGTGCGGGTGGGGTTTGGCAGTGGGACTGTGGTGAGAATGGCGGGATTGATTCGATGCGTAGGATGTCTTCAATAACCAGTGGAAAAGTGGCGCGGGGTACCCAAACATCAATGTGCTATTACTATACTTTACTTGACTTGAGTTATTTGGGGAGTGTGCCTTGGTGAGGCTTGGGTGGATAGTTTACCTTGCTAGATGTTTTGGTTATCTCTGTTCTCATAGGGAATTAGAATGCCCCTCCACTTGTGCACGAGTTCTTTTGGTTTTCCCTACTGAGTGTACTTGTATGCTCACCCTATGTATATAAAACAGCTTTCAAGTTTCCAGGAGGACTTCAGGGATCATGTGGGACCATACAAGCTCAGACGTTGGGATAGTTGCAGTTGCTGTTTTTCTTTTCTTTGGTACTTTACCCTTGTAGTCTCCTTGTACTTTTGTATATTTTACTTTTGAACATGCATATGGGAATGGTTCATTTGGGATTTACTTGTACTTTCAGTTTTGGCATTGTGGTATTTACTATCTTATCTCCTGATCCTATTAAAGAAAAAGGGTAATGCCTTCCACCTTGTGTGTGATTATATACCCTTGGTGCTAGTCGCCACTCTGGGACCTATTGAAGGTGGGTCTTGGGGGTCATTATCTCTCCTTTAACTTAAAGAATGAAGGTTCTGGCAATCTACTGTCCCTTCCCTCATCTTGGTGAAGGCGGGTCGTGACAGGCCAGGTGGGTCGAGAAGGGTCTGAACTGGTTTGGATGCTGGACCGATCGGGTGATGGCCCCCCACATGGTGTGCACATGGGCCGATGGTATGGGGGTGCCGCCTGTTCTAAAAAAATATTTTTTAAAACAACCACACTAACAGACATGTGTCAAATGTTGCACGCTACCCCTTTTAAGGGGATAATTTTTGTTTTTCATGAGGTAATATTAGCCTCCCGCTTTAAATATTTTTCTTTTCTTTCTCAATATTTTTCCAAAGTTTACTATCTTTAGTCATTTTAAATTTGTTTTTGATATTCCACTGATAGGTGGAAATAGGAACCCCTTCTCGGAAACTATTTCACCCATCAAAACCTAGATGGAACTCTGGGAGTCACTAAAAACTACTATCTCCCACCACCTTAGGAAAAAATGTAACATATATAAATATATTTTCTTTAATTTTTAATTATCTACAAAACCAGTTTCAATTCGATTTAAAACTTTAGATGAACATAAATTGGATGTCTATGATCAGATCAAAGTTTGGTTCATTGAAATGGGATCATTATGATTCCCTCTTCACAAATTTAATAAAAATTTAATTTAATATTCACTTAAAAAATCACGTTCTTTATCTGATACTAGTTATTGGTACTGAGCCATGCATAAAAGCGGATGGGATGATTTTTTAATTTTTTTATCACTAGACCAACATAACAACATCATCACCCATGATGCACAACCCAGTAAACAACCTGAAGATCCCATTTGAAAATACATAATCAAAAAGTTAAATTCAAAAAATACCTCATTTTATTTGAATATACTAGTGAAGACTGCTCCTCGATGGAGAGCACTGCTCGAAGGAACCAACATCGGATCCCTTTAGATCATCCATACATGCTTTGAAAGTCTTTGGGTACACTGATAATTGAAATCCAAGTGCTAGAACAGATAATGGATAATGATTTCAATGTCCTGATAATCACCACTTTGCCGTTACTTCGGTTTGAAAGGGTAAACTTTGATTGATTCTTGGAATGAATTTCTTATCTATCTAGGATATAGGAGAGATAAAATAGGTTCTCTCAAATTTGAGTGGTTGAATAGTACTCAAATTTTTAGATTTCTCTTGTTTATATAGTGAGGTTAAAAAACCAAGAAATAGATCTATGCCCCCATATATATATATATATTACCTAATAAATAATCCATAAATGGAATCTTATGACTTATTAACCATGTCATAAATATAATTTATATTTTTATCACTTAATTTTAACATAATAAATATATTATGTGATAAAATCGAGTCATTAAATTGAATCATTATTTCTGATAATATTAAATGAACCTTGAGTAATTAAATAATATTCATTTGTTACATATGTTTCCATATATTCACTTCAAAAATAGTAAACACATTAAATAAATATTTTCAAATATAATTATTCTATACTCTAATAATAATGAATTTATTTATTTCTTGGTGATTGCTTATACTCAGACATATCTCAAACCTCATGGTGGGGCCCATAGTGTCCTATACTCCTATTCATTTTAATAGGCCAGAATTTTGAATATGCTTAGTATGTGACCTTCTAGTTACTTACCTTGATAGTAGTGAGTACTACCCACATACCATGTGCAAAGTCTAACAACCCATTAAGGCCCATAAGGAGATACAAAATACTCATAGCAACAAAAACCTCATACAAACACACACCATGTAATATAATCTCTTTGTCTCATTATATCTCATAAAGCAGGATGCATACTTTGTGAAATCATCCTTTCTTGCTTTATTATTTGTTGAACTTACTAGATGGAATTACCTTCTTCTACCATGGACATGGATTTAGTAAAATATACTACTATCCTAATTAAACGATCTCAATATATCACTCCCTTTTGGAAGTGATAAATTTTAATTTGATTATTAAATCAATGCCATACCACCAATGATGCACTCAATGCATGCTACCTTTCCATGACATAAATGTTACAGTTTTCATCTTGTATCAAAGTACATGATAAGACAATACACATTGATAACAATATCAAGTCAGGTGACCATTAAACACGATTCAAGATAGGAACTACCAATGACACACAAAACATGTGGTGTTCCTATTAGAGGGTTAGTCTTCATGATCTCATTTGCTCAGGAATACAAAGTGAGAAATTCATGAGAAGAAGTCCCAATGCTTATGACCCCCAACACCTGATAGTTATACACCATCTATGCTGGCCTGCCTCCCACCTCACTCCCTTTAGATGGATAGGGATTCTTTCAGTGGCATGATGTAGGCACCGCGGTCGGTTTCCAGTTGCCGCGATTGAGGGTTGCAACCTCGTCGTCGGTGTGTTCACTGAGTGGTCCGCTGCGGTCTCCGAGTTTTTGAAGGCGGCGATGATATCTATGTGCTAGTTTGTGTTTGGATTTGTTTGTTGTTGCTCGCGTGTTATTTCAGTTTCAGGTTTTTGTGTTGGAATGCTATGGATGAATCTTCTCTAGGGATCTCCTTACCTTGCATTGCATGATGGTGGTACTACTATTATGGTGTTCTGGAGTTTCAAATCCTGCTGGTGGGTCATTTTCACATCTCAGCCTTAGTGCCTTGCTCAGTTTGAATATGGTTTTATCGGTTTTTCAATTTTGAAGTTCTGGCGAGGGTTTGCGGCGTGCTTTTGACTGGACGCGGTGCTATGGCGGAGGCAGGGACGATTAGTGAAGCTCATGATTCAGGATAATTTTCAGTTTGGTTTAATAGGATTACAGTTTGGGGTGAATCTATTGGATTTGCTTTATGTTTCTATGCATTGATGAGATTTTTTTGGTTTTCATTTTTTGTGTTTTCTTGTGGCACTACGACCTTGGTTCAGGAGAAATTACATCCAATTAATTTTCAAGGGACTTTTTTAGAAGATGTTCAGAGAAGATAGCATTCTCATTTTCATCGCTATCCAGATTTGGAAGTTTTGAGAGGTTATGAATTTTTCCATCGGTACCGGGCCTTTGTATTTTTGCACGGGACAACTAGCCGAGAAATGATGGGAAGGTGGATGCTGATCATATTGTTTTTATTGCTTGGGTGGAGATTTTCCTTGATTTTGAAGTGGATTGTATTTGGTCTTGATGATCTTGGTCATGGAGGCATGGTTGTTCTTTATGTCTTTGATGTCATTCTGGTTTCCCACTTTCTCTTCAAAAGTGCTTTTGAAATAAACATTTAATTTTCAGTCAGTATAAATAAAAATGTATACATGTGATGGAAATCAAAGTATACAAGGGAGTTGGGTCTAGGGCATCCACTCACAATAGTATTGAGTTAGTTAGGTCGGGTTGGGTTTGGACATCCCTAAGAAAAATATTCACTTGCTACTTATGGGTGTTAAACTAACAAAGATGGAAAAGACAAAGTGGGAGTTACTAGATCAATAGGTTCTGAGAGTTATGCACCTTATATTGAAAAAAAACACGGTGTTCAACATCAGAGAGGATATGATTACAACTGAGTTGATGAAATATCTTGTGAATATATATGAGAATACATTTGCATTAAACATAGTGTACCTGATGTGACAATTATTCAATCTAAATATTATTGAATGGAATCTTGTTATTGATCATGTCAAAACATTAAACATCATGGAAAGTTAGTTTACATTGGTGGAAATTATATTATACAATGAGATATATGCACTGGTTTTACTCTCTTTGTCACTAAATAGTAAGGAAGCTAATATAATATCCATAAGCAGTTCTTCATAGAAAATAATGTTGAAGTTGAATAATGTGATAGATTTAATCCTCAGTGAGGATATTCAAATAAGATATTCAATCATATTCTCTAGTTCTTATATGCACATGGTAGGAAGAAGAAAATACATGCAGTGAGATAATAATAGTGAACAATCAAAATCAAGAGGAAAGATCCAAGAAAAGGGTAAGAGGCATGGTAATACCTAGTGAAGTTGTGTAAAGAAAGGACACATCAAGAAGGAGTGCAAAGACAAATAGAAAGCACTTTCAACCAATAAAAAAAACACAACAGCTGAAGGAACTTATGATGTGTTGTTGCTGATCATGGATAGACCCATAGACTCTTGGATTTTAGACTTTAGTACATCCTTAAATTCCACATTAGAGAAGGGATTATTTAATGATTATGTTTCTATAAATATTGTAAAGTTATATATTATTGATGATGATCCCTTGAAGATTATGTAAAAGGGTGATGCACATATCAAAACCAAAAGTGGGAGTTTTATCATTCTATACAATGTGTGATATATCCCTAGAATAAGAAGTAATTTCATTTATATTGGGTAGTTTTATGATGTATGATTTAACACCACATTCCCCAGTCGTGCATGAAAAATACCAAGGAAGATATGGTCATAACTCATAGAGGAAACAATAAAACCCTATAAAATATGATAGAAAATTGCACGGACATAACTATAATAAAAAAATATATCAGGGATTCACAAATGAATTATTATAGGTTTGGATACATGAGTGAGAAGAGGATGATTCTTATGGTAATAAAATGAATTCTACCAAATATAAAGTTGGCAGAAGTTGGGTTATGAAAATATTGTATACTTGGAAATCATAAGAATGTATCTATTGAAAAAGAAGTAGAATAACAAAGGTTGGGAAGTTTTACCTGGTTCACACTGATGTCTGGGGGACTATACCAGTACATTATTGGGAGAAGGATGGGTAAAACCCTTAGGATTTTTTTAATTTATTAGATGTTAAATCATTATAAGTAGGATCTTGCATTCATTAGAAATTTAACCTCCAAACATCACATGAAATGAACAATCTAAAACACCCAAACTAAGAAATATGGAACTTAGGAAGCCTGAATGTACCCGAAATCACCATGAACAAAGTCTTTCTAAAAAACATACAAAAAAGAAACAAAAAGGAAAATTAAAGAACAATTTTGGGTTTATATGGTTTAGATTTACATCTTACAACCATGGGAGAACATTGCAAAACATCCAAAAGTTAAAACATTAATTTTTTTTGACTTATCATCCACATGGATCACTCGTTAAAAGTAACTGAATTACACATCAACAAGTGGTCCCACCCCATATATATAGTGGGGTCCATATGGTCTCCCGGTTTCATCGACCTTCAACTTTCATGGGTCGCCATATGATTGTAATAGTAACCACTAACCTCTTGTAAAAATACTCATCAAGACTATTTAGAACCAGTAGAACATGCATATCACCATTTTTTGGTAAACTGACATTGTCAAGTGATCCACCTTCCATTGAACTGACACTTCCATCAAAATATCATCATGATTGATCTGCCTCTGATTGAAGTTTTCATGGTTGTTGACTTTATCCAGTGAACTGAATCTAGAGACTTGAAGAGGCTTAACAATCCCAAAAATCTCACACTTGAATATTAATTCAAGGATCCTTGGGAAACCTTTAACACTTAAGAAAATTTGAACTCTCATTCTCTTTATATATACATGTAGTGCTCTCCACCCCCTTCTGGATACCCTAATCCCACTGAATCATATAATTGATTCAGAGTTTCTTACTATAATATTAGTTCACATATTATAAAAAAATTTACTTCTATAAATATTTCATAGATATGAATCTCCATCCTCAAACAAGTTCTGAATGCAGTGGTATTTCACATGGATATATTTTTTCCTGTAATGAAAAATTGTATTTTTCACCAGTTGAATTGCACTTTGACTATCATGGTAAAGTAAACCAATTTCATGATTCCTCTTGAGTTCCACCAATAAAATTTTCAACCAAACCATCACCTTCACTACTTATGTTATGGCTGCACATTATAACTCTATAGTAGATACTGTTATTACCAACTACAATTTATACATCCATCTTATTTATGTTATACCAAATGTAAACACAAAACCCATTTTACTCCTATGAGTGTGAGAACTACCCCCAAAATACGCATCAACATATAAACTTGTAATGGTTTATATATCATGAAGCATAAGGAAGTATCTTCCATATATTTTAGATACCGGATGATCCATTTTACATCTTCTCAGTTTTTCCCTAGATTTACCAAATGCCAGCTGATGGATTCCTCTACAAATGTAATTTATAGGTGAGTGTATAACATAACATGCATCAAACTTCTAAATGCTAAATAAAACATAAAATTTCCATGAATATCACATATTCCCATTTTTAGTACTTTCCCTTTTGAAAATTCATATTTCCCTACCATATGATTTGAAATTTATTTATATCCAGTCATTGTGAATGACTCGATGACCATCCAAATGTACTCCATTTGAGATAAAACTAAACTTCAAGCACTCCCATCTCTTCCAATATTCATACCAATAATCTTCTTTGAAACACTGAGATCCTTCATTTCAAAAGTTTTGGACAACTCACACTTCAATTCCTAGATATGTTGAATATTTAGATCCCCCATAAGTATATCATCAAATTAAAAGAGTAAGTTGATAAAGAAATCATCTGCATACACCTTATGATGACAATAATGATATGAGTTTCTTTACATTAAACCCTTTGTAAACCATTAATGTATCGAATTTATGGTCCTATTATCTTAGTGCTTGTTTCAAGTTATAGAGACTATATTTAAGCTTACACACTAAGTCCTTATTTCGATCAACCTCAAAACCCATCATTTTTTCATGTTAATATCTTCCTCTAAACCACTATAAAGGAACACAGTATTTAAATCCATTTTTTATAAACATAAATAATTGGTTTCAACTAAACTTAAAACTTTTGGGATGGTAGTATGTATTACTAATGGTGAAAATATTTTAGAGAAATCCACTCCTTATTTATATTTAAATCCTTTCACCACTAGCTTAGCTTTATACATATTGCTTCCATAAACTTCTTCCTTTAATTAGAAAACCCATTTATTCTCAAGTTCTTTCTTTCCTTATGCTAAAAATGTTATCTCCTAGGTATCATTATAATACAATGAATCCATTTCCTCTTCTATAGTTAATTTCCACTTTCTAGAACTACTAAGTGATGGCACATATTCTAAGCTATTGAGTTATACTCCATCTGTTATAAGTAATTAACACATGTCATGACCATATATTTTTATATTAACTCTAACTTTGGAAGACATTAGAAATTATATATATGATTTCACCCCTTATAGTACTAAATTTTTGTGACCTTTCCTCTAGATTTCAAAATCCGGGACCTCTATAATACACCTCTAAATCCCTTGATCATTCAGGCATATCTACTATTGACCTATATTCTATACTACTTGTGACAACATTTTTACTCACAAGAACTAGTTAACTTATGGTGATATCATCAATATTGAATTTTCCTTTTTGATTCTTTAAAATCAACCCCAACATTTGGAAAAATATAGTGTTTATATAAGACCCCATCATTAATGAAAATGTTTTGATTTTTTTATGATCTTATAATTATTGTCATCCTAGAGTTGATAACCAAAGTTATCATTTCCATATCCTATAAATAAATAAATCTGAGACTAATCCTTGAGATTTTACCTCTCCTTAGAATCAATGTGAACACATGATAGACTTTTGAAAACTTCTAGACTATGAATTTTTGTTGGTTTGACATACCACAACTACTCAAGAATATACTACCCCATTGCTCTCGATGGAATTTGGTTAACTAAATACACAATGAAATTTAGTTCTTCCACTCAAATTTATTTAGAAATACCAGAGTGAAACTCATGATATGTTCCTTATTAGTTATCATTCTATTTATCCTTTAATCCACACCACTTTTTTTGGTGTTCCTAGTATATTTTTCTCATGCAAGATTGCTTTCTTCTAGAAGTAGTGTTTGGAGTCCCTTTTTCTGTATCCACCACCATTATCTGACCTAAGTGATTTAATCATTTTTCATATGTCTCATTATACCATGGATTTATATTAATTTAAAACAAAAACCAATTCTAACTTGTTTTTAAAGAAATATACCCACACTTTTATTGTTTCATAATCAATAAAAGTGACAAAATATAAAGAACCTTTATGAGAATGAGTTGGGGAAGGTCCCCAAACATCATTATAAATGAGTTCAGTTTTATAAAAGTGATATTTTATTCCATTCAAATTAAATGAAACTTTCCTCTATTTCATAAGTATACAACTTTCACAAGTTTTGACATCACCATAATCCATCTTCAGTACACTCTTTTCCATTAAAACATTTATATTTACCTCACTAATATGACCAAGTATATTATGCCATAACTCCAGAATTTTGGAAGTTATAGTTCTATATATAGAACTTCTATATGAACTTATGGTTAAATACAAGCCCCCATCCTTAACTCTACTTTCCACAACCGTTGATCCTTGGGATATTTTCAATACACCATTTATGATGATTTCTTCATATCCATCTTTATAGAGTTATCCTATATAAATGAAATTTTTCTATAAACACAGGATGTGTCTCACTCTCTTTAACTTAAAGAAGTTCCCATTAAATATCTGGATATTTATATCACCTTTTCTAACAACTTTAAGAGCCACATTATCCACCAAATGAACCTTTAAAAATATTCTAGATACATAATTATCCATACAAACCTGCTATGATATGGAATAAAATGATGCATCAAAATCAACCACCCATGATTCCACTAGAACATCGACACTTAACAATAAGATATTACTTTTTTCCACAGAATTTAGAGAAATGGAACCTTCAAGACTATTATTCTAGAACTCACTCTATGGTATTTTCAATCTTTCTCAATACCCCCAATCTTACCATAGTTCCAACAAGTAGGTATGGGTCCGGTTGATTTACCTATACTATTATCTCTATATTTATTTTCTTTCCTCTAAATCATCTTCTATTTGGATGAATATCCTATACCTTTAACACTTAATGCATCACTAGTAGGTTCTAGGACTTCCCTATACCTAAGATATTCATCTATGATTAAGTTCATAATATCCTCAAACACTAAGTTGTATTTTATGATATAATTACTAATAGTAGTAAAAATCACTTCCCAACTCTTTGGTAGAGACATCATCAAAAGAAATGCCCAAATATCATCCATGAAGTGACTTTCACTAACTTGAGTTGACTCTCAATCATGTTAAAATAATTGATATGATTTAACACTGTTCTTCCTTCCAAAAATATCATATAAAATAACTTATGTGTCATGTTTTTTTTAAAAATTAGTCAATTTTTCATACATATCTATCAAGTATATCATTAGTTATTCTATTGTATTTTTATCCTTGATATTGAAAGAAACATTTCTTACCAACAACATCTAAATCAAATTGAGTGACTTATGATCCATATGTTATTGTTTAGTTGTCTCCATATTCTCTAGTTTTATTCCAGATAATATAACACATAATCACTTTTAGATGAGATAATATTCTATCAGTATCCTCTATAATTCATAATCATTTCATTTAAAATTATTAATTCCAATCTTTCCATTTTTGATTCCATTACATCAATTCATTAACTCCCATTTAATAAAATAAATCCAAGATAAAAAAGAAAAAAATAAAACTAAGTATGATGAGTATGTCTTAAACTAAGATCTGATACCACTTTTTTGGGAGAATTATGTGTAAAACCCTTAGGCACAAATCAAACTCATAGAATATTCAATCACCAAAAGTAGGATCTTTCATTCACTATAAATTCAAACTCCAAGAATCACACACAATAGAAATTCCAAACCTCCCATACTAAGAGTTCCAAAACATAGGAAGCCAAAATGCACCCTAAATCACCATGCACAAAATATTTTTAAAAAACATACACAAGCATACAAAAAAAACTAGACAAATTAAATATCACTTTTGGATTTATATGGTTAGAATTTTCATTCTATATCCACAGAAAAACACTAAAAAGTATATCTCTCTATAATTATAAAGATTAAAAATTTATGACTTTTCATCCATATGGATCACTCTTAAAAAGAAATCTCATTACACATTAGAAGGTGGTCCCAACCCATATATATAATGGGTTCCATCTGATTTCCTGGTTCACCAACCCCCTACTTTTGAAGGCCTCCATCTGATTGCAATAGTGACCATTGATCTCTTGTATAAATCCTAACCAATATTTCCTACAAATGGTAGAATGAGTGCATCACTATTTTCTGGTGAACTAACATCGTCAATTGATCCACATTCCACTAATCTAAGACTTCCATTGAAATTTCTCCTTGATTGATCTACCACTAATTTAATTATTCACTAATTTTGCCTCCATCCAATGAATTGAATCCATATACATGAAGAGAATCCATAATCCCAACATATATCCCCTCATAGGGTCATTATATTATGCGACATTTATCAATGAATCAATAAGAAAAGTATGAGTTTAATTTTTGAAAAGAAAATATGATGTATTTACCATATTTTAGAAATGGGATACTTTGGTTGAGAATGAGTCAAGATCAAAGATGAAATGACTGAGGTCTGATAATGGTGGAAAGTATGAAAATAAATAGTTCAAGGAGTTATGTGATAATAATTAAATTTCATGGGAGAAAACTCTTCCAAGAACACCACAATAGAATAGTGTGTCTGAAATAATGAATAAGATATATAATGAATGTTCTAGGAGTATGTGGCTTCACTCAGGGTTTCCCAATAACTTCTAGGAAGATTTAGTAAATATGATAGTATATCCCATCAATCAGAGTCCATTTGTACCAATTGGATAATGTATATTCAAGGATATTTGATTAGGAAAGGAGGTAAGACTCTCTCATTTATGAGTCTTTAGTTGTTTTTATATATACATATAGATGATGATGTAAGGTACATGCTTGATGCTAAGTCCAAATAATGTTTCTTTATTGGCCATGGTGTTTAAGAGTTTGGATATTAATTTTGGGATTATGAAAAAAATAATATCATTAGAAGAAGAAAAGTGATATTTGATAAAGGTTTTGTGTACAAGGACTATCGTGAAATTGAAACTAATGGTGGGAATAAACAATCAGGGTGTTAGGAGAATGTTGAGATTCAAGGTGTACCTGAGCATGTGCTAATATAAATAGTGGATCCTAATCCTCAAATGGAATTGATAAGATCAATAATTATGAGAATAACTATGTATAGGTATTCATAATTCTAAACTATTTTTTATTGATTGATGGTAGATATCCCAAATGATTTAAATAATCAATGTAGTTGAAAGAGTTGAGAAAGTGGGAGCTGAATATGAAGAAGGACATTTCTTCATTGCATGTAAAAAATACTTAGGAGATGACTCTTTTTCCATAAGTAAAGAATGAATAACAGAAAAATGGGTATTCTGGTTTAAGGAAGGACATGATGGTAAGAGGAGGTACACAGAAAGGATGGTGGTTCTTAATATTTTTTCATCAGAGGATTAACATCTTGATAAGTTTTTTTTTGTGAATATTACCTTTCTTCATTAATATCTAAAAGATAAAATTTATATAGAGTATCTATAGAGATTTTTTGAGTTAGGAAAGGAATACTTAGTGTGGAAACTCTAGAAAAGTTTATATGGATTAAAGTAGTAACCCGGGGAGTGTAATAAGATGTTTGTTGCATTCATGATTAAAAATGCATACAAACAGTGTGGCATGGATCAATACTATAATATCAAGAATTTTAGTGTTGGATACATTATATTTCTTCTTTATATATATGGAATGATCATTGTATGATCATGTATGCATAGGATTGATGAGATTAAAGGGTAGATGGATGAATATTTTGAGATGAAAGATCTTAGAGATTCTATTAATATTATAGGGATGAAGTTTAATTGGGACTGTGTAACTAGAACCTTAATTTTATCATAGATTGAATACATTAAAAAGGTTTTGAGCATATTTAGAATGTTGAAAAAAATATAGTTTCTATTCCCTTGGAAATACATTTTAAATTATAAAAGGAGAAATCCCCAAAGATAGAAAGAGTGGTTGAGAACATGGAAAATTTTCCTTATGCATTATCTATTAGAATCCTGATGCATGACATGGTTTATACCCGACTTGATACTTACTATGTAGTGGGATTTGTGAGAAGGTACATGGATAACTCTGGAAAGCAGCATTAGGAAGATGTGAAGTGGATAATGAGGTATTTGAAGGGAAATAATAAAGTATTTATGTGCTTTATGAAAGGAAAGTCATTATAGGGGTATGTGTATGCCAACCTTGGATATGATTTCAACAATAGTAGGAGTACCATAGGTTATGTGTTTACTAGTGTAAGAACTATAGTGAGTTGGATATCTCAATTATAGAAGGTGTGGTGCTATATAATACAAATAAATAATATATTGTTGTAATATAATTTGGGAAGGAGATGATTTAGGTGAAGAACTTATTTGAGGAGTTGGATAGAAATCATGAGGAAAAATTATTGTAATTTGATAGTCAAAGTGCTATACATATTGTGAAGAACCCAATGATTCATTCTTGAATAAATTATATTTAGTTAAAGTATCACTTTATAAGAGGCTTATTATAGTATAGGTTGTTAACATTGAAAAATATTCATGGAACCAATAATCTAACAAAAATGTTGAAAAATCCAATGGTGATTGAGAAGTTGAGGCACCATTGCACCTTTATTAGTCTTTTTTAGTGAATAAATGAAAAGATGTGGAATATAAAAGATCACTATGGGAGTATAGAAGGAAAAGTAATAGGTAATTCATGAATTGTTGACTTAAAATTGAATCTTTGATGTGAAATTAGCTATTTTTTCATGAATTATCAGCTTTAATTTTAAGCATGGATGGAAAAGTAGTAATTTGTGAGTAAAGAAGAGAATTAGATTATATTAAATAAGTTTTCTAAAGACGTCACCATAGAATGAGGTCATAGTTTTGGATTAGTCTCCAAGTGGGAGATTGTTGAAATGGTGGATCCCGATCCATTAGATGAACTTGGGACAAATACCAATGGCCTGTACTATAGAAGTGCAGAACTTGTTGATATGGAACTATAGTAGTATGGAGTTTATTAGCATGGGTATTGTATATCCCTAGACTTACTTCCACCATTACTGTAGCATAATGGAAATACTATACGGATTTAGATCTATAGAAATGTAGGTTACTATATCACCACATTACTCATGAACTCATTTTGTGCTAGGGTTTTTGTGCTATGAGTTTTTCCCTATAATTCTCTCCCATACATAGTGAATTTATTTTTCCTCTCCATGGATGTAGGGATTTTTCTGGACTATGTGAATCATGTGTTCTTGTTTTTCTTTTCTTATTTGTTTTTATATCACTACTAGAAAATAAGTCTTTACCAACGGTTCAAAACCATTGGTAAAGGCTGGATAACCGTTGGTATAATATATACCAACGATTATCCAAACTTTGTAGAAATAAGGCGTAGGGAAAGATATATGCCAACGGTTTGTGGAAAACCATTGGCATATCTTAGGATATCCACCTTATACCAATAGTTTTACATAACCGTTGGTATAAATTTATCCCCAATGGTTTGAAACCATTGGTAAAGAGATATATGTTTGGATGTTTTATACCAATGGTTCTATAGAACAGTTGGTATAAAACTTCCTATGACAACGGTTTACAACCATTGGCATAGGCCATGTTGGGAAATTGCAGCAGCAGGCTGCTATGAGATGCTACTGTGAGTGGTGAGCTGCTGCTGTCTGGGCCTCTTTGAGTGATTTCTAGGCCTGCATTTCCAGGACTGAATTGAATACATATATAGAATGAAAACATATACAATGAAAAACATAATTCTAAATCAATTAGTTTCCACCTTCCAGAAACTATACACATATATAATGAAAAAATAACTCATAAGGAAATTATAAACATACATAATTGATTTAGAATTCAATTCTGAGAGAAAATTACATGTGCAATCCAAAATTCAATTCATAATTGAATACTGAATTGAATACATACATAATTTAATTATCAATTATGAATACAATACATAAAAAACTGAATACGTAATTATATGTTTTATACAGAATTAAGAATACATACAAAATTTCATTTTTTATAACACATACATGATTGAATAAAGAAATTAGAATCTAATAACCCCAAAATAAGAAAATGGATAAATGAATTCAACCAAACACAAATATAATGTCTCATGGTTTGGGGAGGGTGTCTTTGAACTTAGTGATGATGATAATGGGTGTGTATCAATGAGATTGTGTGACTTAGGGAATGTAGTTTTCCTTGGAATAATAAATGACATGTGTTTTAGAATAGGGGTAGGAGTTCCTCACATGAGAAGTGGATTATGCGAGGCTGAACCATGGATCCTTGTGCTCAAGTATCAACACAATCTGAATACGTTTGGTCGGTTTTCCGTATGCCAGTTGTTTTTACTTAAAATGATGTCCATTTTAAACAAAAGACAGACACTTTGAGTGATATGGGCCAGACCATGCCTCAGATTGAGGTGGGGTTGACTCGTACATGTCACAAATAACCCATGAATCATTTTCCTAAAGTATCAATAGAATCCGAATTTGTTTGGTCAGTTTTCCGTATGCCAGTTGTTGTTTTCACTTAAAATGTTGTCCATTTCAAAAAAAAGTGAGACACTTTGAGTGGTACTGGACATACCATGCCTTGTATTGAGGCAGGGTTGAATCTTACACATCACAAATGACCCATGTATTGTTGTGATAAAGTATCAACAGAATCCAAATACGTTTGGTCGGTAATCCGTATGTCAGTTGTTGTTTTCACTTAAAATGTTGTCCATTTCAAATAAAAGTGAGACACTTTGAGTGGTACCAGCCAAACCGTGCCTTAGATTGATGCGAGGTTGACTCGTACACGTTAAAAATGACTTATGGATCATTGTGCTAAAGTATCAACACAATTAGAATAAATTTGGTCGGTTTTCCATATGTCTGTTGTTTTTACTTATAATAGTGTCCATTTTAAACAAAAGACAGACACTTCGAGTGATACCCGCCACACCATGCCTCGGATTGAGTCAGGGTTGACTCATACACGTCATAAATGACCCATGGTTCATTTTCCTGAAGTATCAACAGAATCTGTATGCGTTTGGTCGGTTTTCCGTATGCCAGTTGTTGTTTTCACTTAAAATGTTGTCCATTTCAAATAAAAGTGAGACACTTTGAGTGGTACCGGCCAAACCATGCCTCTTATTGAGGTACAATTGACTCATACAATTCAAAAATGACCTATGGATCATTGTGATAAAGTATCAACACAATCAGAATACGTTTGGTCAGTTTTTGGTATGTCTGTTGTTTTTACTTAAAAGAGTGTCCATTTTAAACAAAAGACAGACACTTTGAGTGATACCTGCCACACTGTGCCTCAGATTGGGTCGGGGTTGACTCTTACACATCATAAATGACCCATGGATCGTTTTCCTAAAGTATCAGTAGAATCTGAATTCATTTGGTTGGTTTTCGGTATGCCAGTTGTTGTTTTCACTTAAAATGTTGTCCATTTCAAATAAAAGTGAGACACTTTGAGTGGTACCGGCCAAACCGTGCCTCGGATTGAGGCGTGGTTGACTCGTACACATCAAAAATGATCCATGGATCATTATTCTAAATTATCAACACAATCAGAATACGTTTGGTCAGTTTTCCGTATGGTTGTTTTTTTTACTTAAAATAGTGTCCATTTTAAACAAAAGACAGACACTTCGAGTGATATTTGCCACACTGTGCCTTGGATTGAGTCGGGGTTGACTCGTACACATCAAAAATGACCCATGGATCGTTGTAATGAAGTATCAATAGAATCTAGATGCGTTTGGTTGGTTTTCCGTATGCCATTTGTTGTTTTCACTTAAAATGTTTTCCATTTCAAATAAAAGTGATACACTTTGAGTGGTACTAGACAAACCGTGCCTCAGATTGAGGCGTGGTTGACTCATACATGTCACAAATGAATAGAATGAATATGTTGGGATTATATAGTGTAGGATAAGTTTCAAAAAGATCTTACTTGGGTTTCATTCAATAAGATATTTAACCAGCTTTTTATCATGAAACTTTACGCGTGTAAAATACTTTGGAGTTTCTGAAGTTGGAGAATGTGAAGCTTACTATTCTAGAGTTCTCCAACCACTTTCTTGAGATGGTGAATCTTGCACTATATCTTTTAAAAAATTATTACACAAAATCTTTTAGGTTTGAGATGGTACTAAGGGATGATGTTTGGTTGATGCTAGTTCTTTTTAGCCTTCCAACCTTACTGGAGGTATTGGATAATGTTTATTTTGCTAAAGAAGACATATTTGGAAGGATAGACTTGGGAGGAGCTTTAGTGGATGCAATAATTATTCAAAGTTCTTATTTTGGTTATAAAAGGAAGTACAAAAGTGTCCAGTGTTCTACGAGACCTATTCCAGGGGATTCTATAAAGAACCAACATGTTATTTTCTAACCGTGAGGCATAGTGTTTTTCTATGCCAACCGGGGTTCCGAGATCCGAACAAGCCCCAGAAGCCCCATAAACCATTATAACATCATTAGGATTCCATATTTGGTCAAAAATAAAGAGTTATACTGAACTAAAAAATATCCATACCAGAGTGAAAAACCAGGTTCAAAAATAAAGAGTTATACATAATTAAAAAATGTAATGGAGCAATCTGCCCCTAATCACCATCACCATCACCACTGTCATCATCAGCCTCATCCTCGCTGCTATATCTGTCCTCGTCTTCATCCTCATAATCATCCCCATGCTCATCCTCGGCCCCATCCTCGCCCTCAGCCCCATCCTCGCCCTCAGCCCCATCCTCGCCCTCGTCCTCATCCTCATCCTCGCCCTCATCCTCTTCAGCATCCTCGTCATCACTAGGAACTTCATCATCTCGACCACCACTAGAAATTCCGCCTGGTTCACTGAATAATGCACCCATCGATGACATATATGTTTGACAAGCTGCGCTGGCCTCTGGTGGAAGTGATAAAGATAAAGCTTTGATCAGTTTCATAAATTCTTTCTCCCTCATTTGAACCTGTTCTTCCAACTCTGTGACCCTTTTATCAGACTGTCTTGCATGCTCCTTGACCTGTTTCAACTCATTTGTACTAAAATGGATACCTAGAGAGGACCAATACCTCATTGGAACTATATTCTTACCAGGTCGGCAACGTACTCGACCAGAGTCCTCATCTCCCAAAACCTGATATAAATGATCGTGTGGCCCTAAATTGTCAGGCTCATGGGAATCAAGGGCCTCTAAAGCAACCTGTTAAAAATATTAATAGATTATTAAATTTCAAAATAGATATTAAACCTTGAAATAAACAAATTAAAACTTACAATATTTTCTTATGTCGGTTCATTAACCGCAGTTCCATCTTTTTTCCTTCTACTCGAGCAAAAAAATTTTGCTCGAGGGATACATACTTAAATATTCAATTTGTGATTCTGTAATGACATTGAAACAATATAAAGTTCAAGTATAATCATATATTCAATATTCAATAAATCACATAATTTAAGTATGAAATAATAAAAAGGGCAAGTCCTAAAGAAAAATTATAAACAACTATATCGTACCAGCTGTCTCTCATGATCTGACATAGTAGTGCGCCCCAAAGTGTAGAGGTATTACTTTGAATCAATGTTTTTTTTGTTTTTTTCAGAATATTCCAAAATAATATTTAATAATAAATAAGATAATATTAATGCAAAATATGAAAACTGTCATTTAAATACCTCAAATGGGATTAATACCTTAAATTTGGTAGTCGCCCAATGGGTAATCATTTGGAGATATTTCTCTATCGGGAAGTCATCCACAATAGGTAATGTCTCCAACTCCGTGCCCACTCTATCACACTAGCCAACATACAACTCATGCTTATAAGCTCTCCAAATCTCTCCTAGCTCCTTTAAATGTGCTAGTCGTGCACCTTCACCATCAGGGAAGTTAAACCGAAGATGAAACCCAATAGATTAATTCATAAAATACAAAAAAATACTACATTAAATCCAATAGATTTTTACCCATATTTGTGGCCACGCATTATCCTTGACTTCGTGTGGCAGATGTCGCCAAGAGAGAGGGCTGACCGGAATGATGTCGGAGTCTTTGTCTAGAGTCTCAAAAAAAACCCCGAAATTCCTGCCTAGATTTATCAATCATATGTTCATCATCATTGTATTCAACCATCAACTGTTTCTAGTGGTTCCATACCGCACGCAAGAAAGTACACCCCCTCCCTGCCTCCTATCAGTAGATGAATCTGCTATTAAATAAAAAAATATTAGTACAAGTTATAATAAAAATAAATTTTGGTATAAATTTTTTTAGAGTTATATAAATATACCTATGGTATTCGGATCAATGGGTGCCATTGGATGTGCATAAGCTGAAGGAATATCCTGTACAGGTGGAGTGTCCCTCAGTGTATGCTCCTCAGCCACATACTGTGTCGGAGCAGGAGTCGAAGAAGGTGGAATATAATAGCTCGGAGATAATGAACCAGAAGCAAAAGATGATGGCACAAACGTCTGGCCAACTAGTAGTGTAAACATCAGGGGCCTAAATATCCCATGTGTCCCTAAATACACATCAGGATCAAAATGGGGCGTAGAAGATATGTCTGTGGTAGGGGCATAGTCCAATCGGGTACGACCAGTGGATTGTCTAACTCTCGCACCACGAGACCTCATACCACCAGCCTTAGTACCGGGACCACTAGATGATCATCTAACTCTGCCACCACCCCTCCTACCACCAATATCTATACTGGGATCAATATAAGGCTCCTCGTCGGATATCTCTCTTCTAGGGGGTGGATCCTGAAAAAAAGTTTAACACAAAAGTAAAAACATGATATTATAAGTTATTGAAATATAAATATTTGAAATAAAATACTCACAAAAGGGATGAGTGGAGGAACGCCCATCTGTGTCATGCGACGCTTATTTCCTGTCATCTTTTTCCACCAGATCTCTTCAATGGGTGTCATTTACTACAATGAAAACAAATATGGAAGTAATTAGAAACAGATAACTAATGTGTAAGCCAAAAAAAAAATATAGAAAAACCATTATGATAAAAAAAACATAAAGAAACATAATATTTATGGTGGTTTGAAGGTAATTACTTGGATACACACTCTGAATGATGTAGGTGAAACATGTATGTGAGAAAACGACTGTATGATTCTATATATTTCCCACCACAACTTCGGGTTCACAATCAACTCTGACAATTGAGTTATTGGAGTCATCATAAGTAATAAAAAGATTTCTTCCAATTGCAGTAGGGATAGTGTCAACTTCATCATCACCATCATAAAAAACATGTATGGTATTTACTTCAATAATTACACCGAATTTAGGATGACGATGATCTTTGACATAAAAAACTTGTTTCACCATTGATGCCAATACATATGGTTCATCGGTGGAAAGAGTGTGAGTCATGTCAATAACTCGAAATCCATAATCATCAATAAAGGTGCCTTGTCTCATCATTGAATCAAACCGTTGACATTTCATCATCGTTACTCGACCATGTGAGTAATAATCCAAAATTATTATTTTCTCCATGACTCCATAATAAGCTACATTTTCAGAACGAGGTCTATTATCCGATGAACTAGCATAAGAGTCTGTTGTGGCAGTTAACATAACACCATCATGCTGTGTTCTCATGTTTCTTGATCATTTAGTGATAATAAATTTGTATCCATTGATCACAAGTGATTTACAAGCACTAACCATGGTATTAGGACCAAAATCCAAAGCTCTTATTTACTTATAAACAGAGTCTGCAGGTAAAATTGATACCTAAAATATAAACAAATAGTAAAATTAATTAAATAATATTTTTATTTAGTTATTACAGAAATATTTTTACCTTAAATTTCAACCAAGCAGAAAACCCTTTGCTATGGAAAGTCTCTTTCCTTCTCAAAGATAAAGAACGATGCTTTATATATATCAATTCTTTATGTTCCCTGTAGATAAAAATAATAATAGTTTAAAAAATATTTAAAATTATAAGAGATAAGATAATAGATACATGTACAATTTACTTACTTGATATACTCATCGAACAAATCACAATTGAACAACACTGTGCGATGTGCCATCTCTCACTCTTCAAGGCTTAATGTCTTCAATGTATATGATCCCGGAATTCCTCCTATCTAAGGAAGTGATGGAAAACTGGGTTCAATTTTCTCATACTGTTCTTCTTCATTTCTCATTGGTCTGTTTATTCTCGTAGTAAGATCAGACAAATACATTGAGCATAAATCCATACATTCTTGAGCCAAGTAACCGTTCACAATAGAACCCTCGGGATAATTCCTGTTCTGAACATGTGATTTCAATGTGTACATGTTTCTTTCAGTTGGATACATCCAACAGAAAGCAATGGGTCCTCCAAGAAGTATTTTAGTCGGAAGATGGATAGTCAGATGCAACATGCATGTAAAAAATGATGGAGGGAATATTTTCTCTAACTCACACAAAATTAATGGTGTCTCTGCCAACAGTTTTTGCAAGAAGGATTTGGAAAACTTCTTATCACAAATATATCTACAAAAATAGCATAACCGAATAACTGAGACTCTTACATTATTGGACAAGAGATGATAGATTTTTATTGGAATCAACTCATGCAAAAGGACGTGATAATCATGAGTCTTCAAAGATTTCAGCTTCAACTCTTTTCTGTTGACCCATTTTGATATATTGCTTGAATAATCATCGAGAACTTTAATAGTCTCTAGCACTTCCAGAAATTGATTTTTTTCAGCAGGTGTCATCACATAAGAAGCACATGGAACTTGCCATTTATTTTCACTGATACAGACATGATGTAATTCTGGTCTGATCCCCCAATCTACCAAGTCACACCGAGATCGTAAATCATATTTTGTCTTCCCCTTGACATTTAAAAGAATTGAAAGCAACATTTCACATATATTCTTTTCAATGTGCATTACGTCTAAGCAATGACATAACAATTTGGTTGACCAATACGACAACTCAAAGAATATACTCTTCTTCTTCCAATTGTAATAGGTATCATTGGAAACATTTTTCCTCTTTCTAGATTTCATTACACCCTTCCCAAATGAATAACTAAAATATTTCAATTCATTAAGCACATCAATTCCAAACATATGCTGAGGTGGATTGTGAGTCTCCATGGTATTGTCAAATCTTCGACAATTATTTCTATATGGATGGTTCATTGGAAAGAATCATCGATGTCCCATAAAACTAAAACTATGATGATATTTCAGTCTTCTCAATCGAGTATTCTTCATAAAAATAGGATATTCCAATTTTCCTTTTGTGCTCCATCAAGATATCATTACATAAGCAGGAAAATCATTGATCATTCACATAAGTACAACACACATCTGAAATATTTCTTTTGAACATGCATCATATGTGGGCACACCCACATCCCAAAGAAGTTTCAACTATTTTATTAAAGGTTTCATGTATACATCTATATCATTGCTGGGATCATAAGGGCCAGATATCAGTATACTCAAGAAAGTGTAATGCTTTTTCATACATAACCATGGGGGAAGATTATAAATGTGTATGAAAACCGGCCATGTGCTGTACAAAGTAAGCATATGACCAAATGGATTAAAACCATCACATGAAAGACCCAGTCTCACATTACGCACGTTGGCTACAAATTCAGGATATCGAGCATCAAATTTCTGCCATGAAAATCCATCTGCAGGGTGAACCAACTCTTTATTATTCTTTTTTTCTCTCGGTGCCATGACATCGCATTTTTATTGATATTTTATCAGACATGAAAATGTTCTGTAATCTGAGGATCAATGGAAAGTCCCACATTACTTTTTGTGGCACACGAGATGGTGTTTCATCATCTTTTGGCTTCCATCGGGAGGTTCCACATTTGATACAATCATTTCTTTCAGCAGTTTCCTCCCAAAATAAGCTGCAATCATTCGGGAAAGCATGATTTTTTTTGAGAATCCAAGTTCATCAACTAACTTCCATGCCATATAGTGGTTCGAGGGAATATCTGCATCATCTGGAAGTAAGTCCTTCAGGAAGGTAAGAATGTAATCGATTGCAGTATTTGAAATCCCATACATAGTTTTCCCATGAAACAATTAGATTAAAAATTACAACTTTTTTATTTTACCACATTGCCGATATACTGGAGTCGTCACAACATCATTCAATTTTTTCACCCTATCAACATCATCATTTTCATTGGATGCATCATGTGTTCTTTTATCAAAATCTTGTTGGCTGGACATCCTTTCCTTCTCATGATGCCGAATAAATGGAAACCGATCATATATCAAACTCTCCAATTCAGTCCTATCATTTGGATCATCAAAATTTTGAGATTCCATTTTCTATCCATTGTGATACCACACATAATAGTTTGTTTGGAAACCATATTTGGTTATATGATAGATAAATACTTCATGACTCAAACAAGGTCTTCCAGCACAATTAGAACATGGGCAGTGTATGCGACCACTATCTGAAGCCTTGTAAAATGAAAAATCTAAAAAGATGTTCAAATTATTTTGAAAATCAGTTGAAATTCGATTAGTTTCATACATCCAACTTATATCCATTATGTATAAAATTTCAATAAGTCATTTCAAATAAATTCAATAATATTGAAGTTCAATCAAAAAAATATTTAGGTAAATGAAAATTGTTTACTTTAAATAAAAGAATAACTGACACATTACTCTATATGAGAATCATATTAAGAAATACAACAAAATAAAGTGTATATAAGAAAATAAGATACAGAATTTCTAATTCCTATATTAAATTATTTCCCAGTAAGATATTGGAAGTGGATCAAGGAATACATAATCCTTAAGGGTCTTGTTGGGAGTACATGATTTTTATACTTTAACTTCTTCAAGGAGATCAGGATGAGGAGTAGGATGAGGATCACATCAAAAGTAGTTATGGCCTCATCAAGTTTCAACTTAACCATGAATTAAAGGATCCTAGGTTTGGGTCCATAGATCATAGGTTGGTAGGGTGTATTCATTTAATCATGTCCCAATTGATTTAGGAGAGGGAACTTCAATAGTTATAGGTATGGATTTGATTAGAAACACCTATAAAAAGGATATCCAGGAATTGTGATGTCCCAAACTAGGATTCCACTCATTAGTGACCCGAACCCAGATGGCCACTCATTGGAGAAGGACCTTCAAGTTCTATTGTGTTTTATCTCACATATGAATAATGATTTTTGGGCTGTCCGGGGTCCAGGGAGGAGGGTGGTGGGCTATCTGGGGTCCAGGGAGGAGGGTGGGGGGGCTGTCCAAGTTCCAGGAAGGAGGGGGGATGTCCTAGGTATAGAAAGGTGGGTGGGGGGATGTACGGGGTCCAAGGAGGAGGGGGGGGGGATGTCCAGGGTCCAGGAAGGAGGGTGGGGGGCTGTCCGGGGTCCAGGGATGAGGGTGGTGGGGGGGGGGGGCTGTCCAGGGTCCAGGAAGGAGGGGGGTTGTCCTGGGTCTAGGAAGGAGGGGGGGGGGGGTTGTCCTGGGTGGACCTCAAAACACCAAATGGAGTTCCACTCTATAGTTCTAAAAATATATTATCCAAATCTACAAAGATTCCACCTATAAACATGGCAACTTTAAATCAGTGCCTACTATAATTTCATGAAATTTAAGGGATATGTGTTTTGTGAAAAGCCTATACATTACAGTGATGTTTGTGAATGATGGTTTTTTTCCCAAATGTGTATGGAATTCAGTAATGAGGATGATTTCTTCCATTTAACCAATGTTATAGTGTACATTTAGGATGAATTATTGAATTTAACCAGTGTTCTAGTTTATTTTTAGGTGAGGTGAGTTAGAAACCATGTTAGGCATGTCATTAGAACATGGGTTCTTCCATTTAACCATGTAGTCTTGAATTTCAGGGATGAAAGTTTTTTGACTGATCTAATTACTACCTACTCTATAGTATGGCCAACAAATCATATGGGCATACCCATGAAACAAATCCATGTGT
Organism: Viscum album; assembly: GCA_963277665.1. Classification (NCBI taxonomy): domain Eukaryota; kingdom Viridiplantae; phylum Streptophyta; class Magnoliopsida; order Santalales; family Viscaceae; genus Viscum; species Viscum album. The sequence goes on along the minus strand of OY728152.1, from coordinate 1,531,095,362 downwards.
AAATGGGACGTTTTCAGCACCCCATTTGGCCAAACATACTTTTCACCATAAGGGATTGGACTTGTATATTTACATGGCTAACCAAGTCATGTACTATGTGTACATTCCCATGTACATTCCCATGACACTAGATTATCGTAGACACCATGTCAACCGTTATACACACCATGTAAACCCTTATACCATATCATCATTATTAAAACCATTAATAACAACTTATTAAACAACATCACTTGTAAAAGACAATAAAATTGAACATAAATCAATAATAATATTGGATATATTAAGTAAAATGAAGTCATACCATCTTACATCCTAAATAACCACCCACAACCATGATTAATGACCACAAAGCTCCCTTTTTTGCCAAATCAAAAGTGAAAACAAAAACACATAGTTGCAGAAAACAACTTCATTTGTGTGAATAATAATAATCCCATGGTCCTCTTGATATTTGAACCACACAGTCATGATTTTCAAGATGAACTTGTATCCATGAAACCATATGAGAAGCACAATTCAATACATGTGTTTTTATGATTTTCCCAAGAATTTTGAGGAACCCCAAATCAGTGAAAATGTTCATTGTGTTTTAAAAAGGTGATTTAATAACTCATGTATGATGTTGAAGGAAGAATGATTAATGGTTATATTAGGAAAACTAATATTCATTAATATTTTGAATTTGAGATTCTATGAATTATTTTCATGAATAAGGAAGAAGTACTACATGGGAAAAGGAGAGGTCCCACTGAGAGTTCCCTTTGTAGATATTTTATTCATAAATAACATTGGATTGTACGGTTAAGTATTTATTATTTCTTATATGAAGAATAATTAGGGACCACATACTATTTTTCAAAGTTCAAGAAGATACTCCATATGTTCTATTGTGCAAAGGATAAGTGAACAGTGTGTCATTTTATATATATATAGATTTTGATAGAAACATGATACATACTTGTTATGTAATACACATAGTGTACAAAAATTAAGATTAATAATATCTTCATGTTTGAAATGATCTTAATGAAAGGAGTTATTTTCATGAAATACTATGAATAAATATTACAAACAATTTCTTATTAGTTCATATACATGAAGCTGTAATATTTGAAGCATTGAGATTAAAAAAAAACTATGAATCTTGAAAATTAGAACACAAGAAAGAGACACCATGACCTTATAAATGTATATGTGTAATGAAAACATTAATTGGACAATTTGTACACCAATTTAGTGATTTGAGTACACATTTCATGGATGTAGTGATTTGAGTACACAATTCGTGGAGTAGTGAATCATAAAATTTTCCAAAATCCCTAGAAATAGGGAATAACGATATCCTTGAGAATAGAAGGATATCCTTGAGAATATGTGGAAGGATATCCTTAAGAAGAGGTGGAAGGAGTCTAACCTGGAAGCTGATCAGATGGAAGAGGTGCACCTGTGCTGGGGCTTCTCAAGGGCTTCTGGGAGTCGGGCAATGCTTTTGGGAGTCGTGCAATCTGCTTCTGGAATCGAGGGGGGGGGGGGGTCGCCTTCCTTAGTCAAATTTGGGGCATATTTTCCCAATGGTTATTAAAAACCATTTGGAAAACAATGATTTCCCAACGGTTTAATCAAACCATTGGGAAAACTCCATCTTTACTAATGGTTTATGCAAACTGTTGGTAAAGAACACCTATACCAACGGTTCAAAAGAACCGCTGGTATACAAGTGTTGGGAAAAGAATGATTTCCAGTAGTGTATTTTTCTATTATTTTAGAATCAAATTTCTTTGGTTCTATTATTATTTATATTACAAGACCATAAAAATTTAATCCTATCTCCAACTAGGTACAATGCAAGCACCAACTTGTTGTTTCCAGGATCTGGCACCAACTGGTCCTTCCTCTATAAAAATTATAGTTTCAAATGACTCCTTTTAAATAATTATCAAAAATTTATCTTGATACTCCACTAAACTAACATGATATTATCTTATTACTCATTATATAACAATATTAATGGATTATTATAACCTTATAATACATAAATATCATAGGTTTCAGTCCTTACGATATCATGATATCTTTGGCTATCTTCCTCACTTCTTTAGCTTGTCTGATAATAATCACTTAGTATGAAAGTAGATATATCTCTCTATCTCACTCCATCTCTCCCATTTTTATTATTATTCAATGAATTGGAATGATATTTCAAACAAAACATTGTATCTCTCCTTATATTTGACATAAAGGATATTCATGATAGAATCATCAAATCTCTCTCTCTCTCTATCTCACTTTTTATTCTCCTTAAGTTCTTATATACTCAATATCTCACATGAATATTATTTTCAAACATTTAATATGAAAATACATCAATATTGACCTCATGATCTCCTTCTTCAATTATCCATCATATTCTATGATGGTTAAATATTTCCATAAATATAACAATAGTAATATCATTTATATTTATTTTCTTACCATCAATCATTATCTCCATAATTATATCCTTTAGACAGAATTTACTTCAATTCTATTTTCTTTAAACATAAAAACCTATTTCCTTCTTCTTTAGTTCTATAAAAAATCTATATTTTTAAAATTCACGCTGGCATGAAATATTGCATGCATTGAAATATCATTATAGTGTAGCATATAATTCATGGAATGAGTGAACTATCACTTTTCTCTTGATTAAAATCGTTGAAATGTGGAATCTACTATTTCAGTGTGAATATATCCTACAAAACTCTCTTTATCACACACTATGGAATGATCTCCTCCTCACAACATGACTATATCTTAAACAACAGAGTCATCTTTGGATTGTCTTTCATCCTCAGACTGCTTCACAACGTGATATTATTCATGACTAATAGTCAATTAATCTTCTTATTTTATCATCAAACCCATATTCTTAAATCATTTCTACTCACCATTAGCATCATGATGTTTAATCTTTGAAGAATAGACTAACATCATCACAATATATACTTCTCTTGAATTCTCCATCTAAAAATTTAAATTCTGAAACTCCCTGTTAAATTTAAAAAATATCAAATTTTGGAAAAGGAATAACTTTTATGTACCTTGTTTCTAACCCCTACGTATTACTAGAAACATCCTAGAAAATTAAACTCAAAACTTTTCCAATTTCTATTAGAGTGAATCTTATGCACCGAATTCTGACTTTTACGTATTCTCTAGAAACTCTATGTAACTTTATGTATTTCCTTTGAAATTGTGATGAAATTTACATATCAAGAACCACACCTTAAATTATTATAGTGTAATTATATACTTTACGTATTTTAAATATTCCTTTAGAGTACCTTTATGTATAATTTTGTGTACTCTTACATATTATAGCGACCCTACTTTTCTTACATGATTATTACATCATTTTAAAGATAAACAACATAAAATAATTACACAATCAGGATCCAATGGTTTAGTGTATTGGTAAAATTAGGACCATACATAACATTTAAATAATAATATATATATATTTAATTCATTCTTCTCTAGATTCTTAGTGGTCCTTGTGTTCTCTTTAGTACAAGTAATCACCTGAGGATATACATCAAAGAAAGGGGTGAGCTAAAATCCTAGTAAGAGGATAGATAAAAACATGAATCAATATAACATGGGTGAGCATCATCATCATAATAAAATAATCATGGGATAATCATCATAATCATTTGAGGAATTATTAGATAAAATCATGGAATTTGAAAATTTATAAAAATGAAACATCATGTCTTGGCGGTCAACTACCACACATAGCTGTGAACAACGCTAGCATCATGTTCATGCATAACATATGTGCATAATCATAAAATCATCACTGTGAAAAAATATATCATCATTTACACACATATTTAAAATTATCTCATGATATACAACACATTACCCAATGCATTGGAGTGCTATATAATTTCGGGAACACCCATCACATCGTAACATTTATATAATCATGCTTGCTACATAGAACATATATCAATCATGGACATAAAATAACCCATGGAAAGAAAATGGGTTTTATGATAATTTCATGAATAATAAATTCATGAATAAAATTTTGGGTTCCCAAAATAAAAAGGGAATAACATACTTGACATAAGAATCATCAATCTTGAGTGAATAAGAAACAATCTCAAGAGAAGTAAAAGATGTGTTATTTAGAAAGAAGAGTTCTTTTGGAAAAATATTTTCATTTGTCATAAAACTAGATTAGAAACATGTATATACTATAAAATAAAAGGTAAGTAAAATAAATTACATTTAATTAACGTTAAAAGAACATCCATACTTAAAATGGAGTGAGAGAGGGAAAACCCAAAGGAAGAGAGTTGGGTTCAAGAATCCCCTTACCATATGTCTGAATGGTTTATTTCTTCACTTTAATATCTCAAATAATTAAATAAAATTAATTAATTTAAAAATAAAGAGCCTATTATATATTTATTTGATTCATTATAGTTTCATTAAGTTTATTTATGGCCTTTTTTATGAGTTATAGAGTTTAATTTTATCATTCAAGCGTGTTCGTTTTCTTGGGTTTTATGACCGATTTTCTTGTTTATAGGTATGGAAGTTCATGTATAATAAGAATGACTATACAAAATCAAAAGTATATGTTATTAATTAACATAAAGAATTTTAATTGGACTTATATATTATTTTGTTTCTAGATATGACTATGATTCATTATCTACAATTTTAATGATACACATTTAGATTAATTTTAGCAGTTTTTGATCACAACGAACTCATTTTGTTTTATTATTTGATATTATGTATATAATTTAGTTCTAGAACATAAAACAGGTTATAAAATAAATTTTAAAATATGTTTCAACCATTATAATGGTTTTATGACCATCCTTTAATGTGTTAAAATAAAATGAAAATGCATCATCTACGATGATGGTATACCGACACATCATGAACGATGATTTCATTTTTAGAATAAAAGAGAGAGGAGAAGAGGTTTGATGATGTATTATTCTATAACCATAATAAAATTACAGCATATATAAGATAATGGATTTAACATACCACTTGGATAATGTGATATTATTAGATAATAATAAAATAAAATAAATTGAAAAGAAATTAAAAGAAAATGAAAGAGGGTTTTACCTTTTGCATTCTCATCCTTGAGAATCTCTTAAAGAAAATTGTTTTTGGTATTTTTTTCAGATCAAAGGATCCTAAAAATTAGAGATGGTATTTGGAATAGGATTGGGTATAATTTGTATAAGTCTCAAATCATGGAAGGTGTTAGGATAAGAGATGGTGAGGGTAGTATTTATAGGGGATGAGAGGGGTGTTTTCTCATTATCTTATTTATTAGTTTATTATTTTGGCTCAAGACTATGAATAGTTTGAACATTATCAATTAATATATTAAATAATGAATGGTATTTCTATATTATAGTGATTAAATAATATATGACTCAAGGAATGATGTATTTAATTTATAATGTATATATACCGTAAATTACCATATTTTACTATTCACAAAAAATTCAAGTATTTCAGAAAAAACCAAAAAATTCACCCTGTTTTTTTTAACATTTAGAATTAAAATATGAACTACAATTTATGAAAGTAATTTTATAAATATGATAAATTTAATTTTTAATTAAAATCCTCATTTACTCAAAAAATATAGATTTTAAAATTATAACCGATTTTATAACACTTTGAAAAATTAATTAAGGTATCATAAAATGATCCTATAATCATAAGAAAACAAAATAATAATTTATGAACCTATTTTATGAAAATCATTTATCTTTTAAATAATTATTTTAATTATAAAATTATAAATAAACATTTATTTTTTATAAAAATACCAACACTTAATTAATAAGTTTTTAAAATATTTAATTACTTATACTATGATATATTTATATCATATTATCATTTATAATATGCCTTAATTTTATTTATACTTTCATATATGAGGTTACTATTCTATTTTCTGGATTACTATTTCTAATAGTCACATTACTATTCCAAAGGTCAAGTTACTATTCCATTGGTATAGGTTCTTTAACTTCTAGAAATACCTTTTATTACATTAATTATTAATTTATAAAGTTTATATTGTGTCCTATATGTGATTTTATGTGATTTATACTAAATGGCCTAATTATAATAAGGGAATTTCTATTGATTAAATTTTGGGTCGTTACATTCTTCCCCCCTTATGAAATTTCACTCTCAAAATTTCATTTTACATACTACGGTGAAAAAAAGTAAGGGAAATTATACTTTATAGTTTCCTACAGTTCCCATGTTACCTCTTCATACTTATGGTTCCGCTATAGTACTTTGACAAGGTGATTAGTCTTTTTGAGTAGAACTTTATCTCTACGATCCAAAATCTTCACTAGCTGCTCCTCATAAGAGAGATCATTTTCCAACTGTACCACCTCTAGATTCAGTATATGTGAGGGATTTGGTATGTACTTACACAATATGGATACATGGAATACATATTATACTTGAGACATGGTAGGTGGAAGTGCCAGTAAATAGGCCATAGCTCTAACATGATCAAAAATCTCAAAGGGACCGATGCACCTGAGACCCAACTTTCCTTTCTTCCTAAATCTCATGATCCTCTTCCACAGAGATATGTGGAGAAATACTATGTCTCCAACCTTAAACTCTAGGTCCCATTGATGACTGTTTTTCACAAATCTTATGACGAATTTGGGATTCCTTGATGTGATGTTGAATGGTTTTCAACCTCTCCACCATTTCTTAGACCATTTCAGGTCCTAGAATCTTATGTTCACTGACTTCATCCTAGAACACTGGTGTTATGCATCTTTTCCCATAAAGGGATTTATATGGAGCCATTTGGATGCTTGATTGGAAACTGTTGTTGTAAGAGAACTCGACCAGAGATAGATGTTGGTACCATCATCCTTTGAAGTCCATAGAAAATTCCCTCAACATGTCTTCTAGTGTTTGAATTATCGATTCACATTGGCCATCTGAGGATGATAAGCCATACTGAAGTTTAGATCAGTATTTAGAGAATGTTGGAGACTTTTTTTATAATATAGAGGTGAATATCAGATATCGATTAGATACAATCAATAGTGGTACTCCATGCATCCTTACCACTTCTCAATGTATATCCATGTAAGTTGATCCAATGAGAAGTCATATTAAATTGTGATAATGTGAGCTGTATTTATAAGAAAATCCGCAAAAAATCATATAACATTATTTCCTCTAGATGTCTTCGGAAGTCTGGTGACAAAGTACATGGTAATTTTATCCCATTTCTTTTTTGGTATGGGTAATGTTTGCATCATCACCTTAGATTTTTTACTTTCAGCCTTCACTTACTGACATACGATACCATTTGATGTATATTCCTATGATCTCATTTTTCATATTGTCCCACCAATAGTTCTCTTAGAGATATCGATACATATTTTTGCTCCTTGGGTGAATAGAGAAGGCTGATGTATGTGCATAATTCAGAAGATCCTTATTTATCTATGGATTGTATGGTACACATATCTATGACCCAAATCTTATAACTCCTTCCTAATCAATTTTGAACTTTGAGTATTTCTATTTTTTAAGATATTTCAGTCTCTTCTGAATTTCCATATCATTTTTTTGAGGATCCTTTTATTTTCTCCATAAGGGATGGTTGAGTAATCATTTGAGAAAGGATTTATAATGTTACTTACTTAATGATTCCATTTGCATCCTTTTAAAATCTAAGAAGATTGGATCCTTCTCCAATATTCATCATTGATAATGTTAAATGATACTTTTTTACTTAGAGCATCCACCACTTTATTTTCTTTACTAGGATGGTGGTGGATTGAGGAGTCACAATCCTTAATGATCCCTAACCATCTTCACTGGTTCATATTAATATCTTTCTGTGTGAATATATATTTGAGGCTCTTATAATTAGTATATATTTCACACTTCTCCCCATAGAGATAATGCCGCCATATTTTCAACATGAAGATCATAGATACCAACTCCAGATCATGCATGAGATGGTTTTTCTCATGAATTTTTAACTGCCTTAAGGTATAGGCTATCAATTTATAATTTTTCATCAGTACACAACCTAAACCCCCTTTTGAAACATCACTATATACCATAAATATTTCCGACACTTATCAAAAGTGTGAGTACTAGAGCGGTGATAAGACTCCTTTTTAACTCTTTGAATTAGTATTCACATTCACTGGTCCAGAAAAAACTTTTCTCCCTTCTGAGTCAGCTTGGTTAGTGGGTTTGAAAATCATGATAAGTTCTTCACAAATAACTGGTAATAACCATCCGGACCAAGGAAGCTATGGATTTATATTACAGATGTTTTCATTGGCCACTATTTGATTGCCTTTGTCTTCTAAGGGTTCACACATATTTCTTTTATAGTGATAACATGCCCCAAGAATGATACTTACTCTATCCAGAACTCACATTTACTATAATTTTCATAAAACATCTCCCTTCATAAGGTCTTTAGAACAGTATTCAAATGTTCTTCATGTTCCTCCTTGCTCTTGGAGTATATCCAAATATAATCTATAAATACTACCACAAACTTGTCTAGGTAATCTATAAATACTCTATTCATTAAGTCCATGAATATTGATGAAGCATTAGTGAGTCCAGAAGGCATCACCATGAACTCATAGTGTCCATACCTCATTTGAAAGTTATTCTTAGGAATATCTCCCTCCCTCAGTTTTAATTGGTGATATCCCAACTAAAGTTCCACCTTAAAGAAATACTTAGCCCCACACAGTTGATTAAACAATTCATATATCTATGGTAGGGGTATACTTGTTTGTTATCATTTTTTTGATCTCATGATAATAAATGTAGAGGTGCATTGATCTATCCTTATTCTTGAAGATGAGGACTAGTGCACCCCATGATGAAGCACTCAGAAATATAAAACTCTTGTCTAGATTCTATTGTAACTGATTCTTCAGTTCCTACAACTTAATGGTGTCCATTATATAATGTGTATTAAATATAGTTAGAGATCCAAGAATAATTTAAATTGAGAACTCAACCTCTCAATTAGGAGGAAGACCAAACAATTATTTAGGGAACACATCAGTATAGTCCCTTATAATGGGCATGTCTTCAATCAAGATTCTCTCCTTTGTCTCAATCATTTGAGATGGATATGCTTGCTCATATAGAAATAAAATCCACACTTGAGATGAATATTTTTAAGGAGATTCATCTCCTCCTTAAACTTGTACAGAATTGGAAGATTCCTTGGTATGTTAAGAGTGATCTCCCTTTCCCAACAGTTGATGTTGGATTTGTATAAAGATAGCCAATACATGCCCAATATAACATAAAACTCCACCAAAGGAAGTAAGATAAGACTTTCTAGGAGGTTCCATCCATAGAAATTAATTGGGGAGGATTTATATACTTTTGATGTAATAATTTCCCATTTACTTTTCTCACAGATAACTCAACCTCTATATTTTTAGGTAGTGTTTGAATTTTTCTACTTAACTTGAAAGATATGAAAGAATGCATAGAACCAGAATCAAATAGTATTTTTTCTATTATTGAATGAATAACTATCATAACTTTTACCACATCATTTTCAAGATCCACCTTAGTAGTAGTGATGTCATAAGACTTCCCTTTCTCTTTTGGATTTGGTGTCTGCTGACGTTGATTTCCCCCAAGGAGTCTAGGTTTAGTGAGCTAGATTGCATAGTTCCTTTTCTCCCAATAGTTGAAGTATTGGACCATGGGTTGTGTTCTCCTTTCCTCCACCACATTTTCCTTGTTCCTCATGTCTCTTCAAAATTCATGAGCTTGGGTGGAATTCTCTCCCACACTTAAAGCATTTCCCCATCCCTTTGAAGAAATTCCCATGGTGCTTCTTCCCACATTTTTTATATGTGAGTGGTTGATTTTTCTTACCACATTTTTCATTATATCCTAAAAATTGAAACTCTATTTTTCATTTCTCATCTCCATAGCCAAGGGAACAGTCTCTAAACTCCATCTCCAATTTTAGATCACATCAAACTACTTATTCATAACTCCCAAAGTCTCAAATTTATAGAGCCTTTAAAAGGTGTGGGTTTAAACTACTAAAGAATCTATAATTTTTGCTATCATTATTGATAAAAAATACCAAATATTACCTTGAAATCCTTGTGAAATTTTCTTCTTAGGACATGATAGATTTACCTTCATTTTTCTTCAGCTCTATGAATTCTATCTCCATATTTTCATGATGAGTCTGAGGGAAATACTTTTTAAGAAACATTATCTTAAAGTCTTCCCACTCCATCTCTTCAATTTCATCCTTCAACTTGGTGTTCTTAATTAATGAACACCATTGATTAGTATCTCTATATAGATGATAAACAACTAGATTTAACTTCTACATCTTAGTATATCGAAGTATGGAAAATATATTCTCTATTGAGTTGACCCACTGTTCCACAATGATTGGATTGGAAGATCCACTAAACATAGATGGTCATTACTACATAAAATACTCGATATATAGTTTCTACCTCTTAGGTAAAGGAAAAAATTCCACATTATTCAGGTTATTGTTTATAGCCAGATATATCTGGGTAAGCATCGCCATGAAATTTTGAACTCCACCTTCCAAGGCATTGGGGATGTTGTTCGAAAAATCACTGCATTGTCCCTCACACAGATTGTTGGTATGGTTTCTCCTTGTTCCTACCATTTATAAAATAGAAAACGTTTAAAAAAAACACATTTCAAGGTTCTTTAATCCTAATACACAAATTAACCAAACCGTTCTCTGATACCAACTATAGCGATCTTACTTTTCTTACATGATTATTACATCATTTTAAATATAAACAACATAAAAGAGTTACACAACTGGGATACAAAGGTTTAGTGTCTTGGGAAAATTAGGACCATACATAACATTTACATAATAATACATAAACATTTATTTAATTACTTCTTCTCTATATTCTTAGTGGCCCTTGTATTCTTCTTAGTACAAGTAATCACATGAGGATATACATCAAAGAAATGGGTTCTCTAAAATCCTATTAAGAGGATAAATAAAAACATGAATCAATATAACATGGGTGAGCATAATAATCATCATCATAACATAATCATGATATCATCATCATAATAATAAGAGTTAACATTACATAAAAGCATGGAATATGACAATGAATATAAATGAAACATCACGTCTTAGTGGTCAATTACCACACATAGTTGTGAACAAAGCTAGCATCATGTTCACACACAAAATATTTTCATAATCATAAAATCATAATTGTGAAAAAATATAGCATCATGTTCATGAATATTTCACATTATCTCATGAGATACATCACATTATCCAATGCATTAGAGCGCTATATAATTCTGGGTGAACCTGTCACCTCATAACATTTACATAATCATGCTTTCCATATATAATGTATATCAATCATGGACATAAAATAACCCATGGAAAGGAAATGGATCTTATGATAATTTAACAAAGAATAAATTCATGAATAAACTTTGGGGTTCTAAAAATAAAAATAGAATAACATACTTGGTATAAGAATCATCAATCTTGAGTGAAGAAGAAACAATCTCATGAGAAGTAAAAGATGTGTTTTTTAGAAAGAAGAGTTCTTTTGGAAAAATATTTTCATTTGTAATAAAAATATATTGGAAACATGTATATCCCAAAAAATAAAAGGGAAGAAAAATAAATGATATTTAAGTTATATTAAAGGAACATCCATACTGAAAATGGAGTGAGAGAGGGAGAACCCAAAGGAAGAGAGTTGGGTTTGAGAATCCCCTTACCTTATGTCTGAATGATTTATTCAATTTAATATCATGAATAATAAAATTAAATTAATTATTGAAAAATAAATAACCTCTTATACATGAATTTTATTTATTATAGTTTTCTAATTTCATTAATGGTCTTTTTTATGAGTTATAGAGTTCAATTTCATCATTCGAGAGTGTTTATTTTCTTGGATTTCATGATCTGTTCACTTGTTTATAGGTATGGAAGTTCATGTATAATAAGAATGATTCTAAATAATTTAAATTATATGTTATTAATGAAAATATAGAAGCCTAATTTTCCTTATTTATATTTTTTTTCATATATGAGGATGATTCATTAGATAAAATTTTAACGACACTCATTTAGATTAATTTTAGTGGTTTTCGATCACAATGAACTCATTTTGTTTTATTATTTAATATTATGTATATAAGTTAGTTAAAAAACATAAAAAATGTTATAACATAAATTTTAAAATCAGTTTCAACCATTATAATAGTTTTATGACTGACCTAGAAGGAGTTAAAATAAAATGAAAATGCATTGTCCACAATAGTGGTGAATCAACACATCACGAATGATGATTTTGTTTTTAGAATAAAAGGGAGAGAGGAGAAGAGGTTTGATGATGGATTATTCCATTAACATAATAAAATTCCAGTATATATAAATACTAGAGTTACTATGCTACTTGGATAAGGGTAAATTATGAGATAATAAGAAAAGAAAATAAATTGAAAATAAATTAAAAGAAAATGAAAGAGGGTTTTACCTCTTGAATTCTCCTACTTGAGAACCACCTTCGGGAAATCGGTTTTGGTATTTTTTTTGAGAAAAAAGAATCATGGACCTGGGGGAGGGTCTTGGTAAGAATATTGGGTAGAATTTTGACAAGGCTCAAATCTTGGAAGGTGTTAGGAGAAGAGATGGTGAGGGGTGGTATTTATAGGGGAGGAGATGAGTGTTTTCTCATTATTTTATTCATTAGTTTATTATTTTGGCTCAAGACTATGAATAGTTTCAAAATTATCACTAAATATAGTAAATAATGAAGGGGAGTTAAATATTATGGTTCTCACATCAACAATGACTCTAGTAATAGTGTATTTAATTTATAATGTATATATACTGTAAATTAATGTATTTTACTATTCACTAAAAATTCAAGCATTTTAGAAAAATACCAAAAATTCACCCTAACCATTTTTAATTATTTAGAATTAAAAATTAACCCCATTTTATGAAAATAAATTTATAAATATGATAAATTTAATTTTTAATTAAAATCAAAATTTACTCAAAAATACAGATTTTAAAATTATAACTGATTTTATAACACTTTGAAAAATCAATTAAGGTCTCCTAAAATTATGTTATAATAATAATAATAAAATTACTAATTTATGAATCTAATTTATGAAAATAAATTTTGTTTTAAATAATTATACTAATTATAAAATTATAAATAAACATTTATGTTTTATAAAAATACCAACATTTAATTAGTAATTTTTAAAATATTTAATTACTTATACTATGATATATTTATATCATATTATCATTTATAAGATGACTAAATTTTATTTATGCTTTCATATATTAGGTTACTATTCTATTTTCCATATTACTATTTCTAATGGTCACATTACTATTCCAAAGGTCAAGTTACTATTCCATTGGTATAGGTTCCTTAACTTCTAGAAATACCTCTTATTACATTAATTATTCATTTATAAAGTTTGTATTGTTCCCTATATGTGATTTTATATGATTTATACTATCAATCATCATCAATATTAATTTTTTATTATCAAGGAAAAGTAGGTCCACACAGAAAGTAAAAATAACATGAAAGGAACAAAGACATCTTAGATATAGGGAGGTCGAAAATAGTAAAAACCAATGGAATATGAAACCATCAGATTAACCCCCTATACTGAAAAAAAATTCATTCTAGGTAAGCACAGGATGCTTGCACCTTATTGCGCCATTGAAGCAAGGTAGTCCACCACTTTGTTTCCCTCTCTCCAGGTGTGTAGAACCATCATCTGGTTGCTAATAAGAACCTTTAACCTTCTAATGATGTATGTAATTGACCAAGGCATGTAACCAAGAACCTGAAGTGTGTTTTACAACATTAAGAAATCCATTTCAATCTCATTTAGGCTGATATTATTTTTTATGCAAAGAAGGATCCCCGTGATCATCACCATTGCCTCTTCTTAGAGGGAGTCCCCATTTCCAAAATACACAGTGAACAAAAGAATGATAGACCCCCAATGATCCAGAACCACACCTTCTCCTCTCATAACCCCATGAAAAAGAAGCTATATGTGTTGAGTTTTTTACCTAAGAGGTGGGCCTTCCAGCAGACACAAAAACCCTGATCAAGCTTGGAGTAATGTGCAGATAATTTACTAGAAAGAATCAGTTTTAGAGTAGTCACCTACTCCGAATTTTTAATGAGGCGGGCCATATCTATCAGTAGGTTTCTAGTTCTTATAGAAATATCACGTACCTTTCTTAAAGTACCGTTAACCTGAGTGGTGTTCCGAGCCTTCCATAGGCTCCAACAGCCTACCGATAAGACCAGAGATCACACCTTTCACTCCACTCCCTATGTTCCCATTCCTTAGAACCAATGATCCATAAAGTTAGATCCATTAGTGCTATGGGAGGATATTTTTGTGAAATAATCAAACATATTCCACACTAAGCATGCCCAATCTCATTTGAAGAATAGGTGAAGCATGCTCTCCTCCCTCTGGTCCCTATAACACTGACATCTAGATGTAATGTTAATTCCAGTAAGCTTAATATTCTCCCCAGTTTGTAGGGATCGATTCATGATTCTATATAGTTGAAAGTTATACTTAAAAGGAATATCCTTAAACCCCAACACCTCACCCCTGCTATCCCCATGATTTGGTATCATTGTCACCCTTATGAAATCTTTCACTGTGAAGGCTCCTTATGTAACGTCCCGGTTTCGGAAGCCACCTAGAGGCGCCCCATACCCAGTTGGTCACATGGCCTCAAGAACATTTCCCCGCATGCTAGAGGCTACCGACTAGCAGTGAGGGCTTGGGTTTGATAGTGGGGAAACTATGCCCTCATTGGTAGAGTACACAGTGGAAGTAAACAACACACAATAGTGGAAGCAGTAAATATCCAACAATAGTAAATAGTGGAAGACTGGAATAATAAACAACTGGAGCACATATATATAAAAAATTATGAATGATAAATATTTCTAGGAAATCATACAAATAAGTCACAATGCTGGAAATAAAAACAGTGCTAAACCAAAGTACAAAAGAAAAAGATAAACAACTCCTCAGCATCGCAAGCCTAAGCTTGGTCCCATGCTCCCCAGCTCCACAGCAAGTCAAGTACCTGAAGTAGAAGAGTGCTTTCCCTTATCTATACCTGCAGCAATATAATCTGTTTGGTCCCAAAAGCATGACCCAAAAAGGGTGTGAGACTAAATCCCAGTAGGCAACCACCCGAAGATCTGTCCCTAACAGTCGGTAAATATATGGTAGGTAAAAGTACAGAAAACAGTAAACAGGAAAGTACTCAGCATTAAACAATCCACAGTTTCAATATCAAGCAACAATGAAACAAACATATAAAACCCAAATAGGTAACCCTTTGGGAAGTACTCACAAACCTCCCCTATGGTCCTACCTAAGAAGTACAAGCAACCCTCTGGGCAGTGAACTCGGCCTAACCCCTCTAGTTCAGTCATAGGAATTCATAAAGCCTCTTTGAGGAATCAATCACAGTAAATTCCCCTAATAGTATAAGGTAGTCAGGGACCCTCTGAGGAATCTCACTCGGTCAATTCCCCTTATAACCCAAAGGTCAAGGATTCTCTAAGGAAGATCACTCTGTCAATTCCCCTCATAGCCCAGGTCGTTCAATTAATTCAAAGACTCTCTGAGGAAGCTCACATAATCAATTCCTATTATAGTTTAAGGTAGTCAAGGTAATTCAAAGTAAAAAAAAGACTCTCTGAGGAAGCTCACACGGTCAATTCCCCTTATAGTCTAAAGTACTCAAAGACTCTTTGAGGAAGCTCACTCTGTCAATTCCCCTTATAGCCTACTACACCAGGTTCTCACGGACCTGTGTAGGTCAACAAACATAGAAATGAAATATGGCCAAAGTAAACCTACAGAACTACTTGGCTAACCAGTCTACAATATATCAATCATGTGAGAATAAAAACTCTCCATCCTACAACAATAGGCATGGAAAATAGGCAAGGCATCCAAATCGGCTAAACAGGACCAAACGGTCATAAACAAAACATGCATGGGAAATACATCCAAATAATAGAAATCAACCTTATTCATATCCAAATAACCTCTACACAAACATGCGAGCATGGAGGGAAAATCAACAGGGGTAAAATGGTAAACACGTAATACCCTGTTTAAGGGTATTGGTGGAATTTTCACATAATACTCAAGGACTTTGAACGGAAAGGCACAAACCACCTACCTCGGCATTGTAGGAACGATATACGTGAACCTAGAATCTTGAATCACCCTAGAATGCTAAAGATCTACAAAACTTCTAAAACGTTCAACCCACGATATCTCACGAGAGAAGAGAAAATAGAAGATGGTGCTCTAGTAGAAGAGAGAACTCACCAATGTGATTCCAACACAACCGATGGTGTTCAATTCAGAGGACGGATGCACGGTCGGAGGTTTGTCGAAGATCCACGGCTTTACGGAGCTCTCGGCCTAACAAGACCTAAAAGAAGAGCGTTCTGACGATTAGACGTGACCCTGGTGCATTTAATGAAAAAAAGAAAGTACACGGTGTGTACTTTTGAAGTACATGGCGTGTACTCGCCGTTTCCGTACTCTACTTTAAGCAGCCTCCAAGTCACTCCCACATGACTGTGTGTGTGGATACTATAGGGCCAACACACGGCCTCCTACGGAAAGGCAGTACACGACGTGTACTCATAAAGTACACGGTGTGTACTTAGAAAATTTCCATAATTTCCTCTTTTTCTCAAAAAAATGACTAGAAAAGGAAAAACATACCTGAAAAGAAGATCTGGGTTCTTACAAACTTCCCCCTTAAAGAAATTCGTCCCCGAATTTCCCTAGCGTGATGTAGAAGAAGAAACCCCGAACAGTTCTGGCCACTGTGATCATACGTCTTCTTCCCTCTCCCAAGTCTTGTCCTGTACTCGCCCGTGCTGCCAAAGCACCCGTACCAGAGGAACAGACCAGCCACTGAGAACCTTCATACTTTGATCCAAAATCTGGATAGTATGCTCCTCAAAGGATGCATCCACTTCCAACTCAACCACCTCGGGTTGGAAAACATGAGATGAGTTTTAAAAGTAATGTCGAAACTAAGAAACGTGGAAGACCTCGTGCATATCTCGGTACTTCTGAGGTAACTGCAACTGATAGGCAACCGACCCAACTCTCTCCAACACCTCAAACGACCTGACATACCTCAGTAAAATCTTATCCTATCTCCTAATCCTCTTGTGTCCCAACCTCAGTGTGACACATAGGAAAACCTGATCCCCGACCTCATACTCCAGAGGTCATCTCTACTGATTAGCATAAGATTTTTGTTGAGACTGTGTAGTATCCATCCTCTTCTGAATCAACTCTATCGGCTCTATGGTCTCCTAAACAAGATGAGGTCCCAAAAAAGCTGCCTCTCCTGCCTTTAGCCAACATAAGGGTGATCGGCATGGCCTACCGTACAAAGCATCATAAGGTTCCATATGAATAGTTTCTTGAAAACTATTGTTGTAGGAAAAATCCACAAGAGGTATATGCTTCTCCCAAGAACCTCCAAAATCCAGAATGAATGCTCGGAGCATATCCTCAAGCACCTGAATCGTATTCTCAGACTGGCTATCTGTCTGGGGATGGTAAGATGTGCTCAAAAGTACCTGTGTATCCAAAGACTTCTGAAGCCCCTGCTAGACCCGAGAAGTAAAGCGTGCATCCATGTCTAAAACAATGGAGTATGGAACTCCATGTAGATGTAAAATCTCTCGGATGTACAACTGTCCCATATCATCAACACTAAAGGTCTCCTTGATCTTCAAGAAGTGAGAAACCTTCATGAGTCTTTCAATGACAACCCAAACAACACCATTCTCTTGAGGTGACCTCGGTAAACCTGTCACCAAATCCACCGTGACATCATTCCACTTCCACTTGGGAATGGTTAACTACTGTAAAAGCCCTATTGGTCGCTGATGCTCTGCCTTCACCTGTTGACAAGTGGAACACCTCATGAAGAAACCAACAACATCCCTCTGCATACCTGGACACCAATACTGATGGTGTAGATCATGATACATCTTGGTAATGCTAGGATGAACTTCCATAACTGAGTAATGAAAGTAATAAATCATCTCCTCGTGTATGTTTACTGGCACCCACATGCGCCCCTGGAAATGCAAGATCTCATCCTCGCCTATGGTCTATACCGGAATAGGGTCCTCTCCTGACACACTCTCCCTTTGGACTAGGCCTTCATAATTTGATAGCTACCTCATTAGAACTCGATCAAGAAGAGTAGAGGTAACAACTATGGAAGATAGAAAAGTCTACCCCTGTTTGTCGTGCACCTCCAAATGCATCTCAGAGAACAAATCCATAAGCTGCCACTCACTGCTGGCCCCCTGAACTACCTGTATCTGAGTCCTCCTACTCAACACATCAGCCATTGCGTTGCCCTTCCCAGGCATGTAGGCAAGCTCAAAGTCAAAGGACTGTAGGTACTCGACCCACCTCTACTATATTAAATTTAGATCACGCTAAGTGAATATGTACTTGATACTTTTGTGGTCAGTGAAAACCACAAAATAATCTCCCAGAAGATAATGTCTCCAACAACGTAAGGCATGAACAACAGCTACCAACTCTAGATTGTGAGTTGGGTAATTCCTCTCATGTGGCCTCAACTTCCGAGACCCGTACACAACGGCTCTATCTCCCTGCATAAGAAAATCTCCCAGCCTGATACCTAATGTATCACAGTAAATATTATAGCTCTTGCCTGGCTCTGGAAAGACTAGTATCGGTTCTGAAGTCAACCTCCATTTCATCTTCTTAAAAACTGACTCACAAGAATCTAAGTATAAGAACTTCATACCCTTCTTAGTTAGACCTGTCAGTGGTGATGCTAAGTGTGAAAAGTCCTGTATGAAATGTCTGTAGTATCCAACCAGCCCTAGAAAACTCTGCACCTCAAAGACGTTCTTCAGCTGCTCCCAGAAAACTACAGCTCTCACTTTCTCTAGGTCTACTGATACTCCTTCCTCTGAGATAATATGACCCAGGAAGTGAATCTGATCCATCCAAAAGTGGCACTTTGAGAGCTTAGCATATAACTGATGCTCCCTCAGTGTACTCAAAATGATCTCAAGATGGGTATTATGGCCGTGTTGAGTGTGAGAGTACACCAAGATATCATCCAAGAAAACAACCATGAAGGAATCCAAGTATGGATGGAACACTCGGTTCATCAGTTCTATGAAAACTGTAGATGAGTTCGTGAGACTGAATGGTATAACCATATACTCGTATAGACCATACTTGCTCCAAAAGGATATAAGAGGTATATCTGATGGTTTAACATGCAACTTATGATAACCGGACCTCAAGTCAATCTTCGAGAACACCCGAGATCCTTGAAGCTGATCAAAGAGATCATCAATCCTCAGTAAGGGATACCGGTTCTTGATTGTCAAATGGTTCAACTTATGATAGTCCACAAAAAGCCTGAGGGTGACATCTTCCTTCTTCTCAAACATGACAGGCGAACCCCAAGGATAAGTATTGGGTCGGATGAAACCCTTTTCCTGTAACTCCTCTAACTGTTTCTTGAGCTCCTACAACTCTGGTGTAGCTATCCCATAAGGAGGAATGAACACCAGTGCCACTCCTGGTATAAGATTAATCGAGAAGTCTAACTTGTGCTCTGAAGGAAAACCTGAAAAGTCCTCTGGAAAGACATCTCTGAAATGTTCAACCACTGGAGGAAAGTCTAACTGTGAAGTCCCCTGGTCATCTAGATATAGACTAGAAATTTGGGCTGTAACTCCTCCCAACCCATGATGCTCTATACCCACTCTGCTCTCCTGGACATCCCATTCACCCCTACGAAGAAAGGATCCACCCTATGGTGATATGAAACTCAGCCTACGATGATAACAATTGACGAATGCCTGTAATGGAACTAACCAATCCATTCTGAGAATAACATCATAGAATGTCATATCTAGGACATAGAGGTCCTATAAGAAGTGACACCCACCAACCTGTAAAGGGCACTCCCTACACTGACGTACACTATCCATTCTAGTCCCCAACGGTGTGTCTAGCGTCAAAATATCAGCAGAGGAAAAGATACAGAGACCAAGATATCCACAATAGCAACATAGATAAAGCTATGGGAATACCCTATATCGAAAAGAGTAAAATATAAAACTGAGGATACTAAGATTGTACCTCAAACTGTAGAGGGTCCAGGATCCTTCTCCTACTGGGTCTGCTCCACTACAAAAGTATGGCCTATGATACGCCCCTGTGACCCTGCCTGACCGCTATGAGCTGATCCACCCTACTATCGCTAAAGAACCAGTGACTGAATACCACGGCCATGAACTCCAACTCAGCTTGAACGGCCGGACGAACTCCAGTTCCCAGACTGGTGAGAAACTGGTGGTGCTGCTCTTGAACGAGGAGTCATAGAAGAACCCCTGTCACCAGCTGCTGGTGAGAAGAACTGAAAAAAGCATTGAAGGTGACCCATATTTCCACAATATTGGAACTCTAATGGGTATCTCGGGAAACATGGCCTCGTATGCCCACTCTTCCCACACTAGTATCACACCACCTGGATACCGGAAGATGCCTCCCGCCTACTCTGATATCCTAATGAAAACTCCCTGTGGCGCTTCCTACTATCAGGAGGAGGGATACTAACTCTGGATGCCAAACAGCCCTGGCTCACCACTCCAGAATCTCTCAGATTGCGCTCTGTGATCAGCGCCTGGTTGACTATAGAGGATATTGAAGTCAACTTGAAGATGTTCACCTATGATCCAATGTCGTGTCTGAGACCATCCTCGAACTTCCATGAAAGGAACAACTCATCAACTCCTAGAATAGGCGTGAAACACTGTAGATCTGTGAAGCAAGAGGAATACTCCATAACAATAAGAGTACCCTGCTCCAGACTCATGAACTCTTAGGCTCAATCATCCCTCAAGATCTCTAGATAAAATTAATCGTAGAAGATGCGCTGAAACTCATCCCAAGCCATATTATACTGGCGTCCCGCCTATGAGATCACATACCACCACCTCTTGGCAGAGTCTCGAAGCATGTAGGTAGCGAGCTTCACCCTCTTCTCTGGAGGTATCTCCAGATGCTTGAAAATTGTCAGCGTGGCTTCTAGCCATGACTCTGCAGCCCGGGTTCCTCCATACCCTGAGAAAGTATAAGGATGTTGCTGCTGAAAGACCCGTGTCCATTATTCCATCGATGGGGCAGGAGGTGGAGCTCCTTGAAAGGTCTACATCATCCTTAGAAAGCCCTCCCTGAACTATGCATCAACACCTATGTCAGGCATAACAGCTGGTGGAAAGGCTGGCACAACTGGAGGATCTGCAGGTAGTCCCTAATCAGCCATGTCTGGTGTCTGATCACTGCCTGGAAAATGTCGCATAACTGGAGGAAATCTCAGTGGCATGACTCTGCAAGGTCAAGAACACACATTAGATCAAGACTATCAAGGATTGAAAACTAGAAGAATAAAAAGGAAATAGGAGAAGAAAACATTCAAGTTTTATAAAACCTGACTACACGGCGTGTACAATTACTACACAGCGTGTACAATTCCTACACGACGTGTTCCCTTAAGTCATTTACATGGGCATGTACACCTGCCCAAACTGGTCGTGTAACACCCGAAACACATGACATATTGTATTAACACACGACGTGTACTTGAATCCCCTTTCCATACCCAAGTCCTTCTACACGGTTAAGCCACACAACTATCCTAAGACAAGACTACACGGTGTGTTCAAGGTAGACACGATGTGTACTAGAAAAGCTTCACCTGGCCTGTGTTGTTAGCGACTCTCCCTGACACACGGATCACATTACATGATATATTCCAGACAGACATGGTGTGTTCATGAAAGGATAACACCGACCCATGTTGTTAGTGACACGGCCGGGTACCTAGGTCAGACTACATGGAGTGTTCAATACTGACACGACGTGTATAGATTAAGGTTTATCTATCTGTGTTTTTAGTTACACAAACAGACACAGGATCAACGCTACACGGTGTTCTCAACTGGTACACGACATGTTCCCACAAGAAAATCCCTATCCCATGTCTCTACCCACACGACTTATGACACAATTAGAGACTACATGGCGTATATATAAAGTACACGGCGTGTACTTAAGAAAAATAATTTATTCCTGAACAGAAGAACACATGGCGTGTAGTCAAAACTACACGGCATGTATTCTGGGTTTTCTAGACAGTAAGCCTTAGAAACTACTCTGGAGCCCATAAAAACACTGAAATGAACATTTAAGGTGCCAAATTACGATCTGTGAGGGCCCATACTCCCCGCGAATCAAAGTTTGGAATCTTCTACATGCTATAACAAGGTAAACAAAGCAATGATCCACCAAATCCCAGTCTATAAGGGCCCATAACACCTCAAGAACCAAAGATTGGAATTCACTCAAACAAAATCTTACACAACAATACCCTATCAAAACAGCATGTATTCTTATCAAGGAATCTATCACAACAACATGCATATTCTACACAATCTCTATCACAACAACATGAAATCGCTAATGCATCCAATATGACACGGTAAGAATGCATGAATCGTGATTCCTAGCGAGTGCCTATATGATGAATGAGATGGAATACCCTCATCTCATCGGGGTGTGATAGAAATAAAACCTCAATAATGTCAACAGTAATAACACAAAACATGTGAGTCACCCAACGATGAAAATTAGATCAACCGTAAACTTGCAAAACCAGAAGAAATTGCAATAAATGAGGTATATTGGCTTTTCCCTGCACACGAGTTAGCTACTCCCAGGCACAACTTATTACCAAGTACCTATTCCTTCCTATCCCCGGATAAAGTCTCAAAACAATAAATCAAGAGAAAATAATTCCTCTGATACCACTTTGTAATGTCCCGGTTCTGGAATCCACACAGAGACGCCCCGTACCCGGTTGGTCACATGGACTCAAGCACATTTCCCCGTATGCTAGAGGCTGCCGACTAGCAGCGAGGGCTTGGGTGTGATAGTGGGGAAACTATGCCCTCATTGGCAGAGTACACAGCAAAAGTAAACAACACACAATAGCAGAAGCAGTAAATATCCAACAACAGTAAACAACGGAAGACTAGAATAATAAACAACTAGAGCACATATATATAAAAAATGATGCATGATACATATGTCTAGGAAAGCATCCAAATAAGTCACAATGCTGGAAATAAAAACAGTTCTAAACCAAAGTACAAAATAAAAAGATAAACAGCTCCTCAGCATCATAAGCCTAAGCTTGGTCCCATGCTCCCCAGCTCCACAACAAGTCAAGTACCTGAAGTAGAAGGGTGCTTGCCCTTATCTATACATGCAACAATATAATCTGTTTGGGCCCAAAAGCATGGACCGAATAGGGTGTGAGACTAAATCCCAGTAGGAAACCACCCGAAGATCTCTGCCTAACAGTTGGTGAATATATGGTAGGTAAAAGTACATAAAACAGTAAACAGGAAAGTACTCAACAGTAAACAATCCACAGTTTCAATATCAAGCAATAGCGAAACAAACATCTAAACCCCAAACAGGGTAACCCTCTAGTAAGTACTCACAACCCTCCCCTCCAGTCCTACCTAAGAAGTACAAGCAACTCTATGGACAGTGCACTCAGCCTAACCCCTCCGATTTAGTCATAAGAATTCATAAAGACTCTCTAAGGAAGCACTCACAGTAAATTCCCCTTATAGTCTAAGGTAGTCAGGGACTCTCCGAGGAAGCTCACTCGGTCAATTACCCTTATAGCCCTAAGGTCAAGGACTCTCTGAGGAAGCTCACTCGGTCAAATCCCCTCATAGCCCTGGTCGTTCAATTAATTCAAAGACTCTCTAAGGAAGCTCACACATTCAATTCCTATTATATTCTAAGGCAGTCAAGGTAATTTAAAATAGAACAAAGACTCTCTGAGGAAACTCGCAAGGTCAATTCCCCTTATAGTCTAAATTTCTCAAAGACTCTCTGAGGAAGCTCACTCAGTCAATTCCCCTTATAGCCTACTGCACTAGGTTCTCATGGCCCTGTGTAGGTCAATGAGCATAGCAATGAAATATGGCCAAAGTAAACCTATAGAACTACTTGGATAACCAGCATGTCAGAATACAAACTCTCCATCCTACAGCAACAGACATGGAAAACAGGCAAGGCAGCCAAACTGGCTAAACAGGACCAAAGGGTTGTAAACAGAACATGCATGGGTAATACATTCAAATAATAGCAATCCAACCTATTCAAATCCAAATAACCTCTACACAAACATGCGAGCATGGCATAAAAATAAACAGGGGTAAAATGGTAAACACGCAATACCCCGTTCAAGGGTATTGGTGGAATTTTCACATAATACTCAAATAATTTGAACAGAAAGGCACAAACCACCTACCTCGGCATTGTAGGAACGATATATGTGAACCTCAAATCTTGAATCACCCTAGAACGCTGAAGATCTACAAAAACATCTAAAAAATTCAACCCACGATATCTCCTGAGAGAAGAGAAAATAGAAGATGGTGCTCTAGGAGAAGAGAGAACTCACTGATGTGATTCCAACGCAACTGATGATGTTCGATTTGGAGAATGGATGCACTCTTTGAGGTTCTTCAAAGATCCACGACCATATAGAGCTCTCAGTCGAATGAGACCTAAAAGAAGAGCATTCTGGCAATTAGACGCGACCCTGATGCGTTTAATGAAAAAAAGAAAGTACACGACATGTACTTTTGAAGTACATGGTGTGTACTTTCCATTTCTGTACTCCAATTTAAGCAGCCTCCAAGTCACTCCCACACAGCCGTGTGGGTGGCTACTACACGGCCAGCACACAACCTCCTGCGGCAAGGCAGTACATGGAGTGTACTCATAAAGTACACGGTGTGTACTTAGAAAATTTCCATAATTTCCTATTTTTCTCAAAAACTACCAGAAAAGGAAAAACATACCTGAAAATAAGATCCAGGTTCTTACACCTGATGAGGATCCTATAAAGATACACCTATAAAATTCATTATTGATCCCTATAAGATCAAATAAACTCCTCTGTTGACTATCCAGGATGAAATTGATGAAGCGTTGGTGCTGAAAAGCACTTCTAAAGGTAATATCCAGAACTAGGAATCTAGAAAAACCAAGTTTGGATTTGACCCAATTATGATTCCAAAACAAAATATCACCACTTCCCACAATCCAGTGGGTATGACCTTGGAGAGTCAGGATATGAGGATGAATGAAAAACCATAAAGAATATGGGCCACCTCTCACCACATCTATGTTGACTTTTTAATTATTTTCCATGAACCCCCCCAAAAGGTATTTTCCTCAAGAACCTCCCATTATAACTTTTCATGTATACCTTGAAGCGTATCTACAAGGTTTTTTACATTTTCCCCCCCTCTTTCATAGTTCTATCCACATTTCCCCATGAGGCCCAATGATATTTTCCTTTCGAATGTGCATCCCAAATAAACAATGATATAATATTATCAATGTGAGAGATGAATGCCTTAGGAGCCTTAGTAGCAGAGAGAGAATGGATCAGAATAGTGGAGAGAATGCTGTTAACTAGAGTTATTCTGCCACTAAACAAGAGGAAGTGGTTTTTCTAATTCAAGATTCTACCAATGATCTTTTCAATATTTTTTTTCAAAATGATGAATGCGGGGTCTTCATGGAGAAATTTAATCCTCTAGGTAATACATAGGGAAGTATCTCCTTTGCATGTACAAATAATTAGAAAGAGTGGTGATCCTCCTATCTGAGCACTTGGTAGAGATATAGAAGCTAATTTTGGCACGATTAATCACCTGTCTGCTCCATTTGAAATAGTCTTCAAGGATTTTATTAACTCCCCAAACTAATATATTACTAGAATTAGAAAATATTATTGTATCATCCACAAATATAGGGTGGGAAATGTTATATGGGTATTTCCCATATTGGTAGGGAAGATCCTCTCCCTGTAGGACACTCCTATTGATAAGGAAGTTGAGGAAATCTTAGGTGATGATGAAAATAGTTAGGGATATAATGGGATTCTCTCCACGGTACACATACCTCATGTTCATAGTGCAGTTATGTACTTCTCTAAATCTATACTATTATACATCCTTTAGAGTGTCTTATATGAATCAAAAAGTTTAACAAAGTTTCAATAACACATAACTCTATGTGACTCTTACATATAGAGTCCTTTGTAAAATATTGAACACCCCACAACTCTATAAATCATCCATCCCTTTCCAAACATATTAAACACATCTCAAACACTTCAAATTACTTTTGAATAAATTCAAATCATCTCAAATCATCACTAGAATACTTCTAAAGCTTATGAAACACATTAATACTCCATGGAGTATTTCAATGGATCTTCTACTAAAACAACCAACTTTAAACCATCTCCAAACATCATCCAAGTATCATCTTCTTGTTTAAAGGTTTTTAAAGAATTATTAACCATTAATAAAATTAATTAAACAAAATAGAAACCATGAAACCTAATATCACGTTGCCTTTGAAACTGAAATTTTAATAAAGTGGAAAACGAGTACCATACGCTATTGAATTAAATTTTAATTTCCTTATTTATGTGCTTGATAAAGATCACCAAGAAATAACTAAAAGGATATTCCCTCCAAGGTGTATCCAATGGTTTCAAAAAATCGCAAAAAAAATATTTAGGAAAGATCCTTCAACCTTCAATACATGCCGGTATCTCAAGAGAAAATAATAAGAAAGCAAGATTTAGAAGAGAGGTAGAATATTTTATAGAGGTTTATTAAGGAGATATCTAAAACAAACTCATAGTTAGGCATCATTTATATAATCTATATAGATTCTATTTGATCAATGAATTTACTTGTACATTTCTAAAATGTGTGACTAATGAATTCAGTTACAAATTTAGTAACCCTCAACCAAAAACTTTCCCATCCATTTCATCTTATGAAATGGTTAGTTCATGATAGTTAAACATATAGGAGATTCACTACCTTTTTATGAATAATAATAGTGTGAAATGAATTATACCTTTGATTCATAGAACTATGATTCACACACATCATAAAATATGACTGTTAATGGTAGACTATATAATATTCATATATCATAAAATATGATATACCAAAAAACTTAAATATAATACTATTTCTATATATATTTCATATCATACAACATACCATATCATACCATATTCCCTTCAATATCACACTTTCACCAAATCCTAAAAAACTTTCATGACATTTCTCCTTATATCATATCATACATAATAACTTGTGAAACCATATCTAAAAGATCATTTCATATATCTTTAAAAACCCATTTGGAAAGTTATAATTAACTTTACAATGTATTAAATCATATGAAATACCATGTGATAACAATCCAAAACTCCATTTGGATAAAAATCTAAAATAATTTTTATAAGATCTCACTAATTCAAACTCAAGACCCATTTGTTCAACCACAAAGTATGACCCCAAGTACCTTTTTTTATAACAACCCACATCTTTATTACACATTATTTCATGATTTATTATATAATATATAAGGCCCCGACCTTAAATATCACTTAATCATGAGATAAGTCAACAATTGACTTTAATTCACTTCAAGGATCTTTTCAGGTTTATAGAATTAGATAATTAGGTCATAACTGTAACACCCCATGTAAATAAAAATATGAAATTTTTATATTTATCACTATTTGTGAATAAAATGTTAATATTAATTTAAAGGGAACACTATGCTTGATGGATTACCCAATACGCAACAACGAGTTCCTTTGAAATCTTACGTTGCACTATAATAATAAAATAATATTATTTTAAATGGTAGTTAACGCCTAGCTATTGTAATGGAGGGAATGAATAGAAAAAACTACAAAATGATTATATATGTTTGTCAAATATTTTTACTTTTTACAATAAATGTTAAAGGATTAAAAATGTGAATGAATTCAATTTTAAGCGTAAACATTCTAATATTCTTTAGAAGGTCGATTAACCGCCTTTTGATGGAGAACCTCTTTTAAAGCCACTTTTTTTACAATTTTATGTGTTATATTTGATAAAATAAAATTCTTCTTTAGAATTGAGACATCAAAATTTACTTTGTGTAAATTTTTGGTATCTTTCCGATAAAGTTCATTTTTTTATGAATAGTGAAAAATGTTGTATTTTAATTCAAAACCTTTTTTTAATCTAATTTATTTATATGATTAGATTATCTTTTGAATTGTTTTTAAAGTAAAATTAGAATATATTTTTACCATTTAATCCAATAGTGGTCATTGGAATTAATTTCACTTTGAAATTGGACTTAAACTAGTGTCAATCTTTTAATAGATATTGTTTCTTAAAAACACGCTATTTGTTTTGACAGCGGGAATTAATTATTAAATTAATTAATGCAACTTATATGTTTTTAATTTTGTAAAATAGACATCATTTTTGAGTTCAGAATATCAAATATATCTTAGGTAGAATTTTTGGTATTTTTCTGAAAAACTTCAATTTTTGATGAATATTGAAACCACTAAGTGGTGGTTAAAGAAACTGATTTTTCGTTTAAATGAAACTTTGCCACCTCTGTATTTTGAATTTCAAAAATCCGACATACATGGTTGTCATTAAGAAGTAAAGTGTGGTTCAATGGGATTAAAATAATTTTTTTGGTGAATAGTAACTTTTAAGTTTTTAATCGCGATTAGAGGTAATTAGTGTAGTTTAAGGTAAAAATAATGTTTTAATAATATGAGATGAGCTTGAAAAATGTCCTACCCTTATTGGATGTGTCATGACCGACCAAGAAAATCCATGGGTCAACTTGGGGACCCCATGGATCCACTTTGGAAGGAAAATGACATTAATATCTTTTTATTTAATGTAAAAGTAAAAATGACACAAACATGAGTTGTTTTACTAAATCAATTTTTAAATAGGGTTATACAAGTCATATTTTTGACTATAAATAGTAATTGGAAAGCTAAAAAGATTTCATACATAATATTATTTGTTTTATAATTTTTAGACATTAAATAAATTAAATTATTTATGACATCATGATGATGCATCGATTACCTCATTATTTAACGATTTAAATAAAATAAAACGATAATGTAAAATATAAGACCTACACTTGTCAAAAACCTATTGGATGGGTATATTTTGAACCCTTATCACCTTATCCTATAATTATATCAATGTGGGACCTTTTAAATCCGAAACTCATTTTAAAATAAAGTAACATTTCTTTACTTTCCAAGAGTGCCCCTTCTCTCCTCTTATAAAAGGCCCCCACCACTATCACCTTACCCACACCTCTCAAGCCTTTGGTTCGGCCAAGCTCTGCCCATTTTGTCTCTCCACATTTCTATATTACTTCTAGAAGCCTCACTTTGTGCAGAAGTCTTCCCTAGGAAGCCTTTGAGCTCAAATCAAAAAGAGTTACCCGATTTTAAGGTAATGTCTTCACTTGTGTTCTTTTGTTTTATTTTGCTTCTCCAACCCCCTAAACTCTTTTTATTCATTTATTTTTTAACAAATACAGTATATTAAATATATTAGGATGTTTTTATAAGAATATTTCGAGCTACACTTACACACACCTACATCTAATGGTTAAAGAACATACTGTTTCTGTGGATGGTGAATTTCTGCCTCACGAAATGATGATTGTTCAATACTCATATAACACCTTAAAAGGTGGCCATTAAGATGTCACTATATTTATATATGATATATAATATGTTTATGTTTTACTTAAGCCTATTTATTTTTCTTTTGTGGCATACCTTTATGGTTTCCATTGTGGGTAAACACGATAATTTCATTTTAGGAAGTGCTGACTACCACCCCCTCAAAGTGATTTGATTCGTTAATGCCATATGTGAGATGTATAAAGGATGGATTTAAAGTTATTATATATTATGTATGTTACATATAAATGATAAATATAATTCTGGAATTAAAATACACATACCTCTCATTTGGTTTTAATTCCATTAATATGACATAGAAATGAAAGTAGCATTCATGCGTACGTACGACTTACCGTCTCCATGAACGGTGCATTTCATTTCTTACCTATAAATGATTATGTAATATAATAAATACATGTATATTCTGGATATATATGATATATATTATATCCAAATCATGAATATCATTCTGGATATAATGAACCTTTGACCACATGAACAACATGTAATTGTAAGAAGTCCACTTTCGACTTAAGAACCAAATATCGACAAAACAAACATTATTAACTTAAATGATTAAATAATGTTTATAACATGACAATAAGTGATATAAAAGGAGTAATTAACTTGAAAAAGGTTCTTAATCAAGTGGAAATTAACTCAAGTTTATTATTTAGGACGTTAAAGAACGATCGAGTCAAGTCGGACCCGAGGTAAGGGATCCAACCTCTCTCATTCTTTTTAAGTAATCTCTTTTATGTCATTTCTTATAAGCTCATCATTATTATGTTTGGGATGTTATTTTATATTCATCATACTGTATTTTTTTTCATATTATGAGAGACCCTATTTGATCTCATAAATCCATTTTTGGAAGTATTAAGTGGCGCTGTTAGGCTGCCGAGTTTTCGTAAGGGATTTTCATCTCACTTTTATTCCCGTGAGATTTATGCTACATTTTCCACCATTTCCTTTGAGTGGTGTATTTACTACCCATTATTCTAATATTTGTGTAATATACTTTCATTTATGATTATTTACATCAATGTTTTATATTCCTTCTTTCTTGGATTGTACGTTTTGAAAGTTACCCAAGTCGGTAAGGGAACCTTTCACCCTCCTCATTTTAAAAGACTTCTTTTGTTATGTCTTTTAATTTACATCTTATTATGTTGGGATATGTTATTCTATATCCTTATTGATGTAAAGTTTATGTCCATGTGATGATATACCATTCACTCTGTCATTGACTAATTTTCTGAATTTTGAAGTGACGCCGTTAGACTGTCGAATTTTTACAAGGGAACGTCTTAACCCAATTTCGATTTCTTTGGGTTCAACCAGTACTTCTTGAACATGTCATCATATGAATATGTGTGAATGAACTATGATTGTTTCACACTTAATATCCACTTATATTGGGTGTATTTAAATTTCTCACACATAATTATGTGATAGATTTATCCTTAATTTAAGGATACCATCTTTATAATGGATTTCTTCTCAATTTACATTTCCATTGAGACTTTATTGTTGTTATGCACCAATTCACTCTTATATGGTGTGTATACTGTCCTTTGACATATTCACTAGTGGAAATACGGGCTTTAACGTCGTCGTAATAACGTCAGTTTTTTAAAAACCGACGCGAATAGTATGTGCGGGGAATTTTTGGCGTCGGTTTTACAAAAAACCGACGCCAAAAATAATTATGCGTTGATATTTCGCGTCGGTTTTGAAGAAAACCTACGCGGAAAATATTACTATACATATTATCCGCGTCGGTTTTCCTAAGAACCGACGCGAATAATATTATGCGTTGATTTTTCGCGTCGGTTTTCTTCAAAACCGACGCGGAAAATATAGTATACCTATTATCCGCGTCGGTTTTCCTAAGAACCGACGCGAATAATATTAGTATACATATTTTCCGCGTCGGTTTTCCTGAGAACCGACGCGGAAAATAAATTTTTAAAATGTTTCGGCGTCGGTTTTCATGAAAACCGACGCTGAAACTCATAATTCCGCGTCGGTTATTTTAAAAACCGACGTAGAAAGTAATTAAAAAAAGTTTTCGGCGTCGGTTTTTTTAAAACCGACGCCGAAACTAATAAAAAAAAATATATTCCGCGTCGGTTTTTCTTAAAACCGACGCGAAAAGTCTTTTAAAAATATTCACGGTCAGAAACCCTCATTTTGTTCGTTCGTCGAAATCGAGTTCCGCTGTGGCGCTTCGGACTCCCGAAGACCTTCGAACTTGATTTGCGATCTTGGACGGCCATTGTTGAAGGTTTTTTGTCGTCTGCACGATTTTGGGTATGTGTTCTTCTTATTTATCTCTTGTTTCATATCCCATTGTTTATTTCTTTATCAATAACCCTATTTTGCATGATTTTGATTATTGGTTAGATTTTAGTTGTAATTTATCATTATTTTTTGTTTGTATTATCATTGTTGGTGTAGATTTGATATTGTTTGTTTTTGGAAGTAATTATACCGGTCGCAGTTTCGATTTAACATCTCCATTCGGGTTGAACTTCAAATTTTTTGTTTGTATTATCATTATTCCTGTTTAAAATGATCTTTCATTACATTATGAAGTACTATATTTTTAATTCCATTTCCATTTTAATAAATTCTTCTTCAAAAAAATAATTTTATTGTGTTAAATGAATTCACTCACATTTTTGCATGTAGTTTGTTGTTATTTCATTCCTTCTTGAGATTTACCATGCCAAATTCCTCAATTCTTTTTGGTTCTCATCATTTAACTAAGACATGAATAATTACCACTATCTATTATGTTAAAAAAATTTGAATAATTATTTTCATGCCATTATATAATAAATAATTTTTCTTGCAATGTCCATAATACGACTAGAATCATAATGTATTGTAATTATTTCTTCGTAGATAATAATATAATCATTATCCCTCTATTAATGTTCAAAAATACCTTTCCACTTTCATATGTGGGGTTAGATTCATGCATTTTTAATAAATGTCCTCTTAAACTAATCTCATTCCATTGATTATATTTATTCATCTTTCTCTCCCTCTAAATAATAGTCATGAAATGATTTACTTCCCCCTCTAAGTCATAGGCTGCAAATAAAACATTCTCATGATCTAATCTTACATGGATGGATAATATATTTCTCTTCATGTTGATCCATTCCTTGACATGTTTTGCTGCAATAGA
Source organism: Viscum album (assembly GCA_963277665.1). NCBI lineage: Eukaryota > Viridiplantae > Streptophyta > Magnoliopsida > Santalales > Viscaceae > Viscum > Viscum album. Next base: position 1,531,062,237 of record OY728152.1, on the reverse strand, counting down.
CCCATGGATGGGGGTGTAAGTTGTCACCTACAATATGCAATGGAATTTTTATCCCTCCATAATGAATTTATATGTTCATAGTTCCCTATTATAAAACTCATGGATTGAGGGAGTTGAGTTATCATAGTCACCAAAAATTGTATCATGTCTCTTAATACACATTGTCTTAAATAAGGATAGTTATTGCACTATTTTTCACATTAATTTTTCCATGATTCATTCATGTTACATCAAATGAATAAAAAAATAAATATAGTGTGATCAATAGTAGTCATAGTGAGAAATCATATTATCTTGTATTTCATTCATATAATATTTATATCATGAAACTTTATTTTCAAAAAATGAAACCTTTGATTTAACCATTTTATCCTTGTATTTCAATATAACACACATGTATATAATATTAAAATTAACTGTTTACTGTATTTGTAAACGTGTTTCATATCTGATGTCTTTTATCTGATTATCAATAGTTTTTATGGAATATGTTTTTGTTTACAATTTATCTGATAGATATTTAAATGTTTTTATGTTTTAATATATTCATCAATTATATTGTGATATCAGGTATTAATGGATCATAATTGGATTTATCTACGAAGAACTACTAGTGAATATGAAAGAGGAGTTGACAATTTTTTGGAATTTGCTAAACGGCATAATCAAAATATTGATTTGATTTTCTGTCCATGTGTGAAGTGTGTAAATATGAGAAAGTTAAACTTCAGAGAAATCAAAGATCATCTCATTTGTTATGGTTTTAGCCTTAATTATACACGTTGGATCTTGCATGGTGAAAGAACTGAAAATTCAACATCCAATGTTGATGACGATATTCATAATGAGGCAGAGGATCGTATTGAAGAATTAATTCATGATTTAGGTGTTGAAACCATCGAAAAAACACCAACTGTTGAACGATTGTATGGAGATTCTGAGAAACCATTATTCCCAGGTTGCAGTAAATATACAGTGTTATCAGCAGTTTTGAGATTAGTTAACTTAAAAGCAAAAAATGGGTGGAGTGATAAAAGTTTCTCCAGTTTACTTGAGCTTTTAAAAGAGATTCTTCCAGAAGGCAATGGGCTTCCAGATTCCAATTATGAGGCGAAGAAAATATTATGCCCAATGGGATTGGGGTATAAAAAGATACATGCTTGCCCCAATGATTGTGTACTGTATAGGAAAGAAAATGAACATTTATCAAGTTGTCCTACATGTGGAACATCGCGCTATAAGATGGATGAGAAAGTCAACTCAGATTCATTTTCAGGTGATGTCATGTAACGTTATGAAAAATCAATTTTTTTACTTTCCAATGATATCATCCAATATTTTTTTCAAACAATTCTGATAATTCAATTCTGATTTATTTTTAGGTACCAAAATCAAAACTCCATCTAAAGCATTTTGGTACCTTCCAATTATTCCTCGTTTGAAGCGTCTATTTGCAAATTCAAATGATGCAAAAAGGTTAAGATGGAATTCAGATGAGCGCATTTCTGATGGTAACTTACGTCACCCTGCCGATTCACCACAGTGGAAGAGTTTTGATAAAAAATTTCATGATTTTGGAAGTGAAGTTAGAAATATCAGAATGGGATTGTGTACTGATGGAATGAATCCATATCGGAGCCTCAGTAGCCAACATAGTTCATGGCCTGTTTTGCTGGTACTTTACAACTTGTCCCCACATCTATGTATGAAGAAAAAATATGTTATGATGAGCTTGATGATTTCTGGACCAAAACAACCGGGAAATGATATTGATGTGTATCTTACACCATTGATTTAGGATTTAAAACTGCTATGGGAGAAAGGTGTTACAGTTTTCGATGCATACAAGAAAGAGTATTTTCTTTTGCGTGCTATGATAATGTTCACTATAAACGACTTTACTGCGTATGGAAACTTATCTGGATATAGTGTTAAGGGACATAAAGCATGTCCAATTTGTGAAGAACAAACTTCATATTATCAATTGAAGAATGGAAGAAAGACAGTGTACATGGGACATCGAAGATTTTTGCGAATTGATCATCCTTATCGTAGATTGAGAAAAGCATTTAATGGTTTACAAGAATACAACCTCCCCCCTCAACCATTGTCAGCTGAAGAATATTATGACAGAGTGAAAGATATTGATTCAACATTTGGAAAGAAAAAAAGTTATGGTTTACAAAAACATATCTGGAAGAAGCAGTCTATTTTTTTCGAACTACCTTATTGGAGATTTTTAGAGATAAAACATAACATTGATGTTATGCATGTTGAGAAAAACATATGTGATAGTTTTATTGGAACTTTTTTAGACATAAAAGGAAAGACAAAAGATGGATTACATGCTAGATTGGACTTGATATTAATGCGAATACGTTTGGAGTTAGCTCCCGCTGTGAAAGGAAAAAGAACATATTTACCTCCGGCTTGTCACACATTAAGCAAGATTGAAAAGATGAATTTTTGTCAGTGTCTTCATGGTATTAAAGTACCCAGCGGTTTTTCTTCAAATGTGAATAATTTTGTGTCATTGAAGGATTGTAAATTAATAGGTATGAAATCACATGATTGCCATGTGTTAATGCAACAAATTCTACCAGTAGCAGTGCGTGGTATATTACCGAAAGGTGTAAGGAAGACAATCATCAGGTTATGTAATTTCTTTAAATCCATTTGTAGCAAAGTCGTTGATCCAAATTTGTTAGATTTGTTGGAGAATGAAGCAACTATTATTCTTTGTCAACTAGAAATGTATTTCCCACCCACATTTTTTGATATAATGGTTCATCTATTGGTTCATTTGGTGCGTGAGATAAGAATGTGTGGGCTTGTTTATTTAAGATGGATGTATCCTTTTGAAAGATATATGAAAATTTTGAAAGGATATGTTAAAAATCCTTATCGACCAGAGGCCTCTATTGTTCAAAAATATGTATCAGAAGAGGTGATTGAGTTCTGTACTGATTATTTGAATGAGGTGGAGCATATTGGTCTCCCTCTATCTCGACATATGACAGTTGACAGAGAAGGTAGAGGGGTTCGAGGCTTAAAGGTAAAGTTCATTCCACGTGATGAAGTGATGCAAGCACATTTATACATTTTGAACAACACAGATGAGGTTCAACCATATATATCCTCACATATTGCTGAATTAAAGTTACGATATCAGAAAAGAAATGAAAAGTGGTTGATGATTGAGCATAAGAAGACATTTGTTTCATGGTTTAAAGAGAAAGTCACCTCAGATATATCTGTATCAGAAACATTGAAGTGGTTATCAGGGGGACCATCTTTTAATGTGATCACTTGGTTTGGTTTTGATATCAATGGCTACACATTTTACACAAAAAACCTGGATGACAAGAGTACCGTTCAGAATAGTGGTGTGATGGTATTCGCTGAAGCAGTGCATTTTTCGAGTGCCAAAGATAAAAACCCAATTTCTGCATCAACATCATATTTTGGAGTTATTGAAGACATATGGGAAATTGATTATATTAAATTTCGAGTCACTATTTTTAAGTGCAATTGGGTTGATAGTAATAGTGGCGTGAAACATGATGAATATGGGTTTAAACTGGTTGATTTGAAAAGATTTAATCATAATGAGGAACCATTTATCTTGGCGACACATGCAAAACAAGTATTTTATGTCATTGATCCGTCGAATGATCAGTGGTCAGTTGTTTTGCAAGGGAAAAGATATCATTTGGGTGATGATGATGATTCTGATGATGCTAGTGATTTACATGAGCCTTATTCATCTATTATGCAATTTTCAGATGATTACAATGAATATAAGACAGACATAGTGCATGCAGTACGTACCGATCATGATGAAGGGACGTGGGAAAACACTAAATTAGTCTCCTAATTTTTCTGGTAAATATTTATATTTTGTGTCTATTTTTAAAACTTACAAATGCATGCCTCTATTTTTACATATTTATTTTTCATTTCCTTGTTTCTAATTATTCAGTTTTCTAATGATATGCAGGTACCCAAAATTTCATTACACTTTCTAGTAGCAATGTCAAATACAGATAGAGAGGAGCAGTTACCGAGGTATATCTATTTTGAAATATTATTAAATATTCAGTAATATACATATTTAATGAAATAAAACTGTTAATTTATTAAAAAAAATTGCAGGACTACTGATGCGTCCTCGACGGAGGAGACTTCTCCAGTTACTACTGAAAAATCAAGTTCTCTAGTTGGTAAACGTGGTATTACACGTTTACCAAAACTATCACTCGCTCGTGATGATAACAAATTACACATCCGTTTTGATGATAATAATAATGCAGTTGGCCCAAATGCAGTTCAGTTTGTCAGTTATATAGCGATGCAGAGCCGTTGCAGGATTAGTATTTTATATCCTGATTGGAAGTCAGTGGACAGGACGGCGAAGCAACAGCTTTGGGAGGCCGTGACGGTAAAATATCTTTATTTATTTTATCTCATTTTTTTAATATTATATAGTTTAAATGACATATTTAATTTTTTCAATTACAGATGACATTCAATTTTGAGGAAACCAATGAAATTAGGAAAAGACATATCCCTTTAGCGGCGGTTCGATGGAGAGATTTTAAAAACAAACTGACGAAAGATTATGTTTTTGGAAAGAGAAGGTTTGAAAGCCCATGTCTTAAGTATCCATATATAGATTAAGAAACATGGAAGCGATTTGTTGACAGTCGTCAGGAAGAGAAATTTTAGGTATTGTAATTGTTTTATATTTTAAAATTTATGCTATATTTTCCTTATTACTTATGTGTTTATTTTTATGTAACAGGCCTCCAGAAGATCTCATCAGGAGATCCAGTTGAAAAACGTATACCCTCATACTTTATCACGTGGAGGATACTCGTATTTGGAGCAGAAAATTATTGAAGAAAAATTTGAAGCATTAAGAGCTCGATCAAGTAGTGGTTCAGAAGAGGTCCAGTATGGTCCTCCATCTCCTCCCACTCGCCATGAGAAATGGAAACGAGCAAGAAGAAGAAAAAATGAACAATATCTTACAGACGAAGCTCATCAAGTGGCTGATAGAATTGTAAGTAAATATTAATTCTTTGTTAACAATTTTCCTTTTTTATAATTTATAAACACTAATATAAATTTTTTATTTTTCATTTCAGGATGAACTTCAGGAGAAAGAGACACAGGGCTCTTTTATCCCCGAGGGTAGGATGGATATCCTAGCCACTGCTTTGGGAAAGACTGAACACCCCAGCCGTGTTAGAGGATATCAGGCGGGTGTTAGTATTCGGAAGGTTTTTGGTAAGAGTAAGCAACCAAGAGACCCGGAAATCGAATCCTTAAAAGAAGAGCTGTAGGATATGAAACGGTCTATGGGTGATCAAATTCAAGCAGCAGTACAGAAGGCTTTATTAGAACACTTGGCAAGACAGTCACAGTCTGCTCATCCTTCCAAGGTATATTATTTACTGTTAACAATTTTTCTTTTCTATAAATTATAAACACTGATATAACTTTTTCATTTTTCAACATTCTCAGCCTACTCACTCAGACTATCATGCCTCATATGCTTACCCAACACCGTCTGGGCAGCCTTCCGAGGTATATTATTTAATGTCATCAATTTGTCTATTTTATAAATTATAAACACTGATATAACTTTTTCATTTTTCAACATTCTCAGCCAACTCACCCGGACTACCCTGCCTCATCTGCTTACCCTGCCCCGTCTGCGCAACCATTTGAGGTATATTATTTTATTTAATTTTTAATCAATTTTTCTATGTTATAAATTTTAAACACTAATATACCCTTTTCATTTTTCTGACTTCTCAGCCTGCTCACCCTGACTACCCTGCCCCACCTGCTAACTTTGAGCCTCCACCTCCTCCATCGGATCGAACCTTATATTGTGAGTTGTTTGCGGGAGATCCTCATGTACATATTGTTGCGTTAGGACAAGTGTATTTTTTGGGGGACTCGGTACATCATCAGCCTATGCAGATGGGTCAGGTTAGAGTATCAGTACTTGTTATTATAGATCCTACTGCTCTACTACCATTTCCTACTGCGGAGATCACCAGTGTTGGGGAATGTATGGGCCATTTTTTACTTTGGCCAACTGCACTTCTTCGTTATATTTCACATGAGGTATGAGTTTTTTTAACTAGTAATTAGAAATGATTCCAAATTACTTATAATGTTTTCTGACATTTAACTTATATAGGAATATCTGAAAGCAAAAGAAACTGTACAAATGCAGCAAAATGTTCAGAAACAGTCGGCTGTAGATACTTCTGATATTTCTTCTGGGTTGAAAAGATTATCTCAGTGCTCTTCTTCCTTGAATTTTATCTATGAGTTTCAGATGACGTCCGATATATGTGGAAGAAATTATAAATTGAGAATATTGAAAGAAGATATCATGAATTTAGTTAATTTTGAAGAGATCGGGCTGAATGTGGTGCAGTTGTTTTCCATGTAAGTAAATTGACGTTTGAATTGCTATTTCTTTAATAAAATATTGTTATGTCATTGAATAACTATATTTTCTTTTTAAATTAGGTATCTATACAAGATTATTTTACAAAATAAAACTACAAGCATTTATAGATTTATAGATCCAGAGTACATTTCCTTGGAAGTCAAACATGTGAAAAATGATGAAAGAGTTCAATATATATCCGAGAGATTATCACAAACAGAGATTCAGTGCTGGTTTTTGCCATTTCTTGATAAGTAAGAATATCAACATAATTTTGAACTCATGATCATTATAATGTCATTAATTATGAACTTTTTGTATTATAGGGGGCATTGGATGTTAGGTGTATTTTTCCCAAATGAATGCACCTTATATTGGTTTTGCTCTTTATTAGGAAAAGTGCGTAAACCGTTTTCCAACTTATTAAACAGGTAAGTTGTTTTTTTATTTTTAGAAGTTTGTTATGTTTAATTTTAATTGTTTACACAAGTTTTATTAGTTCTTATATAAAAAAATGCAGTTCATGGAAACATTTTACAAATGAAAAGAAACCAACGAAAATCAAATATGTGGAAGTACAGGTAATTAGTTTTTATATTTTTGTTATATATTGGGTTTCATTATTAGTTAAATGTTTTATAACTGCAGTGTCATCGTCAAAATGGAAATGTTGAATGTGGTTATTATATTCTACGATTTATGTACGAGATAATCACAACTGGGGAAACTACTGATTTTCATAAGGTTAGTTGTATTAACTTTTTTATATATTTTCATCCACTTTCTTCTATTTATTAATTTCATATCATTCAATATTATTGTAGGTATTCAATGATTCAAAATCCTATTCTCAATCTGATATGATTCATATTCAATCTACTTTTGCGGACTATTTGTTAAGTCTGATTAAGATTTGAGGTATGTATACTAATATTTATAAATAATAATATATATGGGTTTAAAAAACTAACTCTTATGATATATTAGGTGTTTGAACCTACTAATAATCAAATGAATGCTTCAACAATAACAAACAATGAGCATGTCATATATTTCAGGTACTTGTATTTTAATTCTGCTTTACTGAGTTTTCTCAAGTGCCTCTGCAAAAACTGTTTTATTGAATCTACTAATAATCAAATGAATCCTTCAACAATAACCAACAATAAGCATGTCGTATATTTCAGGTACGTGTATTTTAATTCAGAATTAGTTATTATATTTCTTTTCATTGTTATTTCTTAAAATCATTTGTCTGTACAGTGACAGATCTGTAGGGTGGTACTTGGATCATGAACATAGAGATTCGTATAGCGAAATAACATTCACAAACACTAAAAATTGTCTCCCTTGAATGCACATCAATATCTTCTAGGACTTTTTATTTTTTATGCAAATAAATATCGAAAAATGATTGCCGAGAAGCATATCACATAATACCTGAAACAACGCTTAGTGGGTTTGCACAAAGATAAAATAGAAGGCGTCAATTTTTAAGGTATGTTTCTTTATGTCTCTTCAATCTGCATTTGATTTCAATTTTCTAACCTATTTTTTGCACTCAAACTTATTTCTCTGTTATTCCATAACTTAAACAAATAACAATAGTGAATGGGTAATGCACGTCTATACAGAGAAAATATAAAAACCTGAGGTTGGGGGTGGTGGGGATCCTATGGTGAAAAGACACCCCCAACATCTTCAGTGGGGGAGGTGAGGAAGAGGTTGCATCGGCTGAGTGTTCCTGGAATTTTGATCAGGAGTCGTAAAATTTCATTTTGGTAATTTACTTTGTGAAAAAATGAATGATTCAAATAAATTACACATTTTCATTTAATGTTTATTCATTGCACTAATATCTTGGATTGATTTTTTCACGCACATCTCCTTAGTTTCATTACTGTTTTGACAGGATTGGTGCTATCTATGGGAGGAAACTTACAATGATTGATACTGAGTATGGTTAGATTAAGAAAATGCACCATGTAGGTACGTGTATTTTAATTCTGCTTTACTTTGAGTTACTCAAGTACTTCTGTTAAAGCTGTTTAATTGTTTTTGTATACTTCGTTATTTTTTTTCAGGGTTCCGATTTGTTTGGAGGAGAAAATATATGTATTTTATTTAAAAAAAAAAATTTACGGCGTCGGTTATTTTAAAAACCGACGCCGCAAATCCTGTTTAAATGGGTTTTCCGTTTCGGTTTTTAGAAAAACCGACGCGGAAAACCGATATTTCGGCGTCGGTTTTAACCTAGTCGACTATATTTTCCGCGTCGGGTTTTTAATGAACCGAAGCGGAAAATAACGTCTAAATGTAGCTTCGGCGTCGGTTTTATAAAAAACCGACACCGAAGCTCATAAGTGAATTATTTTTCGCGTCGGTTTCTATGAACCGACGTGAAAACTGTATTTTTAACGTCGCCTATAAAGACGTTGGTTTATAACCGACGTTAAAAATTAAAAAAAACCGACGCGAAAAAGTGTTTTTGCACTAGTGATTATATCATGAATCCATTTATTCTAATGAAATTATAAAGTTATTATTAAATGTTATTCCGCAATTATTTGTATTCAAGAGTCTCTCATTTTGTTAAAAACTCTTTAACAAAAATATCGTCTTAAATGTTTTAAAGATTTATTATTCTAAATATTTATCTTTAATGTCCATGTTTTCGAAATGGTTTTCAGTATTTATTTATATGGACATTAATGTTTTAAAATTATAATTCCATTAAAATCTTCAAAGTGGTATGGGACACTTTGATTCAAAAATCTCTTTTAAATGGTTTTTGGAAATGGATTGACTGATTCAATATCTTGGAATTACCTATTGTGATTGCAAATGAAATGTTGTTATTGAAATGTTTATATTTTCAATATTTTAAGTGTAATGATGGTACTTGGAAATTTTACGGGTGGTTACCTGATAAACCATATGACGGGTGGTGCCGTGAATACCAGGACGGGTGGTTACGTTATAACCTCCAATGCATTGGGTATGGAAGTCGGCCATATGGATATTCCATTAAGTATGTGTGGAAGTTGACCGTATGGTTATTCCATTTAAGTATGTTTATGTCCCAAGTTACCTTTATATGTTTTGTGTTCTTTATATGTGTTTTATGGTAATATTTTGGTTACAAAAGGTTAAGTAATGATATTTTATTCAGTAAAGAGTTTTTACTACTTCCTAAAGGTGAAAGGTATTACTTTGATAAAGTGTACATAGTTTACTTGTTGCTTTGAAAAACTAACAGTTTTCATTCTTTGTGTATCCCTTGCTGAGATTTTTATGCTCACCCCAAGTTTTTTTGAAATGTTTTTTACAGGACTTAATTTGGAATAGGGTCAAGGATAGGATCAAGGGAAAGTCATGCTATCTAATACATGGAACTAGACATGTTTCTTTTTAAGAGTTTTTTTTTGGAAATTTAGTAGAAGTGACTATTTTTTAATCTTTTGAGATGTAATAGTTATGCCTAATTCTCTAAAACTCTAAACCTGAAAAGATCCTCAATGTGAATTATTCATTTAATTCAATATTAAGTAAGGTTTAAGGCTGGGGACTTATAGTTGGTATCAAAGGTCGGTTTAGATAACTTTAGAGGTTAGGGTATTCTCTAAGAATAAGTGACATTACCATAATGGTTAGGATTTCAGAAAGAGTCCTAGTTTTAGATAAAGTGAATGTGTAAGTATATCTTAGTGTTTATCTTCCTCATTAGTACATGATGATTTTGTTGATATACGCACACTGGCATTTCTGTTTTTAGTAAATGGATGGATCAAGCAGGCACCAAAGTGACAATGGGTTTGATGGAAACTGTGGTGGTTCTCTGATTAAGAGACTGGAGGAAATGGGGGATTCAATGAGGAATCTCGTGGTTGTGCTAAATCAACTATAAAGGATTCATGATCAACCACTTGAACCTTGGCGAGTTCTCTAATGCATCATGTATGAGATGACCAAATCGATGTGGAAGTTCAGGTAATAATTATAAAGGTAACCATTAGGGTTTATATGATCCTTACTTTTTAGGTAATTATGGGTTACTCTATGATATGATGGAAAATGAAAGGCATGAGATAAACTTGAGGTTAAAATATGTATGATCATTTTTGAAGACTTTATCTCATTTTGGAGAATTTTTTATGAATTATGTAGTTTTGGAAAAAGGACAAAACGTAGACCGTGTGACAACTCGTCGCGTCAGACAAAGCTGTGGGAATCGAACCCACAACCAAAGTGCAACTGGTATTTATCGCCTACCACTGGACTACGTGTAGTCCCTGGTTATTTTGAATGATTCTTTTTAGTTAGATGATTTTATTAATTAAGAGTAAGTTGATTTTGGGTAATCTATGGAAATTTATTAACCTATCATGGAGGATATGTGATTAGGTTAATAACTTTTCAATACGAGACTTTAAGAGCAACTGATGTTGTTTGGAGATAAATGTTACGATTTAACTTGGAAGACTATGTGACTAAATCCTTCTAATATTTTAGTTTCAATCTTAGTTTGGTTTATTTTGAAGAATTTTATGGACAAATTGTTTATCGAATGGTCCTCGTTGAACTTTGGGTTTTGTTGGACAAATTTTGGAGATTAAGAATAGATTTTCTTTTTATAAAGGGTTATCCTTTTCTGGATTATCTGATCTTGTACTAACCTTTTTGGTTTTGGTTTTTGTTAAAGTTTAAAGACATGGGAAGTATATAGTTCTCTTTTTTGGATTAGGTTATTCTCTAGAAGTTTATTATAGTAATCTTAATGTGAACAAGTCTTCCTAAATACTCGTCTTTTGGAGAAAATATGAGTTTGTGTAAGAAATCTAGTAAAAGATGAAAGTCAACATGACAAGTAAGTATGTTTCCTTATGTTTTATTTAAGCTCAAAAATAAATTCCTCAATGAAGAGTAACTTAAAACAAAAATGTTTTCTGTTAACTTTTCCTACTGGGGAATCCAATACCGTTTAACCCATCACAAGTTTGTGATTTTCTTATGGTTAACTTTCTCCTAAACATGTTTTCTATCACTCTCCATCAGAACATAACCCTATGTTTTCTCCTCCATGTCCATGTTTTCCTACATGGAATCCTAGTATGGGTTAACTCGGGTGACCTCTGTACTTCTCTTTCTTTATTTTAAAGTGATTGTTTTACCGACTCTTGTTCCGATGTGGGACTTTCAAGTATGTTTCCGAGCCCAATTTTAAAATTGCGAGGACGCAATTCCCAAAAGGGGGGAAGGATGTAACACCCCAGGTAAATAAAAATATGACATTTTTATATTTATCCCTTTTTGTGAATAAAATGTTAATATTAATTTAAAGGGAACGCTATGCTTGATGGCTTACCCAATACGCAACAATGAGTTCCTTTGAAATCTTACGTTGCACTATAATAATAAAATAATATTATTTTAAATGGTAGTTAACGCCTAGCCGTTGTAATAGAGGGAATGAACAGAACAAACTAAAAAATGATTATATATATTTGTTAAATATTTTTACTTTTTACAATAAATGTTGGAGGATTAAAAATGTGAATGAATTCAATTTTAAGTGTAAACATTCTAATATTCTTTAGAAGGTCGATTAACCGTCTTTTGATGGAGAACCTCTTTTAAATCCACTTTTTTACAATTTTATGTGTTATATTTGACAAAATAAAATTCTTCTTTAGAATAGAGACATCAAAATTTACTTTGTGTAAATTTTTGGTATCTTTCCGATAAAGTTCATTTTTTATGAATAGTGAAAAATGTTGTATTTTAATTCAAAACCTTTTTAATCTAATTTATTTATATGATTAGATTATCTTTTGAATTGTTTTAAAGTAAAATTAGAATATATTTTTACCATTTAATCCAATAGTGGTCATTGGAATTAATTTCACTTTGAAATTGGACTTAAACTAGTGTCAATCTTTTAATAGATATTGTTTCTTAAAAACACGCTATTTGTTTTGACAGCGGGAATTAATTATTAAATTAATTAATGCAACTTATATGTTTTGAATTTTGTAAAATAGACATCATTTTTGAGTTCGGAATATCAAATATAGATTAGGGTGAATTTTTGGTATTTTTCTGAAAAACGTCAATTTTTGATGAATAGTGAAACCACTAAGTGGTGGTTAAAGAAACTGATTTTTCGTTTAAATGAAACTTTGCCACCTCTGTGTTTTGAATTTAAAAAATCCGACATAAATGGTTTTCATTAAGAAGTAAAATGTGGTTCAATGGGATTAAAATATTTTTTTTGGTGAATAATAACTTTTAAGTTTTTAATCGCGATTAGAGGTAATTAGTGTAGTTTAAGGTAAAAATAATTTTTTAATAATATGAGATGAGCTTGAAACATGTCCTACCCTTATTGGATGTGTCATGGACGACCAAGAAAATACATGGGTCAACTTGGGGACCCCATGGAGCCAATTTGGAAGGAAAATGACATTAATATCTTTTTATTTAATGTAAAAGTAAAAATGACACAAACATGAGTTGTTTTACTAATTTTTTTAAATAGGGTTATACAAGTCATATTTTTGAATATAAATAGTAATTGTAAAGCTAAAAAAATTTCATACATCATAGTATTTGTTTTATAATTTTTATAAATTAAATAAATTAAATTATTTATGGCATCATGACGATGCAGTGATTACCTCATTATTTAATGATTTAAATAAAATAAAAATATAATGTAAAATCTAAGACCTACACTTGTCAAAAACCTATTGGATGGGTATATTTAGAACCATTATCACCTTATCCTCGAATTATATCAATGTGGGACCTTTTAAATCTGAAACTCATTTTAAAATAAAGTAACATTTCTTTACTTTCCAAGAGTTCCCCTCATCTCCTCTTATAAAAGGCCCCCACCACTATCACCTTACCCACACATCTCAAGCCTTTGGTTCGGCCAAGCTCTACCCATTTTGTCTCTAAACATCCCTCTCTTACTCCTAGAAGCATCACTTTGGGCAGAAGTCTTCCCTAGGAAGCCTTTGAGCTCAAATCAAAAAGAGTTACCCGATTTTAAGGTAATGTCTTCACTTGTGTTCTTTTGTTTTATTTTGATTCTCCAACCCCCTAAACTCTTTTTATTCATTTCTTTTGTAAAAAATACAGTATCTTAAATATACCAGGATGTTTTTATAAGAATATTTCTAGCTACACTTACACACACCTACATCTAATGGTTAAAGAACATACTGTTTCTGTGGATGATGAATTTCTGCCTCACGAAACGATGATTGTTCAACACTCATATAACACCTTAAAAGGTGGACATTAAGATGTCACTATATTTATATATGATATATAATATGTTTATGTTTTAATTAAGCCTATATATTTTTCTTTTGTGGCATACCGTTATGGTTTCCATTGTGGGTAAACACGATAATTTCATTTTAGGAAGTGCTGACTACCACCCCCTCAAAGTGATTTGATTCGTTAATGCCATATGTGGGATGTATAAAGGATGGATTTAAAGTTATTATATATGATTTATGTTACATATAAATGATGAATATAATTCTGGAATTAAAATATACATACCTCTCATTTGGTTTTAATTCCATTAATATGACATAGAAATGAAAGTAGCGTTCATGCGTACGTACGGCTTACCGTCTCCATGAACGGTGCGTTTCATTTCTTACCTCTAAATGATTATGTAATATTATAAATACATGTATATTCTGGATATATATGATATATATGATATCCAAATCATGAATATCTTTCTGGATATAATGAACCTTTGACCACACGAACAACATGTAATTGTAAGAAGTCCACTTTCGACTTAAGAACCAAATATCGACAAAACAAACATTATTAACTTAAATGATTACATAATGTTTATAACATGGAAATAAGTGATATAAAAAGAATAATGAACTTGAAAAAGTTTCTTAAGAAATTGGAAATTAACTCATGTTTATTATTCAGGACGTTAAAGAACGATCGAGTCAAGTCGGACCCGAGGTAAGTGATCCAACCTCTCTCATTCTTTTTAAGTAATCTCTTTTATGTCATTTATTATAAGCTCATCATTATTATGTTTGGGATGTTATTTTATATTCATCATAATGTAATTTTTTTTTCATATTATTAGAGACCCTATTTGATCTCATAAATCCATTTTTGGAAGTATTAAGTGGCGCCGTTAGGCTGCCGAGTTTTTGTAAGGGATTTTCATCTCACTTTTATTCCCTTGAGATTTATGCTAAATTTTCCACCATTTCCTTTGAGTGGTGCATGTACTACCCATTATTCTAATATTTTTGTAATATACATTCATTTATGAGTATTTACATCAATGTTTTATAGTCCTTCTTTCATGGGTTGTACGTTTCGAAAGTTACCCAAGTCGGTAAGGGAACCTTTCACCCTCCTCATTTTAAAAGACTTCTTTTGTTATGTATTTTAATTTACATCTTATTATGTTGGGATATGTTCTTCTATATACTTATTGATGTAAAGTTTATGTCCATGTGATGAGATAACATTCACTCTGTCATCGACTAATTTTCTGAATTTTGAAGTGACGCCGTTAGGCTGTCGAATTTTTACAAGGGAACGTCTTAACCCAATTTCGATTTCTTTGGGTTCAACCAGTACTTCTTGAACATGTCATCCTATGAATATGTGTGCATGACCTATGATTGTTTCACACTTAATATACACTTATATTGGGTGTATTTAAATTTCTCACACATAATTATGTGATAGATTTATCCTTAATTTAAGGATACCATCTTTATAATGGATTTCATCTCAATTTACATTTCCATTGAGACTTCATTGTTGTTATGCACCAATTCACTCTTATATGGTGTGTATACTGTACTTTGACATATTATATCACTAATACATTTATTCTCATGATATTATAAAGTCATGATTAAATTTTATTCCACAATTATTTGTATTCAAGAGTCTCTCATTTTTTTAAAAACTCTTTAACAAAGACATTGTCTTAAATGTTTTAAAGATTTATTATTCTAAATCTTTATCTTTAATGTCCATGTTTTCGAAATGGTTTTCATTATTTATTTATATGGACATTAATGTTTTAAAATTATAATTCCATTAAAATCTTCAAAGTGGTATGGGACACTTTGATTCAAAAATCTCTTTTAAATGGTTTTTGAAAATGGATTGATTGATTCAATATCTTGGAATTACCTATTGTGATTGCAAATGAAATGTTGTTATTGAAATGTTTATATTTTCAATATTTTAAGTGTAATGATGGTACTTGGACATTTTATGGGTGGTTACGTGATAAACCATATGACGGGTGGTGCCGTGAATACCAGGACGGGTGGTTACGTTATAACCTCCAATTCATTGGGTATGGAAGTCGTCCGTATGGCTATTCCATTAAGTATGTGTGGAAGTCGACCGTATGGTTATTCCATTTAAGTATGTTTATGTCCCAAGTTACCTTTATATGTTATGTGTTCTTTATATGGGTTTTATGGTAATATTTTGGTTACAAAAGGGTAAGTAATGATATTTTATTCAGTAAAGAGTTTTTACTACTTCCTAAAGGTGAAAGGTATTACTTTGATAAAGTGTACATGGTTTACTTGTTGCTTTGAAAAACTAAAAGTTTTCATTATTTGTGTATCCCTTGCTGAGATTTTTATGCTCACCCCAAGTTTTTTTGAAATGTTTTTCACAGGGATTAATGTGGAATAGGGTCAAGGATGAGATCAAGGGAAAGTCATGCTATCTAATACATGGAACTAGACATGTTTCTTTTTAAGAGTTTTTATTTTATGGAAATTTAGTAGAAGTGACTACTTTGTAATCTTTTGAGATGTAATAGTTATGTCCTAATTCTCTAAAACTATAAACCTGAAAAGATCCTCAATGTGAATTATTAATTTAATTCAATATTAAGTAAGGTTTAAGGCTGAGGACTTATAATAACTCATACATAGAAACTTAAATATTACAATTAGACACTTCTACTCACTATCCATTTTTTTAATAAAACAAAAACTCTTTAAAAAGAAACATGGTATTGTTTCATGTTTTAAAAGTATAACTTATCCTTGATTCCATCCTTGAATCTATTATTCTTTAAATCCTTTGAAAACATTTAAAAACTTGGGATGATCTTAAAAATATTATTAAGGGATACATAAATAATGAAAATTGTTAATCTTACAAAAACATGTAAACCATGAATACTTTATCAGAAAGTAATACTTTTCACCTTTAAGAAGTAGTAAATATACTTCACTGAATATAAGCTCATTGATTACCCTTTTTTGTAACCAAAATGTTACCATAAATACCATAGAAATAAACATATAACATATAAAGGTAACTTGGGATATAAACATACTTAAATGGAATAACTATACGATCGACTTCTAGACATGTCACTAAATGGAATAGTCATACGACCGACTTCCAGACCTAATGCATTGGAGGTTATAATGTAACCACACATCCATGGTTTATCATGGAACCACCCATCTTTGGTTTATCATATAACCACCCATCTTTTAATTATCACATAACCACCCATCAAATGTCCAAGTACCATTATATAATCATAACACATAAAACAAACATAACGGAAAAATAAAATTTTCACATTGCAATCACAAGATATTATTGCAAGATATTGAAATAATCAATCCTTTATCAAAACCATTTTCAATACCAAAATACTGAAAAAATTAACATGGTATTTAATTTTATTTTTAAAAACATTACGTCTTGTAGAGGAAGCCAAATACCAAATAACGGTCATGACGCTAGAAAGGTCATTGTCGCCGCGTATGTTAAAAAAACATTCTTTGTTGTATTTTAGTAAAAAGCTTCGTAGAAAAAGTTTACTTTTGAAAAATGTTGAATGAAATTAAAATTCAAAGTGGTTTATTATACACCATTTAAAATAAGGTAGTGTATATTATCAAAATATTCCTCAATGAAAGGAGAATGAGACGAAGTCCCTTACCTTGATTTCGACTCGTCACTTACAATCATTATGTTCTGGAATAATAAAATTAGGTTTATTTATAATTGCTTGAGAAAATTTTTCATGTTTATTATTCCATTTATATCAATTATTACCATGTTATAAAAATCACATAATTATTTAAGTTTATATCAGACATTTTTTTGATATTCATTACATGAGTTAAAAATGAACTTGTTTTGATGTAAATTGTACATGTAGTCAAAATTACATCATCTCTAGAATATTATTCATGATTTAAATATCATATATATATAGTATATATGTATTTATAATATCCATAATATTTGTAGATAAGAAATGAAATGCACCGTTCATGGAGATGGTAGGCCGTACGTACGCATGAACGCTACTTTCATTTATTTTTCATATTAAAAGAATAATAATAAAATGATATAAATGTAAATTATAATACCATTATTATATTTATGTCATGTATGTATCATAGGTTTAATAAAACCATCCTTTATACTTTCCATGTATAGTGGGAATGAGTCACATCGCTTTGAGGGGTCAGTAGTCCACATTTCCTCAAACGAAATTATCGTATTTACACAACATGAAAAGCATAAAGGTATGTTATAAATAAAAATTACAGAATCATAGAGAAAATATAAATGTAATATATATCATATATAAATATAGTTCCATCATAATTACCACCATGAGAGGTGGTATAATAAAATTAAACAATCATTTTTTCGTGATGTAGTAGTTCGCCGTACACAGAAACAGTATGTTCTATATCCATCAGATGAAGGTGTGTGTAAGTGTAGTTATAAAAAATAGCATAAAAACATAATAGTATATTGATTATAATGTTGTGTTTATAAAATAATTGAATAAAGAGAGGTTATGGGGTTAGATAAGGAAAATAAATTAAAGGAGCTTAAGAGAAGACGTTACCTCTAAATTGGGCAACTCCTTTTGATTTGAGAAAAAAAGATTCCTTGAGTTACTTTATACACAAGGTAATGATTCTAAGAGTAAGGTAGGGATGTTGGGAGATTATTTGAGTAGAATTTGGGTGATCAAAGGGGCTTCATAGGTGTGAGTTAGTGGGTCGAGGTGGTGGCCTTTTATAAGTGGGTGGAGGGGCACTTTAGAAAAGTCTTGAAATATTTTTTTATTATAAATTGATTTTAGAATTATAATGGATCAAAAGTGATATATTTCAAGGATAAGATGATTATGGGTCAAAATAATCTCAACCAATAGGTTTTAGACAAGTTTAGGTCACAAATTTAACCTTATCTTTTGGCTTTAACCCTTAGTTAAATAAATTAACTCTTACCATATCTTCTTATATTTTTACACTATATTGTTAATATGGTTACTATAAAAGGCTAATAGAACCTAAAGTGGACCATTAATTAAATTTATAACATTATATAAGTTATTTTTCTTAATCTAAGATTTTTATGACAATTATATCATTTAAAAAATTGTATTTGTTTTAAAAACTAATTTATGTCAATTTTGACACTATTTAGTAATTGATTTTTTCAAAGTCATAAAAACTTGATTAATTCTAAAAAAACTACATTAACTCAAATATAATATGTCACAATAATCCATAAAATTAGTATATGACATAAAAATGTTCAAATTATATTTATTTTAATATTTATAATATCATTTATTTGAATCTTTCATTAATAAGGTAATCAGTGCATCATCATTGTGTCATAAATAAATTTATTTATTTAATTCCTAAAAATTATAAATAAAATACCACAATGTATTAAATATTTTTATATTTATAATGAATATTTATAGTCAAAGATATCAATTATATAACCCCACCTTAAAATTATTTTAGTAAAAAGATACATGTTTATGTTATATTTCTCTTCATTTTAAATTAATTATTATAACATGTCATTATCACACCCAAGTGGATCCACGGGGTCCTAAAATAGACCCAAGGATGATCATGTTCATAAATATCTCATAAAATATTATTAGGACACATGTTATGGTATTTTTATATTATTATAATATTATTTTTTACCCTTATTTATCTGATTTACCCTTTAGCCATGATAAATACAAATAATTATTGAAGTTACTATTCATAATGTTAAAAAGGTACCTATTTAAAAAATTTGGACCTTATGATTTCAAATATGGAATAAAATTTTCAAAATTCAAAAATATAGAATTAGAAAAAATTAATTTAAAATTAATTCCCTTTGTCAAAATCAGAAAGCGAGTTTTTAAGAAGTAAAAACTATCAGAAGATTAGCATGTGTTATATCCAATTTCAATATAAAATTACTTCCAATGAACAAAATTGGATTAAATGATAAAAAAATAATCCAATTACACTTTAAAATCAATTAAAAGGATAATCTAACTATATAAATAAATTAGATGAAAAGACAGTTTTGAATTAAAATGCAGTATTTTTCACTATTCATTAAAATATGGATTTTATGATAAAAATAAAAATATTTCAACCAAATTAAATTTTAATGTCCCTATTATAAATAAGAAGTTTATTTTTTAAAATAGAACATATAAAAGTGACAAAAAATATATTTAAAAAGGGTTCTCCATCAAAATGTGGTAAAACCACCTTTTAAAAATATTAGAGTATTTTATGCTTAAAAATGGGTTCATCCTCATTTTAAGACTCTAAAATTTACTGGATAAATGTAAAAAAAATTAAAAAATATGTGTAATCATATTTTAGTTAGTTCTGTTCATTCCCACCAATACAATGGCTAGGCATTAACTACCATTTAAAATAATAATAATATTATTGTATTATTTTTCTGTATAACTCAACGTTGTGTGCAACGTAAGATTTCAAAGAAACCTGATGTTGCGTGTTGAGTACTATATTGGACAAAGTGTCCCATTTAACATAAAATTAATATTTTATTTATGAATATTAATAGATATAAAAATGTATGATTCTATAAATACTCGGGTTGTTACATCCTCCCCCCCGTTTTGAAATTATGTCCTTGTAATTTGGCTTGGTAACTTCATTAAAAATCCCACATTCGAAAAAGATTCAATAAAACTACCACTTTAAAATAATGGAAGAGAAGTATAAAGGTCATCCAATATAACACATACTAGTATTCCATGTAGGAAAACATGGATATGAAAGAAAAACTAACCATCATGTTCTGATAGAGAGTGATAGAAAACATGATCCGGAGAAAGTTAACAATCATAAAACCACAAACTTGTGATGGGTAAAATGGTCTTTGATTTAACCATAGGAAAAGTAAACGGACAACGTTTTTGTTTTAAGGTACGTTTCAAAAACTTTATAAATTTATTTATGAGCGTGACTAAGAACATAAGGAAACATACTTACTTGTCAAGTAGAATTTCATCCTTTAATAAATTTCTACCACAAACTTATATTTTATCTAAACAAAGAGTATTCAAGATTACTTGGTCACACCTGAAGCACTAGAATCAACTTCTATAGAATCACATAATCCACATAATATTAACTATCTATTTATCATGTCTTAAAAAATTAACCAGAACTAAAATGGTCAGGATAAGATAAGATAATTCCCCAAAAAGAATAATCAATTATTAGAAAAAAACTACTTTTAATCTCTAAAATTCAATAGTAATACTCAAAGTCCAACATAGACCATTCAATAAATAATTTTCTATATAATTCCTCCAAACTAATCCAAAATAAATTTGAAACCCAATTTTGATAAGGGTTTGATAACATATTCTTCCAAGATAAATTTTAACATTTATCTCCAAATAACATTAACCACTCTTAATGGCTCATACCAAAAATTAATTTCCAAAATCACATATTAAGATAGGTTAATCATTTCCATAAATAACCTGAATCACCATAACTCCACAAATAAAATCATATATTATTCCCAAAATATAATTCAACCTTTATTCCTCAAAATAAAATTCCATAGTATTCTATTTAACTTTATCATAAATGGATCATAAAATAGTGAATGTATTCTCAAATAACATTTATCACTTAATCCCTAAATCATATTTAAATACCAAGTATATCCATTTGACAAAACATAAGTTCCCAAATTCAACTTATTCTTACTCTATCATCTCGTTTAACTAAAAGGAAAAGCCATACTAACCAGGGAATTCACGTAGGCTAGTGGTAGACGATAAAGCCTTGTTGAAATTCATTTGTGGGTTCTATCACACCTGAATTTTCAATTCCATGCTTTGTTCCAAATCCTTTTTTGATTCTTATCTTTCTCTTGGTCTTCAGGTTTTCTGGGTTTGAAATTTTGGTGTCTCCTGTGTTCATGATCTATGACCTTGGTCTAGGGGGTATTTTATGGAACTTGGAATCCTATTTTTTCAAAGGTATGGTAGGAGGTTGTGGTGTTTTTTAGTTGTATTACTGGAACTCCTAGTGGCACCACTTGTGGGGTATGTTGTTGAGGTGGTTTTTACCCATGAGTTGGGTGAGTTTTGGGGTGAAAAGAGTACTTTTGTTTTGTGAAATTTTCTCCCCTATCCTTAGCCTATCTCCCCCTAGGTTTCTCCCTCATACCCCCAGAAATTGGAGGCAAAACATCACTTTTTTGGGTGGCCAAAATAGGCCACACAGTTTGGCTGCACAGTTTACTAAATCATACAGCCAAACCGTGCAGGGTGTCCAGCTCATTAAAAATATTTTTGAAATTCCAAATTTTCCCTCCCAGAAATAAACCTAATCCATCCCATTCTTCCCCCATTCGACCCTATCAGACATGGGAGGCCTCCAAGATCCCTCAATCTCCCTTGGAACCCATCTTTGATGGGGTTTTTGGTTGGGAAAATTCAAGATTATTCAAATTAAGTGTTTCTCTCTTCATTTCCTTCCTTCTCCTTAAGGTTTCATTCATCCTTTCATAAAGTTCTAAAATTTCCAGAAGTTAGGGTTCATACCTAGGGTTTTATTTGGTGTTTTTTGGTCAAATCTTGGGGTTTTAGGTTAGATTTCACTCCCTCGTGGTGCGACAATGGTGCAGTTGAAGTTTTGCACAATGACTTGGTGGTTTTGACTCAAAATGTAGGTGATTCCATGTGTATACATTTATTGATGAGTTATAATGATTTATTTTCTTATTTTTCATGTTCCTCATATGTTTTTTGTGGTGCGAAAACCATTTTTGATGGATTTGGTTAAGCGTTTAATTTTATAGTTTAATTTTTTCTTTGAATTGGGTGTTTTCCATGTGTAACTCTTGTGGTAATATTTGGGTTTATTTTATAACATATTAAAGTGGTTTATTACATGTTTATTGGGCTTCCAATTCTAATTTGGTAGGGTCTTGGTGTTATTTTTGGTTTAAAAGAGGGTTTTTGAATGGGTTTTATGTGCAAAACCTTGTTATACTTCTTGAAAGTGTTTTATGAGAATTGTAAATGGGCTATTCAATTACCCAAAGTATGCAAATGAAGTTTATGTACTATTTGGGTGGGTGTATGTTCTTAAAATGGTCTACTTTGTTGTGAAAGGGCTATTATGTGATTTTTACCATATTGGAAACGTTTTATAAAATTGATTAAAGGATTTATCGAATTTTGAAAGAGATATGAAACATGTTGCAGGATGTTTTGGTGAGTAAGTTTACTTCAGATGGGTTTTGAAAGGTAAAGTGGTGATTTATTATGTCAAACATTTTTATAATGTTTTATAAATTTCTGAAATGTATTATCAAATTGTAATAAAGGTGCGAAACACATTTTTGGGCTGTTTTGTGTGAGTATGATGTGAAAAATGAATTTTGTTTGTGAAAGGATTTTTATGTGACATGTATGTGGGATGTTTGGTGTACGTGTGACTTAGAAGTGGTATTTTCATGTAAAAATTTTATTTCATGGCATTTGGAACTTTTTTGAGCACAAGAGGGAAAACCCAAGTATCTAGGTGGGTGGGCGTGTACTAGTAAGCTAGTGATCCCATGGGGTTTGGCCCCAGTTTCACGTAGGAAGTTTGACGATGAAAACACTATATAAACTATAATGATGATTATGATGATGATGTTGGGGTACCACTAGGTTATGGGTATGATCCATACTAATGTATCATGTACAAGAGAATAAATATTGTGATGATTACTTTCATTGAGATACGAGGTACCTGGGACCCACATAGATCTAGTGCCTAGGGGTTATTCTCGTTGATTTTGCCCATTCGATAATTTATGATTACCCTTGACATATGGTATGTTTGTATGGAAATTTCAGTAGCTTTGGAATTCTATTTAAAATTTTGGATTCTTTTAAGTAGCCCACTTGAAAACTGTTTTTATTTAAAGGTGCATCTTTTAGAAATTGTAACTAGCATTTCATGTTTATGAAAATTTGAAAAATTTTCATCTTTTAATGTTTATCACATGGAATATCTTAGTGGAGGTATACTACTAGGCTTTGGATCATACCCTACTTACACCTTTAGGTGTAAGTAGACTTGGTTATTTTTGTTGCAGGTTTGGGTATTGCTTTTGTGCCAATGGTTCGGGTTTCTAGTGGTCCTTCATGGTGCTGTCTTGGGAAGATGGCTTGAGGGTGGTGCCTCTTGACATGGGGATGGTTATTGGGATGTACATTTGGGGTTTATTCATTTGTTATAGTCTTTGATAATTGTTTTAAATTATGTAATTCAATTTTGAATTTTTGTAAAAGATGGTTTGTTTTGAAAATTGCAGATTTTTTATATTAGATTTATTTGTTGTTTTATGTTTATAAACTTGGGTAAATCATTTCCAAATTTCATTACATGATACCTGGGCACTTGTTCCAGACTTTGGGGATTGGTAACTCCCTTCAGGTCTTGCCACGTGCCGGGTTTGGTGTCGGTTTTTATGGTGACCAGATTCAGTTCGTGACCGGTTCGATCCTCATGGCATTGTCAGACATGACGGGTTTTGACCCTTCTTGTGGGTAGTCCTTTTTCTAAAGATATATAATTCATATATCATTCCCAAAATGAGATAAAATATTCAAAAATAACTATAACATATTTTAATCTCAAATTTTATCTCATGTCCTTCATTTTGCATCCCAAAAAGTAATATCTCATAATTAACTCAAAATCAAAGATCATATAAAGGTTATCCATTAATTTATAATTGTGTCAAAAAAATAAAAGATAATTTTTACTCGAATAAAATTTTCACATAACAAACTACTGGGTTACACATACTAGAACAAGTCTTCCAAATTAATCCCATCATTAAAAGAGCATTAATACTTTTAAAAATTTCATCATCCAATAATCTACCATAACTCTTGAATTTCTAAAATGTAGACATCTTAATCATCTAACATTCTTCATGATCCCTTAACCATGTTTTTACAACTTATTCCATAATACTTCTTCCCTAAAAAAAATCATGAATCGTTTCCTAAGATTCAATAATTTCAAAACATAAGCTAAGAAATAATTCATACCTTTAATTGGTCATTTTCACTTTCCTCGTCTTCAATTGGAATGTCATTAGGTATTGGTAAACACATATTTGTATGGTCCTATTGATCACATTACCATACCTTCTTTGTAGGAAATATATTTTCATAATGACCATACTCCCCACATTTAAAACATTCAATTGAAAATTCAGAAATAACTTCTTTCCCTTTTCTGGAGTGAACTGAACACTTCCTTTTTTATGGCAGGTTATTGCTTTATAACCTTCATTACCACATCTATAACATCTTCCCGTCCCTTTTAAACATTTTCCTAGGTGTTTATTTCCACATAATTTACACATATGTTATTGAATATACTTACCTTTATGATTATTACCTGAACTTCCACATAGATTCATTTCTCTCATACTTGATGCATTAGAAAAATCACCAAGGTTTAAGTGGTTAATCATTACTCCGGATAGTTGGTTTAGAATAACCAAAAGAGTTATCATTTCAGCTTCTATTTCATTTGATTTCTTATTCAAAAAACCACCACATTTTCCTTCACATCCATTGTTACTTTGGTTCCTACTAGATCCATCCATTTACTGAAACCAAAAAGGATAGTGTGAGTATATTAGTAAAATCATCATATAATATCATATAAGGAAGATAAACACTAAGATATACTCATCCATGTTATCTCAAATTCATTAAAATTTTCTAAAATAACTATAAATTTTTCTAATATGTTAACCATAAAAGTTATATACATATTTTAACTTATACTTAAATAACCCCCTAACCTCTAAAGTTATCTATACCTACCTTTAATACCAAATATAAGGCCCAAACCTTAAACATTACTTAATCTTACGATAAGTAAATAATTGAATTTAATTCACTTTAAGGACATTTTTAGGTTTATATCTTTAGATAATTAGGTCATAAATAATATATAGAAAATTAAATATTACATGTATACGCTTCTACTTACTTTCTATTTTTTCATAAAACAAAAAAACTTTAAAAAGAAATATAGTATCATTTTATGTTTTAAGAGCATAACTTATCCTTGATCCCATACTTGACTCTATTCTTCTTTAAGTCCCGTGAAAAACATTTTAAAATTTGGGATGAGCATAAAAATCTCAGTAAGGGATACATAATGAATGAAAATTGTTAGTCTTGAGAAAATATTTAAACCATGAATAATTTATCAGAAAGTAATACTTTTCTCCTTTAAGAAGTAGCAAAAATACATCATTGAATATAATCTCATTTATTACCTTTTTTTTGTAACTAAAATATTACCATAAATACCATATAAATCAACATATAACATATAAAGGTAACTTGGGACATAAACATACTTAAATGAAATAACCATATGGTCGACTTCCAGACATATCACTAAATGGAATAGCCATACGACTGACTTCCATACCCAATTCATTGGAGGTTATAACATAACCACACATACATGGTTTTTCATGGAACCACCCATATTTTGTTTATCACATAACCACCCATATTTGGTTTATCACATAACCACCTCTCAAATGTTCAAGTACTGTTATATAATCATAACACATAAAACAAACATAACAGAAAAATAACATTTCCACATTACAATCACAAGAGATTATTTCAAGATATTGATATAATAAATCCTTTTTAAAAACCATTTTAAATACCAAAATACTGAAAAAAGGAATATGGTATTTAATTTTATTTTAAAAAACACTATGGCTTGTAGAGGAATCCAAACACCAAATAACAATCACAACTGTAGAAAGGTCATTGTCGCTGCATACTTTAAAAAAACATTCCTTATTGTCATTTATTAAAACAATTCATAGAAAAATATTCCTTTTGAAAATTGTTGAATGAAATTAAAATTTAAAGTGTTTTATTATACATCGTTTAAAATAAGTTAGTGTATATTATCAAAATACGCCTCAATGAAAGGAGATAGAGACGAAGTCCCTTACCTTGAGTCTGACTCATCACGTTCAATCGTTATGTTCCTGAATAATAAAATTTGGTTAATTTATACTTTTTTGAGAACATTTTTTATGTTTATTATTCCATTCATATAAATTATTACCATGTTATAAAAATCACATAATTATTTATGTTCATATTAGATGTTTTGTCAATATTTGGTACATGAGTTGAAAATGAACTTGTTTTGATGTAAATTGTTCATGTAGTAAAAATTCCATCATCTCAAAAATATTATTAATGATTTAAATATCATATATATTCAGTATATATGTATTTATAATATCTATAATTTTTTTAGATAAGAAATTAAATGCACCGTTCATGGAGACGGTATGCCGTACGTACGTATGAACACTACTTTCATTTTTTTGTCACATTAAAATAATAATAATCAAATGATAAAAATGTATATTATAATAAAATTATTATATTTATATAATGTATGTATCATAGGTTTAATAAAAACATCCTTTATACATTCCATTTATAGCAAGAATGAGTTATATCGCTTTGATGGGGCGGTAGTCCACACTTCTTCAAACAAAATTATCGTATTTACACAACATTGAAAGCATAAACGTATGTTATAAATAAAAATTTCAGAAGAATAGAGACAATATAAATATAATATATATCACATATAAATTTATTTCCATCATAATGACCACCATGATAGGTGGTAGGATATAATTGAACAATCATTGTTTCGTGAGGTAGTAGTTCACCGTACACAGAAATAATATGTTCTATATCCATTAAATAGAGGTGTGTGTAAGTGTTGGTCAAAAAATTAGAATAAAAACATCCTAGTATGTTTATTATACTGGTATTTTTATAAAATAATGGAATAAAGATAGTTTAGGGTGTTGGAGAAGGAAAATAAATGAAAGGAGCCCGAGAGAAGATGTTACCTCTAAATCGGGCAACTCTTTTTGATTTTAGCCAAAAGGATTCCTTGAGTTTCCTTCTTCACAAGTTAAGGATTATAAGAGGAAGGGATAAATGTTTGGAGATTATTTGAGGATAATTGTTTTGAGACAAGGGGCTTGAGAGTTGTGAGTAAGTTGGTAGAGGTGGTGACCTTTTATAAGAGGAAGGAGGGGCACTTTAGAAAAGTCTTGAAATATTATTTTATTATAAATTTATTTTTGAATTATAAGGGATAAAAAGTTATATATTTCAAGGATAATATGAGTATGGGTATAAATCCTCTCAAACCATAGGTTTTAGATAAGTTTAGATCACAAATTTAACCTCATCTTTTTGGATTTAACCCTTAGTTAAATAAATTAACTCTTACCATGTCTTCTTGTATTTCTACACTATATGGTTAATATGGTTACTATAAAATGACAAGAGAACCTAAATTGGATAATTAATTACATCTGTAACATTATATAATTAATTTGGATGAATCTCATATTTTAATGACAATTATATCATTTAAAAAATATTTTTTTTTAAAAATCATTTATGTCAATTTTGACACAATTTAGTAATTGATTTTTTTTAAATTCATAAAAACTTGATTAATTATAAAAAACTGCATTAAATAAATTATAAAATGTAAAAATAATCCATAAAATTCATTTATGGAATCAAAATATTCAAATTACATTTAATTTATTATTTATAATATCATTTATTTGAATCTCTCGTTAATAAGGTAATCACTGCATCATCATTGTTTCATAAATAAATTTATTAATATAATATCTAAAAATTATAAATAAAATACCATGATGTAGTAAATATTTTTATATTTCTAATTACTATTTATAGTCAAAGATATCAATTATGTAACCCCACCTTAAAATTGTTTTGTTAAAAGTTACAAGTTTATGTTATATTTCTCTTTACTTTAAATTAATTATTATAACATGTCATTATCACACCCAAGGGGATCCATGGGGTCATAAAATCGACCAAATGATGATAATGGTCGACCATATCTTATCCAATATGATTAAGACACATGTTAGGGTAGTTTTATATTATTATAATATTATTTTTTACCCTTATTTACCTGATTTACCTTTTAGTCATGATAAATAAAAATAATTACTGAAGTTACTATTCATTATGTATAAAAGTAAAAGGTAAATATTTACACAATTTGTACCTTATGATTACAAATATGGAATCCATTTTTCAAAATTCAAAACAAAAAATTGGAAAAAATTAATTTAAAATTAATTCGCTTTGTCAAAACCAGAAAGCGAGTTTTTAAGAAGTAAAAACTATCAAAATATTGACATGTGTTTATATCCAATTTCAGTGTGAAATTAAGTCCAATGACCAAAATTGGATTAAGTGATAAAAAAATAATTCAATTAAACTTTAAAACTAATTAAAATGAAAATCTAACTATATAAATAAATTATATGAAAGGGCAGTTTTGAATTAAAATGCATTATTTTTCACTATTTATTAAAATATGGATTTTATCAGAAAAATATTAGAATTTCAACCAAAGTAAATTTTGATGTCCTTATTCTAAATAAGAAGTTTATTTTGTAAAATATAACATATAAAAGTGACAAAAACTATATTTAAAAATGGTTCTCCATCAAAAGGCTGTAAAACAATATTTTAAAAATATTAGATTATTTTATACTTAAAAATGGATTCATTCACATTTTAAGCCTCTAAAATTTATTGGATAAATATAAAAACATTTAAAAAACATGTATAATCATATTTTATTTATTTCTATTTATTCCCACAAATAAAATAGCTAGGAATTAACTACCATTTAAAATAATAATAATATTATTGTATTATTTTTCAATATATCTAAACATTGTGTGCAACATAAGATTTCAGAGAAACCCGCTATTAAGTGTTGAGTATGCTATCAAACAAAGCATCCCATTTAAGCTAAAATTAATATCTTATTCATAAATATTAGTAGATATGAAAATGTATTATTCTATAAATACCTAAAATGTTACATCCTTCCCCCCTTTTGGAAATTGATTCCTCATAATTTGGCTCAATAACTTCATTGAAAATCCTACATCGGAAAACGAGTCAATAAAAGTACCACTTTAAAAGAATGGAAGAGAAGTATAAAGGTCACCTGAGATAAAATATACTAGGATTAAATGTAGAAAAACATGGATATGAAAGAAAAAC
The DNA here is from genome assembly GCA_963277665.1 of Viscum album. NCBI lineage: Eukaryota > Viridiplantae > Streptophyta > Magnoliopsida > Santalales > Viscaceae > Viscum > Viscum album. The sequence continues at coordinate 1,531,032,202 of OY728152.1, read as the reverse complement.
TAAACATCTTGTTCTTATGGAGAGTGATAGAAAACATGATCAGGAGAAAGTTAACAATCAGAAAACCACAAACTTCTAGTGGGTAAAAAGGTCTTTGATTTTTCCGTAGGAAAAGAAAATGGAAAAAGTTTTTGTTTTAAGGTAATTTTCATAAACTTGAGGAATTAATTTATGATCTTGACTAAGAACATAAGGAAATATACTTACTTGTCATGTAGAATTTCATCCTTTAATAAATTTCTACCACAAAATCATCTTTTATCTAAACAAAGAGTATTCAAGATGAATTGGACAAATTTAAAGCACTAGAATCAACTTCTATAAAATAAAATAATCCACAAAATATTAACTATATATTCATGATGTATTGAAACATTAAATAGAACCAAAATGGTTAGGATAATATATTATAATTCCCCAAAAAGAACAATCATTAATTAGAAAAAAACCACTTTTAATCTCCAAAATTCAACAGTAATACCCAAAGTACAATATATAAATTTCAAAAAATAATTTTCCATATAATTCCTCAAAAATAATCCAAACTAAGTTTGAAACCCAAAATTGAGAAGGTTTTGATAACATATTCTTTCAAGATAAATTTTAACATTTATCTCCAAATAACATCAACCACTCTTAATGGATCATATAAAAAATTAATTTCAAAATCACATATTCTATAAGATAGGTTAATCATTTCCATAAATAACCCCAATCACCATAACTCCATAAATAAAATCATAGATTATTACCAAAATATAATTCAACCTTTATTCCTCAAAAAAATTCTATATTATTCTATTTAACTTTATAATAAAGGGCTCCCAAAATAGTGAATGTCTTCTAAAATAACATTTGTCACTTAATCCCCAAATCACATTTCAATACCAAGGATATCCATTTGATAAAATGTAAGTTCCCAAAATCAACTTATTCTTACTCCATCAACTCCTTTAACTAAAAGGAAAAGACATAATAACCAAGTAATGCACGTAGGCTAGTTGTAGGCGATAAAGCCTTGTTGCAATTCATTTGTGGGTTCGATCCCCATGGCCTTGTCCGATGTGACGGGTTTTCAGCCTTCATATGAGTAGTCCTTTTTATAAATATATATAATTCATATATCATTCCCAAAATGAGATAAAATCTTCAAAAATAACCATAAAATATTTTAATCTCAAAGTTTATCTCATGTCCTTCATTTTGCATCCCAAAAAGTCATATCTCATAATTACCTCAAAATCAAAGATCATGTAAAGGTTATCCATTACTTTATAATTGTGTCTACAAAATAAAAGATAATTATTCCTCGAATAACATTTTCACATAACAAACTACAAGGTTACTCATACTAGAAAAAGTCTTCCAAAATAATCCCATAATCAAAAGAGCATCAACACTTTTAAATATTTCATCATCCAATAATCTTTCATAAATATTGAATTTATAAAATGTAGACATATTAATTATTTGTCATTCTTCATGATACCTTAACCAAGCTTTTCCAACTTATCAAATAATAATTCTTCCCTACAAACAAAATCATGTATCATGTCCTAAGATTCAATAATTTCAAAACATAAGATAAGAAATAATTCATACCTTTCATTGGTCATTTTCAGTTTTTTCGTCTTCAATTGGAATGACATTAGGTATTGGTAAACATATATTTGTACACTCCTGCTGATCCCATTACTGTACCTTATTCATAGAACATATGTTTTCATAATAACCATACTCCTTACATTTAAAACATTCACTTGATAATTCAGAAATAATTTCTTTCCATTTCTTAGAGTCATCTAAACACTTCCTTTTTTGTATGGCAGGTTACTGCTTTATGACCTTCATTACCACATCCATAACATCTTCCTGTCCCTTTTAAACATTTTATTAGGTGTTTCTTTCCACATACTTGAAACATATGTCATTGAATATACTTACCTTTATAATTATTACCTTAACTTACACATGGATTTGTTTCTCTCATACACGATGCATCAGAAAAATCACCAAGGTTCAAGTGGTTAATCATTACTTTGGATAGCTAGTTTAGAATAACCACAAGAGTTCTCATTGTAGCTCCAATTTAATTTGTTTTCTTATTAAGAGAACCACCACATTTTCCTTCACATCCATTGTTACTTTGGTTCCCACTAGATCATTCCATTTACTAAAACTGAAAAGGTTAGTGTGAGTATATAAGTAAAATCATATTATACTATCATATGAGGAAGATAAACACTAAGATATACTCATCCATGTTATCTCAAAATCATTCATTTTTTCTAAAATAAATATGATTTTTTAATATGCTAAGAATTATGGTTATATACATATTTTCACTTATACTTAAATAACACCTTAACCTCTAAAGTTATCTAAACTGACCTTTGATACCAATTATAAGGCCTTGACCTTAAACATTACTTAATCTTAAGATAAGTGAACAATTGAATTTAATTCACTTTGAGGATATTTTTAGGTTTAGAGATTTAGATAATTATTTCATAACTCATACATAGAAACTTAAATATTAAAGGTAGAAACTTCTACTCACTATCCATTTTTTTCATAAAACAAAAACTCTTTAGAAAGAAACATGGTATTTTTTCATGTTTTAACAACATAACTTATCCTTGAACCCATCCTTGACTCTATTTTTCTTTAATTACTGAGAAAAACATTTCAAAACCTAAGATGAGCATAAAAATCTCAGTAAGGGATACATAAAGAATAAAAACTATTAGTCTTATGAAAACATGTAAAACATGAATACTTTATCAGAATGTAATACTTTTCACCTTTAAGAAGTAACAAATATACTTCACTGCATATAAGATCATTACTTACCCTTTTTTAACCAAAAGATTACCATAAATCCCATATAAAGTATCATATTACATATAAAGGTAACTTGGTACATAAACATACTTAAATGGAATAACCATATGGTCAACTTCTATACATATCACTAAATGGAATAGACATATGACCGACTTCCATACCCAATGAATTGGAGGTTATAAAATAACCACCCATCCATAGTTTATCATGGAATCACTCATATTTGTTTTATAATGTAACCACCCATATTTGGTTTATCATGTAACCTCTCTTGAAATGTCCAAGTACCATTATATAATCATAACACATAAAACAAACATAAACGAAAAATAACATTTCCACATTGCAATCACAAGAGATTATTTCAAGATATTGACATAATAAATCCTTTATCAAAACCATTTTCAATACCAAAATAATGAAAAAAGGAATATGTTATTTAATTTTCTTTTTAAAAACATTACAACTTGTACAGGAAGCCAAATACCAAATAACGGTCACGTTGGTGGAAAGGTCATTGTCACTGTGCACGTTAAAAAAACATTCCTCATTATCATTTAGTAAAATGATTCATAGAAAAATATTAATTTTGAAAACTGTTTAATGAAATTAAAATTCAAATTGATTTATTATACACTATTTAAAATAAGGTACTGTATAATATCAAAATATGCCTTAATGAAAGGAGATTGAGACGAAATCCCTTACCATGAGCCCAACTTATCATGTACAATAGTTATGTTCATGAATAATAAACTTATGTTAATTTATACTTTCTTGAGAACCTTTTTCATGTTTATTATTCCATTTATATCAATTATTACTAAGTTATAAAAATTACATAATTATTTAAGTTCATATCAGACATTTTGTTGATATTCAGTATATGAGTCGAAAATGGACTTGTTTTGATGTAAATTGTCCATGTAGTCAAAATTCCATCATCTCCAAAATATTATTCATGATTTAAATATAATATATATCTAGTATATATGTATTTCTAATATTCGTAATATTTGGATATAAGAAATAAAATTCACCGTTCATCGAGATGGTAGGTTATACGTACACATGAATGCTACTTTCATTTCTTTGTCATATTAAAAGAATAATAATAAAATGATATAAATGTATATTATAATAATAGTATTATATTTATGTCATGTATTTATAATAGGTTTAATAAAAACATACTTTTTATTTTCCATGTATAACAGGAAGGATTCACATCGCTTTGATGGGGTGGTAGTCCACTCTTACTTAAACGAAATTATCGTATTTACACAACATGGAAAGCATAAAGGTATATTCTAAACAAAAATTACAGAAGCATATAGAAAATATAAATATAATATATATAATATATAAATATAGTTCCATCATAATGGACACCATGTGAGGTGGTATGAGAAAATTGAACAATCATAGTTTCGTGAGGTAGTAGTTCACCGTACACAGAAACAATATGTTCTATATCCATTAGATGAAGGTATGTGTAAGTGTAGGTCTAAACCTTAGTGTAAAAAAATTCTATTATATTTAGGATACTTATTTTGTTATAAAATAATGGAATAAAGAGAGGTTATGGGGTTGGAGAAGGAAAATAAATGAAAGGAGCTTGAGAGAAGACGTTACCTCTAAATCGGGTAACTCCTTTTGATTTGAGCCAAAAGGAATCCTTTAGTTGAATTATGAACAAGGTATGGATTCTAAGAGGAGGGGAGGTATTTTGGGAGATTATTTGAGCAGAATTTGGGTGATTCAAGGGGCTTGAGAGGCATGATTAAGTGGGTAGAGGTGGTGTCCCTTTACAAGAGGGGGAGGGGAACTTTAGAAAAGTCTTGAAATATTATTTTATTATAAACTGATTTTCGGATTATAATGGATCCAAAGTGATATATTTCAAGGATAATATGCGTATGGGTCAAATTATTCTCAACCAATAGGTTTTAGACAAGTTTAGGTCACAAATTTAACCTTATCTTTTGGCTTTAACCCTTAGTTAAATAAATTAACTCTTACCATGTATTCTTGTATTTTTACACTATATGGTTAATATGGTTAATATGAAATGCCAAGAGTACCTAAAGTGGATAATTAATTAAATTTTTAACATTATCTAATTCAGTTGGATGAATCTAATATTTTTTATGACAATTATATCAATTAAAAAATAGTATTTTTTTTAAAAACACATTTATGTCAATTTTGACACTATTTAGTAATTGATTTTTTAAAGTCATAACAACTTGATTAAATCAAAAAAACTAAATTAAATAAAAGAAAACATTTCAAAATCATCCATAAAATTCTTTTATGGAATCAAAATGTTCAAATTACATTTATTTTAATACTTATAATATCATTTATTTGAATCTTTCATTAATAAGGTAATCACTACATCATTATTGTGTCATAAATAAATTTATTTATTTAATGTATAAAAATTATAAATAAAATACCATGATGTAGTAAATATTTTTATCTTTATAATTACTATTTTTAGTCAAAGAGATAAATTATATAACCCCATATTAAATTTTTTTTAGTAAAAAGATACATGTTTATGTTATATTTCTCTTTACTTTAAATTAATTATTATAACATGTCATTATCATAACCAAAGGACTCCATGGGGTCCTAAAATCGACCCAAGGATGATAATGGTCAGACATATCTCATAAAATATTATTAGGACATGTGTTATGGTAGTTTTATATTATTATAATATTATTTTTTATCCTTATTTACCCGATTTACCCTTTAGCCATGGTAAATAAAAATAATTACTGAAGTTACTATTCATAATGTCCAAAAATAAAAGTTACCTATTTACACAATTTGAACATTATGATTCCAAATATTTAATCCATTTTTCAAAATTAAAAACACAGAATTATCAGAAATTAATTTAAAATTAATTCCCGTTGTCAAAACCAGAAAACGAGTTTTTAAGAAGTAAAATCTATCAAAAGATTGACATATGTTTATATCCAATTTTAGTGTGAAATTAATTCCAATTAAAAAAATTGAATTAAATGATAAAAATATAATCTAATTAACCTTTAAAACCAATTAAAATTTCAATCTAACTATATAAATAAATTAGATTTAAAGGCAATTTTGAATTAAAATGCTGTATTTTTCACTATTCATTAAAATATGGATTTTATCAGAAAATAATAAAATTTAAACCAAAGTAAATTTTTATGTACCTATTATAAAGAAGTTTATTTTGCAAAATATAACATATAAAAGTGACAAAAACTAGATTTAAAAATGGGTCTTCATCAAAAGGCTGTAAAATGACCTTTTAAAAATATTAGATTATTTTATGCTTAAAAATGGATTCATTATCATTTTAAGCCTACAAAATTTATTGGATAAATGTAAAAACATTTAAAAAACAAGTGTAATCATATTTTAGTTAGTTATGTTCATTACTTCTAATACAAAGACTAGGCATTAACTACCATTTAAAATAATAATAATAATAATTTATTATTTTTTGGTATTACTCAACATTGTGTGCAACATAAGATTTTGGAAAAACCCATTGTTGCATGTTAAGTAAGATATCCAAAAAATAATCCCATTTAACATAAAATCAATATCTTATTCATAAATATTAGTAGATATGAAAATGTATTATTCTATAAATACCTGAGATGTTGCATCCTTCTCCCATTTTGGAAATTGATTCCTCGCAATTTTGCTCAGTAACTTCATTGAAAATACCATATCAGAAAAAGAGTCAATAAAAATACCACTTTAAAAGAATGGAAGAGAAGTATAAAGGTCACCTAAGATAACACATACTAGTATTCCACGTTGAAAAACATGGATATGGAAGAAAAATTAAACAACTTGTTCGGATGGAGAGTGATAGAAAACATGATCAGGAGAAAGTTAATAATCAGAAAACTGCCAAATTGTGATGGGTAAAATGGTCTTTAATTTCGTTGTAGGAAAATTAAAAGGGAAACATTTTTTAAGGAAATTTTCATAAACTTGAGGAATTTTTTTAAGAGATTGACTAAGAAAATAAGGAAACATACTTACTTGTCAAGTATAATTTCATCCTTTAATAATTTTATACCAAAATATCATCTTTTATCTAAACAAAGAGTATTCAAGATGACTTGGTGACACCTGAGGAACTAAAATAAACTTCTAGAGAATCAAATAATCCATAAAATATTAACTATATATTTATCTTGTCTTGAAACATTAACCAGAACCAAAATAGTTAGGATAAGATAAGATAATTCCACCAAAAGAATAGTCATTTATTATAAAAAAACAAATTTTAATCTCTAAAATTCAACAGTAATACCCGAAGTCCAACATAGACCATTCAACAAATAATTTTATATATAATTGCTCCAAAATAATCCAAACTAAGTTTGAAACCCAAAATTGATAAGGGTTTGATAACATATTCTTCCAAGATAAATTTTAACATTTATCTCCAAATAACATCAACCAATCTTAATGGGTCGTACCAAAAATTAATTTCCAAAATCACATATTCTCTAAGATAGGTTAATAATTTCCATAAATAACCTGAATTTCCATAAATCCACAATTAAAATCATAGATTATTCTCAAAATATAATTCAACCTTTATTCCTCAAAATAAAATTCTATAGCATTCTATTTAACTTTATCATAAAGGGATCCCAAAATAGTGAATGTCTTCCAAAATAACATTTATCAATTAATCCCCAAATCATATTTCAATTCCAAGGATATCTATTTGATAAAACTTAAGTTCCCAAAATCAACTTATTCTTACTCCATCAATTCCTTTACCTAAAAGGAAAAGCCATACTGACCAGGGAATTCATATAGGCTAGTGGTAGGTGATAAAGACTCATCACACTTTAGCTATGGGTTTGATCCTCATGGCCTTGTATGACGTGATGGGTTGTGACACTTCCTACGGGTAGTCCTTTTTCTAAAGCTATATAATTCATATATCATTCCCAAAACGAGATAAAATCTTCAAAAATAACCATAACATATTTTAATATCAAAGTTTATCTCATGTCCGTAATTTTGCATCCCAAAAAGTAATATCTCATAATTACCTCAAAATCAAAGATCATATAATGGTTATCCATTAATTTATAATTATTTCCACAAAATAAAAGATAATTATTCCTCAAATAACATTTTTACATAACAAACTACAGGGTTACACATACTAGAAAAAGTCTTCCAAAGTAATCCCATCATCAAAAGAGCATTAATAATTTTAAACATTTCATCATCCAACAATCTACCATAACTCTTGAATTTCTAAAATGTAGAAATATTAATCATCCAACATTATTCATAATCCCTTAACAATGTTTTTCTAACTTATTCCATAATAATTATTTCCTACAAACTAAATCATGAATCATGTCCTAAGATTCAATAATTTCAAAACATAAGCTAAGAAATAATTCATACCTTTCATTGGTCATTTTCAGTTTCCTCGCCCTCAATTGGAATGGAATTAGGTATTGGTAAGCATATATTTTTATGCTTCTGCAGATCCCTATTGATGCTCTTTTCCATCACAGAGTCTAACGAATGGAAAAGGGGAATACCTTAAGCACAAATAGAGTCATCCTTTGAAGAACATAAAAAATTGACAAAGGCATGAACAATGAACCCTTTATGAAAGAGGCGCGAAAGTTTCCTTATGGTCGCACAAGTCACTTGCGCACCACATATGGGTCACGCAAGTCACTTGCACGTCCTATTCCTTTTTTCTCCCAAGGTGCCCAGTGGCTTATAAATAGACCCTATGAGCCCCCTATTTCAAGGATGAATTTTCAGAAAATTCAGATTCAAGCTCTGGTCGCCCAAGTCTTTTTCTGACGTCTTCTGAACACTTCTAAGGTAATTATTTACCTAGAATGAAAGCTCTAAAGAGGAAGAATAAGGCCTAAGTATTAGAACTCATCAATACTTGTGCGCCTAAGTGTCCAACCCTTAGGGGAAGTGAAGACACTTACTTGACACCTTTCCCTCTCAAGGGAACTTGTGCGCCACCCTTCTGGAAGCCTCTATGGGTGATTCTAAGGGCTCAAGTTCAAAGTCACCCAAGTATTGCCCTATGGATTCTTCATCGCCCAAGGTGCCTCATGTGGTACAAGTATACTTGTGCGACCAGGACTTGCGCGCCAGAAAAATACTTGTGCACCTCCTTCCTAGTCACCTACTTTCCTCAAATCCACCTCTCTTCTTCAAAGATAGCCTTCAAAACCCTCTTCAAATCCATTTATGGCATGGTTCCTTCATTGGATTCCTTATCTGAGAGGAATTCATTGGGCCTCTTTCTAAGGAGTAAGTCCCAATCATAATTTCCCTTAATTGGGAATCCTCCTCATGAGTAAGCCACAGTCTTAATTTCTTTTGATTTGGGCTTCCTTATCAGGAATAAAACCCAATCATAAGTCCTTAATTTGGGCCTCCTTCTTAGGATTAAGCCCCAAATTACAAGTCCCCTTAATATGGGAATCCTCCTCAGAAGTAATCCCTAGTCTTAATTTATTTTGATTTGGGCTTCCTTCTCAGGAATAAAACCCAATCATAAGTCCCTCTTAATTTGGGCTTCCTTTTCAGGAGTATGTATCGGGTTAAAATCCCAAATCTCTATAAAGTACAAATACCTTTATAGACCCTGCTCTTGGGCAGTCATACATACGTAAGCCCCGCATCATTTCTTATGACTAAATCTTTCATGGCACAATCGTTAGATTTACTGATACCTATTATTTCTCACACCGAGCATGAATTACGTGAGTTTAGAGTGTAAAAGTAATTACGATATCTCTCTTTGGGCCATTAATCATGCATAAACCTCATACTTATTCACCCGAACTATGTGGGATTTGATCTCTACGTAGGAATCCTTTCTAAGGTTCAATCCCATCTTTCATTAATTCGTTTCTGTCCCATATGACATTAAACTATATCCTTCTTATCAAACTACGTGGGTTCTGATTCCTTTCCTTTTAATAAGGATACATAGGTAGCCAATCTGCGGGTACGATCCCAACTCTGAAATAATACATGTCTTTCTGAACGACAATAAACTTTAAGTTCCCCACTGAGTGTCTTTAAAACCAGTATGGTTATCATAATGACCAAGAGATTTCTATATAATGTGTTGAAGGATACCATTGACTAAGAATATCTAATAAATACGGATGATTCTATATCAATGAAGAACCTCAAATACATATAACAGTTTCTCTAAATCCCATACCTATCAATCATTGATTGCTAAATCTAAAGGAAAAACTCATTTTCATGCTTGGTAAATTAATAAGGATTCATGAACATAACTTAAATCTAGAATAGAGTCTCGGAGTAGAAAATAATTCCCCCCAAAAAGGTGTGATGAGTCTAACCTCCCATCCTCTCAACAAATGAAAATTCTTAAGCCTCATCAGTCCACAACTAATGAGCACATACCTTTGGAAAGTAGGTCCAAATGGATATATAATCATTGGATGTTTCCGGTTCTACGAATAAACCCATTATAAACCAATTGGAAAGTTTGAACCTTAAAAAAACAAGGTCATCCCCATTTCTAGAAGAAACAAAAAATGGTGAACCCGATGTGAATCCTTAACCAAGTTAAAATGATGTTTTAATTATTTGTTAGGCCCATATTAAATTCAATATGAGGGCCAACAAAGAAATCAAACATATATGTGTTCATCCAAAAGATGTAGTCTAGCCAATCTTATATTGATTATGTCTGTTATATCAAACATGAACTCTTTTCCAAGATCTCTCTGCAATATAGAAATGGATTCTTTAAAGTTCACACCTATGAATACCTCGGCTGCTACTCCTGCTGGATCCTCATCCTCTCTGAGGATGATATCACCTACTCAGCATCTTCAACGCTGGGTATCAAATGAATTGGTGAGGGAATACCATCAACACAATACCATACCGACTCTAGAGGCCTCTCAACAAGCCCTCCAAGTTAATAACTCACTCTGGTTTTCCGGACAGCGATGACCAGTGGTCAAAAAGTAGGTGGTTCCAACCACCGTTTCCAACCGTTTCGGGTCGTTATCCCCGGAATGAAACAACTAGTCCCTCCCATATTATAGGGAGGTGAATGAAGAGGTCACTAAAGGCCTCAATTCAAGAAGACAGGAGCCCTTCCTGAGGACTCCCACCAACAATCGCCACCAAACTCGTGCGGTAGTGCACCCTCAACATGATGCGAGTATCAACTTTAGGGGTTCGGCTCAGGTTCCTCAGACCCGAGCACACAAGACGAACCATCAGAGGTGAAATTCGGACAACAGGGAGCAAGTTCTTATTTTTACCCCCATCGAAGAATTCCATCAAACTAACTTGATGGAAAACAACGAGCAGGCATATACACCCATATGTCCTGATTTTACTGCCTAGCATACTCGTCTGGTAGTAACACTCCAATCCCACCAGGCAATTCCGGCGGAGTATTATAAGCAGGCACATACACCTGTTTGTAATTCATCATCTAGTCAGTAGGATCATCTGACTGCAACCAAAGAAACTCACCAATTAAATGTGGTGGAGAACAATCATTAGGCACATACACCTGTAATTAATCAGGCTAACCAACAGTCTTGTTTGGTAGCACCCGGAGATGTCAATTGGAAGGCTCCAATGAAAATAAGGAGGCAGACACAATTTTCTGCCCCCACATATGAGTACTGTCAGAATTCATTGAAAATAAAAGGAGGACATAATTAGGCACATACACCTACTCCAGACACGGAATGGACTTATATTCCCATTCTGGAAACTGAAGTCACCAAGCACATTCTGAAAATGGTGAAAGTGAAGAAGCAAATTCCTGACCATATTCTGGATACCTGTCAGAATATTATAAAAACTTCAGCAGCATCACAGGGAAAGAATCATAAATCTATCCCTATCAGTAGAGTGACTCATCAATATATCACTCCAGAGCAGATACGCACCTCTGTCCCAGTCCAAGAGGGTTGTGGAGCATACTCCCCCATATCATATGGACAATCAAGATGGGCACATACACCTGATTTGAATGGAGATAATCAGCCTAACCTGACCATTTCTCCTGAGCAGGCACATACACCTTCCCATAATAACCACTTTCATCAACAATTGGTTTCCAAAGTGAGTAAGAAGGAATCTAAGAAAAAGACCCATCCATCACAGTCGAGAAATCAAGATCCAATTTGCAATAAGGCCTTACTCAATGCTGGAGTTCTTGAAGCGCTCAGACAATTGTCTATTGAAACTCAAGATTCTACTCTCTCATTTCCATATTCTGGAAGTAACAATAATAATTCTGAAGGTCTTCATTAGACATTTACTCATGAAGTCTTGCTTCATGACAATTCGGTCGATCTTGAAGTATTATCTTCAGATGAGAGCCACAATAACCCTCTGTGTGGCCAGAAGACCAAGGATCAAAAGGTTTCATCTTTTGTTGTAACCCACCATGGTGGTCCTCCCCATGATGATGAATTTAGCTGCAAAAGTACTCTCCACAGTAGTAATTCACATTGCCTGGAAAATTATTCAATGGACAATGCAGTAACAAGAAATCCCTCTTATCTTGAGGAACTTGAAAATGCGAAGCCAGTCATGTTTGATTCCTTACCGCTAGAGAGTGAAATACATTCTCAATCAGAAGATAGCCCGGGGTGTAGGTCATTCTACGAACCACCCTTGGGTCATTCATCTTCTAATTTTACAAATGAATTCTCTACCAATCTTATTGAAAAGCAGCAAAGAGACCTTCAGCATGCATGCCTTGGCACGTTAAAAAGGTTGCGCCAGTTAATTACCAATGTCCCATCTGGTATTCATATCAGGGGATGGCGTGTTCATGGAGCACTGCATTTCACTGTACTATCCAGTCAACAAAGTCTGCCAAAAGTGGTCTCATGAAATGTTATTTCCCATGGCTGGCCACATCTAGCTGGTTTTGTGCGTAATCAAAGGCTTTCCCAAGAACAGGCCTCAACTAGTTCTTCCCAAAGTCAGGCATATAAAGAACAAGTTGTCGAATTACTATTGCATCAATCAAATGAGAATAACTAAAAGGATTCTTGTTTAGAGCATTCACATCATCAGGTGATAGAAGTGTCAAAAATAATCCAACGGTCATCTGATCCAGGTGATTTGAGTGGATGTCGGATGATGCATCCGACTAATTTCCGGACTAAAGTCCGCAAAATTAGGAGAGCTTTTAAGAAAGTTTCAGATGTAAAATATCAAGATCTACCTCAGCTTGACAGACTGGGGACTCTTTTAATCCAACCCTTAGGATCAAAAGATAGGATTCGAGGAGTTGAGAAGGAACAATAGGAACAACCCCAGTCCACTGGATTTGGGACGTTTTCAAATTCTCAATATCTTCCTTAGCGAAATTAAGTCTTCTCTCGATTAGGGAAGAATCCACAAGAGGAATGCAGAGCCGAATTTTCAGAAGATTCCCTCCAAATTACGGTTCATCAAGAAGTTACTGAGGGATCAACCAAACAAAAGGCAATGTCTCATGAAGTACATGGAAGAAGACAGTATCGAAGAAATTCTGATAGAAGGGATAAAATGCATTATGCATTGATAAATGTCATCGATGTCTTTGTCACTGATCCCCCAGAACATGAGGTTCACTCAGAGGAATCAGATGAATAAGTTCCTATTCAAGAGGCTGTACACACAGAAATAAATGAATAGGGTGTGCGTACAAGAAGACAGAGGGATGCCCAGAGGCAAGATATTCCTTCGGGTAATGCCCTTCCATACTCTAGAAAGGCACATGCCAAGGAAAAGGGTAAAAGTCAGGTTACATCCCACCCTACCTCTGGAGAAGGTCAATCAATCTCATTAGAGGAAAGGTTCGCACATCAAGAAGAAGAAATGTAGGAGTTAAGGAGGTTAAATGCAGAACTACTTCAAGGTAGTCTTCCTCCTAAGCGTGTTGGAGTTAGTCAGTCAAGAGAATTCATTGTAGCTACCGGGATGGATCAAGAATATACTCCTTTACAAGTACACCCTCATAGGTCCAATCCTATGAGTCATGCACGACAACAACTGGTAGTACTACCATTAGTTGTAGTACCAGTCACCACACCCGTCCAAACTCCAGTTATTACACCTACTCAGGTCCAAGATCAACCAGATGTTTCTCAAAAATTAATAACTACCATTGAGTCATTAACATCTCAGTTGGAAGCTATGGAAGGAAAACTGCACAAGTTCAACCAGAAAAGAAAGCTTACCCTGAATGGGTGGATGCAATTCCTCCCTATTTATATTTTGCAAATACCACATTCCCAATTTTTAATGGTTTGGGAGATCCATAACAACACTTAACACATTATGTTTCTCGTTGTGATCCTATGATGGGAACTCCTCAACAACAAGAAGCAGTTAAGATCGGGTGTTTTGTGCAGTCATTAAAAGGGCCTTCTTTTGTCTGGTATACAAGTTTGCAATCTCGGTCAATTACTGGGTGGGAAGATCTCCATCAAAGATTTCTTCTTCAATTTAGCTCAGCGTTTCCAAAGATGAAATTTTTTGATCTTAACAATTTTAAGAAAAGGGAAAATGAAAGAGTTTCAGATTTCATTGCTCGATGGAAGGGATTAAAATATTCCTTAGGTTTAGCACTCCCTCAAAAAAAATTGTTGCCAATCTATGTGGAAAATATGCGTGATGAATTACGTACACCGTTGATCCCTGTGAAATACATAGGAGGGTTTCGATACCTTACTTCAATTGCTCAGCAGATCGAATACTCTCTTATAAAGACTAAGGATAAAACTCGTGTAATTCCATCAGTTCTAGGAAGGAGAATGAGGAAAGCATAGAATACTACAGTTACACTTAAATAAGAATTTGTACCTGCTTCCACTTCAAAACCTTAATCATATTGAAGGGATCCACCTCCTGAGCGTCAACAACAACAGCCACCTTGTCAAGATGATCAAATAGATCAAAGGCGGAAATAGTTTGAAGATTTTAAGAACAAATTTTATTCTTTCCAGAATGAACAAGTTCCTGGCTACTTCATCTCAGATCTAGAAAACAATCTGGTTCAGTTTCCAAAGCCCAAAAGGACGAACAAGGAAAGAGATAAAGACCTCCCCAACTATTTCCCATTTTATCAGATGTTGGAGCATCCCATTAAGGAGAGTTTTGTCTTCAAAGACCTCCTACAAAATATGGTTGACTCTGGACAGGTAAAACTGAGAGGTTCTTTAGCCCAGGTAGCATGTGTTACTGCTACTGATCCAGAGGAAAAAGGAAAGTGTCATGAAGTCAAAATTAAAAATGCATAGAAATATGATGATTGGATGGTCAGGAAAATGATCAACTGAAATCATGCCATTTTACGAACACAATTGAATCAACCAATTGTGTCTTCTGCTATAAATGATACAACAAAACACCCTTCATTAGAAGAAAAATCCTCAAAGAGGCGGCATAATTCAAAGAAAGAGGAGCAGTCAGAAGAAGATGAGATTGTGTCAAAGCCTAAGTTGTCTTTGAATCTGGCAGATTTTATGCCATTTGCTTCAAAATCATAGGCACCACCCCACCAAATGTTACAACCTGAACTGGCTAATCAGGCATAATATTCATCAGATGAAGAGTTGATCTTTGGTTCTGTTAACATGATTCACTTAACGGATCCGTATGCCAGCCACAATTTCGATTTTGATGAGCCTGAGCTCCCTGTATCAAACAAAAAAATTAGAGGAAGAGACAGAGGTCTAGGATACAGGGGAAGACGTGGATATTCCAAAAGCCACTATTTCAATCCTACCCCTACTAGAACTGTATATACAGAAGAAACTCATGGCAAATCCCTTCAACGGGCTCAACAAGAACAAGAAAGTTCTTCCACACATGGTAGATTCAGTCCTGGCACAATTATTTTGGAGGATCAGTTAGAGGTTACACCTTCTTCATCTCATCAAATAAATAGAATTATTCGGTCTAATCTGCTGAAGCTAGGAGTATTTCCAACTCCTACCCCGATACGAGATGCATCTACTTCCAAAGCATCAACTTCTAAGGCACCTGCAAAACCACATTTTCATTATGGGAAACGAAGACTTT
Source organism: Viscum album (assembly GCA_963277665.1). Lineage (NCBI taxonomy): Eukaryota > Viridiplantae > Streptophyta > Magnoliopsida > Santalales > Viscaceae > Viscum > Viscum album. Next base: position 1,531,016,224 of record OY728152.1, on the reverse strand, counting down.
TGGACCAAAAGTATGATGTCTTGAAACATTTGGCCCAATTACCGACCAAGTTTTCAATTCTGGATGACTTGAATCTATCAAAAGATCTTCGGGAGGCACTCATTGAGGCTTTTTCAAGTCCCCAAGAATTCAAAACTGAAATTGATGCGGCTGAGGTTTACCATATAAAGAATGATCCTGCAGAATTCCATGCAGTGATATCTTTTACAGATGAAGATGAAGATGATGTTGTACATGGACATATTAGACCTTTGTATTTATCTATCAAGGTCAATGATATAGACATCCGACGAGCTTTCATTAATAATGGTTCATGAGTCAACCTCATCCCTATTCGTACACTTCGTCGATTGGGTCTCACCAAATCTGATTTATCTCATTATACTTTGATGTTGCAAGGATATGATAAAAATTAACAAGAACCTCTGGGAGAGATTACACTCAGAACTCTGTTTGGAGACCTTATGTCTAATTCAGATTTCATGGTTGTTCATCAGAACACAGTCTTTAACATTTTTCTTGGAAGACCTTGGCTACATCAACATGTGGCTATACCTTCATCATACCATCAATGTCTCAAATATTGTTTCAATGGTCAAATTGGGACATTGTATGGTGATAAAGCCCCATTCAAAACATGTGAATCTCAATAAATTGATCCAGAATTCTATCACATGGAGGGAAAGGAGAAATCCACGACAAATGAGGTTACCAAAATTAATGCTCCAAATGGTTTGGAAAAGACTCCAGTAAACCCATTCATACATGTGAGTACAAATTATGTGTTGCCTATCAGTAAAATTTATAAGATAGACCCAAATCCAAACACTCTTATGGAAACTTCCATAATGTCAATTACGGCAATTGAGTTAGATAGCATGGGAGAAATTTTTGATTGGCCAAGCAATGATGAAAGCTTAAATGGAGATGTCTTCATTTCATCTGTTGAAATCCAGCAATTCTATACTTCATCAACCAGGCCATAAGAAGTTATAGCAATACTAGAGGAAAATAATGATGTCAACTCTCAATCCATCATCTCCTCTCTATTAACCAAGGAAGACCCTTCATCATTAGTAGGGTCAGAAATGGAATCCTCTTCTTCAATTTTCAAATTTAAACTTCTCCCCTAATCATGGAAATTTTGCTTCATCATCTACTATGCAAGTAGAAACAAAAGAAGTAACACATATTGAAGAAGAAGAGGAAGATCTCAGGGATGCTCCTCCAGCATTTGAAGAGGGTATCTCTAACACTGTGGATGAATTCATAGAAATAAATTTGGGTACAAAAGAAGATCCATGCACCAATTTAATTAGTGCGGCCATGACTCTTGAAGAGCAAGAAATGTATACTTCATTTTTAAAGAAAAATTGAGATGTATTTTCTTGAAATTATACAGAAATGATAGGTCTTGATCCCGATGTTTCCACTCATCATTTGGGTTTACCTGAAGAACATCGAGGATTCAAGCAAGACATAAGAAGAACAGACCCAACTTATACCTCTAAAATTGAAGCTGAAGTGGATAAGCTTATCAAGGACAACTTCTTTAGAGAAGTTCAATATCCCAAATAGATGGCTAATATTGTCTTTGTGAAAAAGAGGAATGGACAAATTAAAGTTTGCATTGACTTTAGATATCTTAATCAGCATTGTCCCAAGGATGATTTTCCCGTTCTGATCACAGAACTCTTAATTGATGCAATAGATGGCTACGAAGCTCTTTCCTTCATGGATGGTTATTCTGGGTACAATAAAATATGAATGGCCCCAGAGGATTAGGAGTCTTTAGCTTTCATATCCCCTTAATGTGTGTTTTTCTATCGGGTAATTCCCTTTATCCTGAAAAATGCAGGTGCAACGTATCAACGTGCCATGCACCATATCTTCAAACCCTTTTTAGGGAAACTTGTTGAATGTTATGTGGATGATTTGGTGGTTAAATCCAGACAACATTCTGATCACTTGGCCAATCTAGAAATCGTATTCAACAAACTTTGACAACACAATTTGAAGATGAACCCCTTGAAATGTGCTTTCGGGGTAACCTTAGGAAAATTTCTCAGATTTGTTGTATGCCATCGTGGTATCGAAGTTGATCTTGAGAAGACAAAATCAATCCTTGGTATGACACCTCCTCAAAATTTGAAAGAATTAAGAGGACTTCAAGGACACTTGGCCTATATTCGGTGTTTCATTGCCAATTTGGAAAGCAAGTGTTTACCCTTCACCAAATTAATGAAGAAAGGAGTCACCTACTAGTGGAATGAAGAATGTCAAGAAGCATTAGATATTATCAAGATATATCTCTTAAGTTCAGCGGTATTGATGCCACTCGTTGAAGGAAGACCACTTATTCTCTATGTGATAGCTTTAGAGAGATCATTGGGTGCCTTCCTTGCCCAAAAGAATGATGCTGAGAATGAGAACAACCTTTATTATCTTAGTCAGACTATTCTTGAGGCAGAAAATCAATATTCAAGTATTGAAAAGTGTTGCCTAGCATTAATATTTGCAGTTCAGAAATTGAGACACTACCTACAACATCATGAGGTCCAATTGATATCTCGCAATAACCCGCTCAAATTTATCCTTAGTCGTCCAATGCTTACAGGATGTATGGCAAGGTGGACAGTTATTTTGCAGTAGTTTAATATCTAGTATGTGTCTCAAAAGGCAATAAAGGGCCAAGTTCTAGTCGATTTCCTTGCTGAACACCTATCTATAGAAGATAAATCTTTAAATATTGAACTTCCTGATGAGGAAGTCTTCTCTATTCAAGATAATCCTAAAACATGGGAAATATACTTTGATGGTGCCTCCAGAAGTCCAACAAGGAAGAAAATGGAAGATCCTAATTTCAACAAAGTTGGGTTAGGAATCGTGCTTATTTCCCCAGAAAAGGCAGTGCTACCCTATTCCTTCTTATTATTGGTAGGCGATACAAATAATGAATTAGAATATCAACCTCTCATCGCAGGCTTGGAATTGGCGCTTCAGGCATAGGTGAATCACTTGAAGGTAAAAGGTGATTCAGATTTGGTAATCAAACAAATCAATGGGGATTATGCCATCAGAAAAGATGAGTTAATCCCTTTTTGTGATTACATAAGAGAGTTAATGGTAGAGTTTCCTTCGGAACCGACATTTTCTTATTTCCTATGATCAAAAAATTCCTAAGCTGATGCACTGGATAATGTAGCCACAACCCTGGCAGATCCAAACCGGGACGAAACAATCATCAGTATTTCCCACCGTCGTGTAGTTTCACCTTTTGTTCAAATCAGAACAGAGGAAATCAATGAAATCAGTCCCATTTCTGAACCATATGGTCATACTATAGGATGGATGACACCTATCAGGGAATACCTTCAAAATGGAACACTCCCACCTGATAGAGCTGGGAAAGAACAAGTTCGGCGACATGTGGTCAATTTTACTCTTTATGATAGCCCAGATCACCAAAAAATTCTCTACAAGTGAGGTTTTGATGGAATTATCTTCAGATGTATTGACAGTGAAGAGAAAATGGCTGTCATGAGTGAAGTTCATGCAGGAGTTTGTAGTGCCCACCAGTCTAGACATAGACTTTATGGTCAAATTCAAAGGCTTGGATACTTATGGCCTTCAATGATGAAATATTGTATTGATTTCACTAAGAAGTTTCATTATTGCCAAGTATGTGCCAACTTCATTCATTAACCCCTAGAGTTTCTTCATATAGCTAAATACTCATGGCCATTTGCCACATGGGGAATGGATGTAGTAGGAACTTATCCTCCGGCTACATCCAAGCAGTTTAAGTATATTCTTACTGCTACTGACTTCTTTTCCAAATAGAAAGAGGCAATACCTTTCAAAGAAGTTAGTTCTAAAGGCATTGTTAGCTTCGTCAAGTCTAACATCATTACCAGATTTGGTGTCCCTCATACCATATTGACAGACAATGGTACCAAATTTTGTTCATCCAAGATGAGAAAGTTGTATCAAGAATACAACATCAAATCCAACCATTCATCTCAGTATCATGCAGCGACCAATAACCAAATAGAATCCTTCAATAAGACACTTTAAAACATACTGTAAAAGATGGTAGATAAAGATAAAAAATTATGGCCTAATAAACTTTTTCATGCTTTATGGTCTTATAGGACCACCACCCACACTTCTACGTAGTCAACTCCATATTCATTGGGATATGGAACAGAAGTAGTCTTGCCCATTGAGGTTCAATTACCTTCGCTTAGAGTAGCCATTTTTGATTAGTTGTCTATATATGAACAATATCAAAAGTTATTTGATGAATTGGAATGATTAGTTAAAAAAATATTGTGCAACCTACACCACTTAGAAGTATATCATAATCGAATAGTGTGATATTTCAATAAAAAAGTTTGTCTTCGTTCATTCATTCAAGGAGAATTGGTATTGGTCCTCAGAACTCCAATGATACCAGGAAAGAAACCTCCAAAGCTTGAGCCAAAGTGGGAAGGACCTTATTCAATACATAAGGTCTACTCCAATGGAGATTATTCTTTAATCTTGATGGATGGAGAACTCATTACAACTCCAACCAATGTAAGATTCTTGAAGAAGTATTTTTTGTAACACAAATACACCCTTTAGTACTTACTGCAAGACTTTAAACTGCATGGTCCCTTTAGTCCTTACTGTAAGACTTTAAACTGCATGGTCCCTTTAGTCCTTACTGTAAGACTTTAAACTGTATGGTCCCTTTAGTCCTTGTTGCAAGACTTTAAACTGCACAGTCCCTTTTTTCCTTGCTGCATTACATTAAACTACATAGCCCCTCTATTGTCTAACATGATGTTAAACTGTTCATCATTAGGGTTTTTCTTACCTCTTGTTTCTCACACGGAGCATGACTCACATGAGTTTAGAGTAAGCTTCAACCATAACACCCTCTCTGGGCCTCTAACCATGCATAATTCCCAAAACCATCTTCGGGTTGTCCTCAAGTACAACTTGATCACCAATTAATTCTCAATCGAACTACGTGGACTTTGATCCTTTCCTTTTAGGCTGGGTATGTAGGCAACCTCCTGAGGTTCAAGCCCAAAACTAATATCTTCACATCGGTTCACCTCCATCTCATACGATGTTGATCCGTGAAGCCCCCCTGAAACCAATATATTCACATTGGTTCATAATCATACTTGCTATATGATGTTAAACTATACAATCCCCCATTGTACTCGCTTCAAGACATTAAACTGCATAGCAATACATCCTAGCTAAATAACACTAAACTATGCATCACCGGTCCATGCATACGACCTTAAACTATTTTCACTTTTGTCCTGTACGACAATAAACTACAAAATTATTTGACACCCTCACCTGAGAGGGAATCATTATTGACATTGATCTCCAATCATGTTATATTCCAAGGACTACATGCATACATGGAAATGCCTGAACTTTTAATCTTGGATCCAACCATCATTGCACTAAAGTCCCCTTTCACCCTTCACATGTACGATCCAAATATGTACAGAGGGTATTTCAAGAACTATGTATGGCTTGATTCCCATCCTTATAGGATACGTAGGAACGTTCGAGCATCCCTAGAACCCAGCCCCAAGTCTTTGGGCCTAAGCCCAAACTCCACTGTCAGTCCCTTGGCTAAAAAGTCCCCCTGTGAGCACATGCATGTGGTATGAAAATCCTGGTCTTTATTTACATCAGGTTTATAACAAACACACAATGTGTCTCCCTCATTATGGTCTGAACTCTATGACCCTAAACTAAGATATCCTACGCTCTCATCCCACATGATGTTAAACTGTATTTCAAGAACTATGTATGGCTTGATTATCATCCTAATGAGATATGTAGTGAAGTCCAACATCTCAATTCAGGACCGAGCCACAACATGATTAGGGTCAGCATTGGTCTATGTATCTCCTTCATGCATTGGAAAATACCCATTTTTATGTGTCATAATCCCAACCTTACATACTTACAGATCTCCATAACCCTTTTTCTTGACTTCTGGTCACAAAATGTCTGATAACCAGGAGTTCTTTTGCTTGACTATGCAGCACGTTCCGCTAGGTGGCCTTGCATAAATAGTCTACATAATGGACCTGTCAGCCAAAAGATGATATTATTTTACTATGCATCCAATTACCTTAAGTGGCCCTGCACACTTCAACCCCCTAACGAGTTTTTCAAATAGTGGTAACTTCATTCTTGGGGGAAAAACCTCTTTTTTCCTTATTGGTCTTAACAATGATATTTAGGGATCCACAAAAATAGTCATCCTTAACATATTTATCCCATACTCTTTTTCATGATCTGAAGGTATTCAAGTCTATGGTTTATATTTTCCTTCCCTACGTTTGGGTCAGACCTTCACAGGAGTGACATTCATCCAATTCTTTGATAATCTTGATTAAGAATATCCTCTCCATATTCAAGTACCTCTCTCCATGCAGTAGACTCTATGATTTGGAAAATTTGAATCTCCATAAACTTCCACTGGCTTTTAGCAATAGAAAAGTAAAATTTCTAAGAGTTCTTTTGTCTGACTATGCAGCACGTGCCCCTAGGTGGCCTTACATAAGTAGTCTACATAACGGACCTGTCAGCCAAAGGATGCTATTATTTGACTATTCAGCTAATGCCCTTAAGTGGCCCTGCATACTTCAACCCCCTAACGGGTTTGTCAAATAGTGGTAACTTCACTTTTAGGAAATACTTACTCTAAGGACTTTTATACCTTTTTTCATATCATCCCTCAAATTCAAAATTTCTTAAGTCATAGTTTACATGTTTTCCCCCATACTTGAATGTGGTAATATGTTTTCAAACAAATTATCAAGGAATTGAGTCAATTTTAATCCATTCGGTCAAAGCTATTCGACCTTAAACATTAGCCTTTTTATGCCCGACATGCATGAATTTAAACTGCCAACAAAATACTTGGTACTCATTAAATCGGGAACTTGTAAAAGGAACTTTGAATAAAAGTCGAGTCTCAGCTCGCTAAACGTACATATTGTATTATTTAGGAAATATTGAGCAACAATTAAACTATGATTACTAGGACCATTAACTTAGGTAATATATATATATATATAAGTATTTAGAAAGAGAATATAGGTACAAATAATTGAATATGAAATGTGATTTTCATTGATGCACAAGATTAAAAGAACATCCACAGATTGCATTATCTTCTCTTTTTCAAGAATTACAAGAGGCTTTCAACATAACTTTTCATTTGATTTACGGCATCCTGAGCTTCATCAGCAGCCACTTGAAGTTCATTCACTCGACCAACTTCACTCTTTTCAGCTTGATGGAGTGCCTTCTTGGCATCTGTGATGGCTTTCATACCATTTGTTTGAACTCCTTCCAATGAATTGTTAAGCTGTTCAAGTTCCCCAGTAACGGAATCTAACTATTGTTGAAGATGCATCTACTGGACAACTTTCTCCTTGATCTTATGCTTCATCTCCTTCAGCTTTGCAGCATGGTCAGCCTCAGCTCGGGACACCACAACCTTGAATTCACCGATATTGGTCGAAAGCCTCAGTCTAGTCAGATCTTGATGGAACTTTTACTCATTCTCCCTCCTTAAGATGACTTGTTTCACTGTGGAATGGATCTCTTGATATCCAAAACCACCAAGTCCCAGCATGACGAACAAGGATAACAGTCATGGGATCTTCAAAGATAGCTCTTCAAGAGGCACTTTAGATACGATCTTCCATATATTCTTCCATGCCTTACGACGTGATAATTGGAGTGACTTTTTCACCTCTGGGTCTGATTCAGCATCATTACCACATGGGGGAATATAGTCTAGGATTAATGCACTTAAGAAAGTGCCTTGTTCTGCTCCTTCCCCCTGACCCTTGGTACTTCACTTTCTACTCCTGTTGGGGCGGAGGATGAGGCTTCACCTCCGGATCTAGCCACTGAAATTGATGGCCCTGCATAGTTAATTGAAAGCTTTTGTTAGTTCCAAAGGATAACAAAATTTTATTAGTTGTCTTGAAAATTAAGTGCAGCCACAAATATTACCCAATGGTAGATCAGCAGCATGAGAAGGCTCCTCCCCATCTTTCCTTGCTTCAACAGGATTTTCAGGATGGATATCAGGAAGCTCGGATGGGTTAAGATCCACTTGAGCTAGCGTATCTGCAATGAGAGGATTTTATATACCCCTTCAGGCATTGGCATATCAGCAGCTTGCTCAGATGGAACTGCACATTTCAACCAATCATGGTTAGATATGTAATAATTTTTTTAACAGGATGAAGGATAACACTTACGTCCAAAATCTTCTAAATTACATGGTAATTTAACATGATCTAAAATTTCTTCAACAGACGTGCCAAGTTTCATCATTTCATCCAGTGATATCTCAGATTCCTAGTTAGACTCACCAGTGGGAGCATTTGACATGTCTTCTTGACGACCCTCCTCCTGCGACCCCCGAACCTGAATGGCTTCCTCAGAGAAAATTGTGGAGTCAGTTGCAGTGGTCGCCAGCTGTTCTGGTGCAGGTGTTGAACCTAAATCATCACAGAATGGAAGTCAGTTGATGTCTTCATTCAATATTCTATGAAATATTGTTAATTTACTAGAAGCAGGCTCTTATCTCCTTGTAGTAGCAACATGAGCAGTACTGGGAACAAAAGCTGGCTCTTCTTCTCTCCTCGTTTCTTCAAAAGCAGCCAGGTCAGCATGAATTTGTGACTGTTCACCAGCACCCTCCATCATCCTCAGAGGAGGGTCAGTCCTCTCCCTCAAAGGGGAAATAGAAGAATCCCCTGCAATTCCAAGAAGTACGAGCAATCTTTTCATGAGTTAGGATTCATGACTATCTGAAGGACTTAACACTACTGATGAAGCGTTTAGCTGTGGACTTCTTCCTTCGATGCCTTTTATTCTTTTACTTTTTGGGTGTGTTGACATCGTCACCTCCAAATACAGGTATTGGAGAGTGAAAAACCCTTTCTAACTCCTCATCCATGGATTTTCGGCCTGAAGATACCTCGCCCGGCTCACGAGGAGATTCAGCGGCTCCAAGAGTAGTGCCACTAAGGCTGTACTGCAGTGAAGGGACCTCAGTAGTTCCTTTCTTAAAAAGTTGCAGGATGAAGAAAGTAATTTCCTTGAGTAACAAAGATTTGACTGAAATCAAGTTGCAAAACAAATAAGGAAAGAAACTTACATCTTCAGGATCCACGTAATCGTTCCACTCTTCGTCTACTGAAGCACCAATCCCCTCAGTGGTACCACGATTCATCATTTACTTTACCCACTTGGTAATAGGAATGGAATCATCAGTGGCATATATGAGCATTTCCAGCTCTCTGATGCAAGACCACACTTCATCGGGGTTATCCTCGAAGCGGATATTAGTAGAAGCATAGAGATTCCCCACTCCAGGGATATGTAGCCCTTCACATAAGTCCATCCAGGTAGTTTCAGCATCACAATGTAGACTCCACCATGTTTGGACAACCTCTGGTCATAAATATTCAGCATGTGCACTAGAAGGCCGCAAGGAGGGTCCTACAATCTGGGACTTCAACTTCTTCCCAACTCCTGCAATCGCAGTTAAAGGATAAGAAAATGAAACTTGTTGCTCTATAAAATAATGGTGACTAAATTTCCTGAAATGATATAACTCACCAGGAGTTGATGGAGTAGGTATCTTGACTCTGGCTATAGGATTATATCTAGCACGATGCCGCTTTGATGCATGTCGTGCCTCATCATCCCCATCCTGGGAATCCGGTGAATCAGCCCCAGGTGAGGAACCCAGTGAATCAGCTCCGGGTGAAGAAGATTCACCTTCCAGATGAAGGATTTCTTTCCTGAAAGTTCTCTTTTTTCCCCACCCAAGGAACCATATGATTCAGTACCCCTTCAGGGTATGATGATACCCAGTTCTCGACACACCTTGTAGTCAATTGACTCGCTGCTCCAGCAACTGGTAGATCAAACACTACCCCAGTCTTCTCCAAAGTTGTTAGCAACCATAGTTTTTGGGAAACCATTGGATGATGCTCTAAACTGACATGCACAGGAGGGGATACAACAATCTGCTGCAGACACTTGAATTGGCGTGCAAATTTATATGGATCATAGGCCTTGTATATAATCTCTCTGTCAATTCTGGTGTCCAATACACCATCTCTGCAAGCCAGCATATACAACCTCAATTCTAGGCTAGTTGTTCCATCATCAACAAACCGCCCAATTTGTGGGTTTCCATAAGGAAAGAAATAAAATTCCTTGAACATGCTCAACCTCACCTTTATATCATAGGGATTGAGGGACAACAGAGAAATTCTGGAAAATTCATGCACTGATGGCCTAAAAGAACTTCCAGGAACCTGTACTCTGCTCTGTACATCATATGTACTGAAGTGAGTGGCGATCCATCCCCAAAAAACTTGGAATGGTCCCACTATTCTTAAATGAGACTTACCCATATAGACATGGAGTAATATCCTATGAATCTTCGACAAAATCAGGGTGGCAAACCCAACCATTTTCCTCTCATCCAACTTGTCTACAACAATAAAGGTCCCTGGCCTGACACCTCCCTTAAAATCCCTAACTGACAGAAGATAAAAACTGAGCCAAAAAGCTAAAAATCCCACCAGATGGGTCTTCTCTGGGATTCTTTGATCCACTTAATACCCCCACTTTTCAAACTCTCCCACTTCCAGAGTTGGCCAGAATGTGCCAAGAGCACCCCTCTTCTCTGTTCTAGGGCAGCTGGTAGGATGAGTATAGGTGGTCCCCTTCTCCTTCTTCTTGATAAGAAATATATCCATCCACTCCTCTGGATGAATATCCTTTCTAGAAGGATTTTTGATGAACTTTTAATTCTTGAGATTGTGGAAAATTTTCAATAACTCTCAAGGCAAAGCTAGAGTCTTCTCTGAATCATTCCAGGTCACCTTGGGGGGAATGAATTCATCATACATATCACCCAAAATTGGATCCCCCGAGATCTTGTAGACATCCCACAAGCTGATGCCTACTTATCCATGAGTCAGATGGAAAGAATTGGTTTCTAGGCTCCAGCGGCTGATTAGCTCTGACACAAAATTATCATTCCTGTAGACATATGTTTACTCAGCCCAGATGGCTTCATATATTGAAACTCCCTTCAGATCCTCGACAAACTCTGCACAGGTTTGTCACACCCAATATGCCCACATCCAAGTCAGCTTCACACCTCCTCCGGGACGGAAATCCCAACTCTTTTTCCATCCCTTGGATTGATCTATTTGAGAATTTCGGAAAATAGAGGGATAGCAATGTGACTGCAGCTCAGGATTGTGAGGTTTCAAATCTGGAGTACATGGGCTATGGTGCATTATGTATGCCTTCTCCACTGTTCTGGAATTAACAAATGATCCTGCAATTGAGACATTTGCTGAAGCAAAATTGGTGTAAGTATGAAACTAGGATTGAGGAATATAATTCTTTGCCTCTGGAACATTGAATCCTTACATATGAACATGGCCATATAAAGGCAAGTAAATTCTCTTTGGGAAATTAACATGATATTTCTTCAAGTAACTGGCCAAATCTGGGAGAGTACTGTCATAGATATCAAAATAGTCATGGCCAATGATGTTCATCATATCATCAATTCTCTTGCTAGCCAACTCATCAACCGATCCAATTCTTTTGGGAGCCATTGAATCTGCACAAAGATCTAATAGTTAACTTTTAAATAAGTCTATTTTTTATGAAATACTTATGAAGAAAACAAAAAAAGGCTAAGTCATTTAGGCGCGCAAGTGTGGTCGCGCAAGTGTGGTCACACAAGTATTTACACGCAAGTCAAAATCTTACTGAAGAAGCGCGACACAAAAAGAGAGAGCGATCGACCGAGGAGATGAAGACACTTGTGCGGTGAGAGCTCAAAGAATTTGAAGTCAGGATGGTTTGTGCGAAGTGACACCCATATATATAGGCTATCCTGTAACCCTGCACGCCGGAATCTGCACGCCTACCAGCTGCAGGTCGCCGAATCCTTGTTTCTCATTTTCCTCAGAGTCAAATCCTCTTTCCTTTTCAGATCCAACTCTGAGGGGGGAATTTTTTTGACGCTCCTTTTCTTCACAGAGTCGAACGAATGGCAAAGGAGAATACCGTAAGCACAAAGAGAGTCATCCTTTGAAGAAAATCAAAAATTGACAAAGGCATGAACAAGGAACCCATTAAGAAAGAGGCGTGCAAGTTTCATTCTAGCCGCGCAAGTCACTTCCACGCCACATATGGGCCGCGCAAGTGACTTGCGTGCCCTATTCCTTTTTTCACCCAAGGTGCCCAGTGGCCTATAAATTTCCCATATGGGCCCCCCATTTCAAGGATGAATTTTCTAAAACTCAGATTCGAGATTTGGTTTCCCAAGTCTTTTTCTGACGTCTTCCGAACACTTCTAAGGTAATTCTTTACCTAGAATGGAAGCTCTAAAGAGTAATAATAAGGCCTAAGTATTATAACTCATCAATACTTGCGCGCCTAAGTGTCCATCCCTTAGGGGATGTGAAGACACTTGCGCGCCGCCTTTCCCTCTCAAGGAAACTTGCGTTCCACCCTTCTGAAAGCCTCTAGGGATGATACTAAGGGCTCGAGTTCAAAGTCTCACAAGTATTACCCTATGGATTCTTCATCGCCCAAGGTGACTCGTGTTGCACAAGTATACTTGTGTGACCAAGACTTGCACACCAGAAAAATACTTGCGCGCCTCCTTACTAGTCACCTCCTTTACTCAAATCCACCTCTCCTCTTCAAAGATAGCCTTCAAAACCCTCTTCAAATCCATTTATGGCATGGTTCCTTCGTTGGATTCCTTATCTGAGAGGAATTCATTGGGCCTCATTCTCAATAGTAAGTCCCAATCATAATTTCCCTTAACTAGGCATCCTTTTCAGGAGTAATCCCCAGTCTTAAATTCTTTTTATTTGGACTTCCTTCTCAGGAATAAAACCCAATCATAAGTCCTTCTTAATTTTGGCCTCCTTCTTAGGAGTAAGCCCCAAATTACAATTCCCCTTAATATGGGAATCCTCCTTAGAAGTAATCACCAGTCTTAATTTCTTTTTATTTTGGCTTCCTTCTCAGGAATAAAACCCAATCATAAGTCCCTCTTAATTTGGGATTCCTTTTCAGGAGTATGTACCGGGTTAAAATCCAAAATCTCTATAAAGTAAAAATACCTTTATAGACCCTGCTCTTGGGCAGTCATACATACGTAATCCCCACATCATTTATTATGACTGCATCTTTCATGGCACAATTTTCAGATTTACTGATACCTCTTGTTTCTCACACTGAGCATGACTCACGTGAGATTAGAGTGTAAAAGTAATTACGAAATATCTATTTGGGATATTAATCATGCACAAACCTCATACTTCTTCACCTGAACTACATGGACTTTGATCTATGCCTTAAAAGTAGAGTATGTAGGAAGCCTTTCTAAGGTTGAATCCCATATTTCATTAATTATTTTCTGTCCCATATGACATTAAACTATATACATCTTATCAAACTACATGGGTTCTGATTCTTTTCCTTTTAATAAGGATACATAGGTAACCCATATATGGGTACAATCCCAACTCTAAAATAATCCTTGTCTTTCTGAATGATAATAAACTTCAAGTGCCCCACTGAGTGGATTTAAAAAAAGTATGGTTATCATAATGACCAAGAGATTTCTATATAATGTGTTGAAGGATACCATTGACTAAGAATCTCTAATAAATACAGATGATTATCTATCAATGAAGAAACCCAAATACATATAAAATATTCTCTAAATCCCATACCTATCAATCATTGATTGCTAAATCTGAAGGAAAACTCATTTTCATGCTTGGTAAATTAATAAGGATTCGTGAACATAACTTAAATCTATAAGAGAGTCCCGGAGTAGAAAATAATTCCCCCCAAAAAGGTGTGATGAGTCTGAGCTCCCATCCTCTCGACCAATGTAAATTATTAAGCCTCATCAGTCCACAACTAATGAGCACCTACCTTTGGAGAGTAGGTCCAAATGGATATAGAATCATTGTATGTTTCTGATTCTACGAATAAACTCGTTAGAAACAGATTAGAAAGTCTGAACCTTAAACAAACAAGGTCATCCCCATTTCTGGAAGAAACAATCCCATTACTATACCTTCTTTGTAGGAAATTTATTTTAATAATAACCATACTCCTCACATTTAAAACATTAAATTGATAATTCAGAAAGAACTTCTTTTCCTTTCTTGGATTCAACCAAACACTTCCTTTTTCCATGGAAGGTTATTGCTTTATGACCTTCATTACCACATCTATAACATCTTTCCATCCCTTTTAAACATTTTCCTAGGTGTTTTTTTCCACATACTTGACACATATGTTGTTTAATATACTTACCTTTATGATTATTACCTGAACTTCTACATGGATTTGTTTCTCTCATACAAAATGCATCAGAAAAATCACCAAGGTTCAAGTGGTTAATCATTACTCTAGATAGCTAGTTTATAATGACCACAAGAATTCTCATTACTGCTCCCATTTCATTTGGTTTCTTATTCAGAGAACCACCACATTTTCCTTCACATCCATTGTTACTTTGGTTCCTACTAGATCCATGCATTTTCTAAAACTGAAAAGGTTAGTGTGAGTATATAAGTAAAATCATCATATACTATCATATGAGGAAGATAAACACTAAGATATAATAATACATGTTATCTCAAAATCATTCAATTTTTCTAAAATAACTATGATTTTTTCTAATATGCTAAGCATTATGGTTATATACTTATTTTCACTTATACTTAAATAACACCCTAACCTATAAAGTTATCTAAACCGACCTATGATACTAACTATAAGGATAATATAACTATATAAATAAATTAGATGAAAAGATAGTTTTGAATTAAAATACAGTATTTTTTACTATTCATTAAAATATGGATTTTATTAGAAAAATATTAAAATTTCAACCAAAGTAAATTTTGATGTCCATCTTATAAAGAAAAAGTTTATTTTTTAAAATATAACATATAAAAGTGAAAAAACTAGATTAAAAAAGGATTCTACATCAAAAGGTAGTAAAATGACCTTTTAAAAATATTGGAGTATTTTATGCTTAAAAATTGATTCATTCTCATTTTAAGTTTATAAAATTTATTGGATAAATGTAAAAACATTTAACATACATTTGTAATCATATTGTAGTTAGTTATGTTCATTCCCACCAATACATCAACTAGGTGTTAACTACCATTTAAAATAATAATAATATTATTGTATTATTTTTTGGTATAACTCAACGTTGTGTGAAACATAAGATTTTTGAGAAACTCGCTGTTGTGTGTCGAGTACGATATCAGACAAAATGTCCCCTTTAAAATAAAATTAACATCTTATTCATAATTATTAATAGATATGAAAATGTATTATTCTATAAATACTTGGGATGTTACATAAGATTATACTCAATACAACCCAAAAGATCAATAAGTATAGTGTATTTGGGAATTAGGTACATTTTATAATAACTTAAAATAGGAAAAATATAATCTTTATTGAAAACTTCCTTAACATACTCACACTTAAAAATGAATGGGATAACCTAGGTACATACATAAGAAATGGGTGAGATATAAAGCTCAGTAAGGTAATAAACTTGGAATAAGGTGATACATTTTATACAATAAGAATATCAATGGGGAATAAAATGTGTGATAATAATAAAAATGAATAATAAGACATGACATGTCATGATAATCATAACATGGTAATTGTGACAACAACTTAAAACATTACATCATAAACATAGGTCAAGGATATCTACCAAGAAATCATGATGGATAAAGTCCCATAAAGGAATCAGTTTCATTTACTATCCCAAAAAGACATCTCATAATACTAAATATTACCCAATCAATTAGAGATTTATATAATTTTGAGTGCACCCGTCACTTTCATTTCATTCTCATACTTAAGTGTTCCACATAGATAATACAACATGGATTCATTTATAATCATATTTTATTCCATGATAAATGAGTGTGAAATAAATACATGTAACTCCAAAATCAAATAAGTATAAGTATATAAAGTTTAACACCCTTGATAGGAAATGGGTATGGTATTCACTACATAATTGTCTTATCATGGAAAATTGCGGTGAAATTTCGACAGCATAACGACGTCACTTAAAAATTCATAAAATGGGTTGATGACAGTGAAAGGGGTATATAATCATTTTTAATTAAAATTAAAAATAATAGTTAAATTTAAATATATATCCCAACATTAGGAATTGTAAATGGAAGACATAAGATAATAAAGAAACATTAATAAAAAGGAGAAGGTGAGGATCCCTTACTTGTGTGTGTGACTCCAAATGCTTGGAAGGGGCTTATTGAGAGTTTGGGGGTGACTTAGGAGGACTATAGAGATAGGAGGGAAGATTAAGGATGTGATATAGGTATTTTTAGTGATTATAAACTGGATATTGGGTGGGTTTATATAGGAAAAGAGTGAGGATTTCTTTAATATTTCCCAAACTTAGGTTTTGGACTCTATATAATAAAATAACCAAACCAAAAAACTCACCATAGTTTCTGACCATGGTTTCTGAAAAAATGGGAGCGTTTTTAATTATTTTATAATTAAAATGGCTGAACTTAGCAAAATAACACCCTTTCTTATGTAGAAGCGATTCATACTCTTAAATAAATGATTTTAAAACCTAAAAATATATTAATGGTTTTGGAGGATTCATAAATGCTTTATAAAATTAATAAAATAAACATAAAAATTTATTTTATATTTAAAACACATATTTTTTCTTGGATACCATTTATAGTATTTATTAAATCACTTTTGGGTCATTATGATGTCATAATACACACCGTATATTTGTACTGTATTTAATTTTTACCCGAAAATTTGACTGTCTCAGAAAATTATGAAAAAATAACCATTGGATAATTTATACATTATAATTCCAAAAATAATATTCATTTTATCAAAATAATTTTCTAAATATTTGAATTTTCACTTTTAAAATTAAATCTACATTTATTGAGAAATGCTGATTTTTTTAACAATAACAGTTTTCGAACCCTTATAAAAATTACATTTGACTTAATGAAAATTATATGATAATTTATATTTAATAAAAATTATTTAATAATAATATTTTATTGATATATTATTTATTTCAAAAATACATTAATTCATTAAAATAAATTCCTTAATTGAATTTGAATATTACCCAAAAATAAACTTTTTGTTTTATTGTATAAAAATAAAAAACATCTATAAAGTAATAATAATAGGATGAAAATATATTAATTATTGTAAAAAAATAATGTACATACTCGTATTTATAGGGTCTTGATACATATCCTTTTAATACACTAGAGAAATCCCTAAGAGTAAAGTGCATGATAGTGAGACTTTCATGGGGTGGTTCGGCGGACATGGTTTGGGCCATGATCTTGATGAGCTTGAAATTATCCCATAAACAATTTCACTCATTCTTAAGTTATTGGATCTAATCTTGGTATTGGTCAAGGGAAAATTACATAGATTCTATCTCCCTCAGAATCTCTGATAAATGGGATTCATAGGGTATAAAACTACTAGTTGAAGCCATCACTTCCTTTGTTTGTGTCAACCAGATTTGTTAAAACCCTATATTTATACTAATTATATGATCACTTATCAATGGATATATTATAAAACGTAATGATTCTTAATGGTATTTTAAATCTGATAGGATATAATAAAACTAAATAAGTGCATGTGTTTTCTATAACCATATTACATAATAATACATTTAATTAAATAAAAATTTAAATTTTATCTACAAAAGTTTGAGTTATTACAATATTCCCCCTTAATAAATTTATCCCTTGAAATTTTCATTTACCACACTAAAATAGATGAGGGTAACTCTACTTCATCACTTCCACTAGTTCCCACATCACTTCTTCAAACTTGTGGTTTCTCCATAACACTTTTATCATATGCATTTTATTATTTCATAAAACTTTGTCTCTATGATCTAAGATCTTCAACAACTTCTCTTCATAGGAATGACCATTCTCTAATATAACCACCTCTGTATTGAGTACATGTGAGGGGTATAATATGTACTTACTCAAGAGGGATTCATGGAATACATCATGCACTTGAGATAGGTTAGGTGAGAGTGTTAGTCGATATTCTACCACTCTAATGCGATCAAGGATCTCAAAGGGGTCGATGTATCTTGGAATAAGCTTTCCCTTCTTTCTAAATCTCATTACTTTCTTCCATGGAGATATGAAAAGGAAAACCATATCTCCAATATCAAACTCTAGATCTCATTGATGATTGTCATTATAGTTCTTTTATTGAATCTGAGTAGCCTTGATGTGATGTTGAATAGTCTTGACCTTTTCTACCATTTCCTAAACCATTTCAGGACCTAGAATTTTTCATTCCCCAACTTCATCCCATCATACATGTGTTGTTCACCTCTTCCCATAAGGTACTTCATAGGTATCTATTTGTTTTCTTGAGTGGAAACTATTATTATAAGAGAACTCAACCATAGAAAGATGTTGGTCCCATCATCCTTTTAAGTCAATTGAGTATTCTCTCAACATGTCCTCAAGTTTTTGAATAGTATGATCAGATTGGGCATCATTTTGAGGGTGATAATCCATGTTGAAGTTCAAATTAGTATTCAGAGAATTTTGAAGACTCTTCTAGAACTTATATGTGAATCTTGGATCTCGATCAGATACAATTGATATTGGTGTTCCGTACAACCTCACTACTTCTCTAATGTATATCCTTGAAAGTTGATTGAGTGATAAATCCTCTCAAATCACAATTAAGTGAACAATCATTGTAATATGATCCACAAAAACCCATATAAAATTATTCCCTCTTGATGTATTTTAAAGACCAGTGACAAAGTCCATGGTGATGTTTTTCCATTTCCATGTAGGTATGGGTAATGGTTGCATCATCCCATTATATTTTTTCATTTCTATTTTCACTTGTTGATATATAAGAAATCCTGATGTATATTTTGTGATCTCCTTCTTCATATTTTCCCACTAATAGTGTTCTCAAAGATCTCGATACATATTTGTGCTTCCTAGGTGGATGGAGAAGGTTGATATGTGTGCATTATCCAATAACTCCTTCATTAACTCAGGATTTGATGGTACACATAGTCTTGAACCAAATATCACAAATCCTTATTCATTAATATTGAACATTGAGTATTTCCCTTTTCTAACAATTTCCACTTTCTTCAAAATTCCCATATCATTTTTCTAAGCATCCTATATATTTTTCAGAAGGGACAATTGAGAAATCATTTGTGAAAGTATTTATGATGTTACTTCATTTATGATTACCATGTCCATCCTTTTAAAATATAAGAAGATCGAATCCCTATCAATTTTCATCAATGATTTAATTTTTGGATCCTTTCTACTTAGATCATTCCACTTTATTCATTTTACTAGGATGGTAGTGAATTGAGTAATCATAGTCCTTGATCAGCTCTAACCATCTTCGTTGGTGCATGTTCAGCTCTTTCTATGTGAATATATACTTGAGGATTTTTTTTATCCTAATATATTTTACACTTCTCCCCAAAGAGATAATTTTATGATATTTTCAAAGAGAATATTACTATATCCAACTCCAAATCATGCATTGGGTATTTTTATTCATGAAATTTCAACTACCTTGAATCATAGGCTATCACTTTGTCATTTTGTATTAGCACACAACCCAATCCCTTATTTGAAGCATCGCTGAATACCATGAAAAGTTATCCACTTATGAGTAGTGTGAGTATAGGTGTGGTGATAATCCTCCTTTTCATCTCTTTGAATCTCTCTTCACATTCATCATTCCAATAAAACTTGACTCCCTTCTGATTTAGCTTGGTTAAAGGGTTTGACAATCATGAGAAATTTCTCACAAATCGACGATATTACCTATATAATCCAAGGAAACTACGGACATATGTCACAGATGTTAGACTTATCCATCCTTCAATTACTTCTATTTTTTAAGGGTCCATATATATTCCATTACTTGTGATTATATGTCCCAATAATGAGACTTATTTCAACCAGAACTAACATTTTCTGTACTTTTCATAAAGCTGATCCTTTCTCAAGGTATTTAGCACAGTTCTTAGATGATCCTCCTTGGTTTTTGAGTATATTAGAATATCATCTATAAATACTACAAGAAATTTGTTGAGGTAATATTTAAATACTCTATTAATCAATTCCATGAATATTGATGGATGATTAGTGAGTTCTAATGTCATTACTATGAACTCATAGTGCTCATACCTTTTGAAAAAAGTAGTCTTGGGGATATCCTCCTTCTTCACCCTAACTTGGTAATATATTGACAGCAAATCCACCTTGGAGAAGTATTATACTCCACATATCTGATTGAAAAATTCATCAATCTAGGGTAGAGGATACTTGTTATTTATCATGCACTTTTTGATATCACGATAATCAATGAAAAGGTGCATTGACTCATCATTTTTCTTGATGAAGAGGATTGGTATACCCCATGGTGAAGCACTTGGTCATATGAACCATTTATCTAGATTCTACAATATTTTTTTCTTCAGATCCTCAACTTCCACAACATCCATTCTATATGAAGTCTTGAATAATGGTAATGCCCCTAGTATAAGATCGATTTAAAATTCAACCACTTGGCTTGGAGGAAGACCATAAAATTCCTCTAGAAACACATCAGCGTATTCCCTCACATTGGGAATGTATTCGAGGATGATTATTTCCTTATAATTAATCATTTGATCTAGATAATCTTTATCTTAGGTAACTAATATCTATGATTTTGATGTTGATACTAAATAATATTCATCCTCCTCTTTGCACTTGTACAGAATCGAAGGACGATTTGGAATATAGAGAGTGATTTCCTTATCATAGTAATTTATGTTGTATCTATATAGGGAAAGCCAATACATGCCTATAATTACATCAAATTACACAAAATAGAGTATGAAAAGGTTTTCTGGGAAGTTTATCCCTCAAATTTTGACAGGGGAGGATTTATATACTTAGGATGGAATAATTTTTCCATTTTTCGTTTTAATTGATAACACCACTTCCATGATTTGTGGTGGTATTTAAAGAGTTATACTAAACTTTCATAATTTGAAGGAATGTTTAGAAAAAACATCAAAAAGTGCATTTACTATCCTTGAAATAATAACTAGTTTTTCTATCACCACTTCATTGTTAGGATCCACCTTAGCAGTTATGATGGAAAAAGATCACCCATTCCACATTGGAGGTTGTTGGTTGTCTCAAAAAACCCTTGGTTTAGTGCATTGATTTGAAATGTGCCCTGGTTTCTTGCAGTTGAAGTAATTAAAAATACACCGAGGGTTGAATAGATAATTCATTTCCTCCATCACAATAGTGGGTTCCTGTCAAAAATCGCTAGCTAGGTTCCCTTCCTTCCTACACCTAAAGCATTTCCTCACCCCTTATGAAATTTCTAGGGTGCTTCTTTCTGTACCTTTGAAAAGTGGGATGTTGAAATCTCTTAGCACCATTATATTTATCCATAGGATAGCTAGAATTAAACTCCAATTTTTACTTCTTATTCCTGTGATACCCTTGAGATTCTCTAATCTCCATTTTGAATTTGAGGGAACATCAGAAAATTTTATCATAACTATCAAAGTTACAGATTACTAGGCCTTTTTTTAGATTAGGTTTTAGCCCACCAAAGAATTGGTAAACCTAGAATTCGGGGGTAACGACATTGAAAAAGGAATATCGTGCAAGTATTTTGAAAATTTCCTCATACATCCTATTATATTTTTCTTATTTTTTATTGAGGGAAAGTAAATCCCTTTCCATTTTAAGTCAGAGAGAGTGGGAAAAATATTTATTGAAAAACATTTTTTGTAATTCCCTCCACCCCATCGCTTTGATCTATTCCTCAAGATTTGTATTTTTGATCAATGTCCACCACTGATCAAATTCTTCTTCTATAAGATAAAAACTAGTAGAACCTTCTCTTGCTCAGAATATTGAAGTATAGAGAATTTATTCTTAATGGATTTGATCCATTTTTCTGTGATTAAGGGATCAAATGATCCATTGAAATTTGGAGGCCTTTGTCGCATAAAGGTCTCAATCGAAGATTTCTATCTCTTAAGGGGATTTGGATGATCCTCCTAATATAGGTTTCTATTCAAAACTCGAGTTATCTAAGAGAGTATTGTCGTATAGTTTGTGATTACTACTCCCATTAGGTTGGGAATCTCATTGGGGCATTCATCACATTGCCCTTCTCATTGGTTGTTTACCTGATTCTTCCTATTTCTGGAAATTGACTAGAATAAAAGGAAAATTAGGGATGATTATTTTTAAACTATTAAACACATAAAGGGGTAATCCAATGAAATTTATGGCATGACTTATAAATTACATGTATTTCTTAACTTGTGAATTTCTAGGCTTCAATATATGTTATATGTGATCTATTTCTTAATATATATTATTATGGGATTTTTTTGTTCTCTTAACAAGGATTAATTGTAAGAACCCGGGTTTTTAGAACAGGTCAAAATCCTGACCCTGTTTGAATTTTTGACTGGTTTCTGAGGAAATGGGAGAAAATGGGAAGTTTCTGGAAATTTCTAGACTACACGCCATGTACTTTTAAGTACACTCCATGTATATATTAAGCGAGTGTTGGTCGTGTTCTCTCCAATTACATGTCATACGATGACTGTGAGAAGTTTCTTATTACACGGCGTGTAGTTTTAAACACACTGTGTACCCACAACCGTGTAGAGGCCATACATGGCGTGTAGGCCTATTGTCCGGGTAGAACCAGGTGCATGTCGTGTTCCCCATGGACATGCCGTGTAGTCTATCCATGTATGAGGGATATACATGGCATGTGGGTAAGTCGGAGAGGAAGAGAAGAGAAACCTGGTACACGCCGTGTACCCATTGGTACACGCCGTGTACTCAGGTCGGCAGGTCTGTAAAGTAAGGAGACGGAATTCAGGTGTCTTATGAACAATTAAATGACCTACATGGTGTGTATTCATGAAGTACACACCGTGTAGTTTCTTTTTTTGTGTTAAAATGGGCAGTAGCCTTGTATTGAGGCAGAACCTCCATTTTTTACGCCGGTTTCACGAACCAATCCGTCCAAACCTCTTTCCTTCTTCTGATCGTTCGTCCGAGACCCTATTCGAACTCTAATTGTTGCATTGCAACCCCCTCAGTAAGGAATCGATTCCTCTTTGGCCATTTTGTTTGATTTTCATTCTAGAATGAGTTATAGGCGTTTGAATGGTATTGAATATGTTGTAGATTTACCGTGTTTTAGATCGAATTGGTGTCTGTTACCAGAGGAGTAGCATCGTACAAGTCTTAGGTAGGTGGCACATACCTCATTTTGTGTTTTTGTGGTTGTTTGGGTGACGCGACCTTTGGTTAATTTTCGGGTATTTTGAGTGGGACCTGTTTTATCTACTATTTCATATTGAATTGCTTGTTGTACCTATGGGATGCCATTGGGTATGCCATGTTACCAGTTTGTGTGAGCGGGGCTGGGTGAGGGGTCGTTTCTCATCGGGGAATTTTGGCCGGGGAATGCCAAAATTATTTTAATTGAAATATTAATGTGTTAAACCGTTGAGTTTAATTTATTAATCCTGCTATGTGTTGTTAGAGGCATTCAAGACCTCGGTGCTGTTGTTCGATGGTCGTTGGGCTGGGGCAATTCAACTTATTAATTTTTTTTCCTATTATGAGTTCTGTTTCATTTTGATATATATATGCAATTGCTGAATTTCACATGTTGGACCCTTTGGGTTGTATTGGGCTTGGCCCAGTTATGCTTGAGTGATACGGATCACAGGTTGGGCTTGGCCCGGGTTACTTTGGGTGGTTTTGACCATGGGATTGGGAGTCATGGACGTCGGCTTGAGGTAGTACAACTGTCAGGTTGGGCAAGGCCCAGGTTACTAGGATGGCGATGCCATCAGACTTGAGCGACATGGTCGCAGGGACACGAGGTGTGAGATGAGTTGGTGGCTTAGGTACTATTTTGGTGATTATCGCTCACCTGGAACTTTAAGTAGTGTGCACACAGAGATACTTCGTGATGAGGTGGTTTTGACCACTCGTGTGGGTAGAGGCCCCCATAGTTGCAGTTTAGGTACTTTGGTTGGGGGTGCTTGCCGTAGAAATCCATGTGGGAGGTGAGGAGCCTTCAGAGGATAGCATTGAGACTATCGGGTTGGGGGTTGAGGCTCGCCGTGATTTGAGGTAAGACATTGTTGTTCCTCCGAGTTTTCCTTGGACGTGCCTTCAGGACATTGGTACTTGAGACACGAGGTGTCAGGAGACACATGGTGCTGGGTTGCTATTCTTGGGCATGCCTTCGGGATGTCGGTACTTGAGTCACGAGGTGTCAGGGGGTGCATGTTGCCAGGTTACTTGATAGAGATTCTGTCGTTGGCCGAAGCAGGTGACACTCCATGGTGGCTGTTGAGCACCAGTGGAGATTGCGTTTACTTATGCATTGTATTGTTTACTGCTTTCCTTGTAAATGCATGACTGCTTAAACACATATATTTGGTACGCACCGTTGGGTGATATCCTACTGAGATTTGTCTCACACCCTTCACGGGCCCTTTAGGACGCGTACAGACTTTATGGATTTACGTGCAGGAAAGAGGCCAGCTTCAGGAGTTGGGCTACGTTAGTTATTGCATGGAGATGGTATGGACCTTGAGGTCATGCCTAGCTGGGGTTTACCTTGTTTTGTTTTCTTTTCTGTATCGGAATGCTTAATTGTTATAGCAACTGTTGGTTTTCCATTGGCGTCCTTTTTATATTTAGTTGTGTATGACCTGCATTGGTTGCATGTTTTACTATTCAGTAGTAGTTACATGTTATCAGCATGCTATTGTGTTTATTTCCGCTGTTGTTGATATATTTACTGCTTCCGCTGTTTATCTATATCGGTTATGCTTCCACTTTGCGGGTCTGGTTTGAGTCTGCTGAGTCTTTCTTTCCACTGCATATTTATTTTTATACTCATACTAGTACCATTATTATGATCCTTCAAGAGGGTATAGACTCCCCACTATACCTAACAGACCCTCGTTGCTAGTTGGCAGCCTTTGGCATTCATGGAGGTGCGCCTAAGGTAGTAACACCCGACCCGTTTGGCACTATTCGGGTGGATGTTCGGGTCCGGGTCGTTACATTAATAATGATATTATGAATTTACCAAATAATATCCCCCAGGATTTTCAAACCAGGCATGCAACAAGATCTGTTTTCATGCACCAGTTCTCAGTCGAGTCTAGCTTAACGCATTGTTTTCGGGTTTTACCCCTATATACATTTGTACCAGATCCACATCTACTTGTAGTATCTAGAAAAAGATGTATTTTATTGATAAACCCATTAATATATACTTACCAAAATATATGGATGTTTTCTTATACTTATTTTTATTCTTAAGTGTTTCTTTAGAGTTTTCTAATCCTAATCCAAAAAATAACTAAACTTTTCCTCTGATACCATAACAACAAATATATTTATTACACATTATTTCATGATTTATTACATAAGATTAAAATTTATACAACCTATAGTATTGATAATTATAGTGTATCTGTGAATTAGGTACATTACATAACAACTTAAAATAGGAAAACATCATCTTTATTGAAAACTTCTTTAACATGATCGCGCTTAAAACTACATGGGATAACTTAGGGACATACATAAGAAAGAGGTGAGATATAAATCCTATTAAGGGAATAAATATGGAATAAGGTTATACATTTTATATAATAGGTATATCAATGGGTAATAAATGGTTTTAGAATCATAAACATTAATAATAAGGCATGATATAGCATGATAATCATAACACATGAAATGTGGAAACAACTTAAAACATTGCATCATAAACATAGGTCAAGGATATATTCTAGGAAATTAAGATGAAAAAATTCATATAAAGGAATAAGGTTCACTCCCTATCCCAACATGAAATATCATGAGACTAAACATTACCCAATGTATTAGAGCGCTATATAATTTTGGGCGCACCTATCACTTTCATTTCATTCTCATGCTTAAGTGTGCCACATAGATTATACAACATGGATTCATTCCTCATCATATTTTATTACAAGATCAAGGATTATAGAATAAATACATGTAATTCCCAAGTAAAATAATTATAATTGTATAAATTTTAACACCCTTGATAGGAAATGGGTATGATATTCACTATACAGTTGTCTTGGCATGGAAAATTGTGGTGAAATTTCAGCAGCATAACAATGTCACTTAAAAATTCATAAAATGGGTTGATGAGAGATAAAGGAGTATATCATAATTTGGAAATAAAATGTGAATTAATAGGTACATGGAAATATATATCCTAACATTATTAATTATAAATGTAAGACATAAGATAATAAAGAAACTTTAATAAAGAGGAGACGGTGAGGATCCCTTACTTGAGTGTGTGACTCCAAATGATTGGGAGGGGATTATTGAGAGATTAGGGGTGACTTAGGATAACTATAGAGAGAAAAGTGAAGAGTAATTATGTTCTAAAATTATTTTTAGTGAAGATAAATGAGATATTGGATGGGTTTATATAGGAAAAGAGTGGGGATTTCATTAATATTTCTCATACTTAGGTTTTAGACTCTATATAATAAAATAACCAAAACCAAAAAATTTCCCCTGGTTTTTTCCCATGGTTTCTAAAAAATGGGAGTTTTTTAATTATTTTTTAAGGAAAAGGGATGAACTTAATAAAATAATACCCTTGCTTATGTGTAAGTGAGTCATACTCTTAAAGAAATGATTTTAAAGCCTTAAAATATATTAATAGTTTTGGAGGATTCATAAAGACTTTATAAAATTAATAAAATAAAAAAACAAATAATTTTAAAGGTGAACCATATATTTGTTCATGGATAACATTTATAATATTTATTTTAACACTTTTGGGTCATTATGATTCCATAATACACATCGTATATTTATATTGTATTTAATTTTTACCCGAAAATTTGACTGTCTCATAAAATTATAAAAAATTAACTATTGAATATTTTTTTCATTCTAATTAAAAAAATAATATTCATTTTGTAAAAATAATTTTCTAAATATTTAATTTTTCACTTTTAAAATAAAATCGACATTTTTTTAAAAAAGTTGGGTTTTTTGACAATAACAATTTTTGAACCCCTATAAAAATTACATTTAAATTCATAAAAATTATATGATAAATTATATTTAATAAAAATTATTTAATAATAATATTTTATTAAAATATTATTTATTTCAAGAATTCAAAAATTTATTAAAATAAATGCCTTAATTTTATTTGAATATTACCCAAAAATATAGTTTGTGTTTTATTGTATAAAAATCAAAATCATTTATAAAGTAAAAATAATAGGATGAAAATATATTCATTATTCTATAAAAAATATTTTACATACTCATATTTATAGGGTCTTGATATATATCCATTTAATACACTAGTGAACACCCTAAGAGTAAGGTGCACGGTGATGAGACTTTCATGGGGTGGTTTGATGAACATGGTTTGGGATGTGATCACAATGAGCTTGAACTTCTTCTGTAAAAAGTTTCTATCATGCTTAAGTTGTTGGATATCAGCTTGGTCTTGGTTAAGGAAAAATACTAAAGATGTTCTCTCCCTCAAAAACTCTGATAAATGGGATTCATAGGGTACAACCCTACTGGTTAAGGCCATCACTTCCTTTGTCTGTGTCAACTGGATTTGTTAAAACACTATTTTTATACTAATCATATGATGAATTTTCAACTATTATATTATAAATGGTGATGATTCTTAACAGTATTCTAAACCTGATGGAATATAATAAAACCAAATAATTTCATGTGTTTTCTCTAACCATATTACATAATAAGACATTTAATTAAATCATAAGGAAAATTTTATTTATAAAAGTCACGATTGTTACATTTATAGTATTGAAAATAAATATAAATCACCAGATATATACATGTAAGAAAAGAGAATCCTCTAGAAATAATTAATGCTACTTAATATATAAAGGTATTTGATGTGATATCCATCAAACACATGTATCTCTTAACCCACATCCACTATCCACATCACATGCTAGCATGAATTTTCATAAATTTCCTTTTTCCAATACATTTAGAAACCATAGGACTCAATATATTTCAATCCCATATATACTCCTCAAATTCTCTTGATTATTCAAGTATAGATTAATTAGGTCGATGAATATTATTGGGGTTGGTGCCTATAACTGACTAACTTTATACTTTTGATTACTAAAATATTAATAAATATCTTATCACATGATGAATGTTCTTAGAGTATTTATTGCATCAAAAGGTTATAATAGTTACCTATTATAATGAGAAATAATAAATGCTATGATAATATTCTTAAAAATATATGCTATGGTCTAGATAACATATTTATAATGAGATATATAATATGCTTGACTATCAAGTACTAGAGAATCATAAGAGACTGAGACTTCTTCTCACTAAGTTCACACTTGGAAATATCTAAGATTGGGAGGTTATGAGGCCAAACACTTCAATAGGAATCCCACTTCTTATATGTCTCATTAGATATTTATATATGTGGATATTTTTATCAATCCTTAGATTTGAGATTATTATTAATGTATATGATGAATTGTGTACTTTGATGTATGGATGGAAACCATAATGACATATTCTTGTAGTGAGGTAGAATATATTGAGTGTTTCATAAGTGATATGACATTAATTAAATAAGTCAAAAAATGATTTTTCCATTATGATTTAATGTAAGAAGATATCTTTTTGCCTTTTATTGAAATAAAAACCATCTGATTAAATCCATGACCATGGGAGGTCATGGATGAATTTAGTTTGAAAATTCAAGGAAAGATAAATCATTCTTGTAGGGTGAGGACACATGTATACATCCTTATTGATGATATATTGAGAAAAGGGTTTATATTACATAATAGAATTCATTGTAATGTTATTTTCATTGTGACATTAACTTCTTTCTCTATGGGTTCCTTGATGTGTTTCTATATATTGATCTTGAACTTTAGGCTTGTTCACCTAACTCCATTGAGAAAGAGGCATAGAGGGATACAAACTAAGTGTATCTAGAATATCATTAAATTATATTGAATTTATATTAATAATAAATTTTAGTCTCTGCTTGTTGAATATTAATTATTTAAGTTAAGTAGATCACATAAATTTAGTCACCATATTTTCGAGTTTTGATTATGTGAGTTGAATTTTATATCTTGTTTATTATTATCCTCAAGGTATAAATACATATTTATTTTTTCATGAGTTTAGTAAATAAATTAATATATCTAACTTATTTGGTTATGTGAATATTAAAATAAATATTTATTTTTGGGATTAGTGAATATAATATTTATTTGAATGAATACCTTTTATTTACTTAAATAAATATTTTATTATTTAAATTTTGATAAATCCATAGGAGTATTGGTGGAATCAGTTAAAGAGCCTGAAAAAAATGATATATTTTATTTAATATCATTTAAATAAATATTGATTTATTTATTTAACAAATTATATTTAAATATGTTAATTTCAAGAAAAATAATTATATTATTATTATTATTAGACATGAAGAATATATTAGAGATGATATTTGATAAAAGGACTTAGCATAATTATCAAATATTAACCTTAAGTATATTTTTTTGTTTTATACCATTTTGGATATGAGATTAGTTGAACACGATATAGAGGAATTAGAATTATCATAAGATCTAGATAGAAATCATCATTTCTCCCTCTTAAGAATGAAGAGAGAACCAGAGAGATTTATAGTTATGATAAATGATGGTCAACTCAAAGCACTAGGTTCCTCCATGAAAGCACCCAAAAATATCAAGAGTGTTTTTCAAAGATTTTTGGAGCATGTGTGGATACAAATAGAAGAATATTAGATTGGATCCTCCACTAAAAGTACATTATGAAAAGAGAGGAAATCAAATAGATCAAGAGGAATTATCACATTCAAGGTAATTATATTTATAAATTAATTATAAATTAAATGTTAAAGATCATCTCTAGAATATTTTGGGGTTTTATTCATAAATTTATTCAAATATTATTCATTGAAACCAATGAGAAACATTTTTTGGGAATTTTCCCACTAATTTCGCTATGAAACAAAACCTTTATGAGGTATCAAAGGATTCATATTATAATTTATAATTATTTATTATTTGTTTGATCAATTTCATGTGTTATATTATTAATTTTCATTTCTTTTTTTCATCCGTAATCCAAAAGTCAAGATAACACATTCATTAAAATTCATATGACTAAGAAGAGTACAAGAACATATGAAGAACACTCGAATATCCCATATGAAGGTTCCAAGGCTATTGGATGCATGGAAAAAATTCATAGTGTGTAAAGATATATTACATGTTGTGTAACTATGGTTCACAACACAAGACCCAAGCTAAGTTGATCACAAAATGTTGTGTGGATCAGTACATAGTGTCATTACACATCATGGATTGATCGCTAGCTAGCACACGACTTGATAGGGAGTACATGACATGTTACCCCACACAACATTGACTCTTCATAAATCACAACAAGTCACATGGTCAAAGTATGTGGAATTATTACATGTCATGTATTTATTTCCATCCAAGTGACATAATAAAGCATGAATTACATGGTGTATAAATCATTGTAAATATCATGTAATGTGTAATAACACATGTGATATACATGTTGAGACTTTGGGAGTGTTATGTGGGTGTCTAAGAATGGATTTCATAGCATGTAACTAATTTTACATGCCATGTAACATGTTCCAACTCACATAAGGTACATATTGAGATAGGCGTGTCATGTGATTCAACACATGGATAATTAAAGTGAGACTTAACTACATGACATGTATCTAGTTGTACATGTCATGTAACATGTCTTATTACACATTAAGAACACATTGAGTTATTTTCAACATGTTGCGTGTAAATAAATGTCTAATGATTACTATCCATGTAATTATATAACAACAAGATGTGTAGGGTTGTTATACACACCATTTAATTTACACGAATTGAAAGAAGTACACACCACATATATTTATGGTGTTCCATGTAGTCATACACACCACACATGCTATGTGTCTTGAGTCATGGAACTACATGTCATGTGGTTAGACATGCCATGTAAGTACATAGTACATGACATAGACCATATGTAATTTAAGTCACATGATGTGTCGAGTGATAGAACATGTCATGTAAGAATTGAACTTCAGAATGGGTTTAACCAAATAAAAAGGGTACACATTGTGTTTCTTTTAGTGCATGTTATGTATATATTAAATTCTAGAAATAAATTTAAAATTGGATATAAAGGTACACATCATGTGACCTCATCAGTACACATGATATACTAATAAAATTAGTTTTATTTTAATTTTTATATGATGGTTATCTTAAGGGATGCTTAGATATATTATTAAGATAAAATAAATAATTAATTAATATATCAATTCATTAATTTGATTAAATTTATCTTAATAATAATGAATTTAAATGAATGTTAAAATATCTATATACATAGTCATTGCATGTTGTGATTAATCATAAGTTTGACTACCCTATATATGTTTTGGGATTATTTAATTTAATTATTTATTACATAGGATTTTGTGATAAATTTATTATTAAATTAAACATGGTGATCTATATATTATACCTTCCTCTTTTATTATGCATGGGTATACTATCCACGGTTTATTTTATGAAACCTCAAACCCATGGTACCCCTCACCTATGAGTGAGTAAATATTTGTTAAGGATGGATCTCCTAGTGAGAGGATACAATTCAATATTGAAGATGAGGTGAATCTAACCAAGGAGATGCATGAGTTAATGATGGAATTCTACAACTCGATCTAGGTATCAGATCAAGGGGTAATTTCCCCTAGGTTCAAGGTTGGTTTATCTTCTCTTGATAAACTAAACAGTAGATAAAAATCTCATGATAATATCACTTATTTAAATTATTTATTATTTAATGGTTATTTATTTATTTATGTGGAGTTTGGTTTATTTGGTTGATTAAACACAATCACATAATGTAAATAAATTAAAAAACTTTCTAAAATAAAATAAATTAAATTAATTATGTGTAAATTATTTTATCAGATATGGTTAATTTATTATGTAAAATACACATAATATTAACAATCATGTGAAGAATAAAATAAAAAATATTTATTCATAAGATAAAAAATACCTTTAAGAAAATATTAAGTCAATAATATTCTTCCTTTACTTGAGTTATAATTAAACCATGTATCAAATTATTGGTTTGGCCCTTGTTAGGATACTTTCATTTATCAGGGGGTTTTAATGAAATTTTTTGGATGACTTAACCAAGTTAGCATTAAGATTATCTTCTACTATAAGACTTGGTGTAACTTGTAGGAAAGAATTGATAAAGTTTTAATATATAATTTTATGATTGTGGGGTCCACTTAAAAGATTAAGGAACTATGAGTTAATGTAGTTGGAAAGAAAAGCATACCTAAATACCTTTGAACAATTTTCCAGGCCCTTGTCTGGATTATTTAAATGGAAATATGGATCCTTTACACTAGGTTATCCAAGTGATAGGATATTAAAAAACCAATAGTGAGTGATTTTTGGATTTTATAAAATAGTGAGTGACTAATAAAATTAATTTATTTCATTACAACTAGTTTGAAGATTAATTATAATTGTATAATTCTATTTATTATAAAAAATGGAAAGTAAAACCATGAGAATACTACAATAATTATTGGAAAAAGAAGGTTTCCTCACTATCACCATTTTATAAGAGTGGTATAGTCTCTTTCACACTGCACTGATAAAGGAAAATTTTTATTACATGCTAGAATTCCCTATTACTGACCAGCCACCTCAGCGAGTGGGTGAAGATGAAAAGTATGTTTGCAAAAGATACATGAAAGATTATTCAAATTTATATTTCATCATGTTGTAAACTATGTTCAGAGATATAAATATGAAATATAATGACATGGATGCATACACCATGATAAATCATCTCTTAGAACTTAAAAAAGAGAAAGATAAGTTAAAGATAAATGGTATTTTCACTGTATTGTACAAGTGTAAACTAGAATACATGTACCTAAATAGTGATCTTGAACCCAAGATTTTGAATTATATGGATAAATTAGAAAAGTTGGGAAATTATATGGATAATAAATTATCCATTATTCTCATATTATCATATTTACCACCCAGATTCTCTATATTCATTAAGAATTAAAAAATGAATAGTATAGAGAAGCCACTCAAAAATCTGTTAACCATTATTTTCCAAAATGAGAGGGATTTGTGGGAACATTTTTCCTCATCCCTTATGGTTAAGAAGTGTGGGGAAATATTGAAAATAATATGATAGGTATATATTCAATGGTGCCTTTTCGATTTCCATTAAAGAAATAACATATTCATAAATATTGTAATGAACATGAGGCTATCTACTTCACATGTGGAAAGAAAAGTCACTACAAGAATAACTGTAATAAATTTAGGAAGAAGCAAAAATAATCTTCTAATTTATGTATATTCATAATTTCATGTAATATTTATATTTTACCTCTTAGGTATTAAATTAAATATGTAACTCGTATATTTTTATAAAAATAAAGGAACCAAGAAAATTCATAAAGATTATAAGAAGTAAGGTGAAATTTAGAAGTAGATAAAGGAGGGTGATCCCTAAGTCAACCAAGAGAAAAAAAAACAAGTTCATATTTCCAAGTGGATTGATTCATAATAAACTATTTTTTTATATTCAATGTTACTAAAAAAATTATAATAGTGTCCAGTTATTTACACAATAGGACATTATTTCATATCTTAAATGAATGTTGTTATGGTATATCATACTTAATTATTATTTTAATGACACTTGAATTAAATATGTCTAAAATTGGTAATAAATGATGAAAATAAGACCCAAATAATACCTAGTTATTATAAGAAAATTATTGGTCAAGTAAAAATAAAATTAATTTTCAAGGATATACCTAGAAGGGTGTTTAGCCTCCTTGAATATAAAAATCTTAGGTATCTTGACTTACTTATTAAGTTTTAAGATAAAGAAACCTTTATATATTGAAGGTTATAAATCCAAAAAGATAATATAATTTTCTTAAAAAGACATGTGTGAGTTATTTTAAGAAGAATCTATAGGTAAGTTCATATACTTCATGATATTCCTTTAAGTTAATTTAGGAATGTAAATAGGAAGTTATGAATATACTTAGTAATATATATAAGATCCTCTAAAAAGGTTATTTATATAATATATTAACCAATAATTCATTGATCATTTAAATATAGAGTGCAGATATTTTTAAACTGACATTACTTCATACATATCATATTGGGATAGTAGTAAACGAAGGATCAACGATGAGTCTAATAAGTATTAAAAGTATTTCAAAATTACTTTCAAGATATGTTTTAAAAATATTAGTATAAAACCTAACCATTTTCCATTTATATTGAATAATGGATATTTTATACGTTACAATATGATAAGAAATCCATTATGTCACAACTTCATGTGTTTTTATGTGAACCATTTGTTAAGGATAAATTTAGCAATAAACTTACATAAAGAAAACAATAATTTTTTCTTAGTTAATTATACTAAAAGACAATTTGGATATAAAAACCTTAATATAGAAAGTTTTTAGTCAATTTATTGACTATATTCTATAAGAGGGAAGTACTTATCTTTTGAGATAGTGAGAGCAAGCTATATTTTAATGGATTCAAGGCTCCAGATGCACATGAGTTAGCATAAGAAAACTAAACCTAATGATATTCCATAGGATGAGTTGTTTTATAGAAACATACTATATAAGAAGAAATAATTAATCATACAAGGAATAAATACATGGAAATAAGATAATAATGGAAAGTTTTTATGAATTTAGAAATGGATTCCATATACCAAAATCTAATTCTGAATTTTGGTTGTTATTCCAGTTGATGTAAATCTATTGGTGGGTATTCAAGAAGAAACTATAAATGGTTGGTAAATTTCATAACTATAAGGAATTATTAGTTATTTTAGGTTTCTAGTGGTGTTGAGACATAGTCTATGTTGATACCTTCTTCACTAATTATCATGATAAAATCCATTATAATTCCACTTGTCATAATGATATTCTCTTATTATAAAATTGGAAAATTGGGTGTAAAAATCAAATTCCTAAATGGATAACTTGTGTAAGATGTTTATACGAATCAACCAAAAGAGTTAGTGGCACCAAATAAATCCAATAAGGTATGAAAGTTGTAGAGATCTATTTATAAATTGAAGTGAGAATTATGATCATGAATTGTTGATTTTGATAAATATATAAGAGAGTTTGGTTTTATTAATAATTAAAATGATCTATGTGTATATAATAAGTTAGTGGGGGTGATATAACTTTTCATGTAATATATGTTTATAACATATAGAAAATATATGTTAAGTCTTACAGTTATTTAAGATAAGATAAAACAATTTCTCTAAGAATGACTTAAAGTAGAAATCCAAGTTCTGGGGAATAAGATTTAATGAAATAGATCTGTGGGGTTTCTTAGATCAAGTCATAGTATATACATTAATAAGGTATTGATAAATAGTGAATTATTTCCTATGTCACATGGTGTAAAAATATCTCTGAGATGGTGTGTTAAGACACATGAGGAGATTATTATGATGGTTTTAATTTCATCCACTTAAGTGAATGGAATTTATACCATTTTCCATGATGTGTACTAATATTTGATATTGTTTATGAATAAATAATAGTGATATAATATCAAATAGATTTAGGAGGATTGTATGAGGTAGTGGTCAGATCAATTCAAAAGTAATTAAGAAAGTGAAAAGGATAAGTTCCCGATACTTAAAGAAATGGGAATTTTAGTTTTCAAGGACATAAAAAATTAGTTTTACTACAGAATATTTGATCTATCATATCACATTAAGGATAAGTTAATATAAAATATAATATTATTAAATCTAGTGGTATACATATCTACATAGACTAATTACATTTCAGTTTCTAATGTAGCTTAAGAAAAAATTTAAGAAATTATTTGTTCCCAATTTTAGGTTAGTACCGAGATAATAAATTATTATCATAATTTATATATTATGATTAACTTATGAATATGGTATTATCCAAGATGTCAAGTTTTTATAGAGGGAAAAAGATAATTGTCCAGTGATATCACTTATTGAGAATTTTTTTTGAAGGGGTGAAGTTATAGAAAGAAGAATATCCTTAAGATAACATAGGGGCCCCACATCTATAGACATACCTCGGTAGAATAAATTTTATCATATGTGAGATAATAATTTTTCAGTTAGAACTTAGGTCTAGTGAAAGTGGGAGTATGTTTGAGTTGGTTTCCTATAACCAATTGACTTCATACTTTCGATTACTAGAATATTAATAAATATCTTATCACATGATGATTTTCATTCTACTTAACATTAATGTGGTAATGTCTATAGAGTATTAGTCACATCAAAAGGTTATAACAGTTCCTCACGATAATGAGAACCATGAAATGATATGAAAATACTATTAAAAATATATCATACAGTCAAGATAACATCTATTTAGAAAGAAGAAAATGATGTTTTATTATCAAGTTCTAGAGACTCAAAATACATCGATACTTATTTACATAAAGTTCTCACTTGGAAATCTTTAAGATAGGGAGTTTATAAGGATAAAACCACTAATATTAATTCCACATGTTATATACATCATTGTATATTCTTATCCAAATACATGCGTATTGGTCCATAGACTTGAGAATATTATTAATATATATCATAAATAATATAATTTTATGTATGGATGAAAATTGTGATGGCATATGTTTGAGGAGAGGTAGAATACATTTGGTGCATCATAAGTGATATGAAATTATTTTAATAAGTCAAGAAAGGATTTTCCCCTTTAAATTTAATGGAAGAAGATATTTATAACCCTTTAATTGAAATAAAACTATTTGATTAAACCCATGTATATGGTAGACCATAAATGAGTTTATTTTATAAAGCTAAAGAAATATAAAAAAAACATATAAGGTGATTACATAAGTATGAATCCTGCTCTAATAATAGATAATTTCCCTACGACCACAATTCTATAGCCACGGTTGATAGATTCATGGTAGTTGTGAATCATACAACTATATTTCAACATGTAATGTGACTATAGGAAGGAATAAAACCATAGTTGATGAGAACTATGGCTATAAACTCAAGCAGAAAGGACTTACGGCCATGATCTACATGGTCTATGATGGTAGGAGGATGAAAGAAACCACTTAGCGATGTGGGAAATATGTGAAATTTTTTGGGACCACTTTGTGTATAAGTTGTATTTGTTTTCAACAGCTATCAATGAAGATAAAAATGATGGAGATGGAGAAGAACTCCAAAGTAATGGAGGAATGAGATTCAGACGATTGTTTCACTGATCATGAGTTCAAATAACTTGTGTCAAAGGCGACACATTGTTTACAACAATGATGAATGGTGAAGTATCATCCATATAAGGATTATTAGAGATGAATGGTGAAGTAAAATCCATTTGAGGATGATTTGATAAGTTATTTGGAATTCAAGTTCCAAAAGGAAATAATTAATGATCATTTGAAGAAGGCCATGCAATGCTTCACGATTGCATGAGAACCATTCAAGAGATTACTTGAAGAAAAGAATCATATTATTTTCATGAAGTAGGGAATGATGGTTTAAGAATAAAACAGAAGTTTCCATGCATGGTCTTGACATTATAAGTGTCTATGCATGAGATTGGAGTGAAGGTGATTCCAATCACATTCAGTTGAGATTGGAAAGAAAGATACTGCTGGAATATGGGGAAGTTATAATAATTTCCTCAGTAAATATGACGATGATTTGATGGTATGTATTTCAAAAATATTATAAGTTGGTTGGAGAACTTTTTATGCAATATTTATAAAGTAAATAATGAGAAACTATGTTTTCAATCTCATGGTTGGTTTTGCAGAAGTAGGTGTCTAAGGTGGCGAAGCTTTCTAGTGTTTGCCAAATTTTTGGGGTCCAAAATTTGGAGTTTGGATAACATTGTAAAAAGTGTATTTACTTGAATATATCATAAAAATATTGTAGGGGAATGAGTTTTGCGAAGATATTATTTTTACAAAGAAACAAAGAAAATTGACGGTGTTCTCTGCAACAACGACGAGCTTCGCGAATGACTGAGGTGAAGAGATTTGCAAGCGAGTATTACGACGGTGAAGAGAATTGTGAGTGGAGAATTGATGTGGTGAAAATAAAGAAGAAGTATCATAGTGGTGCAAAGGATTTTACATAATACTTCACAATTACAATGATCTTTGCAAATTCAAAAAATATCCATGGTGCTTCACGAAATAGAGTGATTTTCATCGGAAATTTCGGAGATCTGCGATTTCGTACTGATGTGGCACTAAGGACTGGAAGGTTCTAGAGTTGGTGGGAATTGCCTATAAATAGGACCTTAAACCCTCAAGAAATGTATAGAGTCTTAATGATAATTTTAGAGCTCTCTAATTGAGAAGAATCTTCATGAAGTAAGTTGTTATGTGAAGGTAGTGTGCTTTGCGACGACAGTGGGTTCTGCAAAGGAAACTGAGCTTTGCAAAGGTGTTTGCTCGGTGAAGGGTTGAGTTACATGAAGCAGTGATCTCTGTGAAGGGTTTTTCTCAGCAAAGTAGTGAGATCTAGGAAGTAGTGATCTCTATAAATGAGATTTGCGAAGGATCTTTATGAAGGAGCTTTGTAGACTTCATTTTTGAATAAATGGTTTAGGTGAACTAGTTCTTGGGAAGATATCACTACACCATTCCATATTACAGTGTGTCCAAGAAGAATAAAGTGTTCCCACTTAGATAATGATTATTACTCAGGGCAGAATAACTGTAATGATGCTAAGTTTATCTGGACTTCATTGATCTAACAATCACAAAGATGAGCTTGTGATTATAGAAAGAAGAAGAGAAGGGTTTAGTGCAATTATTGTTTCACTAAAGGAGAAAGTGTGAAGAAGAATAGGATTTAGTGTGGCTGGTTTTTCACTGAAGAAGAAGAAGAAGAAGAAGAAGAAGAGTTTGAATCTTATGGGCTTACTATAGAGAAATAAGGGGATGGTTACTTGCATGTTTCTAAGCAAGTAACAAGGAGAATAAATTTTGTGAAAGAAAAAAGTAGCACTATGACATCCAACAGGTCTCAACAGGTGGAAGACTTTATTGGTGTTACAAAACATTTGAAGATGGAAGAAGACTGTCTCCACAGGCATTATAAAGAACTATCTAGGAAGTTGTAATTTGGAAGAGGATTATTTCCCTTCCCCCTTCCAAGGTGTATGGAATCACATCAAGAAGAAGGATTATTTCTCTTCCCCCTCCGAGTGTAGGGACGCACACTGGGGAGTGATTATCTCCTTCCCTCCTCCAAGTATAGAGAGACACACTAACTAGAGGATTGTTTTCCTAGTAAACCACTATAAAACCATATCACTATATAGTGGATAATCCATGAACTGGTCATTCCCATTCATGGTAAGGATATAGCTGCTCTTATTGAGTAGTGAGCCTTGTAAAAATATCATGTGCATATTTTTATTACTTTCTATCATTGCATGCGATAAGGAAAATAGAATAAGAGAATCAAGATCATAATAGGTAAAGAGGTACAAAGATAAAAGTTTTGAATTGGTTTAAAAAGTCCCCAACACTGATTCACCACCCCCCCTCTCAGTGTTAGGTATATCCCAAATTGGTCCTCTCATAAAGGGTGCAGGAAAGGGATATATCCATTCTCTACATGAACCATAAGAGTGGGCCTCCATGAAAAAGGGATATGGCTTAGTTCATGTGGACCATGTCCATAGCCCATTTCCATAAAGTCCTACCACCATAGTCTATGTGAAATGTGGCTATAGGTTTCAACTTTTTCCATGTTCTACATGGACCATGGTAATATATGTGACCTAAAACCACATATTCCATGATCTACATGGATTGTATCTATAGGTTTTGATTACAATAATAGTTCATGTGGATTGTGGCCATTCATCCATATATAATAATTATATTTATAAATATATAATAACTAATATATATATATATATTCATATATTTTTTATATATAATGCATTATAGGTTAATGGTAATGACTTAGTAAAATAAAGATAATATCATAGGATCAATCCTCCATGGAAGAATTTTTTTTTATAATTTGGAAGACCTATATCCATGGTCACCAACTATTACCATAGAAAAAGATCTAAGGCCACAGATAAATATTGTATCCATAGGCATATGGACATGTAGAAATATATATGGAAATAAAGATACAACCATAGTCGGAACCATGGTCATAGGAAACCTATGGCCAAAGTTAGGCTCCAACCTTGTCCAATGTCTATTTCATTGGAGATATCACCCACATGCACCAAAACTATGGTGATAGCTTATCTTCATGGTTTTGAAGGCTATTTATATGGTTAAAGACCATTTAAAAAAACTTTTTTTCTAGTAGTACTTGATGAGATATTGAGATAAATGGATTATATTTCACAATAGATTTTTTTATAAGGTTTTAATCATTGGGACATTAAATTATTTCTATATGGGTGCCTTGATGTGTTTCTAGAATTTTATCATGGACCATTACTAGAAATTTTTGGTTTTATTATCACGGGGACATACGTGGCTACCAAAATTGGTCACTAATGGTATCCTTTAAAAACCATTTTTTCACTTGATAAAGCAATATCTATTCCAACTAATAGTAACCACTTATGGAAATCACTATGTATTACACCCCCCACATGCCCAAACACTTACCCATACCTCACTCCCCTCTCTATGTGAACCCTCCTCTCCCCGTGAATAGGTCCCAGATATTGTCACCCCTTCAACTTCCTTATCCTGATTTATTCCCACACAAAGCTCTCTGATGGAGGCCCATCTACTGAAGTTCCTCCCCCAATTTTAACACCACTCCTAAACCACTAAAACCACTCCCAAATCACTAAATTCCCTCCACTCTATTAATAAACCTATTCCTTCACAACACTACCTATGGTGTCTCCCTCTGTGAGTCCTCTATTATAGTAGTGCCACTAGTTTCACCCAGGATGACCATTCCTCTCCCTTGTCTAGTTTTTTATCTGTCACTGGGATTTTCTTAAATTTTTGATAAAATCTAGAAATGTTTTTAATTATTGTTTTGATTGAATATTTTTTAGAAATTAGTGTTTTTTAGGTTTATGATATTCATGTAAAAATTTCCCTACATATTTTTTTGGAATTATTTTACTATAAAAAACTAGGATGGTTTATATTGTTTTGAAATTAAGATTTTATAGGTTTATTTTTGTTATTGTTAGTATACATTTTTAAATTTATGTTATGTTAAATAGGGGTGTAGTTACATATTTTTATGGAATTATTACTAACCTTCCAAAATTATAAAATTATTTTTATTTATATAATTCATAAAATATATTTTGTTTTGAATTGGAAATTTGTTGTGAAAATGTCAAGGTGAGTATTATTTTTAATTAAATAAGAAAAAACAAGGATTACTAACTTTGTCACACAACTACTTTGATCAACACACTATAGCTCAACATGATAAATATATTCAATAGTTTATAGATATTTTTGAAGGATAAATAACTGATTTTCATATCGAATGAAAGATTTAGTGTTTTTATGCCATTTGGTTTCAAAATTTTATTTTTAAATGTTTAACCATTTGAATGTTTTTTTCTTGTATTTATTATCTATTCTTTGATATTTATTATATGTGTGTTTATTGGGTTTGTAAAATATGAAATAAATTAAAAATAAGTGTAACTAGTGTTTTATGAAATTTAATTTTTATCATAATAATTTAACTATAAATGTTTTGTATAATTGAATACATGTCAAGGGAGTGTGCATCAAATCACCCACATTTGGTAGGAATCTTTATCTCAAGGTAGAGGT
Source organism: Viscum album (assembly GCA_963277665.1). NCBI lineage: Eukaryota > Viridiplantae > Streptophyta > Magnoliopsida > Santalales > Viscaceae > Viscum > Viscum album. The sequence continues at coordinate 1,530,973,914 of OY728152.1, read as the reverse complement.
ATGTATGAATTTAATCATCTGTATGATTATGTAAATTTATTCTTATTTATTTTACTATAAATTATATATATATATATATATATTCCTTATTCTAATTATGGATGATTTTTTTTCAATAAGATCCATCTCAACCACTTTTTTTTCTCACAGGAAAGGTCTTGGTTGAGGTATTTTATTATGGAATTATTGAATGCACCTAGATATATTATTTTATGAGACATACTATCTAGTTTGATATAGATACTCTTCTCTTATTCTCTATTTAGGTAACATGATATGTGAACCACATAGATTTATATTTAACACACATAACTGGGATTCCTTCCCACAAGATTTGATAAATCAACTTTAGTGATAAGTTCAAGTAAGATGATCATTTTAATTTTTTTTACCATTTTTAAAATATAATTATATTCGATTAATTTATTTTTTATTCAATAGAATAATCTGAGTATGTTCCCCAATGAGTTTTTCTAGTGTGAATGGACAAATTGTTTCAAATGGCACCTCACTCCCCTAGATTTATATCACTCTTAGTGTCACCCTCTCCTATGATTTCTAGTATGACTTATTATTATTGAGGTGATCTTTATTCACCATGACTCCCACTCTCTACTTCTCATCTCTCTTCATGGGTTCCCCTTTTGTTCTCTTTCTTTATTTAGGTTTTTGAAACTTTCTATCAGGACTTTGATAATAAAATATGACTAACCTATTATTCAGATACATTATTACAGACCTCACTTTTGGTCCTACTCAAAATTATTCATTGGGGCTTGGTATGTTCTATTGGTTATGGTTGGTTTCATATTTTTTGGTTTGGGGGAGGTGTGTTCTTGGGTTCTTTACTTCTCTCTATAGTTGAGACTCACCATCAAGGCCCTTATTCAGGTCATCCTATGCTCTTTATTATATATCCATTGCACTACGCTCTAGTTTAATCTAGTTTAGTGGAATTCATGGGGTTTTATGACATGTTAGTTAATCATTTATTAGTTTTAGAGGATTTATGGCCCGTGTTGGTTTAATTCTTCCTTAGGGTCTTAGTTTTCTTTACCAGTTTTAATTTGGGACTTTCTTATGTTATAGTGATCTTTTGATCATAGTGGTTTGGTTTAGTTTTTTATTATTGTTTTCCCACAGGTAGTCTTATATATATTGATGGTTTAACTTACAATTGTTTGGTTGTTCTTGTCCTTATTTTTTCATGATGCTTTAGTTTGATGTGTTCAATGATAATGATTCAGCTTTTTAATAATAGAATTTTGATTTTTCTATTTCTATTCATGATGGATAGTATTGTTTTTTGTCTATTATGGTTCTTGGTGATAGTGAATATTGTGGAATAACTGGGTGATTCCATGGTGATTATGTGATTTCATGTTTTTATTTATCATTATGTTTATAAATATTGTCGCAGTGATGGTTCTATTGAATTCTTCCATGATAGTGATGGTAGTTTCATCTGTAGGAGTCATTGTTCTTCAGGTTTCTGGATGTGAATAGTGGTGAAATTTTTTCTTCTTGGGGTGAATTTTATATGTATTTATTCTGGAGTGTTTTTTAAGGAATTCTAAAAAGGGTTTGCTGGGTATAATGTTTATGATGATTGATAGTTATTACAGTGATTTGGACTATGATGAAAATGGAGTGTGGGGGTTAAATTAAAGGTTGGTGTCTATATCAGTATAGAATATACACTCAACTTGAGGCCTCCTTCCTTTCTATTTCATCCATGTATCTTTTTTTTGAAATTTAAATTTTGATTTTGGTGTTGTGATTTGTTTATGTGGTTGTTTTATTTGGATGAATTCTAGATGATTGTTAGGTTACCACTAAACCTAAAAGTAGATTTTTAAAAATATCAAAAAATATATTTGTATGAGTCATGGATAAATGTTGTAAAATTTGGAAATATTGTAAGGGTAGAGTGAATAGAGACCATTGATTACCAAATGTGTGTGCCACGCACATTCTCCATAGGGCCCTGATTAGTGTTCATCTCTATCAAGGATGTGATTTGTTTTAATATTGGTCCACTAAGGATGCGATAGTGAGCATGATTATTTTGGTTTAAATTTTTTAAAAAATTTATAACTCTTCACATGTATAATATTTGAATACATTGAATATTGGTTTTGGTAGTGTTTCATTTAGAGAAATAAGCAATATAGGGACCTCCTCAAAGGCTTGGGACTTGTAACATATCCCAAATTCGACATTATATATTTATAAATTCTATTTTATATAACTTTTTTATTATGTTTTTGTGTTATATATTTATATCTTATTATTATAAATTTACATGAAATGGGTGTGGTGACTGATAAAATATTAGTGCGGATGATGAAATTTCAATGAAATGAACCTGAGGTTATAGCTCTTATAGTAAGTTTTTTATTTTATAAACTATGAAATTTATTTATTAAAAAAGTTGTTTATATTTTTCATTAATTATTTATATATATATATATATATATATAACATAGGCTCAATTTGAGGCTAAGTTGGAACAACAACTAGAGGACCAATGAAAACTTTCTAATCATAGGGATGAGATATTCCATCATGTGATTAGTTGTGATGGACATGGATAAAACATAATATATAGAAAATGAATTACCCATTATATATTTTTACATATAGTGGATGTGGATCTATTTATATCTAGCATAGCGTGGCAGATGAAAAATTTGCAGACATGTATGCATATGTTCAAAGTGAAAAACGTGTAATTGTCAACAAAATATGGGGAAATGGGGGAATATTTTTATCAGTGTGATGATGCACAAGATCCAACAATACTGGTTCATAATTAAATATTTTTCATTTTATATGACATTAATTATTACTACCCTACAAATATTAACTTTTTTTAGGTTCTGGACACACTAGATGCCGGAAGCAACAATGGACATATATCATGCACCAGATATAGGAAATTTTCTTCCATTTATTTCTTTGATTTATCATTTTTATTAGAGTGAAAATTTAGGGGAGTGATAATTTCACCATTTATGATATATATAAATCAACCACATGTCAATCAAATGCTCATATTTCTCTATATGATAGAAAGTACCATATCACTTTATATTTTTATTAAAATGACATATCACCCATTAAGGATTCAAAACCAATAAAATGAGTTATAATTAACATGGAAACTTAGTATAATGATCCTTGGTTCATTTTTCATTTTTAAGAATCAATCATGCTTTAATACGATGCTCGAATTTCTCAGTATGTTGGAAAGTATGATTTCATTTTATTAACACTTATTAATAAATGAAAAATCATTAGTGTGAGGGTAAAAACTAAGAAAAAATGTTATATTAGTGTTAAAACTTATGAAAATTATCTTAGAGTCATTTTAATCTTCAGTAATCAAATGAATGTCAATTGGATACCCAAATTTCCTGGTATGATTGAAAATGTTGTTTGACCTTTGCATTGTTATTAAAGGAACATATCACCTAAAAGGGGTCAAAACCAAAAAACGAATTTGGATTGGTTTGAAAATTTTGGATAGAGTTCATCAATTCATTTATGATATTTAGTAATAAACCATTTATTTATCTGATGTTTATATTAATTGATATGAACCAAAGTACCATTTTACGCTAATATTTTTATTAAAATGAAATGTCACCAATACAAGGGTAAAAATCAAGCAAATGAGGTTGGATTGACATGAAAACTTAGGAAAATGATCATTGATTCATTTTTTATATTTATAAATAAACCTAAAATCAATATGATGTATGAATTGTTTAGTATGATGGAAAATATGATTTCATATTATTAACACGTTTTAATAAATGAAAAATCACCTATGTTGGGGTCAAAACCAAGAAAATGAGCTTAGGTTGAAATGAAAACTTAAGAAAATGATATTTGAGTCATTTTTAATATATAATAAACTAAACATAAATTTGATACTTAAATTTCTTGGTATGATCAAAAGTGTTGTTAAACCTTCACACTATTATTAATGTGAAAAATCACCTAAAATGGGTCAAAATTGAACAAATGAATTTGGATGGACATTAAAATCCTAGAGAAAATTCATTAAGCCATTTATGATTTATAGGAATCAACTATGAATCAATCCAATACTCTGATTTCTCAGTATGATCCAAAGTACCATTTCACCCTTATATTTTTATTAAAAATACATGTCATCCATCAAGGTGTCAAAAGTGAATAAACGAGTTCAAAATGACATGAAAACTCAAGAAATAGATTCTTGATTAATTTTTGATCTATAAGAATCCACCACACATAAAACTAATGTTAAGATAGATCAATACGATGGAAATTATGGTTTTATATTATTAACACATGTTAATAAATGACAAATCAATCACATAGGGGCCAAAATAGAGAAAATTTTATTAGATTTGCATAAAAACTTAGGAAAATGATCTTAGATTAATTTATGATCTGTAGGTTCAATGAAACATCAATCTGATACTCAAATTTATTAGTAGGATTGAAAGTGTTGTTTGACCTTCACATTGTTATTGAAGTGAAAAATCACCTAAAAGTGGTCAAAATTGAACAAATGAATTTGAATTTGTGTTAAAGTTTAGTAAAAAAAATTAAATTCATTTATAATCTATAGGAATCAGCCACATGTCAATCTGATTCTTGGATTTCTTGATATGATTCAAAGTACCATTTAACCTTTATAGTTTTATTAAAATGATATATGACTCATTAAGTGGTTAAAATTGAGAAATCAAGTTTGTATTGATGTGAAAAAATTAGAGAATGGTCCTTGAATCATTTCTGATTTGTAGGAATCTTCTGCATGTTAATATGATGCTCATATTTCTTGGTATGATCCAAATTACCATTTCACTTTTATATTTTTATTAAAATGACATATCACATGTTAAGAGGACAAAACAGAGAAAATGAGTTCAAATTAACATAAAAACTTAGGAAAATGATTCTAGAATCATTTTTGATATGTAATAACTAATTGTTCATTAATATGATGATTTTATTTCTTGGTATGATCTAAAGTACCATTTAACCTTGATATTTTTATTAAAATGACATATCAACCATCAAGGGGTCAAAACTGAGCAAATGAGTTCAAATTGATATAAAAAATTGGGAAAATAATACTTGAGTCATTTTTGATCTGTATGAATTAATTATGCTTTAATATAATGCCTGAATTTCTTGGTATGATAAAAATTATGATTTTATATTATTAAGACTTATTAATAAATGACATATCACCCATGTGGGGGTAAAAACCAAACAAATAAGATCATATTGAAATAAAAACTTTTTATAATAATATTTGAGTCACTTTTTATCTATAGGAATCAACCAAACATTGATCCAATACCTGAATTTCTTAGTATGATTGAATGTTTAATTTGAATTTTATAATGTTATTAAATTAATAAATCACCTAAAAGGGGTTAAAACTGAACAAATGAATTTGGATTGTTGTGGAAATTTAGGATAATGTTTATAGATTAATTTATGATCTTTAGTAATCAACCGTGAATTAATATGATGTTGGACTACTAATTTTGATCAGATATATTTCATGTACTTTAGGTTCTGATGATATCAAATACCCTTTATAATTTACTCATGATCATGTTTTCTATGTGTGTTTATTAGGTTTTATTTTATTTTTATGAATTTGGATGTTACTTTCCTTAAGTAAGGATTATGGAGGTTTTGGATGAAAACCACCTATGTTTGGAAAATTGGCTACATGATAAAAATGTCTACATTGATCAATCACCTATGTAAAGGAAACTGATACGTTAATCATCTATGTTGAAAAATTGCCTACATGGAAATTTCCTACGTCGATAAGATCGCCTATGAAAAGAATCACCTACATTATCATCCGACATCATAAAATAGTTATGTGGAGTAATCATACACATGAGTAATTTTCTACATGAGTAATCAGATGTGTAAATCAGTTATGTGAAGAAATCGGTTAAGAGAATCTCCTACGTGGTGAAATTAGATACATCTCTTGAAACATCTATGTCATTTTTAGTGAACTAGTGACATGGAGAAAATAGATATGTCATTTCAAATCATCTACACTAGATTCAACTATGTGAATGAAATTACTACATGATTCAATTTGGATACATGAATTCAGAATGTCAAATAAGCTATGTGGTTTTAGTTTAGCAATTTGGCTATGTGGTTTTAATTCTTTAAATTAGTTACGTCGTGTTACTAGTTGGTATTTATTACCATTGAAAAAATTGAGTGATGTTTTTAATGATTATGTACAATTATTAAATGCTCTATTCCCTATTTAAGATAAAATAAAATATAATAAGATCAAAGTAACAAGATAGAAGACAACGAATATATATTATATTTGTCTCTATTATTTCTGAGGAATTTTTGAGTAGAAAGACATGTCACTAATCCATTTTTCTATGGATCATGTACAGTGTGTTTAAATAATAGGAAGTACGTGTATTTCAAAGGAGTAGTAACAGAGGTTGTTTGTGAGTGCAGACTTATGCATGAAAATTGAAGTGAATAAGAAAATTATAGATAATTATTTTCTCGAAGCTTCAATAATGACAATCTGTTTTATATACAAATAAGAAAGAATAAATCTCACTTCATTGACTATGTTTATTTTCAATCTTTTCAATGTTTAAAATACTCTCCTTGAGCTGATTACTCTTCAAATTATTTCTATTGGAGATCTTTCTTTTCTGTCAGCTATTTCTTACAGTTGTGATATGAAGTCTCTAAACACTTTTAGTTTTTATCTTCCATTATAAAGGTTTCTGATAAAATAACCTTTTAAGGATATTTTTTTTAAAGCCTTTCTAGATCCCAGTTGAAAGATCCTATACTTGTACCAAGTTTCAGCTGATTTCACTCATTCATGTGGTCCTTAGGAAAATGAATATGAGTCCCCGACAAAAGGATTGGTCTAGTGAAAATCATCACACTCGTGGAGAAGAGTGGTGGTGGAGTGGAATAGGGGACTTCTATTCCCAAAACCACTATTAATATCTTTGTTTTTTTATTTTATGATTTTATTTCCACTATATTCTTTGTTAAATAACATAATATACATAAGTCATAAACAAGAGAGGGATATTTTTCTAAATTAATAAAAATTTATAAGTCTTATTACCACCATTCTCCAATAATATTTGGTATCAATGGAAGTGATTATTGAGTTCTTAGCAGTAAAAAGTTAAAAACTAAATATATATTCAATAATGGCTATAATGATTAACAAGAGATAAGGAACGTCTATGGTCTGAGCGCCTTATTTTATTAGTGATAATTATGGATGTTGGAAGGCACAAATGATTATATATATGAAGAACCTTAGTCTGAAGGTTTATCTCAAAATCGTGAAGCCTCGTGAAATTATAAATACAGAACTAGAAAATTGGTATGTAGAAACTAAAGCAATCTATGATTTGAATTATAAATATAAGAATACTATAATATGTGGATTAGGATAAAATGAGTTCAATAGGGGTTTTCAATGTCAAATATCTTATGATATGTGTACTATAATTTTAGTGTCCTATAAAGGAATGAATAATGTTTGGGCTCTAAGATATAATACTATCAAACTAAAGTTAGAAACTTTTAGAATGATGGATGGTGAGAGTACCACAAAGTTGAATTAAAGGCTTATAGAAATTGTAAATAATTTTGTTGCTTTAGGGACATTTATTTCTGAACTAGATCAGGATTTTAAAGTTATTAGGATACTACCACCAAGGTTGAGTGATATTTTTATTGCTATCATAAAATCAATAGAGGTTAAAAGTTTTAAAATAAAATATCTTATTGGTACTCTAATGGTGTATGAGGAAAATATGGAATATGAAGTTAGAGAACATAGGTTAGTTAAGAAGGATAATTATTCTTTAAAGGTCTCAATTTAAAAGGGTGATAAGAAATGTAAATAATTTCAAATAGTCGAGTCATCTGATGAAAATTCTTCAAGTAATTATAATTCAAATAGTGATCTTGCTCACTTTTCCAAAAAATTAAAAAAATCTATAAATAGAAAAGAGATTCTAAGAAACCTTTCAAAAAATATAAGAATTTAGATGTAAATTCTTAGTAATTAAGATTTTATGAGTGCAAGAATTTTGGAAATATAAATCTTGATTATTTGTAGCTTCAAGATGATAAAAAGTAAGAAAATAAATATTTCAATAAAGTTGGTCATAAGAAGAAATCTAAGAAAACCATGAAGTCAACATGGAGTGATTTAGAGGATTCTAGTGATGTTTTATCTTCATAATCAGAAGTTGGGTATTCTAATTAGAAAGCTAACATGTGTTTTATGGAACAAATTTATGAGGTACATTGTTTTTATTCTTTTGATCATGAAATTTAACCATAAAATGAAAAATTATCATTTGAATAATTTGATGATTATTGTTCCATTTTGGAAGCTGAGTATGAATCTTTAAAAAGGAAAAACAAAGATCTTAAAAAGAACAATAGTTAATTTCTTAAATAAAAGGAGGACTTAGCTATAAAAATTCTAATTTTAAAAACCAATCTAGAAAATTTTGATGCATAATGTATTGAATATGGAAATAAAATTGAAAAATTACAAAAATAAGTTCAAAATTTTAAAAATACCACTAGTGTATTTACAAAATAAGAAAATTATTTAAATAAAGTTCTTGGTGACAATAAAACTCATAAATATAGATTTGGAATAGGACCTAAAGGTGAAAAATAAAAGTTTTACAATAACTATTTTGTACCTGGTTCTAAGAATAGAAATCATTCAAAAATTACTTTTTTTCATTATGACGAGTTAAGACAATATGAAAGTGGTTTTAATTTGAAAACCCCATAGTTTTGTGGAGTTAAAAATTCCTTTTTCATAATTTTTTTAAAATAAATTGTTGAAGGTTTTGGACAACCCAAATAGGTTTTGGTTCCCAAATCCTTAATTTATAACCTTGTTGGACCTAAGAAAATATGGGTACCAGAAAAATTTATTATTTGATTTTTATTTGTAGATATAAAGGTCTAAGAGAACCAATGAAATATGGTATATGGATAGTGTATTCTTAAGAAATATGAGTGGGTATTTCTCTAATTTTCATTGGTTAACAAAGATAGATGTAGGTCATTTCACTTTTGTTGATAATTCTAAAGGAAATATTTTAGGAGTTGGATCTATTGGAAATACAAGATCTATCCTTATAAATAAAGTTATTAATGTGGAATGTTTAAAGAATAATTTGATAAACAAATATAAAATTTTTGATGAAGTATATTGTGTTTATTTTTCCAATAATTCATGCTATATTTTTAAATATAAAATTATTAAATTTAAGGTTCCACAAACAGAGAATGTTTATACTCTAGATCTTATTTTTTTGAGTAGACAAAAGTTGAACTATTTAAATTCTAAAGAAAAGAAGTCATAGATATGACATATAATATTGGGACATTGTAATGTTTATTCTTTGATAAAAATTTCCAAAAGGAATTTATTTTCAGATTTACCACAATTTAAATTGAATAAAAAGAATCTATGTGATGCATGCCAAATGAGAAAGAAACACAAGCCATATTTTAAACCAATTAAATAGGTTTCTAATTTTATACCCCTATAACTTATTCATATAGATTTATTTGGGCAATCTATAGTTTCAAGGATAAGATTAAAATCTTTTGTTTATGTTTTAGTTGATGTTTATTCTAGATTTATTTGGGCTTTCTTTTTAAGTGTTAAAAGTTATGATTGTTTTGTTTTTATAATTTTTTACAAATTGTTTCAAAAAGATAATTATGCCAAAATTATTGCTTTAAGAATTTATCATGGAGGAGAATTTGAAAACCATGAGTTCAATGCCTATTGTTCAAAACATGTTATCAAGCATAATTTCTGTAACCCCAGGTCACCTTAACATAAGGGTGTTGTTTAAAAGAGGAATAAGACTTTTCAAGAGATTTTTAGGATTGCATTATGTGAATATAACATGCCTACTCATTTTTGGGTTGAAACTATGAATACAACATGTTATTTCATAAATACATTTCTAATTAGACCCATTTTAAAGAAAACACCATTTGAGATATGAAATAATAGAAATCCAAAAGTTGGATACTTTAAGTTTTTTTATGTAAGTTTTATATTATAAACACCAAGGATAATCTTGGTAAGTTTGATCCCAAATCCAATGAAGCAATATTTATAGGTTATTCTACTACTTAAAAATCATATATAGTTTTCAATAAACGATCAAAGTTTGTTGAAGAATAAAATCATGTAAAATTTGATGAAAGTGGTCCTTTTGATCACAAAGTAACTCAAATTTATGAACTAAATAATTATTTTGATAACATGATATTTGAAACTCTTTTTGATAAAAAATTGGATAAAGAATTGGAACATGATTTTCTAGAACCAAATCATGAAAGGTTGGATTCCAATGAACCAGAAAATGTGATGCATATACATCCTACAACCCTTAAGAATCACCCTTTAGAAACTATTATAAAAAGTTTAGATGAAGGAATTAGAACTAGAAGTATTATAAGAAACCTTATAAAGTTTTCTTTATTTTCATCTCAGAAAGAACCTAAGTCTATAGAAGAATATTTAGTGGATGAAAGTTGGGTTATAGCTACACAAAAGGAATTAAACCAGTTCAAGAGGAACATGGTATGGGAATTAGTTGATAGACCCTCTAACTATCCTATTATTGAAAAAATAAGTTTCTAGGAATAATCAAGATGATCTTGGTGTAATAACTATAAATAAATCTATATTATTATGTAAATATTATAATCAAGAAGAAGGTATAAACTATGAGGAAATATTTTCCCTATTAGCTAGGTTGGAATCCATTTGGATTCTTTTAGCCAATTCATATTATATGAATTTTAAATTATATAATTTTAATATAATATATACTTTTCTAAATGGTTTTATAATGGAGGAATTTTATGTTGAATAACCTCCTGGTTTTGAAAATCCTCATTTTTCAAATTTTGTTTTTTAAAATTACCAAATAACTTTATAGTTTTAAACAAGCACTTAGAGCTTGGTATGAACGTTTAAGTTATTTTATTTTATTAAATGGTTTTTCAGTAGGCAAGTAATATCCTACTTTATTTTATAAAAATTCATCTTTAGATATATTTTTATTACAAATATATGTTGATGAAGTAATTTCTAGTTCTATAAATAAAAAATTATGTAATGAATTTTCAAAACTCATGAAAAAAGAATTTGAAATGAGCGTGATGGGTGAGTTAAATTATTTTCTAAGTTTTTAAATTTACCAAAAATACTTTTGAAATGTGTTAAATAAAATAAAATATATGCTTTACTTACTTAAAAGGTTTGGACTTGAAAGTGGTAAAGTATATAATACCCCTATGAGTTTTAATGAAAAACTTTATTTAGATAGAACTGGGAAATCAGTTGAAAATAAGATTTATAGAGGAATAATTATGATTTTATTATAGTTGACTACTTTTAGACTAGATATTATTCTTGTAGTATGTATTTTTGATTTATTTTAATTTAATCCTAAAGAGTCACATTTGAAAGTTTCTAAAAGGATTTTAAGATATTAAATGGAATAATTTCTCTTTCCTTACTTTTTTCACACACAAAAACTTCCAATTTAAATTTAATATCATATTCATATTCCAAATTTATTCGTTCCATACTATATTGTAAGAGTACTTCAGGAACTTTCTATTTTCTAATTAAATCCATGGTATCTTGGTCTAGTAATAAGCAACACTCTATTGAATTATCTATCATAGAAGCGGAATATATTGTTGTCAATAGTTATTGTGCATAAGTGTTGTGGATGAAACACACCTTAATTTATTTTAGATTCAATTATAATCAAGTATCAATTAGATGTGATAACACTAATTATGTCAACATTTATAAGAAAGGTGGGTTATCAAAAAATCAATAAAAATTAAAGGCCTTCAGGCCATTCAGGAAAAGAATCTGATACATCATTCAAGAACAAAGAATATAAACTTAATACATTATTTTCTAAGAGATAACACTCAAAAATGAGATATTTCTCTTGAATGTATTTCCACATAAAATCAATTAGCAGATATTTTTACTAATCCTCTTGAATGTGAACTTTTTTATTTTATTAAATGATAATTGAGTTTATTTTTTTTAAATATATTTAATGTTTTTTAATAGATTTTTATATAAATTAATTTATATTCTTTATTGTTTTTATTGTTGTCAAAATTTAAAAATTGAGTGTTATATTATATTATTTAGTCTAATGTTATATGAAAATTATTTTTATTCATATTATCTATTTATTTAAGTTTTAAAAATGGAAATTTATTGATTTTATTTATTTATTTATTTATGTTATTTATTTATTAGTCCAAAGTATCCCTAAACCAAAATTAGGTACATAATCACATTAGGATTCAAATACATAATCAATTGAAAAAATAGGCTCTCAAACCTTTTTCCATTTTCAAATATAACCTCCAATTGAAGCCCAACCATCATCTCTAACATTTAAATTCCTATTTGACCTTCAACTGACCTATTTGAAATGGGAAATTTAAATTGTGCTGAATGATGGAAGTTTAGGTTCATCTAAGAAATTAAAGGGAAGTGGAATAAGAGTTATTATGGGAAAATACATAGATATTGAATGGTTTAAGACAATCGAAATGTTGTTAAAAAAAGTGATTGAGTTTCAAGGTTGGTATTTTTTGTTTGATGAGAATAAGTTAGGTTTTCTTTTTGAAGAAGAAGTTAATGAGTTTTTAATAAATTATAAGTTTCAATTTAATGAAACAAAGGATGTAATCTCATCAAATGTTAAAGGAAATACTATAGTAGTTTCTTCTATTGAGATGGTTGAAATATTTAATTATCCCTATGAGGGGGAGTTTTCTTTTAGTAAGAATATTGTAGGAACAAACTCAGTAGGTATAATAAATATGTTCAAGTTTTTGTTAGGAACATATATTTTTTAAAAGAAACCAGTAAAATAATTTCCTATTGAATGGGATGTTTTATGTAATGTTTGCGGAGACTGGTATAGCACAAATAGTAGGATAGATGAAAACAATTATTTTTCAAGATATGTATTTAATGAATATCTTAATTTATAATGTGAAGTTAATTTTTCCTAGATACATGATAATATTCATACATCATTGTTATAAAGTAAAAGGGGAGTTAAACTAATATTCTTATAGTAGATTAATTTATCTAGTTTTGAAGAAGAGAGAAGTATATTTAAATGAAGGTGATGTGGTGAAGTTTCATAAAAGTATTACCCTATCATAGGTTCTATTAAATACAATTGGATTTTTCTAGTATTATTCTTTTAACTCTACAAAGATATTTGGTCAGGATAATGTTGAATTAGGTAGCTCAAACCTCATTACCTAGTGATACAACACCTCTTGAGATGGTTTATTATAAGGGAGTAGAGGAAACAACATCAATAAGAACCGAGTCTTCAGTTCTAGTTATCAATCCTCTAATTGGTGAGACTTTTCAAATTCAATAGGATGTGACTGTTCATATTCAAGTTGTTGTATCAGTTGAGGAAGGTTAGCATGTGGAGGAAGTTGTTGATGAAATTGTTAATTTTTCTAAAGATAGGTTGGATTAGACTAAGCCTGTAAGTTCTGAAGTTCATAGAAATCTAGAATCAGTGGAAGTGTGTGAAGAAAATACTCTGATTCTACCTAGATCACTTATTGATAAAAGAAGGTATGTCGATGTGGATATGGAATCTAAAAATAGTTCCCATACACAATCGATATTATCCTTTCCTTAAACTTCTCATGAATTAGTTTCTTCTATTAGTAAGAGTTTATAAATTTTAGAAAAGTGTTTGATAATGAACTAATGATGGATATTAACAAGCTAAGAGCATATTATTATGGTTTAATAGTGGAGTTATGTGCTTTAAAATATGAGATCATAGAATATAAAAAGCCCTCTATCTCCAAATTAAAATTCAATAATTTGTTTGGAATGGTGGATTTCTAATTATCAATGATCAACAGTCTTCAAACATATCCACATGTTCCAAAAGCTAGTTCAAGTGTAAGTTCTATGGAACTTGAGAAAATTAAAGCCTTGATAAGTGTATTGAAAGATTTTTTCCCAACAAAGGTTTATTTTGGGAGATTAGTTCCTTGGTTGAATCTAAAATGTAAGTGTCTCAATATTCTACATCAATACAATCAGGTTTATCTTAGGAAATTCTTAATGAAATCAAATATTTTCGAGTTGAAGTGGAAGAGACTTTTCACACTTTAAATGGTGTTGTGTTAATTCATCTTGAGTTTATAAATAATTTACAAATGTATCACCCCTTATTTCAAGTAAGTACCCTTTTATTTATGTATTTTAAGTATGTAAAGTGTTTGTGTGAAGTTTGAGATGGTTTGGAGGACTTTTGAAATGTTTTTAGGTCTTTTCTGAAGGTACACAGTTTGAGTACGGTTAGTAAAAACTTTGAAACTCCTAATGAAAATCGTGCAAAGTGAGACAATGGGATTTGGGTATCCACATGTTTAGGTGAATTTTTTGTCCAAACCATGCGGCCACTTAATAGTAACTATGCATTTGGAGACATAGGTATTGTGTATGGTTAGCAAATGGTTTTTTTAACTGTGCTCCCTAACCATGCATGGTGAAAAGTTAGATCCTAAAATTGTGGATCTAACTTTTTTTTCTACTTAATGAATAATTTTTCCTTTAAATAGACCATAACTCGAATTCCTCTCTTCCCAAAGGTCGTGGATACCCTTTACCTTGATTTGGGAGTGATCCATTGACGATTACTTATGCATTGGAATCATGATTTCCTTAGTAAGTCTATATTCTTGGTTGTTTTCCCTTATATTATTCTTCTTCCCACTCTTAGAATGATAGATCTAATACTTAAGGGATGTATATAGGATGTGTGACGCCAATCATTATAATATATGGATATATTTATATTAGGGAACAAGATATAAGGTGGGGTTTTGGAGCTTCAACCTGCTTTGTTGAAGAATTTGTGTCGTTCTTCATTTTTGTTGTAGTTTTTGAGGTAGGTGGCTTCACTCTCGACTCCTCTTATTATAAATTGAAGGATTGTTTTCAAATATATTGTTTTATGTGAAATTTATTGTAAAATTTTTGGGAAATGCTTAATGGAATCTATCTTTTAGTGACAGTTTATGAAATTATGATAATTGGTTGTTTTGGTGAAAAGTGAAGTAAGTAACATGCTTTTAAAATGATGATTTTAAAATGGTTGTTTGATTTTTATGTATGAAAAGATTTTTCTAATAAAATTATGGTTTTATTGAAATGGTTTGTAAAATATTGGTTTGGCGTGGTTTTTTTCTTAAATAGTTAAGCATGAGTTGAATGGGATGGATAATTTTTGTGAAGTATGACCATCAAAGGGATGAAGTATTGATGTGAAGTTCATCTGTCAATGGTAAAATCAAGATTGAGTGTGTGTGTGTGTGTGTGTGTGAGGTTATGTGAAATAAAATTGGTAATTCAAAATGAATTCATGAAATTTTTGGAATTAATTGTTTGGTTGATTTTCTTGGAAATGGTTTGGGTTTAGGAATTGGCTTGATTTGGAAAAATGTTTTGGTATGAAAATTGTTTTATTTAGAAATGGTTTGAATTTGATATAAATTATTTTAAAATGTTTTATATAAATGGTGTTATATAAATGTGTTAACATGTTTTATCCTAGTGGCATGAGTTGGGAATTCATTTGGGGAAAACCTAATGAGTTTCATTACTCACCCCTTACATAGGTACTTTGGTGAGTTTGTAGATATTTTTTATTTTGAAACAATAAAGGTAAAGTATCTCATTTCTTCATTGATGCATCGTGATACTTTGGGCATGAATTTTGGGGTGTATCTTGGATCATGTTGGGAGATGTAGAGTTATGTATTTGAAGTATTTGAGATTTTCTGGTTTTTTCTTCCACTTTGTACTCTGATATGGTATATGGTTATAATTTGGTATTTTTTCAGTTTGGTAATATAGTGAGTTGTATTAATTTGTTCTCAAGAATCATATAGTGGTTTTTTTGGTTATGGTATTCTTGGATGTGGTTATTTTATTTTCAAAGGGAAAATTATCCCTCGATTGTATTGAATCCCTTGAAATTTATTGTCATCCTTTGGCGTCTTGGGGGTGTTGCCTAAGGCCAAGTAATATCATACAGCCTTCTCAAGCCAATGAGGAGGGGTGATATGTTACAAATGGTATCAGTCTTGGATGCCCCGTCTTTAATTTTGGGATAAATGGTATTGGTTTTTGGTCTTAGAGTTAGAAAATCATTCTTGATTAGTACTTGAATTGGGATGGTAGAAAGGAGTAGGATCTTTAAGACTTGAATTGTAGAGAATAAAGAGGCATAGCTAACTTATTTATGTTGAGCCTCAAGTTACCAGGGTTTTGGGTACATAAGTGTTTTCAGAGACTTATAGGATTTTTAACCTCATTTTCATGGGTTTATATAATAAAAAAAGCATGACATGCATTGTAGAAATGACTTCCCTCTAGGAGTGCATATTTAATTTTGATTAATTATTTATGATTTGGTTCAGTAGTGATGATTTTTTAAAAGTGTTTCATTTTTTTCAAATGTGAGATTTTGAAAAGGCATGGTTGTGGTATTTTGAAAATGATTTTATTTTCAAAATCATGGTGAAATTTTCAAATATGAGTCGAAAATGAAAAGTGTTGAATTTTGGAAATACTTGTTGTGATAGTTGTGATGTGGTAAATTTGAATTTCTAATCCTTCATTTCATATATAGTGAGACATATGGTGTTTGTTGTGTTTATAGAAAATGGTACCTAGTAGGCGTCGTAGAAACCAACTAGAAAAATCTAATGAGAATGTGGTTACACCTAAGCCATAGGTGAATCAATAGTTGGTTCAGTGTATAGTCCAATATTTTTATGTTGTGGATAAAGGAAATAGAAGGGATGAACCAAGGCATGTAGATCATTCTATTATATTCCAAAAGCATAATCCACCCATCTTTCAGGGTGATTGAGAACCATAGAAAGAAGAGGTGTGGATGAATAAAATGAATCGAATATTTGATTTCCTTGGCACACCAGCAAAGTTGAAAGTAAAGTTGGTGCTTTATATTCTAGAAGATCTTGCACGCCAATGGTGGTATTTAGATGTGAAGGATAAATTAGACCAAGGCATTTCATGGTAATATTTTGAATATTTTTTCAACAAAAAATTCTATCCTCACACATTTAGGATTTCTAGAATGATGAAATTTTTCAGTTTGAAGCAAGAGAACCTCTTAGTGACAACGTATACGGATAATTCCTGAATTTAGTCCACTTTCCACCTGAAGTTTCTAATAGTGCATCCTTGAAGGCATGCATTTTTGAATCAAGGCTAAGGTCAGAGATTTACTTAATGAATTGTTGTGATTTGTATAATAGATTATATAGATATATTCAATAGAGATATGGTGGAATAAAGGGACATCTAAAGAGATATGATTAGAGGGAGCATGATGATACCTATAAGAAATGGTGGGAACTCCAATGCTAGGAATAAGAGTAATAGGGACAAATATTTACAAGGTTGTGGGATGACTCATAATCGGATGGATGGATCAGTGAATCTTCCTCCTAAACCCAAGAGTAAGTCAAGATGTTTTCAATGTGGTTATTTGGATCACATGAAGTGAGATTGTATGACACAACCTAGATCATGCCTCAATTTCAACCAGATGTGACATCTTCAGTGCTATTGTCACAGTGCTCCAAGTTCGAGTGTTCGGGACACATCTCATGTGTCACAGACATTGTATGATTCAATGGGATGAGGGCAGAAGAATACCTCTCATTACCAGAGCTGATCTAGCCATGGTGATTATAGGAATATCATGACTCCTCGGCAAGGGAAATATCAACAAGTCAATAAAAAACAAAGTGCAGCAAGTAAGTAGTTATATGGAGATGAAAAAGTGATTGTGGATGATCAATATGGACCATCGATGGTGAGAGGTACAGTTATTTTTAATTATACCATGCAAGAATTTTTTATATGAGTTCAACCCATTCATTTATTACTTCTCATGCTATTGATCTTCTTGGTTTAAATATTGAGATGATGCCTTCTGTTTTGAGACTTCAAACTCATCTTGTTCAAAGTGAATGTAGAGAATTTATGTGAAAAGCATGTTATATAACTATTGATTGAGCTTAAATGAGTTGGGATTTCTCTGTTCTTGAGATGGATTTCTACGAAATAATACTATGTATGGATTGGCTGAAAATGTTTAAATCCCACATTGATTGTTATGCTGGAAGGGTTAGTTTTATGAATGATGATGGTGTCGAATATCTCTTTAGAGAAGACCAGGATGTAATGGCAGGAGAAATAATATTTTTTGGACAAACCGCTGGAACTATCTCATACCAGTTGGAAGATTTTGACTTTGGAATCATTGTATGAGATCAGGGATAATGGTTTTCCAAAAAATCATTGATTAATTCCATGATGTGTTTCTAGAAAATTTCTCAGGGTTTCCACCCACAAGATAAATGGACTTTATGATTTATATCTTACAAAAGACCAGTATTATTTCCCTTCTATCTTATTGGATGGTACCAATAGAAATAATAGAATTGAAAGTCCAGTTATAATAGTTGTAAAACAAAGGGTTCATTCTTCCTAACACATCTCTGTGGGCAGCATCAATCTTTTTTGTGAAAAAGGTAGATTAAAATCTTCGGTTTTGTTTAGATTATCATAAGCTTAACCAAGTTCTGATAAAGAATAGGTATCCAATTACATGTATTGATGATTCGTTTGATCAATTGAGGTGAGCTCAGTGGTTCTCTAATATTGACTTGTGCTCAATATATCTCCAATTACACGTTCAGAAGGAGGATATTCCAAAGAAAGCTTTTAGAAGTAGATATGGACATTATGAGTATGTGGCTATGCCTTTTGGTATTATGAATACACTGGAAATATTTATGAAATTGATGAATCAGATGTTTTAGATGTATCTAGATTATTTTGTGGTGGTTTTTTTGGATGACATATTGGTATATTCAAGTACAAGGGCTGAGCATGAACAACACTTAGAGAAAGTGTTGGGAATTTTGTGGGATCATCATATATATTCCAAATTATCAAAGTGTGATTTTTGGATACAAGAGGTATGTTTTCTTGGCCATGTTATATTTGAAAAAGGTGTTTATGTGGATCTATAAAAAAAGAAGCTTTTATCTCTTGTAAATCACCAAATAATTTCTTTGAGATACATAGTTTCCATAGTTTAATTGGTTATTACAGACAATTTATTAGTTATTTTTCATGACTGGATTCACCAATTAAAGCCTTGATAAGGAAAAATGTTCCATTACAATGGAATGAGGAATGTCAAAATAATTTTTAGGATATTAAAATTATCCTTATATCATCACCGGTATTGATATTTTTGAAATCAAGACAATGGTATGTGGTGTATTATGATGCTTCAAGATTTGGGTTGGGATATTTTCTCATGCAGATAGATCATGTTGTTTCTTATGGATCAAAATAGTTACATTTTCATGATAAGAACTACCCAACACACGATTTGGAGTTATTTGATGTATTACATGCTTTAAATACTTGGTTTAATTACCTATTTGGTGATAAATTCATGTTGTTTATGAATCATAAAATCTTCAAACACATTTTATCATAAAGGGATTTGAATATGTGACAAATAAAATGAATAGAGTATCTCCAAATGTTTGACTTTGACTTGATGTATACATCGGGTAAAGGAAATTTGGTGGCAGATGCATTAAGAAGAAAGTTATATAGTCAGTTGGTAGAAGAGGCTTCAGATCAATGGAAGTTGATGTCGGTGATAGCTGACATGCACTTGGATTGTGAAGACCGAGTTATTGTAGTAGTTTTCTTTATAGTTTCTTTAGTTCCTGATTTGGTGGAGATGGTTAAAGATGCATAGACATTTGATTCATAAATTTTTTCTATGAGGTCAAAACTCAATGGTGGGGAGACCATTGAGGGATGAAAAATGGATGGGAGTTTAGTTTTTTGGTTTTGAGATCATATTGTTGTACCTATGGATTGTTAAGAACAACTTATTCATGCATATCACCATTCTAGATGGGATGTTCATCCTAGAATATAGAAGATGTATAAGGCATTGAAAGAACAATTTTGTTGGGTTGGAATGAAAAGAAAATTGGTAGAGTTTGTTTCAAGAAGCCTCACCTTTCAATAGGTTAAGGTAGAGCACTAGCAGGTAGTGGGCATGCTACAGTCTTTACCAATTCCTGTTTGTAAATGAGATCAGATAGTGATGTATTTTTTGAAAGGTCTCCCAAGGATGGTTTGGAAACATGGTTCCATATGGCGTATCATCCTTATACAGATGGGAGCAGATAGCAATGAATTTTGTGATAGGTCTTCCAAGTACGGCATATAATCCTTAGATGGAAAATCCAAAATGGTGATAAAAACATTGGAAGACATGCTTTGGGATTTTGTGATAGATTTTTGTGGTTTATTGGGGGATCATATACCATTAGTGGAGTTCTCGTATAACGATAGCTATCAGGACTCAATACATATGGATCCTTTTGAATCATTATATGGGAATCCTTTTTGTTCTCTAGTTTTCTAGGTGGAAATAGGTGATACTTCACTGGTTGGACTGAGCCTTGTCCAAGAGACAATAGAGAAGATTAATTTGATCATAAATAGGATAGAGACGACCCAGATTAATCAGAAATCATATACGGATCATCATCGATAACTATTGTCATTCGAGGTGAGTGATCATGTTTTCGTTATTATCTCTCCAAGGCTTGGGAATTGTCATTTTGGAAAGTAGGAAAAATTATCTCATCAATACATATACAATTTTGAGATACATGAACGAGTTGGTGAGGTGGCATATCTGTTGGATTTTCCACCACAGTTTATTTTGGTGCATAATGTGTTTCATGTATCTCATTTGAAAAAGTATCATCCTGATCCTGACCATATGATTCAATGGGATCACATTGACCCCAATTTGGATGTTTCATTGGTTTATATGATGGTATAGATTGTGGATATTCAAGAGAAAGTATTTCATGGAAAAAACATTGTTCTAGTGTGGTTTTTTTGGAAACATGGTCAGATTCAGGAAGAAATGTGGGAATGGGAAAAGGAAATGGTTGATCAGTGGCTTGAACTCTTCCAGGGCAATGGTGTTTTTCTACTTTCCAAGGACGAAAAGGCCAATGGTGGGGATAATGTATCACCCCTAGTTTTAATTAAGTACCCATTTATTTATATATTTTAATTATGTTAAGTGTTTAGGTGATGTTTGAGATGGTTTAGATTAATTTTGGAATATTTTTAGTGTTTTTATGGAGGTTCATGTTTTGAGAACGGTTAGTAGAAACCGTGAAACTCCTACAAAAAAATCAGCAAGGTGAGGCAGTGGGATCTAGGTAGGCACATGGTTAGGTTCATGGTTGGTCCAAACCATGAGGCCACCTAGGAGCAATAGTGAATTTGGAGACAGATATCTTGTTCATGGTTAACACATGGTTTGCCTAACAGTGCACCCTAACCATGCACGACGAAGAGTTAGATCAAAAAATTGTGAATATAACATGTTTTTTTTTCCTTAATGGCTCGTTTTTTCACTAAAAAAAACCTATCTAAAAATAGTATATTCCCAAAGGCTATGGAAACCCTTTCCCCTGATCTCGGAGTGATCCTTTGGTGATTCCTTGTGTGTTGGAGGCCCAATTTCCTTGGTAAGTCTCCATTATTGGTTGTTTTCACTTAGATTCTTATTCTTCCCTCTCTTGGAATGGTAGATCTAATCCATTGGGGATTTATATAGGATTTTTTGAAGCCAATAATGATTATATATGGTTTTATTGATGTTAGGTAACAAGGTCTAAGGTGGGGTTTTGGAGCTTCAACCCATTTTCTTGAAGAATTTGTGTCGTTCTTTATTTCCTCCATAGTTTTCAAGCTAGGTGGATTCACTCTTAACTCCTCTTATTAGAAATTTAAGCATTTTTTTAAAGTTGATTTTTTTTTCTTGAAATTTATTGTGTAATGGTTGTGAAATTCCTGATAGAAAACCTATTTTAGAGATGGTTTATGAAATTCTGATAATTGGTTGTTTTGGAAGAAAGTGGAGTTGGAAACATGATTTTAAAATGATGATTTTAAAATGGATTTTGGGTTTTGATTTTTGGGAAATGTTTTCAATAAAAGGATGGTTTTATTGAAATAGTTTAGAAAATATAGGTTTGGCATGTTTTTTATCTTAAATGGTTAAGAATGAGTTGAATGGGATGGATAATGGTTGTGAAGTACCACCATCAAAGGGAAAAAGTATGGATGTGAAGTTCCACCATCAGTGGTAACACCAAGATTGTGTGTGTGTGTGTGTGTGGTTTTGTGAAATGAAATGGGTAGTTCCAAATGAATTCATGAAATGGTTATCATAACTTGTTTTGTTTATTTCCTTGGAAATGGTTTGGGGTTTGGAATTGTCTTGATTTGGAAAAATGTTTTGGTGTGAAAATTGTTTTACTTAGAAATGGTTTGACTTTGATATAAACCATTTTAAATTGTTTTATATAAATTTTCTAGCATGTTATATCCTAGTGGCGTGATTAGGGAATTCATTTGGGGAAAACTACTAAATTTCACTACTCACCCCCCGCTTGGGAACTTTGGTGCGGTTGCAGATATTGTTTATCATGACATAGGTAAAGGTATAGTATCTCATTTCTAGAGTGATGCATTGTGATAATTTGGGAAATAATTGTTGATTGGATCTTGTATAATGTTGGGATTTATGGAATTATGTCTTTGGATTCTGTGATCTTTGTTGGTTTTGTCTTTTTCTTTCTACTCTGATATAGTATATGGTTGTAGTTTGGTATTGTTGTCAGTGTGGTAATACTTTGAGTTGTATTACTTTGTTCTCATTCATCATATAGTGGTTGTTTTGGTTATGGTATGCTTGGTTTTGGTTGATTTATTTTCAAAGGTAAAATCATCCCCCAATTGCATTAAAGCCCTTGACATTTATTTTCAACCTTTAGAATCATGGGGATGTCACCTAAAGCCAAGTAATATCCTATCACCTTCTCAAGACAATGAGGAGGGGAGAGATGTTACACTAACCCTATATTTTTGTTACCTCAAAACTCTAATTCTTCAATATTTTCATAATATAATTGATCAGATAATGTCTAAGTTAAGTTTTATTTCTTCTCATATTTAGTTTCTTCAAGATGATATTATTTCTCCATTATTTTTGGATGAGATGAAAAAGGATCTTGGTGGTCAATTTCATGATTCCTAAGAAGATATTAAGAGGATTAGTGTTGTATTAGATAGATTTATGAATGAACATGTTGTTCATCTTGAGAAATCTCTGGGAGGTTTTGTTGAAGAAAATTTGTATGTGAAAAAGAAATCAAGAGATAAAATTTCATGCATACTTAAAAAAATTATTGATGCATACAATAACATTCTTTTAAAAAATATGAAGGTAATATTTTCAAAATTCGTCGCTCTTTATAATGCTATAGAACCAAGTTCAAATTCATATTTAGAGAAATATTCAGAAGAATATTTAGAGAAGTTGGTTCTAGTTACAGGTAGGTAATTGGTTTTTTACAAACCTCCTATCATTTTAAGACCAGTTTAATCCCAACCTTCTATTAGTGCTCCTATTTTTTGACTTCCCTCATGGATCTTAATAAAATTTTCATAATTTTTTAGTACAATTGAATAGAATAGATAGTAAGGTGAATTCATTGGATGGTAGGATAATAGACATGAATACGTATATGAATCTACTCATGAAAAAGTTTATTGTGGATTTTCATTCTAGTATAATAGCTACAGAAATTTACACACTAATTAAAACTTATGTTGTCAGTGAATCTAAAAATTTATCTTCAAGAAAAGTAGAACAACTTAAGATATTTATTAGGAGTTTCATAGAATCAGTTTCTCAAATGCATAAGAAAAATCCCTTTTGATTTTTTAATTTTTTATGACTAATGTTTTTATAAGGATTGATATGTGTGATGAATCGTTGTTTTAGATGAGAATAAAAATACCTCTTGGTCCTGATCCGACTAGTACTTCTTAGCAAACCAAACAAATAATAGAATGTGTTTATGATCCTTCAGTGCCATCAATTCCAACACCATCTACCTCCAAACCAGCTTCAAACTCAAAACCTAATCCAACCTCACAAGAACCTACACTAAAAACAAAATGGGTTCCTTTATTGATATATTGTATTTTTGTTATGGGGATGTATGTTTGTATTTCAAATAAATTAATGGAATAATTTATTATTTCCTTGTTTCTAATGCATTTTTCAGTGATTGTTTTCATTTATGTTATTCATTTTTTTGTTATTTAATAAAATCCAATATTTCTATAATTCCATATTCATTTTTTCGCACTACACTTAAATAGGTCATAACTCTAAGTGATGTATTAACCTGTGTTTATCTCTCTTTCTATTCATTTTTAATGACATAAAAAGTGGGAGAAGCGTTATCTCTTAAAAAACTCTTAAAAATACTAAGGGGAAGAATTTTTCTACCTTTTATATTTTAATAAAAATGGTGAAGAACTATTTTAAGGGGAAGAAACTCTATATTTTAAATTTTATTCTATCTTGTACATTTAATTTTTTTCAACAATTTTAAATTATATATTTAATACCTATTCAAATATCTAATGATTTTTATGAGTTTTATGGGTTTTGTGAACATAAAAAAGGGGGATAGTGTTGGACTACTGATGTTGATCCAACATATTTCATATACGTTAGGTTTTAATGATCTCAAATACCTTTAATAATTTACTGATTAAATTTTTTTATAGGTGTGTTTATCAGGTTTTATTTTATTATTATGAATTTAGTCGTTAATTTACTTAAGTAAGAATTCTGGATATTTTCTATGAAAACTTCCTAAGTTTGGAAAATTGGTTATGTGATGTTTTTGGTTACGTGATGAAAACAGCTACGTCAATCAATCACCTATGTGAAGTAAATGGATATATTAATCGACTAACTATGAAATCTCCTATGTGGAAATTGCCTATGTCAACAAGATAATATATGTAAGGAATTGACTAAGTGATAATTTATCTATATAAAATAGTTATGTGGAGTAATCAGATATGTGATAAATCACCTATGTGAGTAATTGGATACATAAATTGGATATGTGAAGAAATCAGTTATGAGAATATCATATATGGTGAAATCAGCTACATCACTTCAATCATCTATGTTAGTTTCAATGAATTATCTATGTGAAAAAAATGAATATGTCATTTCAAATTGGCTACATCATATTTAGCAATCTGAATGAAATGATTACATGATTCAATTTGGATATGTGAATAAAATTAGCTATGTGGATTCATAACATCAAATCATCTACATGATTTGAGTTCATCAATTTGGATACATGTTTTCAATTATTCAAATTGGATACATCATGCTACTAGTTGGTATTTATTACCACTGAATCACTTGAGTGAAGTTTTTAATACTACTTTACAATTATTAAATTCTTAATTTACTTTAAGATAAAATAGAATATAATAATATTAAGTACTGAGATAGAAGACAAGAATGGTATATTATATTTTTCTCTATCGTTGATAAGAAAATTTAAAGTATAAAGACGTGTCATTGATACCTTTTTCTATGGATCATGTGTAGTGTGTTTAAATAATAGGAATTTCATTTATTTCAAAGGATTAGTAATAGAGGTGGTGTGTGAGCATGGTCTTATGCATGAAAAGTGGAGTGAACAAGAAAATTATGGAGGATTCTTTTCTCAAAGCTTCAATAATGACACTTTTTTTCTTTGAAAGTAAGGAAGAAGAAGTATAACTTCATAAAATATTTTTATTTTAAATATTTTCTACATTTTAGAAGACTCTCCTTAATATTCTTACTCTTTAGATAATTTCACTTGGAGATCTTTCTTTTATGTCAGCTGTTTCTTACAACTGTGAGCTAAATTCTGTAAACTATTTCAGTTTTTATCTTTTATTGTAAAGGTTCCTAGTAAAATAACCTTTGAATTATATTATTTTTAAATCCTTTTTAAAGCCTAGTTTAAATCTCTTATGCTTTTACCAAGTGTAAACTTCTTGTTCTCAGTCATGTAGTCCCTGGGAATAGGACTAGCGGTCCCTGGTAAAAGGATTGGTCTAGTGAAAAACATCACACTTGTGAAGAAGAGTGGTGGTGGAGTGAACTAGGGTACTTCTATTCCCCAAACCACTATAAATATCTATATGTCAATTTATTTTATTCTTTTATTTATGATGAATTCTTTTTTAAATAATAGAACAAAAATCAGTCACAAACAAGAGAGGGGGATTTTTTAAGTGAAGAAAAATTTAAAATAACTCAATTCACCTCCCCTATTGAGTCTTATATAGTTATTATATGACAACATATGATTATTTTATTTCTCAATATGTTCCAAAGTACAATTTCACATTTATATTTTTTATTAAAATGTAAAATCACCTATCAAGGGGTCAAAACCAAGAAAATAAGTTTATATTGACATGAAAACTTAGTAAAATGATCCTAGAGTCATTTTTGATATATAGGAATCAATAAGACATCAATATGATGCTTGTATTTATCATTATGATAGAAATTATTGTTTTATATTATTAAGACTAAAAAAGTCTCAGATTGATGTGAAAAACTAGAACAATGATATTTGAGTAATTTATGATCTATAGTAATTGAACACATATCAATATGATACTCAAATATATTGGTATAATTTAAAGTTTTTTTTAACTTTATGTTGTTATTAGAGTCACAAATCACCTAAAAGGGTTTAAAACTAAATGAAAAAAAATAGATTGGTGCTAAAATTTATGAGAAAATTCATCAAGTTATTTATGATATATAGGAATGAACCATGTTTTAATTTGATGATGGAATTTATTAGTATGATCCAAATTACCATTTCACCATTATATTTTTATTAAAATGACATTTCAACGATCAAGGGGTCAAAATTGAGAAAAATATTTTTGATTATGATGAAAACTTAAGACAATGTCCCTCGAGTCATTATTATTTTTAGGAATCAAATGTGCATCAATCTAATTCCTTAATTACTAAATATTATGGAAAGTATGACTTTATATTATTAAAACTTATTAATAAAGGACAAATAAATTATGTATGGGTCAAAACCTAGAAAACAAACTTTGATTGTAATGAAAATTTAGGAAAATGATCTTAAAAATAATTTTCAATCTATAGGAATTAATCACACATCAATATAATTCTTTAATTTATTGATATGATTAAAATAGTTTTTTAGACTTCACGTTGTTATTAAAGTGAAAAATCCCCTAAAGGGGGTCAAAACTGAAGAAAAATATTGAAATTAGCATAACAATTTTTGACAACATTCATCAATTAATTTGTGATCTATGGGAATAAACTTCACATTAATTTGATTCTCAAATTTATCATTATGATCCAAAGTATCATTTAACCTTTATATTTTTATTAAAATGAGACATCACCCATCAAGTGGTCAAAACTGTGAAGTGGGCGTGATTCTCTTGTCGGCTCCCGTATCGCTGGTTTGCGAAGTTTCCGCTGTGAAGTGGTTTTGCCTCACGAAGCTCCTTCCACGTTCATTCTCCACGTTGTGAGATCGCGAATGGGTAGCCGCGAAGTGGTCTGAATCGTGAAGTGTCTTTCGCGAGGTTCTTCAGCGTTGTGCGTGCGCGAAGTGGCAGCCGCGAAGCTGTCTGATTCGCGAAGTGCCTCCCATCGCGAAGTGGTTTTGCCTCGCAAAGCTTCTTCCGCGATCTTTCTCCATGTTGTGAGACCGCGAGGGGTAGCCTCTAAGTGGTATGAATTGCGAAGTGTCTTCCGCGAGGTTCTTCAACGCTGTGCGTGCGCGTAGTGGCAGCCGCGAAGCCGTCTGATTCACAAAGTGCCTCCCGCGAGGATGCACCGTGTTGTGCGTTCGCATAGTGGTCGTCACAAAGTGGACTGACTCGCGAAGGGTCTCCCGCGAGGAACCACTGCATTGTGGGCCTATTGTGCGATGTGGCTCCGTGAAGTACCTGTTGTGCTGTGAAGGTTGAGGGTCTTCCAGGGGGTTGATCCGCAAAGTCTGGTGTGAGCCGCGGTGAGATTTTCCTGGACACGACCACTTTTGAGGCTTCTTTGACTGTGTAGGCTGTGGTGTTTGGTTCAGTGTGTGTTTCATGGATGGTGGTCACTTTGGGGCATCCGAGTCTTTAAACTTCTTAGTGGACTGGGCCTATTTCAAGTGAGGGTCGTGGGGACTGCAAGGGCACTGACCCTGTTGGAGGTTTGCGTATTCAATTTTACACTATGGATGCAAAATTTGTTAATCAGTGGAAGAGATTGTCCCTGACAGACAAAGAAAAGGTGACGATTGAGGCACGGAGAAACGAGGACACTCTGCTAGATAAGCGTTTGTCGCTGCTTGTGGTGGGAAAGTTTGTGGAAAACATTTCGGTTAATCAGGGGGCTCTCAAAAACACTCTACAACACATCTGGAAACTTGATGCAGGAGTGGCTATTCGGGAAGCGGGGATCAACCGCTTCATCTTTGAGTTCTTCAACGAGAAAGATAGAGACAAAATCTTGCACGGCAGACCATGGTCCTTTGATAATAAACTCCTCCTCATGGAATAATTCAAATGGGGGGACGATATCCAACGTGTGGATTTAACCTGTTCCCCCTTTTGGATACGTATTAAAGGAATCCCCTTCCATGCAAGAACGGAACATACCATGAGATAAATTGGGGACATTTTAGGTCATTTTCTTGACTGGAACAGTTCAGAACCAATACAATGGGGTCTGGAGGTTCGAATCAAGGTATAGATTGAAGTTTCACAGCCACTAATGAGGGGTATGTTCTTGAAAATTGAAGAAACCAATTTCTGGCTATCATTCGAGTTCGAGAAACTTCCAATCTTTTGCTTATTTTGTGGCCGCCTTGGCCACCAGGAAAGAACATGCACCACAAAACATAATAATGGAGCAGGAAACATTATCCTACAATATGGTCCTTAGATCCATGCCAAAACGAACAATTATGCTTTCAACCCTGAGACGGAAAAACAAAAGGACTGTGACCATCTCACGATGGCACATTCCAGTCAGGAGAAACCCATACCTGAAAAAGCCCTTCTGCATGGACCAATGGACTTCCCAAGTGATGGATCTCCCACTCAGAAAGAAGCTAGAGTTCACACTCACCCCCTGAAGGAAATTAATCAAACTTAGACAAAGTTGGTGATGAGGAAAAAAGAATCACCATCACATTGCTCAACGCCAATGCGGATGCACGTTGAACCACCAGATTCGGATCCTGACCCACAATCGATCGTAGAAGAAATTCATATAATGGAGGCCCAGGGAATGTTAGGATCTCCAATACTAGGCCCAATAACTCGTCGAACGTGGAAAAGGGTGCAACGAGGCACAAGTGATGGGTACGAAGAAGACCCTAAACCCGGAGCCAGGAAAAGACAATTTGAAACCTGTCAATTAGGGAGGAATCCCACCAAAAGATGGAAAACGAAAAATGAAGAAGCAAGTATGGAGGAACCAGAGGTGGTGGCGGGCGAGACCCAACCCTGCCTAGAGAAATGATTGCCTTATGTTGGAACTGTTGTGGGATTGGAAACCCATGAACGGTTCGCATGCTTCAGCGCAACTGTGCTCAAAGTCACCCCGATATGGTTTTCCTGTCCCAGACCATATTGGAAAACAAGGACACTACTGGTATTTATCTTAAGTGTTTCTTCCAAGGATGTTTTTCGGTGCCTAGGCAAGGCCACTCGGGGGGGCCTCTGTCTCCTTTGGAAGGACAATATCGACGTCAAAATTTTGTCCTTTTCCTCGCACCATGTGGCAGCGACTATTCAGACAGACTCTCACCCACCCTGGAATTTTGTGGGATTCTATGGATGGTCGTCCAATAATGATAAGGTAAAGTCATGGGACCTTCTTTGCAAACTTTGACAAGATTTACCAAGCCCTATCCTCTTTGGAGGTGATTTCAATGAGATTATGTTTCATAAGGAAAAGCAGGGCGGAATCATCCGACCAGCAGCTTCGATTTCAAACTTTAAGGATGCGGTCTCTTGGGTAGACCTGGTCGATCTGGGGTACACAGGTAATCCTTTTATATGGTTCCGGGGCAATACTGAAGGCAACCACATTACTGAGCAGCTTGATAGATTTCTGGGTTCCTCTGATTGGATTAATCTGTTCAGCATGTTTCATGTTGGCCATATGGCCCTTAACTGTTCGGACCATTGTCCAATTCTCATTGATTGTACATGAGGTGTACTTAATCAACCACTGAGCAGACCCTTCAGGTTTGAGAGATTCTGGGAAAAAGACCGGTAATGCGAAGAGGTGATCCGATCTTGCTGTAAAATTACCCACGTGGATGTCCATTCCAACCTCCAACAGGTCGCCTCTGAGCTGAGGTCTTGGAGCAATAAAAAATTTCACCACCCCGACCAGCACTGTGAGTTCCTTGAAAAGAGACTAAACACCCTCCTCAAACAACCCACATCCAATTGCATCCTTTATTTGATTGGAGCTACACAAAGAGAGTTGGATACGGCCTTGCGCATCAAGGAAAGCTTCTGGGCTATGCGGGTGTGGGATATCCACATTAAATAAGGGGATGCTAATACTTGGTTTTTTCACCAGAAAGTCTCAGCCAGGTGTCGGAAGAACTCTATTACCTGCATCTTACAACCTGATGGAAGCAAAGTTTCTGATTCCAGTGGTATTCATGAGGCCTTGATTCACTATTTTCAGAACATCTTCACTGTAGGAACCCCTTTCATGTCCTCTGAGGTGGAAGATTGTATCAGACCTATGATCACCGAGGATATTAATAGGCAACTCACCAAAGATGTGAAAGACGACGAGATACGCCTGGCCCTGAAACATCTTCATTCCACTAAGGCCCCGGGACCGGACAGGTTCCACGCACTATTTTTTAAACAATACTGGTACATTATTGGTCCCGACATCTGCACCATGATAAAAAATATCTGGACTGGGAAGATGAGCATTGCTTCCATCAATGAATCTGTCCTTGTCCTCATCCCCAAAATTAAGAAACCCCTGGTGATACCGGATTTTAGACCTATCAGCCTCTGCAATGTCTCTTACAATATCTTCTCAAAGATCCTTGTCAATAGGCTGCGACCTTGGCTACCTGATATTATCTCTGAAAATCAGAGTGCTTTCGTGGCCAAGAGACTGATTACAGATAATGCGATTGTGGCCCATGAAGTGTTTCATTCTTTGAAGTCACGCTCTACCGTGAAAAGAGGAACCATGTCCTAGAAATTGGATATGACTGAGGCCTATGATAGAGTGGAATGGCACTTCCTTCGTGTCGTTATGCTAAAAATGGGTTTCTACGCTAAATGGATAGATTTGGTCATGGACTGTATCTCGACCGTGTCATTTAAAATCAAGGTCAATGGGGAGCTCACCAGAGGATTCTCCCCATCCCGAGGCCTCCTCCAGGGAGATCCTCTCTCCCATTTTCTTTTCATCCTGGTGGATAATGTGTTTTCTAATCTTATTTCCAGTGTTGCGTCCTCTAATTCTATTCATAGGGAAAAGGCCAGCCGTGTTGGCCCACCAGTGTCGCATCTCTTCTTCACCGATGACTGCCTCCTTTTTTCCAGAGCCACAGTTAACGAATGTCGGGTGCTCTACCATGAAATCCACCAGTATGAGAGGGCGTCTGGCTAGTCTATGAATCATGGAAAATCTGAAATTTCTTTTAGTGTAGGGGTGCCTCAATCTAAGAGGGAGGAGCTATGAATTTTAGCTGGTATTCATATGGTTGTAAAGAATCAGAAGTATCTTGGGATTCCCATGGTGATCGGCCACTCCAAAAAATAAATCTTCGGATCTCTTATTGACAGAATTGAGCAGAAAATTCTTGGTTGGTCCCCTAAAGGAATTTATAAAGCTGACAAAGAGACACTCATCAAATTTGTCATCCAGTCCATCCCCAGCTATTTTATTTCCCTGTTTAAGCTCCCTTCATTCATTGTCGACCAGATCCACACACGCATTGCCAATTTTTGGTGGGGTAGGAATTATGGAAGGAATCGACCCCACTGGATGGCATGGGAGAAACTTTGCAAACCCAAATCAATGGGAGGGATGGGTTTCTAGAATCTCCTTCTCTACAATGATGCTCTGTTGGCCAAGCAAGGATGGTGCATGATTAACCGTCCTTCGTCTCTCTGTGCACGGGTCCTCCGGGCTAAGTACTTTCCCCACATGAACTTCTTTGATTCCTCTCTCGGTCCCCACCCCAGCTTCCTATGGAGAAGCATTTGGAGGAAAAACATCTCCTTGATAAAGGAATGGGCTGGAGGATTGGGTCTAGCTCATCGTTCAATATCTGGACTGATCCTTGGCATATCGATAAGGATGGTATGCAGGCTACATCCCCCGTCCAACCAGGTTATGAAGATGCCACTATTAGCAGCCTTTTTTATGACCAAGGACAAGGGTGGTGTGTGGAAAAGATCCTTGATTGGTTTAACGAAAGGGAACAAAGAATCAAACTTAGCATTCCCTGGATACCTGACGCAGGCCCCGACCACCTTTCCTGGACCAATGACATCACGGGCGAATACACAATGAGGTCCGTCTATAGAATGGCCCTTGGCCACCACCCTATCGGCCGAGATGAGGGACCTTGGAAATCGATCTGGACACTCAACGTTCCCCCTAAAATTCGCCAATTTTGGTGGCAGGTTTTCATGGGTATCCTCCCAACCATGAGCCTTCTCACTTACCGACATATGGCAAGTTCTACCTTTTTCCCTTTCTGCCCGAGCACTATTGAAACTCCTTTGCACGCCATCATTCACTGCCTGGGAGCTAAGTAGGTCTGGAGTAAATGGGACCCACCCTCAACCGATTTACTGGCTTTGGCCTCTGACCTTCCCGATTTTCTGACGCGTTGGTTCTCCTCTCTTCCCTCGTCTCTCTCATGTTCTCTTTGCACGCTGGCCTGGATTATTTGGATCTGACGCAACGATGCCATGTTTCTTCAAGCTCACAAACCTCCCGAATTCTAGATTGACAAGAATTCTTCTTGGATTGAGGGCTGGAATGACCACAAGGACCATTTTATGACAGTATCTGTCCTCATCCCACCCTCTCAGTGGAACCCCCCAATGGAAGGTACTCTTAAGATTAACGTGGACGCGTCTCTCCAAAAGGATGGGCTTGTTTCCCTCAGCCTTCTGGCCCGTAATCATCTGGGGAAAATCCTTGCTGTAAAATATGTTCCACACCAGGCTTTTTGGGAACCAGCGGTTGCTGAGGCCATGGCCATCCTTGCTGGTTTGATGTTCGCTTTGGAATTTGGATGGAGCGACATTTTTGTGGAGTCTGACTACCTTACCGTCATTAATGCTATCAACAACAACGATGGTGGACTCCAGCCTTTTGGTACCATCATTAGGAGGATTCTCTCACTTGGTCAGTGCTTCTCTTCTTACGCCTTCTCCTTTACAAAAAGGGAAGGAAACAATGCGGCCCATCAGCTGGCAGCCTCAGGCCCTTTTGACTCTATCCAGCTCTGGCTAGACAATTTCCCTGCTTGGCTTTGTTCTTGTACTTCTGCTGATTTTAGTCATTAATGAGATCTGTTGTAATAAAAAAAACACCCCTATAGGGGTCAAAACCACAAAAACAAGATCATATTGGTATAAAATCTTAGCATAATTATATTAGAGTCATTTATTATGATATTTATGAATTAACCACAAATCAATATGTTACCCAAATTTTCTAGTATGATCAAAAGTTCCATTTGATCTTCACAATGTTATTAAAGTGACAAATCACTTAAAAGAGAGAAAAACTAAACAAATTAGTTTGTATTTTCCTAAAAATTTAGGAGAATGTTCATCGATTTATTTACGATATTCAATAATGAACTTCATATCAATATGATGCTCTAATTTATTGTTATGATCCAAAGTAACAATTTACCCTTATATTTTTATTAAAATCACATATCACCCATCAAGGGGTCAAAACCAATAAAACAAGTTCAGATTGACATGAAAACTTTGGAAAAATATTCTTGAGTCCTTTTTTGATCTATAAGAATCAATTGTGCATCAACTTGTTGCCTATTACTTGGTAATATGGAAATTATAATTTCATATAATTAACACTTATTAAGAAATGACAAATCACCTATGTAGGGGTCAAAATCAAGAAAATGAGCTTAGATTGGATTAAAAACTCGGGAAAATAATTATCATGTCATTTATGATCTATATGAATAAAATTCATGTGAATATAATGTCTAAATTTCTCCAATGAACAAGATTTAGTTTTAAACTTTAATATTAGTTATTATGGTTATAATTACAGAGTATTTTTACACACTTGACATTAATTTTGCATTATATTTCTCAATTATTCATTAATTATGATTATTTATGTATAAAAAAATTGATAAATTTTTATTATTATTTTATATATACTGAATAAATTTGATTTTAATAATTTAAATATTAATTAATTTTTATTTGTTTCATAATTTTTATTGTCTTCTTTACTGTATGTGAAAGCCGACAATGAAAGGAGAGGGGAAGACAAATAATGTAAAGATGTTTGGTTTATTAGAATTATTTTTGTATTTGTTCTTTTGGTATGCTCCAATCCATGTAATCTAAAAAATATTGGGGTAATAGAAACATATTTTAGTGGTCACTACTTCTTCTTAAATTTTCATTAAATTCACTATATATAAATTGCTAAAATTCATAACTATTTATAAAATTTCTAATAGTATATTTTAGGAAATTTATTCTAATGTCACTAAGAAAGAGGCTTAGAGGGTTTCCTACTAAGTATATCTATAATATCATTAAATTATATTGAATTTTTATTAAGAATAATATTATTTTTATTTTGTAGAATAATAATTATTTACGTTAATTTGATCACATAATTTCAGTCACTAGATATTTGAGTTTAGAATATGTGCATTTAATTTTATCACTTTTTTATTATTATTCATAGGGTAATAAAGAAATATTTATTTTTTTCATGAGTTCAGTAGATATAATATTTATTTATTTATTTATTTAATAATATTTATTTATTTATTTAATGAATAATATTTATTTATTTATTTAAATATTTTATTTTTCAAGGTTTGATAAATCCCAAGGAGGACTAGTTGGCCATGTTAAAGGGTCTAATAGAAATGATATATTTCATTTAATATCATTTAAATAAATATTAATTTATATATTTAATAAATTATATTTAAACAATTTCATGTCAAGAGAAATAATAATAATATTTATTATTAGTATACATAAATAATAAATTAGATAGAATATTTGATAAAGGGACTTATCACGATTATCAAATATTAACCTTAATTATATATTCCAATTTATATCATTTTAAGGATGAGGGTTTCTATACACAGTGGAAATATTCTATAATTATCTGAATCCCTAGAGAGAAATCTATTGGGAGGTGAATTCTAGTTTTAGTTCACCATAAGTTCATTCATCAGAATAAAATTTACCTAAATTTCATGTATCAAATAATTTTTAAGGTCAGTGTGCAGATAATGACAGGATTATCTCTCCAAGTTTATCATTATCATTAGAAGTTCACATCTTTTTATGGAGTTATTTTGGATCACTAAAAGATCTAGAAGTTTGGTAAATATGAGCGGTCATCATGTTGGTATCCAAACTAAATCAATTATTCTATATCATTCATAATTTTATAGAACTGGGTTTAACTTGTTGACTATATGACACTTAGTATATAAGTGTGTGGGAACTTAGTACTAAGTATAATGTACAAATAATAGATCTGGAAGAGAAATAGTGTATAATATGGTTACTTGTATATAGTAATCTTGTTTTATAATCTCTTCTAATTCCAATTATAATGAAATGAAATAGTAGTGTTTCTTCTATGTGTACATGGATTGTTTTCCAAGTCATGTAATTATTATGTTCTTCCATTTATTTTGTTTTTCTATTTCTTATTTAGGATGATCTCTAGGGTCAACTTTGTGTGGTGAGTAGGGTTTGGAGACTTCCTACTTCTTATACACTTAGTCAGAGGGAATCTTTCCACTATGCATTGTATAGTGATCTTCTTTTGGTAAGGAAATTCTATTTGTCAAAGTGGATAGATTTTGATAGTTTTAACGAAATGAGATATGTGTAGATTCCTTAATAAGTGGTATCAAATTAGAGGTTTTTTTATAGTGAAGCAACAAGCACTTTCTTACCTTGACACAATTTCATTTTAAGTGAGAGCTCATTTCCATTGGAAGGAATGTCATCATATGATGATAGGTTCCTAGTTGATAAGTTTGATGGAATAAATTTTGGATTTTGGAAGCTTTCGATGGGTTTCATCTCATTCAAAAGTACCTGGATATTCCATTTAATGGAGATCAACCAGAGAATATGGAAAAGTTAGAATGGGAATAGATGTATAGGAAGGCACTGGCATTGGTAAGGTTGTAAATGACATTGAATGTTGCCTTCACATCCAAAAAAATAAAACTACATCAAAAGTTATGAAGGAACTATCATATATGTATGAGAAACCTATGACACTAAACAAAGTCTTCATGATGTGGTGGCTATTCATATTAAGGTTGTCGAAAGGTAGTCTAGTGGTAAATCATGTGAATGAGTTCAATATGATATGCAGGAAACTCTAATTAGTGAAGGAAACCTTCATGAATCATGTGTGGGAACTAATTTTGTTATTATTCATTATTGAGAGCTAGGATTCTATGGTAACTGAAATTAGTAATTCCTATAAGAAAAAAAATTGTTTGAGGATATATAAAACTTTATCATGAATGAGGATATTAGGTGGAGAGAAGTCCAAAAACCATCTGGCAATTCTCTTAACAACTATGGATGAGTATGGTTACCTCAATTGAGGATAAATAATAAGAAATAATTAGAAGATAAGATGAGGGAGAAGAGTCAAGTAATTTCATATGGTCTTGTTCATATATGTTCGAAGTGTGGAAAAAGAGTACACTTCAAGAAGGACTACAAGAGTCACAAAGAAATGTTTATAAGATCATCAACTTCCAAAAGCTAAAATTTTATTGGTACTATGGAAATAAGGAGTGATTTATTTATAAGTGTCAATATTTTAGTCAAGTCATGGGTAATTAACTTAGGATAATATTTTTATTCTATGGGAGATCTAAGTTTCATTGAAAAATATATATCCATAAGTTTTAAAAAAGTATATTTGGTGGACTATGAAGCTCTAGAGACTGTGGGGAAAAGATATTTGAACATATGAATGAATAATGGGGGTTTCTTGATACTCAAATAAGTTATAAATATATCAGTATTATGAAAGAATTTAATTTCTATAGGATAATTTAATGAAGTAGGCTATGTTACTAGCTTTGAAAATAGAATCTGGAAAGTGAATTGATAATCAATAGTGGTCGGAAAAAAAATTAAATGATGGGATGTTGTATGTGATCAGAAGAACAAACACAATTTAATTGGTTGTAGTTACATCATTATATGATCTAAAGGTTTGGAATTTCATGCTCAGTCATATTAATGAGAAGAATATGAAAGTTTTTGTAAGATCCCAGGTATTCCTATGAGGTAATAATCTTTTTTTTTCAGTTTAAATCCTTGTTTATGGACTAATGTGAGTACCCAATGTGATCATGGGTGTATCAGAGGTGTCTTGGGCTTGTTCAGAGCTTAGATCCTAGTGTTTTTTTTGAAAAAACAGACTGGATGTATGGTTAGGATAAACTATGGAGGATAGGTCGCATGGTTACCCCAAACCATGCAGGGATTGACAAAGGGATCCAATAAGCTACATGGTTTGATGAAACCATGCATCAAGGGGTGTAATTTTATGAAAAACTGCAAAAAATTTAACAGATATGTTTTTCACTGTTTGTGCATGGTTAGGAAAATTGTGTGGCCCATTATTTGTGGGTAAGATGACCATTTCCCTCTTAAAAATATTTAAAACCTAGATTTACTTCTCTTTTTGTTTCTAGTAGATAGAACCCTCATAGAGAGATCTCTTTGAATCTAAAGTGTGGTCTTGGATCTTGATTCTTCATCCTAACTCAAAATCAAATGTTTCTAGTCTTATTGGATTCGCTCTAGTGAATACTCCATTTATCTTATTTCGTTCTTCATTTGACTTCATATTGATGAAGTTATTTAGGTGCAAGATAATATTCCCTATTTCCAAGTTCTTTGTCTGTTCTTCATTTTTATTTTGATCTAGATCATATCAGAATATGATACTAGATGATTGCTCTATTACAGACCTATGGTAGGTGGTCTATACATTTATATCATGGTTTTCTATTTTATAGAGATAGTTTCCATTATACTGCATATCGTATCTTTAGGCGGTTCTCCTTTAATTAATTAAATGGTTAAATTTGATGAAATGGTACTTTTTTAGTTTCCCCATGAGTACCTTCGAGTGTGTTGGAGGTTGTTTTCCCAACCCAAGCTACCCATTGGGTGTGCCTTTTTATCATCCATGTTGGTTACTACCCCATTAGGTGTGTGAGTGCTTACTTAGTTATAGTAAGACTTTTATAAATTTAATTTAATTTTTTGGATGATTATGAGATGGTTTTCCTCCCCTCCCATGTGTTGACATGATGTGAATTGCTTATTTGTTTGAAATGGAATTGTTATATGAGTTGGAAGAAATCATGGATTGTAAATGATATGAATTGATGAATGAATTAATGATTAATGTTTATATAGGATTCCATGGGTGTGCTACACTATGGGTCATGATAAGATTAGTGGACACCTTGGATAAGATTTATCCTTGGGTCTTGATTTTGTGGGATGCCTTGGGCCTTACCACCCCTTGGATTCTATTTTTTTATGATCGCAATGGACATAGTCGGTTGACATGCTCCTTGTATTCCAATTCAATCCTAAAAAAGTTTCCATTAAGATTCTTCTGGGACTCGATGAGGATTCCTCGTTCTTCTATACATTAGATTCGGACTTGTGGGGTATGATACTTATGGTTGTACAACATGGTCATAGTTGACAGGACACTCCTGGTTATACAACATAGTCATGGTTGATATGACATACAGGTTATAAGGCATGGGCATGGATGATATGATACATAGATCATATGGCATGGCCATGGTTGATATGATATACTAGATATATTTCATGGTCGTGGTAATTATTTATGTTTTTCTTGCAGCTTCCTTATTATAGGAGATTGACCCTTGTTTGTAGGGAGCCTTTTTTGGATAGACAAATCACTCTACTTTTATCATATATTCCATGGGCACTTGTTTCATTTCAACTATACCTTTTTT
This sequence comes from Viscum album, assembly GCA_963277665.1. Taxonomy (NCBI): domain Eukaryota; kingdom Viridiplantae; phylum Streptophyta; class Magnoliopsida; order Santalales; family Viscaceae; genus Viscum; species Viscum album. The sequence continues at coordinate 1,530,934,347 of OY728152.1, read as the reverse complement.
TATATTTCACTCTTCTTTAGTTTTTATTACACATAGTGGATAGTTTATAGGCAGAGTTGGTGGTTTCCTACTAGGATTTTATCTCACACCCTATTCAGACCACCATTAGGTACCCAAAACAACTATATGGATGTAGGTAGAGACCGGGGAAAGAACCCATGGTACGATACTTGATATGTTCTATGATTAGAAGTAGGGTATAACAAGACTAAGTTGAGGCTCGTGATGCTATCTGGGATAGTCTTTTTGATCTTTTTGGTATTTTGATACATGTATTCTACTAGATGTCGGTATACCTATTTTGGTTATTTTGTAGAGACATTACATGATCATCATTCTATATAAGATACCTTTTGAAATTTTTATCTATATCTTTCATTTGGATGTTTATCTCCTACTCAGTTATTATAGTGCTTCTTTAATTGTGGGTTACTGGTCCTATGTATAGTGTCTATTTCTACTACTTATACATTTTTTTACTACTTACACTATTTGAATGATATGATATTCCACTGTGTTAAACTTTGAAAAGAGGGAATAGTCTCCCCATAGATACACCTTAGGCCCTCACTGCTAGTTGGAAGCCTCTAGAATTCTGAGAGATGCGCTTGAGGCCATATAACCTACTGGATCGGGACACCATTCAGTGTCATCTAGTTTGGGACATTACAAAGTAGTATTAGAGGTGTTTTTATTCTAGATATACTATTTTGAAACAATATAAATGGTATTTGGATGAAATTGGAATTTGTTAATGATTTGTGCCTAGGAGTAGCTAACCCATGTACAAGAAAAAACCAAATTCCCACAAATGAAATTGTTTTTTTTGTATTTTTTGATATTATAGTTGATTTGATTCCACCATTAGGTGATGTACTTGAATTATGATATTAAATTTATTAATATTGAGGGTTTTATTTCATTATAACCTGATGAGATGAGGGCATGAATCTCATGCATCATTTTAGGCACCTGTTAGAATTCACATGCCATGCATTATTCCATGCCATATAGGATGCATTACTTGACTGTATGACTTGGTGATATGTGCCTTGTGTGATACACTTACTATTTTGATAGATATTTTTTGCAGGGAACTAAGAAAACATGGTTGTTACTTAGACTTTCATCCATAACCTATATAGTTTTTTCCTGATTAGGCTATAACAGACACCCTAAGCAGTCAACTATGACATGTTGAGTCATAGACCATTGGTTTCATGGGCTGGAATGTGTTATGGTATGGATTAAGTGGATTCCATATTTTGGTTCATGAGGTGTGTGGGGCCTTATGGATAAGAAGTGGTGAACCATTCGGTTCAACCATTTAAAATATAATTGTGATCTAAATGTGAATTAAATGAAATGGAACTCGGTGAAAACAAAGAAATTGACCTAGACCTGACTCTAGAGTTAGCAGTAGGCGGTGTCTCTAGTGACTTTTATGACTATTTTTTTACCCAATCTTGGATTTAGAAGTAGGTAGAGGGGTAAAACTTGTTTATAGGAAGTTTTGACCTATCCTGTGCTTTTAGATATGAACTTTGGTTATTGATATTTTCTAAGGTATGTGTTTTGAATTGTAGAGACATACCACTATGACGACCTCCAGTCATACGCCAGGAGTGTAACACCCCGAGCTTCCATGATACGCTTCTCATTCAATAATGTAATAGCTTGCATTGTAAGCAACTTCGAGTTCTAACACACCGCAACTAATCAAAGTAGTCGTTATGAATAGTAATACCCACTTTTTAAAATTATAGAAATGTTATATTTCAAAATGGACTTCATTTTTGTCTTCGTAATATCGAAATTATCCTAAGTTAAATTTTTTGTAATTTTCTGAGAACTTCCATTTTTTATGAATAGTGAAAAATACTTAAAACAACTTTTTTGATCAAAATAATTTATAGTGATAAATTATACTATTGAGTGGTTTTAAAGTATAATTAGAATATATTTTTACCATTTTATCTAATGGTGTTCATTATAATTAATTTCACTTTGAAATTGGACATAAACAATTGTCAATCTTTTGATATATATTGTTTCTTAAAAACACGCTATTTGTTGTGACAGTGGGAATTAATTATAAAATTAATTAATTCAACTTATATGTTTGGAATTTTTTAAAATATACATCATTTTTGAATTCGGAATATCAATTATAGCTTAGGGTGAAATTTTAGCATTGTTTTGAAAAACTTCAATTTTTAATGAATAGTGAAACCACTAAGTGGAAGTTAAAAAACTAATTTTTCGTCTAAATAAAACATTACCACTTCTGTGATTTGATTTTCAAAAATCTGACATACATGGTTTTCATTAGGAAGTAAAATGTGGTTCAATGGGATTAAAATAATTTTTTGGTGAATAGTAACTTTTAAGTTTAATTAATCGCGATTAAAGGTAATTAGTGAAATTTAAGGTAAAAATAGTATTATAAAAATATGGAATGACCTTTAAACTTGTCCTACCACTATTGGATGTGTCATGTCCGACCAATACAATACATGGGTCAACTTGGGGACCCCATGGAGCCACTTTGGTAGGAAAATGACATAAATAACTTTTTAATTAATGTTAAAATAAAAAGGTCACAAACAAGAGTTGTTTTACTAAAAAATATTAAATGGGGTTATACAAGTAATATTTTTGACTATAAATATTCATTATAAATCTAAAAATATTTCCTACATCATTATATTTTTTTATAATTTTTAGACATTAAATAAATTAAATTATTTATGACACCATGATGATGCAGCGATTACCTCATTAATTAACGATTTAAATAAAATGAAAAGATAATGTAAAATATAAGACTTACACTTGTCAAAAACCTATTGGATGAGTAGATTTCGAACCCTTATCACCTTATCCTCTAAATATATAAGTGTGGGACCTTTAGAATCCGAAAAATCATTTCATAATAATGTAACATTTCAATCTTTCCAAGAGTGCCCTTTCTCTCCTCTTATAAAAGGCCCCCACCACTACCACCTTACTCACACTATCAAATCCTTTTGGCTCGGCCAAACTCTTCCCAAATACTCTCCCAACTTCCCTCCCTTACTCCTAGAAGCCTCACTTTGGGCATAATTCTTCCCAAGGAAGCCTTTGGCTCAAATCAAAAAGAGTTACCCGATTTTAAGGTAATGTCTTCTCTAATGTTGTTTTGTTTTATTTTGCTTCTCCAACCCCTTAAACTCTTTTTATTCCTTTTTTTTGTAACAAAACCAGTATATAAAATATAATAGGATTTTGTTATGATAAGTATTTGGTTTAAACTTACACACACCTTCATCTAATGGTTTAAGAACATACTGTTTCTGTGGGTGGTGAAATATTGCCTCACGAAACGATGATTGTTCAATATTCTTGTAACACCTCTAATGGTGTCCATTTTGATGACACTATTTTCATATATGATATATATATTATTTTTATGTTTTCCTTATGCTTCTGTATTTCTCATTTATGGCATACTTTATGATTTCCATTATGGGTAAACGCGATAATTTCATTTTAGGAAGTGCGGACTACCGCCCCCTCAAAGTGATTTGAATCGTTAATGCCATATGTGGGATGTATAAAGGATGGAGTAAATGGTATTATAAATTATATTATACTGGAATTATATTATACCTTTATATAATTATAACTTCATTCCATTAAATATGAAATGGAAATGAAAGTAGCGTTCATGCGTACGTACGGCTTACAGTCTCCATGAATGGTGTATTTCATTTCTTACCTCTAAATGTTATGTAATATTATAAATGAATGTATATACTGGATATATATGATATATATGATATCTACATCATGAATATAATTCTTGAGATAATGGATATTCTACCACATAAACAACTTGTAATTATAAGAAGTTTATTGTTGACTCAAGTACCAAAGATCGACAAAACAACCGTTATTAACTTAAATGACTACATAATTTTCATAACATTATAATAAGTGATATAAAAGGTATAATGAACTTGAAAAAGGTTCTTAATAAAATATAAATTAACTCTAGTTTATTATTCAGGATATTAAAGAACGATTGAGTCAAGTCGGACACGAGGTAAGGGAATTTCTTAACCCAATTTCCATTCTTTGGGTTAATCTCCTAATTTCAAATTATGTTATGATATTATTATGCCATATCTTGTATTTGTACTTTCTTTATGTGTAATTATATAGAATACACATAATAGATCTATTTTATTTAAAAAAATTATCTTGGTAAGGACTTCGTCTCAATCTCCTTTCATTGAGGTATATTTCGTTTTATACACAACTTTCATTTATACGGTGTATAAACCCCCTTGACTTTTACTTTTATTCAAAAGGAATATTTTTATAAAAAGTGTTTTTACTAAATGACAAAAGGAATTTTTTTTCTTACGTATGCGGCGATAACGACTTCTCCGCTACCGTGACTATTATTTGAGTTTCGGCTTCCTCTATATGCCATAACTTTTTTTTAAATGAAAAAAAAAATACAATGTTTCAATTTTCTTTTATTTTGGTATTGAAAATGGTTTTGATAAAGTTTTTATTATATCAATGTGTTGTATTGATATCTTGTGATTGAAGTGAGGAAATCTTATGTTTTCTTTATGCATGTTTTATGTGATACAATTATGTTATGGTTCATGATATGTTTAAACCTATTCATATGAGGAATGCATTGGACTTAATAAGTGACGGGTGGAGCTCGCTATAGCTCCTCGATGCATCGGTAGGTCTCATGAGACAAACTAGTGTCTTAGTACGAGGCCTTTACAAAATCTTATTGTAGACTTGGCACGAGGCCTTGGCTACGTGGTTATGATAGTCTGGTATTATGCATTCCATCATTATGAAAGTGGTTATTGATATTTCATGTGATTATTCGACTAGTAGAATATCCATGTGAATAAGTAAATGGCATTATCTCAATTTTATTTTTGCCATATTATGCTGAAGTTCAAGTTTAAAAAGGCTTTTGTTTTAGTTATACATTGCCTTAAATGTTAATGTTTATTTATGAAAGCTTCCACAATATTGTTATCCTTACTGAGCATTTGAGCTCACCCCTTCCAATGTTTTAATATTTCTAGGATGTGAAGAATTATATTATGAATGACTTGCAGGGATAGTATGAGGGGATATGAAGACAAGATGTTGTTGTAGTTTTGTTTTACTTTATGATGTAATGTAACATTTATGAATGTATCTATTGTTTCTAAGGCTACTAAACTAATCGGTCTTTCGAGACTTGATCTTTTGTGATCATGCCAATGTTACGAATTAATGCACTGACTCTGGGAAACTGGGTTCGGGGTGTTACAGTTGGTATCAGAGGCAGTTTAGTACTAACCTTGGAAGCTAGATTTAGATAAACTCTGATTAGAGCACATATCCCAAAGATAGACTTTGAGGATTAGTATAGAAGAACTTCCTAGAATTTTGGTATTATAGAGATTTTGTGAGTTTTCCGAGCAATACATCCCTGTCTGGATACGAGCAGGTAGAGGCGGATCTGGCATAGATGTACCTAGGGGTAAAACCCGAAAACACCGCTTTGAGCTAGACTCGAACGGGAACTGGTGCACGAAAACGGGCCTTGCTGCACTCTTGGTTACGACACTCTCGGGGGATATGCTTAGGATAATTCTCATTTTCTTTACAAACCACTATGAAGGGTTATGAGTATATACTTCCTCAAAGAAAACATTTTTATGGATTATATCCATAAATAGTTCAATTTATGTTAAGTATTTTACAAGTATGGAATTATGTATTTTGATTCATTAACTAATCTAGTTTATGCCATTGTTTAGAAATGGCGCCTAGTTGAAGGAATGGAAACTGTATCAATGCACGCACTCCGTGTAGGTATTTCCCTCCTGCTCAAGATAATTATTGTGGATTTGGAGATACAACTGGTGCTGATCAACTTATTACCATACTGGGACAACTCACTCAGGTTATGAATAATAACCTTACTCGTATGGAGCACCCTGATCCGCAATGTGGAGGATCAATGTTAGACCGCTTCATGGGGCAAAAACCGCCAACATTTAATGGGGGTACAAATCCATTAGTAGCTGAGAAATGGATAAACTCCTTAGAGAAAATATTCCATGCCTTGGGGAGTAGTGAAAGGGAAAAGGTTATCATGGTAGTTTACCGCCTCACTGGAGATGCTGATCAATGGTGGTCATTGATTCAAAATACAAAGGAAGATGATGAATTATCGAATATGGAATAGAGGGATTTCAAAGAGCTTTTCTTAGAAAAATACTTTCCTCATGACCATCGAGCAGATATGGAAAGGCAATATCTGAGTCTGAGACAAAAGGAGGATGAGAATGTCGTAAAGTTTGAGGCCAACTTTACAAGGTTAGCAAGACATGCTGCAGATTATATACGTAACCCAAGAAGTAAGATCGATCGTTTATTTTATGGGTTAAAACCATTTCTCCGTCGATTATTAGTCTCAAAAACCTTCTCGTCGTACGAAGATATAGTCTCATGTTCTATCAAGACAGAAAAGTAATTCTCTAATTCTTATAACAATAAACTAAATCAAGAGAAGAAGAGAATGGTGGAACAAGAGATAGATAAAGGGAAAAAGGGAAAGAAGGATTTTCCATTATGTGATAATTGTGGGAAGAATCACCCTGGTACTTGCCTAAAAGGAATGGGAGTTTGTTATAAATGTGGAGAAAAAGGTCACCAGGCTCGTGATTGCAAGGGAAAGAAAGAGGCTATCAATGTTGAATGCTACAATTGTAGGGAAATGGGACATTATGCAAATGAATGTCCTAAGCATCAGGGAAACTTACGTCAGAAAAGTCCAAGGGATCAAGGACAATCTTATGATGTTACTACAGATAAAGTTGAATAATTATTGTATTTGTGTTTTTGGACTCAAGAACTAGATTATGGTTATAAGAATAATGTGATATATATAAGGATTGTACTGCAGTACTTTTTGTCTTCATTAAGGTTTTAATATGATGAAGGTAATCATATTTTCAGTATGTGACAATAAGAGAAACCTTACTTTGTTTGGGGAATCTAATGTTGTAATTGATTTTGGAATTTAAGGACATTTTAGAGAAAGTCTGGACGGAGGTATTTTGGATAACTATAAAGGTTGGAATGGATTACATTGATCTTTGGATAGTATTGTTAAAACATTTCTAAAGATTATTTTTGGAATATTATAATACTATAGTTTTAGGAAAAGGACAACCTGCAGGGTGGGGTATAACCCGTCGCGTCGGACAAAGATGCAGGAATCGAACCCACAACCATAGTGCGACAGGCCTTTATTACCTACCACTAGCCTACAGGAAGTCCCTGGTTATTACAAAATATTTTTACTAATCTAAATGGTATGTGTTAATATTTGTAACCTTATAAAATTAGGATAAATAGAATATTTTTGAGTTCTATTACCTTTTAGAGTGAAAGATGGGTTTGTGGTAAAAATTTATTAAAGAATGAAAGTCTACATAACAAGTATGTATATTCCCTTACGTTCTTAGTAAATAACCTAAATAAATTCCTCAACTTTATAAAAGGTAACTTAAAACAAAAACGTTGCCGATTAAATTTTCCAACTGGGGATTCAAGGACCGTTTAACCAATCACAAGTTTGTGATTTTCTTATGGTTAACTTTCTCCTAATCCAGTTTTCTACAACTCTCCATCAAACCTTGATGGTTTGTTTTTCTTCCATATCCATATTTTCATAGAATCCTAGTATGGGCTATCTCGGGTGACCTTTGTACTTATCTTTCTTTCTTTTAAAGTTATATTTTAATTAACCTTATTTCCGATGTGGGTTTTCCACAAAGGTATTTTCTATTTTCAACCTTTTATTTTCAAAGAAAAATTTCAAATTGCGAGGACGCAATTTATTGAAGTAGGGGAGAATGTAACACCCCGAGCTTCCATGATACGCTTCTCATTCAATAATGCAATAGCTTGCATTATACGCAACTTCGAGTTCTAACACACTGCAACTAATCAAAGTAGCCATTATGAATAGTAATACCCACTTTTTAAAATTATAGAAATGTTATATTTCAAAATGGACTTCATTTTTGTCTTCGTAATATCGAAATTATCCTAAGTTAATTTTTTTGTAATTTTCTGAGAACTTCCATTTTTTATGAATAGTGAAAAATACTTAAAACAACTTTTTTGATCAAAATAATTTATAGTGATAAATTATACTATTGAGTGGTTTTAAAGTATAATTATAATATATTTTTACCATTTTATCCAATGGTGTTCATTAGAGTTAATTTCACTTTGAAATTGGACATAAACAATTGTCAATCTTTTGATATATATTGTTTCTTAAAAACACGCTATTTGTTGTGACAGCGGGAATTAATTATAAAATTAATTAATGCAACTTATATGTTTGGAATTTTGTAAAATAGTCATCATTTTTGAATTAGGAATATCAATTATATCTTAGGGTGAAATTTTGGCATTGTTCTGAAAAACTTCAATTTTTGATGAATAGTGAAACCACTAAGTGGTAGTTAAAAAACTGATTTTTCGTTTAAATGAAACATTACCACTTCTGTGATTTGATTTTCAAAAATCCGACATACATGGTTGTCATTAGGAAGTAAAATGTGGTTCAATGGGATTAAAATAATTTTTGGTGAATAGTAACTTTTAAGTTTAATTAATCGCGATTAAAGGAAATTAGTGAAATTTAAGGTAAAAATAGTATTATAAAAATATGGAATGACCTTTACACTTGTTCTAACACTATTAGATGTGTCATGTACGACCAAGAAAATCCATGGGTCAACTTGGAGACCCCATGGAGCCACTTTGGTAGGAAAATGACATAAATAACTTTTTATTTAATGTTAAAATAAAAAGGTCAAAAACAAGAGTTGTTTTACTAAAACAATTTTTAAATGGGGTTATACAAGTCATATTTTTTACTATAAATATTAATTAGAAATCTAAAAAGATTTCCTACAACATGATATTTTTCTTATAATTTTTATACATTAAATAAATTAAATTATTTATGACACCATGATGATGCAGCGATTACCTCATTAATTAACGATTTAAATAAAATGAAAAGATAATGTAAAATATAAGACTTACACATGTCAAAAACCTATTGGATGAGTATATTTAGAACCCTTATCACCTCATCCTAGAAATATATAAGTTTGGGACCTTTAGAATCCGAAAAAGAATTTCATAATAATGTAACATTTCAATCTTTCCAAGAGTGCCTCTTCTCTCCTCTTATAAAAGGCCCCCACCACTACCACCTTACTCACACTATCAAAGCCTTTTGGCTCGGCCAACCTCTGCCCAAATACTCTCCCAACTTCCCTCCCTTACTCCTAGAATCCTCAATTTGGGCATAATTCTCCCCAAGGAAGCCTTTGGCTCAAATCAAAAAGAGTTACCCGATTTTAAGGTAATGTCTTCCCTAATGTTGTTTTGTTTTATTTTGCTTCTCCAACCCCTTAAACTCTTTTTATTACTTTATTTTGTAACAACACCAGTATCTAAAATATACTAGTATGTTTTTATGATAATTATTTGGTTTACACTTACAAACACCTTCATCTAATGGTTAAATAACATACTGTTTCTGTGGGTGGTGAAATACTGCCTCACGAAATGATGATTGTTCAATATTCTTTTAACACCTCTAATGGTGGCCATTTTGATGACACTATTTTCATATATGATATATATATATTATGTTTATGTTTTACTTATGCTTATATATTTCTAATTTATGGTATACTTTATGATTTCCATTATGGGTAAACGCGATAATTTCATTTTAGGAAGTGCGGACTACCGCCCCCTCAAAGTGATTTGAATCGTTAATGCCATATGTGGGATGTATAAAGGATGGAGTAAATGGTATTATAAATTATATTATACTTGAATTATATTATACCTTTATATAATTATAACTTCATTCCATTAAATATGAAATGGAAATGAAAGTAGCGTTCATGCGTACGTACGGCTTACCGTCTCCATGAACGGTGCATTTCATTTCTTACCTCTAAATGTTATGTAATATTATAAATTAATGTATATACTGGATATATATTATATATATGATATATACATCATAAATATAATTCTTGAGATAATGTATATTCTACCACATAAACAACTTGTAATTATAAGAAGTTTATTGTTAACTCAAGTACCAAAGATCGACAAAACGACCGTTATTAACTTAAATGACTACATAATTTTCATAACATTGTAATAAGTGATATAAAAGGGATAATGAAATTGAAAAAGGTTATTAATCAAATATAAATTAACTCTAGTTTATTATTCAGGAGATTAAAGAATTATCGAGTCAAGTCGGACACGAGGTAAGGGAATTTCTTAACCCAATTTCCATTCTTTGGGTTAATATCCTACTTTCAAATTATGTTATGATATTATTATGTACTATCTTGTATTTGTACTTTCTTTATGTGTACTTATATATAATACACATAATAGATCTATTTTATTTAAAAAAATGATCTTGGTAAGGACTTCGTCTCAATCTCCTTTCATTGAGGCATATTTTGTTTTATACACAACTTTCATTTATACGGTGTATAAACCCCTTTGACTTTTACTTTTATTCAAAATGAATATTTTTATACAAAGAGTTTTTACTAAACGACAAAAGGAATGTTTTTTCTTACGTATGCGGCGACAACGACTTCTCTGCCGCCGTGACTATTATTTGAGTTTTGGCTTCCTCTATAAGCCATAACTTTTTTTTAAATGAAAAAACAAATACAATGTTTCAATTTTCTTTTATTTTGGTATTGAAAATGGTTTTGATAAAGTTTTTATTATATCAATGTGTTGTATTTATATCTTGTGATTGAAGTGAGGAAATCTTATGTTTCCTTTATGCATGTTTTATGTGATACAATTATGTTATGGTTTATGATATGTTTAAACCTATTCATATGAGGAATGCATTGGACTTAATAAGTGACGGGTGGAGCCCTCTATAGCTCCTCGATGCATCGGTAGGTCTCATGAGACAAACTAGTGTCTTGGCACGAGGCCTTGACAAAATCTTATTGTAGACTTGGCATGAGTCCTTGGCTACGTGGTTATGATAGTCTGGCATTATGCATTCCATCATTATGAAAGTGGTTATTGATATTTCATGTGATTATTCGACCAGTAGAATATCCATGTGAATAAGTAAATGGCATTATCTCAATTTTATTTTTGCCATATTATGCTGAAGTTCAAGTTTAAAAAGGCTTTTGTTTTAGTTATACATTTCCTTAAATGTTAATGTTTATTTATGAAAGCTTCCGCAATATTGTTATCCTTACTGAGCATTTGAGCTCACCCCTTCAAATGTTTTAATTTTTCCAGGATGTGAAGAAGTATATTATGAATGACTTGCAGGGATAGTATGAGGGGATATGAAGACAAGATTTTGTTGTAGTTTTTTTTTACTTTATGATGTAATGTAACATTTATGAATGTATCTAGTGTTTCCAAGGCTACTAAACTAATCGGTCTTTTGAGACTTGATCTTTTGTGATCATGCCAATGTTACGAAGTAATGCACTGACTCTGGGCAACTAGGGTCGGGGCGTTACAATGAGGGTGGCAATGACCATGCTCCAGAGGCGTTGGTCTAGGGGATACCAGTGGATCCTCCTTTATTCCCATCTGAGGCACTAGTAGTTGTACTGAACATAGGTGTTGAGGCATAGTTCCATGAGGGTTTTTTACGCTTTATGAATACTTTTCATGGATCACCGTAGATTTTCTCATCTATGGAAGATCTCACACATGTGTTCCATCAATAGCATCAACCCAAATTTTCAAGGGATGGTGGTCTGTAGGCTTCTGAATTGTGTCTTGAGATTACTTTATCGATATCTAAGCATCTAGAGACACCTTCTAAGAGGAGAGTGAATCTCATTACATATATTCTTTAGGAAGCATCAAAGAACTGGTGGGATGTTTTGAACTAAGTTAAAAGGCAGTGAGATATGGTTTGGGGTGATTTAGAAACCACACTTTATGATTAATTTTTTCCCAAGACTTTGAGAGAAGATCGGTCCAGTGAGTTTATGTGTCTGGAGCATTACGCAATGACTGTTATGGAATATTAAGCACACTCTATAGAGTTGTATCATTTTTCATTGATATATCTTTCTGATGAGGCATTGAGGGTGAGATTCTTTGAGTAATCCCTTATACATGCCATTTGATCATAGGTAAACATGATCAAGTTGAATAAAATTACTGAAATCATGAATCATGTGTTAATTATAGAGCAGAACCTAAGGGGGGATGGGGGTGAAGAGTAGTGAAGTTTAGTCTCTTGACTCAGTGTTTCTGCTTCTAGTGGTAGGAAGTGATGTTTTGAGGATTCTCATGAGGAGAGTTCCAACTAGGATGTTAGTGATGATAGCTCAATTTTCTATCATCAATGTGGAAGATAGGGACAGGTGAGGAATTAGTGTGATCACGACCCATTCGAGTGTCGATATTGTGGTAGGATGGGCCACATAAAATGTTTTTGTAGGACCTTCCCTCTAGTGGTTAGTGGAAGGGGGTCAGCTCTGACACTAATTTTGGGAGTGAGTTTTATAGATTTACATTAAGCTGGGATCTAGATTAGTATCAGTTATTCAAGATGAGGTGGTGGTTGTGGACAAGGAATCTAGACACCAATTATACCTAGATAATAGAGTGGGATTTCTCTAGGTAGTGAGGTTGTGTCATAGGGTCATGGTTCATGCTAGGTATATTCTATACAACCTACCCTTAAGGATAAGAGTGACAGAACATCTATGGTGATAGGTACAATATTAGTAGCCTATACTCTTGTATCTAGTCTTTTTGACATAGTTACGTCATATAGTTTTATGTATGTGCCTTTTGTGGATATCCTTGAGCTTGTAATTCAGTTTTATAATGGTTCCATGACTTTGGACACTCCGTTGGAGATCATAACAGAGGGTGTATGCCAATACAAGGAGTTCCCCATTAAGGTTGGTGGGTGTCACTTCATATGGGATTTTTTATCCTGAATATGAAAGGGTTTGAAATAATAATTGGTATGGATTTGATAGTTTCTTATCAATCCCATGTTGATTACTATCACCAAAGGGTGACCTTCACATCACCAGAGGGCGGATTTTTTATTCACAAAGATGAATGGGATGTCTAGGAGAGTCAAGCTGGACTTGATCGTTGTGGTCTAAGAAGGATGATAGCCTAGATTTATAATTTATATCTAGATGATCTGGGAGTGCTTCAGGTGAACTTTCCTCTAGTGGTTGATCATTTCAAGGATGTTTTCCTAAATAAATTTTATGGTTTACCACCTAAGAGATAGGTTGAGTTCTCCATAGATCTAGTGATAGGATATGCACTGATATTCATTCCTTCTTATAGGATGGATACTATAGAGTTATAGGCTCTCAAGAGGTAGTTAAAGGACTTTAGGGAAAAGGGGTTTATTCTAACCAGTACTTCTCCATGGGATTCACCAGTCCTTTTGTGAAAAAGTTGGATGGTACCCTTAGGCTATGTGTAGATTTCCAAAAATTTAACTAGTTGATGGTTAAGAACTAGTATCCCTTTCCATGAATAAATGACCTTCTTAATCATCTATGAGGTGTTTGGGTGTTCTCAAAAATTGATTTGAGATCAATATATCATCAGGTGCATGTTCGACCTACAGACATACCTCGTACATCTTTTTGTAGTGGGTATAGTCTATATGAGTATTTGGTTATACCTTTCGGTCTCACAAAAATGCATGTGGTTTTCACGATGCTGATGAACTGAGTTTTCCATCCTTATCTAGATTCATTTGTGGGGGTATTTCTATATGATATCTTGGTGTATTCTCACAATCAACAGAAACATGCCAAACATCTTAATATTATTTTGGATACACTAATAGAGTATCAATTATATGATAAGATCAAAAAGTGTCACTTATAGATGGATATGATTCACTTCCTAGGTAATATTATCTCAGAGACAGGAGTATCAATTGACCTAGAGAAGGTGAGAGTTTTAGTTTCATGGGAGAATCCCAAGAAAATATTTGATATATAGAGTTTCTTGGGGATAACAGGATGTTATAGGAGTTTCATACAGGACTTATCATGCTTATAATTTCCCTTGACTGGATTGACTAAGAAGGGTGTTATGTTTGTATGGTCAAATGCTTGTAAGACAGCCTTTTAGGAGCTGAAAGGGTGATTTAATTTAGCGTCAGTCCTGATTCTGCCAGAGTCAGGCAGTAGTTACATTGTGTATTATGATGCATCGGGTATTAGTCTTGGATCAGTTCTAATGTAGGGGGATAGAGTCATGGCATACGAGTCTCATCGGTTGAGGCCTCATAAGAGGAATTACCTACTGCATGATCTTGAGTGAAATTTAGTTGTTCATGCTTTGCATTATTGGAGGCACTATTTACTTGGAGATCATTTTTATGATGTACACTGACTAAAAATTCTCAAGTACATATTTACATAGAAAGATCTAAATTTGAGGTAGTGAAGGTGGGTTGAGTACCTACAGTCATTTTATTTTGAACTTTCCTATATTCCTGGAAAGGGAAATGTTGGTATTGATGCACTGAGTAGGATAACTTAGATGCAAGTAGTTAAGGAGGCTAGTAGTGAGTGGAATATTATGGCCTTGTTCATTGAGATTCACTTAGAGGTTTTGGATAGTTAGGGGAAGATTTTATTTTATCCTTAGTTGTGACCTCTACCCTTTTTAATGGAGTGAGGATATTGAAGATATCCAATTCAAAGGGCCTAGTCCTATGAGAGAGTGTGGTGGGTGAGGACCCACCTCCTGATTATACTATGGGTGAGGATGAGATCTTGTATACCCATGGTCGCATTTGGGTTCCATTGGGAATATGTGAGGACCTGATGCAGGATTTTCATGCCTCATTTTGGGTGGTACATACCAAAATGTATCGTGAATTATTATTCCAGTATTGGTTGTCAAGGATGAAGTGGAAGGTAGATGTTTTTGTCATGAGGTGTTCCAATTTTCAGCAAGTGAAGCTAGAACATCAGTGGCCATATTGAATTTTACAGTAGTTACCCATTCCTGAGTTGAAGTGGGATTATGTCGCGATGGATTTCATGACCTTTTTTCTGAGGTCACCTCGAGGAAGCGATGTCGTTTGGGTTTTTCTTGACAGGATCATGAATTTTACTCATTTCCTACTAATTAGGGAGACCTTCAGTGTGGATGATCTTGGGAGTTTGTATTTCCATGAGACATTATGACTTCATGGGGTCCCTCATATTATCATTTGAGATAGGGACATCCAGTTTACATCTCGTTTCTGGTATATTTTGCAGAGGAAATTGGGTACACATGTGATTTTGAGAATGAAATCCCACCTTCATACTAATGGCTAGTAAGAGAATATGATACATATGCTTGTGGGCATGCTATGAGCATGAGTACTAGATTTTGGGGGATTTTGGGAGAGGTATATACCCCTATTTTAGTTTTCCTGTACAATAGTTATTAGGAGACTATACAGATGAAACCTTATGAGTATTTTTATGATAGGCCATGTCAATAACCCCTATGCTGGTTAGAGGAAGGTGAGGCAGCTTTACTAGAACCATATCTCATGCAAGATACTTCTAAGTAGGTTTGGTTGATTAGAAAACAGATGTATACTGCATTAAGATAACCGCAGATGACCTATAAAGTTTGATGTCAGGGACTAGGTCTTTCTACATATCTCACTGAGGCTAGGACATAGATGGATTAGGAGATGGGGTAAGCTTTCAAAGTGATATGTCTGGTTTTTTTAGATTCGGGAGAGAGTTGGGCTGGTATCCTATTAGTTGTAGTTACCTCAGAGGTACTGGGTCATGCATGATATCTTCCATGTATATCATATGTGCCATTATCACTCAAATCCATCTCACACTCTCTAGCCAAATGAGTTGGAGTTACAAGTAGATGTGTCCTTTGAGTAGAATCCTATTCATATCGTTGATAGGAGCATGAAGGTTCCCTAAGGCTGGTCAGTTCCTCTAGTATGGGTGCTATGGAATCATGGAAATTTATAGGATGATACTTGGGAGTGGGATTCCAACATATGTGCTCAGTGGATGGAGTTATTCTTAGGTGATTCTTGACCAGCCTTTAGAGGGAAATTTGGGGATGAATTGCTTTAAGTGGGGAATATTGTAAGATCCTGGGTTTTCCTACGAGATATAGATCTTTTTTCAGTTTAAATTCTTGTTTATGGACTAATGTGAGTACCCAATGTGATAATGGGTGTATCAAGGGTGTCTGAGGATTGTTCAAAGCCAAAATTCTGACTTTTTGAAGAAGAAAAACTGGTTGTATGGTTAGGAGAAACCATGTGGGACATGCCGCACAGTTACCCCAAACTGTGTAGGTATTGATAGAGGGATTTAGGGAGCCACACAGTTTGATTAAACCATACATCAGGGGTTGTGCACCCATAAAAAATCTACATACTTTTAGTATATTTTTCTGCATGGTTTGTGCATGGATAGGAAAACTATGTGCACTAACCATGCGAGGTGCCCCTTGAAGCAGTGAAGGGTACTCGGTTGGTGTATGGTTTGGCCAACCGTGTAGTCAAACCGTGCAGCCTAGTATTTCTGGGTAAAATGACTATTTTACCCTTAAAAATATTTAAAACCTAAATCTACTTCTCTTTTGTTTCCAATAGACATAACTCGCTTAGGGATCTCTCTTTGAAGCCAAAGTGTAGGCTTGGCTCCTGATTCTTCATCCAAAATCAGAATCGAATGTTGTAGGTCTCATTAGATTCACACTGGAGAGTAATCCATTCCTTTTGTTGTTTTCACCATTTGACTTCATATCAATGGATTTATTTAAGTGAAATCTAATATTCTCTATTTAAAGGTTCTTCATCCATTCTATATTTTTCTTCTGATCTGGATTAGATTAGAAGCTGATACTAGATGAGTGCTCTACTACGGACCTACTTAGGTGGTATATACTTTTTCCTCATGGTTTGGTGTTTTATAGAGCTATTTTCCATTATTATGCATTCCAAATCTTATGGAGGTGACACTTTAATTAATTAAATGGTTAAATTGGATGAAATAGAACCTGTTAGGTTTTCCCTTGAGTAACTTCGAGTGTGTTGGAGGTTTTTTTCCCAACCCAAGCCACCCATGGGGTGTGCCTTTGTATATTTTATATTGGTTACCACCTCGATAGATGTGTTAGTTTTTTCCTAGTTATAGGAATACCTTTATAAATTAAATTAAATTTTTTGGATGATTAGAAGATGTTTTACCTCACTTTCCATGTGTTGACATGATGTGAATTGATTATTTGTTTGAAATGTAATTTTTATATGAGTTGTAAGAACTCATGGATTGTAAAATCTATGAATTGATTAATGAATTAAATGATGAATATTTATATAAGACTCCATGGGTGTGCTACACCATGGGTCATGATAGTGGTAGTGGACACCTTGGATGATATTTCTCCTTGGGTCTTGATTTCGTGGGATGCCTTGGGCCTTGCTGTCCCTTGGATCTGGTTTTTTTGGTCTTACAGTGGAAATGGTATATTAAAATACTCCTTGGACCCAAATTCAAGACTTACCAAGTTTCTATTGAGATGGTATTAGGACTCGATGAGGATGCATTGGTCTTCTATAGATTAGATCTAGCCTTTTGGGGTTTGACACTTCTGGTTGTATGATGTGGACATGGTTGATATGACACTTCTAGTTATATGGTATGGACGTGGTTGATATGTGATATAGGTTATACAGAATAGTCATGAATGATATGATACACAAGTTTTACGGTGCGGTTGTGGTTGATATAATATACTATATATACGGCATGGTCATGGTAGTTATTTCTGTTTTACTTACAGCTACCTTGTTATAGGATCTTGAACCTTGTTTGTAGGGATCCTTGTTTGGCTAGACATATCACTCTACTTGTATCATATATTCCTTGGGAACTTATTTCATTTAATTATACATGTGTTATATATTTCACTCTGATTTATCTTTCATTACACAGACTGGGTAGGTTATAGACACCATTGGTGGTGGCCTGCTAGAATTTTATCTCACACCCTATTCGGGCCACCATTGGGTACCTGAATAAACTAAATGAATGCAGGTAGGGGAGCATGGTACTAAGCTAAGGATTATGATGCTAGTTGGGATAGTCTTTTTACTCTTTTTAGTATTTTGATACATGTATTATACTAGATGTTGATATACCTATTTTGTATTTTTTATAGAGACATGGCACAATCATAATTTTATATGAGATACCTTTTGGAATTTTTATCTATATATTTCCTTTGGATGTTTATCCCATATTCAATTATTATATTTGTTCTACTACGATAGGTTACTAGTCCTATTTATAGTGTCTATTCATGCTGCTTATACATTATTGTTACTACTTCTTCTATTTTAATGATATGATATTCCACTATGTTACACTCTAAAAATTGGGAATATTCCCCCCCATAGACACACCCTAGGCCCTCTCTGTTGTTTGGAATCCTCTGGTGTTTGGGGATATTTTCTTGAGACCATGTGACCTACCAGATCGAGGCACCGTTTAGTGGAATTTGGGTCAATACATTACAGTTTTAACAACAAAATGATGGTTTTGTACATACCATAAGTGCTTATTAGGCCTATGGATAACTCATCTTTTTTCAGATTGAATGGTTCTTCTGCAATGTACATGATGTGAATACTATGACCAATGAAATTTTTTCCAAATAATATTTACAAATATTTTTTCCAGAACCAAGAGAAGATATTTTTTCATGTTAATTTACAATTAAATTAATATCATGAATAAATACCTCAGTCTTAAGTTCTTTCTTTGATGTTGGTTTTTATCATTTGAAGTATGTTTAGTTGTATTTTTATTTCATTGATGAGTACCAAAAGTATATCCCCTCTAGTGGTGATCCACACATGCTTCATTGATCTAGTAATGTATTCAATGGTACTTCGTGTGATAGTGCAATGTCATTAATCATCTTATATCACTCCTTTGATCACAACCACAATACCTTCAATCTGGAAAGGATCGTCTCTTGAACTCTACGACTTAAGAGAAATGGAGGAATAGAAAATCTCTCAAATTTGAGAGAAAACCCTAGAGATTTTCTTCATTGAGCCATAATTATATAGGGAGGTTAATGTTGTGAACGACGTATAACTTCTCACAATTCTCATAATTTTCAATTTATAGACTCAACATTATAGTTTCATATTAATTTTGATAGAATGGTCTGAGACATGAGTTTTTCACCAAACCCATGCCCCCTAAAAAATTATTAAAGAAAAATTGGAGTACAATGTAACCACTAGGTGTATAGATCTTACAGTGTCCATAAATTAAGATAGATTTCAAAAGTAAGAGGTAAAAAACATACATTAAAGAGATATCAAAATCAAGTTTGGTGTATGAAAACTGCAATTATTTTATATCTTTGGTTAACATCACCAATAAAGCATCAATTCATTATAATATTTGAAAGATCAAGTACTATCTCCATATCAACATTCTACCTCGGCTATAATTCCACCATAAAATGTGAGATTGTCCTTTATATTCCTTTTAATTCGGTCTTCCCACCATCCAAAGTATCTTTAACATGCAATAAAATATGCATGACATAACTTACGAAGATGATCCAAAAAGAAGATAAAAATTATCCTCAATAAAACTTCATAAATGTAAAACCTCAAAATCTACATGTAATATCCTAATAATAATGAATATATTATAATATATCCATTCTCCATGATCCAAATATAATTTCAGTATCAAATGGGCCTAGCAACAGCCTTCCAGTCTGATCTTTCATTTTTTTTCAGGTTTACTCATCAACCAAGAAGTGCCTCCATGTTTTTTTTACTAATGAATGGTTTTACAATGCTTAAACAGTGGTAAAACAATAATAGGAACCATAAAATGCAATTTAAAAATAAAAAAATGACACTTCTAACACTAGAGGCCATGGAATATCCCTAAAATTAAAATTATGATTATGTTCAAACTCAACTTCTATCTTATAAAACATATTTTCTATTATTTAAAGATAATACTCTACAATTATTTGTCCATCAAAATATTTATTATACATAATTATGTTTTTTTCATCAATCCGAGAGTCTAAATACTCTCCCAAGTCAACCCTAATATTATGGGAATTATTTATATTAGGATCAAAATCTTCGTATTTATCATTTCTTTTATTAATAGATGATTTTGAATCAACCACAAATTATATAGTGATAATGTAAAATTATTTCATGGGTTTAACCTTATATTTTCATCCTTCATCTTCCCCTCTCATTGGGAAGGGATGTTAGTTTCTTAAAAGTGTATCCTTAAGGATATAGTTACAATAGTTATTACCAATTTAGAGTAATCAATACATTTATGTGTCTTTATCAGGTGTTGAGTGATAAATCCATCTAATTCAACAATTGGATTCTTACCTTTTTTAGAACTAGAATGAAAAAAAACATATATAATTTGGTGCATTTTATCATTTTCATATTTATTGGATTCATAAGATCAAATAGACTCAATCGAGTCATTTTAGGCTTCACCATCCTCACCCTGTTTAGGAGGATTATCACCCAAAGGAATTTCAACTAGCCCAGGGGTATGCCCTGGGATTATTGAGGCTATATTACCTTGTCGATCAGTTGAATTGAAAACAACCTCCACAAAGGAATCACAACCATAAGGTCTAGTAGAAGAAATACCTTGTATCTGGGTGGTTAGTTCAATGCCATTAGAGATTAAAACATGAGGAATATGGACCTTAGAAGGATCAAATATATCTTTTTTCTTCCCTTTTTTAACCCAATTAGTTTTTTGCCTAATGGGGGGTTGACCTTCAGGGAGATCATGTTGGATAAACTTTCCACAACTCTTAGATAGGTAGCCAAATTTATAACAAGTCATACAATAATCTGGGATATTTTTATATACAATATTATTTTAGAAAATATAATCTCCATTTTGTATCCAAATCTCAGAAGGCATTGGCTTCAATAGATCCTCCTCAGTCTTTATCATATTAATAGAGGGGAAATATAGCTTAATAGTATTTGATTCAATTTTAAGTGGCACAACAACCAGATCGTAAATGAAAAAATGATAACTCTCTTGAAGAGGTGTACCAGCAAACCAACAAACACTAAATAAATTGGGATAATAGGGGGTTTTACAAAGGTTTCAAAGTCAAGATACCATTTCATAACCTTCATGGATAAACCTAAAAAATTCCAAAATCCCTAAGACCAACAACAATAATACTCATATTTATAAAATAAGTGAATAAGAATATTTTCATAGTTGAGGAGGCCTAGATCAAATCATGAAAAACTAATAATTTTGAAGGTTATCCTAACAAATTTAAGCGAAGGATGATGAGAAGGGAACTTACCAATAATAAAAAACCAGTGATCTGAGGAAAGAACATCCACATCCTTTTGGGAAAATCCAACCACCAGATTCTCTTTATGTCAAAAGGATATAGGAGATATTAGAGTATAGATATACATGAAATCATATAAAATAATATTATTATTATTTTATTCCATGGAATGAATTAACCCAAAAAAATAATAAATATTATTTAAAATCTGGTAAATAAATATTTATCATTAGACCAATAACTGAGTCTGCTCATCCTCCTTGATATTTATTGAATTTATGAATAAATATCATAAATAAATATTATATTCACAATCTGGAGAATAAAATATTTATTTTAATATTTTAGTAATTACATAATTTATTAATGAATAAATAATTATTTATTACCATGATAATAATAAGAGATAAATATTATACATTCAATAAATAAATAAATATTATATTCACAGTCTAGTGAATAGAATATTTATTTTGATATTCATGTAATAAATTATTTATTAATGAATAAATAATTATTTATTACCATGAAAATAACAAGTGATAAATAAATATTATATATTTAAATAATTAAATAATTACCTTAAAAATAAATATTCATTTAATATTTGTGATCATTTAATAAATTCTGAATAAATACTAATTCTCAGTCTAGAGAATAATATTTATTCCAAATTCTAAATATATATATAAATAATATTTAACTAATATCAAAGGAAACACTTTGTGTGTGACCCTCTAGGCCTCTTCCTTTGGGACATTAGATAGATTTTCCTAAAATCCAATATTACTGTCTAGAAATAGGTCAAGACACCCATATATAAAGAGGATATAACAAAACCACAATAAATACATACAAATGGTCACTGTATAATATAATACCTTTTCATGATATATCATCAACCAAGTTGCACACCCATGTCATCAATATGTATGCTTGATATATCTTTCTTTCACTATCTAAAATAAATTCATTATTCCACCATGATCATGAAATTTAATGTGATGCTTCCATTCCAATCAAAGGTTTGGGATATCAAATTCTATAAATATAGAATGGAAAAATCATTCCTCAATTTATTCATTAATAACATATCATTTGTGACACACCCAACAAACCCAACTTCACTAAAATCATATGTCATCATGGTTTATGAAATTACATAAAAGTGCATGAGTCATGACATAAATTAATAATAATATTAAATTCTAAGGGTCGTTACACATGACCGTAGATAGGAATGTCTAATGACACATAAACATATGGATTTCCTATAGGTGGGTTTGTTCTCATAATCTCCCATGTTGAAGGTTTCCAAGTAAAAATTTCATGAGATGAAGTCTCATCTCCGTATGAGTAATCACACATGATGATCAATATATGATATGTACCATCATAGAATTTTATGTATATATAGAAAAATATTTATGAATATTGTCATGAAACTTCAAGGTTCTCATCATAGAAGAGAATTGTTATGGCCTTTTCAACGTGACATATATTCTAGGACATCATCACATTAATACTAAGTATAATAATAATCAATATGTGATAAGTTATTTATTAATATTCAAATTAATGAATATATAAGAAATATAAATTAAAAAGTAGTTGGTTCTTAGACACCAAATCTAACAGAATCCCACTTTTATTAGATCTAACTATTAATGACTAGTTATCTCTCACATGTTAAACATTATTTAGTTGAGTGTGGCTATAGTTTTCAATACTGTCATGTTTTTTTGACTAGGATTGGTAAAGATGCATGTTTGTGTATCATATTTTCTTACTGGGAAATCAATATCTTGGTAAAATCCATCAATTTTTTATATTACCAAATATCCGCCTCTTATTCCCATATCAGAAACCTAACATATTGATTAATTCCATAGTCCAATCTTATCATAATAATTCTAAAAATCTTTATTTTTGTATAACCAAAAATAGGAATATGACATTGTTAAACAGCATTTTATGCTTCATCATAAGTTTCAACATACTTGGATATTGTAGATATGGAATCCACAAGCTATAATAAGTTTTTTTGCATGTTACCTTAGCCTTACTATGATACAAGATCAATTTGAACTAAATAAATACAAGTTTCAAAATCCCCTTGATCACTAGTAATTCCACTTCTCTAGACACCAGGAAGTCATCCTATACTACTTTTTCAAGTACTGATAATTCTAACTACAAGTCGATGTAGTTATGTTGGATATATTTTTTATTAACCCGATATGCATCATGCATCATTGATATCAAACAATAGTACATATCATGGAATCTGAGATAAATTCCTAGCACTTAATCTTGTAAAATTATTTTAATCTCAATAATATATTCCTATTCTTATGCTTGTTCTAGTGGAAATATTATATTCCAAAAATAATTTGGTCTTAAATTGGTTCAATATATACTATTACTAGATTAAATAAACCCATGGATCTATTTTTTTAGATCTTGTTCCTTAGAACATGGTTTCTACTTACATCATTCTTAGAAAAATTAATTACTTAATCTTAAAAAACTAGTAAGACATGAAATTTTTTTCCATTTGTTTTCAACATATCTATCTTAAAAACTGATAATGCTCCCACTAACCTATTGGATAAACATGTCACTCATTCATTTCCAAATGAATATTCTATTATCAATATACATGATTTATCCATAAATTAATTTATATAATATTTATAATTTATTGAAATTTATTGATGTCATTGACCCTTTCTTGTTATGGCTTATATAAATATACTATAGGATCTCATTTTTAGTCACATCATATAAACATCTTCTATAATGATTCCTCTAAATGAGGTGAACTTGATAATAAATATCCCAATATGATGATCATACAAGTATGATTTGACAAGTATAATTCAAAATTATTTTAGTAATGATGATTGATGTATTGGTTTTTTCATAGACTAAACCTTTCAATAATCTATCATTCTTTATTGGTGCTATATTATACCATATATGTCTTGTTTCTTTGGAATACTCATTAGAAATATTAATTCTTAAAAACATTCAAAATAGAAAGTCCTAAAATCTTGATGCATAGAATCCATTACTTGAATTCATACACAATTTTCAACTTTAGCATGTTTCCATTTATTGATTCTTTATAAGAATCTTTATTCTCAAATAATAAAATATGCATCACCCACTATAATGAACAAAAACTATCTCTTTGGTTATGAATTTCTACAAAGAATGTGTCTCTAGAACTACTCCTCCCACTATGATCAGTGGAGTCTAGCATTAATGTGCCAACTCATGTGCATCCAGATCCTTAACCCATAGAAGTTAATTCTGCTATCACTATCCTTAAATAGATGTGATTAATTCATGGAAACATAATCATTCTTGACTATATATTAATATCCTTAGAATCTATAGGATTTTTAACTGAGATTCACTAAGTTTTTCATGTTCATTTATAGATAAATCCAACTTTTAACAAAGTATTTTCAATAAACACCTATGGTTATGTCCTAATAGATTCTTATCATATCATAATTGATATGATATATATTAGTTAATATAGTTGTAAAATGGTCATTTATTGCACTATTATTTAAAAAACATGTATTTGAAGAAATTATAGAATATTTTCAAAATATATAAGACTCATCATTGATCATACTTTTACTACCATCATGATTTTAATGGATATAAGGAATTGTGAGTTTGGGAAAACCATTACTCCACATGTATAATCAATGATTACTTGGATAATATATTCTTTGAAAATCCATATTAGAGTTTCCTCTATCTTTACCAAGTGAACTCATTTAATTCACTGAGTGCTTATAAAATTTTTAAAGGAATCTCATAAAGTATATGAATTTTCCTATAGATTTATAATAGTTCATGTGGCCTTATTGAAATAAATCTAAAAGATTTGTATCATACCTTTATTTCTACAGGTTTCTTTTTCTAAAACATGATAAGTGGTTTGTTAGTATACTCAGTATAATAGATCAATAGAGACTAAAACACTTTTATAGATATAAAAAAGTCAAATAATTTCAGTTTTATTTGAAAAAGAATTATATTTCCATAATCAAGTAAGAGTGTTATATTTTATATTCATCATTTATTGTAATGGATATGTGTGATTAAGGAGTTACTAAACCATTAGTTTAGTATAAATTACCATAAAAATTTTAATTCCAAATGTCAAATAATGTCCTATTGTGTATATATGGAAACTAAGATAAATTTTTTGGTAACACTAATTACAAAATTAAATCAATCCATTCTGGAAATTTAAAAGTTGTTTCCTCTCTCTACTAACATAGGAATCACCCTTTCTCATACTCTGGGATAATTCACCCTAATTCATATAATATTTCTAAAATTTCTTAATTATCAAATGAGAATAGATGTAAAACATATTGTATTTTAATTCCCAATAAGTCCAATGGAAATATTATATTCAATGATGAATGTTCTAGAAGTTTATAACTACTTATACATTAATTTATTGAAATTATTTCAATAACTATTTCCTTCCCATGAGAAGTAAACAACCACCTCTTTATTTCCCTCCCTGTGAATCCTTTTTCCATTTAAAATGAATTTTAAGGATATTATTGGATTGAAAATTAAATGGGGATTCAAACCCTGTATTTCATTTTTCTCTCCATAAGGATTGATGAAATAAGTTTCCACAAAACCTAATTTTTTTGGGTGAAGTGTAGATAAAATGATTTGCAAGTGGTTTCTCAATATTATTCATCTGTTATTGGATGAATAAATAGAACCTTGTGGGTAATAATGATACCATGAGATTCATGGATGATCTATTATCCAAATATAATCTTAAATTTAAATAATGTAATTTAATACTTGAAGACAATATTACAAGTTAAGCACCCCTTTCCAATTTACACTAAAATAAAGTAATTAGAATCTCATTTATCTTAAATACTATATTTATTATTTTGAAGAGATGGAAGATAAGATATCATGGAGGAATCACCCTTTATATATATTTTATAGGCATTATTTTTCACCTCTTCTTGGTGGGAATATGATCAGGTTTGGGGAATTCCATTACATAGTACAAATTCTCTAATAGTAAAGTAGTGTAAAACATCTATGCCACTCTGGGAAATTTGTGCCTATAAGGACATGAACTGAGTTAAGGAATGATCATAGTGTTTTTCAAGGTTTCTCTTACCATTTTTACAATAATTAAAATAGATATATTATTACTTCACTTTATTAAAAAATTCATGATATGAAAAATTTTAATCATTTTATTAATTATATCATTATTTTATACCTGAATGGACCGAAGGCCTTCTTTTTGTTGATTTTTGATAACCCCCTTTCAAGGGAGGAGGGGGAAACCTTACAAGGCATGTAGGATTAATGGATTACATTACCCTAATGTCTTAGAGGAATTCATCCCAGACATGACTACTTAGAAATTCCCCTCCCCAGCTTCTAGATCATGAAGTCAGCTCCCCACCTTCACATTGCTTGTTCAGCTAGAAATACCTATGTAGAGGTGTGCAGGCCTGGTCCCAATGGAAATTTCCATACCCCCACATTCTTCTATATTTAGATATCTTTGTTCTCGTGAAACCACCTGCTTTGAGTCTTTATCTGGAGCTAGTTCCTTTGGTCTCTCACTATTTTATCATGTCTCAATTCCCCTCACCATTGAACCCAGAATGTCTCATTACTTCAAACATTCTAGTGACATGGATCTATATTTCCATTATTATAATCCAAAAAAAGGCTATAAAAATTATAATATGGTTTTTAGGTAGGCGGTCATGCCAACTATGGTCTTGAAGCTCCTTGTTCCATTGAGTGGACTCCCCAATCCTAAAATCATGACTCAGATTTCTTCAATACTTGCCTCTAAAATTTTCACTTAAATGCAAAAAAAATTGGTTAAGTTGACCCACCATATTTGTTTATATTTCTCGATAATTAAAAGTTCCTTGAGAAAGTCCTAGACTGAAAATTGAATTATAGGTCCATATTAACTTAGATAATGGAAGGCATGATGACTTAATATTAAAATATATATTTTTTATTATGCATAAATTTTCTTATTTTATATTTTACATTTCTTGTTAATATTAATTAGATTTTACTTAAGTGATTAACCTTGTACCGATAAAATATTTACTCATAATTATTTTTATTTTTATTCTATATTTTCATATTAATCCATTTACTTATAAAATAAATCATGAATGAGATAGAAATAAAATAAATAAATCATGTCATGATCATGAGATTTAACTAGAGGTTTGTTTTTTGAGTGGATAGTGAATAAACTATTAACCCTTGGGGAAAAATCCTTGAGCCAATCTAGAATTGAGTTTGCAGCATTCCACCTATATCTTGTGTATCTCCTTGTTTTAGTTTCACCATGGCTTTATCTCAAACCAACTTCATGCACCTAGAAGCTCCATCCTTACAATGCTTTTACTTCACTTGCAGGTGAAGGGAACCAGTAAGGTGGTTTACATAAAATAAACCATAGACACATAGGCTTGTACATAATAATAAGGGAGTAATGACTCACAAACCATTAATTTAATTTAATAAAATAACTACAAAAACCCATGAAATAATTAAATTAAAAGAAACCATATTCATATAAAGGTTAATCTAAAAATCATGATCATCTATTTTTGGAATGAATATGTATTTAAAATAATTTCCCAATATTCATTTTAATTCATTCTTTTATTAAGATAAAACATACACAAATTAATCTCATTAATTATCTGATTGGTCAATTAATTCATTTTATCTTAATATTCATCCACTATATCCTAGATATATCCATCTACTATGATTTTAAATAAATTAAATAAATTTATTTATTTAAAATATAATTAAGTACACAACTTGTAATTTAACGCAACATGGTGTATACCCATCTGAACTACTCAGAATAGTCCTTGTTATATATAGTTCACTCACAAGACATATCATGTACATGGAATGTGATGTAATTTAATAGTGTATATTAACAATAAATGATACACGCGACACATGAAAATTATGCTACGTGTATATATTTAATGCACATGAATTTTATAGTATGTAACAACCATGCTCGACTTATAGTTCTGAATTTTATGTGAAAAATATTTATGTGTTTAATATCATATAAAACCTATCATGTGGTGTGTACGAGTCAATAAATGAAACATGAGACACATAATGATGATGTTTCTGGGGTAATAGATTAATTTTTAATTTTTCTATGTAAATTAATTTACATAGTTTACAACCTAACTTAGAATGTATTCTGTGTAAACAGGTGTGAATTAATTATACTGCATGGATTTAATTACACCACATGTGAATTAATTATGTGGCATGTAAAGTAATTACATCGCATGTAAATTAATTACACCACATATATATTAATCATATCTCATGTGTATTAATTACCCCACTTGTGAATTAATTGCACGACATGAGAATTAATTACATCATGTGTGAATTAATTATACAACATGAGAATTAATTACATGACATGTGAATTAATTACACCACATATTAATTAATTACCCTGCATGAGAATTAATTACTCAACATGTGAATTAATTATACTTCATGTAAATTAATTACATTGCATGTGTATTAATTACACTGTTTGTGTGTTAAATTCACTGTATGTAAATTAATTATATTTTTTTGGTTTAATTAATTACTTTTCATCTATTGACCACATGAAAACCACATCATGTGGTGTTACACAAAATGTTGGTGATTTACATGTAGAGTAACCCTAGAACCCATGTTCCACCTCAAGATGGTTCTTTGAATGTTATTTATATGTTATTAATCCATCTAGGTTATATTAGTGAGAAACAAAGAGAAAAAGACGAGATATTGACAATCAGATTAAAAGAATGAATTTATTGAAATGAAAACTAACTTTTAAATATATAAAGGATCAACAATTAATAAATAATTATAAGTTAAATGTAATCACTCTAATACCATTTGATGGTTATAGATACAGTAGAAGTGCCTATTGGGATTATGGACAACTTAGCTTTTATTGAATTCAATGGATCATCCAAAATGTACATGACATGAACGCCATAACCAATGAACATTTTTCTGAATAATATTGAAAAAATATTTTTTTTAGAACCAATAGAAGATCTTTTTCACATTAATTTATAATTAATTTAATAGCATGAATAAATACCTTGGTATTAAGTTCTTTCTACGATGCAGGTGTTGATCATCTTAAGGTTGTTCGATTTTATTTTCATTGAATTGATGAGGATCCAAAGTAAATCTCATCTAGTAGTGATCAAAACATGATCCTTTGATCATGGAATGTCATTGATGGTATTTTGGGTGCTAGTGCAGTGATACAAATCATATTGCATCACTCCTTTGATCACAACCATGATCCCTTCGGTCTGGAAAGGATCATCTCTTGATCTCTTAGGATTGAAAGAAATGGAGGAATAAAAAATATTTCATGCTTGAGATAAAATCCTAGAGGTGTTCTTTATTAAGAGATAATTAACTAGGGGGTAGAATGTTGTGCATGACAACTAAATTCTTACAATTCTCATAATTTTCTATTTATAGACTCAGGGTTAGAGTTTCATATTAATTAATTATACAAAGGCCCCTAATGACATTTTAATCCCAAAAGGAACCCCATACAATGTAAAAAACCTTATTATTATTATTTTATTCCATGGAATTCACTAACCTACACAATGATAAATATTATTTATAATTTAGTAAATAAATATTTACCATTGGACCAATAATTGGGTTTTCTCATCCTCCTCGACATTTATTGAATTTCTAAATAAATATCGTATATAAATATTATATCCTTTTTTTGGTGAGTAAAATATTTATTTTAATATTCACATAATTAAATAAATTATTTATTAATAAATAATTATTTATTACCTTGTGAATAAAAAGAGATAAATGTTATACATTCAATAAATAAATAGATATTATATTCATAGTATGGTGAACAAAATATTTATTTTGATATTCATGTAATAAATTATTTATCGATGAATGAATAATTATTTATTACCTTGAGAATAACAAAATAAAAATAAATATTATATATTCATACAATTAAACAATTACCATGTGAATAAATATTCATTTAATATTGTGATCATTTAATAAATCCTGAATAAATATTACTTCTCGATATGAAGAATAATATTTTTTTCAACTGTTAAATATAAATATAAATAATATTTAACTAAGATCAAAGGAAACACTCTGTGTGTGACCCTATAGGTCTCTTCTTTAGTGGAATTAGGTGGTTTGCCTAAAGCCCAAGATTAATATCTAGCAATGGGTCATGACACCCATAGAAGAAGATTATATGTCTCAATGATAATAACCACATATGAATGCTCACTATGTAATACAATTCCTTCTTCATGACATTGCATCGAACATGTTTCGCACTTATGTCATCAACCTATATAAGTGATACATATTTCTTTAACTATATGAAATAAACTTATTGTTACACCATGATCGTGGAATTTAAAGTGACATTTTCATTTCAATCAAAGGGCTAGGATATCAACTTCCATAAATATGGAAGGTAATAATCCCTCCTCGGCTTATTAATTAATAACATATCATTCATGACGCACCCAACGTACCTAAATTCATCATGATCATATGTCATCATGGTTTACAGAAATACATAAAAGTGCATGAGTCATGATATGTATTAATAATAATATTAAAGTTTAAGGATCATTACACATGATCATAGATAGGAATATCCAATGAAACATAAACATGTGGATTTTTATAGGTGGGAATGTTCTCATGATCTCCCATATTTTTTATCACCAAGTTATAACCTCATGATATAAAGTATCATCTACTTACGAGTACTTGTACCTGACAATAAACATACTATAAATCCCATCATATAATTTTTTTATTATAGAACAATATTTATTACTATTTTCATGGAATTTTATGGTTCTCATCATATTAGGGAACTGTTATGACCTTTTCAATGTGGCAGATATTCTAGGACATTATCGCATTAATTATATAAATAATAATAATCAATAAGTGATAAGGTATTTATTAATATTAAAATTCATTAATATGCAAGTAATTTAAATTACTAGGTAGTTAGTTTAAGGCCACCAACTCTAACATGTAATACATAGTAAAACTTGATCACATGGGAATCATAATATGTGAAAATTATGTGCTATGAAAATGAAAAAGGGTGTCCTTTAATTTAGATAGATGGAAACCTAGATCCCAGAAGCTATAATTTGTTCATATAGATGTTTGTAGACCTTCCCAAGTTCAACCCCTCATAGGTTCACTTTACTTTGTAAATTTTATTAATGGTGATACTATAAAAATTTGGATTTACTTTTTAAAGCATAATCCTAATGCATTTCACGATTTTATTCAATGAAAAGACTTAGAATAAAGTGAATGGGGCCATAAGTTAAAGTGAATTCATTCAGAAAATGGAGGTGAATACACTAGATATAACTTTTGAAACTTATATAAAAATAAAGGGATGAGACATGAGAATATGGTTCCTTGAACTCTATAATAGAATTTAGTGGATTAATAAATGAATCAGTCATTGATGGGGAAGGCTCAAAGAATGAGTTTTCACTTAGAATGTCTAAGGGAATTTAGGCATAGTAACTCAACATAGTGACATGTATCATCAATATAAGTCTACAAATGATGGTTGGGAAGAAACTTTTGGATGATTTATGGTCTAATAAATGATTTTAAGTTCACTACCTTAATGAATTTAGAAGTTTGATTCATGTGATTATTGACATTAAGTATAGGGAAAAGCTTGAGCCAAAGTCCATAGCATATTTTTCATTGAGTATAGTGATAATAAATTTGGTTTCTAACTATAGGATTAAGATAAGATATAATTCATCATGATCCAAGATGTTTTCTTTAAAAAGGGGGTTCTATAGAAGGACCAAAATTTGGTGAGGAAGGAAGTTGAGGAGTAAAAATAAACTATCAGAGTCCAAGCTGATCTGAGTAAGAACACCATAAGGGAATAAATTCTAGATAAATCCGAATAAATCACTAGACATCAATAGGTGAGACCAAAAAAAGATATACCAAAAAGTTTAAGATTATATAAAGCTTGAGTGGTAATACCATAAGTTATAACTTTTAAATTCAGATCATAGATGAGTAGTATAGAGTATCCAACTCAGTTGAGATGATCAACCAGATTTATAAATATAGTTCAAAGGTTTGGGGTTGATTTAAAAATTATACTCTTAAAAAATAAAAGATAACCTGAATGCATGTAAGAAGTGGCCACACTTAATGATTCCAAATAGTGGAAGTTATCAATAAATGAATATATGCATTCATTGTAATCCAAAGAAACTTGGGAACCAACTTACTTATTAGAAGGGAATAAGGCACTTGAAAATAAGTGGGTTTTATAATTGAATGAGGAGGATGGTGGAAAGAAAAGATTCAAGGAATATTTAGTGGAAAAGGGATTTCAACATAAAGAATGAGTTGATAACTTGGAAATATTCTCACTGGTAGTTAAAAATATAACTATACAAATAGTGATGATCATGGTAGCATTAAAATATATGTACTTAGAATAGATGGATGTAAAGATGACTTTCCTTCATGGAAAGTTGGAGGAATAAATTTACATGAGACAACAGTGGGTTTCATTGAAATTGATAACCAAAATTTGGTTTAAGAGATAAAGAAAAGTCTTTAGGGACTAAATGAATCTCTAAGACAATAGAATGGGAAATTCAATACATTTATGTTGTAATAAGGTTTTAATAAGTGATATGAATATCATTACTATTACCATAAGGAGTGTAATGAGATAAAATTCATCATACTATTATTTTATGTGGATGACATGCTTCTAGTGGATCCATAACTTAAACATATTCAAGAGTTAAAAAGTTAGTTGGTCATAAGTTTCAAGATGAAGGATTTGGGGAATTCCAAGAAAATATTAGGTATGAAGATCTAAAGAGATAAGAGAGCAGGAAATTTGGTTTTATCTTAGTGGAATGACATCAAGAAGGTTATTGAAAGAGTTTTAATATTTATATTAAATCCAATCTCAACTCCTTTTTCTAGACACTTTAAGTTATATAATGTACAAGCACTAATAATGTAAGTTAATTCCAAGTATATGGATAAACTTTTATTTTCATTAGTGTTTAGAAGTTTGATTTATGAAAGTATTTTTACATGGTCTAATATTGCATTTCTAGTGGGAGTTGTAAGTAAATTCATGTCGAATATGAGAAAGGTACACTGGTAGGATGAAAAATAGATTTTTCATTGTTTGAAAATAACTAAAAATATAGTCTTGTGTTTGGGATGGATAACCCTTTGTGTGGATATGTTAATGTTGGATTCTCTAGTGATTTAGACACTTTAAAGAGAACAAAAAGGGTTGTGTTTACCTTTGGTAGTACAATGTTCAAATGGATGTCATGGTTGTAGTGGATTGTTACTCTAAGTACAATGGCAGTAGAGTATGTAACTACAATGGAAGTAGAGAAAGAAATTATTTTTTTAATGTGAATACTAAAGAAACATAGGAGAAGTTATAAAGTGGGAGTTATTTTTTATGACATACAAAGTGAAATCCACTTGGATAAATATTTGGTGTTACGTGACTAGAAAAAACATATTTTACTAAAGTATTATTTCATCATAAATTTGTTGTAGGTTAAGAATATGGAGCTATGGAAGATAACAATAAGCCAAAATATGGCATATATGTTCACTAAGGAAATTTTTCAAGAAATTATGAGGAAACATTGTGCCTCCATGGGACTTGGTTAAACATAAAATGGAAATTGGAAGAATGATAGTTGTTTTAAATAGAAAAGAAATGGTTTTTCCTAAGTGTTGGATAGTTACTAAAGGTTCCTTGAAACATGTCTTCAAGTGGGATATTTTTAGGAGGTGGATTATGGTTTTCATTTATCATAAATTCATTCATTATAATTATGTTTACTTGAAATCCATGCATTATATAGTGGTTTTATTTGGTGTACAGACAATAGAAAGTAGATCTCTTTAGGGGCATCAGGACCATTAGAAGTTTGCATCTTTTAATGGAGTCATAATAGAGTGTTTAAAGGTCTGGAAATTCGATAAAGGTGAGGTTCACTGATTTGGTAGCCATGACAAAGCATTCATGTTATATCTTCCATAATTTCAAGGGATAAGGTTCGACTTGTTTAATAGATAATACTTAATATATAAGTTTGTGAGACCTCAATTTTAAGTATTATGTATAGAAAAGTAATCAAGGAGATCGATGGATCATATGAAGGTTACTTGTAATTAGAAATATTTCTTTGTAATTTCTTTTACTTATGATTATAATGAAAGGAAATATTAGTGTTTCTACTATGCATATAGGACTCATTGTATGAAGCATGTAATTATTATGTTATTCTACTTTTTTCCATTATTTATTGTGTATGATTTAAAAGGTTGACTTTGTGTGGTGATTAGGGTGTATAACTTCCTAATTACATTACAATTATTCAGAGGGAATATTTTTACTATGCATTGTATGATGATTTTCTTCTAATTAAGAACTTTCATTGGTCTAAGTGGGTAGCTTCCTATGGTTTTATAAAAATGGTAGATTCATATATTCCCCATTAAAAACACCCCTACCTCTCAAGAATGAAGCAAGTATAAAATAAATTCCTAGTTTTAATTAATTAAAATCAATGAAAATCACTATATTCTTTTGTTCTAGCACCCAGAATACAATTACCATTGTTTAAAAATTCATGGACCACATTTTGATACAACTAGATGAATCTTAACTTAGATTTTCTACTACAATGATGACATGAAAAGATTTTAAATAAAATTTATCATAAGGAATTATCAAATTCATGTTCATTATATTTATAAATTAATTATAAATTAAATATAAAATATCATCTCTATAATATTTTTGGGTTTCATTCATCAAGTTATTTAGATATTATCAATTAAAAATGATGAAACCCCTTTATTGGTCATTGTACCACCACTTTCATTGCACCACAAAACTTTAAAATACATCATATTTCATTTATATCTTATATGATCACATTACATGTCCCTCATTCAAGTATATAAGTGCATCATATTTACCTTTTAAGTATGGCCAAAAATTTTCCCAAACAATATCAATCGAGGTCCTAGATATCATACTCATTATATGAGAGGATAAATCTCATCTTGGTTGAGCTTCAACTAATGACATGATCAAAAACATATCCAACCACACCCAAATTAGCAAAGAATTAAGGATTATGTAAGAATGTTATCAAATTATGAAGGTTATCATGCAAGGTATCTCATTAATCTCTTGTGTGGGGACTCCAAATATGAACAATGCATCCCTAGTATACCAAATATATAGTTTGTGACACTCAATGTGATATAATTCATGGGTTATCTAGCACAAAAAACACTTTTTTTGTAACTCCCTGAGATTTTAATATATTACTTCCTTTAAATAAGTTAATGTGTTCGATATCTTGTTCTACATGCAACACTAACCTTAAATGAAACTATGATTTATTTAGATAAAAAAATATAAATATTAAGTATAACTATTAAAACCTAGCCATTGAATTGGTGGGAAAGAATATGATTGACCTATTTATGAAATATATGTATAAAATAAATAAATTTTACTTTTAATATGAATTAAATTCAATTATTTTACCAAAAATGACTAATAAGATCATTTATTGTTTAGAGAAGTATTTTTCTAAAAATTGAATTTTTATGCAATATGTATTTCTATTTAAAGAAACATATGATTAATGTTGATAAATTATGTTTGATATTAATAATTTTTTAACACTAGTTTATTTTTTAAATGATAGAAAATATGAATGAGAATGGTTAATATTCTAAAAAAACTATTTTCCTAAAAAACGTTTTTTTCATTATATTTTATGATTTTATTCAAAA
This sequence comes from Viscum album, assembly GCA_963277665.1. Lineage (NCBI taxonomy): Eukaryota > Viridiplantae > Streptophyta > Magnoliopsida > Santalales > Viscaceae > Viscum > Viscum album. The sequence goes on along the minus strand of OY728152.1, from coordinate 1,530,897,795 downwards.
AATGAATTTATAAATTTTAGAGTTTGAATTTGAAAAAATTTACATCATTTTTTGATTTATAATAACAATACTATCTTAATATGAATTTTTTTTATTTTTCTAAAATAATTGGTTTTTAGGTGAATAGTGAAAAAATAATGATTTTGCTAAAAACTGTCACTTTTATGACATTATCATAATACAAGAATGACATAAATATTTTCAATATAATTTTATATAATATATATAATAAAAATAAATAATTTTAAATTACTATGTTGTTTTTATAATACCCATGTATATAATTTTTAAAACATAAGTAATATTTTACTCTAAAAACTGTTTTTATCGCTTATATTAAAAATTAATTTAATTACTTTTAGAAATTAAATATATCAAAATTTATTTAATATTTTATATAAACATGATAATATTATTTAATAAGGTCAATATATATTTTGGGAATAAAATTATGATAACTAAGATTAAAGTTACTCACCATGACAATGGTAAAACTGTTATTTTCAAAGAATTGTTTTGTTAATATTGTGTAATTTTTACCTCATAAATTAAATTAATATATTTTAAATTATGAATATAATATTATTTATAAAAACATATATAATTATATTAATATTCATTTAATTTATAACTATTTCTAAAAAATATTAAGAACAGATAATGGTTAAACGCTATTTTTATATAGAAAACTATTTTTCTATATATAAAATGTTTTAGTTTAAAAGTTAACTTTATATTATTTATAAATTTAATTAGATTAAATTGATATTAAATTTAGTTTCATTTCACACAAAATTTTTAATATGGGTTATTTTATATTTTTATTAGAACATAAATTACTTAGTTAAAAACTAGTTACCAAAGTAAAAAACAAAAAAGGTAAAAGTAAAAACAAAAAAGTGATTTACATTATGTTTAAATCATGTGTGGAAATACTTTTTTGAGAATTTATTGATTAAATTCCACCCTAAAATCCATTATTTGTAACTTTTTTAGTCTTTTACCCTTTAATAGTGTAATGATATCACTGAAAATCAAAGGGTCTTCTCAAAAGTTCCCTTTCCATCGCTTATAAATGGGGATACTTCCACCCCTACATGACACTCCTGTTAATTGGAATTAATTATTGAAATATTAAATTTTGATAATAATATAATCCTATATAAATTTAATAAGCCTATGGTCTCAATTTTTTATCCCAATCCCTTCATTTCTAAAGAGACTTTCAAGATAAATTTCAAGGTACCAAAGTGAGTATTTCCCACTCCTTGCCATTTATTCTTATTCTTTATCTTCCAAACCTACCATAAACATGGAAATATGATAAAATCAATATCATTATAATACTTATTTATTATTATATTAATAAAATAACATTTATTTATCCATTTCCATCCACTTATAAAAACAAAAAAACATTAATCGTGCGTTATGCGGACTACCACCTTCACAAAGTAACATTTTTTGTTTTTCATGTTTATTTTTTATAAAAACCACTTAAATATGATTAAAAACGTAAAATATATAAATAATATAATTATTATTCTATTATAATTATATTACACACTACCTTAACCATACTTACTCATCGAGATATAACATATTCATGTTTGGGTCGATTTGACCACCTACTTGAATAATGCTATAAAAGTCTATCTTGGATGAATATGGGGACTTAAATACTAATATTATTATAAGTTAATAATAAATTAAAGATTTTTTTTAGTAATATAATGGTTATATTAGGTATTTAACTTATTATTTAAATATATCTTCGATCACTAAAATTACCAAAATAAACCGACGATGATTCAATTTTCACAGAAACATAAGAAAAAACTATATGATAAATAAATATAATATGATAATAAATGGTCCATATTAAATTAAATATAAAATAAAAATATTACTAATAAGGTATATAATAAACTTAATTAATTTTTTGGGAATTTAATCACATGCACATAATGAATCCGGAACAAGGTAAGAATTTTCGTCAAAAATTCCTCTCTTTGATACATGTTTAGTATTATGCACCTAATTTAATTTATGTGGTGTATATAATAACTATTTGAGATATAATATAATGAACTATATTTTAATAATTTTATTTTAAGTTTAATTGCAATCCCTCTCTTTCAATTGTTTTTTATTAAAATTTTACTCAAGCTGAAAGGGTTCTTTGTCTCAAAATTTGATTCCTTGAGATATGTTTATATTATAAACAATGATTTAATTTGAATGGTTTATTAACTAAATGTATATTTTTCTTGGTCATATATTTTTTTATTCATGGAAATATTAATACAAATCATCTCCTTTTCATCAAATTGTTTTTGCCTCAGTTGTTACCTCAGTTTTAAGGATTTTTGGTAACTCAATTTTCATTCATTGAGTTACAATCATTATCTTGAACTTATTTCATATAAGTTGTGTACATTATACCCTTTGATTTTTTTTATTTTATAATGTCTCATTTTTTATAGTTACATAAATTCCTATCACATAAATCATATGAAAAATATTTTTTACTTTATGGGATATGTTTCTCGTAAGGGTTATTGGTAACTCAAAACTCCTTCTTTGAGTTATAAAGTTTTATCTTGGAATTTTTTTCTTCCATTCTTGGTTTCTTACAACCTAATATTTTATTATATGGTATTTTATAATCCCCTTTTTAAAAATTAATTTTTCATACAAATAAGTTTTTATTACTCTTTTTTACATCATAGGTTATAAACAAAGGTATATTAAGATGTTTTAAAAGGTTTTCCCTTTCAAACCCATGTTTTTTATATTTCATGCCACACTTATTTTGGGAAACCATTATGTAATGTTAAACACTACACTATTAGAGATTAATTTTAAAATTAAATTTTTTCAAAAAAAATCACTTCATCATTTCGAGCATTGCTTTCTAAAGTGACCTCTAACTTTGTCTCTTACGATAATGTTAAAAAAAAATTATTAAAACTCTTTTATGTTTTAAATTACATTTAACTAATAATTTTTAAAATTATTTTCAATAATATGGTTTATGTTTCATTATTTATAATATAATATATATATTTATCATTTTTTATTGAACTCACAGTATTAAACAATTTGATTCTTGATCCCTTATTTTGTGAAACCATTCAAAGCATTCTTTTAAAAGGATGTTTTTCATCTATGTCAATATCCTTATAGGTTTCCTTTGTTACATTGGGGATATATTATTTTAAAACCATATGAAATATTTATCTAAATGAATTGTGATCATGTCATTCCATTATTGACTTAGTCGTATACTCATTACTCTATACGATGTGAACATCACATTTTACCAAATTCAGATCAGATTGTGTTCACCTAGAAAGAATGTTATTCTATTGAAATGGGGAAAAGTATTGGAATTATTTATGTTATTATTCCAATGTGGGTGATTATTCTAAAGTTTAATTTTTATTGTTTGACCATCCACCTTATTTCTCTAGATGTATTATGATCATGTTATCCCTTTTATTGACATGGGGAAATTATTGGTATTTTGTATGTTGTTATTACAATATAGATGATTATTGGAATGTTGACTATATATTATTTGACCATACACCTTATTTATTGGGATGGGTTATTATAATTTTATCCCTTTTATTAATATAGGTAAAGTATTAATGTTTTTAATGTTGTTATTCCAATAAGGATGATTATTGGAAAAGTAAATTGTATATTGTTTACTCAATATATCATATGATTAATGAATTGTAATTAAACAAGTGGTGGATGGGGTGACATTATATATCCCCTAGGTGCATCAATAGGTCTCATTAGACAAACATGTTTCAGTATTTTGGTGTATTCTTTCCCATAATAAGATATTTCCTTAACGGTAAGATCATGATGTCTTGGATTATGGTATAAAATTAGCTATTTGAAATTATGCATTTCATTGCTAAGGAACTATTTATTTTTATCCATGTGATCTGTTTATTTTAATTACTATACATGGATATATTATTCTCTCAGTTTCAGATGATTATGGAATTATGATTATTACTTATTCTTTTCATAATATTTATGTCATGTTTATTCCATGACTGCCTCAGTTATATGTCTTCCATTACTGAGCATTTGATCTCGCCCCTTTTTATTTTTCATTCCCCAAGTTATAAAGAAACGTAGTACATGTGATGTGTTTAAAATTATATCACATGTGGAAGAATTTTTGGGATATGTTTAGAATCGTTTTTAATTAATTAGTTTTGTGAAAATCAAAAAAAAAGTATATGTTTGATACAATGAACATGGGATTTATTATTTTATGTTTGTTCCTAATTCTCTAAATCTCTAAACCTAAAAAGGTCCTAAGAGTGTATGTAAAGAAATATTTTCTTTAATTAATTTAATTATGGGATAGTTATGTCAAAGAATCTAAATTTGGTATCTAAGTAGTATGTAAAGTATATGTTTATGTAATAAGATTGAGAAGTGGAGGTCTAGGGAATTATAGTTGGTATCAGATAATATTTTAGATAGTTTTGAGATTAGTATGTTTGTTGAGAATAATTTAAGGGTTGATAAGTTAAGTTTGATCATAAATTCAAGGGTATAGATAATCCTTTATGTTAGTTGAGGTAATATTGAATATTTTAGGGTTTAGAATAGGATAAAATTGGTGAATATCCTAAGAATAAGTCTAAGTATAGGATGGAATCATGAAGTTTTGGTAAAGTATTGGGTACGTGTATTTCTTAGAAAATAAATCCTTTTATGGATACTACAAGTGGATATGGGATCTGGAACCAATGTACCTAGGGGTAATAACCCTAAAAAGTGAGAATTGAGTATTAACTCAATCATCACCCGGTGCATAACAAATAGTTTTAACAGAACACCTAGTTTGACACTCTAAAATGATATGATTTGGTAAATTGAATTATCATTACGAACCATTATGAAGTATTTAAAAATGATGTTAAATAATTATGTTATAGAACCAAATAGAAAAATGACCATAGACAACCAATTATTAAATAAATAGAGTCATCGGTTGACCCAAAAGTATCATATATTAAAAAATAATTGTCATAAGGGAAGAAATATTCATATTTATGTTTTCATATTAATATTTTGGATATTATCATAACCATTTTAGTTTTAGTATTTGTTTGAAACGGGATCACAAAAATAAAACTAAGAAATTTATGTATCTAGAAACTACTATGTCTTATAACTGGATAATGGAGCATACTTAAATGGTTGATAATTTGAGTATATGCTTATTATAATGGAAAATGGTGAGTTTCCTTGTCTTTTTTAACGTAGTGAGGATATATAAATAGAAAATAAATCCTAATAGTATTATCTATTTTCATTAGTGATTGTTATTTATCAATAATATTCTGTTATATTTTAAAAGTAATTAGGATTATGTGAAAAATCTCAGGATTTTTTTCAGTGGTTCTGCTTTAATGGTTTGGAAACATATATTAAATGGTATAAATAACCTTGAAAATGATTTTATAACAAGGTTATATTTTTTAGGATAACTATTGGATAAAAAAAATTAGGGATGGATAAATCTTATATTTAAAATATTTGTGATGTTTATGTAATAAAGGGTTGATTGATTTTGATAAAAGTGAGTTAGATGGTATTGATCACCTTGGATTTGATTACTGATTTAATGAAAAAGTGATCCATGATATTTTTGGTAAATTTTATCTTATTTTATTATTATGATATATATATTTATTTATTTATATATATATATATACTTACTACTATGTGACCTTATGAACTAGTAGTTAATATTATTTAAGGGTTAAATATGGTGCTAATTTCTAGAAGAATATATGGTTCACTATGGTTTAATGTTTTAGAGATTCAGATGGTTTGGGAAAGGAATATTTTAGAGAATATATGATTAGGTATATTCATACCTGAGTATATGATTATATTAATGGTTAATATTTTTTTAGGGAATATAAGTAACTTAATATATCCTAATATAATAAGGTAAATATCATATTAGAAGTTATATTCCAAGTGATAAGTATGTTAAAAATATCCTCACTTACTTTCTTTAATAAGTAATAATTAAAATTTTAAGAATGTAACTTATTTAAGGGTGGATAATATAACACCTTTAGATTTTAATATATGACTTCCTTTAAATAATTCAATGTGTTCAACAGCTTTCTCTGCATACAACATTGAACTTAAATTAAATCGTGATATATTAAGATAAAAATATAAATATTAAGTATGACCATTAAAACATAATCATTGAATTAAAAGTAATGAATATGAGTAACCTATTTATTAAATATATTTATAAATTAAATAAATTATACTTTTAATATGAATGAAATTTAATTAGTTTACCTAAAATGACTAATAGGATCATTTATCATTTATAAAAGTATTTTTCTAAAAATTGCCTTATTATGTGATATGCATTTCTATTTCAAGAAACATATGATTAATGGTGATAAATTATGTTTTATATCAATAAATATTTAACACCAATTTAGTGGTTAAATGATGAGAGATATGAATGATAATGGTTGGTATTCAAAAAAACTATTTTCCTATAAAAAACATTTTTTAATTATATTTTATGATTTTACTCAAAAAATAATTTTATAAACTTTAGATTTTGAATTTGAAAAAATAAAAATAATTTTTTAATTTATAATAACAATATTACCTTAAGAATAATTTTTTTTATTTTTCTACAATAATTGGTTTTTAGGTGAATAGTGAAAAAATGCAGATTTTGCTAAAAACTATCACTTTTATGACATTATTATAATACAAGAATGAAATAAATGTTTCTAAAACCATTTTATATTATATATATATATTTATAAGTAAAATAAATCATTTAAAATTACTATATATTTTTTATAAAACCCAGGTATATTGTTTTGAAAACATAAGTAATATTTAATTCTAAAAATTGTTTTATTAACTTATATTAAAAATTAATTTTCATCACTTATAGAATTTAAATCTATAAAAATGGAATTAATATTTTATATCAACATGGTCATATTATTTAATAATATAAATATCAATTCTAGTCATAAAATTTTGATTACTATGATTAAAGTTAATGACCATGATAATGGTATAATTGTTATTTTCAAAGAATTGTTTTATTAATATTTTGTAATTTTCATATAATAAATTAAATTAATATATTTTAAATTATTAATATGATATTATTTTTAAGAACATATATAATTATATTTAGACACATTTAATTGGTAACCAATTCTGAATAATATTAAGAACACATAATGGTTAAAATTCCATTTTTATATAAAAACTATTTTTATATATATAAAATGTTTTAATTTAAATTTAACTTTATATTATTTATAAATTGAATTGGATTAAATTAATATTAAACTTATGTTTATCACACTTTAATTTGTTAATATGGGTTAATTTATATTTTTATTAAAATATAAATTACTTAAAAATTAGTTACCAAAGTAAAAACAAATAAAGGTAAAATTAAAAACCTAAGAACAGGTAACTTATAACATGTTTAAAAAATGTGTGGAAATAATTTTTTTGGGATTTATATATTCAATATCACCTAAAACTCCATTATTTATAACTTTTTGAGTCTCTTACCATTGAATAGTGTAATGATATCATTGAAAGTTAAAGGGTGTTCTCAAAAGTTCCCTTTTCTTCACTTATAAAAGCAGACAATTCCACCCCTTCATGACACACACATTATTAAAATTACATCCTTAAAATGTTTAATTTTTATCCACATAGAATAATATCTCAATTTAATAATCCTTTGGTCTCAATTATTTATCATAATCCCTCTATTTCCAAGGAGGCTTTCAAGAGAAATTTCAAGGTACCAAAGTGAGTATTAACTACTCCTTACCATTTATTCTTAATATTTATCTTCCAAACTTATCCTAAACATGGAAATATGATAAAATTCATATAATTATTATACTTACTTTTTATTATATTAATTTATCAAACTTTATTTATTCATTTCTATCCATATATTAAAACAAAAGAACGTTAATCATACGTTGTGCGGACTACCACCTCTATGAAGTAAAATTTTCCTTTTTTCATATTGATTATATTTATTTATTAAAATAACTTAAAATATGATTAACTAACATAAATAAATATCATTATTATTTTATTATAATGATATTATACACTTCATTAACCATACTCACCCATCGAAATATAGTTTGTTCATGTTTGGACCGGTTTGACCACCTACTTAAATAATTCTATAAAATTATATAATGGATAACTATGGGGACTTAAATAAAAATATTATTATGATTTAATAATAAATTAAAGATTTATTTTTTATTTTTTAATGGTTATATTAAGTATTTAACTAATTATTAATATATCATCTTTTATCGCTAAAATTACAAAAATAATTCAACATCGATTCAATTTTCACGCAAACATGAACAAAAAACTATATAATAAATAAATATCATGTGATAATAAATTATTCATATTAAATTAAATATATAATAATAAGGTTCAAAATAATTCATATAATAAACTAAATTTTATTATTCAAGAAGTTAATCACATGCGCAAAATGAATCTGGAACATGGTAATGGTTTTCATCTCAAATTCCTCTCTTTGAGACATGTTTGGTATTATGGACATAATTTAATTTATATGGTGTATATAATTATTATTTTATATATAATATATTAAATTATATTTCAATAATTCTATTTTAAGTCCAATTATAATCCATCTTTTTCAATGGATTTTGATAAAATGTTACTCAAGCCGCAATGGTTCTTTGTCTCAAACTTTAATTCCTTGAGACATGTTTATGTTATGCACCATGATTTCATTTGAATGTTATATTCAATACCCATGTATGTATTTTTATCATATATTTTTTATTCATGTAAATACTAATCTAAATTGGTTCATTTTTATCAAATGGATTCTCACTTAGTTGTTATTCCAGTTGTAAGGCTTTTTGGTAACTCGGTTTTCATTTATTGAGTTATGATCGTTCTTTTGAAATTATTTCATATAAGTTGGGAAAATTCCACTATTTTATTTTTTTTATATGGTATTATCTCATTTTTTATTGGGATACACATTCTTACCACATAAACCCTATGATAAATATTTATCACTTCTTGGGATATGTTTCCTGTAAGGGTTATTGGTATCTCAAGTGTCTTTGTTCGAGTTATAAATTTTTATATTGAAATTTGTTATTTTATTCTTGGGTTCTTAAAACATAATATTTTTTTATATGTTATTTTATAGTCCCCTTTTTAAAAATGAAGTTTTAATACAAAGAATATTTTACTACCCTTTTAACTGCATCTCTTTTAAATGAAGATATATTAAGATGTTTTAAAAGTTTTTCCCTTTCAAATACATGTTTTATATCTTCCACACCACACTTCTTTTGGGAAACCATTATTTCATATTCAATGATCCATTATGTGATATTATTTTTAAAATTAAATGTTTTCAAAATAATAACTTCACCCATTTGAAAATTAATTTCTAAAGTGACCCCTAAGTTTGTCTCTTACGATAATGTTAAAAAAATTATAAAAAAATATTTTATGTTTTCAATTCCATTTATCTTATCATTTTCAAAATTATTTACCCTAATAGTTTTTATGTTTCACTATTTATACTCTAATATATGTTTATTATTTGGGGTATTGAACTCACTGTAAAGACCTCAACATTAGTAACCCAGATCTGGTGGTTAATTTATTACATTGGCATAAGATACAAGTGATCGCATCCTAAAGGACCGAATAGTTTAGTATTCTTGGTAAAATAGATATATAATTTAATATAATATTACATTTTAAAACATAAAATATAATATAGTAAAAGTAAATATTATTCATCCTTGAACTCATTCAAATATTCATTCTTCATATCCTAAGGAAAGGAAAGAAAATAAGGGTGATCCCAAATGATCGGTAAGGGATACATGTATTAGAAAATATCATTATTAAATAAGTAATAATCAATATTTCAAGGTAATAACTAAAAATACATTTCATTTAATCAATAAATTGGTTATAAAGAATAATATGGCAGTAATAAGTGATGATTTAATAATGTCTTATAAATAATCACATTATCTTGAAACTTATCCATGGATGTCATAAAAATTCAAATAATCATATGGAAATTAGTAGATTATTTCATAATTATATAATTCATAATGTATAACACCTTAAACTAACCATTGCGGCATTATTCCAAGACATCATAAACATACCATCAAGGCCTCATGCCAAGACATCTTATATAAATTGGAAAATCCTTTAACAAAATACCCAATATATTTTGTCTCATGATACCTACCAATACATCAAGGGACTATATAATTATAGTCCCCACCAATCACTTAATAATTCTAATGCATTCATCATATGAATAAAAAATAAAACTTAATCAACATGCCTTAAAAATCAATAAATGCCCATTTTTTGAGAACTAGAATATGGGATGCAATAATTTCCCCAGTTAAACTGATCATAAACCATCCAGAGAAATAAGTTTGGTTGGTATCATCAGATTATATCCTTAGTAAATAATAAGATTCATCAAAATATGTTTAAATAAATGAAAATAATTTTAAAAGATCAATGAGATATTTCTTGAGGAAAATACCCTTTTCATTTTAAAATTAATTATTTAAAATCTAAAAACTTCCAGAATATTTAGGAAAATATTTTATTTAAAAATAAACATGGAAAATTGTAAATAAATATTCAAAGCATTGAGAAGACACGATGGCGGGAAATTATGTTCATGTCGTTTACATTAAAATAAATATTTGTTTCACAGTTTTAGTAAAAATTACAGAGTACTACATTCAAAAAAACAATAGGATTACTTTTAATTTTTTTGGTAAAAATTAAATCATGTTTAAAAATTACTTTATAAAACCATATAATAATATTAAAAACATTTTTGAAAACATTTTTACAAAACATGGATGTAGAATAAAAATAATTTTTGAATGAAGATAGAAATAAAGTCGGTTTTCCTTAAAAACATTGAAAATATTTTATTTTTAGAAATAACTAGAGAATAAGAAAATAGATTGGATTTAAGATAAAAATATCAAATAATTCCCCTAATGGAGACTTAAACATAAACAATATGGAATAATGATGAGATTGTGAAATAAACCCTTACTAGTTTGGTAACTTTTGATTCATAACCCCTATGAAATAAATAACTTCAAATGGAACTTTAAATATCATAAACATAAGGATATTCATGATACGACATAAAAAAGGGGTAGTATTTTCACCTCATAAAAGAAGATAAGTGTATAACATAACATATGTCCTAAAGAAGACAATTTGAGATGATAAACTCTTACAAAGATCATAGTGAGAATAAATTGATTATGTGTAACAAGTGTAAATCCACATAAAACAAGTGGAAATAAAACATTGAATGATCATAGTTCATTGCACACATAATATTAGCATATAAAATACAATGAAGAAGTAATATAACTTGATGGAAATAAATTAAGTTATGAAACCCCTTACCACTGGGTAACTTTCAAGTCAAATCCCCTTGGATAAAATAATTTGAATTGAAACTTAAAATACCATTAAGTATGAATTATTCATGATATAACATGTAAAACAACTATATATGAAGGTACAGGGGCACTCTACAGAAGCTGATGGGATAGGATTTTAAATTTTTCCATCACCAAAGTGATAAAACATCGTCAACTTCTGCGATTTGGCCCTAGTACAATCCAAGGATCCTGTTTAGTTTAATTGGAGCACAATTAATAAAACTAACAAATACCTCATTCTGTTTTTATGTACGCAAGTCCATCACAAGTTGTCGGCATTCATTGATCAAAGTATCTGGCACTGAATCCCTCTATATCATCCACACACGCATCTCGAATCTGTGTATGTACTATTCGTCAGATTTTGATTGCTATCACGGAGCTCTAACGATCACTTTGATGTAGCAATGATCACCATGATCCTCTATATTCGATCCGCGAAGACGAACTTGGATAATTCGCTCATATTGAGAAATTATTTCTCTAGGAATCAAGGGGAGATATAAGCTCTTAATTCCAACTAAGTGAATAGTGGGTTGGGATGAGCTTCTATCCACTTTTATAGTGGATATCCATAACACCCGATTAGGGTTCCTAGCCCTATGAAATAAACGTCCACTAAATAAGTGTTATAAATAATTATTTTTGATGAACTAAACTGCATCATAAATAATATTTATATTTTATCACATACTTTTAATATATATTAAATATATTATGTGATAATCTTAATCCATTAACTCATCTCATAACTCCTGATAATATTAAATGAACTTGGAATATTAATATAATATTTGTTCATATAATACTAATCCTTTATTTACTTAATCACTTGTAAATACATGTAATAAATAAATTCAACCCAATTAATATTTACTTGAATAATAATGAATTTATTTATTTATTAGTGATTGATAGAACATGGATAACACTCAGACCTTGTGGTTGGGCCCACCATGTCCCATATTCCTATTCAATAGAATATGGAAGATTCCTGAATGCAATATTATGTGTGACCTTCTAGGAACTTATCTCAATGGTAGTGAATAATATTCATAAACCAAGAGTGGAGTCTAGCAACCCATCAAGGCCCCTAAATAGATGAGGAAAAGTCATAACAATGACAACCAACCTACGAACACACACTGTGTAATATAATCTCTTTTTCATATTATATCTCATAAATTAGGATACACGCTTATGTCATTATCCTTTTTTGATTTATTATTTGTTGATCTATCTAGACAGACTTACTTTCAACTACCGTAGCCATGGATTTATGAAGGTACTACCATCCTGATCAACCAGACGTGATATATCTATTCCTAAACTCAGAAGAAAAAAAATCATATCTCAGTCATTCAATTAATGTTATACCACCAATGACGTACCCAACACAAACTACCTTGTTGTGACTTCATTTTCATGGTTTTATCCTTGCATCAAATTATGTGATCAAATGGTACACATTGATAATGATATCAAGCCAGGAGACCAATACGCATGTCTTTAGATGGGAATAACCAATGAGAACTCAAACATGTGGTGTTCCTATTGGCGGGTTTGTCCTCATGATCTCAACTACTAGAGATCACCAAGTTTGAACTTTATTAGAAGAAGTCTCAATTATTATGATCACCTAGAACTTGATGGTCTCATATCATCTATGTCATATCATTATTATGTATCTGGACCATAGGAAATTACTTTAATATTACTTTCATAGTATCTATAGGTTCCCAGTATAGCCTAGGATCTGCTATAACCATTTGATATGACATGTAATCTAAGGAAATTACTATAAATATAGTGAACGCATAAGTATAAACACTATTATATCAATATAAGATCATGTATATATAAAAAACTGTATATTTGTAGTGGTAATAAAAGTACATGACAAGTTGGGTCTAGGGAGCCCACTTTCAACACTCCCATTTGTACTAGAGCCAAATTTTAACAAGTCTCAATATGTTATCTCTCACATGAGAATCATGCTTCTATTGAGATGTGAATTTAGTCAGGGGTTCCACCCCATTGTCCTCTATGGTTACTCTACTAACTGTGACTTCACCTCTCTGAGTAAAATCTCTCAATATATAAAACTTATGAAGTATATTTGTTGTCCTTTGGTGTGACCTAGGCTCCTTGGAAAGCACCACTACTTCGGTATTATCACAATGAACTGGAATAGGGCCTGCATTACTAATCACAACACCAATATCTGAGATAAATATGTGTATCCATAATACTTCCTTTGCCGCATCGGAAGCGGTTATATACTCAGATTTTACTATAGAATTAGCAGCCACAGATTGCTTCGAGATTATACAGCTCATTGCACAACAATTCAGGAAAAATATATATCTTGACTATAATTTAATATCATCATGATGTGTTTGGAAACTAGCATTAGTGTATCCTCTCACTACTAGCTCCTCATCTCCTCCATACACCAGGAACATATCCTTTGTATGCCTTAAGTACTTCAGGATAGTTTTAACAGCTCCCCAGTATAGCTCTCCTGGATTATCTTGATATCTTTCCAACATGATTAAAGAAAATTCAACATCAAACCTAGTATATAGCATGGAATACATGATAAATCTTGATCCCTAGAATGTACCTTTTGAGTACCTTGTCAATATATTCACTTTGACTTATCCCAAGAAGCCTCTGAGATCTATCTTGATAGATCTTGATCCCTATAATGTAGGATGCTTCACCTAAGTCTTTCATGGATAAGCATTCATTTAACCAAGTCTTAACTAACTGTAATACTTGCACTTCATTTCCCATAATTAATATTTCATAAAAAATAATACTAGGAAAATGATTTCATTCCCATTAAATATCTTATAGACATAAGGCTTAATTTTTTTTAAAAAAATCCAAATTCTCTTATGGCCTCATCAAAATGAACATTCCATGATCATGATGCCTTCTTCAACCCATAAATGGATTTCTTCAGCTTGCATACTGTATTGGATTTCTTTAACCTAACAAACCATTTCGGTTGTGTTAAATATATTTCTTCAACCAACTTCCCTTTAAAAAATCCTTTTTGACATCCATTTTCCAAATTTCATAATCATGGAAGGATACTATTGCAAGCAATATTCTGATGGATTTCAGCATTACTACTAGTGATAAGGTTTCATCATAGTTTATTCCTTAACATTTTCTAAGACCCTTCAATTCCAGTCATTCTTTATAGGTATTAACCTTAGCATCCATGTCTAGATTTTTCTTGAATACCCATTTTCACCCAATGGGTTTTACATCATCTAGAGGGTCTACCAAAATTCAAACATTATTTTGATACATGGACTCCAGAATGCATAGAATCCTGCTATTTAGCAGCATCTTTTCCTTATACTACTTCCTTGTAGGTTAGAGGTTCATCATCCTTAAAGAGTAATGTGTCACCTAACTCGGTGAAAAGAAAACCATAATGCCCTGGTTATCTAACCACTCAAGTATACCTATGTAGTATTTGTGTCTCAGGAACCTCTTCATCTCCCACTATCTCTTAAATATATTGTTCCCATACTAAATCTTGTGCATCTGGAGCATTAACTTTATTGAAGTCAATCTTTCTACTGCTATTTTCATTGTAAATGTTCTCCCTTTCTAGAAATATGGATTTTATTTCCACAATAACTTTTCTATCTGAAGGGTTATATAGGTAATATCCTTTTTTTCTTTAGGATAGCTTATAAAGATTCACTTCGTGCTTCTGGATGATAATTTTTCTCTTGGTATGGTCTTGAAAAAATCCTCACATCCTTATACATGTAAGTGTGATAGATTGGGTTTCTTTCCATACCAAAACTCATGTAGAATCTCATTTTCAGTTTTAGTTGGTACTCAGTTAAGGGTTTATGTCGCTGTCTGCAAAGCGTATCCCCAAAAGGATAATGGAAGAGTTACATGACTCATCATTGATCTGACCATTTCTAGAAATTTCCTATTCCTACTTTCACTAAAACCATTCCACTATGATGTGTAAGGAGGAGTGAGTTGGGATACTATCCCACACTCATTCAAGTGATCAATGAAATATTGGTTAAGATACTCTCCATCTCATTTTGATCAGAGTACCTTAATCTTCTTACCAAGTTGGTTTACTACTTCATGTTGTTATTTCTTAAATATCCAAAAGGAATATGACTTATACCACAATAATTAGATATAACCATGCCTGCTATAGTCATTGTTAAAGGTAATGAGGTATGAAAACCCACCCCTAGCCTATAATAGAAATGGACCACATACGTCAGTATGAATTAATTCCATTAATTCATTGGTTTTTTATCCATTCCCTGATAAGGGTACTTTAGTCATTTTCCCTTGTAAACAAGCTTGACATACATCCAAGGGTTTTAACTGAACTGAGTTTAAATAACTTGATTGATTTAATTTATGCAATTTCTTCTCATTTACATGAACTAGACTAAAGTGTCATAGGTAGGTGATATATAAGTCATGCAGGCTGGTTTTTTCATTGATTTTCATTATCAATTTTTCAAGTTCAAGTATATATAAGACATTGTTAAGATGTTTCATACCATAACATGTGTTATCCTTATAAAAGAAACAACATTTATTTCCAAACTTGAAATAAAATCCCATTGTGTCCAGACTTTACATGGAGATTATGTTTATGGTAACTGAAGGAACATAATAACAGTTACTTAATACAAGAACCAAACCACTAGGTTAAGTCAGATGATAATCTCCCACTTTCAAGGTTATTAAAATTTCACCATTTGCAGCTCGGAGATCAACTTATCCTTTCTCAATCTTCTTGAATCTACTTGGTTCCTGTATTTGAATACATATGTGTGATCTTCATGTTATATCCAATACCCAACTTGTAGATAATGAAAGATTACATTTAATAAAAAAAATACCTGAAGTAGAAGTATTGTCTTTCTTCTTCTTCCCAACTCTACAATTTTTATTCTAGTGGAATTTATTTCCACATAAAAGGTAGATAGCCTCCTACTCATTGTCTTACCTCTATATCTTTTGCTTCTTGGAAGGATGGTTTATTGGTGTCTTCAGTATAGACTTGGCCTTAGACCCCTTTCCCTTGACCTTTCTCCTCTTGTTCACTATAAGGAATGAAGAATTGGTATTCTTTATATTCTTATCAGCTTGGAGAACTAAATCCAAAAGGTTTGGGAGTGACTTTTTCATGTTATTTAGTTATAATTGACAATGAAAGTTGAAAATTTTGGTTGTAAAGAGGTAAGAACGTGATCAGTTTCTAGTTCTTAGTTCAGTTTGAACCCAAGGGATGAAAGCCTCTCAATGTAACCGATCATCTTGAGTGCATGAGGCTCTTCTTGATTCCCTTATGCTAACATACACTTATAAGGGGCACTGTAAATCTCATACCTTTCTTTACTTTCTCTCTCTTGATATAATTCTTGGATATGAGACAACATCTTGTAGGAATTCTCATCCTCATGCATTTTCTGCAATTGATTGGACATAGATGACAACATCGTGCATTGAACATCTAGCACATCATCTACATGATTTTTTTATTTTTCTTTATCCACTTTTATTTCTCCCTAAGGAGGCTCAGTAGGAAATGAGGATTCCAGTACATAAATCTTCCTTTCTTTGTGTAGTACTATGTGCAAGCACCTGTACCACTCTTGGAAGTTATGGGTGGTTAGGATATTTTCTTTTTCCAAAATTGATCATAATGATAATGTAATTGTGGTGTTGGTGATTTCCATTTTAGATCTACAATAAATAAATTTTAGCAATAAGTACTTTATCTTGATTACCATTTAAAAATTTATGATTAATTAATTATTATATTATTTAAATGCCTCTCACTATTTTATCAAACCTTAATATCCCTCACTATTAGATTTGAAATACTCTGTCACTTGAGTATTATAGTGGAAAGGATCCTTGAAACCTCCCCTCATAGTCTACAAGCTAATGTTATGACACTACTTGGAGAGTTTCAAGGTAGGCACTAGATTATCCAACTACTTTAACTGGTGGTTCCTTGATCAGCTGAGTAAAGTCCCTACTATTAGAATTGTAACTTGATTCCCTCAACTCTTTGCCTCTGTAGTGATAGCAAGTTATCTATGGATAATCCTTGACTACCCACTTTAGTTAAGTCAGCCCAATAATCTCATTATAACTCTCTAGTAGTAAGAGTCACTCTCAACTATGGATGACGATTACCCCCAAACACCTGGGTTTGTTTAAATGTGAGCAATGGAAGGCATTAGTTCTTAATATATATTTGAGATATTTTTTTCATTTCTTAAAAAATGTAATCATTTTCAATTATATATGTTTAATCTATGTCGTTTCACTCATAACTAAACATGCAATAGAAAAACATACATCACAACTTTATGCATTTTATATTGTTTATTATTTTATGTGATCATGAAATAATCATGAACTTATATAAAATAACAAACAATTCATAAAAGAAATAATTCAAACTGAATGGTCTTAAGATTCTAATTATGATTGATCCATAACTGATCAATCTTGACCTAGTGGTTTCATACCTGATCTGACTCCTAACTCGTATCATAGTGCAATGTACAATAGGTGCATTGGATGCATATACACTTATACATATTTCAATAAAAGTAAGATGGTTCTCATACTAACATTTAATTACCTATGTATTACAATCATCATACGCATTAAATAATTAAATAATTAAATAAAGACATACATGGGTTGTTCACTAGTTTAAGACCAGTCGGTATAAAAATAAACATGTGATAAGAAAATTAAATTGTGATAAATTTAAAAATATGAGGGTATTGAAATAAATTAAATGAATTTAAATAAATTCAAATAATTTATTTTATACAGTTACTATTTTAATTTAATTTTAAATCCAAAAATTAAATTAAAACCATTAATTTAATTTACTACTCAAATTAAATTAATATTTTGGATTATTAAAACCTCAAACCAAAATTTATTTTAATTAATTTAATTTAAAATTAAAATTAAATTAATCAAATTAATTAATTTTGATTATTAATTTCAACCAGGCCCTGAAAACTCCACCTAGGACCTTTTTGGACTAGGCTGAAGCCTTGCTTGCCTAGTTGGGCTACACAAACCTAGTATAGGGGTGATCTGGACCAAGCAGACCTGCCCAGACCCGTTTTGGGTTGGTCAGACCCACCCAAGCTCAAAGAAGGGAAGATCAGGTCTAGTTGGACCCATGTAAACTAAACAAAATCCCTCACGTTGATCCGATAGGACTGCAGACGGCGACAGGGCGAGCTCGACCTTGTGGTTGCCTCAGCTCAATGTGGCCAAACACAAGACGGTTGAGGCGGCGTGATCCAATGAGGGGGGGCGAGGCCGGACATAGAAGTATATGATGGGTCGGAATAAAACGGGGAATGATGGCAAGAGGGGGGGTGAATTGCCTTTTAAAAAAAATGATTGAAAAATTAAAATCAAAGTAAAAATGCAGCGGAAATAAAGAAGGCAAGACACACAAAATTGATAACGGAGTTCGGCCAAAACCCGGCCTACGTCTCCGCTCCCAACTCAACCGTTGAGAGATTCCTACCGCTTGTTTTTCAATGGTTTTAGCAAGAAACCCACTAGGCTTTGAGGTAGCACTAGGACCTATTACAGCTTGCTTTTGAAATGGTTTAGCAAGAACCCACTTGCTTTTAATGGTTTAGCAAGAACCCACTAGCCTTTTTAACGGGTGAAGGCTAGCTCACCGAAACACAAGCCTTTTAAAAGGAAAGGCTTGAAGAAACCTCTTCACACCTTAATGGTGGTGTGAAACCCAAAAGAAAGGGGGATGAGAAAAGGGTTTGGGGTTTGTAGGCACAAACCCAATTTTAAAGCTCAAAATGAAATATAAAATAAAAACCGTATTGGAGGAAGACTTGGGCGCCAATTGGATGATGGAGCTGATGTAGCGTGCTCTCCCAAGCTTCTTGAGGGTGCTCTTGAATGTGGAATTGGATGGAGCACTTGAGGATCCTTGAAGGTGAAGCGCCGGAGGTTCGCCAAATGTGCAACAAGGTGTCTGAGCGCTTGGTATATGATCCGATTAGGTTCCGGGGCTTCCTTGGCCTTTATTTATAGGCATGGAACCCATTGGGGGCCTTCGGAGCCGTTGGAGAAGTCCTCGGAGCCGTTGGAGGCCAAAAGAAGGTTGACTGGTCAAAGCCAACGGCTAGTTTGACTGGGCTACCGGCTGGCCGGTGCAGGGCCACCGGCTGGCCGGTGCCTTGGCAGAGGAGGAGAATTCTGGTCCAGGTGCCACCGGCTGACCGGTGCCAGAGCCACCGGCTGGCCGGTGGCAAGACAGTAGCTCACACTGTTGGGAGAGGGTTCCACCGGCTGGCCGGTGCTGAGGCCACCGGTTGGACGGTGGGGAGGCAGTAGCTTCCCTTTGAGTGCAGGTGCCACCGGCTGACCGGTGGAGCCTGGCAGTGGGCAATGCCTCTGCCAGGTCCACCGGCTGGCCGGTGCTATCACACCGGTTGGCCGGTGGACTGAAATTCAGTCCACTTGAGATGCTTTCTTGGGCCATTCCTTTGGCAAGCTCTTGCCTATCATCCACAATACTTAAAACACAATATTAGATAAATAAGAAGGTGATTGTGATCATGAAAATCAAACAACAAGGGGAACGAGATGTACAACAATCTCCCCCTATTTTGATGATCACAATCACCAAAACAATTAATGTAAAATACTGAAATTGAAAGGAGACATTCTTAAAGGATAATTTAAAAAAAATCAAATTATGATAGAGAAGACTCTCCCCCAATCAATCAAGAAATTTCTCCCCCTTTGTGATTATCAAAATAGAATGGGGCATAAAACTTGATTGAGGGAGAACTTTGAAAAACAAGATAGAGATTTGAAAATCAATTGAGATTTTCAAAATTGAAATGAAAATTTGAATAACAGTTTGAATTGAAAGTTTTGAATCAAAAACCAATTGAAATTTGAAAATTGAAACCAAATGAAATTTTTGAAATGAAAAATTCGAATTGAATATTTTGAAATGAAAATTTTGATACCAAGTGTTGAAATTGAAATTCACAAAAAAAGCTTAAAAGAACCTAACTCCCCCTAAATAAAAACAAAAAGTCACCGGGAAGAGGGATTTTGAAAAGAGATGATTTTCGGCCCGAAGAGACTCGCTAGAAGGGATTTTTCAATCCATACTTGTCTCATTGCGGGTCTTCTCCTATAAAACTCGTCCGAATAGAAAATAGACTTGGGTTGGCCATACCGGGCGTTTTTACAATTACATTCATAAATAAGGTGCCCGGGCTTCTTACAATAATTGCAAAATTTATAACTAGAGCTCCCCCTTACAAAAACAGTGGGTGCATGGGAGGAGGAGGCTTGGTGGGTATAGCCAAGTCCTTGAGTGGTCCTAGAAATTCGTTGGGAACCTAGGATATTGTTCAAATTTTGTTCCCCTTGGGTGAACTTAGCAAGGGTTTCTCTAAGGTATTTGATGGTTGATTCCATGGAATCAACATTTGGAAAATTTTGGATTTTTAGGGTCAACTCTTCCTTCTCTTTAAGAAGTTGTTCTTTTTCGGAAGAGAGTTTTTTGAAAGACTTTTTTAAAGCAACAAATTTTGAAGAGAGTTCATGAAAACCATTTTCAAGTTGGTCTCTAGCATGTTGGAGTTCTTCATAGGATAGATGATTTAAAGAATTGGAATTTGAAGAACAAGAGGAGGAGTCGGATGATGAGGAAGATGATACCTCATGATTTGCCATTAGGCATTTTTTACCTTTGTCGCTCGAGGAGAAGGAGGAGAATGAAGAGGTGGAGCAATCACTCCATGTTGCCTTTGAAGCCTTCTTCTTTTTCTTCTTGGCCCTTATCTTGTGAGGTGGGCAAATGGGCACGGATTTTTCATCGGGTTCTTGCTTGATGTCGGGTTCTTGCTTTTGAGCCTTCTTAGTACCTTCATGGGTTAGCTCTAAACATTTCCAAATATCATGTGAAGTAGAGCAAGAAGAAATATGATCAAAAACATTTCGGTCTAAGCCACAATGAAGAGAATTCATGGCTTTGCCATCAAGCTCGAAATTTGTAATGTCATTGGGGATCCATTTAGACTCATCGGGAGAGGAGAGGGTAAAACCATGCATAACAATTCTAAAAATTGGATAACCAATACTTTTTAAAAAAGTGGTCATGCGGGTTTTCCAAAAAGAATAATCGGCTCCATCAAAGAATGGAGCACGATCCAAAGAATGTCCTTCGGGGGATTGAGAGGAAGAAGCGGTAGAAGCCATCAAAAAAAATAGGATCTTTAATTTGAAACCGGGTTAGGGAATTATTCAAATACTTCCTCTGATACCAAATGATGGGTCGGAATAAAACGGGGAATGATGGAAGAGGGGGGGTGAATTGCCTTTTAAAAAAAATGATTGACAAATTAAAATCAAAGTAAAAATGCAGCGGAAATAAAGAAGGCAAGACACACAAAATTGATAACGGAGTTCGGCCAAAACCCGGCCTACGTCTCCGCTCCCAACTCAACCGTTGAGAGATTCCTACCGCTTGCTTTTCAATGGTTTTAGCAAGAAACCCACTAGGCTTTGAGGTAGCACTAGGACCTATTACAGCTTGCTTTTGAAATGGTTTAGCAAGAACCCACTTGCTTTTAATGGTTTAGCAAGAACCCACTAGCCTTTTTAACGGGTGAAGGCTAGCTCACCGAAACACAAGCCTTTTAAAAGGAAAGGCTTGAAGAAACCTCTTCACACCTTAATGGTGGTGTGAAACCCAAAAGAAAGGGGGATGAGAAAAGGGTTTGGGGTTTGTAGGCACAAACCCAATTTTAAAGCTCAAAATGAAATATAAAATAAAAACCGTATTGGAGGAAGACTTGGGCGCCAATTGGATGATGGAGCTGATGTAGCGTGCTCTCCCAAGCTTCTTGAGGGTGCTCTTGAATGTGGAATTGGATGGAGCACTTGAGGATCCTTGAAGGTGAAGCGCCGGAGGTTCGCCAAATGTGCAACAAGGTGTCCGAGCGCTTGGTATATGATCCGATTAGGTTCTGGGGCTTCCTTGGCCTTTATTTATAGGCATGGAACCCATTGGGGGCCTTCGGAGCCGTTGGAGAAGTCCTCGGAGCCGTTGGAGGCCAAAAGAAGGTTGACTGGTCAAAGCCAACGGCTAGTTTGACTGGGCTACCGGCTGGCCGGTGCAGGGCCACCGGCTGGCCGGTGCAGGGCCACCGGCTGGCCGGTGCCTTGGCAGAGGAGGAGAATTCTGGTCCAGGTGCCACCGGCTGACCGGTGCCAGAGCCACCGGCTGGCCGGTGGCAAGACAGTAGCTCACACTGTTGGGAGAGGGTTCCACCGGCTGGCCGGTGCTGAGGCCACCGGTTGGCCGGTGGGGAGGCAGTAGCTTCCCTTTGAGTGCAGGTGCCACCGGCTGGCCGGTGGTCAAGCCACCGGCTGACCGGTGGAGCCTGGCAGTGGGCAATGCCTCTGCCAGGTCCACCGGCTGGCCGGTGCTATCACACCGGTTGGCCGGTGGACTGAAATTCAGTCCACTTGAGATGCTTTCTTGGGCCATTCCTTTGGAAAGCTCTTGCCTATCATCCACAATACTTAAAACACAATATTAGATAAATAAGAAGGTGATTGTGATCATGAAAATCAAACAACGAGGGGAACGAGATGTACAACAGTATAGGGGTCTATTGGTCATTGGGATGGGGTGGTGGTGCTTGAATGGAAGAGGTGGTCGGGCACTGGTGTAGCATGATATTGGGACTGGTTTCTGTGACTGGATCCATGAGTTTTGGTGGATGGCGAAGGCAGACGTGGCAGTGGGGAACCCTGGTCGGTGGCGATGTCCCGCAGAGGTCAGGAAGAACTGGTAGTGGTTGAGATCTAGGTGGAGACACCATCTCGTGGAAGAGGCACCAATGGTTGGGGCTTCCAAATCTAGATAGTGGTGGCGTTATGTGTTAGAGAGGCGGTCGAAAGTGAGTGGACAGCTCACGAGGGAGGATAGGGGCTGCCTATGGGCGTCGAATGAGGGGTAGGGGCCGTCTTGTGAACTAGTTAGGGGTGAGGAGGTTTGTTGTGTACCAGGTTAGGAAAAAGGAGATCTGGACTGGTTGTTCTAGGTTGGAGGTGAAGGTGGTTGTTCGGTACGCACCAGGTAAGGGAGGAGACCCCACAGTCTCAGTCCACCATCATTTTTTTTATTAATCAAGATAACAAAAGAAAACACAGACCTCCTAATATTCCATTTTTTTGGTACACAAAAGGTCTCTTCCACTTTTGAAAAACCATCCACTCGATAAAAATTTCCACAACCTAAAATAAAGGCTTAAATTATATTTAACTAATTCTTATGTTTTGTTGGTGGAAAAATGGGTCATCGGTCGGAGAAACTCCGGTGACCGGATTCCGGAAGAACCTTGTTTGGATTCTAGAAAAATGTCAAGAACAGGTTCAAAATATGTGTGTGTGTGTGTTTCATGTTCTTCAAAATATTTAAAATCTGAAAAACTTAAATTCAAAAAACCTTGATTCAATCCATAAAAAAAATTTGGATGACCATAACTTGGTCATACGAGATTGTAATGATGCACGGTCAGATTAATTGAGACCTTTATAATTCCCTATACTTTAAATTTAAAGCAATTTAATTTATCTTGGTTCAAAAAAATCATGTGATCACTCTGATACCAATTGAGGGCACTAGGGTGCTCTACGGAAGCCAGTGGGCTGGGAATTTAAAATTTTCTATCACTAGAGAGACTAAACATCATCAACTCCTATGATATAGACCCATTATAGTTTAGGGATACCACATGGTTTAATCATATCATAATTAATAAAACAAACAAATACCTTGTTTCGGTTTGATGTGCAAATCCGTCGTAAGTTGTTGGCATCCATTTCTTGAAGGATCTAATGTTGAATCCATATAGATTGTTTGCACACACATCTAGAATCAAATTTTGTTTCATTAGTTGTATTTTGGGTGTTAGGGAGGATCTATGACGATCACTTTTATGTAGTTATGATCACCACGATCCTCTATCTTTGATCCATGAAGACAGATTTGGATCTTTCACTTGAATTGAGTGATTATCTCTCTAAGAATCAGGAGGATAGAGAATATCTCAATTCTAACTAATTGAATAGTGGGTTGGGATGATATTCTCTCCACTTATATAGTGTATATTCATAACACACAACTAGGGTTCATAGCCCCGTGCAATAAACATCCACTAAATAAGTGTTATAAATAATTATTTATGATGAACTAAACTGCGTCATAAATAATATTTATATTTTATTACATACCTATAATATATATTAAATATATTACCTGATAATATCAATCCATTAACTCGACTCATAACTCCTGATAATATTAAATGAACCTGGAATATTAATATAATATTCATTTGTATGATATTAATCCTTGTATTTACTTAATCACTTGTAAATACATGTAATAAATAAATTCAACCCAATTATTATTTACTTGAAGAATAATTAATTTATTTATTTATTGGTGATCAATAGAACATGGATAACATTCAGACCCTATGGTGGGGCCCACCATGTCCTATATTCATATTCAATATAGTAGGGCAGATTCTTAAATGAGATATTATGTTTGACCCTCTAGACCCTTATCTCAATAGAAATGAATAATATTCACAGACCAAGAGCAGAGTCAAGCAACTCGTCAAGGCCCCTAAATAGATTAAGAAAATTCATACCAATGACAACCAACCTATGAACACGCACTGTGTAATATATCCTCTTTTTCATATGATATGTCATAAAGTATGATGCACACTTATGTCATCATCCTTTTTTGATTTATTATTTTTTTATCTAACCTGACAGACTTACATTTGACTACCATGACCATGGATTTATGAAGGTACTTCCATCCATATCAACCAAGACTGGGATATCTCTTCCTAAACTCGAAAGCAGCAAATCATATCTCAATAATTCAATCAATGTCATACCACCAATGACATACCTAACACAAACTACCTCTCCATGACTTCATTGCCATGATTTTCACCTTGCATCAAAGTACGCGATCAAATAGTACACATTGATAATGATCTAAAGTCAGGAGACCAATACACATGTATATAGATAGAAACAACCAATGAAACTGGAAACATGTAGTGTTCCTATTATCAGGTTTTTTCTTGTGATCTAAACTACTACAAATCACTAAGTGAGAACTTCATGAGAAGTATCAATGATTATGAGCCTCCAGCACCTGATAGTCACACATCGTCTATGTCCTGTCAATGTGATGTATTTGGACCATAGTACATTACTTTAATATTAATTTCATAGTATCTCTAGGTTCTCATTATAGCCTGGGATCTATTATAACCCTTTTATATAACACATAATCTAAGTAAATTACCATAACTATAGTGGATGCAGAAGTATCAACACTATTATAGAAATATAAGTACATGTATATATAACAAACTGTATACATGTAGTGGTAATCAAATTACATCACAATTTGGGTCTAGGGAACCCATTTTAAATATTATATATACCATATGAAATAAATTAGGTGTATGACATTAAAACATTCTTCAATGAAGGAAAATTGAGATGAAATCTCTTACCTCGAATCCGACTTGCTTTGTAAGTACTCTAGACTCCTATATAATAAATTTAAATTTATTATAATTCTATATAAATACCATTTACATACTTATAATATCATATATGATCCACTTATAACATTTCAACACCCATTTATTAATAATTCCTTATTAAAATTGTTGTTTCCATGTGTTAATTTTCTCGTTTTTCATATAAGTTTCGGTTTGGTAGTGTTAGTCCTTTAATATTTCTCATAGTTCCATAATATATATAATTATAATAATGATATAAATATTATATATATTAATTATATATATATTTATAATCATCCATAAAAGGTAGAGATAGATAAATAAATTACATTTTTCATGGAGACGATAGGTCGTACGTACACATGAACGTTGTTTTCACTTTTCAGTGGATAGAATGAAATAAAAATAAATAATAATATAGATTTAATGAATCATTATTATATCATAGATATCATATATATTCATTAAATATATCTTTATTACCATCCATGTAAATAATAAATGAAAAAATGAATCGCATCGCTTTGTGGAGATGGTAGTCTACACGTACGCACGAGTGAAATTATCATTTTCCAATGGATGGGAAGGTAAGAAGAAATATATAGTTTTATAATTCAAGAAGAATAATTTTTTCATAAATATAATATATAAAAATTAAACCCATCATAATAACAATCCATGGAAATGGTGATAGAAAATGAATTGTATCGTTATGTGGAGGCGGTAGTCCATACGTATGCACGAGTGATACTTTTACTTCTCATTTAATGGAAAAGAGGGTGAATGATTGTGGTTCCATAATGAAAATAAAATTTAAGTATATTTAGAATACTAAAATTATTATTTTATGATGAATACCATAGAATTATAGGATTTATAAGAACAAATAAATTGAAAGAGGTCAGGTAGGATGATTACATCTTCATCGGTTGGCCTCCTTTAGATCCTTTCTTAAGGGCCCTTGGAATTGTATTTTAAGAAGAACATCACCTCTAATTCATGGTTAGATAATTTTAAAATATAATTAGGTAGTTTTTTGTTTATCTATATGGCTCAAAGTGGTGTAAAGAAGATAGGGGAGGGGTGTCCTTTTATAAGTGGGGGAGAGGACACACTTGGAATTTTTTAAAAGATTAAAATATAATAGTGTAATAGTCAAGAAAAATTATTCTAAATGGATAGATTTTTTAATTTGGTATAGTATCACGTTGAAATAATTATATCTAATAGGATTTAAAAAAATTAATTATTAAACTTTCCCTTATATCTTGGTTCAACCCCCCCTCCCCTCGATAAATCTATTTTAACCTTAACCGTTGTGATAAATTTTTACTAATTTCACTATTCATTATGAACAAAAATGAAAGTGGAATAACTAATAAAATTTTAAAATTTTATTAAAAATATGGAATCCATTTTATCAAATTTAATTCACATAATTTTCATAATTTAATTTAAAATTAAACCTAAAAAATGCGATGAAAAGCGGTTTTCTTTAAAAATGTTTTCTTAAGTGATAAAATTTTATATCAAAATCCAACATAAAATTGATTAAAATAAAATTAATTGGATTATTCATAACATTAATGAATTAATTTTACTTTGAAACCATTTTAAAAAAATGTATCTTTTTTAATGCTTGAAATGAAAAGACTATTTTCAATAAAAATAAATATTTTTCACTATTCATCGAAAGATTTATATTTTAAAAAATTATAAAAAAATCACTCTAAGATAACTTTTTCATGCTTATTTAAAAATTTAATTTAATTTTTTCAAATACACTTTCTAAAATTGGTAGAAATTAATTATATTATTTTCTCATAAAAAGCAATAAAAACCCATTTTTGAGACAAAAAAGTATTTTTGAAGTATAAAATGACTGTACTAAAAATTGATTAATTATTTATTATTAAAAAATACATTATATAGAACCATTATAAATATTTTTCATAATGTTTTTAATCCTATTTATACTCGTCAATCAAATAGCTAGGTTGTTTTAATGGTTGAGGGTCAAGCCCCCTTTATTGAACACAAAAGAAAGAACCCCTTTTAAGAGATGGGTGAAGAGGGAACCCATAGAATACAAAGTAAATATTCCAAGTAAATAAACATGAATCAAAGGTCAATAATGGTCCTGTACAAACATCAGAATAAGAAATATCTAGGTGATAACTATTATATTATATAATAATATTTTAATAGTATATTACGGATCGCTTAAAGCGTGATGTTGCATGTTATTCAAACTATCAATAATAGTATTCTAAATTTTTAGTGTGTTACATTATTCCCCCTCTTAAATAAATTTTTCCATCATGATTTTACCTTGGTCATCAAAGGTTCAATATTTGAAAACACCTTTGTTGGAAACCAGCATCATACAGACAGATAATAAATCTTATTTTAAAAATGGGAAGTGGGAAGGATAAATTTTGATTGAAATAACACATAATTGGGTTCCCATATAAGGAAAAAAATTGTGAATTTAAAATATGGACATGGAGGATAAAAATATTATCCAAGTAATAATATATAGCAATAGAAAACATGGTCATAAGAAATTTAATGACCAAAAAATCATAAATTAGTGAGGGGTAAAAAGAAAATAAATTCATCATAAATGAAGGTAAAAGGATGTTATTTTTATTTCAAGATCATTTTCCAAAGTTGAGGGATTCTTTTACTGATATGATAATGAACGTGATAAAATGTAGTTACTTGATTTATTTCCATTTCATAAGAAAAATTTTATCCTTTAATTGTGTTTTGATGAATTTATACTTTATCTCTTATTCTAAGAAATGAATATTGAAGATGAATTTTTCATGCTTAAAGCACTAAAATTAAATTTTAATGGATCATAAGACCTATAAAAGAATAAAAATTCATTCCTTCTTCCTATAAATATTTAAAAAACCAAAATGGTTAGAACACATTATCCAATATGGATAAATTCATTAATCTCTAAAACCTTAACAATAACCCCCAAAGTTTAACTTAATATATTCTATAAATAGTTATCCTTAAGACTCCTCCAAAATATTTCTGACTAAATTCAAAGCCCAAAATTTTGAAAGATTTGGTCATTTTTTTTAGATCAACCTAACTATTATATCCAAATAATATCAATTTCTCATATGGTTTTATACCAAGAATGTATATACCCTAATCATATACTCCCCAAAATATGCTAATTGTTTCTATAAATATTCTAAATCACCATAAATCCACAATAAAATCATATATGCTTCCATAAAATAACTCAATATTCATTCCAAAAATTATTCTTACCTTAATATTATAATATTCTCAATATAGTGGACTTAACATTAATCACTTAGTCTCTAAATCAATTTTCAATCCCATGGTTATCTATACGATATATTCCCAAAAAATACTAGCTCTCTTTTTTTCAAAATCAACCATAACCACCTCAAAATAAATTATCATATTAACCTTAAATGTTATCAATAAATTTAAACTTATATACACAAAATATAAAATCATTATTCCTAAAATAACCTTTTCACTAAAACATATACTAAACCAAAGGGTTGTATTAATATAAATGTCTCCAAAAATATCCTTAATCATGTTAAAATCCCATCACATAAAAATTCAAAAGGGGTATTTATGCCTTTAAACTTATTATAAACCTTATAATTATCTACCTAAGATGGTTTAGATTTATCCCATATCTCTATGGCATATCATAGGTTTCCATAGGTTCTATTTTCTCATTCATCATAACGGTTCATAAAGAAAAAGTGAATTAACCCAATAATATCCTCTAAGAGTTTCAAAATAGGTGCATAGTAAGGGAACACTCACCATTCACAAGAATGATGGTCAAGATATACTCGACCAACTCTTTTAAGGGTTATTACCCCTAGATGCATCTATTCCAAAACCACATCCACTTGTAGTATCCATGCAATGATGTATTGCTAGGAAAACTGCATAATCTCTACCTTATCAAAAAAAATTAAGATATTATTATATAATTCTACATATCCTCAAATTATTTCATAGGTTTATGTTCCCTAATATATATTTTCCTAAATCTAGTTCTCAAGGTTTTTACTAAACATTCTTCGATACCAACTGTAAAGACCCTGACCATAGTATCTCGTAGTCGGTGGTTACTTTATTACATTTGAATAAGATAAAATCAAATTCATCCCAAAGGACTGAATATTTTATTAGTATTGGTAAACTAGATACATACTTTAATCTTACATTACATTTGAAAACATAAAATATAATATAGTGAAAGTAAATATTCTGCATCCTTAAACTCATTCAAAGATTAACTCTTCATATCCTAGGGAATGTAAACAAAATAAGGGTGAGATAAAATACTCAGTAAGGGTTATGTACATTCAACTCTATCATGATTAAATAAGTCATAATCAATATGGAAAGGCAAATAATTGAAAATACATGTCATTTAATCAATAAATTTATCACGAAGAATAATCTAGAATGAATAAATGATGATCAAATAATGTGATATAAATGATCACATTATCTTGAAACTTGTCCATGGATGTCATAACTATTCAAATAAATAAATGTAAATCATTAAATGATTTCATAATGATTAAATTCATAATTTAATACATCATAAACTTATCATCAAGTCCTTGTGCAAAGATATTATAAACATATCGTCAAGGCATCATACCAAGACATCTTACATAAATGGGTAAGGCATGGGCCAAAATACCCAACATGTTTTGTCACATGACTCCTGTTGATGCATTGAGGGGCTATGTAATTTTAGGACCCACCCATCACTTAGTAAGTATAATTCATTCATAATTTTAATAATCAATACAACTTAGTCAACATACCCTAAAAATCAATATCTATCCATATTTGGAAAACTAGAATATGAGATGTCAATAATTTCCTTAGTCAAACTAATCATAAAACATCCAAATAAATAAGTTCAGATCATACCATTATAATATATCTTAAATAAAACATAAGATACATCAAAGGATGTTTAAATATATGAAAATTATTTTAAAATATCACTGAAATATTTCTTGAGGAAAATACCCTTTTCATTTTGAAATTATTTATTTAAAATCTAAAAATTTCCCAAATATTAATGAAAATATTTTCTTTAAAAATAAGCTTATAAAATTATAAAGTAATCTTAAAATCATTTATTGTTTATAATGGTGGGAAATTTCATTCATACCATGTATGTTAAAACAAATATTCCTTTCACATTTTAAGTAAAAATTCAAAAAGTACTTTATTCGAAAAATGACAAGAATATTCCTTTTAAAACATTTTATAAAAATTAAATCATGGGTAAAAATTAATTTAAATAATTATAGGATAATATTAAAAACATTTTTAAAAAATTTGGATATGAAATAAAAGGTATTTTCAATCGAAAAGAGAAATAAAGTTAGTTTTCCTTAAAAGATTCTTTTGATCTCTTGAGTTCTTAAAGAGAGGAAAATGAAAGGAAACTTGAAATTTATAGAAATAATCATATGAGAATAAAATATATTATTTTTGAGATATAAAGATCAAATAATTCTACAAACATATAATTAAACATAAATAGTCCCGAATAATGACGAGATTGTGAAATAAACCCTTATCGGTTTGGTAAATTTTGATTCATAACCCACATGAAAGAAATAACTTAAAATAAAAATTTAAATACCATGAAAATAAGTATATTAATGATAAAAAACTAAAAATGGGTAATATATATACCTCATAAAATAAGATATGTGTATAACATAACATATGTCCCAAAGAAGACAATTTGAGACAATAAACTCTTACAAAGATCATAGTGAAAATTAATCAATGAATTAATTATGTGTAACAAGTTTAAATATAAATAAAACAAGTTGAAATACAAAATAAAATTATCATAGGTCATTACACACAAAATCTTATCATATCAAAAATAATAAATAAGTAATATAACCCAATGAAAAGAAATTGAGTTATGAAACCCCTTACCACTTGGTAACTTTAAATTCAAATACCCTTGGATGAAATAATTTGAATTTAAAATTAAAATAACATGAATTACAAATTATTAATTATATAACATGTAAAATGGAATTATATACACCATCTAAAAGAAATTAGGTGTATAACATTAAAACATGTCTCAATAAAGGGAAATTTAGACGAAATCCCTTACCTCGGGTCTCACTTGCTTTGTAAGCACTCTAAAATCCTGTATAATAAATTTAAATTTATTATAATTATATAAAAGAACCATTTACATACTTATAATATCATATATTATCCACTTATAACATTTTACCACCCATTTATTAATAATTCCTTATTAAAATCATCATTTTTGAGTATTAATTGTCTCATTTTTCATGTAAGTTTTGATTTGTTAGTTTCAGTACTTTCGTATTTATCATGGTTTCATAATATAAAAAATTATAATCATGATATAAATATAATATATATTTATTATATACATATTTATAATCATCCATAAATGGTAGATATAGAAAAATGAATTACATCATTCATGGAGACGGTAGGTCATACGTATGCATAAACGATGTTTTCACTTTTCAATGGATGAAATGAAATAAAGGTAAATAATAATTCAACTTTTTAGAATCATTATTATATCATATATATTTATTAAATATATCCTTATTACCATCTATGTAAATTTGAAATGAAAAAAAATCACATCGCTTCGTAGAGGTGGCAGTCCACACATAAGCACGGGCGAAGTTTTTATTTTCCAACATATGGGAAGGTAAGAAAGAACATATTATTTTATAATTGTGGAATATTAATTATAAAATAAATATCATATATAAATATTAAACCCATCATAATAAACATCCATTAAAAATTGCGATGTAAAATGAATTGTATCACTACATGGAGGTGGTAGTCCACATGTACACACGAGCAATACTTTCACTTCCCATTTGATGGAAAATAGGATGAATAATGGTGGTTAAATAATCAAAATAAAATTTAATTATATTTAGGATACTTAATTTTTTATTTTATTATTAATACCATATATTTATAGGAGGTATAATGAGAAATAAATTGAAAGATGTTGGGTAGGATGATAACCTCTTCTTCAGTTGGCCTCCTTTAGATCCTTTATTAAGGACCCTTTGAATGGTATTTTAAGAATAAAAAATATTATGATTAATTTATAGTGAAGTTTATAATATAATTTTGTGGGGTCTAGTTCATATATATGTGTAAAGAATAGAGGATAGGGGTGTCCTTTTATAAGTGGGGGAGAGGATACGCTTTGAATTTCTTAAAATATTGAAATATAATAATGTCATACTCAAGTTAAATACTTCAAAATGCATAAAGTTTCAAAGGTGTGATAGGATTAGTCCAAAAATATTTTCTTACAATAGGATTTATACAAGTTTAATTGGTAAAATTACCCTTATCTCTTGGTTTAACCCCCCCCCTGTAAACTTGTTTTAACCTTAATCACGATGATAATTTTTTACTATTTTTACTATTCATTATGAAAAAAAATTAAAGTGGACCCATTAAAAAAATTAAATAATAATTAAAAATATGGAATTTATTTTATCAAATTCAATTCATATAAGTGGCGTAATTTAATTTAAAATTAAAACCGCAAAATCCGATGAAAAGCAGGTTTCTACAAAAATGTTTTCTTAAGTGATAAAAGATTTATATCAAAATCCAACATAAAATTGATTATAATGAATTAATTGTATTATTAATGATATTAATTAATTAATTTTATTTTAAACCATTTTAAAACAAAATGTAACTTTGTAAATGATTGAAACAAAAAGATAGTTTTCAATAAAAATCAGGATTTTTCACTATTCATCAAAAAATTAATATTTTTAGAAAATTATCAAAAATTAACTCTAAGATAATTTTTGAAATTATTATTTCAAAAATTAAGTTCATTTTTTCAAATACACTTTCTAAAATTGGTATAAATTAATTATATTTTTTTCTCACAAAAAGCAATAAAAACCCATTTTTGAGGAAAAGTGTATTTTGAAGTATAAAATGACTTTACTAAAAGTTGATTAATTATTTTTTATTAATCAATAAATTATATAAAACATTTATAAATATTTTTCATAATGTTTTTAATCTTATTAATACATTACAATTTAACGCATAGGTGATAACTGTCTCATTAAATAATAATATTTTAATAGTATATTATGACTTGTTTAAAGCTCAGTGTTGTGTGCTAGAAAAGCTATCAAGCATAGTATTATAAACTGGTAGGGTGTTACACTCATGGTATCAAACAATTCTATTCTTTATCCCTTATTTTATGATACCATTTGAAGTATTCTTTTGCAAAGATGTTTTTCAACTATGTCAACGTCCTTCTAGGTTTCCTTTGTTACACTGATTATATATTCATTTCAAACCATACACCTTATTTATCTATATATTTTATGATCATTTTATTTAATTATTTAATTATAAATATACTCATTAATATATAAAATGTTAACATTACATTTTACTTAATTTAGATTGGATGGTGTTTACCTAGAAATAATGTTATTTCATTGACATTGGGAAAAGTATTGGAATTTCATGTGTTGTTATTCCAATACAAATGATTGTTGTAAAGTTGAATATGTATTGTTTGACCATCCACATTCTTTCTATAAATGAGTTATTATCATGTTGTCTCTTTTATTAACATGGGGAAAATTATTGGCATTTTTTAAGTTGTCATTCCAATATAGATGATTATTAGCTTGTTGAATATATATTTTTTGACCATCCACCTTTCTTGGGATGGGTTATGATCATGTTATCACTTTTATTGGTATGGGGAAAAGTATTGGCATTTTTTATGTTGTTCCAATATGGATGATTATTGGAAAAGTTTATTATGTATTGTTTACTCAATATCTCATATGATGAATGAATTGGACTTAAATAAGTTATGGGAAGTGTCCGTAATTAT
This sequence comes from Viscum album, assembly GCA_963277665.1. Lineage (NCBI taxonomy): Eukaryota > Viridiplantae > Streptophyta > Magnoliopsida > Santalales > Viscaceae > Viscum > Viscum album. The sequence goes on along the minus strand of OY728152.1, from coordinate 1,530,862,507 downwards.
ATATCCCCTAGATACATAGGTAGGTATCATGAGACAAACATGTTTGGGTATTTTGTCATATGTCTGCTCAAAACAAGATATTGACTATATGGTAAGATCATGATGTCTTGGATTATGGTATGGAAATTTGTTTTCTGGCATTATGTATTTCATCATAAAGGAAGCAGTTATTGTTATCTATGTGATATATTTATTTTCATTTATATCCATGGATGTTTTATACACTCAGTTTTAGTTGATTATGTAATTATGATGATTACTTATCTCTATCATAATATTTATATCATGTTTATGTCATGATTTCCCCAGTTATATGTTTTCCCTTACTGATCATTTGAGCTCACCCCTTATTATGTTTTTATTCCCCAAGTTATAAATTAAATTGGTACATGTGATATGTTTATAAGGATAGAATGTGTGGAATAATTTGGGGGAGATGTTGAAGACTCATTATAGATTAAGTAGCTTCATACATATTTGAAATTATGATAGTTTGATACAAGAAATGTGGGATTTATTAGTTTATTTTTTTATTAATTATCTAAAGCACTAAACCTAAAAGGCCTTGGGAATGTATGTAATGAAATATTTTCATTAAATCATGTAATTATGGAATGTTTATGTACTGGAATCTACGGTTGGTATCAAAAAAATGTATAAAGTATGTGTTAATGGCATCGTATCCAGGAGTGCGGGTTTGGGGCATCACATTTTTGCCTCATTAGCATATTTCAAATCTCTATATAAGAATTGTACTCTTTCTAACCATAACATTTTTTCATAACCTATAATAATCCATGATGAATATTGGTAAGGGGTAACTCAAAGTCATACTTTTATAGGTTAATTATCATTATACTTCACCAATTGTATATCTATACGTACATATATGCATCCAACATGATTGAATGATAAAATGGAGATTACCTTTAATTTTACGTGATACATTTCATATTATTAAACTTTTTAAAAAAAATTAACAAAACCATACATAATCCCCTTTCTAACATGTAATATATAATAAAATTCTATACTATACCTATTTTGATACACTTTTAGGGGGGGTTTAAACTTATTACATCTCTATGGAATTCCTACAACAGCCTTATGTGATCATTTGATAAAATCCTCCCAATAAACTATTCTATGAAGTAATCCATTTTTAATAATTGTGAGACATGGGAATCACATTCCTAGTGATTAACTCCTTGAACATATTCAAACTCTTTAACTACATAATATCTAATGTTATTATGTTAATAACTTCTTCTTTTTTACTTATATCTCTTTCTAAGTGCATCATCATCATCCTTAGAACCTTTTCCATCAAACTTTCTTTGTGATGTATTCCAATAACTAATGTAACTTTTACATTATATAATTACCAATATATTCTAAATATTTTATTATATCAGTTTAATTCTACTTTTTTATGGAAACTAATGTAACTTTAACATTGTTACTTTACCATCATATCATAAACCTTGTAGGATATCAAGAAAAATTAAAAAAAACTTTGACTAGAAAAATCTTGTATTTATTAATTTTAAACTTCTCTAAGTCCAAAAATACTCCCAATAGTCTCTTAGATACTATATTATTTTTAAAATATCAAGCTAAGAAACACAACACAGACTCTTTTATGTTTTCAAATAATATTTATCTTCTTTTAGTGGGAATACTTAACAAATAAACTATTATTTCCATATAATATATGGTATTCTATGTGTCTATAAATTTATTTAAAATAAGACTATAAATTTTTCCACTGTTGATGGTGGAATCATAATCCCTCATAATCTTGGATAAACACTTTACCCTGGATAAAATTCCTTTTATCCTTGTCTTCTTTTCAAGTATGTTATAGAGTTGGATGAATCATAAATCATGTGTATCAAAACATTCATCTAATTTATTAAATAACTTTTATACAATATTCTCTCAAGAGAGATAAAAATGATACAAAAACACACATCCATTAATCAAATTCATCCAAGCTTGAAGTACTTCTTGCATCCAAGTCCTCAATGTTGCAAATCCGTGTTCCATTAGTTTAAAGAAAGATTAAATCTTGAATCATAAACTATTTATTTTCTTCTAAGCTCATGTATATTTATAAAACTTATAAAACATATAGTTGGTATCACATACCATTCAAAATAAAAGGATTGATTTCTATAGAATTAATGCCTGAGGTAGTCTCTCCACAAGGTTTCTTGCAACCCTTCAAGTATTCCAGACAGTTTCTTTTCCAATGGATGATTTTTTCAAAATGAAAGAACCGTATTTACTTACTTTTATTCAGTTTAAAGGGTGTTATAGACTCTACATGACCTCTTTTATTCTCTATCTAGATAAAACTTTTACCCTTATCCTTCTGTACTGTCACGATGAAACTTTATCGTAGACCATCCATGTCCTTCTCATCTATCCTCAACATATTGAGGAGATCAGGTGATGTTTTATTATACTCATTCATGTTATAGTTCATAATAAAATGTTGGAACCTTTCTAGCAATGATTGTAGAATGAATTTCATGGACATATCAAGATTAAGAGGTGAAACCAGCCTCTCCAAGTCATTGATGTACCCAATCATATTGAGTAAATGAGTTAAGATTGAGGTTCCTTCTACCATTTTACATTGAAAGAGATAGCCTCCAATACCTCATACCTCTCATGCATAGCTTGTTCCTAATATATACTTTTTAGATTTTTTATCATCTTGTAAGCATTCATGGTATCATGTTGTGTTTGAAACTTGGATTCCATGGTCACAAGCATGAGAGTAACGATTTCTAGTGAATCCTTCAGATGGTTATCATCTAAATCTATTTGTTAAATGGCTTCACCAGTTGTAGGAGCCCTTTTATAAGAAACCAACTAGTGAATCCATTCAATAAATGGATTTAGATCATAACCATCTGAAGGATTCACTAGAAGTATTTACTCGCATGCTTGTGACTATGGAAGCCAAGTTATAAAAGCAACATGAGACCATGGATTCTTACAAGATGATATATAAACTAAAAATAACCTATTGATAATAAGTTAATAATTATTGTTATGAGGTGTCTAAGACTATGTATTTTTGTAAAATGGCAAAAGGAACCTTATTCTCAACTCATGTGATCGATTATGATTAAGTACGTTAATGACCTGGAGAGGCTGGGTTCGCCTCTTAGGCTTTATCTATCCATTAAATTCATTCTAAAATCACTTCTAGAAAGTTTCCAACAATTTATTGTGAACTATAACATGAATGAGTTCAAAAAAACTTTACTTGATCTTCTCAATATACTGAGGATAGATGAGCAAAAAAATAGAAGGTCTAGGTTCAAGTTACAACATGATGGTATAGAAGGATAAAGGTAAAAGTTTTGGCCATAGATTGAAGGAAATAGGTCATGGAGAGTCCAAAATGCCCTCTAAACTGGAGAAAATAAGGTACAATTCTTTCATTGTGGAAAAACAATCCATTGGAAAAGAAACTATCTGGAATACTTGAAGGGTTGTGAGAAACCTCATGGAGAGTCCACCTCGGGTATTAATGTTATAGAATTCAATTTTTTTATTTTGAAGGGTATATGATACCAACTATATATTTCATAAATGTTGTAAATATTTAGAATTTCATAAGTAAAGAAAGAGTTGATGAAGTGACATTGAAGTTTTCTTTTAGGTAATAGATCAAGGAGTTACTACATTGAGGACTTGGATGCAAGAAGTACTTCAAGCTTGGATGAATTTGATTAAAAGATGTGTGTTTTTGCCTCGTTTTTCTCTCTCTTTAGGGGTGCATGTAAACAATGGTTATTTAATAAATGAGGTGAATGTTTTGATATGCATGATTTATGATTCATCCAACTCTATAACATACTTGAAAAGGAGACAAGGATAAAAGTATTTTTATCTAGGGTAAAGCGTCTATCCAAGATTATGAGGGAATATGATTCCACAACCAATAGTGTCATAATTGATACATTCTTCCTTTAAATAAATTTCTAGACACATAGAATACCATATATGATATGGGAATAATATTTTATTTGTTAAGTATTCCCACTAAAATGAAATAAGTATTATTTACAAACACATAGGAGTTTGTATTTTGTTTCTTAGCTTGATATTCTAAAAAGTATATAGTATCTAAGAGACTAGTGGAAGTGTGTTTGGACTTAGAGAAGTTTAAAATTAACAACTAAAATATTTTACTAGTCAAAGTTTTTAGTGAATTTCACTTGATATCCTAAAAGGTTTAGGATATAATGGTAAAGAAATGATATTAAAGTTACATTAGTTTCCATAACAATTTATATTTCAAATGATATACTAAAATGTTTAGGGTATATTGGTAATGATATAATGTAAAAGTTACATTAGTTACCAAAATACCCCAAGGAAAAAGTTTGATGGAAAAGGTTCCAAGGATGATTATGATGCACTTAGAAAAAAATATCTAAGTAGAAAACATAATTTATTAACATCATAACATAGGATATTGTAGAGTTAAGGAGTTTGAATATGTTCAAGTATTTAAGCATTAGAAATATGATTCTTATGTCTCACCATTATTCAAGATGGCATACTTCATAGAATAGTTTAATGGGAGGGTTTTATCAGATGATCACACAAGTATGTGGAAAGAATTACATAGAGATGTAATGAGTTCAACAAAACCCCCTGAAAGTGCATCACACATAAGGATAATATGAAAGTATATCATGTATGATATGTTAAACAGGTCCTTATGTGTGGTTTTGTTAAAATATTCTTAAAGTGTTTAAGAATATAAAATGCATCATGTAAAATTAAAGGTAATCACCACTTTATCATTCCATCACATTGGCTGCATATATGTATATATAGATATATATTTCATGAAGTGTAATGATAATCGACCTATCAAAGTATGACTTTGAGTTATCCCTAACCAATATTCATCATGGAGTGCTATAGGTTTTAACAAAATGTTAAGGTTAGTGTGAGTATGATTCATGTATAGTGACACGAAATATGCTCATGAGGCACAAAATGTTATGGAAACGTCTGAATCTCCAATTAAAGATGATTCCATAAGAAGAGTAAAATAGAGAAAAATAAAAGAACAAGAATAATATCACAAGCACTGAGATTTACATGGTTTGGGAATAATCCCTACGTCCATAGAGAGGTAGAACACTTCACTATTTTGTGAGAAAATTACAGGGCAATTCTTGGAGTACAGAAACCCTATTTCAAAAATGAGCTCATAAAGCAACATGATGCTATAGTAACCTGCATAGAAAAAATGGCAGAATCTACATAGTTGGTCCAGTATGCTACAATACCAGTGGTATTAAGTTCATGAAGCTACAGTAATCTGTCAGTGTCTCCAGTCACATACTGCTATAGTACCATGTCGAAGTCCACACTGCTTAAGTGCCCAGTTGATGTCATCATCCAGCTTTGCAACAGTACCATGTTGAACTGTGAGAGTTTTAATCTAGTGTACATTATGGGTTGCTAGCAATTGGAGCAACTTCATCCAATAGATCAAGCTACATCATTCTAACACAAAAGTATTTTTTGTGTTGGATGGTCCATCAAGTATATCACATGGAGTGTCATACACTATATTTTTGATATACTAAGGATGCATTGTTCATATTTGGAGTCCTCACACTTGGGGTTTATGAGATACCTGGCATGAGAAACTTCATACTTTGATACCATTCTTAAGCAAGCCTTGAGGATTAGTTAATCAAGGTGTGGTTGGGTATTTTTCTGATCATGTCATCGATTAGATCTCAACCAAGATGGAATTTTTCATCTCATATAACGAGTATGATATATGGGCCCCCAATTGAGATAAACTGAGGAAATATATGGCCATACTTAGAAAATACATATGATGTGCATATCTACTTGAATGAGGGACATGTGATGACTCATCTACAAGAAGAATGACATGTGATGTATTTGAAAGTTTTAGGGTGTAGTGGAAGCGATGGTACAATGCCCAACAAAGGTTTTTCATCGGTTTTAATAGATAATATATGAAGAACATGGTGAATGCAACCCAAAAATCTTCTAAAGAGGATCATTCACATTTAATTTATAATTAATTTATAAATAGAATTACCTCGAATGTGATATTTCCTCTTGATCAATTTGATTGCCGCTCTTGCCGTATCTTCGTTGTGGTAGATAATCCAAGTTAGGATTTATCTGGTTGTATCCACATGTGGCCCATGAATTTATGAACAACGCTCTTGGTATTCTAGGTGCTAGCACGAAGGGACCTAGTGTTTTGCATTGATCGTCATTGATCGCAACCAAGAATTTCTCTTGTTCTCTCTTCATTCTTGAGAGGGAGGAAGAAGGAATTCTTTCTAGGGATTAAGAGAATTATAGAGTCTCATTGTTGTTCACAACAACTCTTATCTCCAAAATGATATAAATCATAATATATTCTTACGGTTAATATTTGATAATTGCGCTAATGTCCTTTATGAAATATTCTATCTAATATATTCCTCATGTCTAATAATAGTAATATTATTATTATCATTTCACTTTACATGCACATATTTAAATATCATTTGTTAAATAAATAAATTAATATTTATTTAAATGATATTAAATAAAATATATCATTTTTTTCGGGCCCTTTAACTCGGCCCGCCTATCCTAGAGATTTACCAAACCTTGAAAAATAAAATATTTATTTAAATAAATAAATATTATTCATTCAATAAATAAATGAATATTATATCCACTAAACTCATGAACAAATAAATATTTATTTATTACTTTGTGAATAATAATAAACAAGTGATCAAATTCAACTCACATATTCTAAGCTCAAATATCTGGTGACTGAATTTATGCGGTCAACTTAACTTAAATAATTATTATTCCTCAAGTCGAAAATAATATTTATTCTTAATATAAATTCAATGTAATTTAATGAGATTCTGGATACACTTAGTATGTAGCTTTCTAGGCTTCTTTCTTAGTGTCATTTGGTGAACTTACCTAAAGTACGCTATTAGAAATTTTGACAATAACTGTAAGAACCCGTTTTTTGGCTATAAATGACTTTGAAATATTCTTGACATTATTCTAGAGCAACACCCTCAGACGGCGTGCGATTCCGAGCCCTGGAGTGGCCGGAATTAAATTTTCAGTGCGTTCACACTGAAAACGCCAAATAAATGGGATAACTCCTAAATGGAGTTTTGGATCAGAGATCTGAGTGCACGTATGAGTTTGGAATTGGGTTTTTACCCTAGGAATGACATAAAACATGTCGGCGCGGACGTTTGGACCCCTCGCCCGCTACCGGAACGTTAAACGTATAAATTAATTAATTAATTTATTCGTTTAGTGGATTAACTAAATTATCTCTTAAACGCTGGCTCAGATTGGAAAAACGAGGGCACCGTTGAGTTTGAAGCATTCCATTTACCCTATGAGGGGTGTAAGTTTCACGGGCGCGGGCCGTCAGTGGAAAATGGCCCCAGGGGCATTTTTGTAATTTAGCGGCTCGGGCGTTGTTTTTATAACTTTTGAACGGGGCCTCGAATTAAAATTCTGAGACCGCCGTTGCATTCAGAGTGTGGTTTTTAGCCTAGGAGAGGCTTAATCCCGACCCCGTCGGGAGTTCGGGTATGGAGCCTACGGGCGGGGGTTTAAGTGTTTCCTACTTAAACACCCCCCACCCTTCTTCCCCTTCTTCTTCCTCAAACCCCCTCCCTAGGTGGATCCCTCCCAAGGAGACCTCCACCCTCAAGCTCCTACTCTCCTCCTCCCCTCCGGCAAGGCAGCGGTGCGGCGGCGGACCCTCCGTGAAGCTTCGGGCAACGCCCCAACAGATAGGATCGTTGCGGTTTCAATTTTTTATTTTCCGCATCTACTTTGAGCTTATATTTTTGTATCTAAACTCTGTTGAATTATCGAGAAAATCCCATGAATGTGTATTATATTTTATTCTCTTTCCGACGCTGGTTACGGATTTGAATTCTGAGTCCCGAGCTGCCCGCAGCGGTCCGACGAAATTTGCGGGTTTTGGAGTTTTCGGTCGGATTTCGGGGTTTCGGCGGAGCGGCAGCGGAGGCCGGGTCAGCGGCGGCGGCTTCAGGAAGATGGTGCGGCGGCGGGGGGTTCGACTCCGGGATGGCGGTGAGGCGGGGACTTCGGCAGGGTCCCCGACGGCGGGCACCAGCATAGGGCACAAGGGGCAGGGGGCCGCGAGGCGCGCGGCCCCGTGCGGCGCGACCGCGACCCGCGTAACGCGGGTCGCTGCGGGGAACAAGACCAGCCACGAGGGCCGGTCAGGGGCGGCGACGTGGCCCATGGAGAGCCGCGGGAGCGGCAGGCCACGGCGCAGCGGGCCGGCGCTGCGGAGCGGGGCGGACCGGCCGGATCGGGCCGGTCCGGCCCAAAGGGGGTTTTCCCCTTAAAAATTCGGATGCCCGTAACTTTTGCTACGGACATCCATTTTGTGTGTCTTCTACGGCAGTGTGGACCTCACGTCAAGGCGAACCTTTTGATATGGTTTTGAGAATTTTTAATTCCTGAAACGAGGGGCCTCGGAGACGTGACGCGTCTTTAAGTGAATTGACGTTTTTCTGGGGGGGATCTTGTTTTGGACGGCGCGGACGCGACCGACGTCCATTTTGAGTGTCATCAGCAGCGTTGGGACCCTAGCGTCGGGGAGAAGCTTTCCAGGGTGGTTTCGGGCATTGAAGCCAGAGTTGAGGCATGGGCCCCATGGCCCGTCTGTTGAGCTGCGAGCAGCGTTCTGTAACTTTTTCATCAGACATCCGTTCGGGGCGTGTGAGCAGTCGATTTTGGGTGTTTTTCCGAGGGCATCGCATTGGCGTAGTCTGCCTGCTTTAATTCCGTGCGATGGTGCCGGCCCCATGGGGGCCGTTTGGGCGTTGACAGTGATTTTTCCAGCTTTATCACCAGGTGTCTATTTCAGACAAATGAATAGTCAAACTTGTGTACTTTTTTGAGAGGATCGCAACGGTGCGGTCCATTTGTTGTGCTTCGGGACCGGGATGCCGATCCTGCGTAGCACCGCTCATGTGAGGTGCGCCGAAGTGCATATTTTTCTCCGGATATCTATTTCACTCAAGTGAGCAGTCCTTTTGACGTGTTTTCCCGAGGGGATCGCAATGGTGCAACATGCCTGACTGTTTTTGGGGTCGAGGCTCGGGACCACGGGATGTCGTTCGGGCGTAAAGTGGTGTTGGAAGAATTTTCCGTCGGATATCCGTTTGAGGCGAGTAAGTAGTCTATCTCGTGTGTTTTTCTACAAGGATTACAATGGTGTGATCTGTTCATGCAAGCGGAGCCTCTTACGCGATCTTAATAAATGTGGAAGCACGAAAGGTGTACCGGTGGAGGTTCTTCCTGCGGTGTTTGTAGCGGACCCTTGGCGTGTGATCGCGTTCACTCCCGGGAGAGTGATATTGGTGTTTAAAGAGATGTGGTTGACTGTGCCTCAGACGTTGAGGTGGAAAGTTGGAGTTGTTACATTTACACCTTCACGTTGACATTGGGTGTCGTGTGCACGTTAGCCTTTTGGATGGAGATGTGGCATACTCTGGGAGTATGCGATAGATCTGGTAGGTACATGTGGATTTTTGTACCTGAGAACGTTGTACGCTTGGTTGGGGTTGACTCGGGGCCATACGTCGTGTGGGCCCCATGTGCGTGTTGTGTTCTGCTTTACGTACTTTTGACCTCTCGCGACGTAGAGGGTCCCTTTGTTCTCGTTTATTGACCAGCAGGGTTGAGTTTTCCCCTGGTCCCGTTCTCGCCTATTGACCAGCAGGGTTGAGTTTTCCCCGGGTTCGGTTCTCGTTTGTTGACCAGCGGGGTTGAGTTTTCCCCTGGTCCTCTTCTCGATGGTTTCGACCAGCAGGGTTGAGTGGTTTTCCCCTGGTTCTGTTCTCAATGGTTTGGCTGGAAAAGGTGCTTCGTGCTCCCTGGTAAAGTTCTTGTGGATTCGGTGTGACCAACACATTATGCGGGCACCGATCCTCTACCCAGGAGGTTGTTTCCAGCAGGGCTGGCCATGAGGTTGTACCATCCAACAGGGATGGCTAGTGGGTTACCATCCAGCAGGGATGGCCAGTGGGTTACCATCCAGTAGGGATGGTCAGAGCAGTTCCGGGTTTACCTCCAGCGGGGCTGGGAAGTGGTCCCCGATGCCGGGTTTACCTCTAGCTGGGCTGGGAAGTGGTCCCCGATGCCGATTTTACCTCCAACTGGGTTGGGAAGTGGTCCCCGATGACGGTTCTGAGCCTCCCTCCAGTGGATTACCCTTTTACGGGACTGGGTATTGGGACTCGTCGACGAATTTAGTCGGGTCACCCTCCAGTGGATTACCCTTTTACGGGACTGGGCAGTGTGGCACCCGTCGACTCTTGCCAGGTCTCCCTATAGTGGGAACCCGTCGACTTCCAGGGACCCTCCAGCGGGGCTGGGCAGGGGGTCACCTGTCGACTTTGAGGAGACCTCTCGACTGCGGGGCAGTGACGAGGTGTGGCTTGACGTTCCCCAAGAACTCTCAAGTACGAGGGGCGCTTTCCCCACCAAGACACGTCCTTGCGATGCGACCTAAAACCGTGCGGGCGAGTCAGTGCTGCCCAAAGTGGATAGTTTTGAGGTGCGGTGATTTGAGCCCTTGACTTGAGGTTCGGGGCAGACGTGTCGGATGCTGGGCATCGATGGTGTTTACTTCTGGGACTGTTGGATACTCACTTCTTGGGCTGATTTATGGGATGGAGATCCCCTTACGATCTTGTTTGGGCTTCTTGTTTGAGCATATAGATATGTATATACCTTGTTCTAGTACCCACTTCTTGGGTTTGGTTACTCTCCTTCCAGGAGTGGCGAAGACGCGCGGGGTATGCCACATGCTTTCCTTGTCTAGCTTATTGTGGTTGGACGAGTCTACTCTCCTACTATAGGTAGTGAATACTTGACGAGAAGTTCATCTTCTCACCGTTTCCATCTCCTTGTGTTTGGACGAGTCTACTTACTACCTTTTGTTGGGTTGAGCTGTACTCTTTACTGTACTCTTGGTTGTACTCCTTTACTTTCCCCTGTTCGATCTACTGCTCACCCTTCGGCACCTCATTTGTTTCTCCCTCGAGCCTTCGGGGTATCCTACTGAGTATTTTTATACTCACCCCTACTTGGGCTTTGCCCGCACTTGGTGTGCCCTTGCAGACGACGGACAGGTTGGTCGTGACTTCAGTGGAGATTAGGAGTTCGGGAGCTTGGACCGCGTGCGGTGGTCATAGTCAGGTTGCAGGTGGGGGACCCTTACAGCTGTTTGCTTTTGTTTACCTGTTGCGGGGTTGTGGCACTTTTCTGGTTGGGTGTGTGTTTTTTCCCTTTTCTTTTCAGTTTACCTTCAACACTTGCTTTGTACTGTTAGAGGTCGATGCACTTTTGTGCTTTATTTATAGCAGTTGGTACTTTACTTTTCATTTTACTTTTCACTTCTGTATTGAGTGGGTTGCGTGTGTATGTACAGGTACTTAGGAAAAGGCCTCCCCGAGTTGTTGTGCCTTCGACGCTGGTCGCCAGCCCCTGGCCTATGGAGGCGGGCTTGGGGTAGCTGTGGCTCGAGCCCGGGTAGGGTCGGGTCATGACAAAGTGGTGTCAGAGGTGGTTCGTTCCTTGGGGTGTTGTTCGGACGTCCCTAAAATAAAAGGAATTGGTTGGGATTTAGGGCAACAGTGTTAACGTGTCTCGAGAGTGGCTCTCAGGCCAGGGAGTCCAGTGATGGTGCGGCGGCCGACGTATCCATTTATCAGGACCCTGATAACCCGCTTGTCGACTCGGCATACTGAGACTCTTGTTGTAGGGAAAATTGGTTTGTGCATCACATAGGATTGAGTCTTTGACTGTCCTTCTTGAGTCAGCTCCTCATTGTTGTTACTGTTATATACATATATGCTCATCTGACTGCGGCACTCCTTGATAATATTCAGGATGTCTCTGCGAAGACAGCCAGCCAGGATACCAGCTTGGGTTCGTGACGACGACCCTGTGAGCTACGAGGCCTCAGTCCAGGACCCATCATGCGAGCCTCTTTCTCTGGGTGGGATGGTAGTAGCACCCCCACCTGTTGAGCAGCAAACAGCTTCAGCAGAGCAGACTGAGCTTGAGCACAGGTTGAGTGCGCTTCGCGAGTTCCAGCGGCAGGGATCGCTGAGGTTCAGTGGTGAGTCAGACCCTCAGGCAGCAGAGGTTTGGCTAGAGATAGTGGTTTGCCTTTTCAGGCTTGTACAGACACCGACAGATCAGATAGTGGCTTTGGTAGCCAACCTTTTCCGTGGAGCAGCTTGGTGTTGGTGGAGTCTGGTGACTCAGTTTCTTGACGAGTCGTCGCTTTCATGGGGTGACTTTCAGTTGTTGTTTCGTGGGGATTTTTTCCCCTCCTTCTTGCGCTCCGTTCGGATTCAGGAGCTCCTGCATTTTTAGTAGGGAGGGATAACGGTGGCCGAGTACGCGGCTAGTTTCATAGACCGTGCACGCTTTTACCCGGACTTGGTCCATGATGACAACATCCAAGCGTAGAAGTTTGATCAGGGTCTCCGCTGAGAGATTCATGATGTCATAGTACCCTTGGGAATTTCCACATATTTTGGGGTGCTAGAGCAGGCGCTGGTGACAGAGAGCTTCCTGTCACGTTCTAGAGTTGGTGGTGGCAGCACGCTCGACAGAGCCGAGACGTCTGTCGCAGCTAGTGGACATCGTCAAGCAGAACCTCGACGCAGGTGGCTTTCTGACGACTGGACTCAGGAGCGTGGTTGTACACCACAATGGCGCCGGAGGGCACCAGTGAGGCCCGGAGAGAGTCGGTGTTATGCTTGCGATGAGCGAGGTCACTTGGCACGGGACTGCCCGACCAGGCACATTGAGAATATTGGGCAGGCAGCAGGTGCACCACCGCGGCAGAGGCAGCACAGTGATCGGAGTAGCGCCCAGAGAGGTGGTGCTAGTAGAGGAGCGGGAGGAGCTGGAAGTGGAGGACGACCTTACGGGGTCTTCCCATCACCACTAGGCGGTCCACGTCAGGCTCCGGGAGCTGACAGTTGGGACCGCGGACAGCCGCGAGATTTGGATGTCTATGATCCTGCAGAGCATGAGGTGATAATAGGTACGCTCTACAGCTCTTCTACTTCTTGCAGTAGAATTGTTAGACTGTGTGTGAAATGATTTTCTCCCTGCTCCTTGCTTGAAGTGTTACCAGGGTGGCGCGGGGCGTCGGTGTAACCCTGTATTGGTAAGATAAAAGGCCTGGGACCTTTTTCTTTATTCGATGGTGTTGACTCTTTCACCCTCCGAGCATGTAAGAGAGTCTTGGTTGCGAGACATCGACTGTGAAACCTTGCATGACCAGATATCCTTGGGTGTTTCACCATATGGATATTCTGAAAGAGGGAATCACCGGGCCTTGTTCCAGGTGCGTGCGGTGATTCCAGTCGTGACATGCGACGTAGAGGTTCGATCAGGGAGGAGAGCTACCCCCAAGAGCCTTCGGGCCGTTTGAGACTGTGCAAAGGGATGGTGAGGTTCCCTACCGCCTTGCCCTAACCCCAAAGGCTGGTTTGGGTGCATAGCGTCTCCCGCCTGACTCACCTGAGAAGAAGTGTGCGTGCTCCTATGCACGACATCGGCGAGTTCAGACCTTGCTTGAACAGATCAAATCCTTTGGTCTTTGTGCGGTGGCGCAGAACCATGCATGAGTTCTTCTGGGTACGGGAGAGCTAGGTGCGGGCTTAGTACCCTGAGTTGTTCCCTGGTTTTGCTTTTCAGGGACGAAAATCTTGAAGGAGTTAATGATGTAAGAACCCGGTTTTTGGATATAAAGGAATTTGGAATATTCTTGATATTATTCTAGAGCAGCGTCCTCAGACGGCGTGTGATTCCGAGCTCCGGAGTGGCCGGAATTAAATTTTCAGTGCGTTCACACTGGAAACGCCAAATAAATGGGATAAATCCTAAATGGAGTTTTGGATCAGAGATCTAAGTGCACGGATGGGTCCGGAATGGGGTGTTTACCCTAGGAACGACATAAAACATGTCGGCGCGGGATGTTTGGACCTCTCGCCCGCTACCGGAACGTTAAACGGATAAATTTATTTATTTATTTATTCGTTTAGTGGCTTAACTCAAGTATCTCTTAAAAGGTGGCTCGGATTGGAAAACTGAGGGAACTGTTGAGTTCGGAGTGTTCCATTTACCCTAGGAGGGGTGTAAGTTTCGCGGGCGCGGACCGTTAGTGGAAAATGGCCCCAGGGGCATTTTCGTAATTTAGTGGTCCGGGCGTTGTTTTTATAACTTTTGAACGGGGCCTCAGATTAAAATTTTGAGACTGCCGTTGTGTTAAAAGCATGGTTTTTAGCCTAGGGGAGGCTTAATCCCGACCCCGTCAGGAGTTCGGGTACGGGGCCTACGGGCGGGGGTTTAAGTGTTTCCTACTTAAACACCCCCACCCTTCTTCCCCTTCTTCTTCCTCAAACCCCCTCCCCTGGAGGATCCCTCCCAAGGAGACCTCCACCCTCAAGCTCTTCCTCTCCTCCTCCCCTCCGGCAGGGCAGCGGCGCGGCGGCGGACCCTCCGTGAAGCGTCGGGCAACGCCCCAACAGGTAGGATCGTTGCGGTTTCAATTTTTTATTTTCCGTGTCTACTTTGAGCTCGAATTTTTGTATCGAACCTCTGTCGAATTATCGAGCAAATCCCATGAATGCGTATTAGATTTTATGCTCTTTCCGACGCTGGTTACGGATTTGAATTTTGAGTCCCGAGCAGCCCGCAGCGGTCCGGAGAAGTTTGCAGGTTTTGGAGTTTCCGGCCGGATTTCGGGGTTCCGGCGGAGCGGCAGTGGAGGCCGGGTCAGCGGCGGCAGCTTCAGGCGGATGGCGCGGCAGCGGGGCGTTCGGCTCCGAGACGGCGGCGGGGCGTTCGGCTCCGGGATGGCGGCGAGGCGGGGACTCCGGCGGGGTCCTAGGCGGCGGGCGCCGACGTAGGGCACAAGGGGCAGGGGGGCGGAAGGCGCGTGGCCCCGTGCGGCGCGACCACGACCCGCGTAACGCAGGTCGCTGCGGGGAACAAGACCGGCCATGAGGGCCGGTCGGGGGCGGCGACGAGGCCCGCGGAGAGCCGCGACGCAGCGGGCCGGGCCGCGCGGCTGGGCTGCGGGCCGGCGCTGCAGAGCGGGCCGGCTCGAGCGGGGCGGACCGGCCGGACCGGGTCGGTCCGGCCCAAAGGGGGTTTTCCCCTTAAAAATTCGGATGCCCGTAACTTTTGCTTCGGATGTTCGTTTCGCGTGTCGTCTGCGGAAGCGCGGACCTCGCGTCAAGGCGAACCTTTTGAGATTGTTTTGGGAATTTTTAATTCCCGAAACAAGGGGTCTCGGAGGCGCGACGCGTCTTTAAGTGAATTGACGTTTTTCCGGGGGATCTTGTTTTGGACAGCGCGGACGCGACCGACGTCCGTTTTGAGCGCCGTCAGCAGCGTTGGGACCCTGGCGCCGGGGCGAAGCCTTCCAGGGTGGTTTCGGGCGTTGAAGCCAGAGTTGAGGCGTGGGCCCCACGGCCCGTCTGTTGAGCTGCGAGCAACGTTCTGTAACTTTCTCATCGGACATCCGTTCGGGGCGTGCGAGCAGTCGATTTTGGGTGTTTTTCCGAGGGCATCGCATTGGCACAGTCTACCCGCTTTAATTCCACACTATGGTGTGGGCCCCACGGGGGTCGTTTGGGCGTTGACGGCGATTTTTCCAGCTTTATCACCGAGTGTCCGTTTCGAACAAATGAATAGTCAAACTTGTGTACTTTTTCGAGAGGATCGCAACGGTGCGGTCCGTTCGTTGTGCTTCGGGATCGGGATGCGGGTCCTGCGTAGCACCGCTCGTGTGCGGTGCGCCAGAGTGCATCTTTTTCTCCGGATATCAGTTCCACTCAAGTGAGCAATCCTTTTGACGTGTTTTCCCGATGGGATCGCAATAGTGCGATGCGCCCGACTGTTTTTGGGGCCGAGGCTCGGGACCACGGGACATCGTTCGGGCGTAAAGCGGTGTTGGACGACTTTTCCTTCGGATATCCGTTTGAGGCGAGTGAGTAGTCTATCTCGCATGTTTTTTCGCGAGGATTACAACGGTGTAATCTGTTCAGGCAAGCAGAGCCTCTTACGCGATCTTATTAAATGTGAAAGCACGAAATGTGTACCGGTGGAGGTTCTTCCAGCGTTGTTTGTAGCGGACCCTTGGCATGTGATCGTGTTCACTCCTGGGAGAGTGATATTGGTGTTTAAAGAGATGTGGTTTACCGTGCCTCAGCCGTTGAGGTGGCAAGTTGGAGTTGTTACGTTTACGCCTTCGCGTTGACGTTGGGTGCCGTGTGCACGTTAGCCTTTTGGCTGGAGACGTGGCATACTCTGGGAGTATGCGAGAACGTTGGGAGGTACATGTGGATGTTTGTACCTGATAATGTTGTGCGCTTGGTTGGGGTTGACTCGGGGTCACACGTCATGTGGGCCCCATGTGTGTTTCGTGTTCTGTTTTACGTACTTTTGACCTCTCATGACGTAGAGGGTCCCTTTGTTCTCGTTTGTTGACCAGCAGGGTTGAGTTTTCCCCTAGTCCTGTTCTCGTCTGTTGACCAGCATGGTTGAGTTTTCCCCTAGTTTGGTTCTCGTTTGTTAACCAGCGGGGTTGAGTTTTCCCCTGGTCCTCTTCTCGATGGTTTCGACCAGCAGGGTTGAGTGGTTTTCCCCTGGTTCTGTTCTCGATGGTTTGGCCGGCAAAGGTGCTTCGTGCTCCCTGGTAGAGTTCTTGTGGATTCGGTATGACCAACACATTACGCGGGCACCGATCCTCTACCCAGGAGGTTGTTTCCAGCAGAGTTGGCCAGGAGGTTGTACCATCCAGCAGGGATGGCCAGTGGGTTACCATCCAGCAGGGATGGCCATAGCAGTTCCGGGTTTACCTCCAACGGGGCTGAGAAGTGGTCCCCGATGCCAGGTTTACCTCTAGTTGGGCTGGGAAGTGGTCCATAATGTCGGGTTTACGTCCAGCTAGCTGGGAAGTGGTCCCCGATGACGGTTTCGAGCCTCCCTCCAGTGGAGTACCCTTTTACGGGACTGGGCATTGGGACTCGTCGACGAATTTAGTCGGGTCTCCCTCCAGTGGATTACCCTTTTACGGGACTGGGCAGTGTGGCACCCGTCGACTCTTGTCGGGTCTCCCTATAGTGGGAACTCGTCGACTTCCAGGGACCCTCCAACGGGGCTGGGCAGGGGGTCGCCTGTCGACTTTGAGGAGACCTCTCGACTGCGGGGCAGTGACGAGGTGTGGCTTGACATTCCCCCAAAACTCTCAAGTACAAGGGGCGCTTTCCCCACCGAGACGCGTCCTTGCGACGCGACCTAAAACCGTGTGGGCGAGTCAGTGCCGCCCAAAGCGGATAGTTTCGAGGTGCGGTGATTTGAGCCCTTGACTTGCGGTTCGGGGCAGACATGCGGGATGCCTGGCATCGATGGTGTTTACTTCTGGGACTGTTGGCTACTCACTTCTTGGGCTGAGCTATGGGATGGAGATTCTCTTACGATCTTGTTTGGGCTTCTTGTTTGAGCATATGGATATGTATATACCTTGTTCTAGTACCCACTTCTTGGGTTTGGTTACTCTCCTTCCAGGAGAGGCGAAGATGCGCGGGGTATGTCACGTGCTTTCCGTGTCTAGCTTCTCGTGGTTGGACGAGTCTGCTCTCCTACTATAGGTAACGAAGACTCAACGAGAAGTTCATCTTCTCACCGTTTCCAGCTCCTTGTGTTTGGACGAGTCTACTTCCTACCTTTTGTTGGGTTGAGCTATACTCTTTACTGCACTCTCGGTTGTACTCCTTTACTTTCCCCTGTTCGATCTACTGCTCACCCTTCGGTACCTCCTTTGTTGCTCCCTCGAGCCTTCGGGGTATCCTACTGAGTATTTTTATACTCACCCCTGCTTGGGCTTTGCCCGCACTTGGTGTGCCCTTGCAGACGACGGACAGGTTGGTCATGACTTCAGCGGAGCTTAGGAGTTCGGGAGCTTGGACCGCGTGCGGTGGTCGTAGTCGGGTTGCAGGTGGGGGACCCTTCTAGCTGTTTGCTTTTGTTTATCTGTTGTCGGGTTGTGGCACTTTTTTGGTTGGGCGCGTGTTTTGCCCCTTTTCTTTTCAGTTTACCTTCAGCACTTGCTTTGTACTGTTAGAGGTCGATGCACTTTTGTGGTTTATTTATAGCAGTTGGTACTTTACTTTTCATTTTACTCTGCACTTCTGCATTGAGTGGGTTGCGTGTGTGTGTACAGGTACTTAGGAAAAGGCTTCTCCGAGTTGTTGTGTCTTCGGTGCTGATTGCCAGCCCCTGGCCTATGGAAGCGGGCTTGGGGTAGTTGCGGCTCGAGCCCGGGTAGGGTCGGGTCGTGACAATAACACCCACCAAAAGTGATTGATATTGCCCTTTACCGGTTGCTAAGTGATTGCTAAAAGCAATTGCAATTGGTCGGTTATTGAAGATCAATAGTGACTACTTTTGGAAATTGCAATATGGTGTGTTTTATAAAAAGAGCAATAGCGACGCCAAAAACGGTTGTTATTGCCCCTATATTTTTTTTATATTACATGAATTGCAACATACCAAAAAAAAATAAAACAAAAATGTCGGCGAACCAAACATCTCTAAATTGTTTATCTTCCTCTCTTCTTTCATTGTCATCCTACACATACAATAAAGATAGCAATAAAAATTATGAAACAAATAAAAAATAATTAAGTTTTAAATTATTAAAATCAAATTTATTCAATCTATATAGAATAGTAAAGATTTATCAATTTTTTCATGCATAAACGACCATAAATAATGAATAATTGAACAATTCATAAATTAACAGTCAAAAACACTATAATTCATTATGGACATTCCACGATTAAATAAACATAAACATTTTATATTTATTCGCAATATGAACTCCTCCATATTATTCATTATATGGTATTTACTTTAAATATATGATATTTCATGAAATATAATCATTTTATATTTCAATCTCTATTATGTAAACATTTTACATAATCTAAATATCACATCTTAATATTATTTAAACCTTTGATCAAATCATTTATCAAAACTCTTTTGATGTGGTTTAAATAACTTCTTCAAATAAAGTAGTTTTAATTTAAACGATTCAAATTAAACATTATGAACAATTCATAATTTTTTAAATATGCATTTTATATTTTGCTCTATTTTTTAATTTATAAACCCTTTATAAATTATCTTAAAATTTCCATATAAACATTTTATATCTAAATTATTAGTAATGTCATATAATTTTGAAAGGGTATTTTAATATTAACACTTAATATTATGGAATATTTATTAATAAATGGTTTACAAAAAATTAATTAATTAACTATAAACAATTTTTTATTTAATTAATAAATAAACACTTATAAATTAATAAATACCTCAAAATACCTTTTATTATAATTTATAAATTATATAATTCAATTCATAATCGAATTTATTGAAAAATAATTTTTCTTCACAAATCATTTTTAATGATATGCCATGGATTATAGAATAGGATAGATAGAGTGTTGTCGTATTTTACAACTAATAGTTCTATCATTGTTTACAATATCCAAAATACGTAAGGTTTTTCAGTTTTGTGACAAATGAAAAAAAAATACAATTTCTAAAATACATATCAACAAAATAACTCTTATATGTCAACAGTAATACTCTAATGTATCAATCGTATTTTACGATTCACATCGGTATTGTAAAGATGATATGATGCTATGTTTTAGAACTCACGATACAACGCTATCGTTGAATACGATACCTTGATATCGTACCTTGTGACCTGTGCAAATTCGAAGAATTTGTACAGTCGTTAGCTACGATATCCTATATCATAAGTTGCGACTCAATCGGGCAGAACAAGATTCTGAATCATGTGTTACGATATAGGGAACGACATACATTACAATTTCAAAAACCTTTATTTCTCAACATGATTTCATGAATCAAATAGCATAGTAAGGCTCTCATACCACTGAAAAAGTTTCTAAAAAATGATTAACCATTAATCAAAGTAGTGAAATCAAATAGATGTGTTGATAGCTTTTTAGATGCTTCATTGTAATAAGGTGATTGCATATAATTTTGATCCAATCAAAATAAAGGATTGTTTGGGAGTGCACCTTTTAATGCACACACCTTATATAAAGAGAGAAAGAACTGTTTCCAACTTTTACCAACAATCTCCTCCACAAGTGGGTATTCCATTTACAAAGGTTGCTTACAAAAAGAATAAGAAAAACCCCCAAGGGACCATGGGGAAGCTCTCATCCCTCAGAGACATAAAACATTAAATCTTCCATAAAAATCACAGCTACCTTTCCATTTTTCTACAAAACTTAAAACCCATTTTTCTACAAAGGATTCAACATTCATTCATTGGGATCTTATGCCACCGCCTCTAAATGCAGAGCCTAATGATTCTCCTCATCTGAGCCCGAACTATATGCACGCCGGTCCATGATAGCCGGGAAGAGGCGGTGACGAACATCCGGCGAGGAAGACGCTGATATGGGCTGCACCGCGTGACCATCTCTCTTCACCAACTTACCCATCTTCCTCTGTGAATCCCTCACTTCCCTGCACACCTTATCCAACATTATCAAAAAATCCCGAACTATAACGAACAGCCGCAACCCCTCCTCCCTCCCCGCATTCCCGTGAAAATAATCTGCCGTGCTCTTCACCAACGCCGCAACCCTCCTATCCTCCTCCAACAGCCACCGCACATCGATCCCCGCATGCTCCACAAAGCTCTCCAATGTCCTCCGAAACCTGTTATTCTCATCGACCCCCTGCATGTCTGACTTCAAGAAATCCTTGGCCTTCCCCAGTGCCTGCTCAAGATTCGACACACTTTTGGTCAATCCGTCGGCATCGAGAGCCGCCGCTTTCCGGACATTTGCAAGCTCGCCGCTCAAGCCCGAGACAACCTGGAGGCCAAGGCTGCGGTAGCCGTCTTCTGAGTCGTGGGAGGTGTCGTCATCCGTTAGATCGTCAGAACGAATGCTCGAGAAGCTCCGGCTCTCCTTGGCTGCACGGGCAGCACGCACGCCCTCCGACCGGATTATTTCCTGAACAACGAAGTGGAGGAGCGTGGTCTTGCCATCCGTGCCCCTCACGTCGGCTAGTTTCAAGAGGGTGTCGAGCTTGAATGCCTGTGCACCGCCACGGAACGTGCCATCATTCATACGGTTGCCGGTCTTGAGGACGGCTTCAAGGAGTTTGAAGAAAAGACGGCTGCTTCGGAGCTCCTTGCAAGCAACCTAGCAAATACAAACGGACAGATCAATAATTTATTAAAAACCATCATCAATAAACTTGAGTAAAAAACATGGGCATGGCACCTTAACAGCATACCACGCCCAAATTCTTTCAATATATACATATAAACAAGTATATTAGCTTCTCCACATTGTTTCTTCGGATTTAGGCTCCGTTTGGCATCACTTATTTAAAACTGATTATAAGATCTATCACTTGCTTATGATAAGTGATTCTGAGCAAGTGTTTCCAGATTGATTGCCTAATATGATTTTTTTGTCAACTGAACCATGAATGCTTATACATTATACTAGGATGGTTAGATCACTCCCAAAGTTCATATAAATTTATTTAAACAATTGTGCTGTCATTTGTAACTGCAGGTGACTTGTTTTTCCGAATGTCGTAATCAATATATATCTATCCAAAATGAAGAAGAATTCTCTACTCATGCTCCTCGATTGAACCGTGAATGATAACACATAATTTAGTTTTTATGAACATTACATTGAGAATTTCATCAATTGTGCTATCATTTGTAGCTGCAGGTGGCAATCAACTTTAAAAATGTCATAATCAATGTGCATCCATCCCAAATGAAAAATAATACTCTATTTAAGTGATTTTCTTCTGGAATTGAAGTGTAAGATTTTTTTCAGAAACAGAACAAACACCACTTTTTTTCAAATTATTCATCGGGACTGATAAGTGATGTAAGCAGTTTTCAAGAAGTGCCATGAAAAAGAGCCTTAATGATAGACTACACTATTAGATTTCCAAAACCAAATTTTTTTATCAGTTTGAAATCTGGGACCAACAAAATTAATCTAAAGAAAGCATCATGAAGAATAAAAAGATTACAAGTGACAGGGAAATCTAATGCGTCTCACCTCTAGGGTTTCAAAGGATTCTCTGATACTTGAAACCTCCTCCTGAAGAGTAGTCATAAAAAGCAAAGATTCCAATCGCTTAAAAGCAAATGGGATCTCAACTAGGATCTTCAGAAACCGTTCGGCCGGCCCAAGTTGTGAAAGGTCCCCACTGAACAACCTCAGTTTCAGTTCCTCTGCTGCTGTTGGTGCCATCTTCAACAAAGTTGCAAGAAGCTCAGCAGGAAGCTCATTGCCTGAACCATAAAATCATAAAGTATGATAAGCTTCTATGTTCTCATGCACCGAAACCCAAAGATCACAATACACCTCAATAATTAATCCATTAATATAATTCCTATACACTTATCTAGACAGAATTGTTAGTTTCCTTCAAGATGCCTAAACAAGAAAAGACCATCCTGCATTCAAATAAAAATCAAGATTTTTTAGAATATTTTCATTTCCTGCCTACTAATGTGGTAATAACTTGTTTTACTTGTTTAATTATCAACCTAATATCCTTACAGAATGAAAATTTTGATAAAAACTGTATACCTTCCTGAAGTGCGTCACATACTTCATCTACTGTCACATTCAGGGCTCGCAGCAGAATCGATAGATTCTGCGCTTTCTTCTGATCTATAATCTGGACGCATTGAGCAGCAGGATCTTGTGAAGAAGACTCTTTCTTGATGCCCATTTTGCCTTTTTCATTAGGAGCATACCCAAACAAGCTCTCTATCATCTCTTCATTAAACCTATAAATAGCATAACATGTAAGTACTCGGGCGAAAAAAACAGGAAATCCACAAAAAGTTTAGAAGCTCACTGAAATGATCCGGATTTAATCTGGTGCCAAACCATCGAGTGGTCTGGGTTGGCCAAAACTTTGTCCCAAAAGAAAGGCTTCAATTTGGTTTTGGGGGCATCAGGTTCACCATGAGTCAAACCTGGAGATGGTGGTCGGGTTGCCTTTAAACCCATGGGTGTTGTTAATGTAGGACGAGGGGGAGGCACTGCAACCTTTGGAGGGGGTGGTGGCCGGGAACCAGGCTTGGTGGCAAGAGGTACAGGCGGTGGTGGAGGAACAGCAGGAGCGGGAGGAGGAGGAGATGGAGGTGGAGGAGGAGGAGGTGTGGGAATGGCAGGCGAAGAAAGGCCTTCCCTCCCAGGAGGAGGCTTCAATGGAGATGGTTCAGAAGATGAGAATCGTTGACTGCCAGGTGGCGGCTTCCGAGTATCCTGTGGATCACCATTAATGGACATCTCCACTGATGAGGATTTGGGAGCTCCCACAATGGTGCCTAATGCTGGAACTCCAGAAAGAGAACCATTCACGAAGTTTGACTGGCTATAGAAACTGCCATGGGAAGGTATTTGAGATTTGATATGATTCAGGTCAACACTGCCAAACCGTTCCCGGCTCCCAAAAGGAGAAGAGTTCTGAGAAGAACCTGAAAGACAATGTTCAAACCAAAATCAGAACTGCATATATTGAAAACTACATATAGGACTTATCGCTTATGATAAACAGTTTGGAAAAAAAATGACGCCTGTTTTGTTGAAAAAAACACTTACAACACTTGAATTCCAGGAGAAAATCATTAAATAGGTGGCAAAAAAACAATTTTTTTCAAAAAGTCATGCGGAAACACTCAGGTTGTTCAAAAAAATAGTTGGTGTTGGTTTTGTTTCTGAAAAAATATTTACACTTCAATTCTAGAAGAAAATCACTTGAATAAGTGGCACCAAAGCGCTTTTTCAATAAGCTCTTTGGAAACGCTTAACATTTTTCACAAGTGACGAGTGTTATAAGAACTTTTCGTCAAATGTAGCCAAGCACAGCCTTATACAAAAACACTTATCATAAGTAATAATAAGTACTATTGGGGTCTGTTTGATAGCACTTCTCTAAGCAGTCCGAAAAAATAAGTAGTGTTTATTCTGTTTTTAAAACACTTAAACCCAAATTTCAGAAGAAACCTGCCTAAATAAGTGGCTTTCAATAAATGATGTCAAACAGACCCTCATCACTTTTCAACAAGCACTGTCAGAAGAAGTCTGATTTTAGTTCACAACAACCACAAATAGCAAGTAATGTAAACTTACCGATAGCATAGCCACTTAAACTAAAGGTGAGAAGGGGCCTCTCATCATTTCGATGGACACCACGCCTGCACTTATGATAGCATATGAACATCAGCACAGAAAAAAGCAATGTTACTGCAGCAGTGATGACAACAGCAACAACAATTTTTTTATTATTATTGCTTTTCTTGGAACCAGCATCAAGGTTCGAAGAACTTTCAGTAGCAGCAGGATGTGAAGCTGAATCATTAATATTCGGTGGCAAAAAAAAAAGCTCTGGGGGTTTGGAATGGCTTTGTGAAGAAGCCTCGGGAGGGAAAGACACTGGATCAGCAGAAGGTGCCGGAGCAATGCTTGCCAGTTTCCTTCTAGGGGGAATGGGCACAGTGGACCCATCAAATAGAAACCTGTAATACTTTGTGTACCATTTTTCAGAGCTATCTTCTTCTCCAGAGATATAATACAGAAGTTTTTTCTTTCTTAAACAACTAAACAGAATCCTTTTCATTTGGGGATGCAGACTGCTGATGGCTGTCTGTATGTTTTCTTTTTGCAATGGACATTCTCCAGTAAAAATTTCAGAAAAATCCTGCCTACAGATGGTCCATATTAGCTTTTCCTGCATTCACAGCAAACCACTTCATCTAGAATTCTACCGCTGTAATGTGATTGTGAAAAATAATATAAAGACAAATAGCATTAAAATGAAATGTCTGATTTGACTACAGTTTTCATGCCTCTCATCTGAAACAATCATTGAGCTAGGATTTGGAGAATAGAGAAAATTAATGAAGTAAATGCAGTAAAATGAGTGATAAAGGAATTCATACAGAATTATAGGCCAAAGTTTACAAAAATAGAACGAGATGCAAACACTAATGTCATATATGTGTAGGAGTTGTTGACTGTCTGAGGAGGCCTGCAATCAAAAAAGCATTACCAAAAAATCTACAAAATTACATCCATTGGCCCAATGTGATTAATCAATAAAAATTTTGACCACATTGAAATGATAATTCATGTCATAACAAGGAAAGACCCAACTCTGAAACCCCCCTAAGGCATGCTGTTACTAAACATGAAGTATTATCTTAAATAGTAATGATGATCACTTAACATAACAATCACAAGTCTAACTAAAGCAAATGCGTCGCAAAAGCCCATGCTGAGTACTTGGTAAAGCAAATGGTTAAAAAAGACTCAACATTACCTTTCATCCTGCCACACTTCAAATTATAAAAAAAGAAGAAAAAAAGCCCAAAAATTTCAATCTGCACCAGACCTATGCTTTCACAAACTTCTTTATAAAATTCCAGAATAAACAGAAGACTCCGATGATCAAAACATGAAGAACCAAAGAAATGTATCACCTTCCATCAAATAGCAATAGGAAAACAAATCATAAAAAGAATAAGAAACATTCAAAACATTGACTACTGAAATAAGCTGAAGTCTACTGGAGGCAACTGACAATGAGTAAATTTTATAAAGGCAAGTGACTGTGCAGTTGAGCTCAATCCACGGAGACTACAGTTTGGCAAAGACAGTCAACTGCGCAGTTGAGCTCAATCAACCGAGACTAAAATTTAACAAAGACAATTGACTGTGCAGTTCAGCTCAATTGACAGAGACTAAAATTTGACAAAGACGGTCAACCAAGTAGTTATGCCCAAATGACTATGCAGTTAAAATGTCAAAGGTCAATCCAACATGCAGTTGATATTCATCAACCGTGCAGTTAAGCCTCATTGACCATCCAGTTATGTTGCATTGAAAGTGAAGAGAAAAATGACAGACAATTTGAATTGACCATGCAGTTAATAAGGTGCATCGACAGACTAGTTAAGGTAAATCAATCATGACTCTGTTATAAGAAGGTGTGGGGGTGAGAGGGAAGTAGGAAATGAGTCTGTTGGAGCAACCGGTCAGCTGAGGCTTGGACGGACGTGCAAAGGGCCTCTCGAGTTACTCCTCAAACCTTATTCTTCTTTGTTTCCCTTGTTCTTTTTCCCCGCCTGTAATTCTGGTCTGTGTTGCTTATATATAAATACAAAGGAGCCTTCTCTGAGTAGATGAGACTTATCGATTGGTCCAACCTGCCTTTCTTCTTCACCACTTGTTCCAAGGAGGAGCACGCACTGCCAGGAATTCGCTCGGAGGAGACGGGCACTGCCGGTTTTCATCTCGAACGGACGAGGAGCACTCTGCCAGGAATTCGCTCAGAGGAGGCGCGCACGGTTGGAAGGCACACACTGTCAGCTTTGACTCAGAGGAGGTGCGCACTTTCGGGGATGATGAGTGTTGTCGGATCACATCCGAAGGTTTTATGCCAGATTAAGTTCGAAGTTTTTCTGCAGGGATGCGATAGAGACTCAGAAACAAGTTCGATAAGAAGACGTCGACCAGCAGTTGGGAGGACTTGAATCACTTCTCTGTCCAACTTGGCGACATTGATGGAGGGTATCGACTTGAAGCA
The DNA here is from genome assembly GCA_963277665.1 of Viscum album. NCBI lineage: Eukaryota > Viridiplantae > Streptophyta > Magnoliopsida > Santalales > Viscaceae > Viscum > Viscum album. Next base: position 1,530,835,663 of record OY728152.1, on the reverse strand, counting down.
GCAGACCAAGGAGTATGTATTGGAACGTCCGACATTTGTGACGGAGCCCTCGACCTCGTACCCGGTTGAGTCAGGCACCCTCGACAAACTAGGGGGGGATGGGAATCACCACAACTCACATCTACATGGTAATCGATCAGCGCACAACTGCAAAACGAGTGGAGCTACCGCTGTTCGAGGGAAGGGACCCAAGGGGTTGAATCATGCAAGCTGAACTGTACTTTCGAGTCAACCAGACGCCAGACAAAGTTAAAGTACCACTTGCACAGATTAGCATGGACGGCAGAGCGATCCATTGGTTCAACATTGTGAATGACGTTCATCCGGGAGTATCCTGGACAAAAATCAAAGAGGTGCTCATGGAACAATTTAGTGGCATGGAGATCCAAAATTTGTATGAGTTGACCGCCTGTTTCCGACGCTTTCGCCGGGGGGCGCGCGCATCCGTCTGTGAGGAGGACGCGCGGCTTGTTATCCCGCATTCCTGCTTTCCAAAGGCGGGCAGCATCCGCTCCTTATTCAGGGACGTCTGCTCCTTGATCGAAATCGGGATGATGGGATGTCAATTGTTCCTTCCGTGGATTCCTTCTCGGAGCTCGTCACATAGTCCGGGTCTCCCTTATAGATTTAAGACGTGTTCGTGAATCTCGTTCCCGGTGCCATATCTTCATGGACGCCGGTTAATTACACTACTTCTGTCAGGACATTTCATCGGGTCCTGACATGGTAGCAACCTCCGGTCGGAGTAGATGACAACATTAGGCATGCCGGGGCATCTCTGGGTGCATGGACATTGGGGAACCTGTATTCATCCTCATAAGAGGGCATCTCAAGGGTGCAGAACCCGAGGCATCCCACATCGGATGCGAGGAATCATATGACATAGGCATGTCTCTGAGGTTTTCCTCAGCTTCCCATGTTTAACACAGGGTATTCCGCGAGTTTAACATCTTGCGGAGACGGTTACCCCAAGGACGTGTCTTCTGAGGTTTTCCTCAGCTTCCTGTGTTTAACACGGGGTATGCCGCGAGTTTAACGTCTTGCGGAGACGGTTACGCCAAGGGCATGTCTTCTGAGGTTTTCCTCGGCTTCCCATGTTTAACACGGGGTATGCTGCGAGTTTAACGTCTTGCGGAGACGGTTACGCCAAGAGCGTGTCTTTTGAGATTTTCCTCAGCTTCCCATATTTAACACGGGGTATGCCGCGAGTTTAACGTCTTGCGAAGACGGTTACGCCAAGGGCGTATCTTCTGAGGTTTTCCTCAGCTTCTCATGTTTAACACGGGGTATGCCGCGAGTTTAACGTCTTGCGGAGACGGTTACGCCAAGGGCGTGTCTTCTGAGGCTTTCCTCAGCTTCCCATGTTTAACACGGGGTATGCCGCGAGTTTAACGTCCTGCGGAGACGGAATGAGAGTGGTCAGAACGTCCCATAGAGACGGATCAGATTGGTACATCCCAAGGAGGGAACACCTGGAAGAAGAATGGATCAGAACGCCCAATGAGGGCGGATCCAAGGTGGTGCGCCCCATGTAGGGGAGATGTCACACCGTAATGGTTGATCTGAACACCACTGAGGGTGGATTAGGGAGAGTGCACCCCAAAATGGGGGACACCAGGGTTTACCATTGGATGGGATTGAGCCTCATGGAGGTTTCCTACGTACCCTGTGTAGAGGACAGGGATCAAAATCCACGTAGTTCGAAGGGGTGATGGTCCGGGGTGTACACAAAGGACAGCGACCCGAAGACATGCTGGGGCTTACGCAAGGGTGTTGCCCGTGTGCCGCTATGGAGCGGCAATGGTGGATGGGGCTTACACTCTGAGGCGGCCCACGGTGGTATGAGGCTTACACTCTGAGGCGGCCCATAGTGGTATGGGGCTTACGCTCTGAGGCAGCCCATGATGGTATGGGGCTTACGCTCTGAGGCGACCCATGGTGGTATGGGGCTTACGCTCTGAGGCGGCCCATGGCAGTATGGGGCTTACACTCTGAGGCGGCCCATAGTGGTATGGGGCTTACGCTCTGAGGCGGCCCATGATGGTATGGGGCTTACGCTCTGAGGCGGCCCATGGTGGTATGGGGCTTACGCTCTGAGGCGGCCCATGGTAGTATGGGGCTTACACTCTGAGGCGGCCCAAGGTTGACGAACCGACGTGAAGAGGTCAGAACGACCGGGTGGTGGGCTTGAACCTCGTGGAGGCTTCCTACGTATCCCCGTGGCAGGGAATCAAAGTCCAAGTAGTTCGGGATGGTATGGGGCTTACGCAAAGGTGCTGCCCGTGTGCCGCTATGGAGCGGCAATGGTGGATGGGGCTTACGCAAGGGTGTCGCCCATGGTGGTGTCTTCCTCATCTCTGGCCATGAGGGCACCCCAACTCACTGGTGGGTTGAGGTAATAACCTATGCGCTAGCGCACGAGAGGGATAATGCCAAGGGCATTGGAATCGGTCCGAACAAAGGGAGATGAAAAGTGTGAATCACATGCCCGACATTCGGAACGCGGTGAGGGTGGCGTGGTGATGGAGGATAACTGTTGACCGTGTTCGAAACACAGCATCCATATCACGTTAGCCAGAAATGAGGACAAACAAATGAGGGTCGACTGCTGACCGTGTTCGAAACACAGGACCTGACTCGAAGTGTTGTCCAAAGTCTTCCGGGGCGTTGGCCCATGACAGCAGGCGGACCATAGGTCAATCATCCATACTGTTACAGCAAGCGGACCACAGGTCTATCATCCATACTGTTACAGCAGGCAGACCAAAGGTCTATCATCCATACTGTTACAGCAGGCGGACCACAGGTCTATCATCCATACTGTTACAGCAGGCGGACCAAAGGTCTATCATCCATACTGTTACAGCAGGCGGACCACAGGTCTATCATCCATATTGTTACAGCAGGCGGACCGTAGGTCAATCATCCGTACTGTTACAGCAGGCGGACCGTAGGTCAATCATCCGTACTGTTACAGCAGGCGGACCGTAGGTCAATCACCCATACCGTTAGGGGGTCCCTTCAGACATGGAAGTGGATGCAGATCCGAATGAAGGACACGCAAAGCGTGAGGTGGAGTGATGGAATGTTTGAACGGATTCCAACGCTCTTGAAATTACGCCACTGTAATCATGGCATTTGGCATCTTATGCTTGGAGCATAAGGCATCTCTTATTTGGAACAAGAGGCATCCTATGTTTGAAACATAGGGATTACTACAGTTTAAAGTCATGTAGATAGGACTACTGGCATCTCATGGAGCATAAGGCATCTCTTGTTTGGGGAAAGAGGCATCCTATGTTTGGCACATAGGGATTACTACAGTTTAAAGTCATGTAGATAGGACTACTGGCATCTCATGTTTGGCGCACAAGGCATCTCTTATTTGGAACAAGAGGCATCCTATGTTTGGAACACAGGGTTTACTACAGTTTATAGTCACGTAGATAGGACTACTGGCATCTCATGCTTGGCGCACAAGGCATCTCTTATTTGGAACAAGAGGCATCCTATGTTTGGAACACAGGGTTTACTACAGTTTATAGTCATGTAGATAGGACTACGGCCATAAGGCGCCTAGAACGGCTGGTGTTGGGTCTTACGCAAGGGCGGCCCCTTTCAGGTTCAACCTGGCATAGGAGCCAAGTGATAGGGTTTGGAGGAGCTTCCTGAAGAATGGTTCGACTCAAGGTACTCGGGGAATTAATGACGAGAATCTCGACTCACGACACGTGAAGGGGACCAAGAGGAATATGTCGACTCAAGATATTTCATGGTGTGCGGAGGAGTATCTCAAATCATGGTATTCCACAGGTGGAAAGAGGTTGCGCATAAGGGCGCAATGGAAAATCCCGACGTCCCGGCACGAGCCCAACCGCTTTCGCTACACCCTAGAACCATCAGAGTGCACCAAAGATTTTGAGATGGGTGAAATCAACTTTCCTTCCAAACCAACATACTTTCGAAAGTTCATGCCCCAACGGAAAAGGATTCATGTTGATCAAGTACGTCTCGCAATTCGCTACGCCCAAAACGCCCTGCCTTTTCAAGCAATATCTGGGTTTTTTTTTTTTAAAAGGTAAAGGGGGCAAGCCCCCGTTTATTGAAAGAAAGAAACTCCTTTTGAAGGGAAGGAGGAACCCATTACAGAGATAGATAAGAACATCAAACAAAACAAGGCGCACGGCCAAACAGAGATCCAAAAGTCAAAAGGAAACAAAAATCAAAGCAGGATCAAGCCAAAAAGTCTCATCGCCCCCCCTAATCGAAAATGCAACAGCGAAGTCAGGCAAGATGTTACGTCACCCCCTCTGGCAAGCAATATCTGGTTCATCCTCTCCAAAACTTCATTATGTTCAGGAGTACCCTGTACGGTCTTCTCAAAACATATGTCTTTCCACCAACGGAATCTTCGAAATTTCTTACTTCCATACTCCCCACAATTATCAAACCTTAAGCATTTTACCTTGAATCTGGTCTCCTTTTCCACCATGACTCTCCATCGGACGAAGATTCTAAATACCTCAGAGTTGTACAACAATCACACTTTTCGTCTTGCATCATCGATGAAAGTTACATAGTATAGTGATCCTTTATGAGAATGAACCATACATGGTCCCATACGTCTGTATGAACCAACTCTAACTTCTGGTTCTTGGACGTTTTTCCTTCCATTTGGAAGGACACCATCCGATGCTTCCCTAAAATGCATTTGTTAGGGCGAGGGATGACCAAGGACCCTGTAGGGTATATTCTAGAAGGGGCGGGGTGGTCCCCACAGACATTTAGCAAGTGGTCCCAACCGGTGGTCCTAACAGGCTGTTAGCAGGTTGTTAAAAGGTTGTTAGAAGATTCCCTGGATTAGTTATATAGTACAGGTCGGAGGGGATTGAGGGGAGGGATAACTTTGGTAGAATCGGCCTGGGGCTTGGGACGGGTTGAGAAGTTTGCTCTCCTGTAGTGTTATTTCTGTTTTCCTCACTCATCCCCCCTGTAATTCCCTCATTATTCTCTAATACACTAGAGTGCCTTCTATGGTTGCGTCTCTACCAAATTGGTCCGACCTGCCGTTTCTCCTCCCCTAGCATAAAAACACGCCAATAGTCTTGCCAGGATGGCCTCGACTAACGAGTAGGGCTCCTTGAAACCACCCTTTCCAACTTGGAATTGACAATGGCGTCCGAACGCACAGAGCAGCCCGAATTCCGAAAAACTCGGACCAGGGAGCTGGCGGAACTCCGCCAACCTCGCTCAAGGTTCGGAGAAGGCACCGCTCCTCGATGAGGAGCAACCGTCCAACGCATCGGCGCTCTTGTCGTCGCACGCCAACGCCTCTGTTGTTGTTGGCCAATTCGCCTGGGAGTCAGGGCCTGCCGCACACCCCATCAAGACGGTCTTTGACAACCGACCTCCAACCAGATGACTGGAATCACCCGAGTTTAACGACATGGATCTTCACGGGTGGATCGCCCGAGCAGAACACTTTTTCCAACTCAATCAAACGTCGAAGGACACCGAGGTACTACTCACCCACATCAGCATGGCAGGAGTCGCCATCCACTAGTATACCATCATCCAAGAAATTCATCCTTCAATGTCCTAGTCTAATCTAAAAACGAAACTCATGAAACGTTTTAGTGGGCTTGAAATCCAAAATCCATACGAGTTGCCTGCTCTCCGCCAACAAGCCACCATACAAGACTATGTGGAACAATTTGAGTACAGCCTCATTGATCCCACGACAACCTGGCGCAGCAGTATGTTGGCTATTTCCTTCATGGTCTCCAGGACGACGCGGTTGCATGCCATGCGTCTCACCTACCACGTTGAGCTGGCTGTTAAGCGCGGGGTGGGTCACCAAGTTTGGAATGCCAGCTCGCGCTCTTGGTCGGCTCGCGATGGACCAGGGCGACCATCGACACAGCGACCCATTTCGCCCACCCACCTTCAGCAACCCACTCGATCTGAGCAACGCGTACACTTCGAGAAGGGCAATCCTACGCACGACACCCTGCAGCAAAGCACCCCAGTAGGTAGGGGAGTTCGCCATCTAACCCCCCACGAAGGAGCCAGCTCCAACAGACGAAGTACTCACCACACTAAAGTCGTCGGACCAGAAGGCGGAACCCCTACTAGATGATGTAAAAATGTCGAGTGTTGGATCATCACACTTCCAATACCCTTTACCACCATGCATACAAGGATGCCCCCGTGCTATGAAAGTGGAGGGTAGGATTGCCGGAATTCCTTAAATGGTTCTCTTGATAGTGGTGGTGCACAACTTCATCTCCTCCAAACTCACCTTACTACTCGGTCTTCTGGTCCAAACTACTAACACACGGACAGTTAAGCTTGGTGATGGCTACCACTTACTATCCCAAGGTTTCTACCAGCACCTTCGATTGGAATTGGATGCTTATATTTGTACCATGGATGCTCATGTGTTAGATATTGGGGGCCTGGACCTCATCTTGGGGATTGTCTGGCTTCGGAGACTCGGGGACATCCAGATCAATTGGCACACCATGGCTATGAACTTTTGTACAGGAGAGCACCAACATGTCCTCCAGGGGCTCGGAGAGCCACCAGCCTACTTTCCTCCCAACACTCGTTGGCCAGCCGCACACGGGACAATATAAACCACCCTGTTTTGCCTGCTAGAAACTATGGTGCCCATAGAGCTCTGTTGAACTTGCCTCAACAACACCATTTGTAGCAGATACTACAGTCTTTCCACTCGGTTTTCCAAGCGCTCTTTGGTTTACCACCCAGGCGCTCCTACGATCATAAAATTACCATGTCCCCGGGCCAAGGCCAAGGCCCGGTCTTTGTCTGCCCGTACCGTTACCCACATTCCCACAAAACCGAAATTGAACGGCAGATTCCAAAGTTACTTCGGTAGGGGATTATCCGCTCTAGTACCTTTGTATATTTCAGTCCGGTTCTTTTGGTAAAGAAAAAAACTCCTCATGGCGAATGTGAGTTGACTATTGAGCGCTTAACAAAGCCACAATCCCGAACAAGTTTCTCATTCCCATAGTCGATGAATTATTAGACGAATTACATGGCGTTGCGTACTTTTATAAATTGGACCTGCAGTCCGATTACCACCAAATATGGATGGCAGATGATGATGCGGAGTAAACCACATTCGGTTTGAGCTCATATTTTTTATGACATCTTAGTTTGTAGGCAGGAGTGGGACTCCCACTTACAATGGTCTTGCACATCCTCCACGACAACCATTTCTTTGTTAATGCAAGTAAATGCTCTTTTGATTAACAAACAGTGGAATACTTGGGTCATCCCATTTCCCAGGATGGTGTTGATATGAACCCTTCCAAAATCCAAGTGGTGCTTGATTAGTCAACCCCTCTCTCAGTGCGTGTTGTTCGGGGCTTTCTCGGCCTTACCGGCTATTATCGAAAATTTGTTCTAGACTATGGTAAAAAAGCCCAACCCCTTAGTTGACTCGGAATGACTGTTTTTAGTGGTCTTCAGAGGCGCAGCTGGCATTTGACAAACTCAAACACACCATGACAGCAAAATCGATCCTAGCTATGTTGAATTTCTCTCAGCACTTTGAGGTGGAGTGCAATGCGTCAGGTCACAGGGTGGGTGTCATCCTTGTGCAAGATCAGCGACCCATTACTTATTTCAGTAAAGCGTTGGCTGATAAAAATCTTTCTAAATCCACTTACGAAAAGAAAATTATGACACCGGTCCTCGTCATCCACCACTGGCGCCCCTACCTCTAGGGTCGTCCCCTTGTTGTGTATTCTGAACAGCAAAGTCTAAAATATCTCTTACAATAGCACATCACTTCTGCGGACCAGAAGTGTTGGATTGCCAAGTCGCTCGGTTATAACTTCAACGTCCTCTATAAACCCGGCAAGGAAAATACAGCGGCTGATGCTTTGACCAGAAAAGGCGGGTTGTAAGATCCCGTCTTTTTTCCAAGTACGTCCCTCGATGAGTTTTTCTTTAACTTCTTTTGGTTGAGTTTTGCCTCATCTTTAAATCTTGGTGGTCGTGTTTCGTCATGAATGTCTGGTTGTTTGAATAAACGCGGACTTAAGTTGCGAGGAAACTTGAGAAAACCGGAGAGAATCCACATAGGGAGCGGTTCGGGGATTTTCGTTTGAATTAATGGAGTCCGGGTAAATGGATCAGGCGTTACCAAGGGTTCTTCGTAAGTTGAGAAGCCTTAAAAGGGGGTTAGGTTTTTATAAGGAAGCCCAACTGTCTGCAAAACAGTTACACGTCGTGTAATTATTGCCAAACACATGTCGTAAATGGTTACAGTTCGTGAACTAATTCACAACATGAAGAGAATACACGTCGTGTAATATTCGATCCAAATAAATAATAATCCAAGACGATGGGTTTTTTGGTGTATCCATCTAAAAAGAATTACACGTGCAAAGGAATTACACGCTGTGTAATTTCTCGAGCAGGTTTTTAAAAGGGTATCGTGTGGCTGATTTTCCATTCACCTCACGTGCAACTCTTTCCTCTCGACCCTAAGGCGACTTCCAGGCGATTTTGGAGCACCTCTCTAGATTCCAGACATCCCGAACACACGTCCAATCCCTGGTAAGTGGTTTTGGTTGGGTTTTTCCTTCTTTCACCTTTGTTCTCCAACCGTGTGGTGTAATCTCTTGATTGTGTGCGTTGTTGGTTTTGATCTTGATCGGTTTTAATCTAGGGTCCTTGCGATCATCTGCACCTTCTTTCTCATAGGCGTTTGTCGTTGGAAGTGTTGCGTGCTTCACCAGTTAAAGGTAAGGGTCTAAACCTTAACCCGATGGTTTGATAATTGTCAAGTATGTGCAATATTGCAATTGCGCCAACATAGCGTGCACCTAAATTAATTAAATGATAAACTGAATTATTCCTTGGAGTCTCTTTGGATCCAATTGGTATTGACCTGGCTTATGGCTACCGTTTGGGTGAGCGAACCATTGATCATAAAAGAATTGTTTAATGGCTTAAAGTGTGTTTAGCATGACATGGATTCTGGATGATTGCTTGATATAGATTCACCTTGGCTTGACTTGTTTATTGAGATAACTAGTGGTTGTGACAAAATGATAAATGAAATGTGTAATTGGAAGATAAATGGTAATTTGCATAATTAACCATTGAGTCTGATATTGTGATATTGTAATATCCTTGTTGTTATGACATGTGTTGTGATTTAAATGTTGTGATGCTTATATATGGGGCGTTTGTCCAGTTTACATGTTGAAATGCTTATATACCGGGCTATGTCCTGAGACATGTTGGAATGCTTATATACCGGGCAAGGCCCCGATTAAATGATGAAATGCTTATATAGCGGGTTTTGATCCAGATTTGTGGGATGTATACCTTGGTTATATGGTTATGGTTGGCATTGTGAGACATGCTAAGAGACATTCCGACATGACGCCGAGGCAGGTTATGTTTTACCATGGTTATATGGTTATGGTTGGCATGGTTCTGAGATATGCTCAAAGACATTTCGGCATGGTGTCGAAGCAGGTTGATGTGATATTAACTTAATTGTCTAATTGATTAATACACATGTTTATTGCATTATTGCATACCCTTATTATCAGCCTGATTGTGTTTAGATGCGGTGGTATCGACCTACTGAGTTATACTCACACCCTATTTGGGTCGTCGTTGCAGATTACATGGATGCAGGTTCGGACAAAGGCAAAGGACCTTGCTGTTGATTGTTGTTTGTTGGATGGGATGAAGTTTGGAGATGAGACCGACATGGGGTTCGAGACCGAAGAATTTTGAGTCTTTATTTGAGTTTGCTAGTTTTCATTTGTATTAATTCTAGCATGACATTTAGTTTCATTTCAACACGTTATTACATTATTCTTTATTATTTATTGGATTATTCAGTTGGCTTTTATTGTTGGTTTTTCGCTGTATTATATTGTTTCCATTATTTTCGCACTCCGATATTTTATTTATTTATTGATATTGGACTATTCCGTTGTGTTGTAACTCTGCAACCTGGGGGTATAGTCTCCTCACTATACTTATCACACCTCTATTGCTAGTTGACAACCTCTGGCGTACGGGGAGGCCCGTTTGAGGTCTCATAACCAACCCGTTTCGACAACGCAAGAGTGTTGGATCGAGACGTTACATGGGATCTCCACCAATCAACTGTCCATTTCTTCCCCAATTTGGCAGAACAATCACAATTTAACATTCGGCCTACTGGATGATCCATTTCATCACTACGATTGTCCAGCAACTTCAATCCAACAGCAACCCCGCAAAGGGCTTCAGTGTTTCACATGGCACCCTGTTGTACCATGGTCGGCTCGTCCTCCCAACCTCTTCTCTATGGATACCACGCATCCTCGAAGAATTTCATGGTTCTCCCCAAGGCGACCACTCTGGATTTTATCGCGCTTACCAAAAGTTGGCTACCAACTTATATTGGGTAGGTATGCGACGCCAGGTGCTATGGTATGTTCAGCAGTGTAACACCTGCCAATGCTACAAACACTCCACACTGTACCCCGTGGGCCTGCTTCAGCCTCTCCCAATTCCGACAGCCATCTTGGAGGGCTACTCTACCGACTTCATTACTGGATTACCCAAGTCAACGACCGGGGCCCCCTGTTTTTGAGTCACTTACGACAAGAACTCTTTTATTTGCAAGGAACCAAATTACAAATGAGTTCAATCTATCACCCCCAATCCGATGGTCAGATGGAGGTTGTCAACCGTTGTTTGGAAACTTACCTTCAGTGTTTTGCCAACGAGCAACCTAAGAACTGATCATTTTGGCTACCTAGGGCAAAATTGTGGTACAATACCACTTGGCATTCCTCCATCAAGTCCTCCCCCTTAAAAGTTGTTTATGGGCAACGACCCCCCACCCTTGTGTCTTGTATGCCCAGCGAAGTGCAGGTTGAGGTCGTCGCCTCCACTTTACTTGATCGCCAAGAGGCTCTTAAAAAACTTAAACATCATCTCTCTCGAGCACAAAGTTGCATGAAACGCCAAGCGGACTAACATCGGCGTGACATTACTTTCCAACCTGACTACGAAGTTTACCTGAAACTCTTCCCCAACCATCGGCAGCCGATAGCTCACCACATCAACCAGAAGCTTTTCCCTCGTTATTATGGCCCTTTTCCAATTCTCCGTTGGGTGGGTAACATGGCTTATCTCTTAGATTTACCTACAACGGCACGGATCCATCCCATGTTTCACGCTTCCAAACTCAAGAGAGCAATTGGCAGCCATGCCCCTACCAACAGAGCTGGATGTTGATTCATCAGCAGTTCTGGAGCCTGAAGCAGTCCTTGCCAGACGCACCAACTCTCTGACTGGGGCAGTTATCCCCCAGTTTCTAATCAAATGGAAGGGCCGACCTGCGGAGGACGCTACTTGGGAAAACAAATATGTGATCCGAAACCAATTTCCTTCTTACAGCCTTGAGGACAAGGCTGCTTTTTCAGAAGGGGCGGCTGTTAGGGCGAGGGATGACCAGGGAACCTTGAGGGTATATTCCAAGAGGGGCAGGGTAGTCCCCACAGACAGTTAGTAAGAGGTACCAGCTGGTGATCCTAGCAGGCTAATAGCAAGTTGTTAGAAGGTTATTAGAAGATTCCCAGGATGAGTATCTATATTGTACAAGTGGGAGGGAATTGAGGGGAGAGAGAACTCCGATAGAATCGGCTTGGGGCTTGGGACGGGTTGAGAAGTTTGCTCTCTCGTAGTGTTATTTCCTCTCCCTCATTACCCCTGTAATTCCCTCGTTATTATCTAATACACTAGAGTGCCTTCCCTGGGTTGTGACTCTACCAGCATTCCTCGCATATTCCTTACTCCATAACTCCACGGAAGTTACTTGTTTGGCATGCATCGCATCATACGATGCTCTCGTGAGGTACAAAGTTTCGTCTTTGACTCCTTTTGCTACAACCATAGAACCAAGCGAAATCTTTCACGCTCCATCCATGAACATTGTACAGAAACCCGCGTCATCTAACTGTCCAACGGAAATTAAGTTTTTCCTTATCCCGGGATGTGTTGCACTCCTTGCTAATTCAACAAGCTTTTGCTCCTTGTTCCGACGGAAACGTCTCCAATACCAACTATCCCGAGAGTTTTATCATTCACCAGATATACCCTACCGAATCTTTCGGAATAAGTAGTTATTCATACTTCCTCTTTTGGATTTTGAGTGAAACGAAGCTCCAGAGTCTATCATCCAAGACTCAAGTGAACTAACGACGCTTAGGAGTAAGTCACCCATACCTTCCAACACAGGATTCGCAGATCCACTTCCAAAAACGTATCTTTCAAAATTCACTTTGCACTCATTGCAGTATTTTTTAAGGTGAATGTCACCACATGGGACCACCTCCCGCCGAGCTACCCCTGCTTCGTCTTCTCCTTTAGCTTTTTTAAGACCCCTTTTGTGTTGTGAACAAACGACGCTTAGGAGTAAGTCACCCCTACCTTCCAACACAGGATTCGCAGATCCACTTCCGAAAACGTATCTTTCGAAATTCACTCTGCACTCATTGCAATCTTTCTTAAAGTGAATGTCAGCACATGGGACCACCTCCCGCCGAGCTACCCCTGCTTCGTCTTCTCCTTTAGCTTTCTTAAGACCCCTTCCGTGTTGGGGTCGCGCCCCCTTCCTTCGCACTATATGCATTTCTAGAAGATATTTGGATCTCCTTCCGATGAATTTCCTCATTCGGAATTAAATCCCTGACGTCCACAAACATTAGGTAATTCTTCCAGCTGAATTATTCACAGCGGTAACCATCGAATCCCAATGTTAACATTCACTAACTCCATCTAATTCCTTATCATGTTGAAGTCACTAAAATGATTGGCAGCAGGTTTTCCTTCCGACATCCTCATGTCGGATAGTCTCCTTAGCAAGAACACTTTGTTCATCATTGTGGGCAACTCATACGTGAGTGGGGTCTTTATAAATTATGATGCGGTCTTCACTTCCCATATATTATAGGTCGCGTTCTGAGCTAATGACATTTGAATCAACCCCAGTGTTTTCTTATCTAGCCTCTCCCATTCTTACTTTTCATCGCTTCAGGTTTGGTACCCGTCAATGGAAGATCAATGTCCTACAGGAGACAATCCTCCATCTATATCTTTTAAAACCCAAAATTTGTTACCTCATCCAACGCCAACCCTTCGAAAATTGTGAACTCCCACTAACTTTTGATCAACGTAAAAGAGATCAGGAATTGCTTATCGATATTCTCCTATAAGATTGAGGGCAGAATGATACTATTGAACCGAGCACTAAAACATCTTGTCCAGGGTTTGATCGCCCAAAGCACTCTAATCGTGCTCTGATACCACATGTTGAGTCCACGGCTAACTTTTGATAAGCCACCGAAAGTCGTCCATCAGAACTTATTGGGCAGAAACACCGTATAGAAAGTAAACCTGCGTTGCGACGATCGAAATTTGGAAGACACTGCGCCACAACACACAACTTCCAAACGAAGACAGACAATTACATTCGGAAGACGACGATTAAGAGAAACAAAAGACACAAGAACAACAAAAGTTTATAAAGACACAAGTAAACAGAAGATGATTACAATTACTCAGTGCGCAATTAGTCACAGATCACAAGTGATTTCACTCCACTAAATAGTAGAGCCCAATCGATGCTTCCAGTAATCGTCATCTCACGATCTCCGCGGGGAGAAGCCCACCTGATCCGATCTCCACGGGGAGAAGCCCACCTGATCCGATCTCCACGAAGCATCTTCCGTTCGGTCAAAGACTTTCACCACCTCAACTCGCTCATCCGATGAACCGTGCCTACTACCGAAGATCTCGCCAAATGACCCTTACGCGATCTCCTTTTAGTTTTCCACACTTCCTCCATCAGGTTGCGTCGAGGGGTAATTTTCGATCATCTTCCGTTCGGTCAAAGACTTTCACCACCTCAACTCGCTCATCCGATGAACCGTGCCTACTACCGAAGATCTCGCCAAATGACCCTTACGCGATCTCCTTTTAGTTTTCCACACTTCCTCCATCAGGTTGCGTCGAGGGGTAATTTTCGATCACACCTTTCGACTGCATCATTCGATCATCTGGTTTGCAACTTTCAGTTGTCCGTCATTCGAACAGCTAGACCTGGTCGTTGTCGCTCCACCATGTCATCCAAACCATCAAAAATTAGACCACCAAAATTTCTCCTTCAGTTGAATATAATGCCTTTGCAGGAAAATGGTTTTCACAACCGAGCTTGACACCTATCTTGTAAAGGCCTTTGTGTCATTTTGTAAGGGTAGTGACACATCCAGTTTAGGAAAAGTGATTTGCCCATGTGTCTTGGATTAGTCTCCACATTGAAGGTTAACAAAGTAAATATTGGTGTTTTATGCCTTATTTAATATTCTTCTAGTGTGTGCGTAAAGTAATCAATGAACAAATCAGATAAAGGGAAAGGTAAAACGTGCTAAACAGCCATATCAGTAAAAGAGATTTAAATAAATGATCTTATTAACAATGGGGTTAAGATCCGATTAAGGCGGTGACAATGAATAAAGTGAAAAGTGATTAAAAATGGTAAATTTGACTAAAAGTAGTTCACCCTGATTCACCCCCATGATGCATCTCACTGTAACCACTAATCCAAACACTAACAAATAAAAAATAGTTACAATTACTCTAAAAATTAAGGCTTGCATTGCATTTAATGACAAACAATAAGCCTTACATTGCATTTTTTGCACAAACAATGAGTCAACGGCAGATATACTACTAAATGTGCGCACCAAGACTTTAAATGCGATATCTTAAACCCATGTTCTATAATGCTTCTGATTAAAAAAAATCATCATCATCAAAATAATATTTCAAGATGAAAACATCGATGCAAGGAATTGCAATAGATTGCTTTGAGTTTACATGTTGAAGTAAATCCTATGTCCTCAATTAAGAGCCATGCATTGCCCAACAATGAACCAATCTATCTATCATTCAAGCAATTATATAGCAAAAAAAATTTAGAATAGTTAGAATTGTACAACAATAACAAACCTAACTCATTTAAATAAGGTTGACTACATGGATCCAATGTTACCAATCAACTCTATCAACAACCATATTTTGGTCAAAGCTATTAACAACAAGATCATTTTGGATGACTTTCTTTGTGTACTTTTTTGTCTTCCTCAACTTCGCCTAACTTGTGTATTTGTTGCCAAGTCTAGCATATTAATAGGTGTATCAATTGACCTTTTTAAATGTCCAAACCATCATAGTCTTGTCTCGGTCATCTTTTCATCAATTGGTGTCAATCAAATTTTTCCCCGTATAGATTCATAACTAACCTTGTTCATTTTGTATGTCTGCATTGGCATATTCATTTAAGTTACCATCATGTTCAAGTTTTCCTATTGAAAACACTCACTACCATGTAGAATTGTTAGTTTGATAGTCTAATAGTCATCCTATAAAATTCTCCCTCCAATTTCAAAAGAATTTTACGACCACAAAGCACCCTTGAAGTCTTTTTTCCAATTTAGTCATCTAGTTTGAATAATATGAGAGAAACATGTATCAATTTCTCCATCACATTGCACAGAATAACTTAAATATAAAAAACAATTTACTCTTGGAACGACGTGAGCTCCCAATCTCACATCCATGCCATTGCTACACGGTCTTTCGTTAAAATTACACTCCATGCATTATGATCCCTACTTAGATGAAAACCCCTCGATTCTAGAGACTCTGTCCATAACAAGCCGAAAAACACCTCTGATCCCGGATTGTTTAGAGGTTGTTGATCAACTACAAATTTGAAACTGAAAGTGCAGCTCATAATGTAATGTAGATGAAATAAAACAAACTTAACATAGGAAAATAAAAATAATAACAGACTAAGAAATTACAGACCCTCACCATGTCCTCATCCATTTCAGCATGTGCAGCATCGACACCATGGCCAAGGATTAGTTCTTCGGTCCTCTTCTTCCAGTCCAGACCCACCACAGCTGATGCAACCAACAGATTGAAAAGGAACACTAGAACAGTCAATCGTACAGCCCCCATTTGATCCCTCGTAAGGTTCCCAGACGTATAATGGCCCGTTCATTTCATTAATAATCTTTTACGTAAAGGGAACACAGCTTCTAGGTGCTCCTTTTCGCATTAGATAATTTCACAAGTAACACTTCTTATCGTTATACAGCACAGAACTTCCACCTCCCAACAATAGAAGTCCCAATATCACGGATTAATATAACCAAAAAACTCTCCGGTTCAAATCATAAACAGCCACAACATCTGCAGATCAGAAAAGGAAGTACAAAGTCGAGAAGCAAACAAAACACTGAACTCCCTCGAACAAAAACAACCAATATCCAAATCGTGAAGACCGGCGATTTTTCAGTTGAAAAAAGCAATGAGAAAAAGTTCCCAAGAGAAGCCGCTGGAGAATAAAAACAAAGCCCCGGATATTTCCTTCAGTGAGATCGCAAAATACTGAATGTAGACTAACACGGCGAAATTACAACAGCCAGGATCAATCCGGAGAGCAAGAGCCAGCTTCCACGACCCAGTGAAATCAGGATTTTCAATTTTTCCACTGAGAAATAAGCCCGAAAAAGAGATGAGGCGCCGAATCTGACCAGATCAACCATCGAAGCTTGAAATGTAGATGGTGGAGAATATTTTACCAAGCGAAGTCAACAAGGTAAAGCTGTCCATTCAAAGTCACCAGAAAAGAAGACCGGAACCTCAGATAGATTCAGCGCCTGTGCGTCTTCTTCTTTCCGGTTGCTTCCCCGAGTATAGCTGGATGGATTTTCTTCCCCGCGTCCTCCCAGCGTTTCGAGAATTCCTTTTTTTGTTTTGTTTTTTTGACCGACGAAGAAAGGTGGCGGACACGGCGTCTTCAATTCCGAAGCCTTCCATTATCCAAATTTTGAATTTATTTCTCGCAACGGAATCATAGTAGAAATCTGGGCCGGTCGTATCGGGCCTCCTTGAAACGAAATTTATTTAATATTTATATTTTTTAAAATTAAAAAAAAAAAAACGATTTTTGACGGACCGGGTGCCTGAAACGCACGACAACGGGTGAAATTAGGAATACCGGAATCTATACAAACTCTATCCGATTATATTTTGAAATGCTTATTTAACATGTTTTACCCATTTAAATATCCATTTTATAATTTTATAATTTTAAAATTCATCTATAAATTTAAAATGAAAGCGCATTAAATTAAATAAATATATTTTATAATAAATCTAATGTAACACAAAATCAAAATAAACAAAAAAAAAGACAAAACTAAATTAGATAAATATATTTTATCACATTATTATTATTTAAAAATATATAATTTACGTGTGTATTAAACATGTTCATTTATCACTAGTGGGTCCACCAATCCGAGCAATTGCATATTTAAAAACCAAGATACTAATAGAATAAATTGTTTTCAAATTTATTAGTATTCTTAAATTATTTAGTTATATTCATTATAAATATATTAAATAGTTCTTAAAATCAAAAAAGAAATTGTTTTATTAAATTCATTTCTTATGAAATTTTATTTAAAAGTTTAATTTTTATATTTTAAATTTTTAATCTGATAAAATAAAATTCATTTTTGAATTCAGCATGTCGAAATAATCACGGAATGAATTTTTGAGATTTTTTTGAAAATATTGATTTTTCGATGAATAGTAAAAAATACTGATTTTATTGAAAACTGTATTTTCTTTTAGTGTATTTGCAAGATAAAGCTGTGTCTTGAAATGGTTTTAAATTGTCATTAATCCATTTTGATTTAAATTAATTTAATTATGGTATTTAAAATTGGTTTTATACTTTAATTTAGTGTAAAAACATTTTATATTTAAAAAAAGGTATTTTTTCTGAAAAACTGTTTTTCATTACATTTTGTCGTTTTAATTTTAAATTAAATTTTGAAACTTCTGTGTTTTGAATTTTTAAAAAATGAATTTCATATTTGGAATCAATGTGTCCAAATTAAGTAAAAATGTCTCTTTTATTTTTGTTCAATGTGAATAGTAAATTTAGTTGTCACGTTAAAGGGTCAATCGAGTAATTTATGTTAAAAATAAAATGACAATAATCATCAAATGATTCAAACACTTGCCTAAATCTTATTGGATGAGTGTATCTCGATCATAATCATTTAAAGGGTGAATTTATGACATTTTGGGACCACTTGGATAAGATTATGACATTTATAATATTTTATTCAAAGAAATATCAAAACATGTCACACTCTTGTTTTCAATCAATGTAATATTTTTAATATAGTGTTATTCAATGGATATATTCGACTATAAATAGTATTTTGAAAGCTAAGAGATTTATATTCATCGTGATAATTTATTTTTAATTTTCAGAGAAGAAATAATTACCTTGAATTTTTGCACAACGTTGATAAATATTCAATCAATGAAAAAAAATCGAATAAATAATATTAAAAATATCAAAATAAATATAATTTGAGATAAATAATATGATCAGTGAATTTTCTAGATGACCATAACACGTTAGAGATATGATAAAATAATTGGTTTGAATTATAAGTGTTATCCTGATATTATTAAAATCAAAGTAATGAACAGTTTTAAAAATTGACATTATTGATATTTTATAATAAATAATATTTTATTAAAAGATATAAAATTCTTAAAAACTTTAATTAGCCAAAGTGATTGTGATAAGGTTGAAAGTATCAACCATAATCCATTTATTGACCGTTTTTCATTTTATAGTAACTATATTAACCCTCAAAGTGTAAAAAAAATCATGTTGTCGCAGTAAGAGCTAAAAGAGTTAAATAAGGGTTAAAACCAAAAGATAATGGTAGAAATATAGTCAAAACTTCTCTTATTTTTATTAGATGAGTGAGTTTCGATCTATTCTCATGTTATCTTCGAAATTAATAAATTTGGGGTCATTCGGTATTAAATATTATTTTATATTAATTTATTATTTTGAGAAATTGCAAGAATGTCAATCCCCTCACTTATAAAAGACCATCTCTTCTTCTCATTTCTTCGCACTTCAAATCCATTTTGGTTTGGTCAAATTCTATCCCAATTCTTTCCCAGAATCTCTCCTCGCATTATAGTGGTATTGGTTTAAGTAGAATACCAATCTTAGTTGTCTTAAGGTGTTAAGGAAATAAGGATTTTCGAAGAAGATGTACCGTTTTTATCTGCATGTCTTAGTTTTGTTTATTCTTCCACATCCTCCAAACATCCTCCAACCATGCTAAAATAATAACTCAAGTATCCTCCATATACTGATATGTTATTATGTTAGTGACATGGTCTATATTCATCACATATTCCATCAAATGGGAAAAAATTAATCATTCGTGTGTACGACGGACTACCACATCGCAAACCGATGTAATTTGTTTTTCATCACCGCTTCTCAATACTAGTTAAAATGATGGAATTAATATTTATACATGATATTCATGACATATTTATCACTCCGATAAGATAATATATCATTTACATTCTTACCTTTCCATGCACAAGAAAATGATAACGTCGTTCATGCGTACGTATAGACTACCACCTCCGCGAAGCGATGTGATTCGTTTTTCATCACCACATCACATGGACAATATATATGTATGTATGTATGTATGTATGTATGTATGTATTTATGTTTTAAAAAGTAATATGATATGTATGATATTATGATGATTATAGAATGATAAAATAACATTTATCTTCTTTCCGTAATGATCGTTGAAAAATGGAAACGTTGTTCATGTGTACGTACGACCTACCGTCTCTATGATTGTAATGTAATTCATTTTTCATAACCATATTTAATGGATGAATTTAAAAGTATAATTTATGTATAAAAATGATAATAATGTCATGAATATTATTCTATAAATGATGAAATAATGACCACTTTGACCATAGTCAACATACCAAAGTCATTTCAGAGTTAAGTACCGAATATCGTCAAAACGTCTGATGTGTACTTAAATGATTAAGTAATTGTATATAACACGGTAGTAAGTGATATAAAGGGAATAATGATCTTGAAAAAAGTTTTTAAGGAAGTATAAAATCAACATAAGTTTATTATTCTGGAAGATAAAGGACATACATGATGAATCATACTCGAGGTAAGATACTTTCTTTTAAATCCTCTTTTTAAAGTTCCCCTTTAAACTCTTTTTACCAAAGTCAAAAGGAATATTTTTTTAACATATATGACATGAACGAAATTTCTCTCCATCATGACACCTTAATGCATTGAAGTTTCATTTTTATGTTTTCAAGGTTCTTTTCAAATAAAATGATTTCTTTATTATGTGTGCATTTTTTAGTTTTTAAAATGAGATTTTTAAAGAAAAGAGTATTTTGATATCCAAAAGTGTTTTCATATGGATTTAAAAGAGATTTTCAAAGGTTTTATGATAAAAAGGTGTAAGCATAATTTTTTTTATTCATGATATGGTACTTGAGCATTATATGAAAAATGAATGAGCTTGATACAACTAATACAACAAGTTGAACCCCATTATAGCTCACAAATGAGCCTGATATAACTTATATGTTGGGTACACCCAGATAGCATCGAGTGAGCCCATTATAGCTTTGGGTGAGTCTAGATAGTACTCCCATGCATTGGGTAATGTACCCTGTCTTTTGAGGCGAGAAGGAGGGAGTTATTGAAGGGTTTCTCGTACAAATTTAACCAAGCTCCAGTTATTTCTGACATGGGTTTTAAACAGGTTATAAATGTGATGCTCTAAGTTGCCAAAAATGCTTTTTATTTACTTATTATGGGTTTTAATGATTTTTTTGAGCTAAATGTGTGTGTGTCTTTTCATGTGAAAATGATTTATTTCATTAGCTCAAAGAAAATTGAGGGAAAGGTAAATATTTTATGGGCTTTCATGTTTTTCATTGGACTAAAAAATTTGTTCTTTTTTATGTATCTTACTGATCTTTTTTCACTCATCCCATGTTTTAAAAAAAACACAGGTTTTAAGGAAGGGTAAAAAAATGACGAATTCAAGTTGAATGCCGTGAAATTTTGTCATGAAAGTAAATTATATTTAAATTTTAAAGAGTTTTGTTTTATGGAAAAAAATAGATATTGAGTAGAAGTATCCACTTGTAATGTTTAGGTTCACTGTGTAAGAATTTTTCCTAATTCTCTAAAACTCTAAAAAATAAATCCTCAGAACTGTAAGAAAGTGAATTGTAGTTCAAAAACACTAGAATATGTAATGTTTAAGGCCAAGTCCTTACAGTTGGTATTAGAGAAAGGTTTAGAGAACTTTAGGGGTTAGGATAATGTTAATAGAATACCCATAAAATATTTTACTTTATAGTTAAGTTGAAATGATATAGCATTTGAAGATTACCATGTTGATTTATCTAAACTATGTCTGTTCAGAATGTTTTTTCATAGAGGAAATAGGGAAGATATTGTGGGAAGGCATTGAGAGGAAAATATATTTTCAAATCAGCATCCTGAGATGGTTGAAATTGGAAAAGAAAAATTTATTGTAGTGATGGATCGGTTGACACAAGCTATAAATAGTGGTGGTATCCATACCAGGAAACATCCAAATTTACCATAAAGGAATATGTCAGTAGCGGAGCATTTCATGAGACAACATCCCCCATCATTCAGTGGATCATCTAACCTTGTGGTAGTTGAAAAATGGATTAATTCTCTAGAGAATATATTTGATACTATGGGATGTTTAGAATGTAAAAAGGGTAAATCTTGTCATTAATCATTTTGAAGGTAAAGCTGGTCAATGGTGGTCTTTGACTAAGAATATCAGAGGGAAAGATGATCTTGATACCATGGAATGAGATGCATTTAAGAATCTTTTTCTGGAGAAATATTTCCCTAAGTTTGTTCGAATTAGGATGGAGAAACAATTCATGGAATTGAAGAAAAAATATGAAGATTTTGTAGCTGTATATGAAGAAAACTTCACAAGATTAGCTAGGTATATGCCATATTTTGTTCAAGACACTGATAGTAAAATTAATAGATTTTACTCAGGGTTGAAACCAAGTTTACAAAGAGCTTTGGCCTCATGAGAATTTAAAATTTATGAGAAATTGGCTCGTTGTTCTGAGAAAGATGAGATGGAGTTTGTCGAAATGTATGTTCCCCGAGAATAAAAACAGTAATAAAAGGTCGAGGTGGCTAGAAACAGAGAAGAAACCAGTTAAGAATGCAATGCCCTGACCCCAGTTACCCAGAGTCGGTGCATTATTTTAATACATTGGCATGATTACAAGGAATCAAGTCCCGAAAGACCAATCGGTTTAGCAGTCTTAGAAAATATATTACATACATGAACGTTACATTACACATTAGAAAATAAAACACAACATAAATGATCCTTTGAGAACGCCATTAATCCCCTAGCTTAACCCTGCTTATCAATCATAAAACACTTCTTGATATCCTGGGAAAATAAAACATAAGAAAGGGGTGAGATCAGATGCTCAGTAAGGATAACAATATAGCAGAAACTTTCATAAATAAGCATAAACATTTAAGGCAATGTATAAGACTAAAACAAAAGCCTTTTAAAATTAAACATCAGCATGATATGGAAAAGATAAAATCAAATAATGTCATTTAATTATTCACATGGATATTCTACTAGTCGAATAATCACATGCAATATCAATAGCCACTTTCATACCGATGGAATGCATAATGCCAGACTTCATAACCACAAAGTAAAGGCCTTGTGCCAAGACTACAAATAAGATTTTGTCAATGCCTTGTGCCAAGACACTAGTTTGTCTCATGAGACCTACCAATGCATTGAGGAGCTATAGCGGGCTCCACCCGTCACTTACTAAGTCCAATGCATTGCTCATATGAAAAGGTTTAAACATAACATAAACATTCATATTAAAACTAGCATACGAAATGTCAATACTTTATATATAAACCATGAATGGTATAAAAATAACACATCCACAGTCAAACATATCACAAAACTGTCAATAAAATATGGAAGATTTGTATCATAATAAATCAACTTCATACAAGTTTAAAATCCATCAAAGGATGTTGATATAGACGAAAATGATTTGTAAAACTCTTTGAGTGAAATATCCCTTTTTCATGAAAACATTTAAAATTCACACAATTTAGAAAGGAAGACATTTAAATAAATTTTTGAATCAAAGTGTCCCATACCGCTTTGAAAACTTTTGAAAGGAATTAACATTTTAAAAACATTCATGTCCATATAAATAAATCCTTAAAACCCATTTTCAAAACATGGATATTAATGAGAATGATTTAAAAGAATAAATATTTAAAACATTTAAAATGATGTTTTAGTAAAAAATTCCTTTAAAAGAATCAATTTGAAAACTCTTTCATGAAACATGGACATGGATAATAAATATGTCCCAGTAGATACTTACGTAAAAACAACCTTGGATAATAAAGAGATTGTGAAATTAACCCTTACCTTGCACTTTCCTTTGGTCAAGGGTATGTTTATCCTATTGCATAATGAACATAGTATGTTATTAAATTATACCAAAACCATATTCATATTTATTATATCATACATGATTTATTTATGACTTTATACTACCCATTTAATAATGATTTCCATGTTAAATTAACATTTTGGGTAATAATCGCTTTCTTTATCGTATGTGTTTTAACTTGTTATTCTTGATCGTATCATTTAGATCATGATTTAAATACTTCTAGAATATAAACCTTGATTTATATATCATATATATTTAGAATATAAATATTTATAATAGATAGATATATGAAATGGAAGGCACCGTTTATGGAGACGGTAGGCCGTACGTACGCATAAACGTTGTTTCCGTTTTCATATCGTATTGAACGAAAATAAGTGAATAAGATATATGTAAGTACACACAAACACACATACATATATCTACAGTAGAATTATTATTTCATATATTACATACTTATCAATAATATATATTTTTATAATCACCGTTGAATGGTGAACGTGGGAATGAATCTCATCACTTCGTGGAGACGGTAATCCATACGTATGCACGAGTGACAATATCATTTTATTGATGGTGAAATCGTATGTAATTGGATGGTATATCATATATACAGAATCATTAACATGTTATATTTATTATTTACATTAGTTATACTCATTATTATACTCATCCAAATAATGAAGTGTTTGAATAACAAACTACACCACGACGTGGAGATGGTAATCCGTACACGCACGTATGATAACTTTGTCATTTATAGGATGGATAGAATAATGAATATGGTTATAATAACATAATAGTATGTATAAGATACTGTAGTTATTATTTTATAATGGAAAAAACAAAGAAATAGAAAGTGGAAGAAGAAAAGAACTTGAAAGAGGTGATGAAATATTTACCTCTTCTTCGGGTTCTTCCTTTTGATTTGATCAAAAGGGCTCCTTAGGTTGGCTTTATGACCAAAGTAAGGCCTCTAGGATTAAGGGAGGAAAGTTGGGAGGATATTTAGGTAGGAGTTGGATGAGCCAAAAGGCTTTGGAGGTGTTAAATTAAGAGAAGGGGAAGTGACCTTTTATAAGAGAGGTGAGGGTCACTTTAGGAAAAGCTTGAAATATTATTTTATAATAAAATAATTTTTAGTTTATAATGGATAAAAAATGATTTATTTAAAGTATAAGGTGGTTATGGGTCTAAAAACTCTCAACAAATAGGTTTTATACAGGTTTAGGTTATCATATTAACCTTATCTTTTATATTTAACTCTTAGTTAAATAGTTTGACATTTACCATGCCTCATAGTATTTTTATATTATATGGTTAATAAAATTACTATAACAAGCCAAGAAAACCCCATTTGGTTCATTATTAACATATATAACCTTATATAAGTCCTTTGACCAAACCTTAGATTTTTAGGAATATTATATCAATTAATAATATAATATTTATTTTAAAAACTCAATTATGTCAATTTTGACACTATTTAGTATTTGATTTTTTTGAAAGCCATAAAAACTTTATCACTTATAATAAAATTTATTTAACCAACCCTAACATGTAATATTAACCTATAAAATTAGTGTAATTCATCATAAGTCACAAATTACATTTATTTTGATATTTATAATATCAATTATTTTAATCTTTCATTAATAAGGCAATTACTACACCATCATTGTGTCATAAATAAATTAAATTATTTAATGTATAAAAATTATAAATAAAATACCATTATTTATTAAATTTTGTTATATTTATAATGAATATTTATAGTCAAATTTATCTTATGTATAACCCTATATTAAAAATCTTTTAGTTATTAAACATTGAATTTAACTCTTTTAACTCTTCTTTAAATAAAATAACAATAAATGTCATAATCTTATCCAAGTGGACCAAATGGGGTAATATTTTATTCCTAAGGTTGTTTTTGGTCGAATTATACTTATACAATAGAATTAGGACATGTGTTAGGGTAATTATAATATCATTTTTAACCTTAATTACCCTATTTACTTTTAACCGTGGTAAATAAAAGTCAAAAGTTACTATTCAAAAAAATTATTTTCATCTTATTGAACCACATTTTACATACTGATGTAAACTGTGTCTCTTGGGTTTTTTAAATTCAACTCACAGAAGCGGTAAAATTAAGTTTTATGCAAATTTGTAAACGCTCCTAGAAGGTGGGTAAAAGACGGTAAAATGTTTGATAAAATTATATATATAAACTTATTATAAAATGACTCCAATGAATTATGTTGAACATATATAGGTATTATGTATCTATTTTGACCTAAAATAAATTAAAATAAAACAACTAATTATTTAAATAGAAATTTGGTTTTATATAATAACGCAGTGTTTTTCACTATTCATCAAAAATTGAAAGTTTTCAGAAAAATGTCAAAAACTCACCCTAAGCTAATTTTGATATTTTGAATTCAAAAATGAAGTCTATTTTACCAAATTCAAAACATATAAGTTTCATTTATTAATTTAAAATTAATTTCCGTTGTCAAAACCAAAAAGCGGGTTTTTAAAAAGTAAAAACTATCAAAAGATTGACATGTGTTTATGTCAAATTTAAATGTGAAATTGCTTATAATGACCTAAATTGTATTAAATGATAAAAATATAATCTTATTATACTTCCAAACCATTAAAATGTATAATTTATCACTGTAAATTATTTCGATTAAAAAAATTTTTTTCGATTAAAACATAGTATTTTTCACTATTCACCAAAACATGAAAGTTATTAGAAAAGTAACAAAAATTTATCTAAACTAAATTTTTATGTCCCACTTCTAAAGAAAAATTTAATTTCATTAAATTGAATATATAAAAGTGTCAAATATTGGTTTTAAAAAGGGTTCACCATTAAAAGGCGATAAAATTGCATTTAAAAAAAATACTTATTTTATCTGAAAAAAAATGAATTTGTTATTATATTATGTCTAAGAAACACATGATATGGATATTAAAATTATATAGAGTATATAAGATTCAAAATGCAGTTAATACTATTCATAACCACTTTTTGAACGGTTAGTTGAGTAAGTTGTGGTGCGCTCGAACTCGGTGTTGCGTGTAGTGCAAGCTATTAAATTACTTTAATGAGATAACGTACTATGAAATCTTGGGGTGTTACATTCTCCCATAATTCAATAAATTTCATCCTTGCAATTTGAAATTGTTCTTCAAAAATGTTAAAAATAGAAAAATACCTTTGTAGAAAACTAACATCAGAAATTGGTTTAATAAAATTTACTCTTAATAAGAGGAAAAAGGAAATGAAAAAGTCACCACCAAATTATGATCTCAATTAGGAGAACATTGGTGGAAATTAGAGACACATAATTATAGGAAAAACGTAAATATTTATAGGGAGCGATTGAGGTCATCAATCACAAAAAAGTTTAAAATTGAGGGCCTCAAAGCCATCAATCTAAGATGATGTAAAATATCACCGGTTCAACAAAACATAAGGTGTTAGGATAACACATTTTTGGTTTTAAGATCCATTCCCTAAAGTTTAAGAATTAATTTATTCATAGAATAAGAGGAAAAAAATATACTTACAAGTAGAGTTTCATCCTTCAACTAATTTCTACCACAAAATCATCTTTCACTCTAAAAGATAATATAATTCAAAAGTATTCTATTTATCCTAATCGTATAGGGTTCCAAAAATAATGAATTTATAATTCATTTGTCAGACTATTTAAAAAAAACTACATTATACAAGCTAGGACATCATGTAGGCTAGTGGTAGGTGATGCACCCTTGTCACCCTTCGGTTACGGGTTCAAGTCTCGCGGCCTTATCGGACGCGACGGGTTGTCGTCTGACCACCGAGTTGTCCTTTTTATGATAATCCAAAAATAATCTCAAGAAAATATTTAACCTTAACAATAGTATCCAATGTCAAAATTAATTGATTCTAACCTTTAGACTTATCCAAAATACTTCTATCCAAACTCACATTCCAAAATTTATAAGGAAGGTAAACACAATGAAGATCTTTTTTTCCATGTAATAACATGTGAATACCTTCATCATGTATTCTTTTAAAACACGGTAACACCCTAAATTATCATATAACCATATTGATTACGTTCATGCTCCCTTACTCCTTATAGAATACTGGATATACTCCTTATATCCAAAAATGTTGTAAACTCCAACAATGATGGAATAAACAAACCATTAACCAGTTCCAAGGATGTCAATAATATCCAATATAATTTATCCAAATCATTCATCTCTTATTCCAAAATCAATACCTCAGTATCAGGACCATATTAAAGTTTTTTCTTTCCTTCAACCATGTATTTTACAAAAAGTTTAACTTTCCATTGAGTCACTTTTCTTGGTTTCACACAATCTCAAGTCCTTAGTATTGTAGTACAATCCTTATATACACTATAATTATTATAACACGTACATCATTAATATAATACTCAAATGACACAATACTTTAATAACAACATAAGAACTCTTAATCATTCCTCTTCATCTTCGGTAGTATCATAACTTGATTATTATCCAATAACAACATTTAGGGTATACTCTGATGATTTGGACATTGATTCGCGTAGTGCTCCAACTCCTTATAGATGAAGCATTGTACATTTGAAACCTTTTTCTCACCCTTGAAATCACGTACTTGGTGTCATTTTTCTCCACACTTATAACAAACTCTCATTCCCTTCAAGCATTTACCAAGGTGATTCTTTCCACAGTTATCACATATGAGAAAATCCTTCTTTCCCTTATTACCTTTATCTATATTTCTCTCTACCATCCTTTTATTCTCTGGATTCCCTTCAAAGCCATAGGACTCAAAAAATTCTTTACTTATCTTATTAACACATGATACTATTTCTTCATATGATAATAATACATGAGAGACTATTTTCTTTCTAAATGTTGGATTAATACCATGAAAGATATGATCTTTCTTACTCTTTGGATCATGCATATTGCTGGAGGTCTCATTCCATCTACTGGGCACCATTTCTAAACAATGGCATACACTAGGTTAGTTTATGAATCGCAATACATAATTCCAAACTTGTAAAACAGTTAAAATAAATTGAACAGTTCATGGATATAATCCATAATCATAAAAATGTTTTCTTTCAGGAAGTATATAATCATAAACCCTTCATAGTGGTTTTTAAAGAAAACGAGAATTATCCTAAGCATATCCCCCAGGAGTGTCGTAACCAAGAGTGCAGCAAGGCCCATTGTCGTGCACCAGTTCCCGTTTGAGTCTAGATCAAAGTGGTGTTTTCGGGTTTTACCTTCAGGTACATCTGTGCCAGAGCCGCCTCTACCTGCTCGTATCTATACAGGGATGTATTGCTTGGAAAAATCAAAAAATCTTCACAGTACCAAAATTCTAGGAAGTTCTTCTATACTAATCCTCAAAGTCTATCTTAGGGTAGTGTTATCTAATCAGATTTTTTCTAAATCTAGTTTCCAAGGTTATTACTAAAATTCCTCTGATACCAAATGTAACGCTCCGACCCCAGTTACCCGGAGTCGGTGCATTATTTTAATACATTGGCATGATTACAAGGAATCAAGCCCCGAAAGACCGATCAGTTTAGCAGTCTTGGAAAATAGATTACATACATGAACGTTACATTACACATTAGAAAATAAAACACAATATAAATGATCCTTTGAGAACACCATTAATCCACTAGCTTAACCCTGCTTATCAATCATAAAATACTTCTTGGAATCTTGGGAAAATAGAACATAAGAAAGGGGTGAGTTCAGATTCCCAGTAAGGATAACAATATAGCGGAAACTTTCATAAATAAGCATAAACATTTAAGGCAATGTATAAGACTAAAACAAAAGCCTTTTAAACTTAAACATCAACATAATATGGCAAAGATAAAATCAAATAATTCCATTTACTTATTCACATGGATATTATACTAGTCGAATAATCACATGCAATATCAATAGCCACTTTTATAATGATGGAATGCATAATTCTAGACTTCATAACCACATAGTCAAGGCCTTGTACCAAGACTACAAATAAGATTTTTTCAAGGCCTTGTGCCAAGACACTAGTTTGTCTCATGAGACCTACCGATGCATCAAGGAGATATAGCAGGCTCCACCCATCACTTACTAAGTCCAATGCATTCCTCATATGAAAAGTTTTAAATATAACATAAACATTTATATTAAAACTAGCATACGAAATGTCAATACTTTATCCATAAACCATGAATGGTATAAAAATAACACATCCACAGTCAAACATATCACAAAACCTTCAATAAAATATGGAAGATTTGTATCATAATAAATCAACTTCAAACAAGTTTAAAATCTATCAAAGGATGTTGACATAGATGAAAATGATTTGTAAAACTCTTTGAGAGAAATTTCCCTTTTTCATGAAAAAATTTAAAAGTCACACAATTTAGAAAAAAAGTCATTTAAAGACATTTTTGAATCAAAGTGCCCCATACCACTTTGAAAACTTTTTAAAGGAATTAACATTTTAAAAACATTCATGTACATACAAATAAATCCTTAAAAACTATTTTGAAAACATGGACATTAATGAGAATGATTTAGAAGAATAAATATTTAAAATATTTAAAATAATGTTTTAATAAAAAATTCCCTTAAAATAATCCATTTGAAAAATATTTCATGAAAAAATTACATGTATAATAAATATGTCCCACTATATACTTACGTAAAAACAACCTTGGATAATAAAGAGATTGTGAAATTAACCCTTACCTTGCACTTTCCTTTGGTCGAGGGTACGTTTATCCTCCTGTATAATGACCATAGTATGTTATTAAATTATACCATAACCATATTCATATTTATTATATCATACATGATTCATTTATGACTTTATACTACCCATTTAATAATTATTTCCATGTTAAATTAACATTTTGGGTAATAATCGTTTTCTTTATCATACGTGTTTTAACTTATTATTTTTGATCGTATCATTTAGATCATGATTTAAATACTTCCAAAATATAAAAATTGATTTATATATAATATATATTTAGAATATAAATATTTATAATAGATAGATATATGAAATGAAAGGAACCGTTTATGGAGACGGTAGACCGTACGTATGCATAAACACTGTTTTCGTTTTCATATCGTTTTGAATGGAAGT
Source organism: Viscum album (assembly GCA_963277665.1). Classification (NCBI taxonomy): domain Eukaryota; kingdom Viridiplantae; phylum Streptophyta; class Magnoliopsida; order Santalales; family Viscaceae; genus Viscum; species Viscum album. The sequence goes on along the minus strand of OY728152.1, from coordinate 1,530,804,912 downwards.
AAGTGGATAAGATATATGTAAGTAAATACATATATATACATATATATATATATATATCCAATATAATTATTATTTCATATATTACATACTTATTAATAATATATATATTTATAATCAGCATTGAATGGTGAATGTGGGAATGAATCTCATCGCTTCGTAGAGACGGTAATCCATACGTATGAACGAGCGGCAATATCATTATATTGATGGTGAAATAGTATGTAATTAGATGGTATATCATATATAAAGAATTATTAACATTTTATATTTATTATTTACATCAGTTATACTCATTATTATACTCATCTAAATAATGAAGTGTTTGAATAACAAACTACACCACGACGTGGAGACGGTAATCCGTACGCACGCACGTATGATGACTTTGTCATTTATAGGATGGATAGAATAATGAATATGGTTGTACCATTTTTATAATAACATCATAATATATATAATATACTAGATTTATTATTTTAGAATAGAAACAACAAAGAAATAGGAAGTGGAAGAAGAAAAGAACTTGAAAGAGGTGATGGAATATTTACCTCTTCTTCGGGTTCTTCCTTTTGACTTGATCAAAAGGGCTCCTTAGGTTGGCTTTATAACAAAATTAATGACTATAGGATTAATGGAGGAAATTTGGAAGGATATTTGGGTAGGTGTTGGCCGAGCCAAAAGGCTTTGGAGGTCTGAAATTAAGATAAGGGGAAGTTCCCTTTTATAAGAGAGGTGATGGTCACTTTAGGAAAAGCTTGAAATATTATTTTATAATAAAATAATTTTTAGTTTATAATGGATTAAAAATGAATTATTTAAAGTCTAAGGTGGGTATGGGTCTAAAACCTCTCAACAAATAGGTTTTAGATAGGTTTAGGTCATCATATTGACCTTATCTTTTAGATTTAACTCTTAGTTAAATAGTTTGACATTTACCATGTCTCTTTGTATTTTTATATTACATGGTTAATAAACTTACTATAACAAGACAAGAGAACCCCATGTGATTCATTATTAATATATATAACCTTATCTAATTCCTTTGGACAACCATTATATTTTTAGGAATATTATATCAATTAATAATATAATATTTTTTAAAAAACTCAATTATGTCAATTTTGACACTATTTAGTATTTGATTTTTTTGAAAGATATAAAAACTTTATCACTTAGAATAAAATTTATTTAACCAACCCTAACATGTAATATTAACCTATAAAATTGATGTAATTCATCATAAGTCTCAAATTACATTTATTTGGATATTTATAATATCAATTATTTTAATCTTTCATTAATAAGGTAATTACTACAACATCATTGTGTCATAAATAAATTAAATTATTTAACGTATAAAAATTATAAATAAAATACCATTATGTAGGAAATTTTTTTATATTTATAATTAATATTTATAGCTGAATTTATCTTATGTATAACCCTATATTAAAAATGGTTTAGTTATTAAACATTGAATTTAACTCTTTTAACTCTTCTTTAAATAAAATAATAATAAATGTTCTAATATTATCCATGTGGACCAAATGGGGTCATATTTCATTCCTAATATTTTTTTGGATCTAATTATACTTATCCAATAGAATTAGGACATGAGTTAGGGTAATTATAATGTCATTTTTACCCCTAATTACCCTATTTACTTTTAACCGCGGTAAATAAAAGTCAAAAGTTTCTATTAACCAAAAATTATTTTCATCTTATTGAACCACATTTTAATTACTAATTTCAACTTTTTCTCTTGTATTTTTGAAATTCAACTCACAGAAGCGGTAAAATTAAGTTTTATGCAAATTTGTAAATGCTCCTAGAAGGTGGGTAAAAGACGGTAAAATGTTCGATAAAATTATATATATATAAACTTATTATAAAATGACTCCAATGAATTACTATGAACATATATAGGTATTATTTATCTATTTTTACCTAAAATAAATTAAAATAAAACAACTAATTATTTAAATAAAAAGTCGGTTTTATATAATAACGCAGTGTTTTTCACTATTCATCAAAAATTGAAAGTTTTCGGAAAAATACCAAAAATTTACCATAAGATAATTTTGATATTATTAATTCAAAAATGAAGTCTATTTTACCAAATTCAAAACATAGAAGTTTCATTTATTAATTTAAAATTAATTCATGTTGTCAAAACCAAAAAGCTGGTTTTTAAAAAGTAAAAACTATCAAAAGATTGACATGTGTTTATGTCAAATTTAAATGTAAAATTACTTATAATGACCTAAAGTGTGTTAAATGATAAAAATATAATCTAATTATAATTCCAAACCATTTAAATTCATAATTTATCACTATAAATTATTTCTATTAAAAAAGTTATTTGTAATTAAAACATAGTATTTTTCACCATTCATCAAAATATGAAAGTTATCAGAAAAGTACCAAAAATTTATCTAAACTAAATTTTTATGTCCCGATTCTAAATAAAAATTTAATTTAATTAAATTGAATATATAAAAGTGTCAAATATTGGTTTTAAAAAGGGTTCTCCATTAAAAGGTGGTAAAATTGCATTTTTTGAAAAATACTTATTTTATCCAAAAAAATGAATTTGTTCTTATATTATGTCTAAGAAACACATAATATGGATGTTAAAATTATATAGAGTATATAAGATTCAAAATGCAGTTAATACTATTCATAACTGCTTTTTTAATGTTTAGTTTAGTAAGTTGTGGTGTGCTTGAACTTGGTGTTGCGTGTAGTGCAAGCTATTGAATTACTTTAATGAGATAATGTACTATGAAATCTTGGGGTGTTACAAAGAAGTCCGGAGGTAAACCCCCAAAATTTTCCAAGTGTGGTAAACAATATTTCAAGGAATGTTTGAGAGGATATGGGAATTTTTTTTGGTATGGTCAGTTTGGTTATAGGTCTTAGGTCAGAATAATACAAAGATACACAAGAGGGGGGGGGGGGGGGTGAATTGTGTCCTTTCAATAATCAATAAAAATTCAAACTTTTATCCTTCTTTATGATTTATTTAGATATAAAACATTCTCTTCTTTAAGTAAGTTGAGCAGCAGATAAACATAGAAGAATAACACAACATTTTTATAGTGGTTTAGGGCACAAAGATCCCCTAGTCCACTCCACTAACACTCTCTTTATGAGTTTGGTGATTTTCACTAAACATGTCCTCTTTTCACAAGAACTTAAAAACCGAGTATAGGCAGTTGGTACCTTTATAATAAGGCTTTTACATATAATTCTCATTCTTTTACAGGTAACCAAATTATTCTCTTTATGAGCTTGGTGATTTTCCTTTGCATAGTGATAAACTCCAAAAGTAGGGTTGATGACATACAGTTGTTTACAAAAATATGGTTGATGAACCATACATTTGTTCCTCAAACGTAGCATTTCTTCCAAATGTAGGCCTATTGATCCATATTTTTTTACAGTGTAGGGTACATGATCCATACATTTTATTCCAAACATAGGGTTTCCAAACCATATGTGATGCTTACAAACATAGGGTATAAATAGTGTTTCTATAATACTTTCAAACACATCCAGAATACTTTAAAAAAATATTTTAACCTGCAAATAAGACAAATTTCTCAAGAAATATATCCCTGAAAAATACTTAAAGTAATTTCATTAGTAAAACAAACAAAGGTATTTGTGAGCATCAAAATCAATAAGATTTATAGAGTATTGTTGAGAAAATATATGCCCAACAATCTCCCCTGTTTTGATGATCAAAAACCCATAAAACATAACTCATAAAAAATATAGGAAATGTAAACAAAAATAAAATAATATCTTTAAAGAGATATAATAGAAAATATAGTTGAAATTTAAAGTTTTTTACACCCCGACCCAACATCGATTAATATATTTTTTTAATTTTAAGACCATATTTATTTTCTATTTTTTCTTCCAGGTAATTTTTCTTCAAAACTAGAAGTTTTTTAGCATGGAGAGCATGTAGTACGGTTAAGGTACATGGTTTTTCAAACTATGTGGCAACCATGTGACTGCTTCTACAAGTTTTGATAGAGCCAACCACATGGTTGGTGCACAATTTTCCAAACCGTGTATCCAGCCAATGCGGGGTGCTTCAAGATTCTAGTAGAGGGTGCACAGTTAGCACATAGTTTTCCAAACCGTGTGACCCAAAACATGAGTCATCTATTTTTTATAAATAAATAAATTACAATTATAATTTAAAAATAAATATAAATATAAAAACCTAATATAACTCCCCCCACCTTGCTCATGTGACCCCCTTCCCCTTGGTGTCTCGCGGGACAACCTCCCCCTCTCCTCTTTAGCTGTGTGCCACCGCCTCCTCCCCTATCCCTTCGATGGCCATTTTTTCCTTTTGGATTCATGTGTGATCTCTTGGGTAAGGTTTTCCTCTCCTCATCTATATTCTTAATCCTTTTTCTTGATTTCCTTTTCTCTTGGGTGGTGTACGCAGGTTGGTCCGAACCCTAACCCATTTTGTGGTGTTGTTTTGGTTGTCTCTTGGTTCCTAGGGTTCGTGAAGTCCGATTGAGGATTGTTCCTACCACGTTTGTCAAAGGTAGTGGGTTTTCCATGCATTTCAGGTAGGTTTTGTTCCGTTTTAATTCTTTACCTCAATTTTAATTTAGGGTTTTTGTGGTTTTAAGTTTTCGGTGTTTTTCTAGAGTACTTTAGACCTCATTGAAGTGGATTCAAGGTGTCATTGTCAAAGGAAACTTACATGTGTATACATAGGTAGACATATATATATATATATATATGTAATTTTTCCATTTATAAATATTCACTCATGGCAGTATGAATATATATATTGGGGTTAGGCGTGCTTATATATATATGTGAGAAATGTATGCATGTGTAAGTGTAAAGAGATATATGCAAGTATAAGCATGTATGTAAGGACTCCCTTGTACATATTTGGCCATGTGAATATGTACATAGGGTCTAGGTGTCTTTATATATATGTTAACATGCATACATGTGCAATAGAAAAGGGGAATATTCGAGTGGTCGCCGAAGAAGGCGTCAACTACTGAAGTGTTTCAACTTGGTTCTCTCCCTTAAGAGGTAGGTTCCCTATACATAATCTTTTAAAAGTGAAATATATGATTTCTTGGTGTTTTTAAATTTTTTTCCCATTTTATATGAAATTTATTTGCTACATATATATAATTGGTTGTGGTTCTTGGGAAGTGTCTTTTTTACTTGGTTGCAAAGCATTATCTTAAGCTTTTAAAATATATTGTTTTGATTTAAGCATGGTTTCAAGATTGTTTTAAATGTGAAGTGCCTTAAAGATTCAATTGGTATTTTAAATGGTTTTGAAACTTAAAAGTGTTGGTAAATTGTGTTTTCTAAAGTGAAAGTATTCCTTTTAAAGTAATGAGGCTCGTTTCACACTTTGAGAATGTTTTATGGAAGCAGAAAACCCATCTTTAGGCATGACCCATGATTTGGAAATTTGATTTATGTGTTAAATGTGTGATTTGTGATATGTTTCTAGTAAAGAGACCTATTTATTTTTGTGTGACTTAAAAATGGGGATACACTTAAGGATGGAGATCGGTGGTGAGAATTTGGATGGGTTTTGGATAAAGAATGTGATATGTATGTATATGTTATCTTGATAAAAACTCACCACCATTTGAAATAATCACATGGGACCCATGGTATCTAGGTGGGAGGACTAGATCTAGTACACTAGAGGGCCCAATAGGTCCGAGGCCAAGTTCCACTATCAGGATTGATGATACAACACTAACTAAACATGTGATGATGATCATAGACCACTAGACCTTGGGATGTGTTCCCCTCTAGTATCTTGTGAATGAGGATGTTATGTGTTGGGGTTTTTAAGCCATATCACTGAGGTACGGGGATCCTAGGACCCCACTAACCCTATCTACTTAGGAATTGACTATGGTTCCTGCTATCGCTTACCCCTATTTCTCCATGGTATTGTTTTAGAAGCACATTGCTTGGTTTCCTTTGCATGTTTGAAATAATAAAAAGAATATTTCCTTTCCTTTATTTTCTAGTATTTTTATAAAGTCACACCCCTAATTTAATTTATATATTAAAATTAATATTACAACACTGATGGTCCTTTAAAGAATTTCATTGAAATGTCTTCATGCTTAGATAGTGTTTTGAAAAGTTCAATGAAAAACAATTTTTATTAAAAATGGAAGTTTTCTACTTGTTTTAAGAAAGAATGGAAAAACCTAATTTTATATGACCTATCTTCAAACTAGCATGACTAGATTTATCTTTAAAGGAAAGACATATGGAATAGTTTATTTGGGAATGCTTATTAAGTTTTAATACTCACACTTATATATTTATCTTGTTTTTAGATTTTAGTGTTGATTTCAGCTCGGATTTGGTCACCATGGAGTGACATTGGTATAGTGGTCAGTGGGGACCCGCAGGGTCACATGGTGGTATGAGCGGTTTTATTTTCCTTTTACTACTAGTGTTTATTTTTATTATTCACTTTATATTTGTTTATTTTTCATTTGTTTATGGGACAAATAATTCCCAATTGCTTTGTCTTTTATGCCCAATATTAGTTTCCAGCCTGGGAGGATCAAGAACGCCTCTTAGGCCTTGCTATAGGCCGGATTGGGTGACTAGTTTGGGGTTGACCTGGGTTGGTCTGTGACAATATTGTATCAAAGCAGACCCTTTGTTATTTGGGATGTCATATAGATTGGATATAAGATTGTTAGGGCTTAGGAGGTAGGTTTGGGTCATTTCCTGATCACCACCACTCGTGACAAGATCTGAGATATCAGGGGTAGTCCGAGATTTGAGTTTTTTTTGGTTTGGTTATTAGGATGTGGTTGGAGAATAACAATGGAGGCGAACTGGTGTAACATGATGGGATAACATGGAGTAGTGACCCATGTGGATCCTGAGTGTACAGTTCAAGATACTCCCAGTGGTTAGTGCTTTCTCAAGGCATGGTATGCTAAACCATGTGGTTAGGGTATGCATGACCTATAGTTCCCTATTTTAGTTATTTTGGTATGGGTGATGCCTTGGTTTGATTTTGGTTGGAGTGAGTGGGTTTTTAAAATAAAATTAATTTTTAAAAGGGTTTTTTGAGTGAAAAAATGAGTTTTAAAAGAAAAAAAAATGCTTCTTTTATAATAGAACTTTAGGTTTTAAAGGGGAAGTGGAGAATCACTACAAAAAACAACAACAACAGATTAGTGATGTTTTTTAGAGGGGTTTATGCACAAATCCCTCTAATCGTTGAATTTAGGGGGGGGGGGTCACAACCCCCTCTAAATTTTTTAGCATTTTTTTTGTAATATTTGGTTGGATTTTAGAGGTAATTGTGTCAAATCCACCACTAATTTAATAATTAGTGGTACTATACGTTCAGTTGGATTTTATAGGATCTATATATATATAATATTTGTTTGGATACTGGGTCCTATATATATGTAACATACAAATTATTTTTTTAAAGAAAATAGTGGGGATTCACAACTCTTTCTAATCACTTAAATTAGAGGGGATTCATGAATTGTCATTAACCCCTTATATTAGAGGGGGGGGGGGTTGAACCCCTTCTAATTTAATAAATTAGAGGTGGTTGTGAACCCCATATACTTTAAGAAATTATAAGAGGTTGTGAACCCCCTCTAATTTATGACATTAGAGGGGGTTTTCAACTGCCTCTAATTAAAGAAATTAGAGGGGTTCATGAACCTCCGCTAATCCCTTTGATTAGAGGGGTTTTTAACCCCCTATAATTATTTATTTATATTTTAAAATAAATCCCATAGAAATAAAAATTTTAGAATATATATGTGTACGTGCACATGTATGTATATATATATATTACATAAACACATTATATAAATGTATTTAAATTCATTTTAAACACACACACATATATATATATATACATTAAATAAATAATTTAAATAAACACTTATACATATAAACAAAAATGTATACATATATAAATATTGGTATACATAATATAAATGCAATTATAAATATATTTATTCAAATATATAAAATTTATATATGGTTTTCTAAATAATATACATTTATATTTATTCAAATATATAAAATTTCTGAGGACGCGATTTCCGCTCGGATTGATCTCTACAAGCACTCCTTTATAACTCGGATTTCACTTTTGCAAGGTACGGACCCCTGGAAATTACCAGATCTTGTCTCACGTCTTGCCACGATTTGGGGTTTTTCTGATTTCAAATTCATTTCAATTGGTCTAGGTAACTTCCATATAATATTTCCCTCTGTGGAACTCAAAGGTCGTGCGTGGAGCGTAGGCTCTATTAACCTCAAGCCCGGAACCTTGTGGATTCATGATTAGAAATTGAGCTTCTCCTTGAATGATTTTAAAGATACGTATGCTCAAGTATGGGTAAAAATCCATGGTCTGAACTAGGTATTATGGCACCCTGAGATCCTGTTTGACATCGCTTTCATGATTGGCGTTCTAATTAGAATGGATTATGCAACTAAAAAGGTTAGCTTTGGTCATTATTCACGGGTGCTGGTTGAAATTGATCTAAGTTCTATGTTGATTGATTGAGTTGTTTTATCTACATCTAATGATGAAATTTTCTTAGGAATTGAATATGAAAAAATGATACCATTCTATAAAGTTTGTCAAATTATTGGACATTCATATTTTCAATGTAGGAGAGATGTGCTATTCTCTAACTACCAAATTAAGGGACATGATGCGCTACACTGTCGACGAAAGCAGAAGCATGACGTTATTCAGAAGGCTACTGATGAGCCTTTGGTGGTTAATTTCCATACTGGACAGATGAAGGTTGTACAACTTGATGACAAGGGCCGAAGGATTGATGTTGAGGATCCTTTACCAAGAGTTGATTCCACTCCACAAGTGGATGGAACAAGCTGGGCTGATAACACTGAAGGAAGTAATCAAAATGAGGGAAGCATCTCTTTTAAGTATGCTCTGGTCAGAGGAATGGATGGTGAAATAAATGGATATGACTCAGAAGATAGTCAAGCCGAAAGGGAACACTCAGCACAAGAGGCTGTGAATGATAGGGTTAGGCATGAGTTGCATGCCCTTAAATTGAGGAAAGGTAAGTTACTGATTGTTGCTGCAACTTCGGAGAAGTGTAAGACTAAAGGTCAAGCTATAAATGGTGATAGCAGTAGATCTCAAGGAAAGAATGATGGGGTTTTGGAACCCTCTCCACTACAGGTCTCAGGTGTTCGCATTGACGCGCTGACTAATGAAGGTACTTTGGTTACCAGCAGCAAAGAAGAGGGTGCACATAACACTGAAAGGCAGGAGTTAGAGAGGAATGAAAACTCTTTGCAGAAGGATGGTATGAAGCCCATGTAGGATTTCACAGCGACTCCTGAGAAGGTGGCGAATGGATGTATGCAAAGTCTGTAGGGAGGGGTCGCCACTCCCACGGCAAAGGTGGGTGCCTTCCTTACCACAACATGAGTACCCTCTCTAAAATAGGTTAAATTTTCCTACTGTTTTACTTTTATTTTCTTGCTGACTTGTTCCTCTCCTGGAATCCTTTTTTAATTCAATGAAGAGGCATCTGCGTCTCAACTTTAAAAAAAATTGTATTTCAAATAATATTAATTATATATAATATAAAAGCATAAATATATTTTATAAACATATAATTTATTTAAAAAATATGTCATGTAAAACTCAAGCTTATAGTTTTTATAATTTATATAATAATAATAATAAATATATTTTAAAATAATATGTTTATGCTTTTATATTACACATAAATGATATTATATGATATACAATTTATATAAATTAATATATATTAATGTACATAATAATAAATATATGTATTGAAATACGTTATATAAATATATTAAATAAATACTTATATATATATATATATCATATAAATAAACATGTACATAATATATAAATATGTATTTAAGTATATAAATAATTTACATAAATATATTTATAAATATATAAATATATGTGTATATACATAACATAAATAGAATTATAAAATATATTTACTCAAATGTATGTAAATACACATATACAATATATAACTTATATAAATGTATAAATTCAATATAATATAAATGTATTATAATATAAATACATTAATATATAATATAAAAATGTATATATTAATTTATATAAATATATACGTAGGTTATATATTTATATGTATTTAAATATTTATTTAAATAATATTTATTTGAATTACCTTCATAATATATATATATATAATGTGTAAACAAAATATCAAAGTGCAATTACCAGGGTGGTAGAGGCACTTGAAGTATAAGGTGGAGATCACGACTTCAAATCCTGCCGAGTACAAAATTTTTAAAAGTCTTGGGGATTCGAAGTGGTGTTGGTGCATGGGTAAACTGGAACGGTAGGGGAGGGGTCGCACGGGTGACACCAGGCGGTGGTTGATCAAAATTAGAGGGGATGGGGTGGGATGACTATAATGGGAGGGGAGGGGTCACTGCATGGGTGACATGGGATGGGGGTTGACCAAAATGGGAGGGGATGGGGTAGGGTGACCAGAATAAGAGGGGGAGGGTAGGGGATGGAGCACGCATAGGAGGGATATTTAAAAAACCAAATAAATTAATTAGAGGTAGTTTAACCACCTATAATATGGCTCAATTAGAGGGGTTAAACCCCCCACTAATTTTGTGTTAATTAGAGGTGGTTTCAAAACCACCTATAATATGTGACATACCACTCAACTAGTGGTGGTTTCCAACTACCGCTAATTTGATCAATAAGTTATAGGGGGTTTAAACCCCCTCTAAACTACAATTTTGTAGTGAAATTATAAGGAGTTTTAACCCCCTCTAATACAACTATCTCTAAATTAGGCATCACTTTACTAGCGGTTATTGAAAACTACCTCTAACAAGAGTAGGTGGGCACATTAGTGGGGGTTCCTCAAAACTGCAACTAATGTGTTTATAGGGGTCGCGCGGGTGACACAGGGAAGTGGTTGACTGAAATTGGAGGGGATGGGGCAGGGTGACTATAATGGTAGGGGAGGGGTCACTGCATGGGTGACATGGTACGGGGGTTGACCAAAACAGGAGGGGATGGGGTAGGGTGACCAGAATAAGAGGAGGAGGGTAGGGGATGGAGCACACATAGGAGGATATTTGAAAAATCAAATAAATTAATTAGAGACGGTTTAACTGCCTATAATATGGATCAATTAGAGGGGTTAAACCCCCACTAATTTTGTGTTAATTAGAGGTGGTTTCAAAACCACCTCTAATATGTGACATACCACTCAACTAGTGGCAGTTTCCAACTACCGCTAATTTGATCAATAATTTATAGGGGGTTTAAACCCCCTATAAAATGAGATTTTGTGGTGAAATTATAAGGGGGTTTAACCCCCTCTAATACAACTATCTCTAAATTAGGCATCACTTTACTAGCAGTTCTTGAAAATTGTCTCTGACAAGAGTAGGTGGGCACATTAGTGGGGGTTCCTCAAAACTGCCACTAATGTGTTTAGAGGGGGTTATAACCCCTTCTAAACTAAAAAATAATCCCTCTAACTAGGTCAATTTTTATAGTGAATGATTTTAATTTTGATTTTTTTTATAAAATGTGAAATGAAAAGTAAATTGGAAATGCTTAGTTTTGATGGAAAAATGATATGTGTGACCCTTGGTATTTCCTATCAATGTTCACATTTGTGTGTGTGTGTGGAAAGTGCATGTTGGTATGCATGCATGGATAATGTAAGCAGAAGTGGGATGCACGTATATGTAAAATTTCATAGGATGTTGTGGATGAGTATTTAAAATCAAAGGTTTGACTTGGTTTTTTCAAAGTGGTTTTTGTAATGGAAAATGGGTTCTTCTAAAAGGGGGATTATTTTATAACGGTATTTTTGGTTTTAAAGGGAAGCATGGGGTGGTGTTTTAAATTTTAAATTGGATGTGATGAAATTGTTTTGGAAGTGGGAAAAATGGTTTTCAATTTATAATGGAAAATTGTGATTTTTAAAAGAGGGTTCTTGGCTTGTTTTGTGATGTTGTTGTGGCTTTGTTTTAGTTTACACCTGATTTGGTTTTGATTTAGTTTTGTGATGTGTTGGTTTATGAGCTTGGTATTTGGTTTAAAATGTTAATTAGTCAAGTTTTGGTTTGATGTTGATTTGTTTTTGTTCTTTGCGTTGTTTAGAGTATGTCGCCCAGAAAGACCCAGAAGGTTTTTGAGAATTCTCTTCCAATCTTCAGACCTACCCAGAATCCTAGTGGAGTAGTGGAGATGATATATTCTCAATTTCTTCCTATTTTCTATAGTCATTTAAGTCTCTTAGAGGTTTTTGAGTGACTTGGAGAAGTTAACAATGTCTTCATGTTTTTGGGAACTCCAGATGTAGTGAGAGTGCGAGTTGTCTTAGGTATGTTTTAAGGACCGGGACTGGACTAGTGGAAGGTGATCATTCCATTATCATTGTGAGTTGAGATGTATCGAGTGATGTTCAAGACCAATTTCATCCAATAGTTCATTTTTGGGGAAGTAAAGGAGAATAAAGTGGCAGATCTCATGGATTCTCGACAAGTTCAACTAACGGTGAAGGGGGATGTTGATTATTTCAACAAACTAGTTTCCTTTACTCCAGAGATAGTGTCAAGAAATCAGTTGGAATCTTTTATTTTCATGTGGGGTATCTTTCTAAAGTTCAAGGATCACGTTCTTTCACTTGGGCAAGGCTTAGAGGGCAGCTCATGGTAGTTGATAGTCTAGTTTCCTTTGGTGCTTGTGGAGGTTCCCCATCCGGTGAAGAGAGTGAACCAGAGGAACCTATTATATACAAGTCTTTATAGAGACCCTAGCGTTTTACACATAACATTACATGATTTTAGGAATATTTAAACATCATATTATAAGCCAAGGATCGTAAAGTATAGTGTCTTGAAAGACTAGGTACATAATTAAACATCATAAAAAAAACTTTTATTTAATCTCCACATTGACCTCCTAACTTCCATTGAGCCCTTACATAGGCATAAGATAACCTGGGGATAACATGAACAAAGGGATGAACTAAAAGTTCAGTAAGGTAATAAACATAATAATAAATCTTAGCACATGGGTTTGAAGGCATAACATAATGATATAAAGAGGCATGGTACATGATTAAACATAAGGAATCATAACATTTAGAACATGGGATCATATAATCATGGAATCATAGTAATGTGGAAGAAACATAAAACATAACTTTAGCATGATCCAAGATCATTTCACATAGAGGAGTACAAGTCGAGGTTAACCACCAAGACTGTTGTACATGGAGTACGAGTCAAGGTTAACCACCAAGACTGTTGCACATAACGTCTCATGAGACTAAACTTTACCCAATGCATTAGAGATCTATCTAGGTTCACCTATCTTAATATGTACATGAATATGTTTTCTATATAATGAATCATATATAAACATAAGTTTACCCATGGAAAGAAATGAGTATCATACTCATGTCATAAAGCATAATAAATGGGCACATCATAAAAGTGTCCATGAAAGAAAGGAATTAAAACATACATGAACATTAATAAGGGAAAATAGACATATATCATGGTAAGTGATTTAAAATATAAGTGACAACATGTAATAAGAGTATTTAAGAAATTTTAGCATTACAACATTTTAGTGCGGTTTTAAGGAAAATACTAAAGAGCATTTAAAATAGAAAATGACATAATATTTTATATAAAACCAGAAGTGAAACAAGAAAGATTTCATAATAAAAATACTGATTTTATAAAAATAATGGTGTATTTAAACATATGATAGAATGCACTTGAAATTGGGTATGAATTCAGGAAGTTCCCTTAAAATGAGCTTTCTTATCGGGAAGAATTGAGAAGGGAATTGCTAAAAAAATATGTATATCCCCAAAAGAGAATGATGAATGGATATTGATACATGAGTTTAGAACATATACACAAAATTTATAATATGTACATGTAATGTCCCAAAATTTATATATATATATTTTAAATTGTATGGAATTATTTCGAGACCACACGCTTTGATGACACGTGATTCCGAGGCCCGGTGAGCCTGAAATGGAATTTTGAAATTTTTTAAAGTTCACTTAAGTAAATGTGTGAGCGGGTTTTCTTAACTTCTTAACTGGTGCTCGGATAAAAAATCTGAGGTTACCGTTGAACTCAAAATGTTGGGATTCACCTAGAAAGAACTTAACTTTGACCGGCAAGGGTCATATAGAAAAGTTAATTTTCGGACTTTTCAGAAAATAATAAAATAACTTAAAAAGTTATTTTATTTTTTCTTTTGCACTGTTGAGTGGTGAATAATGGAACTATGGTGCGGTGACGAGTTGATGAAGAGGTGCATTAAAACTGGATCCTTAATGGCTCATTAAGGTTTAGCATAATGATGTTTTAAGTGAAGCGTAACAACTACGTTGTTTCATAAATAAAACAGTGTAACGATGCAACGTCGCAACGTAACATAAACACTGCGATGTGTTTTATTTTTATAAAATAACATGTTAGATAATTGAGGGTTAAACAGAGGATAATTCTATGAAAAAATACTGGCAAGTTTTCTCTTCAATGAAGAATGACGAACGTCGATGGAATGTTAACAACTTTGACGCACCTCGAAGAACGAAGCTGGGAAGCAACGAACGCCTTTGACTTCTTGAATCTTTGCGGGTGGACCGCTTCAACGTCGAAATTTTTCAAGGTAGGGGTTTGTTTTGGTTTATGTTTTCCCCGTTATTTATTCTAAATGATGAACCCAGATCAACCCATGAACAATTTGATTCACAGAATGTCCGTTCTTGCGGGAGGGTTATGTTTTTGGGATTTCTATTCGGGATTGAATCTTTTTTTGATAGAACATCCTCCACAAGCCTCCCCTATTTTAAACTTCTAATGCGGAGGGAACGGACTGAAAAAAACAAGGCCCGACCCCCTCCACCTTGTGCATTCTTGGTAGATGAATTTTCAAAATGGTAGCAAGGAAAGTTTGTGGCCTTTGTAGGATAGGTGATGCCCTACGAAGGCCGGAGGCACATTCAACATAAAGAACGGATCACTGGTGCAAACTTGGTGGTCCACAGAAGATCCCTCCTGTGACCATCAATGGTGGTCTGCAGTGGCGGCCGCAGGATGGATGCAGTGCGCCATGATGGCGCTCTGGGAAGAGCCGGTGGCAGAGACGTGGCCCCTCGGCTGTGTCGATGGAACGACTCATCGCCGCGGGCCGCGAGTCTCGAAGGCATGGGGTCTTCGACCGTGTGTAGTAATCTAGGATGGTTGGATTGGTCGGCCACATCACAACCGGGCCACATCACAGTCAGGCTGCGTCATAGCTGGGCCGCATCATAGTTGGCCCGTAGTCGCTTAACCGTGGTGGAGGAAACAACCCCGCGTCAACCACGGGGCGAGTAGGGAGCCGGACGCAGCTTCCAGCTGCGTCCCGACCAACAGACCAGGCTGAGTCTAGGTTTGGTCAGTGGACCCGGGTCGGTTCGGTGGACCTGGGTCGGGTTGGTGGACCCCGGGCCAGGTCGGGTCAGGTTGGTCTGACCGGGTCAGATCAGACCCAGACCCAACCATCCCCTTTTCAGAAAAACGTCAATATCTTACAAACCGGGCATCTGATTGACGATATTTTTACAACATTGGAACCCTCGTGATGAGACAAAACTTTTGAAATAATATATAGAGGATTTCATGGATTTTTAAGTTCAATGAATGGATTGGGGAGCGGTTCTCCCAAGATCAAGCGTGCTACATGCGGAAACCCTACGGTTGGATGAGACCTAAAGACTGCTGATGAGCGACGCTGTGTGGATCAGATACTATGGCCCAGTGGGAAGTGTCTTCTGTGTGACTCGAAATGCCCATGGTGGGGAGCAACTTCTATGTGACCTAAAAGACCCACGATACTCGATAAGAGGAGTACCTCAGTATGGTCATAGATAGGTGGGAAGCAGCTTCTGTTTGACCCGACATGCCCACAGTGGGGAGCGACTTCTATGTGACCTGACATACCCATGGAACTCATCAGGGATGAGTACCACATCAGTGCTAAGGTTAGTGGGAAACGACTTCTGTATGACCTGATAGACCCACTGTACTCATTGAGGAAGAGTTCTCCAGCAGTCCATGGTGTTCGACGTTATGACTGATGGTCTTACTTTCCTACTCTAGAACATACATGGTGTGAGATATCTTAATTCATGATAATGGTTGATGATCATTCTTTTTGGTTTGTTTTTGGATTGCTTTGTGGTCTTTCCTTTGTTGTTTTAGGGTCCCTACTGAGTATTTTAGTACTCACCCTTGCACGGGCTTTGCCTGCATGCATTGTGTCTGGTGCAGATGACCACAGACTTGACAGAGGACTCGGTGTCCCAAGACCTTGTGGTGCCCAATGAGACCAGGAAGACGGGACATACTTTTATTACTTCCATTAGTTACTTTGTATCGACCCATCATGTGGGGTTTCCATTGGACGACTATCCAGATCTTCTTTTGTACTTTCCTATTTTCCAGTTAAGCTTTTGTTGGGTTTGTATTTTGGACCATTTGACTTTCATTTTTACTTGTACTCTATGGTTGTTTATAGTGTCATGCTTTTTTTTACTTTTCCAACTTTGGGATGTGGTTGAGTGTGTGTGCGTACAGGTACTCAGGAAAATGCCTCTCACTTGTAGGTTTACGCCTTTGGCGCTAGTCGCCAACCCCTGGTCTTTAAGAGGCGGGCTTGGCGTATGCCATAGCATGGGTCCCGGGGGAAGGGTTGTGAAAGTACATAAAAATAAAAGATAAATTCATTTGGGTAAAAAAAAAGATAGAGCAACCTGAAGGAATAATAGAGGTTCGGGTAGAATCCCTTACCTTAAGTCTAAAGGTGTTCTTCACTTGATCTTAGTGTCCTGGATAATAAAATTAGATTCATACCTCTTATATATGTAATTGATTTAGTATAACATTATTAAGTTCATTCATATCTTTTTTTATGGGTTAAGAAGTTCAATTTCATTGTTTGGGAGCGTTTGTTTCCTTGCTTTTCATGATCAGTTTACTTATATACATGTATGGATAATCATATAAGATGAGGATGGTTGTCCAGAATTGAATTTATATGTTATTAGAGAAAATACATAATATTAAATGGTTATAAAATTCATTTGGTTATTTAGAGTGATGATGAATCATTATATAAAACTTTAATGATAACCGTTTGGGTTAATTGGCGATTTTTTATCACAACGAACTCATTTTGTTTTATAAATTAAAACCATTTGTAAAAAATGATTCTAAAACATTATGAAGGATATATTACATAAATAATAATATGTTTCAATTATAAAAATTGTTTCATGACTAGAATTGAATACGGTAATATAAATTGAAAACTCGTCATCCTTGAATGTGATAAATTAACACATCTTGGATGGTGTTATCGTTTATTGAACAAAAGGAGAGAAAAATAATTATGGTTGGATTATTCCATAAACATAATAAAATACTAGTATATATGATATATTGGAGTTAACATTACAATTGGATAAGTGGAGGTGAGGAGAAAATAAAAGAAAATGAAAAAATGTTAAAAGAAAAGGGAATAGGGTTTTACCTCTTGAATTTTTCCTCCTTGAGAACCTCCTTAGGGAAAGGGTTTTGGTCTTTTGATGAGGCCAAGGGATGATATATGTGGGGGAGGTTCTTGGGAGGATATTTGAGAAAAATTTAGATAAGACACAAGGCTTGAGATGTGTGAGGATAAGAGGTGGTGAGGGGTGGTTTTTTATAGTGGATGAGAGGAGGGTTTTCTCAATATTTTATTCATTAATTTATTATTTTACTCAAGAAAATAAATAGTATCAATTATTGTGAAAAAAATAACAATATGTGCATGTGATTTAGAAACCAAGGTGGTTAACTCAGCATAACATCATCCATAACTCAATAAATCATGTATTTAGATTATTCGGTAAATTATTGAATTTTACTATTCACCAAAAATTCAAGTATTTCAGAAAAATCCCAAAAATTCACCCTAACCATTTTTCAACATTTAGAATCAAAAAATGAAATCATTTTTTAAAATTAATTTTATAAATATAAGAAATTTAATTTTTAATTAAAATTATAATTTACTTGAAAAATACAAATTTTAAAATTAAAACTAATTTTATAACACTTTGTAAAATTAATTAAGGTCTCATAAAATTATATTATAATAATAATACATAAAAATGATAATTTATGAATAAATTTTATGAAAATATATTTTCTTTTAAATTATTAAATTAATCATAAAATTTTAATTAAATATTTATGACTTAAAAATAGCAACACTATGATATAATTATATCATATTGTAAATTATAAGATGGATAAATTTTATTTATAAATTCATTGGTAAGGTTACTTATTCACTTGGCTGATTTACTATTCATAAGGGTAACATTACTATTCATAAGGGTAAGTTACTATTCACAAAAAATTTAGTTTGTCCTATCAGACTCTAAACATCTTACTGATCGTAACCGTGTATGTCAAATTTTCAAAATTCAAATCACAAAAGTGGTAAAATTATGTTTTAAGGTCACGTTGTATTTAGTAGTTCATTTAAGCGTGATGTGACATTGTTTTTTTTAATGTGATTTTATGTGATTATACTATATGACATAATTATAAGAAGGGAATTCCTTTGATAAAACATTGGTTCGTTACATTTTTCCCCCCTTATGAAATCTTTCCCTTGAAATTTCATTTTATATTCTAAGCTGAAAATGGGTGTGGGTCCTTTTCCTTCATCGCTTCCTCTAGTTCCCATATTTCCTCTTCATACTTATGATTTCACCATAGTACTTTGACTAGGTGAGTAGTCTTGTTGCGTATAACTTTATCTCTATGTTTCAAGATCTTCACTAGTGGCTCCTTGTAAGAAAGATCATTCTCCAACTGTACCACCTCTAAAGACAGTACATGTGAAGGAATTGGTATATACTTTCTTAAGAGGGATACATGGAATATATTGTGTACTTTAGACATGGTAGGTGGAAGTGCCAGTCAATAGGCCACAATTCAGACAGGATCAAGTATCTTGAAGGGGTTGATGTACCTGAGACTTAACATTCCTTTCTTCCCAAATCTAATGACCTTCTATAGAGATATGTGGAGGAATACCATGTCTCTAACTTTAAACTCATGGTCTTGTTGACGATTTTTTGTATAGCTCTTTTTGCGACTTTGGGATGCCTTGATGTGCCACTGAATGATTTTTACCTTCTCCACCATTTCTTCGACCATTTCAGGTCCTAGTAGATTATGCTCACCAACTTCATCCCAACACACTGGTGTTCTTCACCTTTTCTCATAAAGGGATTCATATGGAGTCATTTTGATTATATAGTGGAAAATGTTGTTGTAGGAGAATTTGACCAGTGGAAGATGTTGGTCTTATCCTCCTTTGAAGTTATAGAATCCCGCCTTCTTATCACATAAACTTTCATTACATTATACAAAACTGAGGATCTTTAAGGTTTAGTGTCTTGGAAACCAGGAACTTAATATGTAACGACCCAAAGTTTCATTAATAGAAAACACCTCTTGATCCAGTTAAATGTTTCTTTATGAAAAATGTTTTTATAAGATGTCAACTTCTTTAGTTTTACGTTAAGATTTGTGACCGTTACTTTTATAGTCGTTGAACAGTGATCATCTGAGTAGTATAAATATAAGGCTTTAACGAACCCATTTCTACTCAGACAAAGGAAGCGATGGCCTCATCTAGTAGAATTGCCCCTTACGAAGCCCATTTGTCAGAGCTTGGAAAAGAGGTGGCGTCTTTGGGCTTTTCCCTCGACCAATCCCAAGCTGAGCTTCATCAAGTCAAGCTCGAACGTGATCGTCTACGGGAAAAGTGGAAGTTGATTGAAATTACCACTTGAGCGATGTTATCCGAGCCGCCCCAAGAGTCTGTCACCATCGCACACCTTACCCTTAGGTCTTATGTGGCTATTTTAAGGGGTTATGTAACAAATAAGTAGCACCATGTTCATGTACATTATTTTTGTATATAATAATGAATATAATTTCTAGTCATTTTTGATACATTGTAATTAGTTTTTAAAGTACAAATGGTGTTTTTAGTTATTATTTAATTAAGAATTATATTTTATTAAATTAAAGGATTTTTGAATTAAATAATATTTTAATAAAATATTATTATTAATATTACATTAATTTTTATTAAATATAAATGATCTTATAATTTTATGAATGCAATTAAAATTTTTATTAAGGTTTGAAAGCCATTTCTGTCAAAACCCGTGAATTTTTTTTATAAATGTCGATTTTATTTTAAAAGTGAAAATTCACATATTTAGAAAATTATTTAGATAAAATAAATATTATTTTTGGAATCAGGACGTCGAAATTATCCAACGGTGAATTTTTCATAATTTTCTGAGACAGTCAAATTTTTGGGTAAAAATTAAATACCATTTAAATATATAATGTGTTTTATGACATCATAATGACCCAATGGTGATGTAATAAAATACCATAATCCTTATGTTCGGCCAATATGTGTTTTATCATTAAAATAATGAGTTTTTGGGTTTTTTTGACTTACTTTTCAAAGCATTAATGGAGCCCTCAAGACTTATTCAACACTTTGCCTTTTTAAATTAATTTCCATGGGAGTGTGACTCACTTCCACATAATCAACCCTAATTTTTTAATAAGTTAGGACCTTGTCCTTGTAAAATATTGTTTTTCTCTTTCCTTTTCCAGAAACCATGGGCAAATACCATGGGATGGTTTGTGGTTTGGATTATTTTAATATAAGGGGTCCCAAACCTAAATAATAAAGAATTCTCTCACCTTTCCTATATAAACCCACCCAAGCTCCCACTTCCTCCTCACTAAAATACCTTGGAGTTCATCCAACCTCTTCCCTACTCTCTCTAAAATCCTCCCAAGGTTCCCCAAGCTCCCAATAATCCTCTCACAAGCCTCTCTCTAGCCTTTGGAAGCACACTTCCAAGTAAGAGTTTTTTCTTCCTTTCTCATTTTTTTCAATTTTCTTTAAGTTGTATTGACCTTTTAATTTCAATTATGAATATTGGGGTATGGTTTAGCACCTCCCCCATAATGACCTCTTATTTTTTGAATGATGTGAGAACCCTTTCTCTCTCATTAAATGCCTCCCATGTACACCCGTTACTATGCCGAAATTCCGAAAGGAACTTCTCTCTCTTCTTTTACATTCAAGCAATACTTTTGTATCATGAATTTAAATTCCATTTAAATTGTTGGGACATGTATATATATGACCTCCTTACTGTCCATTACGTGTATATATGATGAGTAACCCCTTTCTCTCTCATCAAACTTTTTTATGAATTCTTATGTCACGCCGTTACGCTGCCGAAATCGCACCGATTTTCTAAGCCAATGTCATTGTGTAGTGAATACCATGCCCATTTCTCCATCAATGGTATTCACCTTTATGCACATTTACTTATTGATTATAAAGTTTCATGTATGAATTCCACATTCCTTTATCGTGGAATAAATGATTATGTTTTATGAATCCATGTTTTATGATCAATGTGGCACACTTATGCATGAAATGAAATGTTTAAGAAGGGTGCGCCCTTATAGCGCTCCAATGCATTGGGTAAAGTATAGTATCATGATACATAATGTGCAATGAGTGTTTAATCATGCTAATTCAAGTTCAACGAGGGTTTACTCGTGCTTCATGTGCAATGAGGGTTTACTCATGCTCCATGTGCAATGAGCCTTGGCTCATGCTAATTCAATGTTAAGTGTTGTTGCCACATTTCCATGTTATGGTTATCATGCTTTATCATGCCTTTATGTTCATGTTACTCTAATTATCTATTGATGTTCCTATTTCCTAACATGTATTGTACTCCTCATGTTATTCATTGTGTACTCCCTTACTGGGCTTTATAGCTCACCCTTTTCTTATGCATGTCCTCAGGTTATCCCATGCATTGCTAAGTACGAAGGAATGTAGTGGTCATGTAAAGGAAGTTTTCAATAAAGATGTTTTATTTCAAGTTTAAAGTTTTTATGTAATGATCCTAATCCCCAAATACACTAAACCTCTCGATCTTCTTTGTTGTATCAAGTGAAGTTTTATGTAATAAAGCATGCTTAAGTTGTAATGAAAAGCAGGGTTGTCATATAATACATGAAACAAAAAAAAACGTTCTTTTTAAAAACTTGAAAGGCTTATCCTTATGTTCATACTAGTTTCATTAATTCATCTCATAACCTGGGGACATACATCAAAAGAAAGGGTGAGCAGAAGGCCCGGTAAGGAAAACAAGAGAAACATTTTACATGTGAACTTCAGATACTTCAACAATGTCATGAAAAAGAACTTTAAGGCATGAGAAAGAAATCATGAGTCATATCATAATAAAAATAAAATTTTTCATAACTCGAATATGTGGCTACATCATTTAACATATAAAATCATGAACATATCACCAAGGTCCATCCCCAAGGTGTCATTTGAAAATTACCAAGGTTATTCACCAAGATATCGTGAAAATTGTAATCTCCAGTGGTTACATCATTACCCAATGCATTGGAGTGATATTAGGGCGCACCCTTAAATTTGCCTTTATTATCATGCGAGCCACATATATCATCATAAAAAATTTCATAAATAACCCATATAGCATAAAATAAATGGGTTTCATTTCATAATCATAACGTTTTAAAAACTACTTTAAAGACATGCTCTTTATGTCACTTTAAACCCACGGAAGGGGAGAGCGAGTTTCATGTATGTAAATCCCAGAATTTAAAATAGGACATTTTGGTATATATGTGAATAACCCTGTAGAAATAAGAGATTTGAGTATTCACTTTATAACATAAAATAATTTTGAGAAAAGAGAGAGGTATTTTGAGATGAAAATTCTGCAACATAACGGCTATGTTTCGGGGTTTTAGAAAACATTGAAAAGAGAGGGGACATGGGTCAAAAATTCATAAATGACCCATAAAACAGTATGGGGACAGAATATAAGGGATTTAAGAACATGGTAATGAAATTTGAAAATATACCATATGAAATGAAGAACATGAAAGGAAGACAAAATAAGATTTCTCTTATGAAAATTCGGCAGCCTAACGGCGTCACTTAAAACTTCAAAAAATGGATTGAAGAGATCAAATAGGGTCTCTCATCATATAAACATAAATGATCAGTATGATATATATAGAGATCATACCCCAACATAATAAAAAAGAACTTGAAAGACTTGACATGAAAATAGATCTTGAAAACGAGAAGGGTGAAAGAACCCCTTAGAAATTCGGTAGCCTAACAGCGTCACTTAAACTTCAACAAAAATGAATTGATGAGATCAAATAGGGTCTCTCATAATATGAACATAAAAGATCATTATGATATATTTAGAGATAATACCCCAACATAATAAAAAGGAACTTTCAAGACTTGACGTGGAATTAGAACTTTTAAAAAGGAGAAAGGTGAAAGAAGCACTTAAAAATTCGGCAGCCTAACGACGCCACTTAAAACATCAAAATACTGAATTGAAGAGATAAAATGGGGTCTCTCATAATATGATCATAAAATATAAGTATGATAAATTTAGAGATCATACCCCAACATAATAAAAAGGAACTTGAAAGAATTGACATGAAAGTA
Source organism: Viscum album (assembly GCA_963277665.1). Classification (NCBI taxonomy): domain Eukaryota; kingdom Viridiplantae; phylum Streptophyta; class Magnoliopsida; order Santalales; family Viscaceae; genus Viscum; species Viscum album. Next base: position 1,530,781,136 of record OY728152.1, on the reverse strand, counting down.
GAACTTTGAAAAATGGGAAGAGTGAAAGAATCCCTTAAAAATTCGGCAGCCTAACGACGCCACTTAAACATTCTTAAAACGAAATGATGAGAGTAATATGGGGTCTCTCATCATATGAACATAAAAAGGACAGTATAATTAATATAAAATAACCTCCTCCAACATAAGAACATGGAGCATAAAAGAAATGACATAAAAGAGATCACTTGAAAAGAAAGAGTGGGGTCGGATCCCTTACCTTAAAATGTAACTCTTAAAACTCAAAGGTTTGGACCTTGAGGGCTTGGGGGTACCTTGGGAGGACTACTTGGGAGGTAAGAAGACCATAACTTCTTTGAAAATGGTTTTAGAGTCGAATGGATTAGAGGAGGGCTTGGTATTTATAGGGAAAGTGAGGGGACAAGGCATTAATGGCCAAGGGACACCTCAAAAGTGGTTTTCTCAAAACCATGTGCTCTCCCATGGTATTTCCCATGATGTTAGGACAAATGGGGCCCCCAATACAATAATTCATTACCTTTGGTCGGCCAACCCATAAAATATCTCATGACATCATCATGACACAGTTATGATGTTATTAAACATATCGAAACCCTAAAACTGTATTTTTACCATTCATTAAAAATTCAACTTTCTCTGAAAAAATCCAAAATTTCACATCAACCAAATATAAATTCTCTGATTTCAAAAATTAACTCCATTTTATAAAAATAATTTTCTAAATATTTTTAATTTTATTTTTAAATAAATACACTATTCACCGAAAATTCATTTTTTTCAGAAAAAACCCCAAAAATTACCTTAACATAATATCGATGCTCTGAGTTCAAAAATTAAATCCATTTTATAAAAATAATTTTCTAAATATTTTTAATTTAATTTTTAATTAAAAACACTATTCACCTGAAAAAACTAATACTTGAATAATAATCTATGAAACCGTTATTTAACCATTTTATTGAATCACATTACTTAATCAAGGTGCCTAGATTATTTTAATACTTTCTTTAAGTGAAGTTACTAATCTATTTGGTCACATTACTAATACTAATCATAAAATCACTATTCATAATTTACTATTCATCAAAAATCAAGTTGATCTTATTAGACTCTAAATTTCGTACTGAACATAATTGTAGAAGACCATTTCTTGAAAATCATTACACATTTTTAATTATTTAAGGTTTACATAAACATTTTTTAAAATATCCTTTTTCTAAAATTCATCAAAAATATGCATACTATATTTATCCGTACATTTGAAAAGTCATAAACATTATCATAAGAAGAAATCCAAATTTTTATTTAAAACAAAGGATTACACAAGGCAGTTACGGTATCCTTAAATAGCCCCTTATCACGCTAGCACAGGACCTAAGTGTAAGGTGTGCTAAGGTGAGAGAATCTAAGGGAGGCTCGGCCAACATCGCACGAGTAGTAATTTCTATCAGGTTGAACTTCTCGCGAAGGCGATTCCGTTCTAACTTCACACGATGAAGTTCGGCTTGGGTTTGGTCCAGAGCAAAGCCCAGTAGTGCTACCTCATTCATAAGTTCTGTTAGATGGGCTTCGATCGGTCCAAGACTGCTGGGCGAGGCCATCAAATCTTCTTTCTATAATAATTAACCAAGATTACTTGTATTTAGAGACAATAATCAAAACGTTTAGTTTACAGCGGTCATATTGACCAATGGTCATATAACAGTCAAAACCCAACGGTCTCATTTTAATTATACTCATGTTATCAAATGAAACATTTTTGTAGAGTATAAAAAATAAAATAAAATAACACATAAAATGAGGAAACAAGATTTATTCAAAATTTTGGGTCGTTACAATCTTCCCCCCTTAAGAAATTGCATCCTCGCAATTTTTAAAAAATTGGGTTTTGAAATTTCATTAAAAGTTCCACATTGGAAAAGGAGCCAGTAAAACTATTACTTTAAAAGAAAGAAAGGGAAGTACAAAGGTCACCCGAGTTAACCCACACTAGGATTCCATGTAGGAAAACATGGACATGGAGGAGAAAACAAAGGGTCAAGTTCTGAGGGAGAGTGATAGAAAACATGATTAGTAGAAATTTAACCATAAGAAAATCCCAAACTTATGATGTGTGTAAACGGTCTTTGATTACCTAGTAGGAAACGTAAACCAACAACGTTTTGTTTTACGTTCCTTTTCATAATTTTGAGGAATTCATTTACTACATAGAACAAAAACATAAGGAAATATACCTAACTTCAAGTAGAGTTTCATCCTTTAATAAGTCTCTACCAAAACGAATCTTTTCTCCAAATGATGAGAATTCAAAAACACTTGGTCTCATCAAAATCACAAGAATCATCTTCTAGAGAATCACATAATCCACAAAAGATTAACTATCTATTTCTTCTATCTTTAAACATTAACCCAAAAATATAAAGGGTAAGGTAAAACAAATCTTCAAAAAGAAAGAATCCCATGGGAATGGAAACTACTTTTAAATCTTCAAAGTTCCATGGTACTACCCAAAGTTCATCATAGACCATTCCATAAATAACGATCCTTAAGATTCCTCAAAATAAATCAAACTAAGATTGAAACCCAAATACAAGAAGGATTTGATAACATAGTCTTCAAAAATAAACTTCATTGTTCATCTCCAAACAACATCAACCACTCTTAACATCTTATAACAAAAGTAGCTAACCTAAACATATTTTACTCAAGATTGGTTAATCATTCCCATAAGTAACCTAAATTACTATAATTCCACCTTAAATTCATTGATTCTTCAAAATATAAGTCAACCTTACCCCTCAATGAAAATACCGTAGTAATCTATTAACCTCGATCATATAGGGTCCCCAAAATAGTGAATGTCTTCCAAAGTAATAATAATCTTTTAATCCCCTAATAGTCTCTATCATATTAATATGGCAATCGTCGCATTTCCTATCACATTGGTTATTGGGACATGTTCTTCCATTTCCCGCCATTAACTAAGAAAAGAAACTATAATTAGGGGCTTAAATACTTAGTCAATAATCATGAAAATGAAACTTTAAGCATAAAAGGATAAACTTGTAGAATAAAAGTATATCCTAACTTGTGACCCCCTAGGTTCCAATCTAGGTTATCCATGATCATATATTCTTATGTGAATCTTTATTTTATTTTATCTTTGTTCCTTTAATAATGGTTCATACTAAGCTTATGAATTTACCAAAGCATATCCCCCGAGAGTGTCGTAACCAAGAGTGAAGCAAGACCCGTTTTCGTGTATCAGTTCCCGTTCGAGTCTAGCTCAAAGCGGTGTTTTCAGGTTTTACCCCTATGTACATATGTGCTAGAGCTACCTCTACCTGCTCGTATCTAGACAGGGATGTATTTTCTTGGAAACCCCTTACTCAATACTCACCAAAATACCAGGAAGATTTACTATATTTAAACTTTTCTATAGGGTTCTTCCAAGAGTTTTCATATCCTAATTTCCACAAATAACTAAACCATCCTTTTATACCAACTATAACATCCCACCTTCTTATCATATAAACTTTCATTACATTATACAAAACTGAGGATCTTTAAGGTTTAGTGTCTTGGAAACCAGGAACTTAATACATGAAACAAAAAAAAGTTCTTATTAAACACTTGAAAGGCTTCTACTTATGTTCATACTAGGTTCATTACTGCATCTCATAACCTGGGGACATACATCAAAAGAAAGGGTGAGCAGAAGGACCAATAAGGAAAACAAGAGAAACATTTTACATGTGAACTTGAGATACTTCAACAATGTCATGAAAAAGAACTTTAAGGAATGAGAAAGAAATCATGAGGCATATCATAATAAAAATAACATTTTTCATAACTTGAAGATGTGGATACATCATTTAACATAGAAAATCATGAACATATCACCAAGGTCCATCCCCAAGGTGTCATTTGAAAATTACCAAGGTTATTCACCAAGATATCGTGAAAATTGTAATCTCTAGTGGTTACATCATTACCCAATGATTTGGAGCGCTATTAGGGTGCACCCTTAAATTTGACTTTATTATCATGTGAGCCACATATATCATCATCAAACATTTCATAAATAACCCATATAGCATAAAATAAATGGTTTTCATTTCATAATCATAACGTTTTAAAAACTGCTTTAAAGACATGCTCTTTACGTCACTTTAAACCCACAGAAGGGGAGAGAAGGTTTCATGTATATAAATCCCAGAATTTAAAATAGGAAATTTTGGTATATATGTGAATACCCCTGTATAAATAAGAGCTTTTAGTATTCACTTTATAACATAAAATAATTTTGAGAAAAGAGAGAGGCATTTTGAGATGAAAATTCTGCAGCATAACGGCTATGTTTCGGGGTTTTAGAAAACATTGAAAAGAGAGGGGACATGGGTCAAAAATTCATAAATGACCCATAAAACAGTAGGGGGACAGAATATAAGGGATTTAAGAACATGGTAATGAAATTTGAAAATATACCATATGAAATGAAGAACATGAAAGGAAGAAAAAATAAGATTTCTCTTATGAAAATTCGGCAGCCTAACGGCGTCACTTAAAACGTCCAAAAATGGATTGATGAGATCAAATAAGGTCTCTCATCATATGAACATAAATGATCAGTATGATAGATATAGAGATAATACCCCAACATAATAAAAAATAACTTGAAAGACTTGACATGAAAATAGATCTTGAAAACGAGAAGGGTGAAAGAACCCCTTAGAAATTCGGCAGCCTAACGACGTCACTTAAACTTCAACAAAAATGAATTGATGAGATCAAATAGGGTCTCTAATCATATTAACATAAAAGATAAGTATGATATATTTAGAAATAATACCCCAACATAATAAAAAGTAACTTGCAAGACTTGACATGGAATTAGAACTTTGAAAAAGGAGAAAGGTGAAAGAACCACGTAAAAATTCGGCAGCCTAACGGCGCCACTTAAAACATCAAAATACTGAATTGAAGAGATAAAATGGGGTCTCTAATAATATGATCATAAAATACCAGTATGATAAATTTAGATATCATACCCCAAAATAATAAAAAGGGACTTGAAAGACTTGACATGAAAGTAGAACTTTGAAAAATGGGAAGGGTGAAAGAATCCCTTAAAAATTCGGCACCCTAACGGCGCCACTTAAACATTATTAAAACGAAATGATGAGAGTAAGAGGGGTTATCTCATCATATGAACATAAAAAGGAAAGTATAATGAATATAAAAGAACCTCCTCCAACATAAGAACATGGAGCATAAAAGAAATGACATAAAAGAGATCACTTGAAAAGAAAGAGAGGGGTGAGATCCCTTACCTTAAAATGTAACTCTTAAAACTCAAAGGTTTGGACCTTGAGGGCTTGGGGGTACCTTGGGAGGACTCCTTGGGAAGTAAGGAGACCATAAATTCTTTGAGGATGGTTTTGGAGTCGAATTGATGAGAGGAGGGCTTGGTATTTATAGGGAAAGTGAGGGGACAAGGCATTAATGGCCAAAGGACACCTCAAAAGTGGTTTTCTCAAAACCATGTGCTCTCCCATGATATTTCCCATGAAGTTAGGCCACATGGGGCCCCCAATACAATAATTCATCACCTTTGGTCGGCCAACCCATAAAATATCTCATGACATCATCATGACACAATTATGATGTCATTAAACATACCGAAACCCTAAAACTGTATTTTTACTATTCATTAAAAATTCAACTTTCTCAGAAAAATCCCAGAATTTCACATCAACCAAATATCAATGCTCTGATTTAAAAAATGAACTCCATTTTATAAAAATAATTTTCTAAATATTTTTAATTTTAATTTTAAATAAATACACTAATCACCGAAAATTCATTTTTTTCAGAAAAAACCCCAAAAATTACCTTAACATAATATCGATGCTCTGAGTTCAAAAATTAAATCCATTTTATAAAAATAATTTTCTAAATATTTTTAATTTAATTTTTAATTAAAAAACACTATTCACCTGAAAAAACTAATACTTGAATAATAATCTATGAAACCGTTATTTAACCATTTTATTGAATCACATTACTTAATCAAGGTGCCTAGATTATTTTAATACTTTCTTTAAGTGAGGTTACTAATCTATTTGGTCACATTACTAATCCTAATCATAAAATCACTATTCATAATTTACTATTCATCAAAAATCAAGTTGATCTTATTAGACTCTAAATTTCGTACTGAACATAATTGTAGAAGACCATTTCTTGAAAATCATTACACATTTTTAATTATTTAAGGTTTACATAATTTTTTTTAAAAATATCCTTTTTCTAAAATTCAGCAAAAATATGCATACTATATTTATCCGGACATTTGAAAAGTCATAAACATTATCATAAGAAGAAATCCCAATTTTTATTTAAAACAAAGGATTACACAAGGCAGTTACGGTCTCCTTAAATAGCCCCTTATCACGCCAGCATAGGACCTAAGTGTAAGGTGTGCTAAGGTGAGAGAATCTGAGGGAGGCTTGGCCAACATCACACGAGTAGTAATTTCTATCAGGTTGAACTTCTCGCGAAGGCGATTCCGTACTAGCTTCACACGATGAAGTTCGGCTTGAGTTTGGTCCAGAGCAAAGCCCAGTGGTGCTACCTCCTTCCCAAGTTCTGTTAGATGGGCTTCGATCGGTCCAAGACTACTGGGCGAGGCCATCAAATCTTCTTTCTATAATAATTAACCAAGATTACTTGTATTTAGAGACAATAATCGAAACGTTTAGTTTACAGCGGTCATATTGACCAATGGTCATATAACAGTCAAAACCCAACGGTCTCATTTTAATTATACTCATGTTATCAAATGAAACATTTTTGTTGAGTATAAAAAATAAAATAAAATAACACATAAAATTAGGAAACAAGATTTATTCAAAATTTCGGGTCGTTACAGAAGTCCATAGAACACACTCTCAACATGTCATCTAGTGTATGAATAGTTTGCTCAGATTGGCCATCAGTTTGAGGATGATAGGTCGTACTGAAGTTCAATTCAGTACTTAGAGCATGTTGGATACTTTTCTAGAAATTCAAGGTGAATCTCAAATCTTTATCAGATACAATAGATAGTGGTACTCCATGCATACTTACCACCTCTTTGACTTATATCTGTGAAATTTGATCCAATGAGAAGTCCTCTCAAATTGTGATAAAGTGAGCTGTCTTTGTAAGACGATCCACAATGACCCATATACCATTGTTTCATTTGGATGTCCTTGAAGTCTATGGTGATGTTCTCACACTTCCATGTTGGTATGGGTAGTGGTTGCATCATCCCCTTATACTTTTGTCTTTTAGCCTTCACTTTTTTACATACCAGGCACTTTGATGTATATTCAGCAATCTCCTTCTTCATATTGTCCCACCAATAAATCTCCTGAAAATATCAATACATCTTTGTGCTCCTTGGGTGAATAGAGAAGGTTGAGCTATGCCCATCATTCAGAAGCTTCTTATTTATCTCTAGATTAGATGGTACACATAGTCGTAACCCAAATCTTACAAATCCTTCCTCATCAATCTTGAACTCAAAGGATTTCTCATTTATAATAGCTTCCACCCTTTTCAAAATTTCCACATCTTTTCTTTGAGCATCCTTTACTTTCTCCATGAGGGACGATTGAGAAATAATTTGAGAAAGGATTGATGATATTCCTTCCTTGATGATCCCCATGCCCATACTATATAAATATAAGAATATTGGGTCCTTTTCAATTCTCATCATTGATAAAGATGTAGGATCCTTTCTACTTAGAGCATTTGCCACCTTATTTTCCTTACCGGGATGGTAGTGGATTGAGTAGTCATAATCTTTTATGAGCTTTAACCATATTCATTGGTGCATATTAAGCTCCTTCTATGTGAATATATATTTTATACTCTTGTGATTATTATATATCTCACACTTATCCCCATAAAGATAATGTCGCCATATTTTCAATGCAAAGATCACAACTGCCAACTCCAGATCATGCATGAGATAGTTTTGCTCATGAATTTTCAACTACCTTGCAGAACAGACTATCACTTTATAATTTTTCATCAGTACATATCCTAATCCTTTCTTTGAAGCATCACTATACACCACAAAGAGTTCTCCACTTTTCAGGAGTGTGAGTACTGGCGTAGTGATAAGCCCCTTTTGAGCTCCTTAAAGATTTCCTCACATTCTTGAGTCTAGAAGAACTTCACTCCCTTCCTTGTTAGTTTGGTCATTGGGTTTGAAAATTGCGATAAGTTCCTCACAAATCATTGACAATACCTAGTTATACTAGAAATTTGTGGATCTCCATTATAGATGTTGGCCTGGGACACTCTTTGATTACCTTTATCTTGGAAGGGTCCACAATTATTCTTTTTCTAGTGATAACATGCCCCAAGAATGATTCTTCTTTCATCCATAACTCACATTTACTATACTTTTCATAAAGTTTCTCCCTTTAAAAAGTCATCAGTATAGTATTAAAATGCTCCTCATGTTCCTCCTTTCTCTTAGAGTATATCAGAATATAAAAATTTGTCAAGGTAATATCTAAAGACTCTATTAATTAAACCCACGAATATTGTTAGAGAATTAGTGAGTCTGAAAAGAATCACAATAAAATCATAGTGTCCATACCTCATTCGAAAGGTAGTCTTGGGAATATATTCCTTACTCACCTTTAATTGGTGATATCCTGACCAAAGGTCTACCTTAGAGAAGTAACTGGCCCCTCATAGCTAATCGATCAAGTCATCTATCTGAGATGAAGGATACTTGTTCTTTATCATGATTTTATTGAGATCACAGTAATCAATGCAGAGGTGCATTGATCTATCCTTTTTCTTAACAAATAGGACTGATACACCCCATGGTTAAGCACTCAGGTGTATAAAACCCTTCTACATATTATCCTGTAACTACTTCTTTAGCTCTTCCAGATATATGATGGACATTATATAAGGTGTCTTTGATATAGTTAGGGATCCTAGAATAAGTTCAATTGAGAACTCAACCTCTCAATCAGGAGAAAGGCCAAACAATTCTTCAGGGAATACATCAGTGTAATCCCTCATGATGGGCATATCTTCAAGAAGTATCATCTCCTTTGTCTCAATCATTTGAGCAAGATATGATTGATCAAAAGGAAAAATTATCCACACTTGATATGATGATTTTTAAATAGATTCATCTCCCTCCTTATAATTGTACACGATTGGAGGATACTCTGGGATGTGAAGAGTGTTCTCCCTTTCTCAATAGTTAATGTTGGCTTTGTATAAATATAGACAATCCATGCCCAAAATAGCATCGAACTCTACCAGAGGAAGTATGATAAGATTTTATGGGAGGTTCAGTCCACAAACATTTATCAAGGATGAGTTATAAACCTTGGACACAATAATTTCCCCATTCTCTATTCTCACAGATAACTCAACCTCCAAATTTTGCGGTGGTGTTTAAATAGTTTTACTAAACCTGTAAGATATGAAAGAATTTGTAGAACCAGAATAAAAAAGTATGTTCACTATTCTTGAATGAATAACTAGCATACCTATCACCACATCATTTTCTGGCTCCACCTCAATGGTAGTGGCAACATAAGACCTTTTTGTTTCCTTGGAGTTTATTGTTGATTACCTCCGAACACTCTGGGCTTAGGGAAATTGTTCACATAATGCTCATGTTCCTTGCAGTTGTAACACTGCACCATAGGATGAGTGTTGATCTGAACCCTCCTTTGTTCTTCCACATTAGTGGAATTATTCATATCCCTTTGGAAGTTCTTAGTTAGATGTCCCATTATTCTACATTTGAAGCAATTCCTAGTTCCTATTAGATAGTTACCAGGACGCTTCTTCCCATAATTTTTACACGTGGGATGTTTGGTCTTCTTTCTATTATGAGATTTATTTGACGATCCACCCATATTGGACTCCATTTTTCACTTTTTGTAACTGGTCACATGAGACCATTGAGATTATCCGATCTCCATTTCAACCTTGAGGGCACAATAAACAATATCCTCATAACTTTCAAAGTCTCAAATCGCCAATGCTTTTTTTAGACTCAACTTTAGTTCGCTAAAGAAGTGATCCACCTTTTTTTCGGTGTTCATGACAAAGCTAGAAGCATATATTGCAAGCCTTGTAAATTTTTCTTTATATACCCTAATAGGCTCATCTTCCTTCTTATTAAGTCCTAGGAACTCTCTTTCCATATTGAGATGGAGGGTTTGAGGAACATATTTATTGAAAAACATTTTCTTGAATTCCTCCCAATACATGGAATCAATTTCCTCCCAAGATTTAATATTCTTAATCAGTGTCCACCACTGATCAACTTCTCCATAAAAACAATAGACCGCCATCATGACTTTATATTCTTATGAGAACTCAATTATAGAGAATATCTTTTCAATGAAATTAATTCACTATTTTGTGAGGAGGGGATCAGAAGATACACTAAACATGGGAGGCCTTTGCCGCATGAAGGATTTGACGACAACTTTCTCTTTCCTTGGAGGAGTAGGGAATTCCATATGATTCAATCTATTATTCATAACTTGAGTCAGCTAAGAAAGTACCGTCATGAAGTTTTAAGCACCCGTTAGCATCATATTTGGAATATCATTAGGGAAATCTTCACATTCCCTATCATATTTTTGTTGGCACGTGTTCTTATCTTTCCCACCATTAACTAAGAAAAAAAGCACAATTAGGGGGCTTGAATACTTAGCTAATAAGCATAAAAGGAAACTTTGAACATAAAAGTATAAACTTGTAAAGGAAAAGTATATCCTAACTTGTGATTCCCTAGGTTTTAAATCTAGATTATACTTGATCTGCTTCTTAACTTATATTCTTATGGGCTCTTTTTTTTTATTTCCTTAATAATGGTTCGTAATGAGCTTATGAATTTACCAAAGCATATCCCTCGGGAGTGTCAAACCAGGTGCACAATAAGACCCATTATTGTGTACCAGGTTACCCCGAGTTAGGCCCAAAACGCCTTGATAGAGTTGTTACTCCTAGGTATATCTATTCCAGAACCACGTCTACTTGTAGTATCCAAACAAGGATGTACTTGATTGATAAACCACTTACTCTATACTTACCAAAATTTAGGGATGTTTTCTTATACTTAGTCTTTTCCCTAAGTTTCTTACTAAAGTGATCTATTCCTAATCTCCAAAAATAAATAGACCATACTCTAATACCAACTATAGAAACCCTTGCCTTTTACACACAATGTTACATGATTTTAGGCATATTTAAACATCATATTACAATATAAGGATCATAAAGTCTAGTGTCTTGGAAGATTAGGTACATAATTAAACATCATAAACACAACCTTTATATAATCTCCACATCGATCTTCTAACTTCTATTGAGCCCTTACATCGGTATATGATAACCTAGGGATAAAATGAACAAAGGGATGATCTAAAATACAATAAGGGAATAAACATAAGAATAAAGCTTAGAACATGGGTTATAAGGCACAACATAATGATATAAAGAGGCATGGTACATGATTAAACATAAGGAATCATAAAATTTAGAACATGGGATCATATAATCACGGAATCATAGTAATGCAGAGACAACATAAAACATTAATTTATCATGATCCAAGCTCATTTCACATATATGAGAACAAGTCAAGGTTAACCACCAAGATCGTTGCACTTGGAGCACGAGTCAAGGCTAACCGCCAAGACCATTGCACATAACTTCTCATGAGACTAAACTTCACCCAATGCATTGGAGTGCTATCTGGGTGCACCCATATTAACATGTTCATGAAGATGTTTTCCACATAATGAATCATATATAATCAATCGTACATAAACATAAGGGTACCCATGGAAAGAAATGAGTATCATAATAATGACATAAAGCATAATAAATGGTCATATCAAACAAGTGTCCATGAAAGAAAGTAATTAAAACATAAATGGATATTAATAAGGTAAAATAGGCATATATCATGTTAAGTGATTTAAAACATAAGTGAAAACATGTAAGAATATTATTTTAGAAAATTTATCATTAAAACATCTTAGTGTGGTTTTAAGGAAAATACTAAAGATTATTTTAAATTAAAAATAGCACAACATTTTATATAAAACCAAAAGTGAACCAAGAAGGTTTTCATAATAAAAATAATTATTTTATAAAAACAATGATGGCTTAAAACATATGATATAATTCACTTGAAATTGGGTAAGAATTCAGGAAGTTCCCTTAAAACGGGCTTGCTTATCGGGAAGAATTGAGAAGGGAACCACTAAAAAATATGTATATCCCAAAAAGTGAATGATAAATGGATATTGATACATGATTTTGGAAAATATAAATATAATTTATAATATTTACATAAAAATAAAAGATAACTTCATTTGGGTAAAAATAAAGATAGAGCAACCTGAAGGAATAATGGAGGTTCAGGTTGAATTCCTTACCTTAAGTCTGAAGGTGTTCTTCACTTGATATTAATGTCCTAGATAATAAAATTAGATTAATTAATTAATAATTAAATAAACTCTTATACATTTAATTTATTCATTATAACATTATTAAGTTCATTAATGACCTTTTTTATGGGTTAAGAGGTTCAATTTCATTGTTTGGAAGCGTTTGTTTCTTTGGTTTTCATGATTAAATTACTTATATACATGCACAGATAATCATGTAAGATGAGGATGGTTCTCCAGAATTTAAGTTATATGTTATTATAGAACATCCATAATATTAAATGGTTATAAAATTAATTTGGTTATTTATAGTGAGTATGAATCATTATATAAAACTTTAATGATAACCGTTTGGGTTAATTGGCTGTTTTTTTATCACAACGAACTCATTTTGTTTTATAAATTAAAACCATTTTTAAAAAATGATTCCAGAAAATTACATAGGATATATTACATATATAATAATCTGGTTCAACCATAAAAATGGTTTCACATCCATAATTTAATATGATAATAGAAATTGAAAACCCATCATCCTTGAATGTGATAAATTAACACATCTCGGACGGTGTTATCATTTATTGAACAAAAGGAGAGGAAAAGAATTGAGGTTTTATTATTCCATAAACATAATGATATTAAATTATATATGAGATACTTGAGTTACCATGCCAATTGGATAAGGGGAGGTGAGGAGAAAAGAAAAGAAAACAGAAAGAAGTTAAAAGAAAAGGGAGGAGGTTTTTACCTCTTGAATTGTCCTCCTTGAGAACCTCCTTAGGGAAATGGTTTTAGTCTTTTGATGAGACCAAGGGCTTATGGATGTGGGGGAGGGAATTGGGAGGATATTTGGGTAGAATTTAGACAAGTAACAAGTCTTTAGGGTTGTGAGGAGAAGAAGTGGTGAGGGGTGGTTTTTTATAGTGGATAAGAGGAGGGTTTTCTCAATATTTTATTCATTAATTTATTATTTTTCTCAAGACAAGAAATAATATTGATTCTTGTGAAAAATAGTAATATGTACATGTTAGTTCAAACCCAAGGTGATTAACTTATTATAACATAATCTATGACTTAATAAATCATGTATTTAGATCATTCGGTAAATTATCGTATTTTACTATTCACAAAAATTCAAGTATTTCAGAAAAATCTAAAAAATTCACCCTAACCATGTTTTTACATATAGAATCCAAAAATAAACTTCATTTTATGAAAATAATTTTTTAAATATGATAAATTTAATTTTTAATTAAAACCATAATTTACTTGAAAAATACAAATTTTAAAATTAAAACCGATTTTATAACACTTTAGAAAATTAATTATGGTCTCATAAAATTATATTATAATAATAAGACATCAAAATAATAATTTATGAATATATTTTATGAAAAAAAATTTTCTTTTAAATTATTAAATTAATCACAAAATTTTAATTAAATATTTACGACATAAAAATACCAACACTATGATATAATTATATCATATTGTCACTTATAAGATGGATAAATTTTATTTATACATTCATTAGTAAGGTTACTTATTCACTTGGCCTATTTACTATTCATAAGGGTCATATTACTATTCATAAGGGTAACATTACTATTCATAAGGGTAAGTTACTATTCACCAAAAATTTAGTTTTCCCTATCGGACTCCAAACATCTTACTGATCACAACCATGTATGTCAGATTTTCAAAATTCAAATCACAGAAGTGGAGAAATTATGTTTTAAGGTCACATAGTATTTAGTAGTTTATTTAAGAATGAAATGGAATTGTTTTTCCTAATGTGATTTTATGTGATTATATTATATGACATAATTATAAGAAGGGAATTCCTTTGATAAAACATTGGATAGTTACATTCTTCCCCCTTATGAAATTTCACCCTCAAGATTTCATTTTACATTTTAATCTGAAAATAGGTGTGGGTACTTTTCCTTCACCGCTTTCTCCAGTTCCCATGTTGTCTTTTGTACTTATGGTTTTTCCATAGTACTTTGACCAGGTGAGTAGTTTTTTTGCGTAGAACTTTATCTCTACGATCCAAGATCTTCACTGGCCGCTCCGCATAAGAAAGATTATTCTCCAACTGTACCACCTCTAAAGATAGTATATGTGAAGGATCTAGTATGTACTTCCTTAATAGGGATACATGGAATATATCATGTACTTTAGACATGGTAGGTATAATTTCCAGTCGATGTGCCATAGTTTCGACACAATTAAGGATCTCAAAGGGACTGATGTACCTGGGAATTAGCTTTCTTTTCTTCCCAAATATCACAACCTTTTTCTATGGAGATATCCAGAGGAATACCGTGTCTCCAACTTTAAACTCAAGGCCTCATTGATGATTGTTTGCATAGATCTTTTGTTGAATTTAGGCTACCTTGATGTGTTACTGAATGGTTTTCGCCTTCTCCACCATTTCTTTGACTATTTTAGGTCCTAACAGTTTACGCTCACCAACTTCACCCCAACACACTGGTGTTCTGCATCTTTTCCCATAAAGGGATTTATATGGAGCCATTTGGATGCTAGAGTGGAAACTGTTGTTGTAGAAGAATTCAACCAGTGGAAGATATTGGTCCCATCCTCTTAATTCCATAGAACATGGTCTTAACATGTATTCCAGTATCTGAATAGTTCACTCAGATTGGCCATCAATTTTAGGATGATAGGCCGTACTGAATTTCAGTTTAGTGCTTAGATCATGTTGGAGACTTTTCCAAAACTTCGAGGTGAATCTCGAATCTCTATCGGATACAATAGATAGTGGTAATACATGAAACCTTACCACCTCTTTGATATATATCTGTGCAAGTTGATCCAATGATAAGTCCTCTCGAATTATGATAAAGTGAGCTGTCTTTGTAAGATGATCCACAATGACCCATATAAAATTGTTTTCTTTATATATCCTTAGAAGTCTAGTGACAAAGTCCATGGTGATATTCTCCCACTTCCATGTTAGTATAGGTAGTGGTTGCATCAAAACCTTAGATTTTTTCCTTTTATCCTTCACTTTTTGACATACCAGACACTTTGATGTATATTCATCAATCTTCTTCTTCATATTTTCCCACCAATAAATCTCCCAGAGATCTTGATACATCTTTGTGCTCCCTGGGTTAATAGAGAAGGTTGAGCTATATGCATCATTCAGAAGCTCCTTCTTTATCTATGGATCATATGGTACATATATTTGTGACCTAAATCTTATAAATCCTTCCTCGTCAATCTTGAACTCATATGATTTACCATTTCTAATAGCTTCCACCCTTTTTTAGAATTTTTACATCTTTTCTTTGAGCATCCTTTATTTTCTCCATGAGGGATGGTTGAACAATCATTTGAGAAAGAATTGATGATTTTCTCCCTTGATGATTCCCATTTCCATCCTTTTCAAATCTAATAATATTGGATCCTTTTCAATTCTCATCATTAATAAAGACGCGGGTACCTTTCTACTTAGAGAATCTTCCACCTTATTTGACTTATCAGGATGGTAGTAGATTGAGCAGTCATAATATTTGATGAGATCTAACAATATTCACTAGTTCATATTAATCTCCTTCTATGTGAATATATATTTTAGAATCTTATGATCAGTATACATCTCACACTTCTCCACATATAGATAATGATGCCAGATTTTCAATGCAAAGATCACACCTACCAACTCCAGATCATGAGTGGGATAGGTTTTCTCATGAATTTTCAACTGTCTTAAGGAATAAGCTATCACTTTATCATTTTTCATCAGCACACAGCCTAAGTCTTTATTCTAAGCATCACTATACACCACAAAGAATTCTCCACTTTTTTGGAGTGTGAGTACTGGCGCAATGATATGCCTCTTTTTAATCTCCTTAAATATTTCCTCATATTCTTGAGTCCAGACAAACTTCACTCCCTTCCATGTCAGCTTGGTCATTAGGTTTGAAAATCATGATAAGTTTCTCACAAATCATTGATAATACTTGGTTAGACCTAGAAAGTTGTGGATCTCCATTACAGATGTTGGCCTGGGCCACTCTTTGATTACCTTTATCTTGGAAGGCTCCATATATATTCCTTTTCTAGTGATAAAATGCCCCCATAATGATACTTCTTTCATATAGAACTCACATTTAATGTACTTTTCATAAATTTTCTCTCTTTTTAAAGTCATCGACACAATATTCAAATGCTCTTAATGTTACTCCTTTCTCTTGGAGTATATAAGAATATCATCAATAAAGACTACCAAAAATTTATTGAGGTAATCTCTAAAGACTCTATTCATTAAATCCATGAATATTACTAGAGTATTAGTGAGTTTGAAGGGAATCACTATGAACTCATAGTGTTCATAACTTGTTCAAAAGGAAGTCTTGAGAATATCTTCCTTCACCACCTTTAATTGGCGATATCCTGACCGAAGGTCCACCTTAGAGAAATAACTGGCCCCATGTAGCTGATCAAACAAGTTATATATCCAAGGAAGGGGATAATTTTTCTTTATCATGATTTTATTGAGCTCATGATAATAAATTCATAGGCACATTTATCCATCCTTCTTCTTAACAAAGAGGACTGATGCACCCCATGGTGAAGCACTGGGGTGTATAAAACCCTTCTCCAGATTCTTCTGTAACTGCTTCTTCAGTTCTTCCAGCACTATGGTGGTCATTCTATAAGGTGTATTTAATATAGGTAGGGATATAGGAATAAGTTCAATTGAGAAATAAACCTCTCGATCAGGAGGAATACCATGCAATTCTTTAGAGAATACATTAGTGTAATCCCTTATGATGGTAATATCTCCGAGAAGTATCATCTCCTTTGTCTCAATCATTTGAGAAAGATATGCTTGCTCAAAAGGAAACATTATCCACACTTAAGATGACGATTTTTAAAGAGATTAATCTTCCTCCTTACAATTGTACAAGATTAGAGGATACTCTGGGATATGAATAGTGTTTTCCCTTTCTTTATAGTTAATGTTGGATTTGTATAAAGATAGCCAATCCATGCCCAAAATAGCATCGAACTCCACTAGAGGAAGTATGATAAGATTTGCTGGGAGGTTGAATCCCCAAACATTTATTAGGGATAAGTTATAAACCTTGGACACAATAATTTCCCCATTCTCCATTCTCATAGATAACTCAACCTCCAAATTTTGAGGTGGTGTTTAAATAGTTCTACTAAACCTGCAAGATATAAAAGAATGTGTAGAACCAGAATCAAAAAGTACGTTCACTATTCTTGAATGAATAACTAGCATACCTGTCACCACATCATTATACGACTCCACCTCAGTGGTAGTGGTAGAATAAGACCTTCCTTGTTTTCTTTTAGATTGTTGTTGATTACCTCCGAACACTCTGGGATTAGGGAAATTGTTCACATAATTCCCATGTTCCTTTTAGTTGTAACACTACACCAAAGGATGAGTGTTGATCTAAACCCTACTTTCTTCTTCCACATTAGTGGAATTATTCATATCCCTTTAATAGTTCTTATCCATATGTCCAATTATTCTACATTTGAAGCAATTCCTGGTTCCCTTTAGACAATTCCTAGGATGCTTATTCCCACAATTTTTACACGTGGGATGTTCAGTCTTCTTTCCATCATGAGATTTATTTGATGATTCAACCATATTGGAATTCATTTTCCACTTTTTTTCACTGGGCCCATGAGACTATTAAGAGTCTTCAGTCTCCATTTCAAACTTAAGGGAACAATGGAAAATATCCTCATAACTGTCGAAGTCACAAATCGCCAATGCTTTTCATAGACTCAGCTTTAGTCCACTAAAGAGATGATACAAATTGCTTTTGGTGTTCATGATAAGGCTAGAAGCATATCTTCCAAGCCTTGTAAAGTTTTCTTCATACGTTCTGATAGACTCATCTTCCTTCTACTTAAGTCCGAGGAACTCTCTTTCCATCTTGAGACAGAGGGTTCAAGGAAAATATTTATTGAAAAACATTTTCTTGAATTCCTCCAAATCCATGGAATTAATTTACTCCTAGGATTTCGTATTCTTAGTCAGTTTCCACCACTGATCAGCTTCCCCATCAAAATAATAGACCACCAGCATGACTTTCTCTTCTTATGAGAACTGAAGGAAAGAGAATATATTTTCAATGGAATCAATCCACTATTTCGTGATGAGGGGATCAGAAGATCCACTAAACATGGAAGGACTTTTCCACATGAAGGATTCAATGAAAACCTGCTCTTTCCTTAGAGGATGAGGGCATTGCACATGATTCAAGTTATTATTCATAACTTGATCCAACTGAGTAAGTAATGTCATGAAGTTTTGAGCACCTGTTCCCATCATATTTGGAATATCATTAGGGAAATATTCACATTCCCTATCACATTTATTTTTGTGTTCTTCTATTTCTTGCCATTAATTAGGAAAATAAAGTGAAATTAGCGGGCTTGAATACTTATCTAATAAACATAAAATGAAACTTTAAACATAAAAGGATAAACTTGTAAAAGAAAAGTATATCCTAACTTGTAATTCCCTAGGTTTAAATCTAGATTATCCTTGATCTATTTCTTAACTTATATTATTATGGGATTTTTTTTGTTTCCTTAATAATGGTTTATAACGAGCTTATGAATTTACCAAAGAATATCCCCCGAGAGTGTCAAACCAGGTGCGCAGTAAGGCCCGTTGTTGTATACTAGGTTACCCCGAGTCAGGCCCAAAACACCTTTTCAAAGTTGTTACTCCTAGGTAAATCTATTTCAGAACCACATCCACTTGTAGTATATAGACAAGGATGTATTTTCTTGATAAACCACTTACTCTATACTTACCAAAATTTAAGGATGTTTTCTTATACTTAGTCTTATCCCTGAGGTTATTATTAAAGTGGTATATTCCTAATCTCCAAAAATAACTAGACCATCCTCTGATACCAACTATAGTGACCCTAGCCTTTTACACATAACATTACATGATTTTAAGTATATTTAAATATCATATTACAAGCCAAGGATTATAAAGTCTAGTGTCTTGGAAGATTAGGTAAATAATTAAACATCATAAAAACAACTTTTATTTAATCTCCACATTGAGATCCTAACTTCCATTGAGCCATTACATCAATATAGGATAACCTGGGGATAAAATGAACAAAGGGATGAGCTAAAAGCCCAATAAGGGAATAAACATAAGAATAAATCTTATCACATGGATTAGAAGGCATAACATAATGATATAAAGAGGCACGGTACATGATTAACCATAAGGAATAATAAATTTTAGAACATGAGATCATATAATCATGGAATCATAGTAACATGATAGCAATATAAACCATGACTTTATCACGAGCCAAGATAATTTCACATAAAGGATCACAAGTCAAGGTTAACTACCAAGACCATTGTACATGGAGCACAAGTCAAGGCTAACTTCCAAGATTGTTGCACATAACATTTCATGAGACTAAACTTTACCCAATGAATTGGATCACTATCTAGTAGCACCCATATTAACATGTTTATGATTATATTTTCCACATAACGAATCATATATAATCAATCATATATAAACATAAGGGTACCCATGGAAATAAATAGGTATCATAATCATGTCATAAATCATAATAAATGGGCGTATCATAAAAGTGTCCATGAAAGAAAGGAATTAAAACATACATGGAAATTAATAAGGGAAAATAGGCATATATAATGGTAAGTTATTTCAAACAGAAGTGACAACATGTAAGAAGAGTATTTAATAAATTTTATCATTAAAACATTTTAGTGCGGTTTTAAGGAAAATACTGAAGAAAATTTAAAATAGAAAAGGGAATAATATTTTATATAAAAATAAAAGTGAACCAAGAAGGTTTTAATAACAAAAATAATGATTTTATAAAAACAATGGTGGATTAAAATAGATGATAGTGTGCACTTGAAATTGGGTAAGAATTCAGGAAGTTCCCTTAAAACGGGCTTGCTTATCGGGAATAATTGATAAGGGAACCACTAGAAACATGTATATCCCTAAAAGAGAATTATGAATGGATATTGATGATTTTGGAATATATATATATATAATTTTTAATATGTACATAAAAATAAAATATAACTTCATTTGGGTAAAAAGAAAGATAGAGCAACCTGAAGGAATAATGGAGGTTCGGGTAGAATCCCTTACCTTAAGTTTGAAGGTGTTCTTCACTTGATCTTAATATCTTGGATAATAAAATTAGATTCATTAATTAATAATTCTAGAACATATTCTAAATTCAATTTATTTATTATAAAATTATTAAGTTCATTCATGTCCTTTTTGATGGGTTAAGAGGTTCAATTTCATTGTTTTGTAGCGTTTGTTTCCTTGGTTTTCATGTTCGGTTTACTTATATACATGTACGAATAATCATGTAAGATGAGGATGGTTATCCATAATTTAATTTATATGTTACTAGAGAACATAAAAAATATTAAATGGTTATAAAATTTATTTGGTTATTTGGATTGAGGATAAATCATTATATAAAATTTTAATGATATCCGTTTGGGTTAAGTGGCGGTTTTTTTATCACAATGAACTCATTTTGTTTTATAAATTAAACCCATTTATAAAAAATAATTCCAGAACATTATATAGGATATATTACATACATAATAATCTGGTTCAATCATAAAAATGGTTTCATGACCAGAATTTAAGACAATAATAGAAATTGAAAATTCGTCATCCTTGAATGTGATAAATTAACACATCTCGGACGGTGTTATTGTTTATTGAACAAAAGGGGAGGAAAAGAATCGAGTTTTTATTATTATATAAACATAACAACATTCCAGTATATATGAGATATTGGATTTACCATGCCAATTGGATAATGGTAGGTGAGGAGAAAAGAAAAGAAAATGGAAAGAAGTGAAAAGAAAAGGGAAGAGGTTTTTACCTCTTGAATTTGTCCTCCTTGACAACCTCTTTAGGGCAAGGGTTTTGGTCCTTTGATGAGAAAAAAAGCTTATGAACATGGGGGAGGGGATTGAGAGCATATTTGAGTATAATTTAGGCAAGGCACAAGGCTTGAGATGTGTGAGGAGAATAGGCGGTGAAGGGTGATTTTTTATAGTGGAGGAGAGGAGGGTTTTCTCAATATTTTATTCATTTATTTATTATTTTTATCAATAAAAGAAATAGTATTGATTCTTGTGAAAAAAAATTAATATGTGAATGTGATTTTTAACCCAAGGTTATTACCTCAACAGAACATCACCCATGACTCAATAAATCATGTATTTATATTATTCGGTAAATTATCATATTTTGTTATTCACCAAAAATTCAAGTATTTTAGAAAAATCCCAAAAAATCACCTTAACATTTTTTTGACATGAAGAATCCAAAAATGATATCAATTTTATGAAAATAATTTCTAAATATGAGAAATTTAATTTTTAATTAAAACCATAATTTACTTGAAAATACAAATTTAAAAATTAAAACTGATTTTATAACACTTTGGAATGTTAATTAAGGTCTCATAAAATTATATTATAATCACAAGACATAAAAATAATAATTTATGAATACATTTTATGAAAATATTTTTTTTAAATTATTAAATTAATCATAAAATGTTAATTAAATATTTATGACATAAAAGTACCAATACTATGATATAATTACATCATATGGTCACTTATTAGATGGATAGTTTTTATTTATACATTCATTGGTAAGGTTACTTATTCACTTGACCAATTTACTATTCATAAGGGTCATATTACTATTCATAAGGTTAACATTACTATTCATAAGGGTAAGTTACTATTCACCAAAAAAATAGTTTATCCTATCAGACTCCAAACATCTTACTAATCGCAACCATGTATGTCAGATTTTCGAAATTCAAATCACAGAAGTGGAAAAATTATGTTTTAAGGTCACATAGTATTTAATAGTTCATTTAAAAATTATGTGGCATTGTTTTTCCTAATGTGATTTTATGTGATTATACTATATGACATAATTATAAGAAGGGGATTCATTTGATAAAACATTGGGTCGTTACAATCTTCTTTTCAGTTCATATGTTTCATTCATTGGACCACTCATTTTCCCACTTCCATTATTGTTAGTTTTGGAATTTGAAGTCATCTTTTCATAATCCTCTGAAGGCTTGTCGATGATGTGATCATTCAGGTTGCTTGGAGAAGTTCTACAAGCAACATTTTCAAAAGGGGAAGTCTCTATCGGAGGTTATTAGATCCTGAATATAGGGCATGGAATGCTTTAAGAAATCAAAACTCCATCCATGGGCCCCAGAGTGAATCTTTTCACACAATTAGGAATTTTTTGGTGTGGGGGACCTTGGTCCAGCTTTTGTCTCCAATACTGGAGTGAGAATAGTTTAAGTTCCTTAACTATAGTTTTCCTAGTTATCAAAAGTTCCCCTTTGCTTGTAAAAGGCTTGGTGGTCTTGTATCCTTATAAACCTCTATATTTGTGACTATGACTTATGAATGTGAAATATTGAATGGTTATCCTTCTCATGAGTTTATTTTTGGATTCAAGTTTTGCTCGTTTTAGAGATGATTATATCTTTTGGAAACAATGAATTGTGGTTTGGTTTTCCACTTGGTTTAGATTTTCTTTCATCGGCCCCCTTGTGGTGGGGGTTGATTTGTGTGGGGAGTTCCTGGGTTGGTCCATTTTGGGTTTCCCATGTTGGTCCGTGTTGGTTGGTTTAAGCTGGTCAGTTCTTAAATAGTGGGGAGACCCACCATGGATCTTGTTGTAGTTTCTTCCAGAGTTGTTCAGTGCTAGCTAGTTTCTTACGGGGGGGGGGATACCTTTCTCTTCTCTTAGTGGTTCTCCTTGTTGTGGGTTTCTCTAGATCTGGTCAAGTGTGAATTGTGGAGTTGAAAGGTCACATCGAGGATCATGGTTTTGTTTGGATTTTTTTAGTTTTGGGATCTGGAATTGCTCTTTATTTGGTTGGGTGACTTTATAGGGAAAAAAGTGTTAATGGTGGGGATAATTATCACACCCTGATATGATATTGTTTAATATTTTATTTATTTTTAAGTCCCTATTTATTTTCTTTTTTTATTCTGGTAAATTTTTCTCTGAAACTGAGAATTTTTGGGCATGTAGAGAATGTAGCACGGTTAAGGCACACAATTTCCCAAACTGTGTGGTAACCATGCATAAAATTCTACAAGTTTTGATAGAGTCAACTACATGGTTAGTGCATGGTTTTCAAAATCTTACGGACAACCCATGCAGGGTGCTCCAAGTGCTTAGTAGAGGGAGCACAGTTGGTGCATGGTTTTCCAAACTGTGTGACCCAAACCGTGCACCATGTCTTTTTTCAAAAAAAAAAAAAAATTAATTAAAATTATAATTTAAAAATAAAAATAAAAATAAAAACCTAATATAAATATTCCTCCCCACCTTGCTCGCATGACCCCCTTCCCCTTAGTGTCTCGTGCAACAATCTCCCCCATCTCCTCTCCAGTCGCACACCACCGCCTCCTCCCATCTCCCTCTGGTAGCCATATTTCCTTATGATTTCTTGTTCGATCTCTCAAGTAAGGTTTTCCTCTCCTTAATTATATTTTTCATCCTTTTTCTTAGTTTCATTTTTTCCTAGGTGGTGCCTGCATTTTGGTCTAAACCCTAACCTATTTTGGGGCGTTTTTTTGGTTGTATCTTGGTTCCTAGGGTTCATGAAGTCTGATTAATGACATTTCTTATCACAATTTTCAAAGGTATTGGGTTCTCCTAGGTTTTGGGTAGGTTTTTTTATGTTTTAATTATTTACCTCAATTTTAATTTAGGGTTTTTGTGGTTTTGAGTTTTTGGTGTTTTTCTAGAGTTCTTTAGAACTCATTGTGGTGGATTTGGGCCACCGTTTTCAAAGGAGACTTACACGCATATGCATAAGTAGGCATATATATATGTAAGTTTCCCCTTTATATATATTAACTCATGGTGGTATGAATATATATATTGGGGCTAGGTGTGCTTATATATATGTGTGGGAAATGCATATGTGTGTAAGTGTAAAGGGTTATATGCAAGTATAATCATATATGAAAGGACCCCCTTGTACATATTTTTCCATGCTAATATGTACATAGGGTTTAAATGTCTATATATATATGTGAACGTGCATATGTATACAATCGAAAATGGAAAGATTTGAGTGGCTGCTGAAGAAGGCGTCAAGTGCCGAAGTGTTTTGGCTTGGTTCTCTACCTTGTGAGGCAGGTTCCCTATGTATAATCCTTTAAAAGTGAAATCTATTATTTCTTGGTGTTTTTAAAATGTGTTTTCCATTTTATATGAAATTTATAAGCTATATATATATATAATTAGTTATGGTTCTTGGAAAAATGATTCTTACTTGGTTGATATGTATCCACTTAAGCTTTTCAAAATGGATTACTTTTATTCACGTATGGTTTCAAGCTTGTTTTTAAATATTAAGTGCCTTAAAGATTCAATTGGTCTTTTAAATGGTTTTATAACTTACAAGTATTGGGAAATTATGTTTTCTAAAGTGAAAGTATTCCTTTTAATGTGAATAGGCAATAGTGTTGTAACTTTTATAATGTTTTATAGAAGTATAAAACCCCTCTTAAGGCATTACCCTTGATTTAGAAATTTGATGTATGTGTTAAATGTGTGATTTTTGATATTTCTCTAGTTAAGAGTCTTGCGCATTGTTGTGTGACTTAAAAAGGGGGATGCACTTAAGGAGGGAGATCAATGGTGATAAGTTGGATGGGTTTTGAGTAAAGAATGTGATATATATGTATATGTTAGCTTGATAAAAATGCACCACCATTTGGAATAATCTCATGGGACCCATGATATCTAGGTGGGAATACTAGATCTTGTATTCTAGAGGGTCCGGTAGGGTCTAGGCCTGGTTCCTCTATCAGTATTAACTCTACAAAACTAACTAAACATGTGATGATTATCAGACACCACTAGAACTTGGGATGCATTCCCCTCTAGTGGCTCATGCACAAGGATGTTGTGGGTTGTGGGTTTTAAGCCATATCATTGAGGTATGAGGATCCTAATACCCCACTAACCCTATCTAATTAGTGATTTTTCATGTTGCTTGATATTGTTTACCCCTATTCTTCCATGGTATTATTTTAGAATCTCATTTCTTAGTTTCCTTTTCATGTTTTAAATAATAAAAAGTACATTTCCTTTCCTTTTTTTCTAGTATTTTTATAAAGTGTGACCCATACTTTCCTTTCTATATTAAAATACTTATTCCATAAATAATGGTACTTTAAATAATTTCATTGAAACGTCTTTATGCTTGAATACTATTTTGAAAAGTGTAATGAAAAATAGGTTTTCTTAAAAATGGAGGTTTGTTACTCATTTTCGAAAAGAATGGAAAAACCTTATTTTTATATTTCTTGTCTTTAAAATAGAAATACTATATTTCTATTTAAATTAAAGACATAGAAAATAGTTTATTTAGGCACACCTACTGAGTTTTAATACTCACACCTATAACTTTATCTTATTTTTAGCTGTTGGTGCTAATTCCAGATCAGATTTGGTTTCCATGGAGTGACATTGGTTTAGTGGTCAGTGGTGACCCATAAGGTCACATGGAGATATGTACATTTTTATTTTCTTTACACTGCTAGTATTTTTTATTTTTTAGTTTATATTTGTTTTTTTTTATTTTTTATGGGATAAATCATACCTAATTTCTTCGCTCAACACTAGTTTCCAATATGGGAGGATTGGGAACGCCTATTAGGCCTTGTTATGGGCCTGCTCGGGTGACCGGTTAAGGGTCGACCTGGGTTGGTTCATGACAAAGTTTATTTATACAGTAAACATTTCAATTCCCATTCTCTTCATTTAATAAAAAACTATTTAATATAAAATTAATAATGTTGTGTTTACCCAATTTTCTCCCCCTTTTTGTGATATCAAAAAATAAAGTAATAGAACATGGTTTAAAACACATTCAATATCACACATAACTATGAATTCATATTAAGATATTCTAATACCAAAATGATATGTGTTATGGAATAATAAATGAGAAGAAATATTATCAACTTACAAACACAAACATTAATTACAAAATAATTTCATTAAAAGATGTTTTTGATCACAATAAACATTTGGATAAGAAATTTCAAAAGGTAGGACTAGATGAGGGTGAAGTTTCTTATTTAGAAGATGTATTGGAAGCTTGAGAAGCTCTAAAAACCTTATGAGAATCCTTTATATCTTCCATGAGTCCTCTAAAACTCTCATTAAAGTTATCATCCAACTATCTCATCAAATATTTGAATCTTGGACCACCTTAAAACTTTCAACCAAAGTTACTTTAAAAAACTCATAAACATTTTCTTCAGACTAAATAAAATTTGATAACATCTCATTAAACTAATTGATAAAATGTCTTATGCTAGGCTCTCCTGATGTTAACTTCTTAATAAGTTCTCTTTGATTTTCTAACAACACATTTAGATGTGCACTGTCACATTGAAGAGAATTAATATTCTCATTCAAAGTAGACAATACTAAAATAATCGATTCAAACCTTTTGATTAAATATGGAGAAGTGTAAGGAGAAGAAGTGTAAGGAGAAGAAGTGTATTCTCTAGACTAACTTGAACTACTTATTAATGATTCAAAATATCTTCCCAAATAATTCCTTAAATATCCAAAATATGTCTTTGAGATTGACTCTAATTTCATCTTTCCAAACTAATCTACCATTTCTCTTTGAAATTCATCAAAATCTCTTATGGAAATTGAATTTTCTCTGAGAGTTTGCAGTTGAACTTGTATAGTTTCTAATTATTCTATGGGAATAGTTAAAATTATTAAATCCTATAATGATTTCTTAGTAGATTCCAACTGATTTTTAAAATTTGAATTATCCTTATTCATCTTGTTAAATTTGATGACTGACTCTTCTATTTGATTATTTAGAGAATTAGAATACTCTTCTTATTGATTTCTTGATAGTTGTCCTCTGTCAACTACAACTAAGGACTTAATTTTATCCTTCTCACTATAAGAGGAAGAGATATTTTCAATAACTTTTGTCTTATCACCGGATACAATAGCAACCTTGTCCAAAGGATCTACAATAATAGAGAATGTTTGACTCTTAATTAATTCATTAGTTTCAAATATTGTTGGTTGTTCTTTCTTACCTACTTGAGCAGTTTCCTCAACCTTTTATTTTTTATGAGCTTATTGATCATCTATATTGTCTACTTGATTCTTAGGTTTCTGTTATTAAAGACTAATTGAGACTCCTAAAAACACTATTTAGTTGAATTTCTCAATTGTAGTAGCCTTAGATTCTAGGTTCTGATTTATAGGTTCTTCTCTTTGTCTAGTTCTGTGACAAGGTCCTCATTATGCGCTTCTTCTGGATATTATTCAAGAGATTTATAAACATATCTTACATCTTCTGGATTAGATACATCATATCCGAGTCTTAATTTTATTGGTTGAACAATGTCCTCTATTATAGATTCTTCAACTTATTCTGCACATATACGTACTTATCTAGATGATTTTAGATTTCCTTGACCCCATGAGAAATACGACCAAATTATTATTGGTTATAAACACCAAAAGGTAAAAATTTTACTTTTATTATACTCCAAAAGAAACACAAATTTATCAAATTTATAGAATTCATAATGTTACTGTGATGACACCTAGAGAAAAACTCTACATCTTGAATTTTGTTCTTTTTATACAAAAGAAGAGAAACAATCCTTCTATACAGATAAAAAGAAATCCTTTCCTCAGTCTGACAACATTGAAGAATGTATTGAAGAATATATCTAGGGAAATTAAACTTGATATCACTCATCATTAAAAACATTATATAAATACCAGGATAAAGAATATATCCTAACTTATTAATTCTTGAAAGTATTGCTGACTGAATAAATTTGACTAACACCTTCTGATCAGTCTCAAGATCCTTTACAAACATTTTTTGAATCAGAGTTGAGCCAAAAATAAAAGACATAATATCTTCAGATTTATGTTCTTTATTTATAATAGATCAAAGATCAAAGTGAAAAACCCCTTCATGGGGAAACTAAAAAATCTTTGTAATTTCTACAGAAGAAACAAAAAATTCCTTATCATTTACCCATGAAATGATGACATCTTCTATGTCACCAAAATTGAACTAATTTTTTTTATAAAACTCATTGACTACTATATTGAACACATAATTTGTATTTTCTTCATTTAAAAGGAATTATAACCCTCGAAAGGCAATATATTTCTTCAATATAAGATTCATTTGATACAACCATTAGAATTCTACAACTTTCCCTTGAAGAATTTTTCTAAAGGTGTCACGTTGATGCTTTGATTCGGTTGGTTAACCTTTATATGTACTCTTGTTCTTTGATGTTACTAAGAATATGAAAGTTAAAGGTTCGAATTCTAGGGTTTCAAAGGGAATATGAGAGCTCTGGAATTCAAAAGAGTTCAAATACTGAGGGTAAGAGTAAGAGATAAAGAGAGAGAGGGGGGGGGGGGTTGATGATTTTAGGTGATGTTCATTCTGGTTTATCAAGACAAATATTCAGTGTAATCATTATTTATTTTTATTTTTAAAAGACATTCTTTAAAAAAGAACAATAAATTCTCATTTTAAACAATTAGTAAATAAATAAATAATAGCTAAAAAAATAAGTAAAATAGTTAATACAAAATTAAATAAACAAATTAATAAAGATTTATTTAAAATTAAATATTCCTAACTCCCCCTTAATAAATTGAAAACTAATAGTGGAAGTGATTTAGTAAAAATATCATCAAGTTGAAATTAAATATTTAAAAATTCTAAAGATATATCCTTTTTCAGAACATGATTTCATAGACAATGATGTCTTATATCAATATTCATAGTTCTTGAGTGACTTTTAGGATTTTTTGAAATATTTATTGCACTTGTATTATCACATAAAATAGGAATATTATTGAAATTAAGTCTAAAGTCCAATAAGGTGTGTTACATCTACAATACTTGTGCATAACAAATTCCAGCAAATATATATTTTTCCTTAGATATTGACAGAGAAACTGAATGTTATTTCTTACTTGACCATGAAACTAAGGACTTCCCTAAAAAGTGATAAGTTCCTAATGTAATTTTTCTATATAATCTACAACCTCCAAAATTAGTATCTGAATATGAAATTAAATTAAAATATTTTTTTTATATAAAGTAAGTATTGAAAAATATTTCCTTTTAAATATATAAAAATTATTTTAATAATAGTAAGATGAGATTCTTTTGGGTTTGATTTAAATATATCACATATAATAATAGAAAACATACCATATAGTTTTCTAGCAGTTAGATATAGTAAACTACCAATCATACCTCTGTATAACTTATTATCAACTTGTTTTCCAGCTTTATCCAAATCAAGTTTTACATTTGTACACATGGGAGTTGTATAAGTCTTATTATTTTCTAGTCGAAATCTTTTTAATAAATCAATAATATATCTACTTTGATTTAAAACATTTCTATAATCCTTTTGATAGATTTGAAATCTAGGAAATAAGTTTAATTCTCTCAACACACTCGTTTCAAATTCTTTTCGCATAAAATTATAAAAATCATTACAAATACTTTTTTTGCTGAATAAAAAATAGCATCATTTACAGAAATCTATACTAGTAGTATATTTGAACAATATTTTTTCTTAAATAGAGTAGGATCTGCTAACCCTACATAAATTCCATTTTCTAATAAAAAAACTTAATCTTTCATACCAAGCTCTAGGTTCTTTTTTAAGGATATAAAGAACTTTAGTAAGTTTGAAAACTTAATTTGGTAGATGAGGATTTTCAAAACCTAGTGGTTGTTCAAAATAAGCCTCCTCCATTAAATATCCATTTAGAAAATTCAATTTTACATCTATATGATATAATTTAAAATTCATATGAGATACATAATATTAAAGTATTCTAATAGCTTCTAATCTAGAAACAGGTGAAAATTTTTCATCATAATATATTCCCCCTTCTTAATTGTATTTTTATCTACTAATATAGATTTATTTTGAGTAATTATTCCTTGGTTATCTTTTTTATTTCTAAAAACCCATTCAGTTCCTATTAGTGTATAATTGGATGGTTGGTCAACTAATTCCCAAACTTTATTCCTATTAAATTGGTTAAGTTCTTCTTGTATATCCATTATCCAAATTTCATATTCTAATGCTTCCTCTATAGTCTTAGGTTCTAATTGTGATAGGAAGGCAGAAAATTCATCTATGTTTCCTACATTCCTTATAGTTCTTACTCCTATATCTAGATATCCTATTATAGTTTCTAGAGGGTGGTCCTTTAAGGTTCTAAGTTATCTAGGCAAGACACTTTTAGGTTCATCAGTTTCATTTTATTCTGAACTAGACTAAATTTTATTTAGTTTATTTTCAAAATCAATGTTATATGATTCAAGTATCATGTTTTCTAAAGAGTTAACAATTTCATCTATTTTATTTTTCCTTTTATAAAAAGGATCACTTTCATAAAACTTCACATGAATAGATTCTTTAACAATCCTTGAATTTTTATTATCCACTCTATAGGATTTATAAGAAGAATAATATCCTAAAAATATTCCTTCATTAGCCTTTAGATCAAATTTACCAAGATTTTCCTTAGTATTAAAGATATAAACCTTGCATCCAAACACTTTAAAGTACTTGAATTTATGTTTTCTGTTATTCTATAGTTCATAGGGTGTCTTTTTAAGAAGAGATCTTTTTAAAACTATATTCATGATATGAAAAAAATGTGTTTACAAATTTTTTCCAAAAATAGGTAGGAAGATTATATTCATTTAACACAGTTCTTTCCATTTCTTGAATAGTTATATTTATCCTTTTTACAGTTCCATTATTTTGAGGTGTTCTTAGTGCAGAGAAGGTGTGTTTAATACCCAATTTTTAGAAAAAAGAATTAAACTCTTGATTCTAAAATTCTACACCATGATCAATTCTTAATTAAATTATTTTAAAATATTTTTCATTTTGAATAATTTTACAAAAGATTTCAAAAATAGAGAAAACCTTACTTTTAAGATTTAGAAAATAAACCCATGTAAATATTGAAAAGTCATTAAATATCACACAAACACATTATCTTCCAGCCAAACTTGCTACTCAAGATAGCCTAAACAAATCTACATGGATAGGTTCTAGTGGTTTGGATGTAGCAAATTTGTTAATAGATTTGAAGGATGAATTGTGTTTCTTTCTAATTTAGCATGCATCACAAAATCTATCTTTATCAAATTTAAGACTAGGAGAATAAAAAACTAAGTGTTTCTTAGAAAATTTATATAAAGTAAATATATTGCAGTGACCAAGAATTCTATGCCAGATCCAAGATTTATTTTTATCAATAGTTAAACGATTAACTTTTTTTCTCACACAAGGAATTAAGATCCAAGGTATGAACATTTTTAGTTCTAGGTGCTCTAAATTTAAGAAATTTATATTTAAAAATTGTGCAAGAATTATTAGAGAAATTAATATAAAAACCATCATCACATAGTTTAGATATACTTATAAGATTGTGTTTTATACTTTGAACATATAACACTTCTTTTTATTGAAATTGATTTTGGATCTCCAACTGATCCAACTCTAACTATTTTCCCTTTAGCATTATCTCCAAAGGTAACTAGTCCTCCATCCAGTTTTTCTAGTGTATGAAAATTGGAAGATTATCTACTCATGTGTCCTAAGTAACCACTATTCATATATCATACAATATTTTTGTTCCTATTAATTTTTTCCTACAAATAATTTAAACAAGAGTTTATTTTGGTACTCATATTTTCTTGGGTCTAGCTGTGTCGGCAAGCAAAGACCTGGGTAACCATATTTTCCTTATTTTGGAAAAATTTATTGTATAATATTTAGAAATACTTATATAAATAAAATACTTTTTAATTCCACTAATCTAGAAATTTATTAAGTAGTAGTGATTAGAGTAATGTCCCTTAATTCCACAATAAAAACAAGTAACTCTAGATATGTTGTTAGTTTTAGAACTAGGTACAAAGTAATTTCTATATAATTTGGATTTTTTACTATTAATTATTATTCCATATTTTCCCCCTTTTGATAATATTTTTACAAAGAATCTAATTTAAATATTATTCTCCTTTAGTTAATATGCTAGCAGCACTTTTGAATGACTCTACTTCATCTTGTAATTCTTTTATTCTATTTTCACGACCAGTATAGTTTGAAGTGGATTTATTAAAATTTTCATTTAATTCCTAATGTTATTTTAACATAGAATATTTTTATATTAAAGAAACACTATGAATATTCTTTAGTGAATTGTTATTTTTTACTAAATAGTCATATATTTCTTCAAGCATGGAGCAATAAGCAACTCTTTTTCTATTAGATAAGTTCAGAATCAGAAGCAGAAGAATAATAGGATTGAAACTTATCTTCTTCTTTTGCTATAAATCATATATTTTCCTTTATATTTTTGGATCTTTTTTTGATTCAGATTTAGAAGAGTCTTTGGATTCTTCAGATACACTCCAAGTAGCATTCATAAAATTCTTTTCTTTTCGCTCATAATTAGTTCTTATCTAATTTTTCCTTTCTTTCTTCTCTGTATTTCTCTTTTATCCTTTTAACTGTGGGAAATCATGTCTGATATTTCTCATCTATTTACATTCATATAATCATACTTATTTATATCCTCTTTCATATTTATTTAAGGTCTTCTTGAAACCTTTATTTTTTTTATAAAATTTGATGAATCTTCTAGATAATTGAGCCAACTCCATTTCATAATCTGAAATTCCTAAATCATTTGAGAATATTGTATCTTATTTTTTTTTCTTTTCATGCTTCTGAGCAGTAACTTTAAGGGAATTATTTTACCTTTTTATCATTTTATGACCTTTAACTTCAACTTTCATTTATACTTTATACATCATCAAGGTTCCAATCAATTCTTTCATTGTCAAATATTTAATTAGTGTTGATTATCATATAGTAGCATATATTCCATTACATTTATAGGGTATCACTCTGAGTACTTTAAATGCCTAATATGATTGTGAAATTGAAGTTCCCAAGGCAACCACACCATTGGTTATCTCTGTTAATATTCCATTAATTTGGGTGATTCTTTCACCGTCATACATTCTGAAGGTATAAAATTTTATCTTTGTAGTAGTGTAAATTAATTATTTGACATTGTCAATTCCTTCATAGGAAAAACAATGGTTTTCCACATTTCATAGGTATTAGTTAATTGAGATACTCAATTGAATTCATTTGGACCAAGTCCACAAATAAAAATTTCCATTGCTCTTGAATTCATATCATATACTCAGCTTCTTTGGTAACATCCCATGTTTTTGGTTTTTCAGGTATTACATACAGAGCAAAAATATTCACGTATACTTTGAATCCAATAGTTTTCAAATAGATAATCATGTGATCTTTCTAACATCCATAATTATCACCCTTAAAGTAAGGAGTCTGTATCATTGACATACATTCTTTTAGTTCTTTTATCGACATCTGTCTTTGTATAAACATTTTACTTTGATCTTGTTAGAGCTTATCCGCTTTCTTCAAAAAGTACTCCTTTGATAATAATTGTTATGTCAGAATAATAAAAATATACATAGGGGGTGAATTGTGTCTTTTCAATAATCTAGGCAGATTCAAACCTATATCCTTCTTCATGATTTATGCAAATATGAAATGTTATCTTTTCTAAGTAAGTTGAGCAGTAGATAAATAGAGAATAAGAACACATAAATTTTTATAGTGGTTCAGGGCACAAAGATTTTCTATCCCACTCCCCCAACACTCTCTCTATGAGCTTGGTGATTTTTACTAAATAGACCCTCTTTTCACAAGACCTTAACCACTGAGTACAGACAGTTGGAACCTTTATAATTAGAATTTTATAGATCCTTCTAGTTTTTTACAGGGAACCAAATAATCCATAGATTATTCTGAGAATCTAATACTCCACCATGACTGAGTCTAAGTAGCCGATACTCTGATAAATCAACAAAGTTTGATTTTCTTGAATAGAAAAATACTTGTTCGTAGTTGCAGTATAAACTGAGAGAAAATAGACATTATCCTTCAAAGATAAATGTATTCAAGAATGAAAAACTTCAAAGAGATCCTGGTTGAAAATAATATTTAATAAAAATAGTAACAGACAAATAAAAATAGTAACAATTAATCAATAGTTTTACTCATCACAAGATTGAAACATGTATGTCTCCAAAGTATAGTTCTTAAGAATAAAAAATATATTCAATATTTTTATCTTTTGTAGCAGATTTGTAATAAAAAATATCACACCATGTATATCTTGAAAATAAAAAAAATATTAATATTTAACAAGAGAAACTTGGCTTGCATTGGGTCATAAAACATCCAAGAATATCACCTAAAAAATTACATTCATTTGAATTTTAAAAACCATTCAAGAGAGGCATAACTTCCCTTAGAAATAGGAATGATTTAATCTATTGAATATGAGCCTTTGAATTAGTCATAAAATAGCTTTAAAGAGATATTTACTTCTAGTGAGACCATTTCATAAAATGTGAATAATATATTTAATTTAAAACTCTATCATCGACCAGTCAAACATAGGGTTCCTTCACGTAGCGATAAAATCCAAAAGCAGGGTTGATGATGTATGGTTGTTTATATAAGTAGGGTTGATAAACCATATGTTTTTATCTCAAACATAAGGTTTCTTCCAAATATAGGATTGTTTATCCATACTTTCCCAACATCATAGGGTACATGATCCATACGTGTTATTACAAACATAGGATTTCCAAACCATACATCATGCTTACAAACATAGGGTACAAATAGTTTTCTAGAATACTTTCAAACATATCCAGAATACTTTAAACAAATATTTTAACCCTTAAATAAGACAAACTTCTCAAAAAATATATTCCTAAAAAATATTTAAAGTAATTTCATTAGTAAAATAAATAAGGGTATTTTTGAGTATCAAAATCAATAAGAATCATAGAGTATTTTTGAGACAATACATGCCCAGTAATAGGGCTCGTGACCATAAAGAAAAGACTCCTGAACAACCAAAGAACGGGGTAAATGATAGCCATCCAATGGTGAGGTTTTTTAGTTGCAATGAGTTGGGTCATTATGATAGAATATGTTTGAAATTAGTTACACAGGATGTAAATCATCATGATCAAAAATAGAGAGGTGTTGGACCATCAAATGAAGTGGTAACATGTACAATAATTATTTATTAAAATTATTCCAATGCCCTTTTTGACTCCAGATCTTCACATTCTTTCATTTATGATAAGTTTTCAAGTAAAATGGGAATATCACTAATAGAAAATAAGATATAATTTTTGGTGAAAACTCTGGGTGGAAATATTAAAGAAAATAAGATTTATAGGAATCTTCCTATTATGATCAATGGAATGGTCTTTCTTGAAAATAATGTTGAACTTCTCATAATAGAGTTTGATATTATTTTGGGTATGTAAGGTCTTTTAAATTTATCATGCTAATATAGATTTTAGATCCAAGAAAGTTTTGTTCAATGATTTCATACCTTTGATAACATTTTAAGAAGTCGAAAAATTGATTAGAGATGGAAGTGAATGTTACCTAACTCATATCATTGAAAAGAAAGAAACTGTTCAAATTAGTGATGTGCCAGTTGTGAATGAATACATGGATATTTTTCCTAATACTTTTCTTGATGTTATTTCTGGCTGAGAGGTTGAGTTTACTGTTGACTTAGTGCCTGATGCTAAGACTATCTATAAACCCCCTTATGAAATGGATCAAGTATAACTTTTGGAACAAAAAAATCAATTTCAGGAGTTTCTATATAAAGGTTTTATTCAACCAAGTACTTCACTAGGGGGTGATCCTATTTTTTTTGTTAAAAAAATATTTCCATGAGGATTTTCATTTATTATAGAGCTTTGAATAACATCATTGTTTAGAACAAGTACCCTTTACCTCATATATATTATTTGTTTTATTATCTATATGGAACACAATACTTTTTAAATATTTATCTCAGGTTGGGGTACCATCGGTTTAAGGTGATGGAGGTAGATATTCCGAAGACTTCTTTTCAGACTAGATATGGGCACTATGAGTTTTTAGTTATGCCATTTGGGTTTTCTAATGCACCAACTATATTTATGGATACAACTAATATAGTTTTCCATGAGTTTTTATATAAGTTTGTGGTTGTTTTTATTGATGATATACTAGTATATTCAAAATGTCACCAAGAATATGAAAGACACCTAAGGATTATTTTGAAAACACTAAAAGAAAATAAACTCTATGGAAAATTTAGTAAGTTTGAATTTTGGTTGCAACATTTTTCTTTTCTTGGACATATTGTTTCTAAATATGGCATTACTATTAACCCTACTAAAACAAAAGTTATTGAATAATAGCCAAGACCAAAAAATGTCACAAAGATTCCTAGTTTTCTTGGGTTGGTAGGTTAATACTGGCGGTTTTTTGAAATCTTTGTCCGGTTGTATAGCCTATTAACTAAGTTAAATTAGAAGGGAGTTAAATTAATCTAGAAAAAATAATGTGATGATTGTTTTTAGGAAATAAAAATAATATTGGTGAATGCCCCCATTTTTTCCTTGCCCTCAAGAAATGGTGATTTTTTCATCTGTAATGATGCTTCTTTAAAAGGACTTGGTTGTTTCCTGATGCAAAATGATTAGGTAATTGTTCACGCTTCACATAAATTAAAAAATCATGAGAAAAATTATCCTACCCATTATTTGAAATTACTTAATGTGGTTTTTACTGTGAAAATTTGGAGGCATCACTTATATGGATAAAGGTGTGAAATATATACTGATCATAAAATTTTAAAGTATATATTCACTAAAAAAGAGTTGAACATGATACAAAGAAGATTTATGGAACTGATTAAGGATTATTATTACATGGTACATTACCATCCTGTAAAGGAAAACAAATTATCTGATGCCTTGAGTCAGAAAAATAATGCTACACTAACCATGATATGCTTAGAACACAATTATTTGGTTAATGATTTGATAAATTTTGGCCTAGAATTTGTGGATGTATGAAATTATTATGTTTTTTTAGGTGTCAGTATAATCATATCTATCAGAAAGAATTAAGTAAGCCTAGAAGGAAGACTATAAGTTATAGGAAAAGGTATAATTGGTTAATAAGGGAAAGTTTCTTGAATTTAACATTGATAAAGATTGTGTTTTGAGATTTTAAAAGAGATTATGAATGTTGTACAATTCCCAGTTGAAGAAATAATTGTTAAATGAAGCTCATAGTTCCCCATTTTCCATTTATCCTAGAAGCACTAAGATGTATAGAGACCTTTAAGAGTATTAATGGTGGGATGAAATAAAAAGAGATATTTCTAACTTTACCATAACATATTTGACTTGTCAACAGGTTAAAGCAGAATGGTAATTACCGAAGAGGATGATTCATCCTTTTCCAATGCTTGAGTGGAAATGTGAAATTATATCTATGGATTTATTGGTTGAACTACCAAAGAATTCTCGAGGCAATAATGAAATTTGGGTTATTATTGATCGACTGACTTAATCTATGCATTTTCCTTCCATTCAAGATACTATGTATTTAGATCAAATTTATTGACTATATCTTAAGAATATATTCAGGTTACATGGATTTCCTCTCTCCATTGTATATGATCATGGTCCTAGGTTCACTTTTAATTTTTGGAAAGGCCTTTAGAAGTCATTGTGCACTGAATTAAATTTCAGCATAACCTTTCATCCCCAATCAGATGGATAGTCAGAACAAACAATTTAGAACTTGGAAGACTTTATTTTTTCTTTTTAAATGGATTATCAAGGAATTTGGGATAGACATATTTCTTTAGTTGAGTTTTCTTATAATAACAGTTTTCATTCTATTATACAGATGACACTTTTTAAGCCATTATATCCAAAGAGGAGTCGAACACTAGCATTTTGGGATGAAGTATGTGAAAGGAAGTTTATGGGGCTAGAATTAGTAGAGGAAGTGTATGAGAAAGTAAAAATTATTCAGAAACATATTAGGATAGCTCATAGTATTCAGAAAATTCATCTGGATAATAGGAGGAAAGACCTTTCATTTGAGGTAGGTGATCATGGTTTTCTTAAAATATCTCTATGGAAAAGTTTTATGCATTTTGGTAAGAGGTTAAAGTTAATTACATGGTTCATTGGACCATATAAAATACTAGATAAAGTTTTATTAGTTTCCTTCTGAGTGGCCTTTCCTCTGAGTTTATCCCAGGTATACAATGTTTTTCATGTTTCAATGTTAAGAAAGTATGTGCTAGAATTATCTCATGTATTGAGTCCTGAGGTAGTTCAGTTGGAAGATAACCTTTATTATGAGTAAAATCTAGTTTAGATTTTTAATCATAGAATAAATTATTGAGGAACATGATAATTCACTAGTTTAAGGTTTTGTGGAGAAACCATATGGTTGAAGAAGCAACATGAGAATATGAAAATGTTATGAGGGAAATGTATCCCCACTTGTTTAATAAGTAAATAAAATTGTAAGGACACAATTTCTAGGGGGTGTAACAATCCATGTACTAATAGAATAATTTTTTTTTCATATTTATTAATATTATTTAATTATGTAGTTATATTCATTATAAATATATTAAATAATTCTTAAAGTAAAAAAGGAAATGGTTTTATTAAAATAATTTCTTATAAGAATCTATTTAAAAGTTTAATTTTAAAATTATAGAAATTTAATTTGATAAAATAAATTTTATTTTTGAATTCAGAATGTAAAAATAATCATAGAATTAATTTTGAGAATCTTTTTAAAATATCAATTTTTTAATGAATAGTGAAAAATATTGATTTTTATCAAAAATTGTATTTTATTTTAATGTATTTACAAGGTTAAATTATGTTTTGAAATAGTTTTAAATTTTAATTAGTTTATTTTGATTTAAATTAATATACTTATGGGTTTTAAAATTTATTTTACACTTAAATTTAGTATAAAAACATTTTATATTTAAAAAGGCAATTTTGTAAAAAATTGTTTTTCTTTGCGTTTTGTTGGTTTAATTTTTAAATTAAATTTTAAAAGTTGTGTGTTTTGAATTTTTAAAAATATATTTCATATTTGGAATAATTGGGTCCAAATTTATTAAAACTTTCACTTTTATTTTTGTCCAATATGAAGAACAACTTTAGTAATTTTGGTTACCATGCTAAAAGGTAAATCAGGTAAGTTAGGTTAAAAAATACAATTATAATAACCATCAAATGACTGGAAAACTTATCTAAATATTATTTTATGAGTGTATATTGACCATAATCATAAAAGGGTAAAATTTATGACCTTTTAGGGCCACTTGGATATGATTATAACCATTATAGTATTTTATTTAAAGAAATTCCAAACATGTCACACTCTTTTTTTTAATAAGTGTAATGTTTTTAATATATTGTTGTAAATGAATATGTTCAAATGTAAATATAATTTTTAAATATTAAATATTTATATTCATAATGGTAATTTATTTTTAATTTTTTGGTAATAAATAATTACCTTAAGTTATTGTACAACGTTGATGCAGTAATTATTCCACTAATGAAAAAATAAAATAAATAATATTAAAAATATTAAAATAAATATAATTTGAGATAAATAAAGTGATAAATGTTTTTTAGATTACCTTGAAATTTTAGGGATATAATAAAATAGTTGTTTCAAATTATAATTTTTATATTGATATTATTAAAGTGAAAGTAATGAATAGTTCTAAAAATTGACATTATTGATATCGTATAATAATTAAAATTTTATTAAATGATATAAAATTCCTAAAAATCTTAAATTCATAAAAACGATTAGGATAAGTTTTAAAATAAAATTAAAGGTCCATTTATTGGTCTTTTTTCATTTTATAGTAACTATATTAACCCTTAAAGTGTAAAAAAAACTATGTTGTCACGATAAGAGGTAAAGAGGTGAAATAAGGGTTAAAACCAAAAATACAGGTAGAAATATAGTAAAAAATTATCTTATTTTTACTGTATGAGTTTATTTAGACCCATAATCATATTTTATTATAAATTAATATGTTTGGATTCATTTGGTATTAAATATTATTTTATATTAATTTATTATTTTGAGAAATTCTAGAAGTGCCTCTCCCCTCTCTTATAAAAGGACACCTCTTCTTCTCATTTATTCATACTTAAAAACCATTTTGGTTCAGTAAATACCTAAAAAAATATTTTCTTATAATCTATACCCACATTCTAGTGGTTTTTTACACATAATACCAATCTTATCGGTCGTAAGGTGTTTTAGAAAGGAGGATTTCCAAAGAAGTGGCATAGTTTTTATCTGCATGTCTTAGTTTTGTTTCTTCTTCCACATCCCTCAAAGCTTCTTCAACCATGATAAAATAATAAATACATTATCCTAAATATAATTATATGTTATTATGTTAGTTTCATGAACTATATCCATCTCCTATTCTATCAAACGGGAAAATAATTCACCATTCATGTGTATGGTGGACTACTGCCTCGCGAATCGATATAATTCATTTTCCATCACCATCTCTCAAGGATAGTTATAATGATGGAATTGATGTTTATATATGAAATTAATGGCATATTTATCATTCTTAAAAGATAATATATCATTTTTAAAATATAATATATCATTTAAATTCATATATTTTCATGCATAGAAAAATGATAATGTCGTTCGTGCATACGTGTGGACTATCACCTCCATGAAGCGATGTGATTCGTTTTTCATCAACAAATCACATGGATGATATATATAATTATATTTAAATAAGTAAAAGTATATATATAATATTATGATCATTCTTTAAAGAAAAATAATATTTACCTTCTTTCCATAATGATCATTGAAAAATGGAAACGTTACTCATGTGCACATATGACCTACCGTCTCTATGATTGTAACATAGTTCATTTTTAATAACCATATTTAATTGATATATTTAAATTAAATTTTATATATAAAAATGATAATTATTTCATTATTATTATTCTAGAGATGATGGAAAAATGACCACTTAGACCATAGTCAACATACCAAAGTCATTTTGGACTTAAAGTACCAAATATCATCAAAATGTCCGAAGTGAACTTAAATGATTAATTAATTGTATATAAAATGTTAATAAATTATATAAAGGGAATAATGAACTTGAAAATGGTTCTTAAGGAATTATAAAATTAACATAAGTTTATTATTCAAGAAGATAAAGAACATACGTGATGAATCGTACTCGAGGTAAGGGACTTTCTTTCAAATCCTCCTTTTAAAGTTCCCCTTTAAACCCCTTTTACCGAATCAAAAGGAATGTTTTTTAACATATATGACATGAAAATAATTTCCCTCCATCATAATTCCTCAATTCTTTGAAGTTTTATTTTTTATGGTTTTAATGTTCTTTTAAAAAAAATGGTTTCTTTATTATGTATGCAATTTTTAGATTTTAAAAAGTGATTTTTAAAGAAAAGGTTATTTTGATATCCAAAAGTGTTTTAATATGGGTTTAAAATATATTTTCAAAGGTTTTATGATAAAAAATGTGCAATAATAATTTTTTTATTCATGTTATGGTACTTGATCAAGTGGTACTGTTGTAATATTGGGTTCCCTAGATCTAACTTTATCAGTACCTTTTGATTACCACACCATGTATACAGTGAGTTATAAATGATGTAAACTCACCATTATAGTGAATATATTTCTGTTTCCACTATTTAAATGGTAATTTACATAGATTATTTATTATATAAAAAGGTTATAGCAGGTCCTAGGTTATAACTAGAACCTTGAGATATTATGACATTAATCTTAAACAAATGTATTATAGTCAAGATACATCATAACGACTAGAAATAGTTTATGTTTGAATATTAGGTTTTGAGGGATCATAATCATGATAACTTCTTCTCATGAAGTTTTCACTTGGTGATCTCTTGTAACACCCCTGGTAAATAAAGAATATGACATTTTATTTATTTATCCCTATTTGTGAAAAAATATTAATATTACTTTAAAGGGAACACTATGCTTGATGGCGTACCCAATACGCGACAACGAGTTCCTTTGAAATCTTACGTTGCACTCTAATAATAAAATAATATTATTTTAAATTGTAGTTAACGCCTATCTATTGTAATGACAGGAATGAACAGAACTAACTACAAAATGATTATATACGTTTGTCAAATATTTTTACTTTTTACAATAAATTTTAGAGGATTAAAAATGCGAATGAATCCAATTTAAGCGTAAACATTCTAATATTCTTTAAAAGGTTGATTAACCGCCTTTTGATGACGAACCTCTTTTAAATCCACCTTTTGACAATTTTATGTGTTATATTTGACAAAATAAAATTCTTTTTTAGAATCGGGACATCAAAAATTACTTTGTGTAAATTTTTGGTATTTTTCCGATAAAGTTCATTTTTTAATGAATAGTGAAAAATGTTGTATTTTAATTCAAAACCACCTTTTAATCTGATTTATTTATATGGATAGATTATATTTTTAATTTATATTAAAGTTTATTTAGAATATATTTTTACCATTTAATCCAATTGTGGTCATTGGAATTAATTTAACTTTGAAATCGGACTTAAACTAGTGTCAATCTTTTGATACTTATTATTTCATAAAAACACGCTATTTGCTCTGTCAGTGGGAATTAATCATTAAATTAATTAATGCAACTTATATGTTTTGAATTTTGTAAAATAGACTTCGTTTTTGAATTCAGAATATCAAATATAGCTTAGGGTGAAGTTTTGGTATTTTTCTAAAAAACTTCAATTTTTGATGAATTGTGAAACCACTAAGTGGTACTTATAAAAACTGATTTTCTGTTTAAATGAAATTTTATCACCTCTGTGTTTTGAATTTTGAAAATCCAACATACATGGTTATCATTAAGAATTAAAATGTGGTTCAATGGGATTAAAATATTTTTTTGGTGAATAGTAACTTTTAAGTTTATTAATCACGATTAGAGGTAATTAGTGTAATTTAAGGTAAAAATAATGTTTTAATAATATGAAACGACCTAGAAACATGTCCTACCCTCATTGGATGTGTCATGGCCGACCAAGAAAATCCATGGGTCAACTTGGGGACCCCATGGAGCCACTTTGGTAGGAAAATGAAATTAATACCTTTTTATTTAATGTTAAAATTAAAATGGCACAAACATGAGTAGTT
The DNA here is from genome assembly GCA_963277665.1 of Viscum album. Classification (NCBI taxonomy): domain Eukaryota; kingdom Viridiplantae; phylum Streptophyta; class Magnoliopsida; order Santalales; family Viscaceae; genus Viscum; species Viscum album. Next base: position 1,530,737,236 of record OY728152.1, on the reverse strand, counting down.
TTACTAAAACAATTTTTAAATGGGGTTATAAAAGTCATATTTTTGACTATAAATATTAATTAGAAATATAAAACGATTTCCTACATCATAGTATTTTTTTATAATTTTTAGACATTAAATAAATTAAATTATTTATGACATCATGATGATGCAACAATTACCTCATTATTTAACGATTTAAATAAAATGAAAAGATAATGTAAAATCTAAGACCTACACTTGTAAAAAACCTATTTGATGGGTATATTTCGAACCCTTATCACCTTATCCTAGAATTATATCAATTTGGGACCTTTTAAATCCGAAACTCATTTTAAAATAAAGTAACATTTCTTTACTTTCCAAGAGTGCCCCTCCTCTCCTCTTATAAAAGACCCCCACCAGTATCACATTACCCACACCTATCAAGCCTTTGGTTCGGCCAATCTCTGACCATTTTGTCTCTCCACATCCCTCTATTACTCCTAGAAGCCTCACTTTGGGAAGAAGTCTTCCCAAGGAAGCCTTTGATCTCAAATCAAAAAGAGTTACCCGATTTTAAGGTAATGTCTTCACTTGTGTTATTTTGTTTTATTTTGCTTATCCAACCCCCTAAACTCTTTTTATTCTTTTCTTTTGTAACAACTCCAGTATCTTAAATATACTAGGATGTTTTTATAAGAATAATTAGAGCTAAAATTACACACACCTACATCTAATGGTTAAAGAACATACTGTTTCTGTGGATGGTGAATTTCCGCCTCACGAAACGATGATTGTTCAACACTCATATAACACATTCAAAGGTGGCCATTAATATGTCACTATATTTATATATGATATATAATATTTTTATGTTTTACTTAAGCTTATGTATTTTTCTTTTGTGGCATACCTTTATGGTTTCCATTATGGGTAAACACGATAATTTCATTTTAGGAAGTGAGGACTACCGCCCCCTCAAAGTGATTTGATTCGTTAATGCCATATGTGGGATGTATAAAGGATGGATTTAAAGTTATTATATATGATTTATGTTACATATAAATTATTAATATAATTCATGAATTAAAATATACATACCTCTCATTTGGTTTTAATTCCATTAATATGACATAGAAATGAAAGTAGCGTTCATGTGTACGTACGACTTACCGTCTCCATGAACGGTGCATTTCATTTTTTACCTCTAAATGATTATTTAATATTATAAATACATGTATATTATGGATATATATGATATATATGATATCCAAATCATGAATATCATTCTGGATATAATGAACCTTTTACCACACGAACAACATGTAATTGTGAGAAGTCCACTTTCGACTTAAGAACCAAATATCGACAAAACAAACATTATTAAATTAAATGATTACATAATGTTTATAACATGTCAATAAGTGATATAAAAGGAATAATTAACTTGAAAAAGGTTCTTAATCAAGTATAAATTAACTCAATTTTATTATTCAGGACGTTAAAGAACGATCAAGTCAAGTCGGACCCGAGGTAAGGGATCCTACTCCTCTCTTTCTTTTTAAGTACACTCTTTTATGTCATTCCTTTTAAGCTAATCTTTCCTATGATTGAGATGTTATTTTATATTACTACTACTGTACTTATTATGTTCATATGATGAGAGACCCTATTTTCTCTCATCAATCCATTTTGGAAGTTTTGAGTGGCGCCGTTAGGCTGCCGAATTTTCGTAAGGGATCCAACCTCTCTCTTTCTTTTTATGTACTCTCTTTTATGTCATTTATTTTAAGCCCATATTTCTTATGTTTGGGGATGTTATTTTATAATACTCATAATTTACTTTTTATGTTCATATTATGGGAGACCCTATTTGATCTCATAAATCCATTTTTGGAAGTTTTAAGTGGTGCCGTTAGGCTACCGAGTTTTCGTAAGGGATTTTTCATCTCACTTTTATTCCCGTGACATTTATGCTACGTTTGCCACTATTTCCTTTGAGTGGTGTATGTACTGAACATTATTATACACTTTGTGTAGTATAATTTCATTTAGGGGTATTTACATCTTTGTTGTACAACCCTTCTTCCATGGGGTGTACTTTTCAAAAGTTACCCAACTTGGTAAGGGGACCTTTCACCCTCCTTTTTTTAAAAGACTTCTTTTGTTATGTATTTTAATTTACATACTATCATGTTGGGATATGTTCTTCTATATCATTATTTATGTAAATTTTATGTCCAAGTGATGAGATCCCTTTATCTCTCTCATTAACCCTTTTTTTAAAATTTTATGTGACGCCGTTAGGCTGTCGAATTTTACCAAGGGAACTTCTCAACCCAATTTCGATTTCTTTGGGTTCAACATGTAGTTATTGAATATGTCATCCTTTGAATATGTGTGAATGACCTTTTAATGTTTTACACTTAATATTCACTTATATTGGGTGTATTTATATTTGTCACACATAATTATGAGATTGATTTATCCTTAATTTAAGGATACCTTCTTTATAATGGATTTCATCTCCTTTTACGTTTCTTTTGAGACTTCATTGTTGTTATGCACCAATTCACTATTATATGGTGTTTATACTGTTATTTGACATATTATATCATGAATACCTTTATTCTAATGATATTATAAAGTTCAGATTAAATGTTATTCCGTAATTATTTGTATTCAAGAGTCTCTCATTTTGTTAAAAACTCTTTAACAAAAATATATTTTTAAATGTTTTAAAGATTTATTATTCTAAATCTTTATCTTTAATGTCCATGTTTTCAAAATGGATTTTAGTATTTATTTATATGGACATTAATGTTTTAAAATTATAATTCCAATAAAAGCTTCAAAGTGGTATGGGACACTTTGATTCAAAAATCTCTTTTAAATGATTTTTGAAAATGGATTGATTAATTCAAAATCTTGGAATTACTTATTTTGATTGAAAATGAAATTTTGTTATTGAAATGTTTATATTTTCAATATTTTATGTGTAATGATGGTACTTGGACATTTTACAGGTGGTTACGTGATAAACCATATGACAGGTGGTGCCGTGAATACCAGGACGGGTGGTTACGTTATAACCTCCAATGCATTGGGTATGGAAGTCGGATGTATGGCTATTCTATTAAGTGATATGTGTGGAAGTCGACCGTATGGTTATTCCATTTAAGTATGTTTATGTCCCAAGTTACCTTTATATGTTATTTGATCTTTATATGGGTTTTATGGTAATCTTTTGGTTACAAAAGGGTAAGTAATGAACTTTTATTCAGTGAAGAGTTTTTACTACTTCATAAAGGTGAAAAGTATTACTTTGGTAAAGTACTCATGGTTTACTTGTTGTTTTTGAAAAACTAACAATTTTCCTTCTTTGTGTATCCTTTACTGGGCTTTTTATGCTCATCCCAAGTTTTTGAAATTTTTTCCACAGGACTTAAAGATGAATATGGTCAAGGATGGGATCAAGAAAAGACATGCTATCTAAAACATGGAACTAGACATGTTTCTTTTTAAGAGTTTTTATTTTATGGAAACTTAGTAGAAGTTTCTACTATGTAATCTTTTGAGATGTAATAGTTATGACCTAATTCTATAAAACTCTAAACCTGAAAAGATCCTCAATGTGAATTATTCATTTAATTCAATATTAAGTAAGGTTTAAGGCTGGGGCCTTATATCTCTAGTAGGTGATATCACGAAAAAAAACCCACTAATAGGATCACCACATGTTTTGGGTACCATTAGATGTTTCTATAAATAGATATGTGTATTATTCTCTTGACTTGAGATTCTTATTAGTTTACACCATTTGATCACATACTTTGATGCAAGGAAAAAACCAAGACATTGAATTTGGGGTGATTTATCTTGTGTTGGGTGCATCATTGGTGGTATGAAATTGTTTGAATGGTCAAGATAGAATTTCTCACTTCTAAGTTGAGGAAGTGATATCTTGGACCTATTTGATCAGGATGGTAGTACTTTAAAAAATCCTTGGACAAGGTAGTAAAATGTAAGTCCATATGGCTAGATCAATAAATAAATAAATAAATAAAGGATGATGATACAAGTGTGTGTGGATTTATGATATATTGCAAGATAAAGAGATTGTATTACACAGTGCATGTTCGTAGGTTGACTGTCATTACTATGACCATTCCTTATCTCTTTAGGGGCCTTGATGGGTTGTTAGACTCTGCTCTTGGTTTATGAATAGTATTCACTACTATCTAGATAATGTCCTAGAGGGTCACTCACAATAACATATTCAAAAATATTCCCTATTCTGGTGAATAGGTATATAGAACATGGTGGGCCCCACCATGGGGTTCGAGAATTGTCCAAGTATTAACGATCACCGATGAATAAATAAATTCATTATTATTCGATTATAGAATAATTGTACTAATTTTATTTATTAAAAGTATTCTCAAGGTATTTAAGTGAATATAAGAAAAATATTATACGAACAAATAATACTTTAATATTCAAGGTTTGTTTAATATTGGAAGGAATTTTGAGTCGGGTTGAATAACTCAGTTTTATCATAAAATATATTTAATGTATATTACAATTATGTGATAAAATATTAAATAATATTTATGATGAAATTAGTTTATCATAACTATCTATTTATTTCTTATTTAGTGGATGTTTTTTTTTCAGGGGCCAGTGAACCTTTTTGGGTATTTTGAGTCTCCCACTATATAAGGAGGAGAAGCTCATTATTAGGACTATTCATTCACTTGGAATGATATACTCTCTCTCCTCCCACTTCCTAGAGAGAGAAATTATATCTTCGGGTGACTGATCCAAGAATGCCTTTGACGGATCGAAGTGATGAGATCATGATGATCATTGTGACACTACATGATTCATCAAAGCTCCACACTAGCACCCAAAATTTAACGAACAATGATCGAACAGATTCTTGAAACATGTTGGGATGATCTATAGGGGTTCAACTTCGAATCCTTCGAGCAATAGTCATTGGCGACAAGCTGGAGTCGTTCACACTTCGTTTTCGAACAAGGTTTTTATTCAGTTTAATTTTTGTGCTTATTAAATTCATGAGAGATCCTCAGATCTATACCGGAGCTTGGATTGTCATAGATGATAAGTTTCATCACTATGGTGATAAAAAATTTCAAATCCTTAACCCAATGGATTCCGATGCGTGCGTTGGTACCATCAATTGGTATCCGAGGGATCACATGAATAATCTGAGCCAAAGAAAAAAATTAATTTTCATTAAATCAAGTAGAGGGTTTAATTTGGGTCCCAAATTTTTAATACAGATCATATAAATTTTTTTGGGTATTATTTTTTAAGAATTTATATATTTTATATATATTAATTTTTACTCATAGACGTTGGCAAAAATGGATTCTGGTCAAAACCATTTTCCAAACGAAACATAGGCTGTAAGAACTGTGTTTTCTGGTCAGAATTATTTCCACCGATATATGGATATTTAATTTAAAAACATATTATTTTAATTGTTCAATATCCTATTATTAGGTTTTGATTAAAAATTTAAAATAAATACTATTGTGTGGATTGGTTTTCTTGGGGACAACCTAACTTTGAGAAAAAAAACAAATGTTTGAATTATAAAAATCAAAGCTTGTTGGCTGTAAAGGAAAACCAGAGGAAGGGGGAGGGAACTGTTGGATTCCCTAACATGATGAACCATTTTTTACCTCCTCCATGGCTGACTACGAGGTCACGGAACCACCGCACTCATGCAGGCCTCGTCCTCCTCCGACGCGTCCCAAGCGACCGACCACCGAGACACTGACACTCTGCTTGGTCCAACCAACTTGTTGCCATCAGATCCCGCTCGCTGCACTGGTCCCTGAGTCACTGCCCACTGTAGCTGACCACATCCTAGCCTAGCTCGATACTGGTGACCGTCTCTTGCATGTTTACACCTGGAATGGGTGCCTCCTGCTACTCCTGTGGGATCACTGAATCCCCGTACATCAACCCTAACAACCGTCCATCCCCGACACCAACCATGACCCTTCTTGGATAGATCTAGACAGATCAGATAGATCTCCTCCCGACCAGCCACTGGACATCGCCCCGACCATGTGAAGACCCTTATTGAGGTACCCCTATCATTTTGGATGACCTACCAACTTCTATGGGTATAATCTAACCCGATCCACCCTGAAACAAGCTTAGGCAGATCTTCTCGACACAAAATAGGCTAGGGTGGGTTTGTATAGCTCGAAACGGGCCTGTGGGGCTATGGTTCACCCTGTAATGGGCTAGGGAGAGGTTTTAGGGCTCATTAAATTTTTTATATAATCAATAATTAATTTAATTAATTAATTTAATTTTAGTATTAAAATTAAATTGACTAAAAAATTAATTTTTGGTTTAAAAATATAATTCTTAATACTCTGAAAATAATAATTTAATTTGGGTATTAAATAAAATCAATTAATTAATTTAATTTTTAGAATTAAAATTAAATTAATATCGATACTGGTTGAAAGTAAATTATTTGAATTTAATCAATTCATTTAATTTATTTAATATCTCTCGTTTTTTAAATTTATTGAAATTTAATTTTCATCATGCTTTTACTTTACCTGTTGACTTGTTTTGAGTAGTAACCAACCATGTGTATGTCTGGTTAATTTCATTTAGTTTTTTATTACCAGTGTGTGATGTTTGTAATAAGTAGTTATTTTTATAATGTTATGCACATCATTTTATTTTCGGTCGATATGTATAAGGGTCTATGTGTCCAATATATCTATATATACATTGCACTTTTTGAGACCCCCTCACCTACATGCAAGTACATTTGTATGTTGATAATGATGATGTCAGTCGTAGACCATGCCAAGACGAGGCAAAATCCAGAATAAAAGTGGACACACTGGATTGGGGATGAGTTACATTACGAGTCAAGACCCAACTCAGGTTTGATTCACCTAGGTCACAATTGATCCATTAAGATTAAATGGATCAGCCAATATGATATACTCAAGACCCGTTAGGTAATTTATTTCCTTTATGCATTGTTTATTATTTTATACATTTTCATGATAGTGGGAAACACATAAAGTAATAAACAATAAAATTCAAAAAAGACGTGATAGATGTTTTTCTATTAATGTTCAGTTGTGAGTGAGGAAACATATTATGAGCATATTAATAGAAATTGATTTCATTCATCAAAAATATTAAAAACTCTCACAGAAATATTAAATCGCAAATTCCTTCCATCATTTAAATTTGAACAAAACCAGGTATACAGGTTGCTTGTCATCCATAGTTGAGGTTGAATCCTACTACCAGGGAGTTATTATGAGAGTGATATATAGGCTTAAATAAAGTTTGAAAAAAAGGAGTATTCATATCTTACTTGTTTTAACTTTAGAGGTAAGCAATGGGTAAATCATATTTATTATTTTAGAAGCTGAAACTTCACTCAACCAATCAAGGGGATGTGAGTTAATACGATTGGCCAATCAAATTCCTACCTTGAACACTTAGAGTAGCGGCATAACCACAGTTTGTAGACTATGAGGATATATTTCAAGGATACTTACCACTAGAATACTCAAGTGACAAAGTATTATAATTCCAGTACAAAGGGATTCTAGAGCTCTATTAAAATAGTGGGAGACATTTGATGATTAAATTAATCGATAATGTCTAATTAGTAATCAAGATAAAAGTAATAATATGTTATATTTTATTTTTCTAAAAAATGGAAAGTAATATTGCAAGAATACTATGATAATATTGGACAAAGAAAATTTCCAAACTGACATGAGTTTCCAATAGCTAGTATTGGTGCCTTATGCAAAGTACTATGACATCAAAAAATCAAGGTGCCGATGTCCTCAATACCTGTTAAGCCACCTCAGGAAGTGAGGGTGAGAAAATTTATTACAGGAGACTCATGTATGCCACATATGATGGTTATGTCATAATTCTATAATCAATGTTCGATGTGATTTGTGGTTACAACATCAGGACATGCATAATTTCACATGTTGTCTCATCTCCAAGAAGATTACATGGAGAAAGTAGATAAAGATATGAATAAGAAAATGGTTTACATAAGATACATGTAAATATGAAAGATGTATCATGATCTTTCAATACAACACTTTTATACTTCTTTTCCACCCAATTTCTCTAGATTTTTATAAAACTAAAAAAACAAACAGTATGAAGAAAAAAAATGCTTTATTACCTTTTGGGTAAGATTTTATAAGTAAATAATAACTTAAAGGAAGTATAATATTTAATTATTATGGTGAAAAAGTTGAAAGAAAAGGTGAAAATCCCAATGGAAAGAGTGACGCCAAAGGCACCTTCACACTATCCTTCAAAGAAAATGGGTATTAAATAGGACATTATTTTATTTTCATGTCACAAGATAAATCTATGGAAGTTTAAATGCCATCGAAGAAGCAAGGAGTCGCTTCTTCTTCAGTTATATTCATCAACTATAAGTAATGTTTCTATTATACTTTTTGGGTATTAAATACAATATTCTTATGACATATGTGTATTTAAATATAGTAACCAAGTATAGAAACATTATTAGATGTCAGGTGTGTTATCCAAGTGGATGAGAAAGGGTAGTTTCTAAGTCAGTAGTGAGAATCATACAACTTCTAATTTCTAAGTAAATGATTCTAGTGAAATTTTGTTAAGTATCACCAAAAAATTTAATCTAATGTTTCCAATGGACACAAGGAGACATTATTCTAGTTTTGTAATGGATGTTGTTTTTGGTGTATAATAATCAATTAATTGTTCAGTAATGCTTGAATCATTGAAAATAACCGATGAATATAAAATGTAAGACTTATATACCCAGTTGTGGAAAGATAATACTTTGTCAAGAAAAACTAATTAGTTGTCAAGAATATACCCAATATAGTTTTAGAATATTTGGATTTAATGACCTTGGTTATTATCGACACACTTATGTACTTAGTTTTGGACAAATAAACCTTTAGAAATAAAGTTAATCCACAAAGCTTTTGAAACTAGTTCATCTAGAGAGTGTGAACTATTGCAAGGGTAAGCTAGTAGGAAATATACTTAATAATATTCCTTTTAGTTTTGTTTAAGGATTGTAAAATCTAAGTATGGTATATGCATGGTCAAAAGATATGAGTTTCTTCGGGCCCGTGTGCTGAAGAATATCATGACCCAACATTCATCGATCAACATAATGTAGCGTGGAGTAATTCATAAATGCACATTACATCATCCAAATCAGATCTATGATTATAATAAGGAGGATATATGATGAGTCTTACATGTTAATGTTTATCAACAAAATGTAGTGTGGAGTAATTCCTAAATTCACATTTCCTTATATACATCAGATTCATGATGTAAGTAAAATGAGCATCAATGTTGCAACTTATATTCATTGAAGATACTTCCATTATTTTTTGAAACATGTATCACAAATAACGGCGTTATCCCAAAAAAATGCCAACTATCATGACAAATGGACATCATATGAGTTATAGTATGATGTAAATCCATTATGTCATAAGAACATGTGTTTGAATGCAAAGTGTTTGTTAAGGATATAAACAAACTTGCATCAAGAAAAACACAATGTACATCTAAAGTAATTATCCTAAAAGTTTCATAGGATATTACATAAATACCTATTATAGAAAAGCTATAGTCAAGTGAAAAATTTCATTTCTATAAAAGGGTTCACATCTCTATTTGAGATAGGGGGAGAAATATTGACTTGAGTTTAGTCAATGACAGAGATGTACAAATAATTTATATAGGAAAAAGTTATACAAGAGGTGTGTAAGTGAATGTTTTAAATACTCATATTTCATAAGAAGGATAAAAACATAATGGTGGTTTTACATTCACCGAGGTCGATGATACATTATTAATTAAGAATAATAATTCCTACAAGTGAGAAGTATATAGAAATCTGCTAAAATTTACAAGATCAATTAAAATTTAATAATGGGTTCCATGTATCAAAGCGCATAGGATTATTATTTGGAATATTTCGGTGGGTATTCAAGAAAAAATATACATGGATGGTATAAGTGTGGTACCAATAAGGATCATTTGGTTTTATCAAGTTGTTATGCCTAAATCCATTAGAATTTTACTTGTTATAACTACTTTATATGATCATTTTATTGAGTATTGGATGTCAAGACCACCAATAGTGGAAGTTCTTTATATGACGCAACCAAAAAGGGATGGTGAAATCATAAAATTTCAATAAGAAGTGAAAATTACTAAAATATAGTTTTGGATTAAAGTAAGCTATAAGATATTAGAACATTCATTTGAAATGAATCTTTTCCATATTTTTATGAGAGGTTAGTGGGAGAAATATAGTTCTTCAAGTGAAATATGTTTAGTAACATATGGAAAACAAGTATTGGTCTTCCAGTTAGTCAAGAAAAGAATGAATGTATCTTTCTAGAGTTTGACTTAAAGTAAAAACCTAAGTTCTAGGGAATAGGTTCCACTGAGGTAGATCTGATAGGTTTTTTAGACAAATTAAAAAGTACATATACTGAAAAGGTATTGAAAAAATACAAGTTGGAACAATTTGAGAGAGAATTGTTGTTAGAGTCACATGGAATAAATATCTCCAAGAAGACATGCATGGTGCATAGCAGGAGATTAATGTGGTGATTTGAATTTTATATGCTTATGTGATGGATTAATCACATATGTAATAATATTTATAAGATGTGATATTGACAACATATAATTTATAGTAATAAAATATCAGTTATATCTAAGAGAAATGCAAGGGATGCAGTTAGAACTATCCAATTGTACTTGAACAAGTACAAAAGGTATGTACTTGGTATATAGAGAGGAAGGGATACTAGTTTCAATGGGATACAAAATAGTCTACCTTTAGATAAATATAATCTTATATCATAGTTTGGATAATGTAATGAGCAAGACAAGCACATTCAATCTAGTGGCATCCATTCCTATAAATACTGAGTACGTTGTAGCTTCTGAGGCATCTAAAAAGTAATATAAAATACACAATGATTTGTTACAGTTCTTGGAACCGCATATAGTATGTAAAGTTTTATTATTATGATAATTATTTATATATAATAGCTAATATTTCAAGTTTAGATAGTGGAAAAAAGGATATATACTTGGGGTTTTTATTTCTTGATGAGTCTTACTTAAGGAGGTGAGGTCATACATAACATAATATCCATGCAATAGAGATGTGATAGACCTAACAACTAAATCCATTACTCAGCAAAAACATGATCTTATTTATGTGAGAGATAATAAGGATAGTTAGAAAGTTGGATCTAGTGTAAGTGAGAGTTTTGTAACATTGGGTCCCCTAAAACCAACTTTATTATTACTTTTCAATTACTACACCATGTATACAATGAGTTATACATGATGTACACTTACCATTATAGTGTAGATATTTATGTATCCACTATTTAAATGGTAATGTCCATATATTATTTTTCACATCGAAAGGTTATAACAGTTCCTAGGATATAATGAGATCTTCAAGATACCATGAAATTAATATTAAACAAATTTCCTATGGTCAAGATACATCATACTTACCGAACACAGTTGATGTCTGGATATCAGGTGTTGGGGGATCATAAGCATTGAGAATTATTCTCATGAAGTTTGTACTTGGTGATCTCTAGTAGGTGAGATCATGAGGACAAAACCTTCAATAGGAACACCACATGTTTTGGGTGACATTGGATGTTCCTATTTATAGACACATGTATTGGTCTCCTGACTTGAGATCATTATTAGTGTGTACCATTTGATCACATACATTGATTCAAGGAAAAGACCATGACATTAAATTCATGGTGAAGTAACTTATGTTGGGTTCATAATTGGTGGTATGAAATTGGTTGGATGATCAAGATAGAATTTGTCACTTCCGAGTTGAGGAAATGATATCTTAGGCCTATTTGATTAGGATGGTAGTACCTTCATAAATCCTTGGACAAGGTAGTCAAAAGTAAGTTTTTCTAGATATATTAATAAAAAATATAGAAAGAAAGTATGATGACATAAGTGTGTGTCCTACTTTATGATATATCATGACATAAAGAGATTGTATTACACAATTTGTGTTCGTAGGTTGGTTGTTGTTACTATGACTGTTCCTTATCTCTTTAGGGGACTTAATGAGTTTCTAGACTCCGCTCTTGGTCTATGAATAATATTCATTTCTATCAAGATAAGGGCCTAGAGTTTCACACACAATAGTGTATTCAAGAATCTTCCCTATTATGGTGAATAAGTATATAGGACATGGTGGGACCCTCCACGTGGTTCAAGAATTGTCTAAGTATTAACGATCACCAATGAATAAATAAATTCATTATTATTAGAGTATATAACAATTGGTTTGAATTTATTTATTAAAGGTATTCACAAAGTATTTAAGTGATAACAAGAAAAATATTATACGAACGAATATTATTTTAATATTCAAGGTTCATCTAATATTAGCAGGAAATTTGAGTTGGTTTAAATGACTCAGTTTTATCACGTAATATATTTAATATATATTACAACCATGTGAAAAAAATATAAATAATATTTATGATGTAGTTTATTCATCATTACTATTTATTTATTTCTTATTTAGTGGGAGTTGTTTTTTTGGAGGCCATGGAAGACTTTCAGGTATTTTAAGCCTCCCATTATATAAACAGGAGGTGAAGCTCATTACTAGAACTATTCATTCATTCGAAATGAGAGACTCTCTTTCATCCCACTTACTAGAGAGATAAAGTCTCTCTCTGAGCGATCGACCCCAGAACTTCTTTTATGGATTGACGGGACGAAATCGTGGTGATCATCGCGGCACTGAAGGATTCATCAAAGCTCCTCACTAGCACCCAAAATTTGATGAACATTGACTACATGGATTCTTGAATAATTTTTAGATGATCTAGAGGGGTTTGGATTTAGATCCTCTAAGAAATGGTCACTGATGATGAGTTTCAGTCATGCACACTTTGTTTTCGAACAATGTATTTGTTTAGTTTAATTTTTGTTCTTATTAAATTCATGTGAGATCCTCAAACCTATATCAGGGCTCGGATCATCAGAGATGACAATTTTTGTCACTCTGATGATGAGAAATTTTAAATTCCCAGACCACCGAATTCCACTGAGCACCCCAATACAATAAATATGAAAAATGAGTGAGCCTAATACATATTATACGATGGGTTGAGCCCCATTATAACTCACGAGTGATCATGATATAACTTATACATTGGGTGTTCCCAAATAGCTTTAGGTGAGCCTATTATAGCTTTGGGTGTTCCTAGATAGAACTATAAACCATTGGTTAATGTACATTGTCTTTTTATGGAATAAGGAGGTAGTTACCGAAGGGTTTCTCTAATGGATCAACTAGCTCCAGTTATTTCTGACACAGGTTTAAAATAGGTTATAAATGTGATGCACTAAGTTTCCAAAATGGGTTTTATTTGGGTTTTAATGATTTTATTTAATCTAAATGTGTGTGTGTGTGTGTTTTTTTTCATGTGAAATTATTTATTTCATTATCTCAAAGAACATTTAGGGAAAGGTAAATATTTCACGGGATTTCATGTTTTTCACTGGACTAACAGATTTGATCATTTTATGTAAATCACTTAGCTTTTTGTGATCATAACATGTTTTTAAAATGTTTTTCACAAGTTTTAAGGATGGGTAAGAAAAAGGAAGAAGTAAAGTTTAATGTCATGAAGTTTTATCATGAAAATAAATCATATTTAATTTTTAAATATTTTTTTATGGGAAAAATAGATACCGAGTAGAAGTGTCTATTTGTAATTTATGGGTTTTCTATGTAAGAGTTTGTCCTAAATCTCTAAAACTATAAAACAAAATGATCCTTGGAATTTTAAGAAATTTAATTCAAGTTCAAAAACATTAGAATATATAATTATTAAGGATGGGTCCTTATAGTTGGTATCATAGTAAGGTTTAGAAAACTATAGGGGTTATGATAATGTTAATATAATACCAAAAAAATATTTTTACTTTATGGTTAAGTTGAAATGATATAGAATTTGAATATTACCATGATTCTGCATCTAAAATAAGTCTATTTAGAATGGTTTTACATAGATAAAACAAGGAATATATGATGGGAAGGAATCAAGAGGAAAATATCCTTCTAAATAAAAATCTTGAGATAGTTATAGTTAGAACATAACAATCTATTTCATTGATGGATCAGTTGACACAAGCTATACATGGTGGTCGTATCCATGCTTGGGAGCAACCAGATCTACCAAAAATGAATATTTTAGTAGTGGAGAATTTCATGAGAAAACATACCCCATAATTCAGTGGATCATTTGAACTTGTGGTAGCTAAAGGATGGATGAATCCCTTGAAGAATATATTTGATGTCATGGGATGTTAGGAATGTCTAAAGGAAACTCTTACCATTTATCATTTTGAAGGTGAAACTGATCGATGGAGGTATTTGGTTAAGAATACTAGAGAGAAATATAATCTTGATGATAAGATACATTTTAGAATCTTTTTATAGTGAAATATTTTCCTAAGGTTGTTCAGATTAATATGGAGAAACAATTCCTAGAATTGAAGAAAAAAGATAAAGATTCTGTTGCTGTATATGAAGTAAAATTCACAATATTAGCCATGTATGTGCCATATTTTGTTTAGGACACTAATAGTAAAATTAATATATTTTACTTAGGGTTGAATATATTTTTATAAAGAGCTTTGGACACATGATAATTTAAAATTTATGAGAAAGTGATTCATTGTGATGAGAAAGTTGAGATGGAGTTTAATGAAATGTATGTTTCTTGAGATGAAAATAGTAAGAAAAGGTTGAGATGGATGGAAATAGAGAAGAAAACAGTTAAGGAGTCCGAAATTAATCCCCCAAAATGTTCCAAGTGTGGTAAACGATATTTCAAGGAATGTTTTATAGGATCTATAAAGAGTTTCTGGTGTGGTCAGTTTGGTCACATGGATTGCGACTGTAAAGAAAATAATCCTGAACAACCAAAGAATAGGGTAACTGATCGCCATCCAATGGTGATGTGTTTTAGTTGCAATGATTTGGGTCATTATGAAAACATGTGTTCGAAGTTAATTTCACTTGATGGAAATCATCATGATTGGAAACATAAAGATTTTGAAAAGTCATTTTCTACTACAATAGTTGATGTTGGACCATCGAATGAAGTGGTGAAAGGTACGATACTTGTTTATTAAAATTATTCTAATGACCCATTTGACTCTGAATCTTAAAATTATTTAATATATGAGAAGTTTTCAAGTAAAATGGGAATATCACCAATATAAAATAAGATATATCTTTTAGTGAAAACTCTATATGGAAATATTAAAGCAACCAAGATTTATTGAAATATTCCTATTGTGATCAATGGAATTATCTTGCCTACAAATCTAATTGAACTACACATAGTATAGTTGGATATTATTTTGGGTACGGTATGAATTTCAATGTATTAATCTAAGATAGATTTTAGAGCCAAGATTTTTTTGTTCAATTATTTCATACCTTTTATAACATATTAAGAAGATGAGAAATTGATTAGAGATGGTAGTGAATGTTACATAGCTCATATTGTTGAAAACAAAGAAATTGTTCAAATTAGTGATGTATGAGTAGTGAATGAATACATGGACGTGTTTCCTAATGATTTTATTGGCGCTTTTTTTGATCAGGAGGTTGAGTTTACTATTGACTTAGTTCATGATGATAATATTATTTCTAAACCACCTTATCTAACGGCTCAAGTAGAACTTTTGAAGTTGAAAAATAAATTGAAGGAGTTTCTAGAAAATGGTTTTATTTAACCTAGCACTTCACCATGGGGTGCTCATGTTTTGTTTTTTTAAAATAAATATGGCTTCGTGGGGATTTTCATTGATTATATAGCTTTTAATAACATCACTGTTAAGAACAAGTACCCTTTGCCTCATATAAATGATTTGTTTGATCAGTTCTAGGGATAATAGTACTTTTTGAAGATTGATCTCTGGTCGGGGTACCATTAGTTGAATGTGAACGAGGTAGATATTCAGAAGATTTATTTTTGGAATAGATATGGGAACTATGAGTTTGAAGTTATGCCCTTTTGGTTGTTAAATGCACCACTTGTATTTATAGATATAATTAATAGAGTTTTCCTTGAGTTCTTAGATAAGTTTGTGGTTGTTTTTATTGATGATATACTGATATATTCAAAAAGTAATGAGCAACATGAAAGACACCAAAGTATTGTTTTGTAAACACTAAAAGAAAAGAAACTATATGGAAAATTTAGTAAGTGTGAATTTTAGTTACACTAGATTTATTTTATTAGTAATATTTTTTCTAAATATTACATTACTATTATCACTATTAAAATAAAATTTGTTGAAAAATTACCAAGACTGACAAATGTCACAGATATTTTTAGTTTTTTGGACAGGTAGGTTACTACCAAAAGTTTGTTGAAAACTTTGCTTGGTTTTCTAGCCCACTAACTAATTTAACTAAGAAGGGATATAAATTCATTTGGACAAAAAATGTGATGTTTTTTAAGAAAAAAAGAGAATATGGGTGAATTACCTAGTTTTGTATTTTCCCCCAAGAAATAGTGATTTTTCATCTACAATGATTCTTCATTGAAATTAATTGGTTGGGTCCTGACGTAAAATTATTAGGTAATTTCTTATGCTTCATGTCAATAAAAACCTCATGAAAAAAATTACCCCACCAATGATTTGGAATTAGATTCTATGGTTTTTGATTTGAAAATTTAGAGGCATCATTTATATGGATCATGGTGTGAAATATATACTAATCATAAAAGTTTGAAGTATATATTCACTCAAAAAGACTTGAACATGAGATAGAGAAGATAAATAGAACTGATTAAGGATTATTATTTCATGATCCATTACCATTATATAAAGGAAAAAAAAGTAGTTGATTACTTGAGTCAGAAAAATAGTGATACATTAACCATGTTACATTTGAAACATGATCCCCTGGTTAATGATTTGATGAATTTTGTCCTAGAAGTTATGGATGCAGGAACTTCTTCTATTTTATTTTAGGTGTTAGTACAATCATATTTTTCATAAAAATTAAGCAAGCCCATAAGGAAGACCATAAGTTATAGGAAAATGTATAATTGGTTAAGAAGGGTAAGTTTCTTGAATTTAACATGGATAAAGATTGTGTTTTGATATGTGGAAAGATATTATGATTGTACTTTGATTCTCAGTTGAAGAATGAATTTTTAAATGAAGCTCATACTTCCCCATTTTCTATTCATATTGGCATCACTAAGATGTATAGAGACCATTAAGAGTATTACTGGTGGGATAGAATGAAAAGAGATATTGCTAACTTTACCATGAAATGCATGAATTTTCAATAGGTTAAAGTAGAATTATAATTAATGATTGGTATTCTTCATCCTTTTCCAGTGCCAGAGTGGAAATGAGAAAATATATCCATGGATTTCATGGTGGTACTACCAAATACTTCTCTAGGTAATACTACAATTTGAGTTATTATTGATTTACTGACTAAATCTACGCATTTTCTTCCCATTAGAGATACTATTTATTTAGATCAACTTTCTCGAATGTATCTTAAGGATATAGTCTGGTTACATGGAGTTCCAATCTCTATTATATCTGACCATGATCCCAGGTTCACTTCCATTTTTTGTAAATTATTTCAAAAGTCATTCGGTATTGAATTAAACTTCAACACAAACTTTCATCCTTAGTCTAATGGAAATTTGGAATGAACAATTCCAAACTTGGAAGACATTATTTGGGCTTGTTAAATGAATTATTCGGGAATTTGGGATCAACATATTTCTTTAATGGAGTTTTATTATAATAACAATTTTCATTCCAGTATATAGATGACACCTTTTGAGACATTATATGGAAATCAGCGTCGAACCCTAGAATTTTGGGATAAATTAGGTGAAAGGAAGTTGATGAGACCATAATTAGTATAGGAAGTGGCTGATAAGGTAAAAATAATTTAGTAACATATGAGGATAACTCAGAGCAAATATATAATTTATGCGGATAATAGGAGGAAAGACTTTTCATTCGAGGTAGGTGATCATATTGTAAGATCCCATATTTTACTTGAGTTATGTAACCTTTTATTTTTAGTTTTAATCCTCTGTTTAATCCTTATAAATTTTAATAATCACTTAATGAAGGTTTCAAGATTGTACGAGTCTTATTTGGAGCATGGATCTCCAAATTATGGAGAAATATGAGAGGCACACAATTAACGTGTAATTAGTGATAACCGTGCACCTCAAACCATGTGACCTAGTTAGGGTGCCACACAATTTGTCTAAACTATGAGAGAGAGGTTTGAAACATGCAGGGCTAAGATATATAGTGCACATAGGCTATTCATAATTTATCTAACCATGCATTGTAGGCCATGTGGGGTGTTCTCCTTGGTTAGTGGGGTGCACACAGTTAGAGCACAGTTTGGCCAACTGTGTGAAAAAACTATGTGACCACTTAAAAGTGGGAAATTACCATTTTACCCTATTTATATTTAACTCAAATCTCCTTATTTATTTATTCTCCACTCACACAACAACCCTCTCTCCTCATATGGATCTCTCCTCAAGCCTAGCCTAGGCCTTGAAGTTGTTCTTCCTTCCAGACTCCAATTCAGGATCTGTCTATCACGTTTGTTTAGCCACTGATAAGATCTCTTTTCCTTTATCTCATTTCTTTGTTTGTCTTCCCATATATGGATTTGTTTTTGAATGAGATCATATGCCCTCTTTTATTCCATTTTCTTCTGATTTAGGCTGAACCAAGGGCTGGTACCGGACAAGTGTTCTACCACAGGCATAAGGTATGTGGTCTATACCTTTTAATGAGGGTTTTTTTGTCTATTTGGCCATCACCATTTTTTTACACACCAAAACTTCTAATCATTAATTATAAATTAAATGATAATACTTAAATTAATTATTGATTTTGATACGAGTCACCCTTGTAGCACCCAATCATGGTTGGAGGTTGTCAACCTCAACCCAAGCCACCTATGTGGTGTGTTCCTTTATCTGCTTTGTGTTAAACCACCCCATTGGGTGTGTGAGCTCACCACTATTTTAGTGGGAGCCTCTATGAATTAAATTAGATAGTTATAGAGGATCATGAATCCTTTTCCATTTTATTAAGTGCACTTAAACTGATTAAATGGTTGGTTAAATGACAATTTTAAAAGGGTATGTATACTAACATTGCCCTCATATTTTATTATTATTAGTTTCCTAATATTGAATATATCAACATGAAACTGACTCCTTATAATGCTATGATATATGTTTCATGACGGTACAACACTGAATAGGGGATCTAGGTATGGCACCTATGACCCCTAGGTATGATTATCAATGGTATGGAACTGACTAGGGGATTGAGGTATGACACTTACGACCCCTTGGTATGATTATTCATGGTATGGGACCAATGAGGAGGATCTAGGTATGACACCTATGAATTTTTTATACATTCACATCCCCAGATATAGGTCACCCTATTTATATTCTTTGGGACCTATCCCATGTAGTTCTGATACTCTTTTCTCATGTAGAATATACCAAGCTTGTAGTTACCTACCATTGACACTTTATATATATATATTTATGCTTGTCTATTATAACCTGTTCTTATTAAATATTGTTCTCATGAACTATGATAATAGTTATTCATTTTACATCTTGTTAGTTATACCTTCACATGGTTATAGTTCATATTCATAGTCTGGATTTGTTATAGACACCATCGGTGGTGGCCTACTGATTTTATCTCACACCCTATATGGACCATCAATGGTACCCAGGAAGATTATGTGGATGTAGGTAGGGACTGGGGAAAGCACACAGTTTCTGATGATTGATTGATTATAGCATTCGAGCGAGGGAGCACGGGACCAAGCTATGGCTCGTGATACTATCTAGAGATAGTCTTTTGGTCTTTTTGGTTCTTTTGATATACCTGTATGGATGCGTTCCTGTGATCATGTCTACTTGTTTTCTTATTTTTAGAGACATGAAATTACATAATTTTGTATATGGTACTAGATGATACTATTGAGTTCTTGCTTATTGTTATCATCTGATGTTTTACTTCCTCTATTTTGACTAAAATTCACTATGCTTCTTCTATTTATTCCTTTATTACATTGCTGTGATGCTTTGATCATGAGGGTATAGTCTCCCTACTGTACCACATTGGACACTCATTGCTATTCGGTAGCCTCTGGAATACAAGGAGGGGCGCTTGAGTCTTTATGACCAACCAGCTTAGGGAACAACTTATTAACTTCCAGTTGGGATATTAAAAATTAGTATCAGTGGTTTCTTTTCTTTACCCTATTATTTTGGATGGTAGAAAGGATAATAGGAAGTTTCATAATTTGATAATGATCCTATGCCTAAGAGTATCTATCCCACTTGTGGGGAAAAATTAAGATTACCTAGGATGAGACTTGATGTTCTGGTTTATGCATGTTATAGTTGTTTTGATTCCACTATTTGGTGATGCACATGATATGTGACATTATTATTAATATGAAATTGAATTACATTTTATCCTTATCCCGATTTGACAATGAAGAATTGATCATGCATAATTTTAGGCAACTTATATGAATAATATTCCATGAATTATGCCATTCCATGTAGGTTTTATTGCTTGAATGCATGATACTTGTTTCATGAACATTGAGCAATATATCTATTATGAAACTAATATTTCTGTAGGAAAAAGGGGATTGAATAATTGGTTATTAAAGTTTCCTCATCAACCTAAATGGTTTTTTCCTATATAGGTTGATGATAGAACCTTAACTAACCAATTATCACATGTTTGAGTTATGTAACTGAGGTTGCATATATTGAAATGATAGTTTATATAGAATACATGAATTTTATTTGTAATTTAAAGAGTGCATGTACCTATATAGATTAGGAATGATGATTCATTTAGTAAAATCATATTATATTACTAATTACATTATGATATCGAATGTAAAGGTTTATATGTAGTTAAATTAACTACCAATTATAATTTATAAAGCATATAATTGTATAAATTGGGAATGGTGATTCATATAACTAGTCTATTATGTAAATGTATGAATTGATAAATCTCTAATATAAATACAGTATCCATTAAATGGGTATTTCAATTGAAATTTAAAGGGTGTTTTCATCTATATATTGCAATTGATAGTCCATGTATAGGGACCCTTAAAGTGAAATAGATAGCTTGACCCAGACTCAAACTTAGTAGTGGGAAGTAGAAAGTGTCTCTCATGTTATTCATGTTAGTTCTTATCACCCAGACCTAGATTTAGGAGCAGGAATATGGGTGTGACTTTTATATGGGAAGGATTGTACCTATCATATTCTTGTATCTATTATCTTGGTTGTTATCAAATACTATATGAGGTGTGTTTTTGACATTTTTAGAGCTGTGCCACCATGATGTCCTCAAAAGGGTGGTGACGACCATGATTTGGGAGAGTTGGGCCTTGATCCACTAGTGTTACCTCTAGTAGTTCCACCTGAGGAACCTCTTGTAATGCCCCAACCCTAGTTACCCAGAGTCGGTGCATTATTGCATAACATTGGGATGATCACAAGGAAATCATGTCTCAAAAGACCGATCAGTTTAGTATTATTAGAAACAAGATTCATACATAAGTTCAACTTTACAGCTTGAAGAGAAATACAACACAAATATATTTCATTAGAAACATCCAAGCCTCCTAGATTATGCCTGTAGGTCACTCATAACTAACTTCTTCATATCCTGGGAAAATAAAACATAAGAAATGGGTGAGCTCAAACGCTCAGTAAGGATAAGTAATACAGTGGAAAATGACATAAATATTAATCATGGTGAATAATTGAAACCACATGCCTTTACCAATAATAAACATGAATACTTTTATGGAAAGAATATGAGCTGAGTAAATAATGCCATAATAAAACATAATCATGGGTATTCTACTAGTCGAATGACCACATGAACCATCAATATTATTTCCATAATGAGGGAATGTATAATGCCAGACATTCTGAAACATTTTGTCAAGGCCTTGGCCAAGACGTCTAAAAATGATTAAGGCCTTGGCCAAAACCATATATCAAAATTGGGAAAGGACCTCGACCAATTCCACATCTAGTTGTCTCATGAGACCTACCGATTCATCGAGGAGCTATAGCGGGCTCCACCCGTCACTTACTAAGTCCAATACATTCCTCATATGAAAATGTTTAAACATATCATAAACATTCGTATTAAAACTAGCATACGAAATGTCAATACTTTAACCATAAACCATTAATGGTATAAAAATATCACATCCACAGTCAAACATATCACAAAAACTTCAATACAATATGGAAGTTTTGTATCATAATAAATCAACTTCAAATAAACTAAAAATCCATCAAAGGATGTTGACATAGATGAAATTAAAATCCTTTTTAGAGAAATATTGCTTTCTATTTTGAAATTATTTAAGAGTCACATAATTATAAAGAAAGCATTTATTTTGAAAATATTCTTATAAGCTTGTAAGAGAAGCTTTGATGATGTTATAATGGTGGAAAATAGCCTCACCCTCTGTATAAGTTAAAACAAAAACATTCTTAACTTAAATTTGTCGAAAAGGTAAAAAAGTACCTTGTTTGGAAAATGACAAAAAGATTCCTTTCAAAACACATAAGGGTATAAATGAATTTAACCCATTTTCTAGTAAATATTAATTTTTTTGAAATATATTTTTAAGAAACATGGATGTGGATGATAAAGGGGGTCCCGGTAGATACTTATGTAAAAACAACCTCGGATAATAAAGAGATTGTGAAATTAACCCTTGCCTTGTACTTTTACTTGGTTGAGGGTAGATTAACCTTCTGTATAATGGTGAAATAATTGTTATTAAATTATAAAAGAATCATATACATTAATATGATATCATATATGATCTTTTAACATTTCTTTATTAATAATATCTTAGTATTATCGTCGTTTCGGGTGTTAACTTACCCGTTTTTTATATGTTTTATTAGATAATCCTTGTTTGTTATGGATAGGTTGTATAATATTCATATCCAGAATGATATAAATTCCTTGAAAATTATTTTTAATCATCAAATGAGAATTAGTCTTTAATGGATACGATGGGGAATGAATCTCATCGCGTTCGTGGAGACGGTAGTCCGTACGTACGCACGAGCGACAATATCATTATTTTGATATTAAAATCGTATATAATTGGATGGTATATCATATATACAGAATAATTATAATGTTATATTTATTATTTACTTCAATTACACATCATTATCATACCCATCCAAATAATAATGTTTTGAACAACAATTACACCACGACGTGGAGACGGTAAGCCGTACGCACACACGTATGGTGACATGTCATTCAAAGGATGGATAGAATAATGAATATGGTTGTACCATATTTATAATAACATCACAGTATATAGAATATATTGGAGTTAATATTTTAGAATTTAAATAAAAAATAAAGAAGAAGTGGAAGGAGAAATGAACTTGAAAGAGGGTGGTGAAATCATTACCTCTTCTTCGGGTTCTTCCTTTTGATTTGATCAAAAGGGATCCTTAGGTTGGATTTTTGACTAAATGAATACTTATAGGATTAATTAAGGAAAGTTGAGATAATATTTGGGTAGGGGTTGGCCAAGACAAAAGGCTTTGATGGTGTGAATTAGAGGGAAGGGGGAGTTCCCTTTTATAAGAGGGGTTAGGGGAACCTTAGGAAAAGCAAGAAATATTATTTTATAATAAATTCATATTCGGTTTATAATGGCTCAAAAGTGGATTATTTAAATTTTAATGTGGGGATAGGTCTAAAACCACTCAACCAATAGGTTTTAGACAGGTTTGGGTCACTATATTATCTTTATCTTTTTGATTTAACTCTTAGTTAATTAGTTTGACATTTACCATGTCTCTTTGTATTTTTATATTATATGGTTAATAAACTTACTATAAAATTCAAAGAGAACCCCAAGTGGTTCATTAATGATAAACCTATCATTATATAAGTCTCTTGGATGAACCTTATATTTTTAGGAATATAATATCAATTAATAATATAATATATTTTTTAAAAACTCATTTATGTCAATTTGACACTATTTAATAATTGATTTTTGTTAAAGTCTTAAAAAATTTATTAATTCGAACCAAATTAATTTAAGAAATCATAACATGTCATATTAACATATAAAATTCTTGTATGGAATCAAATATTTCAAATTATATTTATTTTATCATTTATAATACCAATTATTTGATTCTTTCATTAATAAGGAAAATACTGCATCATTATTGTGTCATAAATAAATTTAATTATTCAATGCCTAAAAATTATAAATAAAATACCATTATGTAATAAATATTTTTATATTTATAATTAATTTTTATTGTCTAAAATATAACATATATAACCCTATGTAAAAATTGTTTTTCTAGAAGATATATGCTTATGCCATTTTTGTATTTACTTTAACTTAATTAATATAAAGTGTCATTATCACTTACAAGTGGCACAATGAGGTCCCAAAATCAACCCAAAGATTCCCATGGTCGGAAATGTATCAACCAATAGGGTTAGGACATGTTTTAGGGTAATTTAATATTATTATAATATTATTTTTTTTACCCTTATTTACCGGATTTACCCTTTAACCATGGTAAATAAAATATTTACCGAAGTAATTATTCAAAATGTATAAAAATAAAAGTTACCTATTTACACAATTTGGATATCCTGATTTCAAATATGGAATCCATTTTTCTAAATTCAAAACACAGAAGTATTAGAAATTAATTTAAAATTAATTCCCGCTGTCAAAACAAAAAACGTATTTTTAAGAAATAATAACTATCAAAAGATTGACACTTGTTTTTGTTCGGTTTAAATGTAAAATTATGTCCAATGACCAAAATTGTATTAAATGGTAAAAATATATTCTAAATATACTTTAAAACCACTCAAATTCATAATTTATCACTATTAATTGTTTCGATTAAAAAAGTTTTTTCTAATTAAAATTTAGTAATTTTCACTATTCATCAAAATATGAAAGTTATCAGAAAAGTAAAAAAAAATCACCCTAATCTTATTTCAATATTCCGAATTCAAAAATGATGTTCATTTTGAAAGATAAAATGTATAAAATTTCAAAAATCGGGTATTACTATTTATAATGACTAGTTTGATTGGTTGTGGTGTGTGTTAGAACTCAAAGTTGCGTACAATACACGCTACTGTATTATTCAAAGTGAAGAGTACTGTGGAAGCTTGGGGTGTTACATTCTCCCCACTTTCAAGTAATTTCATCCTCAAAATTTCTAGAATACTACCGCATGAAAAGACTCGGGTGGTTCTTCATCATAAGTTCCTTGGGTTCCCACGTTGCCTCTTCCATCTTATGGTTTCTCCATAGAACTTTTACCAGATGAGTCATCTGGTTTCTCAGCACTTGTTCTCTCATATCAAGAATCTTGACAGGCTCTTCTCAATAAGATAGATCGGGTTCCAATTCTAATTTCTCATAGGTGAGTACACGCGTTGGGCCAGGCATGTATTTTCTCAACAATGATACGTGGAACACATCGTGAACTTTGGAGAGACTTGGTGGCATTGCCAAATGGTAAGACACAACCCCAATTCGTTCTAGAATTTCAAATGGTCCGATGTACTTGGGACTCAATTTTCCATTCTTACCAAAACGTATAACACCCTTCCATGGAGATACCTTTAAGAAAACATGATCTCCTACCTAAAATTCCAAATCCTTCCTTCGGTTATCGGCATAGCTCTTCTGCCTACTTTGAGCTGCTTTGATGTGGTTTTGGATTACCTTTAACTTTTCCATCGTTTCCTCAACAAGTTCTGGTCCTACAAGTTTTCTTTCACCAACATCATCCCAACAGGTTGGTGTGCAACATCTCTTTCCGTATAACGCTTCATATGGTTCCATCTAAATACCCGAATGGAAGCTATTATTATAGGAAAATTACACCAAAGGTAAATATTGATCCCACATACCCTAAAAGTCAAGTGAGCAGGATCTCAACATGTCTTCTAAGGTTTGAATAGTTCGTTCTGATTGTCCATCTTTCTGAGGGTGGTAGGCAGTGCTCAAATGAAGTTCAGTATCCAGGGCCTTTTGAAGACTCTTCCAGAATCTTGATGTAAAACATGGGTCATGATCAGAAACAATTGATAGGGGTACTCCATGAAGTCTCACAACTTCATTAATATATAGTCTTTCTAGACGTTCAAGTGATAGATCTTCTCTTATAGCAAGAAAATGTGCTGACTTGGTAAGATGATCAACAATGACCCATATTGCATCGTTCCTTCTAGGAGTCTTTGGTAGTCCCATAACAAAGTCCATCGTAATATTATCCCATTTAAACTACGGTATGGGAAGAGGTTGAATGACTCTTCCGGGTTTTTTCCTTCTAGCTTTCACTTGTTGACAAACCATACATATTGACACAAAATCAACAATCTCCATCTTCATGTTGTCCCACCAAAAATGTTCCTTCAAATCTCTATACATTTTGGTGCTCCCAGGGTGTATAGAGAAATTAAAACTATGAGCATCATCCAACAATTCTGTTTTTAGATCAGGTATATTGGGAACACAAAGTCTCTTCCCAAACTTCAAAATTCCATCTTCATACATAAAGTCACTCAATCTCCTATCATTCACAGATTTAATATTATTTTGAAACTCTTCATCACTGGTATGATAACTCTTTATCCTTTCTAGTAAAGATGGTTTGACAACCATTTGAAAAAGCATTGATGTTTCACCTTCCATGGTTATTCCCATATCCATCTTTACTAGATCCATATATATAGGATCATTTTCAACTCTCATCTTATTCAAAACTCCATGATCCTTTCTACTCAAAGCACCTGCCACCTTATTTTCCTTCCCCAGGTAGTAGTGTATCATGCAATCATAATCCTTGAGTAGTTCAAGCCATCTCATTTGCCTCATGTTGAGTTCTTTTTGTGAGAAAATATATTTCAAAATCTTATGATCAATATAAATCTCACATTTTTCACCATAGAGATAATGTATCAATATCTTCAAAGCAAAGATTACAGCAGCTAACTCAAGATCATGAGTAGGATAGTTTTTCTCATGAATTTTCAGTTGCCGTGATTCATAGGCAATAACCCTATCATTCTGTATAAGGACACAACCAAGTCCTTTCTTCGATGAATCACTATAAATAACAAACCCCTCATTCCCCGATGGTAGAGTCAATATAGAAGAATTGACTAATCTTCTCTTTAGTTCTTCAAAAAATTCTTCACACTCTTTTTTCCAAACAAATTTAACCCCTTTACGTGTGAACTTCATTAATGGGTTAGAAAATTGGGCAATGTTCTGGATGAAACGCTGATAATAACCTACTAAACCAATAAAACTGCGTACCTCAGTTATACTCCTCAGTGCTGTACATTCTTGGATTTCCTTGGTCTTAGAAGGATCAACATAAATTCTATCCTTAGAGACAATATGGACAAGAAAAGAAATCTCTTGAAGCCAGAATTCACACATGCTAAACTTCCCATATAATTCATTTCTTCTAAGAGTCTTCAGGATAATGCGCAAGTGATTTTCATGATCTTTTTAGCTTATAGAGTATACCAAGATATCATCAATAAATACCACCACAAAATCATCGAGATATTCCTTGAAAACTCTATTCATTAGATCCATGAATACAAAGGGTGCATTAGTTAATCCAAAAGGCATTACTGTAAAATTGTAATGCCCGTACCTGGTTCGAAATGCCATCTTCGGAATGTCTTCCTTCTTCACACACAACTGATGGTATCCATATCGAAGGTCAATCTTTGAAAAGTATTGAGCTCTATGCAGTTGGTCAAATAAATCATCAATGTGAGGTAGGGGATACTTGTTCTTTATTGTTATAGAATTTATTTCCCTGTAGTCGATACATAACATCATAGATCCATCTTTATTCTTAACAAAAAGGACAGAGGCTCCCCACGGAGAAACACTAGGGAAAATAAATCCCTTATTACTTAATTCTTCCAGTTGTTTCTTTAGTTCAACTAATTCCACAGTGGCCATCCTATAAGGGGTCTTTGATATGGGACTTGAACCAGGAATTAAATCAATGGAAAACTCAATTTCTCGTTCTAGAGGATATCCAGGTAAATCTTCCAGAAACACATCTACATATTCTTTCACAATAGGTACATCCTCCATTTGAACATTCCTTTCCTCACTCACAGTTATTTCATTATCTTCCTCCCCGATAATTGAATTTATTTGAGCTACTAAGGGTGGATCTAGATAAGAATCAGGTGGTGACGATTCTGCTCTAAAGATAAGATGTTCTTTATCATCATCATCAAAAATCGTAACCTCCTTCTTCTTACAATAAATATTCACATCATGGTCTGAAATCCAATCCATACCGAGGATTATATCAAATTCAATCATGGGTATGACGATGAGATCAGAAGATAAAGAACATTTATATTCTCTAATGGGAACTAATTCACAGAACTTTGTAGCAATGATACTTCCCTTAAGAGTTTTGACTGACAACTCTCTTGTTAAATCAAATTGGAAAGATCTAATTTTCTTAGAAAACTGGGAAGATATGAAACAATGCAATGATCCAGAATCAAATAAATCATTTTATAAACTTGAGGAAACCATTAAATTACCTACCACCACATATTTCGGGGCTTCAACCTCAGCAGTAGTGATTTCATAAGCTTGGCCTTGGTCCCTAGGCCTTTTTTGAGGTAAGTTTCCCTGACGCTTAAGACATTCATTTGCATAATGTCCCATCTCCCTGCAATTGTAGCATTGAACATTGGTAGCGTCTTTATTTCCTTTAAAATCACCAGTTAGATGGAATTTCTGTCGACATTTGTAGCATACCTTGCTAACCTTGTAAAGTTAGCCTCATACTTTGCAACATTCTCGTCCTCCTTTTGCCTCAGACTCAGAAATTGCCTTTCTATATCTGATCGATGGTCATGAGGAAAGTATTTTTCTAAGAAAATCTCTTTAAACTCCCTCTATTCCATATTTTATACTTCATCATCTTACTTCGTGTTTTGAATCAATGACCACCATTGATTAACATCTCCAGTGAGGCGGTAAACTGCCATGGTAACTTTTTCCCTTTCACTACTCCCCAAGGCATGTAATATTTTCTCTAAGGAATTTATCCATTTGTCAGCCACTAATGGATTTTTACTCCCATTGAATGTCCGTGGTTGTTTCCTCATGAAGCGATTTAACATTGATCCTCCACACTGTGGATCTGGGTGCTCCATACGGGTAAGGTTATTATTCATAACCTAAGTGAGTTGTCCCAGTATGGTGATAAGCTGATTAGCACCGGTTGTATCACCATCTCCACTATAATTATCTTTAGTAGGAGGGAAATCCCTACATGAATTGCGTGCATTGATACAATTTCCATTACTTCCACTAGGTGCCATTTCTAAACAATGGAATAAACTAGATTAGTTTATGAATTGAAATATATAATTCCAAACTTTTAAAACACTTAACATAAATTGAACAATTTATGGATATAATCCATAATCATAAAAATGTTTTCTTTGAGGAAGTATATACTCATAAACCCTTCATAATGGTTTGTAAAGAAAATGAGAATTATCCTAAGCATATCCCCTGGGAGTGTCGTAACCAAGAGTGCAGCAAGGCCCATTGTTGTGCACCAGTTCCTGTTCGAGTCTAGCTCAAAGCGGTGTTTTCAGGTTTTACCCCTAGGTACATCTATTCTAGAGCTGCCTATACCTTCTCGTATCCAGACAGGGATGTATTGCATGTAAAACTCACAAAATCTCTACAATACCAAAATTCTAGGAAGTTCTTCTATACTAATCCTCAAAGTCTATCTTAGTGCTATGTGCTCTAATCAGAGTTTATCTAAATCTAGTTTCCAAGGTTTTTACTAAACTTTATCTGATACCAACTGTAATTCCTCGACCCTAGTTACCCAGAGTCGGTGCATTATTACATAACATTGACATGATCACAAGGAAATCATGTCTTGAAAGACTGATCATTTTAGTATTATTGGAAAAAATATTCATACATAAGTTCAACTTTACAGCTTGAAGATAAATAAAACACAAATATATTTCATTAGAAACATCCAAGACTCCTATATTATGCCTGCAGGTCACTCATAACTAAATTATTCATATCCTGGTAAAATAAAACATAAGAAAGGGGTGAGCTCAAACGCTCATTAAGGATAAGTAATATAGCGGAAAATGACATAAATATTAATCATGGTGAATAATTGAAACCACATGCATTTACCAATAATAAACATGAATAATTTTATGGAAAGAATATGAGATGATTAAATAATGCCATAATAAAACATAATAATGGGTATTTTACTAGTATAATGACCACATGAACCATCAATATTATTTCCATAATGAGGGAATGTATAATGCCGGACATTCTAAAACATTTTGTCAAGGACTCGGCCAAGACGTCTAAAAATGATTAAGGTCTCGGCCAAAACCATATATCAAAATTGGGAAAGGGTCTCAGCCAATTCCACCTCTAGTTTTCTCATGAGACCAACTGATGCATTGAGGATCTATAGAGGGCTCCACCTGTCACTTACTAAGTCCAATACATTCCTCATATGAAAAGGTTTAAACATATCATAAACATTCGGATTAAAACTAGCATACGAAATGTCAATAATTTAACCATAAAACATGAATGGTATAAAAATAGCACATCCACAGTCAAACATATCAAAAAACCTTCAATACAATATGAAAGTTTTGTATCATAATAAATCAACTTAAAATAAACTTAAAATCCATCAAAGGATGTTGATATAGATGAAATCAAAATCCTTTTTAGAGAAATATTGCTTTCTATTTTGAAATTATTTAAGAGTCACATAATTATAAAGAAAAAATTTATTTTGAAAATATTCTTATAAGTTTTTAAGGGAAGCTTTGATGATGTTATAATGGCGGAAAATAGCTACATCCGCCGTATAAGTTAAAAAAACATTCTTAACTTAAATTTGTCGAAAAGGTCAAAAAGTACCTTGTTCGGAAAATGACGAAAAGATTCATTTAAAAACACATAAGGGTATAAATGAATTTAACTCATTTTCTCGTAAATAGTAATTTTTTTTGAAATATATTTTTAAGAAACATGGATTTGGATGATAAAGGGGGTCCCAGTAGATACTTACGTAAAAACAACATCGGATAATAAAGAGATTGTGAAATTAACCCTTAACTTGTACTTTTCCTTGGTCGATGGTAGGTTAACCTCATTTATAATGGTGAAATAATTGTTATTAAATTATAAAATAATCATATACATTAATATTATATCATATATGATCTTTTAACATTTCTTTATTAATAATATCTTAGTATTATCGTCGTTTCGGGTGTTAACTTACCCGTTTTCTTTTATATGTTTTGTTACATAAGCCATGTTTGTTATGGATAGGTTGTATCGTATTAATATCCAGAATGATATCAAGTCCTTAAAAATTATTTTTAATCATCAAATGATAATTACTCTTGAATGGATACGATGGGGAATGAATCTCATCGCGTTCGTGGAGACGGTAGTCCGTACGTACGCACAAGCGATAATATCATTCTTTTGATATTAAAATAATATATAATTGGATGGTATATAATATATAAAGAATAATTATAATGTTATATTTATTATTTAATTCAATTAAACATCATTATCATACCCATCCAAATAATAATGTTTTGAACAACAATTACACCACGACGTGGAGACGGTAAGCCGTACGTATGCACGTATGGTGACATGTCATTCAAAGGATGGATAGAATACTGAATATGGTTGTTCCATATTTATAATAAAATCACAGTATATATAAGATACTGAAGTTATTATTTTATAATGGAAATAACAAATAAAGAAGAAGTGGAAGAAGAAAGGAACCTGAAAGATGGTGGTGAAATCATTACCTCTTCTTCGGGTTTTTCCTTTTGATTTGATCAAAAGGGATCCTTAGGTTGGATTTATGACTAAAGGAAGGATTATAAGATGAATTTAGGGAAGTTGAGAGAATATTTGGGTATGGTTTGGCCGAGCCAAAAGCCTTTGAAGGTTTGAATTAGAGGGAAGGGGGAGTGCCCTTTTATAAGAGGGGTGAGTGGCACCTTAGGAAAAGCTAGAAATATTATTTTATAATAAATTAATATTAGGTTTATAATGGCTCTAAAGTTAATTATTTAAAGGTTAATGTGGGTATAGGTCTAAAAACACTCAAAAAATAGGTTTTAGATAGGTTTGGGTCACTATATTAACTTTATCGTTTTGATTTAACTCTTAGTTAATTAGTTTGACATTTACCATGTCTCTTAGTATTTTTATATTATATGGTTAATAAACTTACTATAAACTTCCAAGAGAATCCCAATTGGTTCATTAATGATACAAATATAATTATATAAGTCTCTTGGACGAACCTTAGATTTTTAGGAATAGAATATCAATTAATAATATAATATTTGTTTTAAAAACTCATTTATGACAATTTTGACACTATTTAATAATTGATTTTTGTTAAAGTCTTAAAAACTTTATTAATTCGAAAAAATTTATTTAAAAAATAATAAAATGTCATATTAACCTATAAAATTATTGTATGGCATCAAAACTTTCAAATTATATTTATTTTATCATTTATAATACCAATTATTTTATTTTTTCATTAATAAGGAAAATACTGCATCATTATTGTGTCATAAATAAACTTAATTATTCAATTTATAAAAATTATAAATAAGATACCATTATGTAGAAAATGTTTTTATATTTATAATGAATATTTATAGTCAAAAATATAACATATATAACCCTATGTAAAAATTGTTTTTCTAGAAGATATATGCTTATGCCATTTTTGTATTTACTTTAACTTAATTAATATAAAGTGTCATTATCACTTACAAGTGGCACCATGAGGTCCCAAAATCGACCCAAATATGCCCATGGTCGGACATGTATTAACCAATAGGGTTAGGACACGTTTTAGGTTAATTTAATATTATTATAATATTATTTTTTTACCCTTATTTACCGGATTTACCCTTTAACCATGATAAATAAAATATTTACTGAAGTAATTACTCAAAAATGTCTAAAAATAAAATTTACCTATTTACACAATTTTTATATACTGATTCCAAATATAGAATCCATTTTTCCAAATTCAAAACATAGAAGTGGCAGAAATTAATTTAAAATTAATTCCTGCTGTCAAAACAAAAAGTGTGTTTTTAAGAAATAATAACTATCAAAAGATTGACACTTGTTTATGTCCGGTTTAAATGTGAAATTATGTACAATGACCAAAATTGTATTAAATGGTAAAAATATATTCTAAATATACTTTAAAACCACTCAAATTCATAATTTATCACTATTAATTATTTCGATTAAAAAAGTTGTTTTTAATTAAAATTTAGTAATTTTCACTATTCATCAAAATATGAAAGTTATCAGAAAAGTACCAAAAATTCACCCTAATCTTATTTTGATATTCTGAATCCAAAAATGAAGTCCATTTTGAAATATAAAATGTATAAAATTTCAAAAAGTGGGTATTACTATTTATAACGGCTAGTTTGATTGGTTGTGGTGTGTGTTAGAACTTGAAGTTACGTACAATACACGCTACTGTATTATTCAATGAGAAGCATACTGTGGAAGCTTGGGGTGTTACACCTCTAGTTGTTCCTAACATAGGAAATGATTCTCTGTTCTGAGAGGAATTTTTATGGCTTATGAAAACTATACAAGGATCTCCAAGGCTTGCCTCTTCTATGGTAGAGTTGATACAAGAGTTCTAGTAGTAGCATCCACCTATTGTTTCAGGGAATGATAGTCCCTAAGCTATAGAGTCATAAATAGAGTCCATGATGACTATCTTAAAGCACCTTGATACACCTCCTGAGAGGATATTGAATCTTATTACGTATATGATTTGAGATTATACCATGTGATGGTGAGATATTATCACCCCGGTGGATCGTCATAAGGCTATGGATTAGGCTAGCTTTCAATTAGTCTTTTATGACTATTTCTTCCCTGAGACCTTGAGGGTTGATTTTTATAGGGAGTTCATGAACTTACAGTAGGGTTCTATGTAATTTATGGATTACTTATCTCATTTTACATATATTTAGTTATTTGTGTTTATCTAAACCATTGACGATCCAGTGAAAGTGATACATTTTTAGGATGGGCTCAAGAATCCTATTCATCCTTAGGTTAACATTTTCTGGTTGACTATCGTGTCTAATATAGTAAACCAAACTCTTATAATTAAACATAACCTAAGGGAAGATGAGGGTCCATATCAGAGTG
The DNA here is from genome assembly GCA_963277665.1 of Viscum album. Taxonomy (NCBI): domain Eukaryota; kingdom Viridiplantae; phylum Streptophyta; class Magnoliopsida; order Santalales; family Viscaceae; genus Viscum; species Viscum album. The sequence goes on along the minus strand of OY728152.1, from coordinate 1,530,702,645 downwards.
GAACAACTTCTTGACCTAGTAGTGCAATATCTTGTGGTATGAATCATCGCTTTGAGAACTCTCATGAGGGCAGTACCAGTTATGGTGCACATATCAGCAGTTTCATAGCATGTTATCAGTGTGGGAAACATGGTCACATGAAACCTCAATGTAAGAGGGACCCAATTAAATATCAATCCTATGGAAGGATGGGCTATTTACAATGGTTTTGTAGAATATTCCCCACATTGGACAGTGAGATAGGATCACCACCCAATCTAAGTCTTGGAGTGGGATCAATATCTTCACGTTAGGAAGTGAGCTAGAGTGCTACCAGCCGGTCAGGTTGAGGAGGTGGTCATGGCTGGGGGAGCTAGACACTAGGTGCACAACATCAGTAGAGAGGGCCTCCTCAAGGTAGTCATGTTGTATCTTAGGGCCATGGAACATGATAGGTTTATGCGGTGCCACATGTGCCAAGGGAGATGAGTCTCGGACCTTCTATAGTTTGAGGTACAATTTTAGTATCATATCCCTTGTTATCTATTTTTTGATACAAGAGCTTCAAATTATTTTATCTTTATGGCTATTTTGGAAAGCCTCATGCTCAAAATTTAGTAAATCTATGGGATGATGACCCTTGAAACCCCTTTGTTTATATGTTATGAGAGTGTATACTGAAGTAGGGAGTGTACCCTTGAGATAGGTGGTTGTCATTTTATATATAACTTCTTTGTACTTGATATGTATGGTTTTAATATTACTTTCAGGATGGACTCGTTAGTTCCTTACCATTCCCATGTGGATTTCTATCATTGGAGGGTTTTTTCACATCACTAGAGGGAAAAAATTATATTCACAAGGGTGGGTGGGATGTATAGGAAGGTAGAGATGGACTAGAGCATCATGAGCTAGTTGGAGTGATAACCCAAATTTCTAGACTCTATATAGATGATCAGGGAATACAACAGACTGATTTCTCTCCTATGGTAGATCATTTCAGGGATGTCTTCCTAAATTATTTTTACAGTTTACAACATGAGAAAGCAGTGGAGTTCTCTATTGATATAGTCCCAGGATCTATGACAATGTCCATTAATCTTTAAAAAATTACCACTACTGAGTTGCAAGAGCTCAAGATATAATTATAGGACTTAGAAACTAAGGGTTTTATACGACCCAATACTTATCCCTAGGGTTCACCAGTCATTTTATCTAAGAAGGTGGAAGAAACCCTCAGGATTTGTGTGGAGTATAGAAAGTTGAATCAGCTTAATGTGAAGAACCGATATCTCTTTCCCCATATATATGACCTATTTGATTAGTGTTAAGGAGCTCATGTTTTCTCAAATATTGATTTGAGTTAATGCTATCACTAGGTATGTGTTATACCTCCATACATACTTTGTAAAATGTTCTATAATAGGTATGGTCTTTATGAGAATTTGGTTATGTTGTTTAGTCTCACAAACATGATGACCGTTTTCATGGATCTAATGAATAAGGTTTTCCACCCATTTTTTGGATTTATTTGTGGTAGTATTCATAGATTACTTCTTGGTGTATTCTCATACTCGACACAACCATGAAAAACATCCTGATATCATTCTGAATTCATTTAGAGAGCACTAGATATATGATAAGATCACTAAATTCCACTTTTATATTGATAAGGTAAACTTAATGGGTCACATTATCTTAGATTAAGGAGTATCAGTTGTCCTAGAGAAGGTGAGAGTTGTAGTTACCTAGGAGCATCCCAAGAATGTTTTTAACAAACATAGTTTCTTAGGGCCTGTGGGTTATTAATATCACTTTATTCAGAAATTTTCATGCCTAGTAGAACCTATTACAAGCTTGATTAAGAAAGGTGTGAAATTATTATGGCCAGAAGCCTATGAGACATAATTTTAGGATATGAAAGGGAGACTGACTTCAACACCGATCTTGATTCTTCCAAAGCTGGGAAGAAGCTATACAATCTATTATGATGCATCAAGTATTGGGATATGAGTAGTTATGATGCAGGAAGATCAAGTAATAACTTAAGAGTCTTGTCATTTGAGACCACATGATAGGAATTACCCAACAAATGATATCGAGTTGGTAGTTATGGTTCATGCCTTACGTTGTTGGAGGCATTATTTTCTTGGAGAGTGTTTTGTGGTTTTTTCGAACCAGAAAATCCTCAGATATATTTTCACATAGTGTGACTTAAACCTTAGGTAGAGAAGGTGGGTTTAATACCAACTGTCTTTCAATTTTGATCTTACCTATATTCCTAGAAAAGGAAATGTTATAGTAGATTCTATGAGCTAAAGGACTTAGACACAGACATTTCTGAAGGTCAGTAACAAGTGGTAGCTTATGAAATTATTTTCTAAGATGCATTTGGAGGTTTAGGTCCACCATGGATAGTTTATTCTTGCATTGTTATTAGTAACCTATTTACTTCTAGAGAGATTGAAAATGATATAGTTATTGGATCCTGAGGGATTAGTCCTAAGGAAGAGTGTTTTAGTTGAGGATCCACCAACAGGTTGGATCATAAATGAGGATGAGGTATTGTGAATCCATGGAAACATCTGAGTTACTATATACATTCAAGAGGAATTAATGTTATAGTACCATGCTTCTTCTTGGGAGGTACACCCTAGACTTAAAAATATATATCGTGATCTACATCACCAATATCAATGGCCTGGTATGAAAAGGGAGATAATTGGTTTTATAACCAGGTGTTCCACCTATCAGTAGGTGAAGATAGAACACCAATGAAAAGTATAGATTTTACATATGTTTCCCATTCCTGAGTGGAAATGGGATGATGAAATAATGGATTTTTTGAATAGATTACTGATATCCCCTCGAGGCAGTGATGCGGTATGAGTGATCATTGATAGGATGAAAAAGGTTGATCACTTCTTACCTATCAAAGAGACCTTTTCAATGGAAGATCTTGAGATATTGTATGCCCATGATATTTTATGCCTACATGAGGTATCTCATACTATCATTTATGATAGGGATACTCATTTAACATCAAGGTTCTCATAGGGATTGTAGAAATATTTGGGTATTCAGGTGGTTTTGAGAACAACCTTTCACCCCCAGATCGATAGTTAGTCAGAATGGATGATACAAGTTTTAGAGGACATGATCTAAGCATGTGTACTTGATTTTATAGGTTCTTAGGAGAAATATATACCTTTATCTAATCTTTCTTATAATAATAGATTCCAGGTGACTATACATATGGATACCTATGAGGCCTCATATGGTAGGCCATGCCATTCACTTCTATGCTGGTTAGAGGTAAGTGAGACAACACTACTTATACCTCATATCATTTAGGATAATTTGGAGCAGGATTATCTTATTAGGAAGTAAATTTCTATAGCTCAGTCTAGGTATAATTCATATTCTAATCATCTCCATTGACCACTAGATTTCAAGGTGGGGAGTTAGGTTCTTTTATGTGTTTCACTTAGACTGGGGCATCGATGCTTTAGATAGTAGGGGAAGATTTTACCTTAATTTGTTAGAACTTTTAAGGTTGTGGAGAGTCAGGATGGTATCCTATCAGTTGCAATTAGCTCAGAGGTACTAGGATATACATGACATATTCCATGTTTCACAGCTTCACCAGTACTATTTAGATCTGTCATATATCTTTTAGCCTGATGATGTTGAGTTGGAGATAGATGTATCTTTTGAGGATAATCCTATCTATACTATGGACCAGAGCATGAAGGCTCCTTGAGGCAGGTCAGTTTCTCTAGTACGGGTTCTATAACAACAATACCATATACAATATGTGACTTATGAGCGAGAGTCTGACCTAAATTCTCAGTGGAAAGAGTTATTCTCAGATGATGTTTTACCACTTTAGGAAGGGAAACTCGGGGATGAGTTACTTTAAGGGGGAAGACCGTAGGATCCTGAATTTTACTTAAGGTATGAATTTTTTTTCAATATGAATCCTCTATTTTATCCTTAAAAACATTCCTAATCACTTAAGGAAGGTTTCAAGAGTTTCTAGGGATTTTTTGGAGACCAAAACTATGAATTATGGAGAAATAGGAGAGGCACACAATTAGAATACGGTAAGTGATAACTATGAACCTCAAACCATTCAACCGATTTAGGACACCACATGATTTTTCCAAACCATGTGAGGGAGGTTTGAACCATGTGGTGATGATATAGAGGGTGTACATGTGCTAGACATAATTTATCTTATCATGCGTTGCAGGCTGTGTAGGGTGTTCTCCTTAGGCAGTGGGGTGCGCACGGTTGGCGCACGGTTTGGCCAACCGTGTGTCTAAACTATGTAACCACTTAAAAATTAGTCAATTATCATTTTACATATTTATATTTAACTCACCTATCCTTTTTTATTTCTTCTCTACCTATAAAAAAACCCTCTCTTTTCTCATGGATATCTCCTCAATCCTAGACTAGGATTTGAAGTTTTCATTTTTCTTGGACTCTGATTCAGGATCCTTTTATCATGTTGGTTAGCCACAAATAATCTCTCCTTTTATTTTTATCCTTTCATCATTTTTATTCCCATCGATGGAGTTATTTTGGTGCAATATCATATGACCTATATTTAAAGTGTTCGTATGTTATTCTTTTTTCTTCTGATTTTGGTCGAACCAAGGGCCGATACTGGATGAGCTCTCTACCATAGGTATAAGGTGGGTGGTATATAACTTTTCTTGAAGTTTTTTTATCTATTTGACTATCACCACTATGCCACATTTTGGACCTTTTGTCTATTTCTTATAAATTAAATGATAATCATTAAATTAATTATTAATTTTGATATGGGTCACCCTTGTATCACTTAATCATGGTTAGAGGTTGTCAACCTCAACCCAAGATAGCTATGTGGCATGTTCCTTTATCTTCCTTATGTTAAACCATCCCTTTGGGTGTTTGAGCTCACCACCCTTATAGTGGGAGCTTTTATGAATTAAATGATATAGTTGGAGAGGATCATGCCTCCTCTTCTATGTTATTAAATTCTCTTAAAATGATTAAATGGTTGGTTAAGTGATAATTGTAAAAGGGTACGAACACAAAAACATACCTCATATTTTAATGTTATCACTTTCTTGATATTGGATATCTTTTTTTGGAACCAACTCCTTATGATGGTATGGAACTTGTTTCATTACGATACAACATCGACTAGGGGATCAAGTTATGGCACATACAACCCCTATGTATGATTACTGGCTGTATGAAACTGACTAAGATATCAATTTATGACACCTACAACCCTTAGGTATGATTATTCACAGTATATAACTGATGAGGAGGACCAAGGTATGACACATGCGACTTTCGTATACATTCACATGTCTAGATATAGGTCACCCTGTTTATATGCCTTGGGAACTAGACTATATAGGTCTAATTTTCTTTTCTCATGTGGCGTATTCCGAGTTAGAAGTTACCTTATGTTGACACTTTATATATATATTTATAACCATCTATTATAGAATGTTCTTATTATATCTTGTTCTCATGAACTGTGTTACTTGTTATTTATTTTACATCTTTCCAGTTATACCTACACATGGTTATAGTCCATATGCACATACTGGATTTATTATAGACACTATTAGTAGTGACCTATTGAGTTTATATTACACCCTATATGATCCACCAATGGTACCCAGACATATTTTGTGGATGCAGGTAGAAATAAGGGAAATCACCTGATTTTCAATTCTTTTTTGATTATAACATGGGGCGGGGGATCACAGGACCGAGCCATGGCTCGTGATGCTATCTGGAGATAGTCTTTTGGCCTTTTTGGTTCTTTTGATATACCTATATATATGAATTCCCACTACCATATCTACATGTTTTTTTATAGATATGACATTACATCATTTTGTATATGGTACTAAATGTTACTATTGATGGTTTGTTTATTGTTATCATTTGTATGTTTTACTTACATTATTTTAATTTACATTTACCATGGATTTTCTATTTATTCCTTTACTACACCACTGCACTACTTTGATCATGTGGGTATAGTATCCACACTATACCACCTTAGATCCTCATTACTAGTCAGAAAACTCTAGTGTACGGGGAGGTGTGCTTTAGGACTTGTGACTAACCGACTCAGGTCACTGCTTAGTGGCTTCTGGGTCAGGATATTATACATGTTATTTTTTAAACATCTCTATAGGAAAAGTGTTATGCATTTTGGTAAGATTGGAAAGTTAAGTCCATAGTTTATTAAACCATATGAAATACTAGATAAAGTTAGACCAGTTTCCTATAGAGTGGCTTTGCCTGCAATTTTATCCTAGGCACAAAATATTTTTCATGTTTTTATGTTAAGAAAGTATGTGATGGATTCATATCATGTTTTGAGTCCTGAGGTAGTTTAGTTGGAAGATAACCTTTCTTATGTAGAAACACCAGTTCAAATTCTTGACCATAGTGAGAAAGTATTATGGAACAGGGTAATTCAACAGGTTAAGTTTTTGTGGAGAAATCATATGGTTGAAGAAGAAACATGAGAATTTGAAAATATTATGAGCGAAAGGTATCCCCACTTTTTTTACAAGTAAATAAAATTGTGAGGAAACAGTTTAAAAAATGTGGGGATATCATATAACAACCTAGGTACTAATAGAATAAATTGTTTTCATATTTATTAGTATTCTTAAATTACGTAGATATCTTCATTATAAATATATTAAATAATTAATAAAATCAAAAATAAAATAGTTTTATTAAATACAATTCTTATAAGATTTTATTTAAAAGTTTAATTTTCAAATGATAGAAATTTAATTTAAAAAAAATCATTTTTTAATTCATCATTTAAAAATAATCATAGAATTAATTTTTGAAAAATCTATGAAAATATTGATTTTTCAATGAATAATGAAAAATACTGATTTTTATTGAAAATTGTATTTTCATTTAGTGTATTTACAAAGCAAAATTATGCTTTTTAAATATTTTTAAATTTTAATTAGTTAATTTTGATTTAAATTAATACAATTATGTTTTTTAAAATGGATTTTATACTTGAATTTAGTATAAAAAAATTTTATATTTAAAAAGAGTATTTTTCCAAAAAAACTGTTTTTCGTGTCTTTTTATTAGTTTAATTTTAAATTAAATAATGATACTTCTGTGTTTTGAATTTTAAAAAATTTATTTCATATTTAGAATCATTATTTCGAAATTTATTATAAATTTACCTTTTTATTTTTTGTTAATATGAATACTAACTTCAGTAATTTCGGTTACCACAGTAAAGGGTAAATCAGATAATTTAGGTCAAAAATAAAATGATAATAACTATAAAATGAACAAAAAACTTATCAAAATATTATTTTATGTGCATATCTAGACTAAAATAATCTAAGTGTCTAATTTATTACCTTTTGGTTCCACTTGGATAGGTTATTACCTTTATAGTATTTTATTTAAAGAAATGTGCCCCTCCCATGCATCTTGTTGGGGTATGGCCTAGCCAAGGGGCAAGCCCAGCGAGACTCTGGGCTAGGGAAATAGGCAACGTGGGGAAACCAGTAGCACCTCTCCTCCCTCTCTTCCACCACTTAGCTCCGACCGACAATTTTATAATGCTTCTCCCCACCCCGCCCCATCCTACCGCCCCTCTCAGCCTCCCAGCCTCCCCAGTTCGCCTCCCCGGCTCACCTTCTCCCTGATGGCACCATGACGCCCCCCATCCCCACGTCCCCATCTCCTTTCCTCTTATCCTGCCCTCTCCTTTGCCACCCTCTGATGCCGTAGAACCATATCTATCTCCCTGGCCTTGCCTCCCTTCCGATTACACAGGTATCTAATCACCTCCAATGGCAGTCTGCATCTTGGAGATCTGATTTTCATGGGTTGTTTGAGATTGAAGATGAAACGAGATGAATTAAAGGTTTTGTGATTTTCAGTCACAAGGGGATTGTCTTTTCGAGGAACTCTTGTTTTAGTGAAGTCAATATCTATTCAGCCTGAATATTGCGTCATTCTACAGAGGTTTTCCCATGGGTTTTCAGTGGTGATCATGGGCATCTCCAGGGCTGGGAAATCCACCGTAGGAAACATGCTTTCTCAAGTAATCCCAGATTCCTGCTTTTTGGATGGATATGACTTCCACTCCTTATCCAACAAAGAGAAGATGCGGGTGGGGATCCCTCACTCAGATGAAGACCAGGCTCCCTAGCTTCAATTTTTATGAGATATGCTGCACGAGCAGTTGGTCGGTGGGAAGACCGTGATACATGGGTGTTCGGATCTGCGGAAGGAGTACAGAGAGGTTCTGAGGAGTACCAACCCGGATTATAAGGCATTGGGGGCAGGCAGTGCTAGTTCTTATGTAGTAAGATTCATGTTGTTGTATGTGAGTGCAGAGGTGCTTACGGCTCAGCTATGGAAGAGGGAAGTAGATGGGGGCCATTTTATGTCACCTGCACTATTGCAATCTTAGATAGAGTTGCTGGAGGTTGATGAAGATGAGGCGGTTTTAAGGGTAGATGCAAATTTTCACCCCAAGGAGGTTGTTCTGAGGATACATGGCCTGATCTTTTGAAAATGGAAGGGCTGGATTGATTTAATCAAATGAGTTGGAAGCCAACTATTATTGCTCATATTTATGGTTCTGTTCTAGGTATTTGAATGTTTTTAATCTTTTTGCTATGTTTTTTGATTTTTCTAATTATTTTGGTTCATGGTTGGATGATCAGATTTATATTTAAATAAATGTCAAACATATCACACTCTTGTTTTTAATAAGTGTAATATTTTTCATATGGTGTTATCCAGTGGATATGTTCAAATATAAATAGTATTTTTAAATATAAAATATTTATATTCATCATGATAATTTATTTTTAATTTTTAGGGAGGAAATAATTATTTTAAATTCTTGCACAATGCTGATGGAGTATTTTTTCAATTAATGTAAAAATAAAATAAATGATATTAAAAATATTAAAATAAATATAATTTGAAATAAATAACATAATAAATAAATTTTATAGATTAAATTAAAATGTTAGATATATAATAAAATAGTTGGTTCAAATTATAAGTGTTATATTGACATTATTAAAGGAAAAGTAATGAATTGTTCTAAAAATAAACATTATTGATTTTTTATAATAAATAACATTTTATTAAATGATATAAAATTCATAAAATTTTTTAAAATTTTAAAATTGATTATTATAAGGTTTAAAATATCAACCATGGTCCATTTATTGGTTTATTTTCATTTTACAGTAACTATATTAACCCTCAAAGTGTAAAAAATCCATGTTGCCACGGTAAGAGTTAGAGGATAAATAAGGGTCAAAACTAAAAGATAAGGGTAAAAATATAGTAAAAATTATATTATTTTTATTTTATGAGTGGATTTAGACACATACTCATATTATATTATAAATTAATAATTTTGGTAGCATTTTGTATTAAGTATTATTTTATATTAATTTATTATTTTGAGAAATTCCAAGAGTGTCTCACCCCTCTCTTATAAAAGGGTACCTCTTATTCTCATTTTTCACACTAAAAAACCATTTTGGTTCATCCAATACCTAAAAAAATACTTTACTATAACCCCTCCCCACATTATAGTGGTATTTTTAGTCATAATACCAATCTTAGTGATTTTATGGTGTTAAGGAAAGGAGGATTTCCAAAGAAGAGGTATAATTTTTATCTATATGTATCAGTTTTGTTTCTTCTTCCCTATCCCTAAAAAATTATTAAACCATGATAAAATAATAACTAAAAAATCATAAATATAATAAGTTATTATTATATTAGTTTCATGAGCTATATCCATCTCCTATTTCATCAAATTGGAAAAGAATTCATCATTTGTGTGTACGATGGACTACAGTGTCACAAACTGATGTAATTTTTTTTCCATCATAGTCTCTCAATACTGGTTATAATGATATAATTAATGTTTATATATGATATTCATGACATATTTATCATTCTTAAAAAATAATATATCATTTAAATTTTTACATTTCCATGCACATAAAAATGATAACGTCGTTTGTGTGTACATGTGGACTACCACCTCTATGAAGAGATGTAATTTGTTTTTCATCACCACGTCACATGGATGATATATATAAGTATATTTAGATAATTAATATGATATATATGATATTTTTATCAATATTTAAAAATAATAAAATATTTACCTTCTTTCCGTAATGATTGTTTAAAAATGGAAACGTTAGTCATGCGTACGTATGACCTACCGTCTTCATGATTGTTACATAATTCATTTTTCATAACCATATTTAATTTATGGATTTAAAATTATAAATGAAGTATAAAAATGATAACTATTTAATGATTATTATTCTAGATATTATGGAATAATCACCACTGTGACCATATTCAACATACCAAATTCATTTTGGACTTTAGTACAGAATATCATCAAAACATCTAACATGAACTTAAATGATTAAGTAATTGTATATAACGTGGTAATTAGTGATATAAATGGAATAATTAACTTTAAAAATGTTTTTAATGAATTATAAAATTAACATAAGTTTATTATTAAAGAAGATAAAAAACACATGTGATGAATCATACTCAAGGTCATGGACTTTCCTATAAATCATGTTTTTAAATATCCCCTTTCAACTCTTCTTACAAAAGTAAAAAATGAATGTGTTTTAATATATATTAAATGAACAAAATTTCATGCCATCATGAAGCCTCAATGCTTTAAAGTTTCATTATTATGTTTTCAAGGTTATTTTTAAAGAAAATGGTTTCTTTATTATGTACAAAGTTTTTAGATATTAAAAAGTGTTTTTTAAAGAAAATGGTATTTTGATATCCAAAATTATTTTCATATGGTTTTAATATATATTTTCAAAGGCTTTATAATAAAAAGGTATGATTATAATTTTTATTTATTTTTTATATGGTACTTGATCATTATATGAAAAATGGGTGAGCTTGATATAGCTTATATGATGGGTTGAGCCTCATTATAGCTCATGGGTGAGCCTGATATAGCTTATATGTTAGGTTAACCCAGATAGTACTGGGTGAGTCTGTTATAACTTTGGGTGCACCTAGATATGAATTCAATTCATTAGGAAATTTAACTTGTATTTTGAGGCAAGAATAAGGGAGTTACTGAAGGGTTTTATAACAACCCTGTTATTTTTATTACATTCATACATGATTTAATGACATAAAATTACACTTAATAAAACCCAAAATATAAATAAGTCTAGTTTATTGGGAAATTAGGAACATTAAATAATAACTTAAAACATGAAATACAACATCATTATTGAAAACTTTCTTTACATGACCACAATATTCCTTCGTACTTAACATTGCATGGGATAACCTGAGGACATACATAAGAAAGGGGTGAGCTATAAAGCACAACAAGAGAATAAAAATGGAATAACATGAGTAAGACAATACATGTTAGACAATAGGCATATCAATAGAGCATAAAAGAAACATGAACATAAATGCATGATATAGCATGATAATCATAACATGAATATGTGGAAACAACTTAAAACATTGCATCATAGGTCAAGTCTAAACTTCCAAGACATCATAGTAGACAAAGTCCCATAAATTAATTAGGTAAAACCCTATCCCAACATATCATATCATGATAATAAACATTACCCAATGCATTTTAGTGCTATATAATTCCGAGTGCACCTGTCACTTTCATTTCATTCTCATGATTAAGTGTGCCACATAAATCATAAAGCATGGATTCATTCATCATCATAATTTATTCAAATAATAAGGGGTGTGTAATACATAAATTTAAGTCCTCAATAAAAATTTATATGTGTATAAAAGTGAACACCCTTGATAGGGAATAGGTACAATATTCACTTACACAATTGTTTTGGAATGTAGATTCACGGTGCAATTTCAACAGCCTAACGACGTGACATAAAAATTCATAAAAAGGGTTGATGAGAATAAAAGAGGTATATAATCATATATAAATAAAATTTAAATTAATAGGGTCATATAAATACATTTCCCAACATAAGGAATTTGTAAATAGAAGGTATAATATAATAAAAAAACTTAAAGAAAAGTAGAAATGGAATAACTCTTATAAAATTTCAGCATGGTAACAGGTGTACATGGGAGGGATTAATGAGAGATAAAGGGGTATCTCATCATTAAAAAATAACAATGGAATTATGGGGGAGGTGTGAAAAAATACCCCTTTATTTTTAAATGAAAATAAAATGGTATAACAATATAAGGAAACTTGGATAAAAATAAGAATAGAAGGAACCCTTACTTGAGTGTGTGACTTCAAAAGATTGAAGAGGGGATTTTTGAGAGATTGGGGCGCCTTGAGAGGATTATAGAGAGGGGTTTATATAGTAAGGACATGATATAAGTATTTTTATTGAAGAGAAGTGGAATATTGGGTGGGTTTATATAGGAAATGAGAGGGTAATTCTTTAATATTTCACAAACTTAGGTTTTGGAATCTATATAATTAAATATTCAAAACCACAAACCTTATAATGGTTTTTTCCCTTAGTTTTTTCCAAAGAGGAGTGGAAAAAATTATTTTATAAGTCCATGGGATGAATATATTAAAATATTATCCTTTCTTATGTGGAGGTGAGTCACATTATTAAAGAAATGAACTTAAAATCATAAAATATGTTTTACATTTTGGAGGATTCACTGAGGCTTTATAAAATAACTCAGAAAAATCTAAAATCACATTATTTTAAAGTTAAAACTTATATTTGGATTAATATCCCTTTTATAGTTTTTATTACATCACTATTGGGCCATTATGATGTCATAAAACACACTATATATTTATATGGTATTAATTTTTACCCAAAAATTAGACTGTCTCAGAAAATTATGAAAAATTCACCATTGGATAATTTTTACATCATAATTCCAAAAATAATATTAATTTTATACAAATAATTTTCTAAACATTTCAATTTTCACTTCTAAAATAAAAATTGACATTTAAAAGTGTTATAAAATCAGTTATAGATTTAAAATCTATATTTTTTTTTGAGAAAATGATAGTTTTAATTAAAAATTAAATTTCTCATATTTAGAAAATTATTTTCATAAAATGGAGTTCATTTTTTAATTCTACATGTCAAAAAATGGTTAGGGTTAATTTTTGGGATTTTTTTAAAATACTTGAATTTTTGGTGCATAGTAAAATATGATAAATTGCGATAAATGATAAATACATGATTTATTGAGTCATAGATGATGTTTGGATGATGTAATAACCCTTGGTTCAACATAACATGCACTTATTAATCTATTTAGTCACAATAATCAACATTATTGTTTGTCTTGAGAAAAATAATAAAATAATGAATACAACAATTAATAAAATAATGAGAAATCGCCCATCTCCTCCACTATAAATACCACCCCTAACCGCTACTTATCCTCACACCTCTAAGCCTTTAAGCTTGTAAAATTTCTACCCAATCCTATCCCCAAGCCTCTCACCCAGGTACATTATCTCTTGTTCTTAACAAAATACCAAAACCAATTCCCTTAAGAATGTTATGAAGGAGTATTCAAGAGGTAGAATCCTCTTCCTTTTTTCCTTTTAGTTTCTTTTAAAGTTATTTTCTTTTATTATTATCTCCTCACATAATCTGTCCAAATGATCATGATAAATCTAGTAAAATATATATACTGTAATTATATCATGTTAATGTAATATCCTTACTCGAACTCCTTTCTCTCTCTCCTTTATTTTAAAAATGAAATCATCGTCCAAGAGGTATCGATTTACAACCTTCGTCGATGACGAATTTTTGTTCTTCAATTTACCTTCAAGGATGGTAATGAAACCATTTTTATGGATAAAAAAAATATAATATATGCATTACATTCTTTCTTATGTTTTAAGTAACATATTTACATAATACTAAATGATAAAACAAAATGAGTTCGTTATGATCAATAACCGCCGTAATAATGCAAACGATTATCACTAAATGTATTATCTAATGATTCATCATCATACCATATAACCAAATGATATATATATAACCATTTAAAATTATTTATGTTAATTAACATCATATAAATTAAATTCTATATAATTATACCCATTCCACATAAACTTCCATACTCATATACAAGTATAACGATCGTGAAAACCAAGGTAACGAACGATCTTGAGCAATAAAATTGTATCTTATAACTCATAAAAAGACCATAAATGAACTTAATAAAATTATAATAAATCAAATACATGTATATAAGGTTCTTAATTAATTAATTAATGTATTTAATTTTATTATCCAAGATTTTAAGGTTAAGTGCATAACACATTCGGACATAAGGTAAGAGTTTTCTCAACTCACTTTCATTTCCATGAGACATGCCTTACTCGCCACTAATTCTTATGTGTGGTGTATTTATACTGAAATTTGGTGTATCATATCATTAATATATTTATTTTAATGGTATTAAATGTATCATTTGATTTTAGGGCATATGATTCGATTGATTACAAAGTGGTAAGAGATTCTACCCGAACCCCATTTTTTCTTCAGGTTACTCTTTCAACATATTTTCTCAAATGTAATACTTCTTTATTTTTATATATTTATTATAAATTATATTTATATATTCCAAATCATATATACAAATCATATCATACTTCTTTTATGGGGATATACATGTTTTAAAAAGGTTCCCTTCTCAATTCTTCTTGATAAACAAGTTCAATTCAAGGGAACTTCTCGATTTCTTACCCATTTTCAAGTGCAATCCAAAATATATTTTAAGACACTGTTATTTTTATAAAATCATTAATTTTATCATTAAAAACTATCTTGTTACATTTCTGGTTTTATTAAAACAAACATTCCTTTACACTTTAAAATCTCTTTAATATTTTCCTTAAACCAAAATAAAATATTTTATTTCTAAAGTTTCTTAAAAACTTTTTTTAGATGATTTCAATTTAGAGGTACATCATTTATGTATAAAATATAATGTCCTTAACTTTTATTTTCTGGGATATACATGTTTAAAATCTTATTTTATGAAAAATACAAATGATTTTCCAAAATAGCTCTTCTTTTCAAAGTAAAAAGGGTTTTTTCTCATCTCTCTTTTACTTTTATGAGATATATGCCTTGTTCACCACTATTTCCTTGAATTTAGTGTGTATAATTACATTTGATGTATTATATCATGAATTATATTACTTTCATGATATTCTAAGTTTCATTTAATGTTAAAATAGATTAATATTTAAATGTTTCAAGGTGGTTTGAGACACTTTGGAATGTTTAACAATTATTTTTCTCAAAAATTTCTCAATTATTTTATTAGAGTAATTTCATCTATGATACTTCAAATTGGTATGGAACACTTTGATTTAAAGATATAATTTTAGTTTATATATGAGGAATTCATTGGACTTAGTATGTTATGGGTGGGTCCTGCTATAACCCCTGGATGCATGGGTAGGTCTCATGATACAAAACATAAATGGATTTTGGCTGAGGTCTTAACCATTTATTTTTAAAGGTCTTGGATGAGGCCTTGATGAAATTTTTATGATGTTTGACATATGAATTTCATCATTATAATATTAGTAATTGATAAATCATGTGATTATTTGACTAGTAGAATATCTATAGTGAAGTTTCATGTGATTATTAATATGGAATTATTTATTCAACTTTTATTCCTTCCATATTATGATCAAGATTATGTTTTAATGACATGTGTTATTATTTATTCATCATTACTTGTTGTTTATGTTATAACTTCTGTTGTATTTCTTACCCTTACTGAGCATCTGATCTCACCCCTTTCATATGTTTCTTTTTCCCTAGGATTTTGAGAGGTATTTTATGAATGAATTACAGGGTTAATATAAGAGATATTTGGTGTTATCAATGGATTTTATATGTTTTTTTCCTTTCAATTTGTAATTTAAAGTTCATGTATGTAACCTGGTTTCCAAAACTGCTAAACTATTCATTCCTTCGGGATGTAATTCCTTATAATCATACCAATGTAATAAATTAAGGTAGCAACTCTGGGATACTAGGGTCGGGGTCTTTACAGTTGGTATTAGAGGAAGTTTAGTAGAAACCTTGGAAACTATATTTAGAAAACATAGATTAGGGAACATATCCCTAAGATAGACTTTGAGGATAAGAATAGAAGAAAATACTAGAATTTTGGTAAGGTAGAGACAATATGGATATTCCGAGAAATACATCCCTATATACATACTATAAGTGGATGTGGTTCTAGTACAGATGTACCTAGGGGTAACAACTCTAACAAAGTGTCTTGGGTCTGATTCGGGGTAACCTGGTACATGAAAACGGGCCTTACTACACACCTAATTTGTCACTCCCACGGGATATGCTTAGGATAATTCACATTTTCTTTTCAAACCATTATGAATGATTTTAATGTAAACATATCCTCAAAGAAACTATGTTTATGATTATGTGATTATCTATGCATAAATTTTTCAATTTATTTTACACTACTAGAAAAATAACCTATATCCACAGATCTATAGCCATGGTTTTGTGATCTGTGGCTATATGTTAGTTTATAGCCTCTGTTTTAATTAAAACATTCGGCCATATGGTTTCTAAACCCTCCACGGATCTCTCATCTCCCCGACCCATCATAACCCACCTTAACTGTGACCTCTTCTCTCTTGGAAACCCTCTCTTCTCGGCAGAGACTTCTCCTCTCGGTTTCCCTCCTCCACCCTCACGACTTCTCCTTTCTCAATGGTAACCTCTCCTCTCGGCAGCGATCTCTCTTCTCAGCGGAGACCCTTCTTCCCCGATGGCTTCGCGACCTCTCCTCTCCCCGATCCTCACCCCAACGGTTCCCGAACGACCTTCACAATGTTGTACTATCCTCACCCCCCTCATGATGCTACCAATAGCTACCACCGAATGAGGAAACCCTGTCACCTTCATGGTAATATCTCACCTCTCAAGAATGTTTGATTGTAATTCATTCTTAACCTTTAATAGTCTCATTATTCAACCAAAATATTCTCTGCTCGTGATTCTAGGCAAGTTCACATCCCCCATTCTTCCTTTATTTTCTGTAGCATTGTGAAACATTTTGAGTTAGTGACAATCACTACTGGAATATAATGTTTTCCCAATGGATATATACCAACGGTTTCTTCAAACTGTTGCTATACTGTAAAAAGGAAAAATTTGCCAACGGTTTGTTCAAACCATTGGCAATGTGTAAATATACTTAAGAGTTCCCAACAGTTTTAAAAAAAGGGAAATATTTAGTTTCTCTAAGATATACCAACAGTTTCAATAAACCATTAGTAAAGATAGGATTTCCCAAAAGTTTTTAAAAACTGTTGGGAAAGTTTTCCCCCAAATACCCAGCACCCCAGCTCCCACTCGCCCGATTGTAGACCCTAATCCAGAGCTCCACCCGAAGTTTTCTCAGCCGTGCAACTCCTTCTAGCCATAGATCCATCTCCAATCAATTTTTTTTATTTATACACTTAAAATTAGTAAGTGTTACCTTAGTTTTAATGTTCTCCCTCTATTTTTTCTGTTTGCTATTTTGATTTTGGCTAAATTATAGTTCCTATTGTCTATGGAGTACAAAACCCTTTGATTTGTTTTCTGTTTTTTGTTCTACACATCAAACATGGTAAAGGGTTTGTTTAGTAAGGTGAATGGTAGTTTCTGTGGACTTTAGTTTAGTTTAAAACTATATTTGGATTTTGTATTTATAGTTTTTGTTCAAGAATAATGGGAAGGGTATTGATATTGAGGATGAATTGTCATTGGTTGGGTTATGGATTGGAATTGTGAACAGCCCCACCCCCACCCACTGGACACCCTCACCCCCTAGACAGCCCCCACCCCCTGCACCCCACCCACCATAGACACCCCCACCCCTTGGATAACTCCCTCCCCCCACCCCCCTGGACACCCCCACCCCCACTCTCCCTAGACACCCCTCACCTCCCATGGACAACCCACCCCCTGGACACCCCCACCCCTTGGAAACCCCACCCTTTGAACATCCTCCTCCCCCCACCCCCTGGACACCCCCACCCCCTTAGACATCCCCCACCCTTTGAACAACCCCCTCCCCCCACCCCTCCTGGACACCCCCACCCCCTGGACACCCCCACCCCACCCCCACCCTCCCTGGGCACCCCTCACCCCCCATGGACATCCCCCCCACCCCCTTGGACAGCCCCCCCCCCCCCCACCTTCACCACCCATAGAAACCCCCACCCCCTGGACACCCTCCACCCCTTGGATAACCCCCACCCCTTAGATATCCCCCTGGACACCACCACACCTCCTAGACACCACCACACCTCCTAAGTGCTTGCCCCAATTTTTAAATTGGAATTAACAATGTAGTTGATTTCCCCTTTCCCCAATGAAATTTTCTAAGTGACCCATAGAGCCTTATAAATTGAATTTTTCATGTTTTGATAAATTGAATTTTTCATGTTTTGATAAATTGAATTTTTCATGTTTTGATAAATTGAATTTTCCATGTTTTGATAAATTGAATGGGTTTTTTAGAATGAAATGGATATTGCATGATGGTTTGCCTTTATTAATGAATAAAATGATTTTAAATAAAATTACCCTAAGGGTGGCTGAAGGAGGGGTAGGGGCTATTCAGGTGTGGGGGGATGTTCAGGTGTGGGGGGCTGTCTAGGTGGGGGGTGGGTTGTCCAGGGGGTAGGGGGCTGCAGGGGGGCTATAGGGGTGTGGGGGAGGGGGGTATGGGCTACCCAAGGAGGGGTGTGGGCTATCCAGGGGGGTTAGGTGGGGTGTCTAGGTGGGGGAGGGGTGTGGGATATCCAGGGAGGGGGGGTGGGTTGTCCAGGTGTGTGTGGGGGGGGGGGCTGTCCAGGTGGGGGTGGGGGGGGGATGTCCAGGTGGGGGGTGGCGAGGGGGGTGGGGCTATCAAGGTGGGGGTGGGCTGTCTAGGTGGGGGGTGTCTAGGTGGGGGGGTGTCCTAGTGGGGTAGGGGGGGGGGTGTCCAGGGGGTGGGGGGGGGGGGCTACAGGGGGTGGGCTGTCCAGGGAGGGGGTGGGCTATCCGGGGGGGACTATCCAGTGGGGGGGGTGTGGGCTGTCTAGGTGGGGGTGGGGGGGGGGTGGGCTGTCCAGGGGGGCTGTCGAGGGGTAGGGGGGCTGCAGGGGAGGGGGTGTGGGTTGTCCAGGGAGGGGGTGGGCTGTCCAGGGGTGGTGGTGGGTGGTCTATCTAGGTGGGGGAGGGGGGGTGTGGGATATCAAGGGGGGGTGTCCAAGGGGGTGGGTGGGGGTGGTCTGTCCAGGTGGGGGAGGGGGTGGGGTGTTGGTTTTCCAGGGAGGAGGGGGTGGGCTATCCAGGTGTGGTGGTGGGGGGTGTCCTGGTGGGGTGGGGGTGTAACACCCCGACCCATCTAGGCTAGATCTGGTGCATTACTTGTGATATTGGAACAGTTAGAAGGAATGAAAATACTGAAAGAATGATCAGTTTAGTAGTCTTGAAGAAACTAGATACATAGATGTAACTCAAATTACATTTGAAAAGTTTACAAAATAAAATACATAACGAAAACTAAAAACTGCATCCACAAGAACTCAATAAATGATCTCCTATTTGTCACTTGTTGAAAGTAAACAATGAAAGGGGTGAGCTCATATGCTCAGTAAGGGTTACAAATAGTGGAAGAATGAGTACAATAATAAGTGAATCACAATAAATCTGACATAATCAATATGTCATAGTGAATAAATGAATAACTAATGCCATTAATAAATTGAGAATGAAACTGCATCCATAGATTTTGTCATAGTGAAAACCTCATCGATAATAATAATAACTGATAATGAATAAAGAGAATAATTATTAATTTGACGTCATGTATTTGGCACATGAAACCATAATACCATAAAAACGTTTTAGTTCTATGGGTAGAAACCCGTCTGATTTTTGGAAACAAACTCGAAGGGTTTGTCACCAAACTGATTTGTCTCATGAGACCTACCGATGAATCAAGGGGATATAGAGGGCCCCACCCGCAACTACATTTCCAATAATTCTTTATAAATTGATTCAATACATGAGAAATACGCCTTTTAAATATTCGTATAGAGTAGAGTATATGGATTCATCAATATTTCCATAATTAAAATAACTTTTCAAATAAACACCGTATGTAAAATGGTATATGGTTTAGACAACAAACATATCCATGATATGAGATTATGGATATTTAATAGAAATATAATTTTAAAATTAAAAGTGATCTCAAATGGGCAGTAGGTACACCACATAAGGATTATTAGGTGCACAATACAAAGTTAGTCACAACAAAATAGTAGTTGAGATAAAGTCTCTTACCACAATGTAATCAGTTGAATCATATGACCAGAACTTAATAAACCTCAAATGAATCATTTAATAACATGAATATAAATATAATCATGTTATTATATATCAAATGGAAGTATACATATACCACATACAATAAATAAGTAGCGAATAATGAAAATCTCATAGAAATGAAAGTGAGATGAGAAACCCCTTACAAACATTTCAGCATGGTGACGAGTGTAATTGTGAGGGATTAATGAGAGTTAAATGGGTATTACATTATTTATATGTCATAAGGGAAGTATGGGGGAGGTGAGAAAACATACCCCATCATTAGGAATTAAAAATAAAATGGCACAACATAGGGAAGATTCTTGAACAAAAGTGAGAGAGAGGATCCCTTACCCTATGTTTGAAGGTGTTATTGACTTGTTATTTAAGACCTGAATAAACAAATTAGGCTTATTAATTCATAATTCCAAAACCTATTTTATATTTAAATTATTTATTATAACCCTTTTTAGTTCATTCAAGGCCTTTTTGATTAGTTATAAGGTTCAATTTCATTGTTCGAGCTCGTTTGTTTACTTGGTTTTAAATGATCAGTTCACTTATATTCAAGGTTGGATAAATATATAAGATGGATGTGGTTGTCCAGAAATGAAGTTATATTCTATTAGTGAACATACAAAATATTACATGGTTTTAAATTTAATTTGGTTACTTAGAGTGAATTCGAATTATTATATATATAACCTTAGTGACAACCGTTTTGGCTAAACAGTGGGTTTGATTACAATGAACATGTTTTTCTTTATAACTTAATACCATTTTTAAAAAAGTATTACAAAACTAAAAATAGGATATATTAAATATATAATAATCTTTTTCAACCATAACACAAATGGTTTCATGACCAGAATTAAATATTATAATAGAAATTGATAAACCGTTGTCCTTGAATGTGCTAAATTAGCACATCTCAAACGGTGCTTTCATTTTTTTCAAATAAATGGTGGGGGAAAGGAGAGAAGGTAATGAAATATACCATTAGCATGAAAAAATTCCAGTACATGTATGTTACTGGATTTATCATACTATTATGGTGAGGAAAGAAAAAAAAGAAAAGCACTTAAAAGAATTGAAGGAATTGGAAAGAGGAATTTACCTCTTGAGACTTCCTCCTTTGAGAACCTCTTAAGGGGAGAGGTTTTGGTATTTTTAAGAGGCTAAGAGCTTTTTGATTCGGGGGGGGGGGATCTTGGGGATATAATTGGGAATAATATTGGAAAGGTACAAGGCTTGAGTGGTGTGAGAGGAAGAGGGGGTGAGGGGTGCTTTATATAGTGGAGGGGATAAGAGATTTCTTAATATTATAATCATTAATTAATTATTTCCTCTCAAGACAACCAATAGTGAGTATTACATGACCAAGAACAGTAATATATGCATGTGACTTCGAACCAATTGGTCTTACATTATCATATCATCATCAATGACTCAATTAATCCATTATTTAGCATTTATTGTGAATTATCAGGATTTACTATTCATAAAAAATTCAAGTATTTTAGAAAAATCCCAAAAATTCACCCTAACCATTTTTTGACATGTAGAATCCAAAAATGAAGTCCATTTTTCAAAAATAATTTTCTAAATATGATTAATTAAATATTTAATTAATATCATTATTTAATTGAAAAATATAAACACTTAAAATTTTCATCTTTATTTTTAAGGTGCCTAAATTCATTTATACACTCAATGGTATGGATACCATTCATAAGAGTCATATTACTATTCCTAAGGGTAAGTTACTATTCATAAGGGTAGGTTACTATTCATAAGGGTAGGTTAATATTCACCGAAAAATGATTTTTCCTTATCGGAATCCAAATAAATTACTAATCACAACCATGTATGTCATATTTTTAAAATTCAAATCACAGAGCTGACAAATTTAAGTTTTATGGATAGGTTATGGATATCCCCTATAATTAACCATGTTTTTTTCCATAGAGGCTCAGTGATTCTGGAAATATAGGCTATAACTAAAATGTATTTAAGAGAAACATACCATAAAATGTTTGGGGTGCTACATTATTCCATCCTTCGAAAATTTCGTCCTCAAAATTTTATGTATGAAACTAACCAAAAAGATGTGGGTGATTATTTTTCATAACATCCTCAAGTTCCCATGTTGCTTCCTCCATATTCTGGTTTCTCTAAAGAACCTTTACAAAACGAGTTGTCTGATTTCTCAATACTTGCTCCCTTGTGTCAAGAATCCCAATAGGCTTTTCACAATATGAAAAATTAGGTTCCAATTAAATTTCTTCATATGTGAGTACATGCGTTGGGTATGGAATGTATTTTTTCAACAACGACACATGGACCACATCATGGACTTTAGAGAGATTTGGCGGAATTTCTAAATGGTAAGCTACTACTCCGATTCTTTCCAGAATTTCAAATGGGCTGATATACCTGGGGCTCAGTTTCCCTTTCTTACCAAACCTTAAGACACCCTTCCATGGAGATACTTACAAAAATACATGATCTCCCACTTGGAATTCCAAGTCCTTTCTCTGGTTGTCAGCATAACTCTTCTTCCTACTTTGGGCTGCTTTAATATGGGCTTGTATCTTCTTCACCTTTGTCGTGGTCTCTTCAATAAGTTCTGGGCCTATAAGTTTCCTCTCACCAACTTCATCCCAACAAGTTGGAGTTCGACATCTCTTTCCATACAATGCTTCATATGGATCCATTTGAATACTAGAATGCAAACTATTGTTGTTGGAAAATTCCACCAAAGGCAAGTATTGATCCCACATACCTTGGAAATTAAGAGAGAATGACCTCAGCATGTCTTCTAGAGTTTGAATAGTCCTTTTAGACTGTCCATCAGTTTGGGGGTGATAAGAAGTGCTCAGTATTCAAAGCCTTCTGGAGACTTTTCCCGAATTTTGATGTAAACCGGGGATCTCGATCAGACACAATCGATAGAGGTGCACCATGAAGTCTTACAACTTCATTAATATAAAGTCTTTCCAAACGCTCAAGTGGAAAATCCTTTCTTATAGGAAGAAGATGTGCTGATTTTGTGAGATGATCAACAATCACCCATATTGCATCATTCCTTCTAGGTGTCCTCGGTAGTATGGTGAAAAAATCCATCATAATGTTATCCCACTTCCACATAGGAATAGGTAGAGGTTGCATAACTCCTTTGGGATGTTGTCTCTCTGCCTTCACTTGTTGACAAACTAGACATCTTGATATGTAGTCAGCAATTTCCCACTTCATATTATCCCACCAAAAATATTCTTTCAGATCTCTATACATCTTCATGCTACCCGAGTGTATAGAGAAATTTGAGCTATGAGAATTGTCTAATAGTTCCCTTTTTAGCTCAGGTACTGATGTAACACACAACCTATTCCCAAATTTTAGAACTCCTTCTTCATACAAGAAGTCATCCAGTCTCCCATCCTTGACAACATTAATTTTCTTGTGCAGGTTCTCATCATCAGATTTAGAGCTTTTTATCTTCTCTAATAAATATGGTTTAAAAATAATTTGAAAGAGGAAATATGTTTCCTTTTCCTTAACAATTCCCATATCCATCTTTAGTAGATCCAAAAATATAGGTTATCTCTCAATCCTCATTTGAGTCAGAAGTCCATGATCTTTCCTGCTTAATGCATCTACCACCTTATTCTCCTTTCCCGGGTGGTAGTGTATTGAACAATCGTAATCTTTGAGTAACTCAAGCCATCTCCTCTACCTTATGTTGAGTTATTTTTGTGTGAAAATGTATTTCAAACTCTTGTGGTCTGTATAAATATCAAATCTCTCTCTGTAGAGATAATGCATCCATATTTTCAGAGTAAAGATTACGACTGCTAACTCAAGATCATGAGTTGGATAATTTTTCTCATGAGTCTTCAACTGTCTTTATGCATAAGTAATAACTTTATCGTTTTTCATAAGGACGCAACCCATTCCATTCTTTGATGCATCGCTGTATATTAAAAATCCACCACTTTCAGATGGAAGAGTCAAAATTGGAGCATTGACCAACCTTTTTTTCAATTCTTCGAAGCATTCTATACATTCTTTTTTCCACACAAACTTAACTCCTTTATGTGTGATATTGGTTAGCGGGTTAGCTAGTCGGGCAAAATTCTGAACGAAATGCCGATTGTAACCTGCTAAGCCAATAAAACTGCGTACCTCAGTTATGTTTGTTGGTGTGGGACAATCTTGGATTTCCTTTTTCTTCACAGGATCAACTAGGATTCTAGCCTTAGAGACAATATGGCCTAGAAAAGAAACTGATTGAATCCATAATTCACATTTTCTAAAATTCCCATATAATTTATTGCTTTTAAGAGTTTTCATAATGACCCACAAGTGATTCTCATGGTCTTCATATATTTTTGAGTATATGAGGATATCATCGATGAATACCAAAAAAAAGTTATCAAGATATTACTTAGAAAACTCTATTCATTAAATCCATGAAAACAGAGGGTGTATTTGTTAGTCCAAAAGGCATTACTATAAACTCGTAATGCCCATACCTGGTCCGAAATGCTGTCTTAGGAATATCTTACTTCCTTACACGAAACTAATGATATCCAAATCAAAAGTCAATCTTCAAAAAGTATTGAGCTCCATGAAGTTGATCAAATAAATCATCAATCCGGGGAAGATGATACTTATTTTTTATTGTAATAACATTGATTTCCCTGTAATCAATGAAAAACCTCATGGATCCATCTTTCTTCTTGACAAAGAGGACAAGGTCTCCCCATGAAGAAAAACTAGGTTGAATAAGTCCATTTTCACTGAAATCCTCTAGTTGTTTCTTTAGCTCTACTAATTCCACAGTGTCCATTCTATAGGGAGTCTTTGATATAGGTCTTGCATCAGGAATTAAATCAATAGAGAACTCAACTTCCCGCTCTAGAGGATGTCCAGGTAAATCCTCTGGAAATACATCAATGTATTCTTGAACTATTTGCACATCTTCAATTTGAAGATTTCTTTCCTCACCCATATATATTGGTTTATCTTCCTCTCCAAGTATTTCATTCAGTAGAGCTACTGGGGGTGGTTCTAGATAAGAATCAGGTGGAGAAGTTTCTGCCCTAAAGACAAGGGATTCTACACCATTTTAAAAAATTGTAACTTCCTTATTCTTACAATAAATCTTTGCAACATAATTTGACAGCCAATCCATACCAAGAATTATATCAAATTTATTCATTGGTATGATGATAAGGTTAGCAACTAAAGCACGTTTTGGTGTCTAGAGGGGGACTAGTCGACATGCCTTTGTTGCAATGATACATCCCCTAGTATTTTTGACTAACAACTCTTTTATTAAATCAAATTGGACATATCTAATTTTCTTGGAAAAATGGGAAGATATAAATTAATGCGATGATCCAGAATCAAATAAAGTGTTGGCTAAGTTTAAGGAAACAATTAAAGTACCTGCCACCATGTTATTAGGAACTTCAACCTCTGCGGTTGTAATCACATAAACTCTCCCTTGTTCTCTTGGATTTTTCTGAGGCATGTTTCCTTGGAACTTAGGACACTCATTTTCATAGTGTTCCATCTCTCAGCAATTGTAGCATTGAATATCATTGAATTGTTTCTTCCCCTTGCATTCATCATATCGATGACCCTTTTCTCCACAGTTATAGCAGACTCCCATGCCTTTCAAGCATTTCCCGAGATGATTATTTCCACAGTTCTCACATAATGGGAATAGCTTTGTTCCCTT
Organism: Viscum album; assembly: GCA_963277665.1. Lineage (NCBI taxonomy): Eukaryota > Viridiplantae > Streptophyta > Magnoliopsida > Santalales > Viscaceae > Viscum > Viscum album. The sequence continues at coordinate 1,530,676,443 of OY728152.1, read as the reverse complement.
TCTCTTCTTTGGTGCTTCTCCTTTTCCTTTGTTATCAGAGTACCGCTTCTTATCTTTGTTTCCTTTGAAAAGATTTGATCTAGAAAATTCCCTCTCTATTTTGATGGCACCTGATAAAATTTCATCATATAATGAAAATGATTGAGAAGCCAGTGCCCTTTGAAGACATTGCTTAAGACCTTCAAATAAATGATCAATATTGTCTACTGAGTCACATACGCAATCTACGGCATACCTGGCCAGCCTTGTGAAAGTAGCCTCATACTCTGCAACACTGTCTTCTTCCCTTTGTTTTAAGCTAAGGAATTTCCTCTTCATTTCAGTTCGTTTCTCACAAGGGAAATATTTTTCGAAGAATATTTCCTTAAAATTCCTCCATTCCATATCTTCTATTTCTTCTTCCTTCGTGGTATTCTGAATCAAGGACCACCATTGATCAGTGTCTCCCTTGAGACAATATACTGCCAGTATTACCTTTTAATTTTCATTGCATCTTAATGCCATGAATATCTTTTCAAGGGACTTGATCCATTGATTAGAAACCACTGGTTTAATAGTCCCACTAAATATGGGGGCTTCTTCTACATGAAACAATCCAACACAGGTGTGGAATGGTTATTTGTTACAACCTGAGTAAGTTGTCCCAATATAGTCATGATCTGATCTGCTCCAACATTGAATGTGTAGACTTGCTTAGTAGGGAGATCCCTACCTTTCCCACGAGTATTGATTCTCCTTCTTCCGTTAGATTATATTTCTAAATAATGTTATACACTCGATTAGTTTATGAATCTCAAATAAAAAATCACTCAACATAGATTGAAATTCTATGAATAGATAATCTTATAAACATGGTTTCTCTGAGGAAAAATCTACATTAAAATCCTTTATAATGGCTTGTAAAGAAAATGTGAATTATCCTAAGCATATCCCCCAAGAGTGTCATAACCAATATTGCAGTAAGTCCCATTGTCGTGCACCAGTTCCCGTTTGAGTCTAGCTCAAAGTGGTGTTTTCGGGTTTTACCTCTAGATACATCTATGCCAGAGCTGCCTCTACCTGCTCGTATCCATATATAGATGTATTTTCTAGAAATATTCACATAATATATTCCTTACAAAAATACCAGGACATTCTTGCACATTTATCCCCAAATACTACATTAGGGCTTTGTTCCCTACTATATATCTTCTACTATAGTTTCCAAGTTTCCTACTAAACTTCCTCTGATACCAACTGTAACACCCCGACCCCTCTAGGCTGGAGTCGGTGCATTACTTGTGATATTGGAACAGTTAGAAGGAATGAAAATCCTAAAGGAATGAACAGTTTAGTAGTATTGAAGAAACTAGATACATATATGTAACTCAAATTACATTTGAAAAGTTTAAAAAATACAATACATAACGAAAACTAAAAACTGCATCCACAAGAACTCAATAAACGATCTCCTCTTTGTCACCTGTTGAAAGTAAATAATGAAAGGGGTGAGCTCAAACGCTCAGTAAGGTTTAAAAATAGCGGAAGCATGAGTACAATAATAAGTGAATCATAATCAATCGCACATAATCAATATGGCATAGTGAATAAATGAATAACTAATGTCATTAATAAACTGAGAATGAAACTGAATCCATAGATTTTGTCATAGTGAAAACCTCATGGATAATAATAATAATAATTGATAATGAATAAATAGAATGCTTATTAATTGGACGTCATGTATCTGGCACATGAAACAATTATACTATAAAAACAATTAGTTCTATGGGTAGAAACCTGTCAGAGTTTTGGAAACAAACTCGAAGGGTTTGTCTCCAAACTGATTTGTCTCATGAGACCTACTGAAACATCGAGGGGATATAGCGGACCCCACCCACAACTTCTTGTCAAATAATTCTTTATAAATTTATTCAATACAATAGAAATATTCCTTTTCAATATCCATATAGAGTAGAGTATACAGATTCATCAATATTTCCACAATTAAAATAACTTTCCAAATAAACACCATATATAAAATGGTATCCAATTTAGAAAAAAAACATATCCATGATACGAGATTATGGTTATTTAATATAAATATAATTTTTAAATGAAAATTGATCTCAAATGGTCAGTAGGTACACCACATAAGGATTATTAGGTGCACAATACAAAGTTAGTCACAACAAAATAGTAGTTGAGACGAATTCTCTTACCACATTATAATCGATCGAATCATATGAACAGAACTTAATAAACCTCAAATGAATAATTTAATAAAATGAATATAAATAGAATCATTTTATTATATATCAAATGGAATTACAAATATAACACATACAATAAATAAGTGGCGAACAATGAAAATCTCACAGAAATGAAAGTGAGATGAGAAACCCCTTACAAACATTTCAGCATGGTGACGAGTGTAATTGCGAGGGATTAATGAGAGATAAAGGGGTATTCCATTATTTATATGTCACAAGGGAAGTATGGTGGAGGTGAAAAATCATACCCCATCATTAGGAATTAAAAATAAAAGGGCACAACATAGGGGAGATTCTTGAACAAAAGTGAGAGAGAGGATCCCTTAACTTATGCTTGAAGGTGTTCTTGAATTGTTATTTAAGACCTGAATAAACAAATTAGGATTATTAATTAATAATTCCATAACCTATTTTATATGTAAATGATTTATTATAACCCTTTTTAGTTCATTTAGGGCCTTTTTTATTAGTTATAAGGTTCAATTTCATTGTTCGGGCTCATTTGTTTACTTGGTTTTAAATGATCGGTCCACTTATATTCAAGTTTGGATAAATATATAAGATGGATGTGGTTGTCTAGAAATGAATTTATATTCTATTAGTGAACATAAATAAGATTAAATAGTTTTAAATTTAATTTGGTTACTTAGAGTGAAGTCTAATTATTATATATATAACCTTAGTGACAACCGTTTTGGCTAAACCGTGGGTTTGATTACAAGGAACATGTTTTGATTTATAACTTAATAACATTTCTAAAAAAGGATTACAGAACTAAAAATAGGATATATTACATATATAATAATCTGGTTCAACCATAAAACAAATGGTTTCATGACCAGAATTAAAGATTATAATAAAAATTGATAAACTGTTGTCCTTGAATTTTCTAAATTAGCACATCTCAAATGGTGCTTTCATTTTTTTCAAATAAATGGTGGGGGAAAGGAGAGAAGGTAATTAAATATACCATTAGAATGAAAAAATTCCATTACATGTATGTTACTGGATTTATCATACTATTATGGTGAGGAAAGAAACAAAAAGAAAAGAACTTAAAAGAATTGAAGGAATTGGAAAGAGGAATTTACCTCTTGAGACTTCCTCCTTTGAGAACCTATTAAGGGGAGAGGTTTTGTTATTTTGAAGAGGCTAGGAGATTTTGGACGTGGGGGAGGATCTTCGGGAGAGACTTGGGGAAGAATATTGTCAAGACACAAGGCTTGAGCGGTGTGAGAGGAAGATGGGGTGAGGGGTGTTTTATATAGTGGAGGGGAGAGGAGTTTTCTTAATATTATAATCATTAATTTATTATTTCCTCTCAAGACAACCAATAATGAGTATTACATGACCAATAATAGTAATATATGCATGTGAATTCGAACTAATTGGGATTACATCAGCATATCATCATCAATGACTCAATTAATCCATTATTTAGCATTTATTGTGAATTATCGGATTTTACTATTCATAAAAAATTCAAGTATTTCAGAAAAATCCCAAAAATTCACCCTAACCATTTTTCTACGTGTAGAATCCAAAAATGAATTCCATTTTTCAAAAATAATTTTCTAAATATGATTAATTAAATATTTAATTAATATCATCATTTAATCAAAAAATATAAACACTTAAAATTTTCATGTTCATTTTTAAGGTGCCTAAATTCATTTATACACTAAATGGTATGGATTCCATTCATAATAGTCATATTACTATTCCTAAGGGTAATTTACTATTCATAAGGGTAGGTTACTATTCAACAAAAATTGATTTTTCCTTATCAGACTCCAAATAACTTACTGATCACAACCATGTATGTCAGATTTTTAAAATTCAAATCACAGAGTTGACAAATTTAAGTTTTATAGCTAGGTTATGAATATCCCCTATAAGTAACCATGTTTTTTTCCATAGAGGCTTAGTTATTCTGGAAATATAGGCTATAACTAAAATATATTTAAGAGAAACATACAATATAATGTTTGTGGTGCTACAGGGGGGCTATCCAGGTGGGGGTGCAGGGGGTAGGGGGACTGCAGGGGTTTGTGTGTGGGGGGGGGATGTCTAGGGAGGGGGGTGGGTTGTACACTATGATAATCTACAAAAAAATAAGAATCAAATATAACCAATGTATAGTTGCTTTCACACGTTAATACTTTTCTTGAAGTTCCATACCAACACTCACTCTTACCCTTCCAGGAAGAAGTGATCTCTGCAAAGAAATATCACTCAAGTTCTTATCCACTATCCATATTAATCTCATACAAATTTAACATTCGTATAACTCCATATCATCTAATGATATAACAAGTCTCATACTCCTATGAGTAGTGTCCCATCGAAACATGTCTCATAAAATCAGATCCACGTATGATATTTGGTGGTGTGTTTACAATTGGATGTGTTATGATTTATATGTATGATATTCATGGTTTACACCAACAGTCTTCTTCGTCATCTATAATAGGCTTGAAATCATGCTATAATTGGACGAAGATTGGATTTTACGACCCTAGTTTGGGGGTGGACACCCCCACCCCCTTGGACAGTCCCCCACCCCCTAGGACATCCCTCCACCCCCTGGACACCCCACCCCCTGGACAGTCCTGCCACCCCCGTGGAAAGCCCTGCCACCACCGTGGACAGCTCGTCCACCCCCCGTGGAAAGCCCGCCCACCCACTAGACACCCCATACCCCTCTGGACAGCCCGACCCCCCTGTGGACAGCCTGACCACCCACCCCGTACCCCCTGGACAACCCTGCCACCCACCTGGACAGCCCTCCCACCCCCTGTACACCTCATACTCCCTAGAAAGCCCCCCATCCCTGGAAAGACCCCCACCCCCTAGACCCCCAACCCCCTGGACAACCCCGCCACCCCCGTGGACAGCTCGCACACCCACCCCGTACCCCCTGGACAGCCCCACCACCCACCTGGACAGCCCACCCACCCCCTGAACACCTCGTACCCCCTAGATATCCCCCACCCCTTGGAAATCCCCCCCACCCCTTGGACACCCCGACCCCCTTGGACAGCCCTGCCACCCCCGTGGACAACCCGCCCACCCCCCTGGACACCCCGTACCCCCCTAGACAGCCCCACCCCCGTGGAAAGCCCACCCACCCCCCTGAACACCTGCCCACCACCCCCGAATACCCCACCCCCCTGGAAAGAACCCCCACTCCCTAGACACCCCGAACCCACTGGACAACCCCACCACCCTCGTGGACAGCCCGACCACCCCCCATAGATAGCCCGCACACCCCCTAGACACACCGTACCCCCCTGGATAGCCTCGCCCACACCCTGGACACCCTGCTCACCCCCTTGGACACCCTGTACCCCCTAGACAGCTCCCACCCCTGGAAATCCCCCCACCCCCTGGACACCCCGACCCCCTGGACATCCTTGCCACCCCTGTGGATAGCCCACCCACCCCCTGAACACCCCGTACCCCCTAGAAAGCCCCCAACCCTGTGGAAAACTTTCCCACCCCCTTGGACACCCCCCCAGACACCCCCATCCCCTCGGACACCCCCACCCCCTAGAAATCCCCCCACCCCTAGACACCCCCGACCCCACTGGTGTAACGTCCCGGTTACGGGTGCCACTCAACGGGTGCCCCGAACCCGGTTCACCACATGACCTTAAGTGCATTTCCCCAAATTCCAGAGGATGCCGACTAGCAGCGAGGGCCCGGGTCTGATAGTGGGGAAACTATGCCCTCATTTGTCAAAGTGTAGCACAGCAGAATATAATATAAACATACAACGATAGCGGAAGCAGTAACAGTACATATAACTGAAATGGATAACTGATAACAAAAAGGGAAACCAGCAGTCATATATATATATGAAGATGAAACATGTCACTATTCTTATAAAATAGCCAGAACATGTTACACTGCAATACAATACAATACAACTGAAGTACAAGTACAGAAAAGCAAAACAGAACAGCCAGTGGCATCGCAAGCCAAGGCTCGGTCCCATTCCCTCCTACTCCTCAGAAACAATCAAGTACCTATATAGGGACTCTTTCCCCTATCCACACCTTCAGAAATGTAATCTGTTTGGGCCAAAAATCATGACCCAAACAGGGTGTGAGAAATAAATTCCCAGTAGGCACCCACCAAAGGCCCATGCCCAACTGTGTGAAAGCATGCCACAACAGTGTGCAGTAGTAAAATGCAATAAAGTAAGCAGTACTGAAAAGTAACTAACTTAACCAGTTATATTTCCATTTTAATATCATTTAATCGTTTAATTTAAAATATCACCATAGTGAATATTCTAAGTAAATAGCCAATGTCCTCAGACACGTAAACTCCCACCCTCGAGTAAAGAGATACCAATACAAGAATCTTCCCACAGGCATACAGATATTTCCCACAGACGTAAGAAGTGTCGCCCACAGACACAAAATCAACTGCCCACAGGCACGGAAGAAGTTGCCCATAAGCTAAATAGTGCAGTGCCCATAGGCTAATCACAACACTACCCTCAGGATAAACAGGAAACCGGTCCAAGCCCAACATGTAAACAAGCAGTAAACAAGAAATTCCTCTCCAGGAACTTCTACATTCATTACATTAAAGGCATACCCTCGGGCATCCCGACCAAACGGCTAAACAGAGGAACACACCCCCGGGGTGGTCTTGGATCTAAGCAGCGATCCCAAAAATCATTTTAATATCACATTTAATTACCTATACAATTATAGGTATTTAAAATAGCCACATCCTCAGCCAAATGACACCCCAAATATAGGTTCCTAGCTCAAAAACACACAAAAACGCACGACAGTTGGAAAATAAACACCAAGCCACCTACCTTAAATACCAACGAACGATATACGCGAACGTCGATTCCAGAAATGCCTAAAGACGACGTAGATCTGGGTTAGAAGAAAACCCATTAAAATGTAAATAACTTCCATTATAGGAATAATTGGAAAGAGACACACCATTAGAAGGAAGTTCTTACCCGTGCGGTTCCAACGAGATTGTCCGAGAAGGAAACGGATTCCCGACGTGCGCTCGGTGGATCTCCAAAGCTCCAGCCTCCCTCTTCCGTTCCTTCTTCCCGTTCTAATCCTTCCCAGTGAACAGGGGAGGATACTTCCCATTTTAAGTGAAAAAAACAAAGTACATGGCATGTAATTCCCATTTTTTAACTGTTCCTCTAGAGGCTTCCCACCAGTGTGGCACTGTTCACCTGCCGACATGACAACACGGCGTGTCTTCATGAGTACACAACATGTTCTGTCGCACAGCTAGCCACCACCTTACTATTCTCCTGCCGACTGACTACATGGCATGTAAGGGACCACTACATGACATGTAGTCGGTCTTTACACCCTTCTTCACCGACATGGCTACACGCCCTGTGTACTCATCCCACATGGCCAAAATTACATAGCATGTGGAAAAGTACACAGCGTGTACTTCCAAAATTTGGGATTTTTCCCTATTTTCCATATTTTCTCAAAAACACTTAAGGAAAAGAGAAAAGAAGAAACCCATACCTCAAAAATAAGAACCGGGTTCTTACAAACTTCCCCCCTTAAAGTAATTCGTCCCCGAATTTCCCTTCTAAGGGTGGATAAGATAAAGCTCAGAACAGCTCTAGACACTGAGCACCTACGTCGGTATCTCGCTCCCAGGTTTCATCCTACACTCGGCCATGCGGCCATAGCACCCGTACGAGAGGAAATGACTGGACTTGGAGAACCTTCGTGCTCCTGTCAACAATACGAATTAGATGATCCTCAAAGGATGCATCCATATGAAGCTCAACCTCCTCGGGCTGAAGGATGTGAGATGGGTCTGAATGATAGCGGCGCAACTGAGATACATGGAAGACGTCGTGCATAGCCCGGTACCTCTGTGGTAACTGAAACTGATAGGCAACCAGACCGACTCTCTCTAGAATCTAAAATGGCCCCACATACCTCGGTGAAAGTTTACCCTGTCTCCTGATCCGCCTGTGTCCCAGCCTCGGCGAAACACACAAGAAAACCTGATCCCCGACTACGAACTCCAAGGGTCATCTGCGGAGATCAACATAAGACATCTAAAGAGACTGCGCGGTATCCATCCGCTTCTGAATCAATTGGACCTGCTCAGTAGTCTCCTGCATGAGCTTTGGTCCTAGTAAAGCTTCCCCACTTATCTCTAACCAGCACAAAGGTGATTGGTAAGGCCTACCATATAAAACCTCATAAGGTTCCATCTCGATCGTTTCCTGAAAACTATTGTTATAGGAAAACTCGACTAGGGTTATGTGCTTCTCCCAAGAGCCCCCAAAGTCTAGGACTTATGCACACAGCATGTCCTCAAGCACCTGTATCGTACACTCTGACTGGCCATCTGTCTGTGGGTGATAAGCCATGCTCAGAAGCACTTGTGTACCCAGTTCCCTCTGAAAACTCTGCCAAAAACGAGACGTAAAACAGGCGTCCCTATCTGAAATGATAGAATGAGGAACCCCATGAAGACGTACGATATATCTGATATACAACTTCCTGAGCTCGTCAACACAGAAGGTCTCCTTAATTGGAAAAAAGTGAGCTACCTTCGTGAGTCTGTCCACAACAACCCACACTGCATCATTGCCTCAAGGTGACCTTAGAAAACCAGTCACGAAGTCCATCGTGATGTCATCCCATTTCCACTATAGAATGGGTAACTTCTATAACAGTCCTGCTGGCCTCTGATGTTCCGCCTTCACCTGCTGACAGGTGGAACACCTCGTAACAAAACCAGCTACATCTCTCTTCATACCCGACCACCAGTACTGATGTCTCAAGTCTCGGTACATCTTGGTAACTCCGAGATGAACTATCCAAGCTGAAGCATTAAACTCCCGCATCAGCTCCTCGCGTATATCCCCTGGAACCCATACTCATCCACGAAAACGCAGAATTTCGTCACCGCCTATCGTCCAACCAGGAGGAGGGTCCTCACTTTCCACCGACTCCCATAGAACTAGGCCTTCCAAATCAGATATATGTCTCATCCCCACTCTATCCAAGAGGGTAGAAGTCATAACTAAAGATGGAATATAAGTTTTCCCCTGACTGTCGTGAACCTCCAAATGCATCTCAGAGAATAAAGCTATAAGCTTCCACTCACCACTATCCTCCTGCACAACCTGTATCTGAGTCTTCCTACTCAGTGCATCAGCTACTACATTACCTTTACCAGGTGTATAGGCAAGCTCAAAATCAAAGGACTGTAGGTATTCGACCCACCTTCGCTGCCTCAGATTCAAGTCACGCTGAGTAAAGATATACTTGAGACTTTTGTGGTTGGTGAAAACCACAAAACGTTCTCCCAACAGATAGTGTCTCCAACAACGTAACGCATGAACAACTGCATCCAACTTGAGGTAATGCGTCGGGTAATTATTCTCATGTGGCCTCAACTGCTGAGAACTGTATGCAACAACTCAATCGCCCTACATCAACACTGCTCCCAGATCAATACCTGATGCATCACAGTTAACTATATAGCTCTTCCCCTGCTCTGGGAGTATTAGGACTGGTGCTGATGTCAACCTTCCCTTCTGGTCCTGAAAGGTTGTCTCGCAAGCTTCCGACCAAACGAACTTCACACCCTTCTTAGTCAGACCTATCAACAGAATTGCTAAGTGGGAGAAGTCCTGTATAAAGCGTCTTTAATAACCATCTAGCCCTAAGAAACTCTGTATATCAAACAAGTTATTAGGATTCTCCTAGGAAACTACTGCTCTCACCTTCTCTGGGTCTACTGCAACTCCTGCCTCTGAGATGATATGACCCAGGAAGTGGATCAAGTCCATCCAAAAGTGGAACTTTGAGAGCTTAGCATACATACGATGCTCTCTCAGTGTACTCAATATGATCTCAAGATGGGTAGCATGGTCGTGTAGAGTGTGAGAGTACACCAAAATGTCGTCCACAAATACTACCACAAAATAATCCAGATAAGGATGGAACACATGATTCATCAGAGCCATGAAAATTGCTGGCGTATTCGTGAGTCCGAATGGCATAACCAAGTACCCGTACAAACCATATCTGATCCGGAAATCTATAAGCGGTATATCCGATGGTCTCACGTGAAGATGATGATATCCTGACCTCAAGTCAATCTTCAAGAACACTCTTGCTCCACAAATTTGATCAAAAATATCATCAATCCTTGGAAAGGGATATCGGTTCTTAACCGTCAACTAGTTCAGCTTCCGATAATCCACACAGAGTCTGAGGGTACCGTCCGCCTTCTTCGCAAAAAGGACCGGAGAACCCCACGGAGAAGTACTGGGTCGGATAAAACCCTTTTCCTGTAACTCCTCTAACTGCCTCTTGAGCTCATGTAACTCTAGTGTATCCATCCTATAAGGAGGAATGGACATCGATGCTGCTCCTAGAACAAGATCAATAGAGAAATCCACCTCTCGCTCCGGAGGTAAACCTGAAAAGTCATCCGGGAAGACATCCCTGAAATGATCAATCACTGGAGGCAAATCTATCTAACAAGTCCCATGATCATCTAGATATAATCTAGCAATCTGGTCTGTGACTCCACCTCGCCCATGATGCTCTGGTCCAGCTTGACTCGCTTGAACATCCCATTCGCCCTTGTATAGAAACTCTCTACCCTATAGTGACGTGAAACTCACCCTGCGACGATAGAAATTTACAAAGGATAGAAAGGGAACAAACCAGTCCATCCTGAGAATGACATCATAAGCTGTCATCTCTAAGACATAGAGGTCCCAAAGAAAGTGACACCCACCAACCTCAAGGGGGTACTCCTTGCACTGACGCACACCAGCCGTCCTAGTCCCCAACATAGTGTCTAGCATCATGATATCAGAAGAAGTAGAAACACAGAGCCCAAGGATCCCCAAAACAGGTACAGATATGAAACTATGTGTATCACCCGTATCAAAAAGTACGGAAGATAAGACAGAAGCTACTAGAATAGTACCTCTGACTATAGAAGGTCCGGGATCCTGCTTCTGCTGGGTCTGTTGCACTGCATATGTCTGCCTAGTTCCGTGGCCCTACGACACAACCTAGCTACCCTGAGTTGTCCTGCCCTGCTGCCTCTGAGATCCTGGTGTATGGATACCACAGCCACGACCACCATCCCTACCTATACGCCCTGACGTATTCCAGTTTCCTGACTGGTAAGAAGCCACTAGTCCTGCTCTCACATGTGGAGTCTGCAAAAAACCCCTATCACTAGCCATTGGTGGAAACTCCCTGCAAAAGCGCTGCAGATGACCCATCCTGCCGCAAGCTTGGCACTCCACTGGGTCTCGTGGACACTGTGGCCTCTTGTGCCCCTCTCTACCACACTGGTAGCACATGACCTGGCCACCTGAAGCATTCTTATGGCTGGTACTGCCACCATGAGAGAAGTCCATCTGTCTCTTCCTCTTACTAGTAGAAATAGTACCAGAAACTGGTGCTGAACTGCCCTAGCCCACAACATTTTCCTCCCACAGGTTCCTCTCTGTAATCAGCGCCTGTTTCACAATATCATGTATTGAAGGAAACCTGAAAACATTCAACAGCACTCAGATGTCATACCGAAGACCATCCTTGAAGCGCCTGACCCTCAACATCTCATCCCCCACCAGAACGGGTGCAAAATGCTGAAGCTCGGTAAAGTGAGTAGAATAATCCATCACCAACATAGCGACCTGCTGCAGATTCATGAACTCACGAGCTCTATCTTCCCTCAGCGTCTCTAGAAAGAATAAGTCATAGAAGACTACCTGAAAATCTCCCCATTCCATGTCCATGTGATGCTCTGACTGGGTAGTAACATCCCACCACCTCTTGGCGGAATCACGCAGCATATACGTCGTGAGCTTGACCCTCCGCCCTGGATGCGTCTCAAGGTGCTCGAAAATAGTGTGCATCGACCCCAGCCAAGACTCTGTAGCCTATGGTCCACCATCCCCTAAAAACTTAGGCATATGCTGCTGCTGAAATATACGAGTCAGCTCAGCCATAGATGTGGCAGCCTGCGGTGCTCCTTGAAAGGTCTGCATGAACCGCATAAAGCCTTCACAGAACTGCGCATCTCCACCCGTGTCCAGTATAACAGCTGGCACCGCATCTGGCTCTGCTGGAGGGTCCACTGGTAGCCCATGGCCCACCATCTCCGGAGCATACTCGTTTCCTCTCTCCTGGTGAACAACGCATGGTCTTCTTGGTGTCATGACACTACAAGGTCAAATGCACACCTTAGAACAAGATTAACAACGACCGAAAATGAAGAAACCCAAAAGGGAACAAGAGGAAGAAGGCATTAAAAATTTTCAAAACAAGACTACACGGCGTGTATACTGACTAAACGGTGTGTACTTGACTTCTCTTCCCCTGCCCAGGTCCTTCTATATAGCTAAGCCACACGGCTCTTGTTGAACAAAAACTAAACAACGTGTATATAATCTACACGACATGTATTGTGTAATTTTCCAACTGCCCGTGTCGTTTGTGACATGGCTGAATACTCATCTTGACACTACACGGCATGTTACACCCGCACACGGCGTGTACACCACCCCATTTCCCCAGCCACACAGTTAAAACCACACGGTCTATCCTCGGACAAGACTACATGACGTGTCCCATAGGTACACAACGTGTACTAGATGAGCTCCGCTGACCCGTGTTGTTAGTTACACGGCCGGACACACATCTCACACTACATGGCGTGTCCTATATACACACGGCATGTACACGAAGGTATTACACCGACCCATGTTGTTAGTTACACGGCCGGGTCCCCAGGTCAGACTACACGGCGTGTTCTTCATTGACACGACGTGTTTAAGAAAAGATTACACCGGCCCGTGTTTGTTAGTTACACGGCCAGGTCTCCGGGTCAACACTACATGGTGTGTACATAAGCTACACGGCGTGTTCACCCCAAGATATTCCCTTACTCGTGTCTCCACCCACATAGTTTGTGACACGGGAAGAGAATACACGGCGTGTACTCAGGGTACACGACGTGTACTTGAAAAGTTTTCTTTTTCTTCCCGAATAGAAGGCCATACATGGCGTGTCTAAGGTACTACACGGAGTGTATACTGGGTTTTCCGGACAGTATGCCTCAGAAACTTCCCCAGAACCCAGAAAATACCGAAAAACAACACCTAAGTGTCAAATTCCGACCCGTGAGGCCCCATACTCCCCATGAATCAAAGTTTGACATCTTATCTGTGTTATAACAAAATAAACAGCTAATGAACCACCAAATTCCGGTCAATGAGGGCCCATAATCCCCAAAAACCAAATTTTGGAATCCATTCCATTAACAAGCTTATAAAACAATACCCCATCACATAGCAGGTATTTATTAAAGCAGCTATCACAACAACATGCTTTTCTAGCACAACAACTATCACAACAACATGCAAATTCTAATGCACCTACATGGAATGGAACTATGCATGGTATGTGATTTCTAGAATGTGACTAAATGATGCATGAGATGGCATACCCTCATCTCATCGAGTTTCAACTAAATAGAACCCATATATAAAATATAACCAGCACAATCCCAAGTGCCCCACCCAACGGTGAAAACAAATCAACTGTAAAATTTTCAAAATCAGAAGAATTGAAAAATACGAGGTATACTGGCTTTTCCCTGTACACGGGTTAGCTACGCCTGGGCACAACTTATTACCAAATACCATTCCCATCCTATCCCTGACTAAGGCTCGAAATAGTAAGTTAAAGAAAAGAACCTGCCTTTGATACCACTTTGTAACGTCCCGGTTACGGGTGCCACTCAACAGGTGCCCCGAACCCGGTTCGCCACATGACCTCATGCGCATTTCCCTAAACACCAGAGGCTGCCGACTAGCAGCGAGGGCCTAGGTCTGATAGTGGGGAAACTATGCCCTCATTTTTCAAAGTGTAGCACAACAGAATATAATATAAACATACAACGACAGTGGAAGCAATAAAAATACATATAACTGAAATGGATAACTGATAACAAAAAGGGAAACCAGCAGTCATATATATATATGAAGATGCAGCATGTCACTATTCTTATAAAATAGCCAGAACATGCTACATTGCAATACAATACAATATAACTGAAGTACAAGTACAGAAAAGCAAAACAGAACAGCCAGCGGCATCGCGAGCCAAGGCTCGGTCCCATGCCCTCCTACTCCTCAGTAAAAATCAAGTACCTGTATAGGGACTCTTACCCCTATCCACACCTACAGAAACGTAATATGTTTGGGCCGAAAAGCATGACCCAAACAGGATGTGAGAAATAAATTCCCAGTAGGCACCCACCAAAGGCCCGTGCCTAACTGTGTGAAAGCATGCAACAATAGTGTGTAGTATTAAAATGCAATAAAGTAAGCAGTACTGAAAAGTAACTAACTTAACCAGTTATATTTCCATTTTAATATCATTTAATCGTTTAATTTAAAATATCACCATAGTGAATATTATAAGTAAATATCCAATGTCCTCAGATACGTAATCTCCCACCCTCGGGTAAAGAGATACCAACACAAGAATCTTCCCACAGGCATATGGATATTTCCCACAGGCATAAGAAGTGTCGCCCATAGGCACAAAATCAACTGCCCATAGGCACGGAAGAAGTTTCCCACAGGCTAAATAGTGCAGTGCCCACAGGCTAATCACAACACTGCTCTCAGGCTAAATAGGCAACCGGTACAAGCCCAACATGTAAAAAAGAAGTAAACAAGCAATTCCTCTCCAGGAAATTCTACATTCATTACATTAAAGGCATACCCTCAGGCATCCCGGCCAAACGGCTAAATAGAGGAACGCACCCTCAGGGTGGTCCTGGATCCAAGCAGCAATCCCAAACAGCATTTTAATATCACATTTAATTACCTATACAATTCTAGGTATTTAAAATAGACACGGCCTCAGCCACACGACACCCCAAATATGGGTTTTTAGCTCAAAAACACACAAAAACACATGACAGTCAGAAAATAAACACCAAGCCACCTACCTTAAATACCAACGAATGATATACAAGAACGTCGATTCCAGAAATGCCCAAAGATGACGTAGATATGGGTTATAAGAAAACCCGTTCAAACTTAAATAACTTCCATTAGAGGAAGAATTGGAAAGAGACACACCAGGAGAAGGAAGTTCTTACCTGTGCGGTTCCAACGAGATTGTCCGAGACGGAAATGGATTCCCGACATGTGATATCTCTAAAGCTCCGGCCTCCCTCTTCTGTTCCTTCTTCCCATTCTAATACTTCCCTGTGAATAGGAGAGGCTACTACCCATTTTAAGCGAAAAAAACAAAGTACACGGCGCGTATTTCCAAGTACACGGCATGTAATTCCCATTTTTTAACTGTTCCTCTGGTGGCTTCCCGCCAGCGTGGCACTGTTCGCCTACCGACATGACAACACGGCGTGTCTACATTAGTACACGACGTGTTCTGTCGCACAGTTGGCCACCGACTTACTATTTTCCTACTGACTGACTACACGGCGTGTAAGGGACCACTACACGGCATGTAGTCGGTCTTTACACCCTTCGTCACCGACATGGCTACACGCCCTGTGTACTCATCCCACACGGCCAAAAGTACACGACGTGTGGAAAAGTACATGGCGTGTACTTCCAAAATTTGGGATTTTTCCCCATTTTCCATATTTTCTCAAAAACACTTAAGGAAAAGAGAAAAGAAGAAACCCATACCTCAAAAATAAGAACTGGGTTCTTACAACTGGACAACCCCTCCACCCCCATGGATAGCCCAACCACCCCCTGTGGACAGCCCACCCACCCCCTTAGACACCCCGTACCCCCTGGATAGCCCTACCACCCCCATGGATAGCCCGCCCACCCCCTAGGCACCCCATACCCCCCTGGACAGCCCCGCCCACCCATGGACACCCCGCTCACCCCCTGGACACCCCGTACCCCCTGGACAACCCCCTACCCCTGGAAAGCCCCCCACCCCCTGGACACCCCCGACCCCATAGACAGCCCCGCCACCCCTGTGGACAACCCACCCACCCCCTGGACACCCCGTACCCCCTGGACAGCCCCCCACTCCCGTGGACAGACCACCCACCTGGACACCCCGACCCCCTAGATATCCCCCACCCCCTGGACACCTCCGACCTCCCTGTATAGCCCCTTCATCCCATGGAGACCCTGCACCCCCTGAACACCCCCACCCCCTTGGGAAATGTATGTGATCACTCAAATAATCTACTAAAATATAAAATTTCTTCAATCTAAAATTTACTCAACTCCTAAATAATTCTCCTTCACAAGTGTACATGATCTTGTACACTCATGTATAGTTCTTCAAAATTATTTTTTATAAATATAGTATTTTGTTGTCTTTTATATTATGATTCTCATATAGAGTAGTGTGTCAGTTATGGTTTCATATAAAGTGAACAATTCTCATTTACTTAAATATATTTTTGATGAAACTTCAATATTATTGAATTGCATTTGATGAAATAACATATAACATTTTTTTACAGAATGGATAGAATTTGGATGTATGAAACCGATCACATCTCAAGCGATTTTCAAAACAATTTGGAGATATTTTTAGATTTTTCATTTCACAATGCTTCAGATAGTGGTCACATACACTGCCCTTGTTACAATTGTGTTGGAAGACCTTGGTTGAGTTATGAAGAAGTCATCTACCACATAAAAAAATATGGTTTTCAAGCAAACTACTCTGTGTGGTATCACAATGGGGAGAAAATGACATCTCAAAATTTTGATGATCCAAATGAGAGGAATAGATTGGAGAATTTTTTATATGAATGGTTTCTGTTTATTCATCATCATGAAAAAGAAAGGATTCCGACCCAAGAATATTTCAATATGATCACACAAGATGCGTCTAATGAAAATGATGATGTTGTTAGGGTGAAAAAACTGAATGATGCTGCCACAACTCTAGTATATCGAAAATATGGTAAAATGAAAAAGCTTGAATTTTTAATCTGGTTGTTTCATGGGAAAACTATGTATGAGATTTCTAATACTGCCATTAATTACATTCTTACGTTCTTGAAGGACTTACTTACAGATGATGCAGATATTCCCTCAAACCACTATATGGCATGGAAGTTATTTAAGGAACATGGATTTTCAAGAAACAAAATTCATGCTTGCTTGAAATATTGAATTTTATTATGGGAGGAAAATGCTGAATGAAATTATTGTATAAAATGTGGCACATCCCGCTGGAAGCCAAAAGCTGATGGAACACCATCCCGCGTGCCACAAAAAGTAATGTGGAACTTTCCATTGATCCCCAGACTCCAGAATCTTTTTATGTCTGATGAAATATCAATATAAATGCGATTTCATGATACCGAGATAAAGAAGACTAATGATGAGTTGGTTCACCTTGAAGATGGATTTTCATGGTAGATTTTTGATGCTCGATATCCTGATTTTGCAGATAACATGCGTAATGTGATGTTGGGTCTTTCATGTGATGGTTTTAATCCATTTAGGAAGATTCTTACATCGTACAACACATGGAAAATTTTTATACACATTTATAATCTTCCCCCGTGGTTGTGTATGAAAAAACCTTTCACTTTCATGAGTATACTCATATCTGGACCTTCTGATCCTGACAATGATATAGATGTATACATGTAACCTTTAATAAAAGAGTTGAAACTTCTTTGGGATGTGGGTGTGTGCACATATGATGCATGTTCAAAATACATATTTCAGATGTGTGTTTTGCTTATATGGATGATCAATGATTTTCATACTTATGCAATGATGTCTAGATGGATCACGAAGGGAAAACTATCATATCCTATTTGTATGAATAATACACGATCTAGAAGACTGAAACATCACTGTAGTTTTAGTTTTATGGGACATCGATGATTCTTTCTAGTGGACCATCCATATATAAATAATCGTCGAAGATTTGAAAATACCATGGAGACCCATGATCCACCTTAGCATATGTCTGGAACTGATGTGCTTAATGAATTGAAAGATTCCAGTTTTTCATTCGGGAAGGGTAAAACAAAATCTGGAAAGAGAAAGAATGTTTCCACTAAAACCTGTTACAATTAGAATAAGAGAAGTATCTTATTTGGTTTTAATTATTGGTCAACCAATTTGTTACATCATTACTTAGACGTAATGCACATTGAAATAAATATATGTGAAATGTTGCTTTCGATTCTTCTAAATGTTAAGGGAAAGAAAAAAGATGATTTACAGTCTCTGGGTGACTTGGTGGATTGGGGAATCAGACTAAAATTGCATCCTATGCATATCAGTGAAAATAAATGGAAAGTTCCATGTGCTTCTTATGTGATGACACCTACAAAAAAAAGAAATTTATGGAAGTACTAGAGACTATTAAAGTTCCTGATGGATATTCAAGCAACATATCCAAACAGGTCAAAAGAAGAGAGTTGAAGCTAAAATCTTTGAAGACTCATGATTATAACATCCTTCTACATGAGTTGATTCCAATAGAAATTAGTCATCTTTTTTCCAATAATTTAAGGGTGGCTGTTATTCAGTTGTTCCATTTGTTTAGAGATCTTTGTGCTAAGAAGTTTTCCAAGTCTTTCTTGAAAAAAATGTTGTCAGATGCCCCATTATTTTTGTGAGTTAGAGAAAATATTTCCTCCATCATTTTTCACATGTATGCTATATCTGAATGTCCATATTCCAATTGAAATACTTCTCGGAGGACCTATTTCTTTTCTTTGGATGTATATAATTTAAAGAAATATGTACACATTAAAGTCTTATGTATGTAATAGGAATCATCCCGAAGGTTCTATCGTGAGCGGTTACTTGGCTCAAGAATGTATGGATTTCTACTCTATGTATTTTTCTGATCTTACTACAAGAATGAACAGACCAATGAGAAATGAAGAAGAATAGTATGAGTAAATTGAACCCAGTTTTCCATCACTTCCTCAAATAGGAGGAATTCTTGGATCATATACATTGACAACATTAAGCCTTGAAGAGCGGGAGATGGCACATCACATAGTTTTGTTCAACTGTGATTTGTTCAATGAAAACCACTTGTAAGTAAATTCAATATGTATATCTTATATATATATATATATATATATATATATGTTAATCTATTTATATTTTTATCTATAGGGAACATAAAGCGATGATAAATAGAAAGCATCATTCTTTATCTTTGAGAAGGAGGGAGACTTTGCATAGAAAAGAGTTTTCTGCTTGGTTAAAATTAAAGGTAATAATATTACTATTTAAAATAATTAAAACAATATTTAATTAAGTTTAATATTGATTTATATTTCAGGTATTGAGTTTTTCTGTTGACTCTATCTCTGAGGAAATAAGATCTTTGACTTTTGGTCATAATACCATGGTTCGTGACTGTAAATCAATTGTTATCAATGGGTACAAATTTATTATCACTGAACAAGCAAAGAACATGAGAACACAACATGATGGTGTTATGGTTACTACCACAATAGACTGTTATGCTAGTGCATCAGATAGTAGACCGCGATTTGAAAATGTTGGTTATTATAAAGTCATTGAAAAAATAATAATATTGGATTATTATTCTCATGGATGAGTCACGATGATGAAATGCTAGTGGTTTGATTCGATGATGAGGCATGACACATTTATTGATGATTGTAGATTTTGAGTAATTAATATGACTCACACTCATGATACCGATGAACCATATGTATTGAAATCAATGGCGAAACAAGTTTTTTATGTCAAAGACCATATTCGACCTGAATTTAGTGTCATTATTGAAGTAATTCCAAGACATATTTTTGATGATGGTGATGATGTAATTTACACCATCCCTACTGCCATTGGAAATGATCCATTTATTACTTTTGATGACTCTGATAGCTCAATTTTCAGAGTTGACTGTGAACCTGAAGTTGTGGTGGGAAATATATAAAATCATCCATTCACCTTCTCAATTCTTTTGGTTTACCTCAACTTGGGTTGTTAAGGTCAGTACTATTCAAATTTATTTAATATTGATTACAAATATTTTGTATCTGACTAGTCTGTTATGTGAATTTTCAATGTTTATTGGTTGTAATTTTATTTGAATTGCATTTTCTAATTTGGAATTGAACTGTATTCAAACCTATGAAACCAACATTTCTAACTTGGTGAACATGTCAATGCTTCAACTGTGATTGTTATAAATTTTTTAAAACTCTAAGACCTCTCTTTAACATTTTACCAGGTAATGAACATGATGGTTTGTATTCTTCTGCAAAACATGTATTGAAATCTGCATCATCTACCTGGGCTAAAGAAATTAAATTTTTCCTTAATTTTGACAATTTATTTACCCATTATAAATCTGGTAGAATCAATGTTCCATGATTTTAATAGACTAATGACACTTAGTAAATAACCATCCTACTAAAAATTAAATTTATTTATTACATCTTGTATGATTTATTAACTTCATTATATATCTTTTCAAGATCACTTAAAATAATGGATAGTTAAATTATCCCTGAATCCCCCTATTCCCTCTCATTTATTTTGTTTTTGGGTTACACATTAGTTATCCTTTTCTATTTACTTCCATATTTGTTTTCAAATGCAAGAAATGAAACCAATTGAATATAGGTGACGAAAACAGATTATGGGCAACAATCGTCGCATGACTGAGCTGGGAATTCCACCACTAGTTCCTACAGTGAGTATTTTTTTTCAAATATATTTATTTTAATAATATATAATATCATGTGACTAATTTTTTTAAACATTTTTTCAGGATCCATCTATTAGGTGGCAGTTATTTGACGAGCATCATAGTAGTGGTCCTAGTACTCAGGGTGTTCGTATGGGGGGTGGTGGTGGTGGTATGAGAGCTAGAAGATCTGGTCGGCTTACCCGATTAGACCTTGCCCCTCCCACTAACATACCATCCATCCCACATTCTGATCCTGGTGTGCCGTTAGGGACACATGAGATATTTATTCCTCCCATGTTTTCACCACCCTTTACATCTGTGCCTCCTCACCCATATGTACCATATCCTATGATGATTCCCACTCCCCATCCAGCATTCGGCTAGCCATCCCTGTCATCTTCTTTTACTTCTACTTCTTTCTATCTGGGCTTTTATATTCCATCTTCTTCAACTCCTACTCCGCTAGAGTCTGTCCCTATAGAGAATACATTGGGACCCACTCCATCTGTACAGGGTGTTCCTTTAGTTTATGCAGATCCAGCAATTCCCATTGATTAGACTACTGCAGGTATACTTATACAACCTGAACAAATTTTTTCACCACTATTTATTTTCATTATAACATGTATTGATAAAATATTTATTTTTCTTTCGTAACAGATACATCTACTAATAGGAGGTAGGGGTGGGGGTGTACACACATGCGTGCGGTGTGGAACCGCTGCACACAGTTGATGGTGGACTACAATGAAGATAGTCAATTGAAAAATCAGGGCAGCAATGTTGGAGTTTTTTGGCGACGCTTGCCAAATACTCCGACATCATTCCTGTCAGCCCGCTATCATGGAGACAATTGCCAAATGAAGTCAAGGATAAAGTATGGGTAGAGATATGGGTAAAAAAATCTATTTTATTTAATGTGATATATTATTTTTTGTATTTATATGAATTAATATTTTGGTGTTAGCTATGGTTTAATTTCCCCGATGGTGAGGGTGAATGACCAACACGTCTAAAGGATTTAGGCGAGCTTTGGAGAGCCTATAAGCACGAGATGTACATTGGCTAGCATGCTAGAGTGGGCATAAAGTTAGAGGAGGTCCCTGTTGTGGATGATTGTCAGTTAGAAAAGTACCGAAAGATGATTACTCATTGGACGACTGGCCAATTTAATGTATTAATCACATTAGTGTTATTTAAATGAAAATTTTCATGTTTTTCATTAATACTAACTATCGAATTTTATTTAGGATTCATCTGGAAGAAATAAAAAAATATTTATGCTAAAAAATACATCCACACATTGGGATGTACTATGATGCTAGATCATGAGAGGCACCAGGTATGACCGTTTATAAATTTTATTTACAAATTGCACTTTCTACTGCTACCTCCATAATTTATTCGATTGCTAAAGTTGTTATATAATTTTAGTTATGCAATTAATTATTGGTATAATATTTTTAATTATGTTTTCCTACATTCAATGTCATTTTAGAGGCATAAATTGAATATAGAATTATGTGTTCCTCAAGAAAAACTGTTTTGCTCAAGTAGAAGGAAGAAAGATGGAAGTGTGGTTAATGAACCAACTCAACAGCAGATTATAAGTTTTACTTTTTAGATTTAAAATTTTAATCTCTATTTTTTAACTTAAGAATCTATTTATATTTTTAATAGGATGATTTAGAGGCCCTTGATGCCCAGGAACCGGACAAAGTTGGGTCAAACGATCACTTACACCAGGTGTTGGGAGATGAGCACCCTAGTAGAGTACGCTGCCAACCTGGGAAGAGTATAGTTCTGATGAGGTATTATCCCTCCTCAGGTATGAGTTTTAGTGCCACTGAGTTCCATTAGGTTAAGGTACAGGCAGAACAGGCTGAAAAAAGGGCTACAGAGATGGAAGAACATTCTGCTAGGGAAAACACTGCATTTATGAAACTGATGGAAATTTTACGTCCAACACTTCCACCAGAGGCCAACACAACTTGTGATGAATATATGTCATCGATGAGTTCTATATATGGTGCACCAGGTAGAAGTTCTAGTGTAAGTCGAGACAATGGTGAGGAGGAGGATGAGGCGGAGGAGGAGGGAGAGGACGAGGCTGAGGCAGAAGAGGAGGGCGAGGAGGAGGGTGAGGTGGAGGAGGAGGGCGAGGCAGAGAAGGAGGGCGATGAGGAGGCCAAGTCTGAGTATGAGGGTGAGGAGGAGGGTGAGGATAATGATGAGGATGAGGGTGAGGCTGATGATGACAGTGATGATAATGATGGTGATGAGGGACAGATTGATCCATTACATTTTTGACTGATATTACCGATCTTTGATGATTATTGATTTGTTGTGCCAGAATATATGTGTGATTAGGTATGTCATGATATATTTATTTTTTATCTATAAATAATAAAACGTTACTTGATGATTCACTATGACTGATTCACCCCTCCCCTAGACAGCCCCCACCCCCGTGGATAGCCCACCCACCCCCTTGGACACCCCGTACCACCCTGGACAGCCCCGCCACCCCCGTGAACATCCTTCCCACCCCCCTAGATAGCCCCTACCCCCTATGGATAGCCCCCAAACCTGTGGACATCCCCCACCCCCCTGGACAGCCCCTCCCCCTGTGGACAACCCACCCACCCCTGTGGATAGCTCACCCACCCCTGTAGACAGTCCACCCACCCCCTGGACACCCCGTACCCCCTGGAAAGCCCCGCCCACCCCCTGGATAGCCCTGCCCACCCCCTGGATAGCCCCGCCCACCCCCTGGATAGCCCCAACCACCCCCCTGGACAACCCCACTCACCTTCTGGACAGCCCGCCCACCACTATGGACAGCCCCTCTTCCCATGGACACCCCGTACCCCCTAGACAGCCTTGCCCACCCCCTAGGATAGCCCCACCACCCTTGGACAGCCCCCACCCCCGTGGACAGCCCGCCCACCCCCGTAGATAGCCTGCCTAGCCCCTTGGACACCCCGTACCCCCTAGACAGCTCCGCCACCCTCGTGGATAGCTCACTCAACCCCTTAGACACCCCATACCCTCCTAGACAGCCCCCAACCCTCTGGATAGCCTGCCCACCTGCGTGGACAACCCCCCCCCCCCCCCCCCCCGTACCCCCTGGACTGCCCCACCCACCTCCTAGACACCCCGTACCCCTTTGGACATCCCCCACCCCCATGGACAGCCCCACCCACCCCCTGGATAGCCCCACTACCCCCATGGATAGCCCCCACCCTCTGTACAACCCCTACCCCCCTCGACAGCCTGCCCACCCCTATGGACAGGCCGCCCACCCCCGTGGACAGCCCGCCCACCCCCTTGGACACCTCGTACCCCCCTGGACACCCCTGTAACCCTCATGGACAGTCCACCCACCCCATTGTACACCCTATACCCCTTGGAAAGCCCCCCACCCCCGTGGACAACCCGACCACCCACGTGGATAGCCCACCCACCCCATGGACACCCCGACCCCCCTCGATAGCCTCACCACCCCTGTGGACAGCCCGCCCACCCCTGGACATCCCCTCCCCCCGTGGACAACCTCCCACCCCCGTGGACATCCCACCCACCCCCTGGACACCCCTACTCCTCGTGGATAGCCCGCCCACCCCCCTGGACACCCCCTACCCCTTGGAAAGCCCTGCCACCCCCGTGGACAACCCACCCACCCCCCTGGACACCCCGTATGCCCCCTTGGATAGCCCTGCCCACCCCCTAGACACCCCCTACCCCCTGGACAGCCCCCACCCCTATGGACAGCCCCACCCACCCCCCTGAACAGCCCCTACACCCCCGTGGACATCCCCCCACCCCCTGTACATTCCCCACCCCCATGGATTATAGGGTTTCTAATAACTCGAAGATCCCATTAATCATATATACCCACTTAATTTCCTCTTGGGATCCTTGATCAACGATAAAAAATAGTGGATGGAATTTTAGAAACTCCATGCATAATAAATGATCCAAGAAGAACATGGCTATTACACTTCCACAAGAGTTTGAGTAGAGACCAAGACTAGGAAGACAATAGTTGGATCACAAGAATGACTACCTCAGATATCCCCTTATGGACTTTTTGATTCATTTATAGTGGTAACATTCTAAAGAATTATAAAAAAAAACCTTTAGTACAATAATATGATGTTCTAAAACAAGGGACACAAAATCAAAAATCCCATAAAGATACATCATAAATAATTCTTCATAAAACCATTTCAAAATCACATAATAGAGACTTCTTTCTATTTAAAACTCCCCAATGGTTTATAAAAATCTCTTTTAAGGTTCCATTTAAAAAATCATATAGTATTTTGGTCCCATAATAAAAATGTAATCCATTTCCTAATAACCAAACCCCCCTTCCTACCATACACACCAAAAGAATTCATTTTTTCCTAAAGAAAAACATACTATTGATAAAAACACTATTCCAAAAGCATTTTAAAAATACCAATGATCTTAAAATACATGAAATTTATTCCATTAAAACCATTAAATCCCCCACCCCTAGACACCACCCCACCCCCTGGACACCCCCATGGATAGACCCCCCACCACCATGGATAGCCCCTACCCCCTAGACACCCCCAACCCTTGGACGCCCCCAACCCCTCCTAGACACCACCCACCACCTGGGCACCCCCCACCCCTGGACACCCCCACCCCCATGGACAGCCACCCCCACCCCCTAGACATCACCCCACCCCCCTTGGATAGCCCCCCAACCCCCTGGACCTTCCCACCCCCTGGACACCACCCCACCCCCTGGACACCCCCACCCCACTGGACACCCCCACCCTTGGAAATCCCCCAAACCCCCTGGACACCACCCCACCCCCTAGAAACCCCCATGGACAGTCCCCCCACCCCCTGAACACCACCCCACCCCCTGGACACCACCCCACCACCTAGACACCCCCACCCCCTGGACACCCCACCCCTATGGACAGCCACACCCACCCCCCTGGACACCACCCCACAACCCTTGGACAACCCCCAACCCCATGGACCCCCACCCTCCCTGGACATCACCCCACCCTCTAGACACCCCCACCCCCTGGACACCCCCACCCCCCGGACACCCCCAAACCCCTGAACACCACCCACCCCTTGGACACCACCCCACCCCTAGACACCCCTATCCCCCTAGACACCCCACCCCCTGGACACCCCCTACCCCCTTGGACAGCCACACAAACCCCTGAACAGCCCCCAACCCCCTGAATTCTGAATTTAATTCTTTATGTATTTAATTAAATTATGAATTATGTGTTAATGGTTTATGGGTATACTTGTTGTATGTGTATACTTGTTGTAATTACCTTATGAATTATGTGTTAATTCCGTATGTGTGTAGAGGGTAATTAATTATGTGTTGGATGAATTCTGTATGAATTCATACAGAATTCTATATGTATTATGCATGTATACTTGTTAATGGTATATTATGTTACTTGTTGTATGAGTATGTATTATGCAGGTATTCTATTGTGTATGAGTTTTGCAGTCCTGGTGGAATTGCTGCAACTGCACAGGGGTATGAATTTTGTAGGCCTGGTGGAATTGTTGCAGCTGCACAGGGGGAGACCAGAAAGTCGGCTTGCTGTAGGTATAAAAAGGATATGCCAACAGTTTACAACCATTGGCATATGTGTAAAATCATAACTTATACCAATTGTTTTATGTAAACCGTTGGCATAGATAATTTTACTTCATATTTACCAATGGTTTGTGGGAAACCGTTGGTAAAAGTCTACACCAATGGTTTTTTAAACTGTTGGTCTAGAGAGAATTCTTGATATTACCTATGGTTTAAAACCATTGGTAAACATTTATACCAACTGTTTACTGATACCGTTGGTATATACAAAATTTTTCAGACATATCCCAATGGTTCTCATAGAACCGTTGGGATATGTCTATCCCTAAGACTCAAGAACCAACAGTTTGGAAAACAATTGGTATAGTTTATACTAACAGTTTTCCAACCTTTACCAATAGTTTTAAACCATTGGTAAAGTTAAAATTTCCAGTAGTGAATTGTTCATATATCCTCTATTTTTGGTTTAGTTTTATTTTAAGCTTACTTCCAGGTATGGGATTCTTATTCACTATTATTTTTTTCATATGTGCAACTAGCATATTTCAGTTTTCCTTTAGGTGGATGGAAGGATTAACTAATGAAGGAAATGATATATCTTTAAATGAAATTTAAGGGGATTTAGTGTTTTTATATGTTTTACCAGTTTATTATTATTTCTAAGTGATGATTCTTTCTCTGAATTTTAAGGTTTTATTATGTTCATGTTGTGACTGTTGTGAAATAGTTAAACCCTATGGTTGATTTAGAGTCCTTATTGTAATTTTTGTTTAAAACCAACACTCATAAAAGGATAATCACTTATATAAGAATAATAAATGAGTGTGTGTGAACCTGGAATTTATGTGAAAATACTTGTGAAAGTGATGATGAATTAATGATAAAATTCACCCTTTAAGTGAATTATGGATTTATGTGGTTTGTAAATTTTTTTTGTGCACTGATAGTATGTTTATTTCTGGCCTTATGGTTGGGTAGCCTTTGTGGGGTTTGTGCAATGATGGTCATGAATAGTTCAGGTGTAGGATGTATTTTGGGTAGTGGAAGTATGGTGATTGATATGTGGTTTTGGTGAGATGGTTGGGTTTAGTTGTTGGATTTAGAAGGAGATGTTATAGTTATTATTTTTAGGTAGTTGGGTTATTGTGTCCTGTCTTGTTTTAGTATCCTAATAGAAATGGAATACGAAGTAGGTAATGATGAATTGGCAATGGTGTGGGATGGAAATTAATAAAAATGGGTTGTATTTTACATGTGGTAACTAGTTTGATGAATTGAAAAATTATTAATGGGTTGAAATTTAATGGGAATTAATAGTAGAAATTGGATATAATAGGTTGTCTTTTGATATGGGTCCAAATGGATTAAATAATGAATAGTTTTTTGGTAATGTAATAATCAGGAAAAATGGATGGATCTATAATTGAAATAAAGGAAATTATGGGTTGTGTATATTGGTTTTGTGTGGTGAGTTTCATTTATTTGTAGAATCATATGGTAACAATGGTATAATGTTGATGATAAGATAGATATTATGAGTTTTAATGTGAAACCTGTAGGTCAGGATTGTGTGTTTTATATGTGTGTGTGTGTGTGTATTCTTGTATTTTAATGATTCTTTTATAAAAAACCCATCTGCATTGATAACTATGTATCAACACTGGAATGTTTGAGGTTTGTTTTCCCCAATATCCTGATAGTGAGAAAACATGTCACAATTAACAACATATTATTATCCATATGTATTTTTTTATTGTTTGTATTTTCCATTCTTCTTAGTCATTTTTATCTTGTTATACATTCTAAATTTTTGAACTTATGTTTTTTCTATTTGTAGTGACATATGGATCAATTGGGTAGTAATTTTTTTTCTTTTGGGATTTTTTATTGCAATATCTTGCACCTATTTGTAGTGGTAGGTGCATTATGTGGGTATGCTTTTGTTGATCATGAAAATGAAAGATGGATGATGTGTCCTTCAAAGGTAATGATGTAGTGTTTTAATTGGATTTAACATATTAGATTTCAATATACTTTATGATTACTAGGATGGAATGTATGAGTGCCTCAATGCAAGGAGTTTTTGCACCTATTAAGTACATAATACTTTCTACACTTTTGAAAATATGTTTTCTCTATTTGAAATGGAAGATGGGTAGTATTTTTTTATATTTTGGAATTTTTTAATGCAATTTTCTCTACCTTTCATGAACCTATATTCCTTGAACCATCCTTAGTTAGATATCAACTGCTTAATAAAATTTTATACATGAATAATCAGATTTATCATTATGTCATTTCGTGGAGGAAAGAAATAGTAGAGAACCCTGGAGTTGGGCCAAATGAGAGAAATCATATCCCTGGAGCAAGGGAGGAGGGTTCAGGGGGGTCTGTAGGGGAAAGGGGGGGGGGTCTGTAGGGGTATGGGTAGGGGGTAGGGGGGAGGGTGCAGATGGGGTGAAAGGGGGGAGGGTGAAGGGGAGGGGGGAGGGGGAGGGTGTAGGGGGGGTCTATAGGGGCAGGGGGAGGGTGTAGGTGGGGTGAAAGGTGGGAGGGTGCAGGGGAAGGGGGGAGGGGGCAGGGTGTGCAGGGGGAAGGGTGAGGGGGGGGGGGGGGGGGTCTTCAGGGGAAGTGGGGAGGGGGGAAGGGTGTAGGTGGGGTGTAAGGGGAGAGGGTGTAGGGTGGGAGGTGGGTCTGCAGGGGTAGGGGTATGGGGTGGGTGCAGGTGGGGTGTAAGGTGGGAGGGTGCAGGGGCAGGGGGGAGGGGGAGGGTGTGCAGGGGAAGGGTGAGGGGGAGGGGGGGGGGGGTGGATGGTGTGCAGGGGGAAGGGTGAGGGGTAGGGGTGTAAGGGGTAGGGAAAGGGTGCAAATGGGGAAGGGGGTGTGCAGGGGGTGGGGGTGCTGGAGAAGGGTGGGGTCTGTAGGGGAAGGGGGAGGGGGAGGGGGTGTAGGTGGGGTGTAAGGGGGGAGGGTGGGGGGGGGGGGTCTCTAGGGGCAAGGGGAGGGGGAAAGGGGAGGGGGATGGTGCACGTGAGGTGAAAGGTGGGAGGGCACATGGGCAGGGGGATAGGGATGGTGTGTAGGGGGTAGGGTGAGGGGGGAAGAGGGGGTGGTACAAGTGGGGTGCGCAGTGAGGAGGGGGGCATGGGGGTTGCACATAGGAAAACATTTTTGTGGCATGTACTTATCTAAAATCATGACTATAGTATAGCCTATTACATGGTGTCAATATGTTTATCATTTTTCAATTACACTGTTAGTTTCTCATACACTCACTTATTTTATTTCTTATAATTCTTACACTGTTAATTCTGCACATATTTACTTCAAATATCAAGAGAGATTGAAATGGTGATTGTTTCTACTATTTAAAATAAATCATGCATGATAAATATTCAAATTGTAAAAATAAATTTGTACTTGGGGAATTAGTTATTAAAAACATTGAATGAGTTGTTCCTTGGTTGTATTATTTTATTGTTAATCTCTCATTTCACCCATGCGTTCACATGAAACTATGTTGACTTCAACAAGATATTGTTTTCCCGATGTCATAATCTTGATAATGATACTTCATGTTGAGGCTGTTATCATCATCACCTATTCTATTATTGGCTTTCTCACTAATCATGTTCCTCCCACTTCAATATTTAGGTTAAATTAATGATGATTCATCAGATCACTGGCATTTTGTTGAAGTCTCCTGGGATCCGTTCATGTGTGTTGTGGGAACCAAAGTCAAAGGTGACTCACCACATATACATAGGTAAGAATATATATAATAATTTCTCACGTTATATGTATATCCACCGATGGAAAAATGATTACATATAAGGGGCTAAGTGTGCTTATGTATATATATGAAAAATGCATATGTGTGTGGGTGATAATGAGCTTATGCATGTGAGCATATATATAAGGATCCTCTTGTGTGTGTTCAAGGCCATGAGGACACATACATAGGGGTTAGGACATACTTATGTATATGAAAAGGTGCATATTCTTGGAGGATGGATGAAGCAACTTATATTTTTCATTGATAAAAGTGTCAAGCGCTGAGTGTGGCTTGGCTCATTTGAGGCAAGGTCCCTCTCCTAGCTCCTTTAATTCAAGAATGTTTTAAATTGAATTTAGTTTCCTTCTTAATTATTATCGTTTATATTAAATTTCAATTATTGAATAAGAGTTTGTTAAGATAATTTTTTTTTGATAAACAAGTCTTGGTTTTTTAATAAAACCCCTCCAACAGAGGTGTACTGTCTGTAAAAACTCACAGCGGTCTACCTTGCTTGTCAATATTGCACTGATTTTTCCCTTATACTTGATGTCATTGTTAGTCATAAAACACACATTTTACTTGACCCTTTTTATATCCATGTAGGGGGTTTCCCTCTTTTTATTAAAATGGTTGTTTGAACCAAAATACCCTTTAAGTACCGTTAGACTTTTAAGATGGAATTTACCAAGTAGGCAAGTGCTGTAATGACCAAGTCACCACTAAGTGACCCCCTTTGATCTTATAAATGGAATTTCCACATTTTAATGAATTGAATGAGTTAAATGGAATCGAACATGATTAACTTGGCATATGAGAAGTATTTCCTCATGTAGTGAATTATGTAACAGTTATTCCTCCTTTCTAAAGTTTAATTGGATGTTATGAAATAAATAGAGTGTATTATTCTTGGTGACTTGCACTCCACTTTTGAAATGTCTTAAGGGGAAGTGGTAAATGTCCAATTATAACCAAACACATCCACTACATGGGGTGTATGGGGTGGGCAGGGGGGTGTGAAGGGGGGGGGGGGGGGTGGTCAGGGGGGTGTGCAGGTGAGGGGGTAGGGGCAGAGGGTGTGCTGGGGGTAGGGGGAGGGGGTGTAATGGGTTATGTTGTAAGGGGTAGGGGGAGGGTGCAAGGGGAGGGTGAAAGGGGTGTGCAGGGGGGGGGGTGTGTATGGGTGCATGGGGCGTGTAGGGGTTCATGGGGTTGTAGGGAGGTGGTACAAGGTGCATGGGTGGTGTAAGGGGTATGTGAGAGGGGGGGGGGGGGTTGTAGGGGGTTGTGCAGGGATGTGCAGTGGGGGTGTGCAAGGGGGGTTGTGCAGGGTGGGGTACAAGGGGGGCTGTGCAGGGGGGGTGTCTGTCCAGGGGGAGGGGGGGTGTCTGTCTAAGAGGGGGTGTCTATAAGGGGTGTGTGTAGTGGGGGTGTCCAGCAGGGGTGGTTCAAGTGGTGTCCAACATGGGTGGTGCAGTGGGGGTGTGCAGGGGGGTGTGCAAGGGGGTGTGTTCAAGGGGAAATGGGGTGCAAGGGGTGTTTCTCATTTTTAGGAAATCCAATAGACAATGAATTTCCATGGAGTTCAATAAACTAAGTGTGGGGGAGTGATCGAACTAGAAATTTCATAAGTTTTTATATTTAATTCATTGTTTTATTCCTTCAAATTCCTTTAAAATCCTTGGCATTACTATATTTTCACATTTTTTATGATTTTCTATGAGTAAAATAAATCTAGATTTATTTTTTGATTTTAGTGATAACATTTTTATGTTTTTATTAATTAAATGTGTTCTCATTTATTTGTGTTTGGTTTATGAGGATTCTTCTCCTTCTTCCATTGATTTAGGAGCATATGCCAATGCAGATGTTGATGATGATGGTAGTCTAAGAGGAGGAGATAATGATGTTGGTGTTTCTGAAGGAGATGATGAGGGTCATGATGGTTTTGGTGATACTGATATTGAGGTACATTTTAGATGTAAGTTTTATTATTTCTTTATACATTGAATTTTACCATATAATGATGTCAGTGTTTGGTAGATGTTATGGTGTATACTATTTTAGGGTAAAAGGGGTGTACAGGTGTGCAGGGGGGTGCTAGGGTAGGGGGAGGGGGAATGGGGCGTAGGGTAAGAGGGAGTGTGCAGGGGGTAGGGGGTGTGGGTAGGGGGGGTGTGGGTGTGCAGGGGGTAGGGGCAGGGGGTGTGCTGGGGGTAGGGGGTGTGATGGGGGAAGGGGTAGGGTGGGGGTGTGTAGGGGGCAGAGGTTTGGGGTGTGTAGGGGGCATGGGGTGTGGGTGTGTAGGGGGAAGGGGGTAGGGGGAAGGGGTGCGCAGGGGGAAGGGGGAGGGGGTGTGCAGGGGGGGGGACAAGGGGGTAGGGTAGGGGGTAGTGTGGGGGTGTGCAGGGGCAAGGGGTGTGCAGGGGGGTGTGAAGTGGGTAGGGGGTGTGGGTGTGTAGGGGGGTGTGCAAGGGGCAGGAGGTAGGGTGGTGTGATGGTGGAAGGGGGTAGGGGGAGTGCAGGGGAGGGGGTTAGGGGGTGTGTAGTGAAAGTCCTGGGCACAACGGAAGCGTGGTTGGGCCGACATATAAGTTGATTTTTACCATGATCAATGATTATTTTGGGATCAATACAATGATGAGCTCCATTTTCCATGAAATAGAATCAAAGATTTAGATAAAGAAAGAATATGCCTGAAACCTTTAGAGAGGATCTTGCACATCATGTTTATAATTAATTTAATTAATTTCATAAAGAAAATAATATAGGGATCTTTGGTATTTTCTTCTTTGATGATGTTGATCATACGAAATGGCCCTTCCAGATTATCTTGTTGAGCTTGCAAGGATCCAAACTAGAATCCCTCTAGCAGTGATCCACATGTTCTCTGATGGACTTAGATCAAAACCACCCGTTCTTTGGGTGCTATCACGATGAAGAGAGTGTCTTGTATTGGTCGTTCTTGATCGCTTGTTCTTTTTCCTTGAAGAATGTCTCTCATTCTTGAGAGGGGAAGGAATAGGATTTGAGTGAGAAATTGTTTAGATCAACAATTCTCAATTCACCGGTTGTCCGGTACAGTACATGGCACAATAGACGTATGTGTCTATTTATTGATATGGGTCTTCAGTTAAAATATTTAATTGCATAACAAAAATTAAATACATTCATAACCTTAGAGAAAACCTATGCTATTAAAATAATGCTGCTATTATTTTGTGATGCCAAATTTTATTTATAATTTCGTTTTGTGCAAGTCATCGCACCATAAATAATGACGCAGTATTATTATTAATAGCATGGGTTTTCTCAAAGGTTATGAATGTATTTAATTTCTGTTACGCAATTAAATATTTTAACTAAATTCCCATGTCAATAAATAGACACATACGTCTATTGTGCCATGTAACGAACCATACACCCGATGAATTGATAATTATTGAGATAAACAATTTCTCTCTCGAATCCTCTTTGGAACCCTATCAAGAACGTGAGACATTCTTCAAGGCCTAAGAACAAGAAATCAAGAATGATCAAAAAAGCCACTCGATTTGCTGCTCTAGTACTCAGAGAATGAGTGGTGTCAATCAGAGGCCATCAGAGCATTTTTGGATCACCGCTAGAGAGATTCTAGCTTGGATGCTCGCAAGTGCAATGAGATAATCCGGAAGGGTCATTCCGGATGATCAACATCATCAACAAAGAAAGTACCAAATATCCAGGTATTCTTTTCTTTATGAAATTAATTATATTAATTATAAACATGATGTCGAAGATCCTCTCTAAAGGTTTTGAGACTCTTCCGTATTTATCTAAATATTTTGATTCTATTCTTGGTTTATGGAGGAGATGAGAAACTATTCAACAGAGGATATGAAAATGCTAGTTTCTAGACTGATCAAGATAACAAGAAGTCGCAAACGGGATACATCTTCACTTTGAATGGAGGTGTAGTGACCTGTAAGAGCTCAAAGTAGATTGTGGTCGCAGATTCTATAGTAGAGTCTGAATATATCACATCTTCTGAAGCAACTAAAGAAGTAGTTTGGATGAGAATCTTAATCCAAGAGTTAGATGTGATACCAAACAATAAAGATCCCATCACACTATACAGTGATAATACTGCAGTGGTGGCTCTCGCAAAAGAACCAAGGTCACATCAGCGGATGAATCACATATGTAAAGACCCGTAAATTTCAAGGAATTTTTTTTTAATTTTCTTTGGGATTTTACGAGTGCATAGTTTCTAACAGCACCTGATTCCAAGGCCAGGTGTGCCCGGAATCAATTTCCGATGTTTAGCTCAGGTACATTCAGTGAACGAACGAGCGGGTTTTCCTAACTTTTGAACCGGTGCTCGGAATCGAAATCCGAGGGCACCGATGAAACTGTAGCGCCGGTAATTGCTTAGGAACACCTTTTCCAAAGGTGCGTTTTCTCGGGTAGTGATGTTAAAAAAAAGTGAGGAATAAAAATATAATTGTTTTATTTTTATTTCTTTACTAAGAGGTTTAAATGAAATTAAGTTATGTCACAACTTAATTTCTCTCTACTTTGTGGATAACATCCATGTGAGGGAGTTGGGGTGGGGCCTGCAAGATCCCCCACCTTTCAATTCTCTAACTCCCCATTAATCACCCTATCACTTTTAATTTCGTAACTCACCTGCTCCCCCATTTTAATGTCAAGTCAACTCAAGCAGTTTTTCTTCCACATTAAATACGTACCAATAAAATGCCTAATTAATCGGGCAACGTGAGTTAATTAATTTGGTGAATTCATTTTGAATTTCAAATTAAAGTTGACATGTATGTGTGTGAATAAAATAAGACAAGGTCTTATTTTATTGGGGTGGATTCGTTGTGGGGAATCAAGGAGAGAACTCTCGCGGTCTTGAAGAACTTCGTCTTCCTCACAAAGAACGCCGAAGCTTCGACGAAGAATGTCGTACCATATTTGCACCTTCTTCCCGCGTCGAAGAAAGTGACGACGTGCCACATCCTTCTTCGGGAAAATGCCGACGACGCTTACGGAGCCTCGATCCACGACGCTGTCTTCCGCGACTCCGTCTTCCACAACGTCCTTTTCCCACGATGAACCTCTTTCGACGACTTCATCGAGGTAGGGGTTTGAGTTCAAATATTATGGATTAATTTTTGCGCTTGCTTGATGAGGGTTTTTATGATTTTGGGGCCGCCTATTATCGTTATAACGGGAGGAGGTCGGACCGCACGAACACGGCCGACCCTCCTCCCTCTTTGTTGTTGTTCTTATTGCAGCACGAACAAAGGTAGCGCGGTGCAACGACACCGTGCGGGAACATGGAGAATCACGTCGAAGAAGAGCGGTGCCGTCGGGCCGCGCCGTTGTGGCTGAACAAACCCGCGGCCGGAGTCGGGCCGCGGTGAAGGGGCGTGACGCCGTCACGTCGTGGAGGAGAACCACGAAGACACCGTGGTTGGAGAAGGGCCGCGTCGGAGGGGCGCGGCCCTGTCGTGCCTCACCGATTGGACCAAGGCCGCGGCGGAGTAGGGAGCGGTGGCCGGAACCGCCGGCTGCCGGCGCCTCGGAGGAGAGGTACCGTGGGGTCCCGCGGCGGCGGCACCGGCCGGCTAGCCGAGCCGGCTGATCGGGGGAGTCGGGGGTTGTAACCCCCGGCTGGAAAGGGAGTGGCCCCAATGCGGGGCCGCGGTTTCCAAACAGGGGGGGCAGCACGCGCCTCCTTTCCATTTCCCGCTCGACCATAATGGCCGAGCTGACTGGCCGCGCGGGGCCAACTGGCCGCCCAGGCCAGGCCGGGCCGCGCCGGCTGGGCCGCTCCGTTCCCTATTGGGCCGGACCTGGATCCGGGTCGGGTCGACCCAGTTTGGGCCGACCCGGGGGGTGGGGGGTGTTGGGCCGGGCCCAGACCCCCCATTTTAGACTGTTTTCAGTCATTTGCCCATATCTTGGGCTACAGACCTCCGATCGATGCACCGTCAGTTTTGATGCGATCCTTGGATATAAACGGTCGTTTAGGTATATTACACTCAAGGTTTCAAAGAAAAATGGGTACCACCGGGTTCCTTCGAACATGAAACCAACCGGGCCTTCGGAACGGAAACACTTATAACTTGAGCTCCGGACGTCCGATTGACGTGCCGTCGACTTTGTTGGATTCCTCTTAGTGAGACGGACCTTTTGGCTTACTCCGCTCGAGGTTTGGATGTAGTTGGAGTGTGTTTGGGTTGGTTTTGTCTTAAAAACCAACCGGGCCCCTGGAATGAAAAAACCAATAACTCTCAGACCGGGCATCCGATTGACGTGCCATCTGTCATGTTGAGTTCCCTTTATTGAGACAGAACTTTGGGATACATCAACTCCGGACTACGTGTCAGTTGATGTATCGACCTCTTGGCTCATGGGGCGGACCCTCCCGGAACGAGCATGCTGTGTGCGGAAACCCTAGAGCTGGCTGAGACTTGACGACTGCTGATCGATTGACTCGGAGTGTTTCGATAGCCTAGTGGGGAGCGCTTGGTTGTAGAGGCAGACCCACGGCGGAGGAGCGCTCGGTTGTAGCGGCAGACCTGCGGTACTCAACAGAAGGAGTACCTCTGTAGGCTATGAGGGGGAGTGCTTGGTTGTAGCGGTAGATCCATGGTGGGAAGCGCTTGGTTGTAGCAGGAGACCCACATTACTTGAAGGGGGAGTGCTTGGTTATAGTGGCAGAACCATGGAGGGAAGCGCTTGGTTGTAGCATCAGGCCCATAGTACTCGATAGGTGGAGTACTACAGTAGTCCAAGGTTAGTGGGAAGTGCTTGGTTGTAGCGGCAGGCCCACTGTACTCGATAGAGGAGGAGTTCCCCAACAGCTATGAGTTCGACGGTAAAGACTTTCATACTGGAATCCTCCGTGGGTTCAGCGGTGATGACTACAATACTTGTATCCTACGTGGGTCCGACAGTATTGACCACTGTTGTAGTATCCTACGTGGGTCCGACAGCTTAGTTGGTCTAGCATCCTACATGGGTCCCAGCTAGATGAATCAGTAACTACATCTGATCATCTCCTTTTTCATTACAAATGATGTATACCTATGTGAGCTGAGTCTTGACTTTCAATCATTATCTTCGATATGATTGACTTGTTTTCCTATGTGGATTGGGTTGTGCTTTCTTGTGTGGATTGGGTTGTACTATCCTGTGTGGATGTGAATGAACTTGGGCTCGGATGTTGGAGCCGTACTAGAATTGATGACTTAGGTATATGTATGGGCATATACCTAAGAAGTGTTGGATGTTACTTCGTGATTGTATCTTTCCTTGTGGATTGTCTTTTGTGACTTATGGGAGACCTTTGGTGGTCTCGGGGTCCCTACTGAGTATTGTATACTCACCCCTGCACAGGCTTCGCCCGCACTACATTGTGTTGGTTTCAGACGACAGACATCACTGATTGAGGTTGAGGCTTGTAGAGCTGGGCGGTTCCTGGAGGTGGAACTCACGACGAGTCGGTGCCTGGAGGTGGATATCATGATGAGTCTGTACCTAGAGGTGGACCATTGAGCGGAACGTACACGAGGCGGACGACAGGACCTGAGGAGCTAAGGAGGCTATCTATACCCACCCTTCTGGTGGGATTTCCAGTGGAGAGCTCGGCGTTGCTTCTTTACTTTTCAGTTGCTCTACTTCCTTTCTAGTTGTACTTTACTTTCAGTTTGGGTTTGTATTCTGGTCCACTTACGTTTCCTCACTTACTTGTACTTAGTTTACTTAGTATTTACTTCTGCTGTCTTACTCTGTGGTGTTTTTTTACTTTACAAAGGCAATACCTTCCCTTTTTTTGTCGGGATTTTCGCCTTGGTGCTAGTCGCCAGCCCCTGGCCTATGGAAGGTGGGCTTGGGGTAGTCACGGCACGGGCCTCGAGGACTGGTCATGACAAATTGGTATCAGAAGAGTTCGGTTCTACCGCTGAAATCAGGACTCTGATCTTTCTTCTATGTGAAGCAATAGTGTTAAGTTTATTGAGTGTGGTTATCAGTCCAGGGAGTCCAGTGTTGGTGCGACGACCAACGTATCCGTACACCAGGACCCTGACTTCTGATTTCCGACTCAGTGCACAAAAACACTGATTGAATGTGTGTTTCAAAAGTTTTCTTTGTGATTACTTTGTGTCAGCTCACCACGTATACTATTTTGACCATGGTGCACCTGTTACTTTTCAGGATGACCCCACGACGGAAACCAGCTAGGGTTCAGAGCTTTGTGCAAGAAGAAAACCCACCGAGCAACAATGCCTAGGTGCATGGCCCTTTTTCAGTGGAGGCACCGATGATACCTCTACCCGCCGAGCCACCGATGACACCAGCCCCAGCCACTGAGAGTGCACGTCGCCTTAGCGCACTGCAAGAGTTCCAGCGTCAGAGACCGCCCAGGTTCCGCGGGGAGACGGACCCTCAGGCAGTCGAGGATTGGCTGGAGGTGGTTGTACGAGTTTTCAGGTTAGTGGGGACACCATCTGACCTTATAGTGATCCTTGCAGCAAGCCTCCTGCACGCGACAGCAGGCAGATGGTGGAGTTTGATGCTCCAAGTGCACGACGAGGCATCTCTCCTCTGGACGGACTTTGAGGGCCTCTTCCACTTAGAGTTTGTCCCAACCACCCTACGTGTGGTGCGCATTCAGGAGCTACTACAGCTGCGGAAGGGCAGCATGACGGTAGCCCAGTACTCGGCGAGATTTACCAATCTCTCGCGCTATTCGACAGACATGGTACGAGACCCATTCTTCTGGGCCCGGAACTTCGAGCAGGGACTGAGGCATGAGATCAGGGCTTCGATGATCTCCCTCAACATTCCAATGCATGCAGGGGTGTTATAGCGATCCCTCTTAGTGGAGAGTTTCCTTGCTGAGCAGTCTCCAGCAGTAGGGCCCACCACTAGCCGACATGCGGCTGAGTTTTCTGCAGCGGGAAATAGACAGATGATGCAGAGGTCCAAGAGGACCATACCTACCAGTGATCGACCACATGACACAAGATCGTGTGTGCAAGGCACCCGAGTTGGAGAACGACTTACCAGGAGCGGATAGTGTTACTCCTACGGCGGGGTTGGTCACATGGCTCATGACTGTCTAACCCGCCATACAGATGACCAACAGATAAATGAAGGACCTCCCAGGCAGAGGCAGAGGTTCGATCGGGGCGGATCGCAAGGAGTAGGAGACTAAGGCAGGGGAGCTAGACGACGCTTCAAGGTTTTTCCACCACCACCACCAGGAAGACCACCCCGGCTACAAGGAACAGGTGGACATGGGAGAGCTCAGCTTCAGGCAGCTGAGGCTTACGACCATGGAGCTCTGGGAGCTGATGGACAGGAGCGGTACTAGTTCCAGGCATGAAGGCCTTTGTTGTTGGTTCTTCTAGCTTTCTTTTTTTGATTTTGTGGTTGTATGTGTCTTGTACCTTGAGCTACAATAATAAAAGACACCTTTCTTATGGCGTTTACTTTCCTGTCCTCTCTTTATGTTGTTACTAAGAGGTTTCAGTTTAAAAACCGTTGACTTGACCCTCACTTTTGAGATACCTACTGGAGGAGACCCAGTGACCACACACTGATGCCGACAGTGTGACCCAACCCTTGGAGGCGAGAGTAATGGTTGGATCTCTTGGTAGTAGCATCGAGGCCTTACAATGTCATCCATGGTATGGATTGGTATCATCCATGTCAGGATTGACTGTATTAGGCAAATAACGTGGTTCATACAGGGGATGAGACCAGATTTCTCTTATCGGCAAAGAAGAAATCTTAGCAGCTCTTGTAGGACCAGAAAAGGTCCAACTCATCCAGGAGTGGATGAGGACAGCTCAGAGCCAACAAAAGGCTTATGATGACAGGAGGTGGAGACCACTAGAGTTCGAGGATGGCAACCACGTCTTCTTCCGAGTCTCACCTCGACGTGGATTATGGAGTTTGGCCAGGGTGACAAGTTATCTCCGCACTTCATTGGACCCTTCTAGGTCCTCAATAGGGTAGGCGAGGTGGTTTACCGCTTGACCCATCCACCTCAGTTTCACCAGGTGCACGAAGACTTCCACGTATCTCAACTGAGGAGATACGTGCTTGACCCAACGCATATCATCGACCATGGGGAGCTAGACTTTGACGATGGGGTTAATTTTGCGGAGGTCCCGGTGGAGATCGAGGATCGACAGGAGCGGGTCCTACATGGGCGGTCGATTTCTCTAGTGCGCATCAGATGGAAGAATGGGAACCTCCAAGAGAGTACTTGGGAGCGGGAGGCTCTGATGCGCGCTCAGTACCCTCATTTGTTCTCCTAGTTTGTGTTGTAGATTTTCGGGGACGTAAATCCCTGAGGTGGGAGTAATGTAAAGACTCTTAAATTTCAAGGGATTTTTTTTTTAAATTTTCTTTGGGATTTTACGAGTGCACAGTTTCTGACGGCACCTGATTCCGAGGCCAGGTGTGCCCGGAATCAATTTCCAAAGTTTAGCTCGGGTATGTTCAGTGAACGAATGAGCGGGTTTTCCTAACTTTTGAACTGGTGATCGGAATGAAAATCTGAGGGCACCGATGAAACCGCATCACTGGTAATTGCTTAGGAACACTTTTTCCAAAGGTGCGTTTTCTCAGGTAGTGATGTTAAAAAAAAGTGAGGAATAAAAATATAATTGTTTTATTTTTATTTCTTTACTAAGAGGTTTGAGTGAAATTAAGTTATGTCACAACTTAATTTCTCTCTACTTCGTGGATAACATCCATGTGAGGGAGTTGAGGTGGGGCCCGCACGAGCCCCCACCTTTCAATTCTCTAACTCCCCATTAATCACCCTATCACTTTTAATTTCCTAACTCACCCGCTCCCCCATTTTAATGTCAAGTCAACTCAAGCAGTTTTTCTTCCACATTAAATACATTCCAATAAAACGCCTAATTAATCGGGCAATGCGCGTTAATTAATTTGGTGAATTCATTTTGAATTTCAAATTAAATTTGACACATATGTGTGTGAATAAAATAAGACAAGGTCTTATTTTATTGGGGTGGATTCGTTGTGCGGAATTAAGGATATAACTCTCACGGTATTGAAGAACTTTGTCTTCCTCGCAAAGAATGCCGAAGCTTCGACGAAGAACGCCATACCATCTTTGCACCTTCTTCCCGCGTAGAAGAAAGCAACGACGCGCCACATCCTTCTTTGGGCGAACGCCGATGATGCTTACGGAGCCTCGATCCGCGACACCGTCTTCCGCGACGCCGTCTTCCGTGACGTCATTTTCCCGCGACGAACCTCTTTCGACGACTTCATCGAGGTAGGGGTTTGAGTTCAAATATTATTGATTAATTTTTGCGCTTGCTTGACGAGGGTTTTTATTCTTTTGGGGCTGCATGTTATCGTTATAACGGGAGGAGGTCGGACCGCACGAACACAGCCAACCCACCTCCCTCTTTGTTGTTGTTCTTGTTGAGGCATGAACAAAGGCAGCGCGGTGCAACAGCACCGCGCAGGAACATGGAGAATCACGACGAAGAAGCGCGACGCCGTCGCGCCACACCGTTGAGGGAGAACGAACCCGTGGCCGGAGTCGGTCCGCGGAGAAGGGGAGCGGTGCCGTCATGCCATGCCGGAGAACCACGAAGACACCGCGGCCAGAGCGGGTCCGCGGCGGAGGGGCGCGGCGCTGTCGCGCCGCGCTGATCGGACCAAGGCCATGGCCTTTGGCCACGACGGAGCAGGGAGCGGCGGCCGGAACCGCCGGCCGCCGGTGCCTCGAAGGAGAGGGACCGCGGGGCCCCCGCGGCGGCGACACCGGCCGATCGGAGGAGTCGGGGGTCGTAACTCTCGACTGGCAAGGGAGCGGCCCCCACGCAGGGGCCGCAGTTTCCAAACAGGGGGGCAGCGTGCCCCCCCTTTCCGTTTCCCGCTCGTCCATAATGGCCGAGCTGACTGGCCACGCCCGCGCCAGCCCAACCGGCCGCACCGGGCCGGGCCACGCCCTATTTGGCCGGACCCGGACCCGGGTCAGGTCGACCCAGTTCGGGCCGACCCGGGGGGGGGGGGGTTAGGCCGGGCCGGGCCGGGCCTAGACCCCCCATTTCGGACTGTTTTCAGTCATTTGCTCATATCTTGGGCTAAGGACCTCCGATCGACACACTATTAGTTGCGATGAGATCCTTGGATCGAGATGGTAGTTTCGGTATATTAAACTCAAGGTTTCAAAGAACTTTGGGTACATCCGGGTTGGTTCGAACACGAAACCAACTGGGCCCTCGGAGTGGAAACACTTATAAATTGAGCTCCGGATGTCTGATTGACATGCCGTAGACTTTGTTGGATTCCTCTTAGTGAGACAGACCTTTTGGATTACTCTGCTCGAGGTTTGGATGCAGTTGGAGTGCGGTCAGGTTGGTTTTGACTTAAAAATCAACTGGGCCCCTGGAACGAAAAAAACCAATAACTCTCAAACCGGGCATCCGATTGACGCGCCGTCTGTCACGTTGAGTTCCCTTTATCGAGATGTAAATTTGGGATACATCAACTCCGGACTACGTGTCAGTTGATGTATCTACCTCTTGTCTTGTGGAGCGGACCCTCCCGGAACGAGCATGCTGTGTGCGGAAACCCTAGAGCTGGCTAAGACTTGACGAATGCTGATCGATCGACTCAGAGTGTTTCGATAGCCCAGTGGGGAGCGCTTGGTTGTAGTGGCAGACCCACAGAGGAGGATCGCTCGGTTGTAGCGGTAGACCCGCGACACTCAACAGAAGGAGTAACTCTGTAGGCTATGAGGGGGAGCGCTTGGTTGTAGTGGCAGACCCATGGTGGGAAGCGCTTGGTTGTAGCAGCAGGCCCACAGTACTTGAAGGGGGAGCGATTGGTTGTAGCGGCAGACCCATGGTTTGAAGCGCTTGGTTGTAGCAGCAGGCCCACAATACTCGATAGGTGGAGTACTAAAATAGTCCAAGGTTAGTGGGAAGTGCTTGGTTGTAGCGGCAGACCCACTGTACTCGATAGAGGAGGAGTTCCCCAGCAGCTATGGGTTCGACGGTAAATACTTTCATACTAGAATCCTCCATGGGTTCGGCTGTGACGACTACAGTACTTGTATCCTACGTGGGTCCGACAGTATTGACCACTTTTGTAGTATCCTACGTGGGTCCGACAGCTTAGCTGGTCTAGTATCCTACGTGGGTCCCAGCTAGATGAATCAGTAACTACATCTGATCATATCCATTTGCATTACAAATGATGTATACCTGTGTGAGATGAGTCTTGACTTTCAATAATTAACTTCGATAAGATTGACTTGTTTTCCTATGTGGATTAGGTTGTGCTTTCTTGTGTGGATTGGGTTGTACTATCCTGTGTGGACGTGATCGAACTTGGGCTCGGATGTTGGAGCCGTACAAGAATTGATGACTGAGGTATATGTATGGGAATATACCTAAACAGTGTTGGATGTTACTTCGTGATTGTATCTTTCCTTTTGGATTATCCTTTGTGGATTCTGGGAGACCTTTGGGGCTCTCGGGGTCCCTACTGAGTATCACATACTCACCCCTGCACGGGCTTCGCCCGCACTACGTTGTGTTGGTTGCATACGATGGACATCACTGATCGAGGTTAAGGCATGTAGAGCTGGGTGGTTCCCGGAGGTGGAACTCACGACGAGTCGGTGCCCGGAGGTGGATATCATGACGAGTCGGTACCTAGAGGTGGACCACTGAGCGAAACGTACACGGGGCGAACGACAGGACCCGAGGAGCTGAGGAGGCTATCTGTACCCACCCTTCAGGTGG
Organism: Viscum album; assembly: GCA_963277665.1. Lineage (NCBI taxonomy): Eukaryota > Viridiplantae > Streptophyta > Magnoliopsida > Santalales > Viscaceae > Viscum > Viscum album. The sequence continues at coordinate 1,530,632,251 of OY728152.1, read as the reverse complement.
GATTTCTAGTGGAAAGCTCGGTGTTGCTGCTTTAATTTTTAGTTGCTGTACTTCCTTTCTAGTTTTACTTTACTTTCAGTTTGGGTTTGTATTCTGGCCCACTTACTTTTCCGCACTTACTTGTACTCAGTTTACTTAGTGTTTACTTCTGTTGTCTTACTCTCTGGTGTTTATTTACTTTACAAAGGCAATGCCTTCCCCTTTTTGTCGGGATTTTCTCCTTTGTGCTAGTCGCCAGCCCCTGGCCTATGGAAGGTGGGTTTGTGGTAGTCACGACACGAGCCCCAAGGACGGGTCATGACACATACTTCATAAGTATCATCTCTTGAGTTATTTTTCTCAGAGAGGTGAAGTTATAGTGATTAGTATTTCCACAGAAGATAACGTGGAAGACCCCTTTACTAAATCCTTGAATCAGCAGAAACATGATCACCATGTGAGTTCTAACGGACTGAAAGTCGTAGGCAGTTGGCTCTAGTCCAAGTGGGTGTTTGTAAGAGTTGGTGTCCTATAACCAACTGATTTTACTTTTATTACATGGATATTTAATGTATTTAAATATTAAACATCTTATTAAATTTTTTTCCTTATTCATTATAACTATGATGTAATATTGTCCAAGAGTATTTTTTGCATTGATAAGGTCATGGTAGTTCCCCACTATGATGAGAAATTTGAAATAATATAATAATATTCTTAAATATAGTTCTATGGTTGGATGAAATACTATGATGGGACACATAACATGCATACTTTCAGGTGTGATTACTCGTAAGCATATGAGACTTCCTCTCATGAAGTTCACACTTGGTAATCTCCAAGACAGAAGATTATGAGAACAGACCCGCTAGTAGGAATTCCGCATGTTTTGGTGTCATCGAATATTTCTATCTATGAGCATGTGTAATGATCCTTAGACTTTAAGATTATCTTTAATATGTATCCTAACATGGGCACTTTTATTTATTGACAAAAACCGTCACACAGACAATTGAAGGGAAATAGGGTACGTTGGGTGCATCACGAGTGGCATGTTATTAATGGATAAGTCAAGGAAAGTTTTTTCCCTTCTATTTATGGAAGTTGATATCTTAGACCTTTGATTAAAATAGAACCTTCGCACAAAATTCCATGTAAATGGTGTAACAACTAGTTTATTTCAGGTAGTAAAAGAACAATGTATCAAGCATAAAAGTTGATGACACTATCATAAAACCTATTTGAGGAGATATTGTGACAAAGGGATTATATTACACAGTGAGAATTCATATGTTGATGTCGTTGTTGTGACTTTAAGTTATTTCTCTTGGGTGCCTTGACCTGTTTCTAAACAGTACTCTTGGACTTTAGGCAAGCCCGCCTAATGCCAACGAGAAAGAATCGTAGAGGGTCACATACTAAGTGTTTCTAGTGGTCTCGGTTAAATTCTATTTGAATTTAATTAATCAATATTATTCTCAAGACAATGGAATAATTTTATTCAAGTTAAAATGATTGCATAAATTAAATAAATATTTATTCACTAGATTGTGGGTAAAATATATTTATTTATTTTATTGACCATTTAATAAATATTTATTTACTAGTTTGTAAATAAAATATTTATTTAACACAATAAATTATTTATTTATTTATTCAAGTGTTCAATAAATGGAAATGGAGTTTGAGAGGACCAAGGCCAATCCGGTAGTAAAATAATTATTTGTAAGATGATAGATAATTATTTAACTAGTTGGCACAAATTAAAATAACGCTGTTGTTATTTTGTAATGCGGAATTTTATTTATAATTCCGTTTTGCGCAAGTTGGCACACCATAAATAATGACACAATATTATTATTAATAGCATGCATTTTCTCTAAGGTTGTGAATGTATTTAATTACTGTTATGCAATTAAATATTGTAATTGAATCCCCATTTCAATAAATAGACACATACGTCTATTGTACCATGTACCGAACCACACACCTGATGAATTGAGAATTATTGAGCTAAACAATTTCTCTCTCAAATACTCTTCCTTCCCCTCTTAAGAATGAGAGACGTTCTTTAAGGCCAAAGAACAAGCGATCAAGAACGATCGACCCAAGACACTCACTTCACCAAGATAGCAACCAGATAACGAGTGGTGTTGATCAGATGCCATCAGAGCATGTGTGGATCACCACTAGAGGGATTCTAGTTTGGATCCTTACAAGCGCAACAAGATAATCCAAAATGGTCATTCCGGACGATCAACATCATCAATGAAGAAAATACCGAAGATCCAGGTATTATTTTCTTTATGATGTTGATCGTCTAGAATGACCCTTCCCGATTATCTTGTTGCACTTAAAAGGAACCAAACTAGAATCCCTCTACCAGTGATCCACACGTGATTCGATAGCCTCCGATTGACACCACTCATTTTCCGGGTGCTAGCGCGGTGAAGTGAGTGTTTTGTGTTGGTCGTTCTTGATCACTTGTTATTCGGCCGTGCAGAACGTATCTCGTTCTTGAGAGGGGTGGGAAGAGGATTCGAGAGAGAAATTGTTTAGCTCAACAATTCTCAATTCATCGGGTGTGCGATTTGGTACATGGCACAATAGATGTATGTGTCTATTTATTGACATAGGGCTTCAGTTACAATAATTAATTTCATAACAACAATTAAATACATTGATAACCTTAGATAAAACCCATGCTATTAATAATAATACCACGTCATTATTTATGGTGCACCAACTTGCGCAAAACAGAATTATAAATAAAATTCCACGTCACAAAATAATATCAGCATTATTTTAATTTGTGCCAACTAGTTAAATAATTATTTATCATCTTTAAAATAATTATTTTACTATCAGACCAGCCTTGGTGCTCTCAAAATCCACTTCCATTTATTGAACACTCGGATAAATAAATAAATAATTTATTCTCTTAAATAAATATTTTACTTACAAACTAGTAAATAAATATTTATTAAATGTTCAATAAATTAAATAAATGTATTTTACCCACAATCCGGTGAATAAATATTTATTTAATTTATGAAATCATTTTAAATTGAATAAAATTATTCCATTTTCTTGAGAATAATATTTATTAATTAAATTCAAATAGAATTTAACTAAGACCACAAGAAATACTTAGTGTGTGACCCTCTAGGATTCTTTCTCATTGGCATTAGGTTGGCTTGCCTAAAGTCCAAGATGCTGTCTAGAAATGGGTCAAGGAAACCAAGAGAAAGAACTTAAAGTCACAACAAAGACATCCACATACAAACATTCACTGTGTAATATAATCCATTTGTAGCAATATCTCATCAAGGTGGTTTCATGATAGTGCCATCAACTTTTATGCTTGATATTTCATTCTTTGACTACCAGAAATAAACTCATCGTTACACCATGGCCATGGAAATTTGCGCGATGGTTCTATTTCAATCAAAGGGCTGAGATATCAACTTCTATAAATGGAAGGTTCAAATCCTTCTTTGACTTATCCATTAATAACAAGCCACTCGTGATGCACCCAACACACCCTAATTCTCGCCAACTGTCTACGTGGAGGTTTTTGTCAGTAAATCAAAGTGCGTGAGTCATGACACGTATTAATTATAATCTTAATGTCTAAGTAGCATTACTCACGCTCGTAGATAGAAATATCTGATGACACCAAAACATGAAAAATTCCTACTGGCAGGTCTGTTTTCATAATCTCATGTCTTGGAGATTACCAAGTGAGAACTTCATGAGAGGAAGTCTCATCTTCTTACGAGTACTCACACCTGACAGTATGCATGCTATGTGTCCCATCATAGCATGTCATCTAACCATAGAACTATATTTAAGAATATTGTTATAGAATTTCAAAGTTCTCATCATAACGGAGAACTACAATGACCTTATCAATGAAACAAATACTATAGGACATTATTTCATCATAGTCATGTAGAAAAATTAACAATATGTTTAATATTTAAATACATTAAATATACATGTAATCAAAATACAATAAGTTGGTTCTAGGACACCAACTCTTACATGTAGGGGAGGGGGTAGGGGGTGTGGCAAGGGGAGGGGGTGTGCAGTGGAGGGGGTAGGGGGTAGGGTAGGTGCAGTGTGGGGGTGTACAGGGGGTAGGGGAAGGGGGTGTGCAGGGTGGTGTGGATGTGTAGGGTGGTGTGGGTGTATACATGGGGTAGGGTGGTGTGATGGTGGTCGGGGTAGGGGGGGAGTGCAGGGGAGGGGGAAAGGGGTGTGTAGGGGAGGGGCAGGGGGCAGGGGGTGTGCAGTGGGGGGGGGGGTGTATTGTCAGATATCATGACTAAATTTCTAATTTATATTAATTTACAAATTTTTTAATGCAATACCGAGCATGGGGATTACAAACTAAGGACACTGAGTTGGTGATGACACATGATGGAGTCTATAAGGCCAAGGATGTGATGGCTCTGAAAGCTACTGATGGGGATATAATCACTGCTATAATGGAGCTTACCAACTATGGTCTGTGGATCTTTTCCTTTATTTTTAGTTTCATGTTATGTATTTTTCTTGCTTTGAGTTAGAAGTTTCTCCCATTCATATTCCTTTTCTAATTTATTGTCTTCATCTGTAGTGTTAGTTACATGTCAGAAGTTTCTATTTAAGAGAAGTTGTATTGGGTATGTATTGCCTATGGAAAATACTATACATGGTCTATTACCTAGAATTTTATTAATACGCCCTAGTTACCACCCATACAATAGTTAGAGACTTTTTTTGATAGGTTTTAGAAAACCAAGAAAATGCCCAACCCACATAACATAAAAGAGGTTTCACCTATCTCTAATGTATATAGAAAAGAATTATGTTTTATAAACCATGTTATGTTTGTCTTAATAATTTTTTTCCATTTTAGAAACCATAGTGTATTCTAGATGTATTAGATATGCTTATGTTATAATTGTGTAAAATGTAAATTTCATGTTTAATTTCATTGATGTATGATGTTAAATTGGATTTTCTACATCCCTATTACATGAATTGAAACCATATGATATATTGGATCCTCATTAGAGAGGAACCTACACTTCAAGTGTTGACTTTGTTATCATCATCACTTGTTCTATTATTTCCTTTCTCACTAATCATGTTCCTCCCACTTCAATTTTTAGGTTCAATTAATGACGATTCATCAGATCACTCGCATTTTGTTGAAGTCTCTCGGGACCCGTTCGTGTGTGTTGTGACAACCAGAGTCAAAGGTGACTCACTACATATGCATAGGTAAGAATATATATAATAAGTTCTCCTGTTATATGTATATCCACCCATGGAAGCATGATTACATATAAGGGGCTAGGTGTGTTTATGTATATATATGGAAAATACATATGTGTGTGGGAGATAACAGGATTATGAATGTGAGCATATATATAAGGATCCTCTTGTTCATGTTCAAGTCCATGTAGACACATACATAGGGGTTAGGGTGTCCTTATTTATATGCAAAGGTGCATATGCCTGGAGGATGGATGAAACAACTTAGAGTTGTCACTGATAAAAGTGTCAAGCACTAAGTGTGGATTTACACCTTTGAGGTATGGTCCCTATCCCAGCCTCTTTAATTCAAGAATGTTTTAAATAAAATTTAGATGTCTTATTAATTCTGCTTATATTAAATTGAAATTCTTGAATAAGTATTAGTTAAGATAATTGTTTCATTTGATAAACAAGTCATGATTTTGTAATAAAATCCCTCTAATAGTGGTGCAGTGTCTGCAAAAACTCACAGTGGTATACCTTGCTTGACATTATTACGTTGATATTTTACTTATACTTGATGTCGTTGTTAGTAATAAAGCACACATCGTACTTAACCCTTTTTATATCCCTGTAGGGGGTTGCCCTATTTTTATTAAAATGATTGTCTGAACCAAAACATCCTTTAATTGTCGTTAGACTTTTAAGATGGAATTACCCAAGTAGGCAAGTGGTGTAATGACCAAGTCACCAATAAGTGACCCCCTTTGATATTATAAATGGAAAGTCTTACGAACAACATTTTCATATGACATTATAAGTCATATGATCATCAATGATGTACAACATAACCACAATTTCAATATCATTTTGTGTGATTTTTTGGACTTCACTCCCAATACAAATAATTAATGTTTCCATAAAATCTCGCCAGTACTCACAATCATTTCCATCAACTATGGGTGATATTTTATGATTAATATTTTCAATATATTCGACATGGAATCCTTACATCATAAAAAAAATACATTCTCCACTATAGGTTAGTGTAAAGAATATGATATAATAAAAAATATGATAAAAGTAATGAATATTTAGAATGATTATGTCAAGCTCGGTCTCAAACATAGAGACCTACTTTTATACCAAATGTTATCCCAAAATATTGATTATATTCACATTACAATGGGTGAATATTATTTTAAAAAAACTAATAATTTTTTGTCCACATCAAGTATTAAATATATTGAAAATATAAAGATCCAATATACCTAAACAATTCGAGAAAAATAAAGGTAAATATAATAATAATAGAACAATCAGTATATCATATCTAACAATAAAATTAATAAATAGAGTATAAAATTAAACTAATGGTATTATAACAACAACCACTAAAAGTAAAATCTCATTATAAATAAAAAACACATAGTATTGATTTACCAATCAAGTAACTAGAAGCTAGTGTTTTAAGTCATTTTAAATCCGCTTAAATATTTTTATCTTTTAACTAATATAATATAGTAGCAACCAGGGTTGTCTCCCAATGAGACTATATTTACTAAGATTATTTTTCATGTATTTTATTTATTATAATTTTTACTAAACTAAATTTCTTAGGGGGGTTTCTATAACAAGAAATTAAACTAACCTAATTTATTAAACTATTATAAGACCTTAAAATATTAAACAAAAGATAAGAGATAACATTTAATGAAAACTAGAGGGAAGTTAGATAAGATTGGTGGGATTTCCAAGTGACTCAATTGGTTCATTCATTATTCATTTCTTTGAATGAATGAATTCCATAAATTATCTCAGCACATAGTAAAAAATATCTAAACTGAATGTTTAATTAAGTTTGAGAAGTCAAGGTCATCAACTAAGATATCAATTTTAAACTTATTTCATTAATATCCAGTAAAAGTATTCAATGATTTCTAAACACTTTGACAGAGTTGAAGCACTATTCTCACAATTCCCGATCATGAATTGTCAAGATTCAACAACAAGAATCGAACACCAAAATTCTTATTTGACTAACCTAATAGTCTACAGCAGATGAAAAATACACATTGATTTCCAATGTATCGGTCAATGAATTGAATAGAAAATAAAATAGAAATATAGAAGAATAATTATTAAACAATAATCGCATATCTAACAACTTTAAATCCAGAGAAAATTACAGTTTAATAGAATATTATTAAATCTTAGAATGAAATCACCAGTAGAAAACATAAGGATCAACCACTAAAAAATTACCCAATCATGTATTTGAAATGTGAATGGTGTTCAATATTAATCTCCATGCTTAGTATCATATCTTATTCGAGTTCGCCAAAAGATCTCTCAGATCCTCTCTCCGTCAGTCTGCTCTGGTGTCATAAAATTGTGTTCTATCTACTATATCATATGGAACTCTCTCTAGAATTAATATTGAATATTATTAATGAAATGAGTGGCATCCCTTTTATTCTCCCCGAATATCACAAACAAAACCACCTCCTCCTTTGGTGACCCTTAAATGAGAGAAATTATGTTTTTGGTCTTATGTAACTTCCCAAGTAACATTATCATAACTTCTACACAAAAATTGTTATAACTCATGCTACATTAAATGCACGATCCAAAAACCTCCAACAAAAACTAAAAAATAAACATAAATTCTATCCATATAGAAATCAATTGAATTTATCATCAACTAAAACACTTTTCTCTTAGTAATGTGTTCTCAATGGATTCTGATTTAATAGCATCAAAAAATTAGTTCCCATAATCCTCATGTGTATATTATAATGTATAATACCTCATTCTCCATGAAGTAGTTTATAAATGACTAGTCTCACTCAAACTCAAGATGATTCATTTCTTTAAGAACCTATTGTTCACATTGAAACGATCTAGAAACAATAGAAAAGGATACTGATCCTCTTGGAAAATCCTTCAAAAGATCCCCTATAACACAAAACAATGAGTAGTCGAACACCTCCATATCGACAGAGGTGTAAGAAACCCCCCAAAAAAGAATCATATCATCAAAGCCCAGAAAACACTTCACACAGCTACAGATGATTCCCAAATATCATCACAATAATAGATGATTCCTTTACCCATGCAATAATCATTTTTAATGGTGTCTCAGGAAAGATCGTCTCCTTAAGGGGGTAATGGAGGGGGGGGGGGGCAGTGTGCAGGGACAGGGAGGGGGGGGGTAGGGGGTGTGGTGAGGGGGTGTCTAGGAGGGGGGGAGGGGGGGGGGGTTCTAGGGGGGTGGTGGGGGTGTCTAGGGGGTGAAGGGGGCTGGGGGGGGGAGTGTGCAAGGGGTATGGGGGTGCAGGGGGAGGGGGGTAGGGAGGGGGAGGGTTGTCCAGGAGGGGGGGGGGGGCAGTGTGCATGGGGTGTGGGGGTGCAGGGGGAGGGTGGGGGGGTTGGGGGTAGGGAGGGGGAGGGTTGTCCAGGAGGGGGGTTAAGGGGACTGGGGGAAAATGTGTAGGGGGAGGGGGTGTAGGGGGAGGGGGCTGTCCTGGAGGAGGGGTGTCCAGGGGGGTGAAGGGGTATGGGGGGGGGGGGCAATGTGCAGGGGGTGAAAGGAGGGGGGAGGGGTGTACAAGAGGGGGGGGGGGTGTCCATAAGGGTGGGTGTCTAGGAGGGGGGTTAAGGGGGATGGGGGCAGTGTGCAGGGGGAGGGGGTGTAGGGGGAGGGGGGATATCCAGGAAGGGGGGGGGGTGTCCAGGGGGTGAAGGGGGATGGGGGGGAAGTGTTCAGGTGGTGCAGGGGGAGGGGGTGGGGGGAAAGTGGTGGGGAGGGGGGGGGGGTTAAGGGGGTTGTGGGGTGTGCAGGGGGAGGGGGGTTGTCCAGGAGGGGGGTGTCTAGGGGGGTGAAGGGGGATAGGGGGGCAGTGTGTAGGGGTGTGGGGGTGCAGGTGGAGGGGGGGGGGAAGGGGGAAAGGAGGGGGGCATGGGGTGTGGGGGTGCAAGGGGAGGGGGCCTATCCAGGAATATATGCAGGTGAAAGAGCTCAAAAGAGAGTTTAGATTCTTATTTTTGGATTCCTGATGGATTTTAATTTTCGATCATTTATTGATTTTGATGACTTGTATTGGTATGCAGGATAAGGATGCATGCTATGTAGAGAACCAACAACAAAACATAGCCCATGCTTGCAGAATTTATGATTTTGAATTTACTCTTGAGTGTGAAATATTAGATCTTCTGGACATTGCTTTGTTGTTTGGATAGTTGATCCCTAGGTATGCACTTTTGAATCCTATACCTTTATATTTTTTTAGAAATTTTTTTATACATTCTATCATTTTATAGTTTTCCTTTTTCCTTTTTGTTATTTCATTTTCTTAATATGCATGTTTACATGTATATGCATGCATGGGGGTGTCCAGGGGGTGTCCGGGGGGGGGGGGGGTCTAGGGGCGTCTAGGGGGGTGGGGTGGGGTGGGTGGGGTGGGGGGGGGGGGGGTTCTAGGGAGGAGGGGGTGTCCAAGGGGGGTGTCCGGGGGGAGGGGGTGTCCAGGGGGGGGGGGGGGTATCTAGGGGGGGTGTCTGGGGGGGGTGTCCCGTGGGGGGGGTGTCCAGGGGGTGTCTAGTGGGGGTGTCCAAGGGGGTGTCCAGGGGGGTGTCCAGGGGGGAGGGGGTGTCCGGGGTGGGGGGTGTCCAGGGGGTGCCCGAGGGGGGGGGTGTCTAGGGGGGGTGCCTAGGGGGTGTCGAAGGGGGGGCCAGTGGAGGGTGTCCAGGGGGGGTGTCGAGGGGGGTCTAGTGGGGGGTGTCCAGGGGGGTGTCCAAGGGGGAGGGGGTGTCCAAGGGGTGTTCGGGGGGGGGGGGGGGGGTTGTCTATGGGGTGTCCAGGGGGAATCTTGGGGGGTCTAGGGGGTGTCCAAGGGGGGTGTTTATGGGGGGTGTTTAGTGGGGGGTGTCTATGGAGGGTGACCAAGGGGGGTGTCTAGTGGGGGGTGTTTAGTTGGGTTGTCTAAGGGGGGTGTCTAGGGGGGAGGGGGTGTCCAAGGGGGGTGTCCAGGGAGTTTCCACGAGGGGTGTCTATGGAGGGAGGGGGTGTCCGGGGGGTGCAAGGGGGGTCTGTCCAGGGGGAGAGTGGGGGTGTGTAAGGGGGAGGGGGGTGTGCTGAGGGGGTCTATCCAGGGGAGGGAGGGGCTTCAGAGGGACTGGGGGGTCTATGGGGGTGTTTTTTTTATGAAATTGGAAGGCCTATATCTATAGTTTCAAACCATGGCTATAGAACCTATGCAGCTTAAGGTACTACCATAGTTTCATACCATGGCTATAGGCCTTTCCTTATAGCCATGCCAATACCATCCACAGTCCATGGAACCGTGACTACAAATTATTGCCACAATTTTTGGGCATATATCCACACTTTCAAACTGTGTATATAGCCTTAATTTCTAGTAGTGTTAAGTATTTTACTAGTATTGGGGTTATACATTATGTTTCATAATGTTATGATGTAATCTATTGTATAAAATTGTTTAGAAATAGATCCTATTGGAAGTAATGAGAACTGAATCAATGCGTATAATCAAAAGAGTAAGAATGATCTTTTCTTATATGGGTTTAAGATAGTATTTTGAAGGTAACAATTCACTCAAATCTTCTCATTATATGAAGAGATAATATAATTTCTTAATAAGAAAGAGAAAGAGTTTTCTATGTATTATGGATTCAAAAGGAATCAAGAGAAGAAGAGAAAAATTGGAAAAAATATAGATAAAGGGAAGGAGGGAAAGAAGTATTTTTCCCACATGTGATAATTGTGGAAGGAATCACTTTGGTATATGATTAAAAGGAATGACAGTTTGATATAATTGTTGAGAGAAAGGCCACCATTATTGTAATTATAAGGGTAAGAAAAAGTTTTCCAATGTACAATTCTTCAACTGAAGGAGATTTGACACTACACAAATCATTGTCTCATGAATCAAAGGAATATACACCAAAAGAAGAAAATGGATCATGGTAAAGATTGTGATACTACCACAGATGAAGAGGAATGATTAATGTTCTTTTGTTTGGATTAAATAATTATTTCATTTGATTATTTTATTAATGATTTATTGGTTATAATAATTATGGAATATATAAGGATTGTACTACAATACTATTTCATTAAGTAATTGAGGTCGTATGTTGAATGGTACCAAGAAAAATGATTCGGTATAAAGTTAAACATCGAAGAACACATGGTTAATGGAATGATAAACATTAAAATGTTCATAGTGATGAGATAATGATTTTGTATAGAGAGATGATTGATATGGATAAATTAAATTGGATAATACTAACTACCATGGGAATGATTCTAAAGTATTGGATCATGATCTTATAGAAAGTTTATCTATTTATGAAATGGTTTAAGTTGATCATTGTAGGAGGTTTTAGAGGTTAATGTATTATTTCACCACATGATTAAACCTATGCTATGAGATAAAGTATAGATAAGTTTGAGGCTCAAAAAAAGGATAAGATTATGTTTATAAAATAGAAATGCATATTTATACTCTTATAGATTGAAATAATTCCTCAACTCTAGGAAAAGAGTCTCAAACAAAAATGTTGTCCTATTATCACAAATTTTTATGATATCAATGAACTTTTTCATAACTGTAGTTTATGGTTTTATGAAAATTAACTTTCTAATGACCATGTCCTCTATAATTATCTATAAAAACTTGATGGTTATATTTCTCTTTCATGTTAATGTTTTCACTTCCCACTAATATTCTATTAATCAAAAGTAAAATTTTGTGGTTACCACCTCATTTACCTTAACCTATTTTTAAGAGGATATTTTTTTAAACCTATATCTGATTAGGGTTTCCCAAAAGGGAATTCTCAAGTATCAAACTTTAACTTTTGAGGTGAAATTTCAAATTTTAAGGATGAAATTTATTGAAGTAAGGGAGAATGTAACACCCCAATATTTTATGGTATGTCCCTTCTTAAATTTAATTTCTTCGATAGCATAGGTTTCACACAACACCAAAGTTAAACAAACAATAATAAAAAGTTAAATATCATTATATTAAAATGACCTTTATAAACAAGAAATTAAATTAGCAAGAATGAATAGTATTATGAAATTTATATATTATATAATTTTTTTTACATAAATGAATTAAATTTTACATATTAAAATGCTATATTTGTCTAAAATAAGTTTTACCAACTTATAATGGAGAATATGTTTTAAACATAGATTTTTCACTTCTGCAAATTGAATTTAAAAAAAATTGACATATACAGTTATGATCAATAAGATATTTAGAGTTTGATAGAATCAACTTAATTTTTTTAGTGAATAATAACTTGGCCCATGGGAATAGTAATGTTACCCTTATGAATAGTAATATGAACCTTATGAATAGTAAAACAACCAAATGAATAGTATCCGCACCCATTAATGTATAAATAAAATTTAAGAATCATATAAATGAAGGTATGATATAATTATATCATAATATAAGTAAATGAATATTTTAAAAATTGTTAAATTAAGTGTTGACATTTTTGTAAGTCATAAATATTTAATTACAATTTTATAATTAATAAAATGGTTTAAAAGAAAAATTATTTATATAAGATTTAATCATAAATTAAAATTTTTTTGTCTTATGATTTTAGGATAATTTTATGATACCTTAGTTAATTTTTGAAAGTGTTATAAAATTAGTGATAGATTTAAAATCAGTATTTTTTGAGTAAATGATAGTTTTAATAAAAAATTAAATTTATCATATTTAAAAAATTATTTTCATAAAATGGAGTTCATTTTTGAATTCTACATGTCAAGAAATGTTTAGGGTTATTTTTTTTGTATTTTTCTAAAATACATGAATTTTTGGTGTATAGTTAAATACGATAATTTACGATAAATGCTAAATACATGATTTATTGAGTCATAAGTGATTTTTGGATGATTTAAGAACCCTTGGTTCGAACTAAAATGTACTTATTACTTTTTTTAGTCACAAGAATCAACACTATTGCTTGTCTTGAACAAAATAACTAAATAATGAATAAAATAATGAGAAATCACCCCTCTCCTCCACTATAATTACCACCCTCACCACCAATTCTCCTTACACCTATAAGCCTTGAATCTTGTAAAGTTTGTTCCCAATACTCCCCCACACATACATAATATTTTTTTCTTAACAAAATACCAAAACCAATCCCCTTAAGGAGGTTATTAAGGAGGAGTATGCAAGAGGTAAAATCCTCTTCCTTTTTTCCTTTTAGTTTCTTTTCAAGTTCTTTTATTTTATTATTCTATACTCACTTACTCTATAAAAATGAGTATGATAACTCCAGTATAATATATATACTGAAATTATATCATGTTAATGGAGTATCCTTACTAAAAATCCTTTCTCCCTCTCTTTTATTTTAAAAATGAAATCATCGTCCTAGAGGTGCCGATTTACAACCTTCATGGATGATGGATTTATATTGTTCAATTTGTCCTTCAAGGATGGTAATAAAACCATTTTTATGGTTAAAATAGAATATAATATATGTATTAAAACCTTTATTATGTTCTTTAATTAACATATTTACCTAATACTAAACAATAAAACAAAACGAGTTCGTTATGATCAATAACCACCATAATAATGAAAACGATTATCACTAAATGTATTATCTAATGATTCATCCTCATAACATATAAAAAATGATATATATAAACATTTACAATTTTTTATTCTCATTAATATCATATAAATTCAATTTTGGATAATTATACCCATTCCACATGAACTTCCATACTCATATACAAGTATACCGATCGTGAAAACCAAGGAAACAAACGCTCCCAAGCAATAAAATTGTATCTTATAACTCATAAAAAAGATAATAAATGAAGTTAATAAAATTTTAATAAATAAATACATGTATATAAGGTTATTAATTAATTAATTAATGTATTTAATTTTATTATCTTGGATGATAAGGTCAAGTTCATAACACATTCAGACATAAGGTAAGGGTTTTCTCAACTCACTTTCATTTCCGTGAGATATGCCTTACTCGATACTAATTCTTATCTGTGGTGTATTTACACTACCATTTTATGTATCATATCATGAATATATTTACTTTCATGGTATTCAATATATAATTTTATTTTGTGTCATATTATTCAATTGATTACAAAGTGGTAAGAGATTCTACCCGAACCCTTGTTTTTCATTCGGGTTACTCTTTCTCCGTCTTTACTCAAATGTAATGCTTATTTATTTTGTATATTTATTATAAATTCTGTGTATATTTTCCAAAAATCATATATTTAGATCAAATAATTCTTCTTTTATGGAGATATACATGTTTTAAAGAGGTTCCCTTCTCAATTCTTCTGGATAAACAAGCTCGATTCAAGGGAACTTTATGATTTCTTACCTGTTTTGAAGTGCACTACAATATCTATTTTAATATACTGTTATTTTTCTAAAACCACTCATTTTATCATTAAAAATATCTTGTTAAATTCCTGGTTTTATGAAAACAAACATGCCTTTCCACTTTAAAATCCCTTTAATATTTTCCTTAAACCACACTAAAATGTTTTATTTCTAAAGTTTCTTAAAAACTCTTTTTACATGATTTCACTTATATGGGAAATCATTTATGCCTAAAATATAATTTCCTTACCTTTTATTTTCTGGTATATACATGTTTAAAATCTTATTTGATGACAAATAAAATTAATTTTCCAAAATAACTCTTCTTTCTAAAGTAAAAAAGTGTTTTTCTCATCTCACTTTTACTTCTATGAGATATATGCGTTATTAACCACTATTTCATTATGTGTGGTGTGTACCTTTGATATATTATATCTTGAATTATATTATTTCCATGATATTATAAGTTTCATTTAAGATTAAAATAGATTAATATTTAAATGTTTCAAGGTGGCATGAGACACTTTATAATGTTTAAAGATTATTTTACTCAAGAATTTCTCAATGATTTTATTAGAGTAATTTCATAAATGATACTTAAAAGTGGTATGGGAAACTTTGATTTAAATATATAATTTTATTCAACATATAAGGGATGAATTGAACTTAGTATGTTATGGGCGGGGCCTGTTATAGCCCCTCAATTCCTTAGTAGGTCTCATGAGACAAAATAGAAATGGATTTTGGATGAGGACTTAACCATTTATTTTTAAAAGTCTTGGATGGGGCCTCAATGAAAGGTTTATGATGTACGACACATGCATTACCACATTATGATATTAGTAATTGATAAATCATGTGATTATTCTACTAGTAGAATATCTATGGCGAAGTTTCATGTGATTATTTATATGGAATTATTTATTCATCTTTTATTCCTGCGATATTATGCTCAAGATTATGTTTTAATGACATGTGTTTTTATTTATTCATCATGGATTATTGTTTATGTTATAGCTTAATCTATATTTCTTAACCTTACTGAGCATCTTATCTCACCCGTTTCATATGTTTATTTTTTCCCAAGATTTTGAGAGGTATTTTATGAATGACTTGCAGGGTTAATATAAGAGATATTGGGTGTTATCAATGGAGTTTCTATATTTTTTTTCCTTTCAATTTGTAATGTAAAGTTCATGTATTTAATATAGTTTCCAAAACTACTAAAATATTCATTCCTTTTGGATTTAATTCCATGTAATCATACCAATATAACAAATTAAGGCACCAGCTCCGGGCTACTGGGGTCGGGGTCTTTACAACTTTAAAGGTTAGGAGAATTTTAAAAGATACTTTAACAAGACTCTAATTTATGGTTATATTATTATGAGATATATTTTGAATATTAGCATATTTTTTCATCTAATCCATGTCTATTAAAAATGATTTTCTATATAGGGAACATGACAACTGAATTAAGAAGGATTCAAGAGGATAATAACCTTCTGAATCAACAACTTGGAATGGTTGGAACAAAGAAGTTTGTTGTATTGTTAACTTTATTGACATAAGATATAAATAGTGGAACCCATAAAATAGAATGACCTAATCCTCCATAGAGAAACATGTCTATAGTGTATAATTTCATGAAACAACACCCTCCAAAATTGAGTGGATATTCCGATCTGATGATAGGTAAAAGATATATAAAAAATATAGAGAAGTTATTTTAATTTCTAGGATGTTTGAAACATTAGAAGGTAACTCTTAATATTTATCATTTTTAAGATGAAGATGATTGATGGTGGTCTTTGATTAAGAACACTAAGGAAAATGAAGAAATTGATTCCATGGAATTGATAGTATTTAAAGATATCTTTCTTGAAAAGTATTTTCCTAAAGTTATTCAAATTATAATATAAATAAAATTCCTAGATTTGAAGCAAAATGAGGAGGATTTTTTTGCCACCAATGAAGCTAATTTTACTATATTTGACATATATGCACCGAATTTAATTATGGAACCTGATAGTAAAATTGATAAATTTTACTCAATATTGAATATAAGTTTAAAAATAGCTCTAGTTACTCATGAGTTTGAAAGTTATGAGGAAATTGTATAGTCCACTAATAAATTTGAGATGTAATTTGTGTAATTTTACATTAATTAGGAAAATAAGTGATCTTGGTGGTACAAAATGGGTAATAATTCACCAAATAAACCTAAAGGTAATAAAATTAAATTACCCTCGTGTGATAAGTGTGTAAAGAAGAATTATAAAGAATTTATGATGAGATCTATGAAGTGTTACTAATGTGGAAAGCCTAGACACATGGACCATGACTATAAAGAACATAGACATGCCAATGGTCAAACTGGTAATGAAAAACATATAGTGAAATGTTTTAATTTCAATGAGTTGGGTCATTATGATAATGCGTTTCTAAAGTTAGTTACTCAAGGTGGGAATCATCATGATCTAAAATAGAAATGTGAAAAAAGTATTTTTCTATTACTACAAAATATACATGACTCTAAAATGAAGTGGTGATAGGTACATTAATTGTTTATTAAAACTATGCCAATATCTAGTTTGATTTAGGATCCACACATTCTTTTATATCTAGTAAATTTATAAATAAAATGGAAATATCATCTCAATAAATGAAGTCATAACTCTTGGTAAAAACTCTTGGAGGTAGTATAAAGGTTATAAGAATTTATAAAAATATCCCTATTACCATATGTGGAATGGTTTTTCCTGCAAACCTTATCATATTTCCCATTGTAGAGTTTTATGTTATTATGATTATGAATTTAATTTAATTTTATCATGCTAAGATAGATTATAGAGCAAAAAAAGTTTTTTTTTCATAATAAGTTTCCATTTGTATATAAGAAAGAATTCATACCTTTGATAACATATCAATAAGTTGAGAAATTTATTAAACATAAAAGTGAAAGTTATCTTGCATATATTTTTGAAAATAAAGGAACCATTCAAATGAGTGATGTTTCAATAGTAAATGAATATCTGGATTTATTTCCTGATGATTTATCTGGTGTTATTCCTAATTGAGATGTTGAGCTTACTGTTGACTTATTACTTGATTCTAATCCAATTTCAAAACCTCACCATTTAATGGATTCAATTGAGTTATTAGAATTGAAAATCAATTACACGAGTTTATTGATAAGGGTTTCATTTACCCTATCACTTCTCCTTTGGGTGATTCTATTGTATTTTTTAAAAAGAAGGATAGTTCCATGAGAGTTTTCAATGATTATAGAGAACTCAATAACATCACTATTTAGAATTATTATATGTTACCTCATATTGAGGTCTTGTTTGATCAGCTCCTGGGTGCATAATATTTTTCAAAGAATAAATTTGGAGGAGGAAGAAATTATGAGGATGGAATTCCATACTAGGTATTGTAATTACAAGTTTTTGGTCATTCCTTTGATGTTAAAAAATTTACCTATTTTATTTATATATCTAATTAATAGAGTGTTCCATGAGTATTCAAATAAAATTTG
The DNA here is from genome assembly GCA_963277665.1 of Viscum album. Taxonomy (NCBI): domain Eukaryota; kingdom Viridiplantae; phylum Streptophyta; class Magnoliopsida; order Santalales; family Viscaceae; genus Viscum; species Viscum album. The sequence continues at coordinate 1,530,614,050 of OY728152.1, read as the reverse complement.
GAATTTTTTTTATCAAGGATATTCTGGTATACTCTAAACTCTATGAAGATCATTAGAAGCACTTAAGTATTTTTTTGCAGACTTTAAAAGAAAAATAGTTGTATGGAAAATTCAATAAATGTGAATTTTGACTAAAAAAAATTTATTTTCATGGGATTATTGTTTCTAAATATGAAATAAATATCAATAATTCTAAAAACAAAGTGGTGGATGAGTAACCAAGGCATAAAAATGTCACTGAGATTTGATGTTTTCTTTGATTACTGGGTTACCACTGATGGTTTGTTGAGAAAATTTCTCAGTTATCCTGCCCACTAACTAAGTTATCTTAAAAAGGAGTTAAATTAATTTGGATAAAGGAATTAAAATATTGATTTTAGGAATTTAAAATAATATTGGTTAATTCTCTGGTGTTAGCCTTTCCAACTAGGGATGTTCATGGTAAGATCAGTTCCTCCATTGAGGGGGGGGGGGAATCAGTGGAGGGTAGTTTTTTAAATTTCTTCTAAACAAAATAAACCCATGTGAATTAATAGAGTATGATCCACTAAAAATTGAAAAAATTAGCTTCATACAATCATGAACAACTAAAATATCAAGGACCACACTATTTTAATAAGGTTTAGATCCAATGAAGAATCTTTCTCTTTTCTGTGGATAATTATTCCCCAAACCACAAATTATTTTCATTACACCCCCAAGTGAAATAATCTTAAAGTAATTAATGTGGAATCCCACCACACATTTCATAAGTCACACCCAAAATCATAGATACACACTTTAGTATAAAATATTAATAAAAAAATGAATAAGATCACCAAATAAACCATGTTTCTTCGATAGTAGAAGATGAAGATTGAATTCCATGAGCCTAAAAAATATGAAAGAAATAGTTTCCCATAGTGAAGTATTTAAATGAACTGCACAAATATTATAATACTAAAATATAATCTCTTGAAGACATTATTTTCATCAAATGTTGATCAATAAAGAATTAACCTAAGCTTTGGACTCACCTCCTCTCTTTTTTTAACCAAAACAATTCATCACGAGATACCATTATATTTATTGATATAATAAAGAAAAAAACATGGAATCATAATTACCCCATGATCTCTATAACCACGGTCAAAAAATACATCTCTATCATGGATTTAGAAACTAAAGCCTATGATTATGAAGGAATTCAGAACTATCCACACGACATCATAATAAAATCACCTCAGAACACTTTAATTTTGAAAACCTATAAAAAATAAATCCGTGTGTCATGAATACTATTAATTAGATACATGGATAGAAAATGACTATGTAACAAATTTTTTATTTTATTCTCAATTAGCTACATAGAAAATTAGCTATGTGAATTCTCAATTGGCTATATAGAAAATTATCTATACAAAAGTTTTCTTAAAACTCTTATGTAATAATAAACTATGTGAAACTTCTCAGTGGGAATTCTAATACGCAGACCATTAGACTATGTGAAACATTTGGATACATAAATTCTTCTTAAAAATCCTTTGTATAAATCTCTACATAAAACTTTTCACTAGGAATTTTTCTACATCTTCACTTTGAATGGAGGTGCAATGAGCTGGAAGAGCTCAAAGCAGAGCGTGGTCTCAGATTCTACAATAGAGTCTGAGTATATCACACCTTCTAAAGCTACTAAAGAAGAAGTTTGGATGTGAAGCTTTGTCCAAGAGCTGTGTAACAACCCGAACTTTTTAATAATTTTTGTTTCCTAATTTTGTGTGAGTATAATTAAAATGAGACGATTGGGTTTTGATTTTTATATGACCATTGATCAATATGACCGTTGGGAACTAAACTCTTAGTGTTGCGATTATTTTTTATAAATACAAGTGATATTGGTTAATTAATACAGAGAGAAGATTTGATGGCCTCCTCTAGTAGACTCGGGCCGTTCGAAGACCATCTGACGGAACTTGGGAAGGAGGTAGTACCACTCGGCTTTTCTCTAGACCAAACCCAAGCCGAACTTCATCGTGTGAAGCTGGAACAGAATCGCCTTTGGGATAAGTTCAAGCTGATAGAAATCACCACTCGGGCAATGTTGGCTGAGTCACCCCAATATTCTATCACCATAACACACCTTACACTTAGGTCATATGCTGCTGTTATAAGGGGCTATGTAATGAGACCTTAGCTGCTTTATATAATCTTTTGATATAAATAAAAAAATGTGATTTCTTCTTATGGTGAAGTTTGTGAATTTTCAAATGTTCGGATAAATATAATATGCATATTATTGATTAATTTTAGAAAAAAGATATTTTAAAATATTTATGTAAACCTTAAATAATTAATAATGTGTAATGATTCTCAAAAAATGGTCTTCTACAGTTATGTTTAGTAAGAAATTTAGAGTCTAATAAGATCAACTTAATTTTTGATGAATAGTAAATTATGAATAGTGATTTTACGCTAATGATTGGTAATGTGATCAAACGGATTAAGTAACCTCACTTAAGAAAGTATTAATATAATTTTGGCACCTTTATTAAGTAATGTTATTCAATAAAATAGGTAAATAACTGTTTCAGAAATTATTGGATAAATATTAGTTTTTTTGGGTGAATAGTGTTTTTTATTTAAAAATTAAATTAAAAATATTTAGAAAATTATTTTTATAAAATGGAGTTCATTTTTGAATTCAGATCATCGATATTAGGTTAAGGTAATTTTTGGGGATTTTTCTGAAAAAGTTGAATTTTCAATGAATAGTGAAAATACAGTTTTTAGTTTTGGGTGTTTAATGAAATCATTAAGGATGTAATAATTATGCAATCATTCTGGTTGACTTATGAATAGTAATATAAGGTATGGGGTGTCTCAAGTGGCCAATAACATGGTAAAATACCATGGGCAAGCCCATGGTTTTTCCAATACCACCGATGAGGTGTCCCTTGGCCATTAATGACTTGTCCCCTCACTTCTTCTATAAATACCAAGACTTTCCCTAATTTATTTCATTTATAAATACTCACCAACAAAGTTATGGTGTCTTTACATCTCAAGGAGTCCTCCCAAGGTTCCCTAAAGCCTCCCAAGTTCCCAAACATCAGGCTTTCAAAGTTACTCTTCAAGGTAAGGGATCCTTTCACCCTCCTCTTTTAAGTCACGATTTCCTTTATGTTGTGTCTTCTATTTTCCATATATTTATGTTGAGGGTATGTTATTATATATTATCATTTCTGTAAATTTAATGTCTAATTTTTGAGAGACCCTTTCCTCTCTCATCAATTTATTTTATTAATTTTTAAGTGATGTCGTTAGGCTGCTGAATTTTTCGTAAAAGGAATCACATCTTCTCTTTTCTTTCATCTTTCCTTTTCATGTGGTATGTCATTCAAATTACCACACCATGTTATTATCTCTATGTTATTATGTATTTATACTGTATTATAAGTTATTTATGAGTGGGTTACTCTTGTACCCTCTCTTTTTATTGTTTTCTAAAACCATGTTATATAGCCATTATGCTACATAAATTTCGTCTCAAAATTTCTATCTCTTTCTCTCAAGAAATTCTCTTGTTTTATTTATGTGAATACCTAGAACTATTTAATTTCTATGGGTGTTCATAAATATATAAATATGATATATTTTATTCTGTAATTGACATACATATAACCATCACTCCCTTTCCATGGGTTATAAATGACATAATGATCTTATTTTTAAGAACTTTTAAAACGTCACGATTTTGAGATGAACCCCATTTCTTTCATTCTCTATGGGTTATTTATGAAATTTTTTATTATGATCTATGTGGATAAAATTAAATTAAATAAATTTTAAGGTTTCACCTTGATAGCGCTCCAATGCATTGGGTAAATAATTAATCTCTAGAGATGACAAGTTGTACGATACATTGGTGAATAACCTTGGTAATTTTTATGACACCTTGGGGTTGGACCTTGGAGATATGTTCATGAATGTATAAATTAAATTTTTTAGCCACATATTTAAGTTATGTTCCAAGTTCTTTTCTTTATGATATTCCTATACTTCCATTGCTCATGTCTTTATGTTTTTATTCAAGTTCTTATTGATATCACAAGTACACTAATTCCCTTGTTTACCCTTACTGGGCCTTCTGCTCACCCTTTCCTTTGATGTATGTCTCCAGGATATGAGATGCAATAATTGTACTTAGGATGATCCTACGATAAAGCCTTACAAGTGGATTAGAATAATGTTTTATGTTGTATTCAAGTTTTATTGTTCCTGATTTCCAAGACACTAGACTTTAAAGATCCTCTGTATGTAAAATGTAATGAAACGTTATGTATTAAAAAGGTGGGATGCCATAAGCTAGATGTGATACCTAATAGTAAAGATCCCATCACACTATACTATAATAATACTACAGTGGTGGATCTCACAAAAGAACCAAGGTCACATCAGCGGATGAAGCAGAAACATCATAAGTATCATCTCTTGAGGGATTTTTCTCAGGGAGGTGAAGTTACAGTGAGTAGTATTTCCACAGAAGATGATATGGCAGCCCCCTTGACTAATGCTTTGACTCAGCAAAAACATGATCACCATGTGAGGTCTAGCGGACTGAAAGTTGTAGGTAGTTGGCTCTAGTCCAAGTGGGAGTTTGTAATATTTGGTGTCCTAGAACCAACTGATTATACTTTGATTACATGGATATTTAATGTATTTAAATATTAAACATCTTATTACATATTGTTCATTATTCATCATGCCTATGATGTAATAATGTCTAAGAGTATTTATTGCATTGATAAGGTCATGGTAGTTCCCCTCTATGATGATAACATTGAAATGATATAACAATATTCTTAAATATAGTTCTACGGTTGGATGACATACTATGACGGGACACATAGAATGCAGACTATCAGGTGTGAGTACTCGTAAGTAGATGAGACTTCCTCACATGAATTTCACACTTGGTAATCTACAAGATAGGAGATTATGATAACAGACCGGCCAGTAGAAATTCCGCATGTTTTGGTGTCATTAGATATTTCTATCTATGAGCATGTGTAATGATCCTTAGACTTTAATATTATCATTAATATGTGTCATGACTTGTGCACTTTGATTTATTGATGAAAACCATCACACATACAATTGGCAAGAAATATGGTACGTTGGGTGCATCACAAGTGGAATATTATTAATGGATAAGTCAAGGAAGTATTTGTCCCTTTCATTTATGGAAGTTGATATCTATGGCCTTTGATTGAAATAGAACCGTCACACAAAATTATATGGCCATGGAGTAATGATGAGTTTATTTCAGGTAGTCAAAGAATGACGTATCAAGAATAAAAGTTGATGACACTATCATGAAACATACTTGATGAGATATTGTGAAAAAGGGATTATATTACACAGTGAGTGTTCGTATTTGGATGTCATTGTTGCGACTTTAAGTTCTTTCTCTTGGGTTCCTTGACCCGTTTCTAAAAAGTACTCTTGGACTTTAGGCAAGCCTGCCTAATGCCAACGAGAAAGAATCCTACAGGGTTACACACTAAGTGTTTCTTGTGGTCTGGGTTAAATTATATTTGAATTTAATTAATAAATATTATTCTCAAGAAAATAGAATAATTTTATTCAAGTTAAAATGATTGCATAAATTAAATAAATATTTATTCACCGGATTGTGGGTAAAATATATTTATTTATTTCATTGAACATTTAATAAATATTTATTTACTATTTTGTAAATAAAATATTTATTTAAGAGAATAAATTATTTATTTATTTATTTGGGTGTTCAATAAATGGAAGTGGATTTAGAGAGGACTAAGGCCGGTCCATTAGTAAAATAATTATTTGTAAGATGATAAATAATTATTCAACTAGTTGGCACAAATTAAAATAACGCTACTATTATTTTATGACATGGAATTTTATTTATAATTCCATTTTGCACAAGTTGGCGCACCATAAATAATGACGTGGTATTATTATTAATAGCATGGGTTTTCTCTAAGGTTATGAATGTATTTAATTGCTGTTACACAATTAAATATTGTAATTAAATCCCCATGTCAATAAATAGACACCTACATCTATTGTGCCATGTACCGAACCGCACACTCGGTGAATTGAGAATTATTGATCTAAACAATTTCTCTCTCGAATCATCTTCCCATCCCTCTCAAGAATGAGATATGTTCTTAAAGGCCGAAGGACAAGCGATCAAGAATGACCGACCCAAGACACTCGCTTCACCGCGCTAGAACTTGGATAATGAGCGATGTCGATCAGAGGCCATCAGAGAATGTGTGGATCACCACTAGAGGGATTCTAGTTTGGATCCTTACAAGCACAAAAAGATAATCCAGAAGGGTCATTCCGAATGATCAACATCATTAATGAATAAAATACCAAAGATCCAGGTATTATTTTCTTTATGATGTTGATCATCTAGAATGACCCTTCCAGATTATCTTGTTGTGCTTGTAAGGATCCAAACTAGAATCCCTCTAGCGGTGATCCACACGTGATCCAATGGCCTCCAATCAACACCTCTCATTTTCTAGGTTCTAGCACGGTGAAACGAGTGTCTTGTGTCGGTTATTATTGATCGCTTGTTCTTCGGCCTTGAAGAACGTATCTCATTCTTACGAGGGGAGGGAAGAGGATTCGAGAGATAAATTGTTTATCTCAACAATTCTCAATTCATCAGGTGTACGGTTTGGTACATGGCACAATAAATATATGTGTCTATTTATTAACATGGGGATTCGGTTACAATATTTAATTGCATAATAGAAATTAAATACATTCATAACCTTAGATAAAACCCATGCTATTAATAATAATACCGAGTCAATATTTATGGTGCACCAACTTGCACAAAACAGAATTAAAAATAAAATTATGCATCACAAAATAACATCAATGTTATTTTAATCTGTGGAAACTAGTTAAATAATTATTTATCATCCTGAAAATAATTATTTTACTACCAGACCGGCGTTGGTCCTCTATAAATCCACTTCCATTTATTGAACACCCAAATAAATAAATAAATAATTTATTCTCTTAAATAAATATTTTATTTACCGATAGTAAATAAATATTTATTAAATGTTCAATAAATTAAATAAATATATTTTACCCACAATCTGGTGAATAAATATTTATTTAATTTATGTAATCATTTTAACTTGAATAAAATTTTTCCATTGTCTTGAGAATAATATTTATTAATTAAATTCAAATAGAATTTAACCAAGACCACAAGATATAATTAGTGTGTGACCCTCTAGGATTCTTTCTCATTGGAATTAGGTAGGCTTGCCTAAAGTCCAAGAGTACTGTCTAGAAACAGGTCAAGGAAACCAAGAGAAAGAACTTAAAGTAACAAAAACAATATCCACATACGAACGCTCACTATGTAATATAATCCATTTGTCACAATATCTCATCAAGAAGATTTCATGATAGTACCATCAACTTTTATGCTTGATACGTCATTCTTTGACTACCTAAAATAAACTCGTCGTTACACCATGGCCATATAATTTCACGTGATGGTTCTATTTCAATAAAAGGAACAAGATATTAACTTCCATAAATGGATGGTACAAATCCTTCCTTGACTTATCCATTAATAACATGCCACTCGTGATGCACCCAATGTACCCTATTTCCTGACAACTATCTGTATGGTGGTTTTTGTCAGTAAATCAAAGTGCGTGAGTCATGAAACGTATTAATGATAATCTTAAAGTCTAAGGATCATTACATATGCTGGCAAATAGAAATATCCAATGACACCAAAACATGTGGAATTCCTACTGGCGGGTCTGTTCTTATAATCTCTTGTCTTGGAGATTACCAAGTGAAAACTTCATGATAAGAAGTATCATCTTCTTATGAGTAATCACACCTGACGGTCTGCATGCTATGTTTCCCATCATAGTATGTCATCCAATCGTAGAACTATATTTAAGAATATTGTTATAGCATTTCAAGGTTCTCATCATAGCGGGTAACTACCATGACTTTATCAACGCAACAAATACTCTAGGACATTATTACATCATAATCATGTAGAGAAATTAACAATATGTAATAATATGTTTAATATTTAAATACATTAAATATCCATGTAATCAAAGTACAATAAGTTTGTTCTAGGACACCAAATCTTACATGGAGGGGAGGGGGTAGGGGATAGGGGGTGTGGAAAGGGGAGGGGTGTGCATTAGTGGGGGCGGGAAGTAGTGTGGGGGTGTGTAGGGGGTAGGGGACAGGGGGTGTGTAGGGGTGTGTGAAGGGGGAGGGGGTGTGGGTGTGTAGTGGGTGTGGGTGTGTAGGGGGGTGTGCAGGGGGCAGGGTGGTGTGATGGTGGCAGGGGAAGGGGGGAGTGCAGGGGAGGGGGTAGGGGGGTGTAGGGGAGGGGTAGGGGGTGTGCAGTGGGGGGGGTGTATTGTCAGATATCATAACTACATTTCTAATTTATATTCATTTACAATTTTTTAATGCAATCCCGAGCATGAAGCTTAAAAATTAAGGACAACAAGTTGGTGATGAAACCTGATGGAGTCTATAAGGCCAAGGCTGTGATGGCTCCGAATGTTGCTGATGGGGATATAGTCACTGCTATAATGGATATTACCAACTAAGGTCTATGGATATTTTTCTTTCAGTTTAGTTTCATGTCATCTGTTTTTCTTGCTTTGAGTTGGAAGTTTCTCCCATTCATATTCTTTTTCTAATTTATTGTCTTCATCTGTATTGTTAGTTACATGTTAAAAGTTTCTATTTAAGAGAATTTGTATTGGGTATGTATTGGCTATGAAAAATACTATACATGGTCTATTACCTATAATTTTATTAATATGCCCTAGTTACCACCCATACAATAGTTAGAGACTTGTTTTGATAGGTATTATAAAACCAAGAAAATGCTAATCCCACATAACATAAAATTGGGTTCACCTATCTCTAATGTATCTAGAAAAGAATGTTGTTTTATAAAATACTTTATGTTTGTCTTAATGCTTGTTTACCATTTTATAAACCATAATGTGGTGTATATGTATAAGATATTCTTATGTTATAATTGTGTAAAATGTAAATTTCATGTTTAATTTCATTGATGTATGATGTTAAATTGGATGTTCCACATCCCTATTGCATGAATTGAAATTGCATGATATGTTGGCTCCTCATTAGAGAGAAAACCTTCACTTTAAGTGTTTATGTTTTTATCATCATCACCTATTCTATTATTGCCTTTTCACTAATCATGTTCCTCCCACTTATATTTTTAGGTTCAATTAATGAGGATTAATCAAATCACTGGCATTTTGTTGAAGTCTCCTGGGACCCGTTCGTGTGTGTTGCGGCAACCAGATTCAAAGTAAACTCACCACATATGCATAGGTGAGCATATATATAATAAATTATCCCGTTATATGTATATTTTCCCACGGAAGCACGATTACATATAAGGGGATAGGTGTGCTTATGTATATATATGAAAAATATATACGTGTGTGGGTGATAATAGGCTTATGCATGTGAGTATATATATAAGGATCCTCTTGTGCATGTTCAAGGCCATGTAGACACATACATAGGGGTTAGGGCGTTCTTATGTGTATGTAAAGTTGTATATTCCCAAAGGATGGATGAAGAAGCTTAGAGTTGTCACTGATAAAAGTGTCGAGAGCTAAGTGTGGCTTTGCTCCTTTGAGGCAGGGTCCCTCTCCGAGCCTCTTTAATTCAAGAATGTTTTAAATTGAATTTAGATGCCTTTTTAATTATTCATATATTAAATTGAAATTCTTGAATAAGTTTTAGTTAAGATAATTATTTTGTTTGATAAAAAAGTCATGATTTTGTAGTAAAACCCCTCCAACAGAGGTGCATTGTCTGCAAAAACTCACAGTGGTATACCTTGCTTGACATTATTGCATTGTTTTTTTCCTTATACTTGATGTCGTTGTTAGTCGTAAATCACACATTATACTTGACCCTTTTTATATCCATATAGGGGGTTTCCCTCTTTTTATTAAAATAGTTGTTTGAACCAAAACACCCATTAAGTGTCGTTAGACATTTAAGATGGAATTACCCAAGTAGGTAAGTGGTTTAATGAACAAGTCACCACTAAGTGACCCCCTTTTATCTTATAAATGGAAAGTATTATGCTCAAAATTTTCATATGACATTATAAGTAATTTGATCATCAATGTTTTAAAACATAACCACAATTTCCACATCATTTTGAGTGCTTCTTGGCACTTCACTCCCAATATGAATAATTAATGTTTCCATCAAATCTCTCCAGTACTCACAATCATTTCTATAAACTGTGGGTGATCTTTTATGATTAATATTTTTAAAATATTCGACATGGAATCCTTCCATCATAAAAAAAGGAAAATAAATTCTCCACTATAGGTTAGTGCAAGGAATATGATATGATAAAAAATATGGTAAAATTAATGAATACTTAAAATGATTATGTCAAGATCAGTCTCAAACATAGAAATATACTTTGATACCAAATGTTATCCCAAAATATTGATTATATTCACATTACAAGGGGTGAATATTATTAAAAAAAACTAACAATTTTTTGTCCACCTCAAGTATTAAATATATTGAAAATATAAAGATCCAATACACCCAAACAATTAGAGAAAAATAAAGGTAAATGTAATAATAATAGAACAATCAGTATATCATATCTAACACTAAAATTAATAAATAGAGTAGAAAATTAAACTAATGGTAATATAACAACAACCACTAAAAGTATAATATCATCATAAATAAAAAACATATAGTATTGATTTTCCAATCAAGTAACTAGAAGATGGGGTTTTAATTCATTTTAAATCATCTTCAATATTTTTATATTTTAACTAATATAATATAGAAGCAACCAAGGTTGTCTCCCAATAAGACTGTATTTATTGAGATTCTTTTTCATGTTATTTATTTATTATAATTTTTACTAAACTAAATTTATTAGGGGGGTTTCTATGATAAGAAATGAAACTAACCTAATTTATTAAACTGTTATAAGACATGGGAATATTAAACAAAAGATAATATACAAAATTTAATGAAAACTAGAGAGAAGTTAGATAAGATCGACGAGCTTTCCAAGTGACTCAATTGGTTCATTCATTCCTCATTTCTTTGAATGAATTAATTCCATAAATTATCTCAAAACATAGTCAAAAATATCTAAACTAAATGTTTAATTAAGTTTTATAAGTCAAGGTCATCAACTAAGATCTCAGTTTTAACCTTCTTTCATTAATATCCATTCAAATTAATCAATGATTTCTAAACACTTTGACAAATTTGAAGCACTATTCTCACAATTCCCGATCATAAATTGTCAAGCTTCAACAAAAAGAATCAAACAAAAAACTCCTAACTGGACTAACCTAATAGTCCACACCATATGAAAAATACACATTGATTTCAAATGTATCGGTCAATGAATAGAAGAGAAAATAAAACAGAAATATAGAAGAATAGTTATTAAACAACAATTTCATATCTAAAAATTTTAAATCCAGAGAAAATTACAATTTTATAGAAGATTATAAAATCTTGGAATGAAATCACCAGAAGAAAACATAAGGATCAGACATTGAAAAATTACCCAATCATGTCTTCGAAATGTGAACAGTGTTCAATCTTCATCTTCGTGCTTAGTATCATATCTTCTTAGAGTTCTCCAAAAGATCTCTCTGATCCTCTCTCCATCAGTCTGCTCTGGTGTCATAAAATTTTTATCTATCTTCTATCTCATATGGAACTCTATCTAGAATTAATCTTTAATATCCCGATTTAAATTAGTGGCATCCCTTTTATTCTCCATGAATATCACCAACAAAACCACCTCCTCCTTTGGTGACACTCAAAAGAGAGAAATTATTTTTCTGGTTTTTTGTAACTTCCCAAGTAACATTAGAATAACTTCTCCACAAACTCTGTTATAACTCATGCTAAATTTAATGCCCAATCCAAACACCTCCAACAAAAACTAAACAATAAACATAAATTCTATCCATCTATAAATAAATTAAATTTATGATCAACTTAACCACTTTTCTTCCAGTATTGCTTTCTCAATGGATTCTGATTTACTAGCATCAACAAATAAGTTCCCATTATCCTCATGTGTATATTATTATGTAGAAGACCTCATTATCCATGAAGTAGTTTACAAATGACCAGTATCACTCAAACTCAAGATGAGTTATTTCCTTAAGAACCTAGTGTTCACATTTAAATGACATAGAAACAATAGCAAAGGATACTGATCCTCTTAGAAACTCCTTAAAAATATCCCCTAAAACACAAAACAATGAGCAGTTGAACACCCCCATATTGAAAGAGGTGTCAGAAATCCCAAAAACATGAATCATATCATCAAATCTCATACTACACTTCACACAGATGCAGACAATTCCAAAAGATCATCATAAGAATAGATGAGTCCTTCACCCATGCAATAAGCATTTTTAATGGAGTCTCAAGAAAGATCATCTCCTTAAGGGCTGGGGGGGGGGTAGTGTGAAGGGGGTAGGGATGGGGGAAAGAGGTGTGGGGTGTAGGGTGAGGGGGTGTCTAGGAGGGGGTTTATAGGGGGTGGGGGTGGGGGTGTCCATGTAACGACCCAAAATTTTAAATAAATCTTGTTTCCTAATTTTATGTGTTATTTTATTTTATTTTTATATTCAACAAAAATGTTTCATTTGATAACATGAGTATAATTAAAATGAGACTGTTGGGTTTTGACTGTTATTTGACCATTGGTCAATATGACCGCTGGAAACTAAACGTTTTGAATATTGTCTCTAAATACAAACAATCTTGGTTAATTAATATAGAAAGAAGATTCGATGGCCTCACCAAGTAGTCTTGGACCGATTGAAGTCCATCTAACAGAACTTGGGAAGGAGGTAGCACCACTGGGCTTTTCTCTGGACCAAACCCAAGCTGAAATTCATCATGTGAAGCTAGAACAGGATCGCCTTCGCAAGAAGTTCAAACTGATAGAAATTACTACTCGTGCGATGTTGGCCGAGCCCCCCTCGGATTCTCTCACCTTAGCACACCTTACACTTAGGTCCTATGCTGGTGTGATAAGGGGATATGTAAGGAGACCGTAACTGCATTGTGTAATCCTTTGTTTTAAATAAAAATTGGGATTTCTTCTTATGATGAAGTTTATGAATTTTCAAATGTCCGGATAAATATAGTATGCATATTTTTGACGAATTTTAGAGAAAGGATATTTTAAAAATGTTTATGTAAACCTTAAATAAATAAAAACGTGTAATGATTTTCAAAAAATGTTCTTCTACAATTATGTTCAGTACGAAATTTCGAGTCTAATAAGATCAACTTGATTTTTGATGAATAGTAAATTATAAATAGTGATTTTACGCTTAGTATTAGTAATGTGACCAAATAGATTAGTAAATTCATTCAAAGAAAGTTTTAATATAATTTAGACACCAAGATTAAGTAATGAGATTCAATAAAATGGGTAAATAACAGCTTCATAAATTATTATACAAGTATTAGTTTTTTCGGGTGAATAGTGTTTTTTAATTAAAAATTAAATTAAAAATATTTAGAAAATTATTTTTATAAAATGGATTTCATTTTTGAACTCAGAGCATCGATATTATGTTAAGGTAATTTTTGGGGATTTTTCTGGAAAAAATGAATTTTCGGTGAATAGTGTGTTTATTTAGAAAATGAATTAAAAATATTTAGAAAATTATTTTTATAAAATAGAGTTCATTTTTGAAATCAGAGCATTGATATTTGGTTAATGTAAAATTTTGGTATTTTTCTGAGAAAGTTGAATTTTCAGTGAATAGTAAAAATACAGTTTTAGGGTTTCAGTATGTTTAATGACATCATAACCGTGTCATGATGATTTCATGAGATATTTTAAGGGATGGTTGACTAAAGAGGATGAATTATTGTGTGGGGGTCCCCATGTGGCCTAACTCTATGGGAAGTACCATGGGAGGGCCCATGCTTTTGAGAAAACCACTTTTGAGGTGTCCCTTGGCCATTAATGCCTTGTCCCCTCACTTTCCCTATAAATACCAAGCCCTCCTCTCATATTTTCAACTCCAAAACCATACTCAACGTATTTCTGGTATCCTTGCCTCCCAAGGAGTCCTCCCAAGGTGCCCCCAAGCCCTCAAGGTCCAAACCTTTGAGTTTTAAGAGTTACGTTCTAAGGTAAGGGATCCGACCTCTCTCTTTCTTTTCAAGAAATATCTTTTATGTAATTTCTTTTTTTCTCCATGTTATTATGTTAAAGGATGTTCTTTTATACTCCTATTACTGCCATTTTCATGTTAATATAATGAGATATCCCCTCTTACTCTCATTATTTCGTTTTATGAAGTTTTAAGTGGCGCCGTTAGGCTGCCGAAATTTTTGTAACGAATTCTTTCTCCCATCTCATTTTTCAAGATCTATTTTCATGTAAAGTATTTCAAGTTCCTTTTTATTATGTTGGGGTATGATCTCTAAATTTATAATACTTATCTTTTATGATCATATGATGAGAGACCCCATTTTATCTCTTCAATTCAGTATTTTGAAGTTTTAAGTGGCGTCGTTAGGCTGCCGAATTTCTAAGGGGTTCTTTCACCCTTCTCGTTTTCATGATCTACTTTCATGTCAAGTCTTTCAAGTTCATTTTTATTATGTTGGGGTATGATATCTATATCTATCATACTTATCTTTTATGTTCATATTATTAGAGACCCTATTTGATCTCGTCAATCCATTTTTGTTGAAGTTTAAGTGGCGTCGTTAGGCTACCGAATTTCTAAGGGGTTCTTTCACCCTTCTCGTTTTCATGATCTACGTTCATGTAAAGTCTTTCAAGTTCTTTTTTATTGTGTTGGGGTATGATCTATAAATCTATCATACTGATCTTTTATTTTCATATGATGAGAGACCCTATTTGATCTCATCAATTCATTTTTGTTGAAGTTTAAGTGGCGCCGTTAGGCTGCCGAATTTCTAAGGGGTTCTTTCACCCTTCTCATTTTCAAGATCTACTTTCATGTCAAGTCTTTCAAGTTACTTTTTATTATGTTGGGGTATTATCTCTATATCTATCATACTTATCATTTATGTTCATATTATGAGAGACCCTATTTGATCTCGTCAATCCATTTTTGGAAGTTTTAAGTGACGTCGTTAGGCTGCCGAATTCTCATAAGAGAAATCTTATTTTTGTCTTCCTTTCAAGTTCTTTGTTTCATATGGTATATCATTCAAATTTCATTTACATGTTCTTAAATACTATATATTCTATTCCCCTACTGTTTTATGTATCATTTTTTAGTGGGTGACCCATGTCCCCTTTTTTTTTAATGTTTTCTAAAACCATGTATCGTAGACGTTATGCTGCATAGTTTTCGTCTCAAAATGCCTCCCTCTTTATCTCAAAATTATTTTATGTTATTAAGTGAATACTCAAAGCTCTTATTTCTTCAGGGGTATTCACATATATATCAAAATTTTCTATTTTATATTCTGGGATTTACATACATGAAACCCGCTTTCCCTTTTCCGTGGGTTTAAAGTGACATAAAGATCATGTCTTTAAAGCAGTTTTTAAAACGTTATGATTATGAAATGAAACCCATTTATTTTATGCTATATTGGTTGTTTATGAAATGATTGATGATGATATATGTGTATCACATGATAATAAAGACATGTCAAGGGTGCGCCCAGATAGCGCTCCAATGCATTGGGTAAAGACTTAATCTCTAGAGATGACTTTTTAGACTGATACCTTGGTGAATAACCTTGGTAATTTTTAATGACACCTTGGGGATAGACCTTGGTGAAACGAAATGATTTTCAATATTAAATGTTACAGCCACATCTTCAAGTTATGAAAAAATTTATTTTTATTATGATGTATCTCATGATTTCTTTCTCATTCCTTAAAGTTCTTTTCATGTCCTTATTGAAGTATCTCAAGTTCACATGTAAAATGTTTCTCTTGTTTCCCTTACTGGGCCTTCTGCTCACCCTTTCTTTTGATGTATGTCCCCAGGTTATGAGATGTAGTAATGAACCTAGGATGAACTTAAGGAGAATCCTTTCAAGTTTTTAAGAAGAATCTTTTATGTTTTCATGTTTAAAGTTCCTGGTTTCCAAGACACTAAACCTTAAAGATCCTCGGTTTTGTAAAATTTAATGAATGTTTATGTGATAAAAAGGCGGGATGATATAGTCCAGGGGGAGGGGTGTCTATGAGGGGGGGGGGTGTCCAGGGTGTGAAGAGAGATGGCAGGGCAGTGTGCTGGGGGTGCAAGTGGAGGGGGGGGGGGGGTAGGGGGAATAGAGGGGGGAAGGGTGTCCAGGAGAGGGGGGGGGGGGGGTTAAGGGGGATGGGGGAAAATGTGTAGGGGGAGGGGGTGCAGGGGGAGGGGGGTGTCCATGGGGGTGTCTGAGGAGGGGGGGGGGGTGTGAAGGGGGATGGGGGAAGTGTGTAGGGGGTGAAGGGAGGCAGGGGGCAGGGAGGGGGGAGGGGTGTCCAGGAGGGGGGTTGTCCATGAGGGGGGGGGGGTTAAGGGGGATGGGGGGCAGTGTGTAGGGGGAGGGGGGTAGGGGAAGGGGTTTTCCAGGAAGGGGGAGTGTCCAGGGGGTGAAGGGGAATGGGGGGGGGGGGTAATGTTCATGGGGTTTAGGGGGAGGGGGTGGAGGGAAGGGGGTAGGGAGGGGGAGGGGTGTCCAGGAGGGGGGGGGGTTATGGGGGTTGGGGGTGTGAAGGGGGAGGGGAGGGGGTTGTCCAGGAGGGGGGGGGGGTCCAGGGGGTGAAGGGGGATGGGGGGCAGTGTGTAGGGGGTGTGGGGGTTCAGGGGGAGTGGGGGAAGGGGAAAGAGAGGGAGGCATGGGGTGTGGGGGTGCAGGGGGAGGGGGGCTGTCCCAGAATATATGCAGGTGAAAGAGGTCAAAAAAGTGTTTGGATTTATATTTTTGGATTCCTGATGGATTTTACTTTTTGATCATTTGTTGATTTTGATGACTTTTAATGGTATGTAGGATATGGATTCATGCTAGGTAGAGAACCAATAGCAAAACATAACCCATGCTTGTAGAATTGATGATTTAGAATTTACTCTTAAGTGTGCAATATTCAATCTTCTGGAAATTTCTCTGTATCATGGTTGGATAGTTGATCCCTAGGTATGCACTTTTTAATCCTATAACTTTATATTTTTTTATAAAAAATATTTTATACATTCTCTCAGTTTACGGTTTTCCTTTTTCCTTTTTTCGTTTTACCTTTTCTTAATATGCATGTTTTTCACATATATGCATGCATGGGGGTGTCCAGGGGGTGTTCAGGGGGGTTTCTAGGGGGTGTCCATGGGGTTGGGGGGGGGGTGTCTAGGGGGTGTCAGGGGTGGGGGGGGGTGTCCGGGGGGGTGGGGGGTGTCTAGTGGGGGGTGTCTAGGGGGGTGTCTATGGGGTAGGGGGTGTCCGGGGGGGGGGGGGGGGTCTGGGGGGGGGGGGGGGTCCCTAGGGGGTGTCTAGGGGGGTCCAGTGGGGGGTGTCCAGGGAGGTTTCTAGTGGGGTCCAGTGGGGGTGTCCAAGGGGGAGAGGGTGTCCAGGGGGGTGTACGGGGGGGGGGGGGGGTATCCAGGGGGTGTCCAAGGGGGGGTGTCTTGTGGGGGTGTCTAGGGGGTGTCTAGGGGGGGAGTCCAGTGTGGGGTGTTCAGTGGGGGGTGTCCAGGGGGGTGTCTGGGGGGGAGGGGGTGTCCAGGGGGTGCAAGGGGGGTCTGTCCAGGCGGAGAGTGGGGGGTGTGCAAGGGGGAGGGGGTGTGCTGGGGGGTCTATCCAGGGGGAGGGAGGGGCTAAAAGGGGATTTGGGGGGGGGTCTATGGGGGTGTTTTTTTTTATGAAATTGGAAGGACTGTATCCACAGTTTCAAACCATGGATATAGTCCCTATGTGGTTTAAGGTTCTACCATAGTTTCAAATAGTGGATATAGGCCTTT
The DNA here is from genome assembly GCA_963277665.1 of Viscum album. Classification (NCBI taxonomy): domain Eukaryota; kingdom Viridiplantae; phylum Streptophyta; class Magnoliopsida; order Santalales; family Viscaceae; genus Viscum; species Viscum album. The sequence goes on along the minus strand of OY728152.1, from coordinate 1,530,595,982 downwards.
CCTTATATCCATGCCAATACCATCCACGTTCCATAGAACCATGACTATAACTTATAGCCATGGTTTTTGGGATTATATCCACAGTTTCAAACTGTGTCTATAGCCTCAATTGCTAGTAGTGTTAAGTATTTAACTAGTATTGGGGTTATACATTATGTTTCATAATGTTATGATATAATCTAGTGTATGTAGTAATTTAAAAATGGAGCATATTGGAAGGAATTAGAACTCAATCAATGCACATAATCTAAAGAGTAAGAATGATCTTTTATTAGATGGGTTTAAGAAATTATTTCGAAGGTAACAATTCACTCAAACATTCTCATTATATGAGGAGATAATATCATTTACTAACAAGAAAGAGAAATAGTTTTTTAAGTATTATGGCTTCAAAAGGAAGCAAGAGAAGAAGAGGAAAATTGGAAAAAATAAAGATAAAAGAAAGAAGAGAAAGAAGTATTTTTCCACATGTGATAATTGTGGAAGGAAAAAATTTGGTATATGATTAAAAGGAATGAGAGTCTGCTATAATTGTGGAGATAAAGGCCACCATTCTTGTGATTATAAGGGTAATAAAAAGTTTTCCAATGTACAATGCTTCAACTTAAAGGATATTGGACACTACACAAATCAATGTCTCATGCATCAAAGGAATATACACCAAAAGAAGAAAATGGATCATGGAAAATATTATGATACTACCATAGATAAATAGGAATGATTAATGTGATTATGTTTGAATTAAAGAATTATTTCATTTGAGTATTTTATCAATGATGTATTGTTTATAAGAATTATGGAATATATAAGGATTGTACTATAATACTATTTCATTAAGGACTTGAGGTCATATGTTGAATGGTACCAAGAAAAATGATTCGGTAGAAAGTTAAATATCGAAGAACACATGGTTAAGGGAATGATAAACCTTAAAATGTTCCTAGTGATGAGATAATGATTTTGTATAGAGAGATGATTGATATGGATAAAGTAAATTGGATAGTAATGACTACCATGGGAATGATTCTAAAGTATTGGATCATGATCTTTTAGAAAATTTAACTATTTATGAAATGTTTTAAGTTGATCATTTTAGGATGTTTTAGAGGTTAATGTATTATTTCACCACATGATGCATCTTATTCTATGAGATGAAGTATAGATAAGTTTGAAGCACAAATAAAGGATAAGATTATGTTTATAAAATAGAAATGTATATTTATACTCTCATAGAGTGAAATAATTCCTCAACTCTAGGAAAAGAGTCTTAAACAATAATTTTGTCCTATTATCATAATTTTTTATGATATCAATGAACTTTTTCATAACTGTAGTTTATGGTTTTATGAAAATTAACTTTCTAATGACCATGTCCTCTATAATTATCCATCAAAACTTGATGGTTATATTTCTATTTCATTTTAATCTTTTCACTTCCCATAGATATTCTCTTACTCAAAAGTAAAATTTTGTGGTTACCACCTCATTTACCTTAACCTCTTTTTAAGAGGATATTTTAGTAAACCTATTTCTGATATGGGTTTCCCATAAGGGAACTCTCAAGTATCAAACTTTAACTTTTGAAGTGAAATTTCAAATTGTAAGGATGAAATTTATTGAAGTAAGGGAGAATGTAACACCCCGAGATTTTATGGTATGTCCCTTCTTAAATTTAATTTCTTCGATAGAATATGTTTCACACAACACCAAAGTTAAACAAACAAAGATAAAAAGTTAAATATAATTATTTTAAAATGACATTTATAACCTAGAAATTAAATTGGCAGGAATGAATGTAATTATGAAATTTATATATTATATCAAATTGTTTTACATAAATGAATTCAATTTTACATATTAAAGGCTATATTTGTCTAAAAGTAGTTTTAACAACTTATAATAGAGAACATGTTTTAAACGTAATTTTTTCACTTATGTAAATTGAATTTAAAAAAATGGACATACACAGTTGTGATCAATAATATATTTAGAGCCTGATAGAATCAACTTAATTTTTTAGTGAATAGTAACTTGGCCCTTGGGAATAATAATGCTACCCTTATGAATAGTAATATGACCCTTATGAATAGTAAATCATCCAAATGAATAGTAACCTCACCCATGAATGTATAAATAAAATTTAAGTATCATATAAATGAATGCATGATATAATTATATCATAATATAAGTAAATGAATATTTTAAAAATTGTTAAATTAAGTGTTGACATTTTTGTATGTCATAAATATTTAATTACAATTTTATAATTAATAAAATGGTTTAAAAGAAATTTATTTATATAAAATGTATCCATAAATTAAAATTTTGTTGTCTTATGATTTTATGATAATTTTATGAGACCATAGTTAATTTTTGAAAGTGTTATAAAATTAGTTATAGATTTAAAATCAGTGTTTTTAGAGTAAATGATAGTTTTAATAAAAAGTTAAATTTGTCATATTTAGAAAATTATTTGCATAAAATGGAGTTCAATTTTGAATTCTATATGTCAAGAAATGGTTAGGGTAATTTTTTGGGATTTTTCTAAAATACTTGAATTTTTGGTGCATAGTAAAATACGATAATTTACGATAAATGATAAATACATGATTTATTGAGTCATAAGTGATGTTTGGATGATCTAATTACCATTGGTTCGAACTCACATGCACTTATTACTTTTTTTAGTCACAAGAATCAATACTATTTCTTTTCTTGAGAAAAATAATAAAATAATGAATAAAATAATGAGAAATCACCCCTCTCCTCCACTATAATTACCACCCCTCACCACCACTTCTCCTCACACCTATAAGCCTTGAATCTTGTAATGTTTTTCCCAATCCTCCCCCAATTCAGTGGATATTCCAATCTGATGATAAATAAAAGATATATAAATTCTATGGAGAAGATATTTTAAGTTCTTGGATGTTTGGAACATTAGAAGGTAACCCTTACTATTTATCATTTTTAAGATGAAGATGATTAGTGGTGGTCTTTGATTAAGAACACTAAGGAAAATGAAGAAATTGATTCCATGGAATGGATAGTATTTAAAGATATCTTCCTTAAAAAGTATTTTCCTAAGGTTATTCAAATTATAATAGAAATAAAATTCCTAGATTTGAAGCAAAAGGAGGAGGAATTTTTTTCCACCTATGAAGCTAATTTTACTATATTTGACATATATACACCGAATTTCATTATGGAACATGATAGTAAAATTGATAAATTTTACTCAAGATTGAATACAAGTTTAAAAATAGCTCTAGTTACACATGAGTTTGAAAGTTATGAGGAAATTGTGTAGTCTACTAAGAAATTTGAGATGGAATTTGTGTAATTTTACATTAATAAGGAAAAGAAGAAATCTAGGTGGTACAAAATGGGGAAGCATTCACCAAAGAAACCTAAAGATAATTAAATTAAATTACCCTCTTGTGATAAGTGTGTAAAGAATAATTATAAAGAATTTATAATGAGATCTAGGAAGTTTTACTGATGTGGAAAGCATAGACACATGGACTGTGACTATAAAGAAAAGAGAAATTCCAATGGTCAAATTGGTAATGAAAAACATATAGTGAAATGTTTTAATTACAATGAGTTATGTCATTATGATAATACATTTCTAAAGTTAGTTACTCAAGGTGGGAATCAACATGATCTAAAATAGAAAGGTGAAAAAAAGTATTTTTCTACTACTACAAAAGATGCATGAGTCTGAAATGAAGTGGTGATAGGTACATTACTTGTTTATTAAAACTATGCCAATATCTTGTTTGATTTAGGATCCAAACATTCTTTTATATCTAGGAAATTTATAAGTAAAATGGAAATATCATCTCAATAAATGAAGTCACAATTCTTGGTAAAAACTCTTGAAGGTAGTATAAAGGTTATAAGAATTTATTAAAATATTCCTATTACCATATGTGGAATGGTTTTTCCTGCGAACCTTATCATATTTCCCATTATAGAGTTTTATGTTATTTTAATTATGAATTGAATTTCAGTTTATCATGCTAAGATAGATTATAGAGCTAATTTTTTTTTCATAATAAGTTTCCATATGTATATAAGAAAGAATTAATACCTTTGATAACATATCAATAAGTTGAGAAACTTATAAAACATGAAAGTGAAATTTATCTTGCATATATTTTTGAAAAGAAAGGAACCATTAAAATCGGTGATGTTTCAATAGTAAATGAATATCTGGATTTATTTCCCGATGATTTATTTGGTGTTATTCCTAATTGAGAGGTTGAGTTTTCTGTTGACTTATTACTTGATGCTAATCCAATTTCAAAACCTCCCTATTGAATGGATTCAATTGAGTTTTTATAATTGAAAATCAATTACAAGAGTTTATTGGTAAGGGTTTAATTTACCCTATCACTTATCCTTTGGGTGATTATATTATATTTTTTAAAAATAAGGATAGTTCCATGAGACTTTTCATTTATTATAGATAACTCAATAACATCACTGTTTAGAATTAGAATATGTTACCTCATATCGATGGCTTGTTTGATCAGCTCCAGGGTGCATAATATTTTTCAAATAATGAATGTGGAGGAGGAAGAAATTATAAGGATGGAATTCCATACTAGGTATTGTCATTACAAGTTTGTGGTTATGACTTTAATGTTAACAAATTCATCTATTTTATCTATATATATAATTAATAGAGTGTTCCATGAATATTCAAAAAAAATTTGTGATTTTTTTATCAAGGATATTCTGGTATACTCTAAATGCTATGAATATCATGGGAAGCACTTAAGGATTTTTTTTCAGACCTTAAAAGAAAAATAGTTGTATGGAAAATTCAATAAATTTGAATTTTTACCAAAACAGACTTCTTTTCCTGGGATTATTGTTTCTAAAGATGAAATAACTATCAATCATTCTAAAACCAAAGTTGTGAATGAGTAACCAAGGCATAAAAATGTCACTGAGATTTTATGTTTTCTTGGATTACTGGGTTACCACTGACGGTTTGTTGAGAAATTTGCTCGGTTATCCTTCCCACTAACTAAGTTATCTTGAAAAGAAGTTAAATTCATTTGGATAAAGGAATTAAAATATTTATTTTAGGAATTTAAAATAATATTGGTTAATTATCTAGTGTTAGCCTTTCAAACAAGGGATGTGCATGGTAAGATCGGTTTCTCCATTAGGAGGGTAGTTTTTTAAATTTATTCTAAAAAAACAAACCTATGTGGATTAATAGAGTATGATCCACTCAAAATAGAAAAACACAGCCTCACATAATCATGTATAAACTAAAATATCAAGTACCACACTATTTTTATAAGGTTCATATCCAATGAGGAATCCTACTCTTTTCTGTGGATAATTATTCCCCAAACCAAAAATTCTTTTCATTACATTCCCAAGTGAAATCATCTTAAAATAATTCATGTGGAATCCCACCACTCATTTCATAAGTCACACCCAACATCATAGACACACATTATAGTATAAAATATGAATACAAAATTGAATACGATCAACAAATAAACCAGGTTTCTTCAATAATAGAAGATGAAGATCGAATTCCATGAGGCTAAAAATATGCACGAAATAGTTTCCCATTGTGAAGTATTTAAATTCACTAAAAAAATATTCTCAGACTAAAATATTATCTCTTCAAGGCATTATTTTCATTAGATGTTGATCAATGAAGAATTAACCTAAGCTTTGGACTCACCTCCTATCTTTTTTTAAACCAAAACACTTCATCAAGAGATACCATTATATTTATTGATGTAATGAAGAAAGAAACTTGTAATCATAATTACCCCATGATATCCATAACGACTGTCAAAAAATGCATCTCTATCATGGATTTAGAAACTAAATACTATGATTATGGAGGAATTCAGAACTATCCACATGACATCATAATAAAATCACCTCAGAACACTTTAATTTTTAAAACCTATAAAAAATCAATCTGCGTGTAGCGAAGACTCTTAATTGGATACATGGATAGAAAATGAATATGTAATAAATTTGTTATGTGATTCTAAATTATCTATATAGAAAATTAGCTATGTGAATTATCAATTGTCTATGTAGAAAATTATCTATACAAAAGTTTTCTTAAAACTCTTATGTAATAATCAACTACATGAAACTTCTCTGTGGGAATTCTAATACACAGACCATTAGACTATGTGAAACATTTGGCTACAAAAATTCTTCTTAAAACTCATATGTATAAATCTCTACATAAAACTTTTCACTAGAAATTTCTCTATATATAACATTCAACTACATGAATCGTTTGTCTATGTGAATCCCCAAAGCCAGCTATGTTGATCATTTGGATACATGATGCATTCAATTGCATTGATGAATCATCTATGTGATTTTCCCATGTAACTGAATGGATAAATGAATCACCTACATGATTTTTCCCTTGAACAAAAAGACTACATGGATCCAATAATCACTCAAACTCAAACAAAACCACTTCAACCGACCTCTATCCCTACTCAAAAAAACTTACTTGAATCATGAAACTTTCTTCCATGATATATAATTCCATAAAATTCATATCAAGAACCATTAGAATTATTAGTTCCTTAGGTAATTTTGTCAATAATTACAATAATTCAAAATCATTGATAAACATGGGATATTTAATCTTTCTCAAACCAAGCCACAAATCCATGGGGTTCTTAAATCTCCCCATTTAGATTAGTTGAAAATAAATTAGAGACCCCGTGAAATAACATATATCAAAAAAACGCTTGGTTATTGAAGAAAAATATCTATTTCATTGTATATAAGGAGAGATAATTATTGAAGACCACTAGTTTAACTCTGATGGGTCATTTCTTTCACCATTACTAAGGTGAATTATTTGAAGACCATTGCATCAAATATGGTGGGTAACTGACTTCACCACCATAGAGGAGAATTATTTTAAGACTACTACATAAACCTAACTAGGGAAATATATTCCTCACTACCTTCCTTACTCACTGCCTTCGTCTTCCTTACTACCTTTATCACGAGATCCTTCTGTGTTTTATCATCATTGAGTGGACATCTTTAGAATTGTCAAATTAATAACTCACCCTATAACTTACACACCCCCTTCATCACATACTTATATCCCCCTTTGGAAACATAATCCAAAAGACCATTGGCTATCTCAAAGAAAAAAATGATTAAGTGTACGGGGAAGACTGGACATACAATTTTAGTTTTAACTCTAAGAACCTTTCACGTGGCATAACTTTTGTAAAGATGATTTAAAACTGTTCTTTTATGAAAATATATATGACTTTTATTTTACCTAAATCCACCTTATCTTTGATAAAATAATGTATAATTTTAATATTTTTAGACCGATAGTGTTGAAATTGATTTTTTGAAAGGCCAATAACACTTTGATTATCACACAGAATCTTCAACGGTCTTTAAATATCAGCTCTCAAATCTACTAGATAAACTTGCATCCAAAAATCCCATGTAACTATATGATTATCTTCCATATAGTTTGATTTAGATATCCTTAGTGTTAATAAACTTTTCTTCTTACCATACTAGTTGACACAATCATCACCAACAAAGAACACACCACTTGATTTGGATCTATGATTTGTACAATTACCTACCCAATCTTCATCGGTGTATGAAAGAAAATATCAATCCACACTACACCTATATAAAAAACCATAATTCATTGTGCCTTTTACATATCTCAAAATTATTTTAATTTCAAGCATGCATGAAACCCTCAGTTCACTTTTATATCTTCCACAAAGATTTACTACATAAGAATTATCTGGTCTGGATGTTGTGAGATATAACAAGCTTCCAATCACAATTTTGAAAATATTTTGATCAATATTATTTCCTTGTTAATATTTTCTCAACATCATGTAAACATATGTGTGAGCCGACACCTATTTTAAATATTGTATTCAAAACTTTCTCAAAAATTATTTGGAATATTTTTCTTATGAAATAAGATATAATCTGAGTTCTGCTTAATTTGTAATCCCAAAAAGTATTTTAGTTCCCAAAACATAAACATATCAAACTAATTTTTCATCACTATATAAAATTCCACACATAAGAAACAATTATTTATAGAAAAAATTATTTCATCCACATATACTATCATCACCAGTGTGTCTAAGGAATCCTTCTTCAAGTACAAGTTGTTGTCAACAACACATTTTGAAAATCCCATTTTTCTCAAACAGTCATAAATTATTAGAGTCTGTTTTAATCCATATAAATCCTTCTTCAATATACAAACCATTATTCCATAATTTTCACGAATGAAACCTTCTGGTTGTTTAGTGAAGGATTATTCATCAAGTTCACCATTTAGAAATGTAGAATTTACATCCATTTGATAAACTTTATAATGCTTATAAGCTGTTGATGTGATCTAAAAATCACAACATTTTTTTTCTATTATTCTTGGATAATACCCCTAATTCAATCCAATTCTAGGGTAAAAATAGTCTTTTTTGGTGAACTTTTTGAATTTGGAACTTAATTTATAATCGGATCAAATCATTGTTTTTATTTATTTATTCATTTTTTTTGTTAATTGAGAAGCCATACATTTTGATTTTTTATTTAAAAATGAAAATAAAATGGTTCAATTTCAATTTGGAATTAAATTCTTTAATGGATTAATTTTTTAAGTTTCAATTATTTTGAATTTTTTTTTGCATATGATAACAAGTAATGGGAAAATATGAGGGTGATTGGAGATATCCAATTAATAGTATAGGAAAGGATAGGGGATATATTTATTATTGAATTTCTCTATAAAAAAATAGCCAGATAAAAGTAATCAGTGAGATATCGATTGATTAGAGGGAGAGTAATGGAAAATTTTGAATTATTATTTAACAGGACAATGGGGGAATGGTCTAAGGATAAAACACTATTCATTAAATTGATATTAAAACCAATCAATTATATCTATTTTTTACAACAATTTGAACCCACCAAAAAATATTTTAACACACCCACAATACTATATTCTCCAGAGACAACCTGAGTCCCACTTTACTAGATTTTTTTAGGTTCAAAAATTGTTTTTCTGAGTACTTCATGATAGGAACACATCAAACCTAGAACTGTTACTAGGTAGGACAATGTTTTTGTTTTAATTTTTTTTAAAAATATTTTCAAGGACTAGATCCATGTATTCCAACCTCATTGGTTTTGATCCTGAGGTTGAGAGAATTGTGATCACTAGATGTCAAACTCTTAAAATAATAGAACAATAGGTAAGAGAGTTTGTCATCATTACATTTACTAACTTTTCTTTATCAATTTCTCTCTCCACAAAAGTTACATTAGGAAGTGAAAAAATGGATGATAATCTTACTCAACTCAAAAACATCATGAGGGAAATGTATGCCCCAAATTTCAACATTAATAGATGATAATTACAATTGAATTAATAATAGTATGAACTCAAAACTGGAATGATATGAATACTTAATAAGTTGCATGGATTATCATGTGAATATAAAAATAATAATTTGATAGTGTTTAAAGAATTATGCAATGGATTTAGAACCAAGGGAGTCACTTAGGCTCAAATCTTCTGGAAGGATTTACCTTTCTCACTTGAAGTGGAAGGAAAGGAGTGGATCTATAACCTATAACCTAGAGAATCCATCACATGGGATGAGATAAAAAGGGCCTTCCCCTTGAAATTAAATAATCAATTGAATAAAATCTTTTATTTTTGGTAAATGTTCAAGAAATTGACTACATCCTTCCCATACTATCCCTATGAATAACAAAATTTATTTGTATTCTTTTACCAAGGATTAATGGAAAATGATCAAAAAATTACTAGATTCTTCTTCGGGAGGAGCACTGATTGATAAGTCACCCATTGAATTTAGAGAACTTATTGAGATAATATCTTAAAATTTCCAATAATTTGGTAAGATAAATACAACCAAAGGTGTAAATGAGGTAAAAAATTACAACTCACCTTTATTAGAAAATAAAATTGAAGAACTAACCTCTCTTGTGATACATCTAGCTGTGAACAAAGTACACGAGTCATCACCCACCACATCCCATAAGATCTACCAACTATACTACTCTCATAAGCATTTCACTGATGTATTTACTCAAGTTCAAGGGATTTAAATCTATGATGCCATGTTCTAGAGGAAGTTCTAGAATTAACCAAAAGGCAATGAAGGATTCATATATTTTTCCACCAGTCAATTTAGAGTTGGGATCCAACATCCTCAAAGTCCACCATTCTAAAAGGCTTCTTAATAACCTTACTAACCCCCTCTATTACAAAGAGAAAATTTCCAACCATTCATAAGCTACCAGTAAGGAAAAGTTCAATAGACTTCCATAAAGGACATGTTGAGATGGGTAATAGAATAAAAAAATAGCCAAAATACTACTCTCAACACTCATGTATCATAGTTGAAGTAATTAAAAGGATAGTTCAGCTATCTCATGCCCACCCTCAATAATATGGTAAATCAAGGATCTGGTAAGATTCCTAATAAATAAATTCATAATCCTAGTTCTATTATGTTAAGGAGTGGAAACAAGATAGAAAATAGCGAAGGATGTCCCTTGGAGATCAAAGTTATAGGTGAAAAAATAACATGTACCTAATGAATCTACCCAATAAAAATTATTTGAGGTGGAATATATGAAGGAACTATCAAATAAACACTATTGGAAACTGGTTCTAACCCAATGGATCTATACCCAAAGTTGAGAGAAACTGTGGGTATAGACCGTTTGTCTAAACATGTACCCATGGTTTTTTAAAAACCATGGGTATAGCCCCTTAGAAATACATCCATGTTTGGGCTCCTCCTCCCCCTCCCCCTTCAATGAGCCCTAATATACCTAACCTCACCTCCCCTCCCCTCCCATCCTTTGCCTCATCCTCGACCTCCTAGCCTCCAGCTCCACCTTGACCTCCCAACCTCTGCCTCCCAAACCCACCTCCCTCTCTTCGCCTCAACCTCCCAGCCTCCGCCTCCTGGCCTCCACCTCCCTCCCTCCACCTTCAGCTCTACCTCCTTGCCTTTCACTACCTACCTCTACCTTCGCCTCTAACTCCTCCTCATCTCCCTCCCTTACCTATCCATGAACCCTAATTTACATGGGTCTCCTATATTAACAACCAAATCATGCTTCCCGTTCCATTCCTTTGAAACATCTATAACTGTTTGGTCATACCACTACCATTGACAGGTTAAAACCTTTCCATTCTACTTTTCAATGGTCTCAATATTCATCGAATTCATCACAGGTAATTTATATTCAAAATCTATTGATTTTACCTTGATTTTAAATTGCATACTCTCAAATATGAATTATATAATTTCACTTTAATGTTTCTTTAGACCATAAAATTGCAGTTAATATCTTCAGTGGTTCTAGAATACCCCTCCAGAAGCCCTGGATTCTTTTTACAAGGCATATGGTTTGGTGCATATATTATCTGACTTTTGATTTGAGTTTTTTTTCATTTTATTATGTTATCCTGCTCAAATTTTACTATGTTATTCTGATTTCATTCTTCTCATTTCCTATTGTCCTACTACTCACTCATTATCCCATTTTTTATTTACTTGAAATCCTATTCAAGGTAAATGTTTTAAAATAATTGTTTTTATATATTGATAGCTTCCTCCATCATTCTGTTTTAATAAAGCTATGTTTGAAGTATGTTTTTTAGTTCTAATGAGATTAAATCTCACAATTACCATAGATATTATTGATGGTTTTTATGTTTGTTCCATTCTTTTCTTCGCTACATGAAATTCAATTGCTTATTATTCCCTAGATATTCCTATCACATTTGATCATGGTTTCTTTTCTAGTGAAATTATTTTTCCCTCTAGATTTTCTACTCATTATTTCCTACTCATTTGATATGAAGAGTTAATTTTTTGTCCTTTGGAAAGACCTCCACATAAAATAAATTGGTACACCTCTCTTAAACTCCCTCAACATGAAGTTTTATATTTCTGGATGTTACATTAGTATAATTCCATTTTTAATAACATGGAAGGTTTCTATAGATTCTCATCAATTATCCTTTCAATATGACTAAATTGGTATCAATTTTTCTTCAATTTCTCTATCTCTCTCTCTATATATATATTTACCTCCAACTCGGAATTGATGCATTTTTTTATTACACCATTGTTGGCTCCAAAAATTGGGAAGAAGAAGAACAAGAGGGAAGTCTCCGAGGCTTCCTCACGAAGACCTTTTGCGGAGCCCAATGGCCTCGCACCCACCGCGGAGCAAGGAGGTGGGAGGCTCCATGAACCCCTGTGACGTTATTAACCCCACTATGGAGCAAGGAGGCGGGACGCTCTACGAACGAATTTTAAATTCACGAGACCACCACGGGGAAAGGAGGTGGGATGCTACACAAATGAATTTGACATTCGTGAGCCTGGCACAAAGAAAGGAGGCATGATCCTCTACGATCCAATTTGACGTTCATGACCCACCACAGAGAAAACTCTATCTTCTCACTGAGCGAGCTCTGCTTCATGGTTCCTCTTTCCTATAAATACATGGCTCCCCTCGAGCCCAAAGGGCGGATCATCCAACCTTTCACCTTCTCAGCTCTCAAATTGTGAAGAACTTCTTGCTCTGCAAACCATGAGGTTCTCAAGGTACTTTTTCATTGCGAAGTTCCTTCCCCTTTGCTTTAATTCAACCCATCTTCCAAGAGGGATTCCTTTCGAAAAGACCACGAGATTTCACGAAGGAAGGGGATCCCCATAGGGACTCGCGTCATTGAAAAACATTTATGATTTGCGAGACACCCTTCATAAACACGTGACCCACATGCTAAGGTAGGGCCACTGTGATTCACAAAGCCCATTGCTTCACAACACCTTGCTTTGTGAGGCACCCTTGCTTCATGAGGCATTGCTTTGCGAATGCATTTTCACTCCATGAAGCTCCTCCCATATGCACCTATACCCTATTCCTAGCCTGGGAGACTTCACTTAGGGAAGCACATCCCTTCACGAAGCCCCTCCACTTCATAGAGCACCAGAGCTTCACAAGGATTCTTCCTATGAACCCCTTTGCTCGACAACTCCTTTTCTCATGTGGCCCTTCGGGTTTGCATAAAGAAATTTCAAAGTCCCTTGGACGATACTTCCCGTTGCATTGCTTCACCTCATGATTCTTCGCATAGACACACTAATGGCTATTGCTTCTTCATATAGCCACGCTAATGTGGACCCTCAATGAGATCATCTCTCAACACTCCCTTTTCACGGCATTACCAATGCTTTTCTTCCCCCAAGGGTGGGCAGGTATCGGTTATGTAAGTCTTAGGGGTACGGAGCGCACCCACCTTGTCTGAGCTACATGACGTTAAACTACGAAGTTCCATCGTCCTCAACACATGAAATTAAACTATGACCTCACCCCGTGCCTTGCACACAGGGTTCCCCACCTTGGATGTTCTCTACGCCCACTGGTCTCCATGGGAGTGAGATCATTCCTCACATGGAATGACATCCTCTTTTTCGGGGCAACATCCATTCGTGGGGAAAGGGTAACCACCCTGGTGTAAGCCCCCTAGATTTCCTTGTAGGAGGCAACACCCATGCTCCTCCTCTCTTCCTGGGTGCCAAATACCTCTCCTGCAGGGCTTTGTCATCACCTGATCCTCCCTCATCGAGTAAGTCCCAATCTCCATCACCTTGGGCTACTAACCATGTGTAAGCCCCTATTTCCTCTTTGGGGCTGCTAACCACGTGTAAACCCCTATTTCCTCTTTAGGATTCAGACCACGCGTAAGCCCCTATTTCCTATTTGGGCTGCGGACCACGCATAAGCCCCTATTTCCTTTTTGGGCTGCTAGATACGTGTAAGCCCCACTCCACTTCCCATGGATGCACCTTTCATGATGTGATTGTCAGGTCTTTGCTACCTCTTATTTCTCACACCAAGAATGACTCATGTGGGCTTATAGAAAGCATCGACCATGAAATCTTCCCCGAACAGCCTAGAGTGTAAGCCCCAAACCCACTCCTTTTGAACTACGTGGTCTTTGATCCTTGCCAAGGTGAGGTATGTAGGAAGCCTCCCTGAGGTTCAAGCCCAACACCCGTTCACTCCGACCCCCTTCATGTCAGTTCGCTCACTCCACCTGAACTACGTGGTCTTTGATCCTTGCCAAGGAGAGGTGCGTATGAATCCTCCCTGAGGTTCAAACCCAACACTCAGTCACTCTGGACCCCTTCATGTCGGTTCTCCCACTCCTTCTGAACTACATGGACTTTGATCCTTGCCAAAGTGAGGTACGTAGGAAGCTTCTCTGAGGTTAAACCCCACTATCCCTTGGTCCCGACCATCTTCACGTAAGTTCACCAAACACCCCATCTGAACTATGAGGTATTTGATACTTTCCAAGGTAGGGTACATAGGAAGCCTCCCTGAGGTTCAATATGAACACCCATTGGTTCCGACCCCCCTTCATGTCGGACCACCTCTATCCTGCATGATGTTAAATTGCATCCCCCATTCAGCGGTAAGCCGTTATTACCCTGTTCAGTGGTAATCCATTGCCAAAGAATTTAAACGGCAAGTTGTCTTCAGATGAACTATGTGGACTTTGATTCCCTGCCACAAGGATATGTAGGAAGCCTCCCTAAGGTTTAATCCCATCACTCATGTATTATCCTGATCTCTCCCTCAAGCCTATGTGTTTCAGGAAGGTCATGACCCAACCTGGAGGTTCTATCCCCTCCAGGTCCCATCCATACGTCCATTCTCAAGGGTCACCTCCTCAGGTGTCCCATCGTCCCACAAAACTACGTGGAATTTGATTCCCTACCATGGGGATACGTAGGAGGTCTCTTTGAGACTCAAGACCAACATCACCGTCATCCTCGAGTCAACTCCATCTCATTCTCCACCTACTTTATTAAAACCTCCATCATCCATCCTGATTATTACCCGGGCCACCACATCTCGGTGGAATCATGCCACCTCATTCCCCATTCCCCTTAATAACAACTGGGAAGCTAACCACACGTCAGCCCCAACATCAGTGTTCCCTCCAGGGGTTGCACCCATCTGATCCACTCTAATCAGTGTTCTGATCAGTCTGATCCATCTCCGCTAGACGTTAAACTCAGGACATACCCTGTGTTAAATATGGGAAGCTGAGGAAAACATCAGATACATACCTATGGCATAAAATTCCCCGCATTAGACATGGGATTCCTCGGGATTCTGTGCCCTTAAAAAGTCTTATAATAAGGGGAATAAACCCAGACGTGCCAGTGTACCGGCGTCCAAACACATCAATGATTTCCAACGTGACTACTCCCCTGACCGAAGGTTGCTTCCTTAAACGGACCCTTTGGAATGTCTCGAAAGAAGCAGTGTAATTAACTGGTGTCCATGAAGATATGACACTAGGAAGAGTTTCACGAACAATGTATTAAATATATAAGGGAGACTCGGACTAATTGATGAGTTCCAAGGAGGAATCCTTGGAAGGAATAACCAACATCCCATCATACCGTTTCGATCAAGGAGCAAACATCCCTAAACAAGGAAGGGATGCCTCCCACCTTTAGAAAGTGGGAATGCAGGGCAACAAACAACACTGCCGTCCTAGAATAATATGGACGCGCATGCCCTGACGAAATAATCATAAATATAAATGGAGAACCTGATGTGAAGATCTTCTCCTCAATATGGAGATTAGTAGCGTTTGAGACATCAATGGAGTAGCGTGTCACTAGATCTAGCTATCCGGCATCGGTTCCTGCCAAGAAAATAGAAGGCCTAGCGTGAAACTCACCAGTAGTTGGGGCAGTAAAAACGTTGGGCATCCCGGTCTGTGACATTGTAATCATGGATCCATCTTACCAGCCATAGAAGACGGAATAGCGTTGGGGCACTGGTTGTCGATTCCCTTTTTTCTTTCATAACCGATGAGTTAATCTCCATACTTTCAGGAACCAAGCTGTTGCACTTGGAACTCGATCACCGCCTACCCACTGACGCAGGGGCATGGGCAGTACCAGCACGACAATCCCGTGTGGTTCCGCCTCTTCTGCGACAGTCTCAAAGGCCACGACCGCTGAGCACCCCTGCCCCATCTCTCCCTCAGAGTTCATCCAACGAAGGGTGATCAATGACATCGTACGCCAGTATGATGAGGAGGGTATTATCCTGACTCAGGATATGGACTGCCTGGATTTAGAGGCATCTGGGCCTCGTCGTCAATGCCGCCCCCGAGGGCCGCACAGGGAGACATTTCTCCCCACTCCAATATATAACCGTTTCGGGAGCCTCTCCCCAGAACGTCTTGACGAATACCTGCCCTACACTGATGAGGTAGGGGATATCCAGGTTAGCCCAACAAGGATCCCATTCCAAGGGATCCCAACAAGGGCTCCCACCAGGCCGCATTAGAGATTCCACCCAGTCTTACTGGCCTAAGATAAGGTAAGCCATGTACCTTCACCACCAGCTCTGTTCCATCTAACTCGACACCAGCGTCGGGTATAAGCCATAGAGGACTTCCGCCAAGGGGCGTCAACGTCATCGGATACTATGGACCGAGCCACCACTGACGCATATCAGAAAATCCCTGTGTATTCTAATCAGGGACATTCATATGCCCGACCTGGACTGAGGCCTCAACCGCCCCACGGGTAGGCTGGGTCAACTCTCTTGGTCACCGGAACAGGCAGTGGCCGCCGCAGACTAACCCGCAGTGATGCCACACAGAACAAAGGTCCTCCCCGTACCGCTACCATGGAGAATGTGGGCCTTTTCCACTTCCAGGATTAACATGGAGGTTCACCCCGTGCCACCTTCAATCCAAATGAGGGTCCTCCCTATGGTGGTGATGCTTAGTACGAAAGTCTCTCCCATGACCACTACACCAGATATGGAGTCATTCCTCCGACCACAGACCGTTGGTATGGGGACGTTGCACATCCGACCACTCTCTAACGTGGGGACCCTCCTCGTGTCCTCGTAGAAGCCAACAAAGTTCCTCTTCGCCCCAGAAATCAGAGGAGTGAGGGTCAGCTTCACTTCACCAGTGCCCAGCACGGAGGTCCTACTCATGTTCATCTCGACCAGTACACGGACCCTCATCATACTGATGTCACAAGGAGAAACAAGAATGGAAGTCCTCCCTTTGCTCCTACAGGTTCCAGTAGAGGTCTTACCCGATTCAACGCTACCCACGAAGGTCCTCCCCATGTCCCCTTTGATATCTGTCCCAGTTCTCCTCACACCCCAGCTTACTCGGTCATAAGTCCTCCCCACCCCAGAAATAGTATGGCCAAAGGACCTCATCGTGCCGAAAATCTACCCTGTCCTGAAGAACCATCCCAGGGTAGAACGGAGGGTCTTCTCCGCCACAAAAATAATTCTGGGAAGGTATTGACAGAGATCAAACCAGTCCACTTCTCAGACTCTGAAGCAGAGTACAACTCAGCGCTGGAACCCTCTCCTCTCTCCTTTGAGTCAAGGTCTAGGGCAGTAATGAGGCACATCATTCTAGTACTCCCAGAATGTGAGGTCCATCATATTCTCACCTCCCTCCACAGGTATATACAGGAGGAATAAAATTTGGCAATCCCGCAGGTTACGGTCATGAAATCACCACCGTTGTCACCAGAAGAACTCTCTACCTCGACTAGAGATCACAAAGATCTATTATAGGGACCAATGACACGCGAGAAGCAACACGACCCATCTCCAGTAGCCCTAGCCCCTTCACCAAGAATTGTGGTGGTTAGCCCGTCTTACCACGAAGTCATGGATAAGTAAATTCACTCTTCAGAGGATAGCCTGAGATGCAGTGGTCTGTCATCTTGCTCGCTATACTCTCCACTGGCCAGCCTACTGTCCCAGTAGTCTTCTTCGGTACCGCTACCGGTTCATCAACCGCCTTCGTTTGACGAGTGGGGAAATGAAGGGCCAGACCCTGAATCTGAGCCAAGGAGGTTATGGAATATCCTTGTAGTGGACCACTTCCTTAAGATGTTTTGGCCCATGGCAGTGCCGAATTTCTTCTTGCCATAATCCCTCACCCTAGAGGAAGTTGAGTGTTTCTGTCAAACCCTCTGGGCGAAACACTTCCGCCTTCGTCACCAGAGAGTGACTTATCTGAGGATCCAAGCGTATTTTGAAGACATTGGCGAGAAATGCTATCTAGTTGATTTGACCACACTCCCTATGGCCCAACTCCTTGAGTCACCAGGTCTCCATAAGGCCCTCTAACAATAATGCATTCAGAGTTTCAAGGTACTCTTCAAGATTATCAAGGAGGCTTCCCCCCCACCTGCAGATCTATGGCTAGGGGAAATATGATGCCCTCCTCTTCAGTCCTATCCAACGGCAACCCAAATCTCTAGGAGACATTGAGGACATGCCCCTAGGTAGAGTCACAGTAAACATGGACACCATATTGAAAGAGGAAAATGAGATGGAGCTCCTGGATGGGGACCTACCCCTTGAAGGCGTGCCACAACTACTGGATCCCTCAGGGAGGGTTACTCGTCAACAGAGGAGCCTGCTGGGTCTCCCTGTGCCCACTGAGGCATTAGTCCTTAGCTGAAATCACAGTAAGGGTAAAGAGAATCTCAGAGCCGCCAAAACCTCTGACCCATCTGGCTCAGTGCAAAAGTCGGAGGAAGACCATGAAAAAGCCACGTTGCATCAGCAGCTTTCCGAATAGAAAAACGTGGTCGATGACCTCCTTGCTGAATGTGCTATAGAGAGATTGCCAGACTATGGTAATCCTAGGCTAGGGAAGCTGGGGTAGGAACAAATTCCCCTCAGCAAGATGCCTCCAGGTGACCCTGACCATCCTACCCCCGCAGACAGGGTTGAAGCCGGGACTTACAGCAAGAGGGCGCGATATGTATCAACAAACCCTCTAGAACAGCATGACAATCCAAGGGACCCAGCTTGGGTTCCCCCAGCTACCCTGAGGTTTGTGCCACCAGCCGCTGGGCCCGCTTACCATGATAAAGAACCCGCCAATGCACTCGTGGTTAGGGATCCCCGCCTAGATGATCCAATGGCAGCACTCATTACCCACCTTGAGGCATTGGAAATGCGATAGGTGGCACTTCCACCTGATGGAAAGCCATATCTAGTTAAGGTGGATGATATTCCAGAACCCTAGGGCTTAAAGAATCCCACATTTCCCCCCTTCAATGGAATAGGGGACCCACCACCGCACCTATCCCACTTTACCACAAGGTGTGGCCCCATGTTAGGAACTCTAGCGTAGTAGAAAGCCACCAAACTCCGGTGTTTTGTGCAAAAATCGGAAGTCCCTGCGTTTTTCTGGTACAACTAGCTCCCCATCGGATCAGGGAACATCTAGGAGGACCTCTTTAGGCAATTACTCTACCACTTTAGCTCCACCATGAAGAAAATGAGTTTCACAGACCTCTACAAGTGCAAGTAGAGGCCTGATGAGCGCGTCGTCGACTTTGTCGCCTGGTGGAAAGGGCTCACATACTCTCTTAACATGACACTGACTCAGGAGAAATTAATGACAATGTGTATAGTAAATTTCAAGATGGAGTTGGTCCCCTCTCTGATTACCCAGAACTATCCTGGGGGATTTCGAGACTTCTCTAATAAGGCCCAACACCTAGAAGAAGCCTTACAACAGGCTAAGAAAGCACATCAATTGCCTCATACAATCCCCGCGAGAAGGGCCACCAGGGCCAAGCCCACCGTAGTGGCCCAAATAAAGGCCCCCAGGTGATTAGAGTTGTTGCCAGTGGAGCCACCTCCATAGCCTCACAGAGGCCCTCTACCTCAGGCATAACCTCCAGACCAACAACGTCCACCTCAAAATCGGTAGGTGCCCCCGTGCAATGCGCTTCCACCGCCCAGGCAAGATAACTGAGTTCCACCTCCTAGAAAGGCTCCTACATCCCCCGTTAGGGTCAGGATCCAAGGGACCCCTTTATGGATAGAAGAAACTAGACTTAATCATTCAACGAGAATCAGGTTCCTAGCTATTTCTAAAGTGCCTTGGAATAGGGGATTGTGCATTTCCCTGAGTGCAAAAGGCCATAAGAGGAAAACCTTACTAATCACCCTAATTAATGCCCCTATCACTAGATCCTGGGGCACAATCTCAATAAGTTCTATGTGTTAAAAGACTAGCTCCAAGACCAGGTCTACAATAACATAGCCAGGCTGGGCCCAGCCCCGACACAGGTAGCATGCGTCTTTGTGAGACCAGACAGTATCAGCGGCAATGAGGGCGATTGGAATCAAGTTTCCAATCACAGATCCTAGAATTATGACGACTGGATGGATTGAAAAATAGTCTTCTGTGCCCATGGTGTCATCCGGGCATGCCTGAATCGGCCAGAGCCTTCAGAAGCTGCAGACACCACTTCTGCATCGTCGTCTCAGTCGACCTCTTCCCAGAAGAGAAAACACCGGTGACACAAGGGAAAGAAAAGTCCCCCGCCGATGCCATCATCATCTCGTACTCTCAAAAAATTCATGCATGTGGGGATGGAGATCCCTCCCATAATCCTTCCAGTAGTGGATGACTCTTCAAGTGATGGTCAAGGGTACACTTTAGTTAACACCATGGAGTTGGTAAACCCCTACATGACTCCCGATGATGGGGAGCACCAGGTGGATCTCCCCAATGTCCCCATCTGACGCCAATTTCAGCGAAGCCACAACCATATGGGTCGTCGAGGCACATTATTTGGTACTTCTAGCCAGGTCATGCATTCCACTAAGACCAGACAGTAGGCCCAATGTAGATCTTAGCATGCACAACCTCCTCATCCAGTGTCATCAAGCCCACCTCCACCACCATTTGTGCTACTGGACCAAGCAGAGACACCTAGGACTCACCATGATCAACCACACTCCACCCTGGAATGGTCCCAGTCAGCTAGCCCCAGTATGGAAGGTACTCTGCATGCTTCGAATAGTGAATAAAAGGACATTCCTAGCACTAGTCAGCTACCGGTCCAGCTGGCAGGGCCCGCCATGCCTCCTGTCATAGAGCGGCCTCCTACAAGCAGAAGTTCATGCTTGGCGTGGAATTACGATGTTATTAAGCATCTTTTTAGTATTCCAACAAGGATCTCCATCCTTGAGGCCCTTCTCCTATCGTAAAATATTCGTGAGGCCCTCATTAAGGCTTTAAGAAGCCCCCTCTAGTTTGAGATGAAAGTAGCAGCTGCAGAGGCCTTTCATGCTGAGGATATCAATAATGCTAAATGCCAAGCCATCATCTCATTCTCTGGATAAGATGAAGGCTCTCCCATACAGAGGCACATTTTCCTATTGTACATCACCAGTCATTTCAATGGCGTGGAGGTTTATCATTGTCTTATCGACACATGCTCTAGAATTAACCTAATCCCAACTCAGACACTGCGAAATCTGGGATTATCTGAAGATGATCTGAGTCCCTCTGACCTAAGAATCCAAGGCTATAACAGGACAGAACAGACACCGGTCGGTAAGATCTTCTTGAAGACCCAGTTTGGTGGCCGAGTTGCTAGAACTGAATTTATGGCAGTCTCCCAAGACACCGCCTCCAATGCGTTAATGGGAAGGCCATGGCTCCACCTACATACAACGATTCCCTCATCATATCACAAGTTCTTCAAGTACTCCCTTAATGGTCGAGTGGGTGTGCTTCAAGATGACATATCTACCTTTTCTTCTTGTGAGGCCCGCTATCTGGATGCCAACTACTACAAGAGAAAGGACAAGTAGATTCATACCAATGAGGTCGAGCATGACATAGCTACGACCGACCCGTGGATAAATCTAGATGATGCCTAAATCTTTCCAATACACCGATTGGAGGATACAACCCCGAACATGGGACAATGCTTCGTTGTGTCTGGGATGTGGGGGGAACACATTCCCAAGTCTAAGAGACGGTGGAAAATCACCTCGTACTCCTATAAAAATTATGATCAGGTGATCTCGGAGCCTCCTACCCCCATAAAGTATCGGGATGTCCGCCCCATGGCAACGACAATACATCATACGTGCTTGTTCCACCGGGATGGAATTTACCAGATCAAGCCAATGTGCCATTATTGATTCGATATCATCAAGAATGGCCCCTTGGGATGAAGTCCCAATGGGACCAGATCAAGAGACTTAATCTCTATGGTTGTAGAAGCAAAGGGATCCTTCGATGCGGTGTCCATTTCTGCTCAGGCAGGTACCAGCCTCCCGTCGGGATCTGCCGACTCAAAACCGACTCCTCCTGCCGAGGATTCCCCCTCCACAAGTGAAGAATAGGGTTTAGAGGATGCTCCTCTTTCCTTTTAAGAGGGCATATATACCACAATCAACGAGTTGGTATAGGTGAACCTCGGTAGCGAGGCAGACCCAACACCCACATTGATCAGTTCCGCCATGCCCATCAAGGAGAAACAACAGTACATAGACTTCCTGAAACAACACCGTGATGTATTCTCCTAGAGTTATGATGAGATTTCAGGACTAGATCCTCAGGTATCCATCCACCACCTCGGTCTCCCTAAAAATCAGCACGGGTTCAAGCAGCCTCCCAAAATGATTCACCCTTCTCACGGTTCCATGGTAGAGGTGGAAGTTGATAAGATCATCAGATCCAATTTCATTAAGGAAGTCTAGTACCCCAAATGTCTAGCCAACATTGTGCCAATCAGGAAGAAGAATGGACAGATCAGAGTCTGCATCAACTTCCGGGATCTCAACC
This sequence comes from Viscum album, assembly GCA_963277665.1. Taxonomy (NCBI): domain Eukaryota; kingdom Viridiplantae; phylum Streptophyta; class Magnoliopsida; order Santalales; family Viscaceae; genus Viscum; species Viscum album. The sequence goes on along the minus strand of OY728152.1, from coordinate 1,530,573,205 downwards.
GTCACTGTCCGAAGGATGATTTTCCCCTTACTGTGACAGAGTTGTTGATTGATGCTACAGATGGATTCCAAGACCTATCCTTTATGGATGGGTACTTTGGGTACAACCAGATCTGAATGGCCCCCAAGGATGAGGAGTTAACAGAATTCAGGGCATCACAAGGTACTTTCTATTACCAAGTCAATCCATTTAGTTTAAAGAATGCAGGTTCCACCTACCAACGGGCTATGCATCATATATTTAAATCAATCCTTGGGATGCTGGTGGAATTCTATGTGGAAGATCAGGTGGTCAAATCTCACAAATGTCAGGACTATCTCAAATACCTTGAGAAAGTGTTTGGATCCCTCCGTTCCCATCACCTGAAGATGAACCCATTGAAGTGTACCTTCGGGGTCACCTCTAAAAGTTTCTCGGCTTCGTTTGCAGATACAAGGGCATTGAGATCGACCCAGAGAAGATCAAGGCGATTAGCTAGATGTATCCTCTGAGAATCATTCAGGAGCTTCGAGGTTTCCAAGGCCACTTAGCTGAAATATGCCGATTAATTGTGAATCTGGCCGGCAAGTGTAAGCCCTTTTCTTGGATCATGAAGAAAGGAACCACTTAAAAATGGGATGAAGAGTGTGAGACCACATTCAAGGAAAGCAAGCAGTATCTTCTCCAGCCTCCGGTCTTAATGCCACCTGTCTATGGAAAACCCCTAGTCTTTTATGTGACTACCCTTGAACGATCTCTCGACACCCTTCTCTCCTAGAAGAACAATAAGGGGACAGAGAACAACCTTTACTACCTTAGTCGTATGCTCCTCGATATGGATACCAGATACTCCCCCATAGAAAAGAGCTACCTTGAACTAGTATTCACAGTATAGAAATTGCGACATTACTTGCAGCACCATGAGGTGCAGGTAGTATTTCAGGTAGACCCACTGAAGTACATTCTGAACTGCCCCATGTTGATAGGCCATCTCGCTCAGTGGGTAGTGATTCTCTAGCAGTTCGATATCAGGTTTGTCCCTCAGAAATATATTAAGGAGAAAGCATTGGAAGACTTACTTGCTTCCCATCCAGCCCCTGCTGACCAGTCTTTGGATATCGATTTCCCTGATGAGGCGATCCTCTCGGTGGACCAAGCCATGCTGTGCTGGAAAATGCACTTTGATAGTGCTTCCCAAATCCCCACCACAGGAGGCTCAATGATCCTAGGCTCAACCGGGTAGTCTTGGGTATCATCTTTATTACCCCGGTACAAGCCATTCTTCTGTACTCATTCCTATTTTCAAAAGGATTCACCAAAAATGAGGCAGAGTATCAGGATCTCATCACTAGCCTCAAGTTGGCCCTCAGGATTGATGTGACCCATTTGCATGTGAAAGGGGATTCTGAACTAGTCATCAAGCAGATCAATGGTGATTACATCATCAGAAACCTAAAGCTCATACCATTGTTGGAGCACACTCTCTAGCTAATGTCTTAGTTCCCATCTCAGTCTTAACTAACTCATTTACCTCGATCTTAGAACAGTCGAGCTGACGTCCTGGCTGGCCTGGCTACATCACTTGCAGAACCCGAGCAGGATGATTTGATTATCCACATGTCACATTGGAGAGTCATTGCTCATGTCTCCCCAAATGATGACAACGACCTACAGATGAGCCATCTTACTACCGGAGCCTCTACATCATGACCCCCAGATGTAGTGGTTGGAGTGACTCTCAAATGGATAGCCCCCTTTGTCGAATATCTCCAAAATGGTTACCTACTAGCTGATAGGGACTAGAGTGAGCGAATCTGACGCTGTGCGTTACAGTTTACCCTCCAGGATGGTCCCAGTCATGATTAGATCCTCTACAAGCGTGGGTTTGATGGTATTCTACTACGTTGCATCCAAGGAGTTGAGATTTCTTAGGTCATGCAGGAGGTTCATGCTGGTTCCTGCGACGCCCACCAGACTGGGCTGAAGCTATCTCACCAGATCTAGAGACTAGGGTACTTTTGGCCCTCCATAATCCATGACTGCATTGAGTTTTCCAAAATATGTCATGCATTCCAGGTTCATTCTAACTTCATGCATTGTCCACCAGAGCCTCTCCACACTACCAAGTACTCTTGGCTCTTTGCAGTCTGGGGACTGGATGTCGTGGGACCATATCCGCCGGTTACAGCTTGCTAGTTGAATAAGTTGTATTCCAAGTACAATATCCGTTCTAACCATACCTCCCGATACCACGCATAGAAAAATGGGAAGATCGAGGCATTTAACAAAAACCTCTCTAACATTTTGCAGAAAATGGTTGGTCAGAACAAGAAGAGTTGGACGAACAAGCTCCCCAACGCCCTCTGGGCTTATCGAATGACGAATTGTAATTCCACACAGGTGACCCCATATTCCCTGGTATATGGAACAGAAGTCATCCTGCCCATCGAGATTCAGTTTCCTTTATTATGCACAACAGTCTATGACCAGTAGGTGCCAGATAAGGTTGCTGAAATCTGCCTGGCTGAGCTGGAAGCGCTCGACGAAAATAGGCTTTGTGCCCTGCACAACCTAGAAAGACATCAAAACAAGATAGCCAAAGATTCTAACAAGAAAGTTCTCCTCCATTAATTCTTGCAAGGAAATTTGGTATTGTCCCTCAGGACACCAATGATACCTGGCAGGAAACTACCCAAGTTGGAGCCCAAATGGGAAGGACCTTACATAATACACATGGTTTAACCCAATAGTGCATACTCACTGGTGACCATGGATGGTGAGCATATAACTCCTCCTAGAAATGCCAAATTTCTTAAGAAATACTTTTCCTGAGCCATCTGGTCCTGCATGACCCTAAACTACCTAGTCCTACATGACCCTAAACTGACGGGTCCTGCATGACCCTAAACTACTTCGTCCCGCACGATGTTAAAACTGTTAATCGTCCCGCATGACGTTAAATTGTTAATCATCCTACAAGATGTTAAACTATATGGATCTTCTAGAACTACGTAAGGCTTAATTCCCATCCTTATGGGATACATAGGAATGCTCAGATGCTCAGTCCTGAGTCCAGCCCCCAGACTCTTCTCTTCGACTATCCCCCCTTGGTATAGTTCTCTTGGAGGGTCCTTGCATGGTACAGTGTAGGCTTATTTAGCCCCACTCATGTCAGTATTACAACAGTCACACCATTTCCCCCCCTCCCCATTCTTCTATCCTCCCTTGTCCTCACTGCACAATGTTAAACTGCATGGCCTTCAAGAACTGCATATGGCTTGATTCCCATCATCATGGGATACGTAGAACGCGCAGAAATTTTTTCTATCGGTCTAGCCCCAAACCCCAGAATCTCCCCTCAGGTCAAGACATATGGTGTGGTGCAGGATTTTGCCTCAATTCACATCGAGTTCATCATAACCCCTCCATGTGTTCCAATCCTCAAATACTTTCACCACTTTCACCATCCTTCTTGACGTTAAAATACACATGCACTCTTATGATTAACTCATGCTCCTTGTTTGAGACTCCATCATCTTTCATGTCCAAAAGGGCCCTCAAATGGCATGGATGCTTGGCCCAAGGGACCTCCTACCATTATGGGTCAACGTCCTCAAGGATTTAGAACAAAAACTTGACACCCACCCCACGTTGTGAATGTGGTCAGTGGGCGATCCTCATTTTTTGTTCCCATTCCAGGTCACACAATATGAAAAATGTGTTTTGAACATGGTCAACAACTATCCATTGTCATTAATTCCACTCCTATAGGTCCCAAATATTGAGTGTAGTGGATTTTTGTGCCTTACTATATCTTCAAGTTGCAGTCTCCCTTGGATGATGCCAGCTATCTGACCCTTATCTGACGGGGAGAGCCAAATCCTAGTCCTTGTTTCCCACACCGAGCATTTCTCACGTAGGCTTAGGAACTGAAATGAGGAAGCACCCACATAAGAGGTTATGTGGCCACGAATGACTGGGACGCCCAGCCTCAGGTCCCTTAGCCTTTCTATCCCCCTGGTCCGAATTCTCATATAGGAGTATGCGGTGTGGTATGGACTCACATCCTTATTCACGTCGGGCTATTTTTCCATGCCATGTATCTCCCCTTTGAGAAATCCCTCCATTTATCATCTTTTCCGCAAGTACATGCCCCGTCATGCTTCGCGAGCCCCATCATTTGGGTTTCCATCACTTTCTATATCCAAAAGGACCCCCAAATGGCATGGATTCTCAGCCTAAGGGCTCTCCTACCATTATGGGCTAATGCCCTCAGGGATTTCAAGTGAAAAGTTGATACAAGTCCCATGTTGCGAACATGGTCAATGGTCGATGCTCAATTGTTTTCCCCAAATTCTGGTCACACAAGGGTGGATACTATGTTGAAAATCTAGCAAATAGTTGTACTCTATCATAATTTCCGCTTTGTGGTCCTCCATAGGCACGATGATTTTCCCTCCTTGTCCCATGAATTTGAAATTAAACTAGGCATGTATGGTCCGAGCTCTATGAACCTAAACTAAGATCACCTTCGTCCTCACTACAAGATGTTAAACTGCAAGCTGGACATGATATTCTATCCATGGCCCAGCCTCAGGCCCCATGGCCTTTTCAGGCCCCTATCCCAAGTTCTCACTTAGGGTTGTACGGTGTGGTGCATGATTATTTCCTCATTCACGTCAGGTTACTCACCCCGCCTTACACATCCCCAGATGAGATACCTTGCCCCTACCTTCGTCCTCATTGTAAGACGTTAAACTGCAAGCTGTACATGACATTCTACCCATGGCCTAGCCTCAGTCCCCTCAACCTTTTTAGACCCCTGGCCCAAGTTCTCACTTAGGGTTATACGGTGTGGTGTGGGACTATGTCCTCATTCACGTCAGGTTACTCTCCATGCTGTACACACCCCCCGTTAGGGTATATTTCCCTTATTTGCGTCATCCTTTTCTAGAACTACGTGTGGCTTGATTCCCATCCTAATGGGATACGTATGATCGCCCGAACGTCTAGACTTCGGGTCCAACCCCATCTCTTAGAAACCTCCCTATCATTTTGGACCCTTGGCCCGCGTTCTTCCAGAAGAGGGATATACAGTGCAGTATGGGCATGTGTCCCCATTCACATCGGGTTTATAAAAACCACGCCACATACCTCTCTCTCTTGAGCGACCTTCTCTCCCTTTCCCCGATTTCATCTCTTTGAGTTAGTTTCCCTTAAGTCAGGTCCCTCTGCCCTCTTCGGCGATTCACCAAATGGACCATGAGTACTCTGGTCTAGAACCCAGAGTGTCATATTCTACCTGGACAAGTTTTCACCCATTTTCAGGCTTCCTGTTCCTCTTCATTTGGGCTTCCATAATCTTTCACACCCGAAGGGACCCCCAAATGGCATGGATGCTAGGCCTAAGGTCTCTCCTACCATTACGGGCCAACGTACTCAAGGGTTTGAGACAACAAATCAATACAAGCCCCGTGTTGAGAATATGGTCAGTGGTCGACGCTCATTTGTTGTTCCCATTTCAGGCCACACGATATGAATTTTGTATTTCAAACACGGTCAATAGTTATCCTCCATCGTCACACCAACCCCTTCAAGCCTTGAATTTTGGTTACATGATTCACATTATTTTCCACCCCATTATGTCCAAATGGAATTTTGACACTCCTGGCACTATCCCTTAGTTCTCATTTTCATGTTAGGAGGAAAAAATCCATGGTAAAGGCATCATTTGAGGCTCCTCATAGACTTCCCTTTGGCATGCATTCTAGGTATTGCAAAAAAAACATCTTCCACCCTTATTTCCCACACCGAGTTTGATTCACGTGGGCTTAGGGATCAGGTTGAGGTCTGTACTTACTTGGAAGGATTTTCCTTCTCTCTGGTCTACACTCTAAGACCTTAAACTGAGATATATTTCAAAACTACGCATGGCTTGATTCCCATTCCCATGGGATATGTAGAATGCCCAGACGTCTCGTCTTTGGGTCCAGCTCGAGTTCCACTAATTTATCACTTCTGTCCTGACTTCTGGGCTCTAACTCTTATGGGACCACGTGGTGTGGTGTGATATTATGTCCTCATTCACGTAGGGTTTGCATTAATCACACCACGTATGCCCCTTTTTATGAGTTATCCCCCCTAATTCCTATCTCACATGACATTAAACTGTATGTTGTCCCGCACGACGTTAAAAGGAACCTTCAAGAACTACGTGTGGCTTGATTCTCATCCTTATGAGATACGTAGGAACACCCGGACATCTCGTCTTCATGTCCAGATCAATTGGGAGCTAGTTTCTCCTGCCCCTTATCCTCTAATCTTTCCTATCTCCTTATCCCGAGGTTTCATCCTTGGAATCATGCACGGTATAGTGTGGACCTTGACCTCATTCATGTCGAGTATGCTTTTTCACACTGTGCACATCCACTCTGGAACCTCATCTCTCCTGTATATGTCTGATCCATATGACTTTAAACTATGATGCTTAGTCCCACATGACTTTAAATTGTTGCATCTATCCTGCACAATGTTAAAAATTCATGGTTGGTCCCATCACATGACCCTAAACTATGACATTATCGTCCTGGCCGCATGATGAAAAATGACACTAAACCGTGATATCCTCACTCGAGGGGGAATCGTGTTTGGTATCAGTCACACACCATATTATTTGTCAATTATGACATATGGCTTGATTTCTGTGGCATACCTAGATTTTATATCCTAGGTCCATTGATTAAAAAAACACACATTCATACTAAAAGACAAACAAGATCTATCAAATACCGCTTCTTTCGGTGCAAGGGCCAGACCTGCACAACATCATTATCTCTGACATTGGTATCCTACTATGTCTCTTATATAACTACACACAACTTGATTCCCATCCTCATAGGATACATAGGAACGCCTAGACACATTATCTCCGGGTCCAGCCCCAGGAATCCAAAATCCTGTCCTCCCTCTTTCGGCACCTTAGACCGAACTCTTTTAGTAACATGTGGGGTGGTGAGTACCTTATGGGATTTTTCCCTCATTCACGTCAGGTTTTGAAAAGGCCGCACCATGTGCCTCCCGCATCTTCTCCCCACTTGGTCTGAGCTCTATAACCCTAAACTAAGATCTCCCTATAGGAACAACACATCATGTTTGGTCACTTCGCCACCCTGCACACAGTCCATTAAATCAACCTCCCCTTAATGGATCATCCTATGACCATTAAGTTGGAAGCATGAAACCTCAGGACCCTTGTCCTTGGGGGGAAGGGACTTGAATCTCTCTATCTAATATGTCTTATAGTCGTATTCAAATGCATTTTAAAAAAGAGCCCGAAGTGTGGAGTTTTTATAGGGACATTCCCCTTGTTCCATGTCCAAGCTTCATGATCCCTTCATTTGGATCCTCATCCTATTCCATGTATAAAGGGACCCCCTTTTTGGCTTGGTATCATGCCACACTGGCTTACCTACCGTCCTAAGACAACGTCCCTGGAGACCTCAGGCGACATTTGTGACAGGTCCCGTGTTTCGAACATGGTCATCAGTCGACCCTCATTTATCTGTCCCCATTCCAGGCTAACATGATATGGATACTGTGTTTTGAACATGGTCAACAGCTATCCCCTATCGTTACGCCACCATCATTGTGGTCCAGATCTCAAGCATCATGATTCAAATATTTACACTTCTATATGTTCAAGTGGAATTCCAACATACTCTACTTTACTCCTTTGTGCATCTAGGTGCATTATATAGGCGGGTCAGCATCATTGGGATGTCATTCACCTAGAGTCCCATCACCCCTAACATGTGCCTTCCTGTGCTAGGAAATTCCCATCACTAATCCTTGTTTCCCACATCAATCACGACTCACATGGGTTTAGTAGTTCTGGTAGGACATGTACTAGCACAGCCATGCCACACATACCTTTCATCGTCCCACATGACGTTAAACTGTGCCTCAGAACTATGTATGGCTTGATTCCCATCCTAATGGGGTACGTAGAAATGTCCAGGAACCTTGCCTTAGGCACAACCTAACTTTCAATTTTGGTCCCTAGACCTAAAGAACTTCCTCCAAGGATATGTGGTGTGGTGAAGACTCCTTATTTCCTCATTCATGTTGGGTTTATAGCTATCGCACCACATACTCCCTTCCTGGGATCTTCCCTTTCACTATTTGTCCTACCACATGACATTAAACTACACGAGTCCTTATGTCCTTGACGCATGACACTAAACAAAGGTTCTACCCTAAATAAGTTCAGGATGCCCCATGTTAATCGTGGGATGCACTAGATCCCTTTCTAGAAAATATTTCCCCTATCAGTGTTGGCCTTTGTCCACTCTATGCTTAAGAACTATGTTTGGATTGATTCTCATCCTTATGGGATATGTAGTGACACCCAAGCATTCTTCCCCAGGCCTAGCCCTAGGGTCATTAACCCTCTTGGCCCCTCAACCCTAATCATGGTCCAATCCCTATGACCTTAAACTAGGAGCCTACAGTCCATGTACCATGACTTTAAACTGTTAACCTTGGTCCAGGAAGTATAACCTTTAAACTATGTGCACCATCCTCACTATATGACGTAAAACTACATGTCATTCCAGGACCTTACTAGAGAGGTCCTATTCAGAAGTAGGTATGATCCCTGATCTGACCGATACACCTAACTAATGTGTTTCCACCATGGTGGAATAATTTCAAGATTGTTGGACTCCATTTGAACAACCCATCACTCCGCCCTTCACGCTTTGCGTACCCTTTATTCGGACCCTCGTCCTCTTTCATGCCCAAAAGTACCCCCTAATAGTTTGGATGCTCGGCCTATGGCTCGCCTACTCTCCTGGGCTAACATTCCGGAAGGCTAATGGATGACATTTTGAGTCAATCCCCATGTTTCGAACATGGTCAGCAGTCGGCCCTCATTTGTTATTCCAATTCCCGACTAACGTAATAAGGATACTGTTTTTCATACACATTCAACATTCATCCTTTATTTTCATGCCACCCTTACAATGTTTCGAAATTTGGGTATCGTGATTCACACTTTCCATCCCCCTATGTTCAGATTAAGTCAAACGCCCCTGAAATTACCCCACTTGTGCACTAGATCACATTGGAAGGAAGACATGTCGATTGTTCTGAGGTCCTCGTCCTCTAATCAGGCCTCTCCCATTTCTTCCCAGAAATCCGGATTGGTTATTCAAACCCTCGGATTCCCAAATCTTGGTTTTCACTCTTACATTTGGGTGGAATAATACGGTGGTCATCCCTTGTTTCTCACACTAGGCCCAACCCATGTGAGCTTAGGGATTGATCGTTGGATGCTCCACGAATATGATGAGAATGTAATAAACCAATAAAAATAACGGATCTCGTGCATGAATCTAGAATAAAACAATCAAAGCATGAAATTAAATTTGAGGGTTTTTAATCATTACAATACCTGAGGGTCGATCCCTCTCATGGACGGATTAACCACGTCGAAAGAAAGTTACAGCTCTGCCACCCTCTAGCTTGTAGCATCCAGGATTTTCTGCCACCTACTCAGCTTCCATTCCTCCTCAGCAGCGATGGGCCGCAATTCATCAGTTGCATTCTGGGCCCACTCTACGTCGGTCTGGATGATGGTCATCTCTTTGGAGGTATTCTTCATGATCTCCCCAGCCTCTACAAGCTGGGCCTTCAATCAAAAATATTAGCTCTGATTGCGCATCGATGGAACCTTAGTCCACATCTATCCAGACCTGCAGCCGCTAAATTTCGTCTTCAGCCTCCCGGAGCCTCTTGATGTTCACCGCTTTCCTCCGCTGCCAGCCCACACCAAGGCCATGGTCATACTCCCGAATCTTCTCCACCATAAGATCTCGGATGAGCATGTGGGGATGCAGGGCATCCACCCCCCATCACACAGTTCACATAGTCGTGAGCGAAGTCTATCCATCTCATCCATCCATTGTGTTTGGGGGGGTGTCATCGATGAAGTGCTTGATCAGCTTCCATGATAAGCAATGGTCTATTTTTCTATCCTCTTCATCAGAGGCTGACTCATCCCAGTCAGCACGGTTGGCAGACTCATATGCAGGGAACACCCCTAGGAACTCGTCAGTAGGGTCCATATCTAGCATTGGATAGGGTATGGCAGGACCCGGGCTGTCTGATTGATCCTCATCATCGGACCCCACCTCAATAATCTTGGGCTCAGCCCTGCTGATGGTCCCACCAGTGATTGGGAGTGCCGCAGCTTGGTCAATCTGGGTATCCACCTCCACGATCACCGATATTCCTCTAGGAAAGACGCCACCAGAAGCCTCGACCAACCTCACCAAGGCAACCCACACCATTTGAAGAACTATGTACACAAAAAGGGTCTTAGACGTCATTTGACATAGTCAATGGGTGAAAATCATGAATTTGGTATAAGAGACTTATAGAGGTCGAATTCCTGGTCTCGTCCTTGGGTTGACGCCATTGGGACCCTGAGGTGTGGCCCCTCGTATATGGTCGGAAGGTCTAAAATCTCCGGAGAAGCCACCTCGGGTGTCCTGGCCCCACCAAATGTGGTAATCAATGCATTTACAGGTGAAGATCCTAAAGGTCCCACATCTGTATCTGTTTAGGGGAGAGAATGAGTTCTGTGTATGAGACTCTCTTGCACAGTTCAAATATTAGTAAGGAGTCCAGAACGACCTAGAAATAGACCTTGAGGAAGGGGCTTGGGATTTTACCTCGAGGGCCTCTGCGAAATATTTAAGATTCAGGTCTTGATCGTTGAATTCACCCTCCTACAACAGGCTCCCTCTGCCTGCCTAGTCCCCCCAGGAGGACTCATCCAATTCTTCCGGCAGAGGGAAGTGCTCCCTCAGTTCAGCGGCCGAAAACTGCAGAGGGACCATACGATCCAGCAACACCTTGACACCGTCTTTCATTAGGCGCAGGGTACCCCGTGAATGCACAAATTCCTACAGCTCTGCCAGGTATTTATCCACCTCTGCCCGGGACACCGCAAATCTGGCCCTGATAGGGCCTATTCCCAGAAAATCCATCCCGAGATGGTTCAAGTGTTGTCACATCTCAGACAGGTCGAGGAATTTCCAATTGACTTCCTAGATGTCCTAGTCCTCCAAGAAGACAACATTATCCGGCATGTCTATATGGTGCAACCGCTTCCCCAGATCCTAGGTGGATATCCTATGGAATCATCTTGTTGGACTCCCCTCTAGATAACTTTGTTCTTTTGGGACCACCGAGTCTGCTACTGCTGCTGGATTTTCTGCCACTGTCGCCCCCTCAATTGGTGCAGGCCTCACTGCCAAAGAAACCCCACCAATGCGGGATGCCCTTGCTACCTTCCGGACCCAGCCACGAGGTTGGGAAGGCTCACCACCACTGACCCAAATGGTTGGCTGCTTTAGCATCTCCCCCGGGTAGACTTCCTCCCAGCTTTGGAAAAACTTCTTTACCAACCTGAAAAAAAATAGGCAGAGACCACTCGTTCCATATATTCTCGTCTTCCCATGTGAACATGAGCCACATCTTCCTCATCACACACAGGTGTTCCTCATGGCACACCCCTAGATAGACCTATGGGGTCAGTCACTATAGACACTGAAATTTCCTGGAAAATTGGTGCGGGGTGTATGGCTCGTAGAGGGGCTCATGGTCCACCCTTTCTACCAGCACTGCACCTTGAAAATCCAAGAGATAGGAGCGGTGATCTTCTGTTCCTTGGCCGTCACCGGTAAAAGCACTTGTTGGCAACAGAAATGAGTGAAAGTTGAATTACTCCACCTTCCACACCCATTTCAGCACTAATGATGTGGTCAGCTTGGCCAGAAAGCTTCTCGTGGAATTCAGGATTGATGGGAGGAAGTTTGATCCTGAAGGAGAGATGGGGTTCATGTATTCATAAAACCCCCTAACATGCGCCGCCATCCACCCATACAGGAGGTGGAATGACCCATATATCCTCTACGACCTCTTCCCCTCGCTAATGTGCTACAACATCTTGTATATCTTGGTGAGCATTGAGATCCCGAGGTTGACTCACCCTCCTGTCACCAACATGGACACCATGATGAATGTTCTTGGTCACAGGCCCATGTTTGTATCCCTCACCGGCAGGATCCAACCACAGATGAGAGCCGCGATGAATGCCGGCAGCCTGACTATCGACTGCTGCTCAGTGATGACGCTAAATCCCCAGGTTTTCCACTGGCTTTCCTCCAAGAGCCACCAGTATGAGTGCTCCTTTCCCCATTGATCCCCCTTCAGGAAAGTCTGAGGCCTCACCAGAAACTGCCTCTCTTTTGGAAAATTCAAAAAATTCTTAAACCACCACCTAAAATGGACATCCCTCATTGCTTTCTTGTCCTCTCTAGGCACCAACCTCATCAATGCCATCGCTAGCGGTGAAATCTGTTCTGGATCCTCCCACATTCCCATAATGGGGAGGAATTCATCGTACATTGCCCCCCAATATCGGGACCCCTGAGATATAGTGCACATCCCAGAAGCTGATGCCAACCTCCTCGTAATGAAAGTGGAAGGTATTGGTCCTCAATGACCACCTTCTCAATAATTCCATCATCAGCTGCTTTGGTTGGTAAATATGGAATTGGGAGTCCCAAGACGCCTCATACATACCCACTCTTCTCAGCTCCGCCCCAAACTTCTCACACGAGGCACCTACCCAGTAGGCCCAGGCCCATTCATCTGTGAAGTTGCCACCCTGGTGTAGGTCCCACTCCTCAGACCATCCCTTCCTTGGGTTCCTCAAGGCTGCCTTCAAAATTGTCTGGTACATAGGGGGGGATGTCTTCGGCTACAGTGCCTTCCCATCCATGTTGTTCATGTGGTTATACAGGTAGTCAGCATTGACATGCCTGAATTCTTCTCGAGCATGGCTGTCATCTGCCCTGAACCATTGGCGTTGACACAATGTACTCCTAAAACAGTAAGCTGGATCATCCCTACTTGCTTCAAGAATGAAGACTTCATCCCTCAGCCCAAAACCGTACAAAGGCAGCCTCTTTCATAGTGGATAGTTCCTCTGGCTCTCCGATAGAAGCTCCACCAATGAACCGTGGTCAGAATGGCTCCGTATTAACTCCCCTAGGCCCAAGATATTCTCTATATCCTCCCTCCAGGTAGCATCCGAAAGGACCCCCTGGAAGCCTCTCACTGAGCCATTCATTTTTGAGTTTGGATGATTTTTCAGGTTTGGTTCGCAAAGCCGGTTCGTAAAGATCATTCACGGAGCATGTTCACAAATACTATTCATGGAACCCTTACCCAGCCTGCCAATGCCAAGACACAAAGCACTCCAATGAAGAGTCAAAGACTCTCTATGCACCACGAACCAGAAGACCTGATTCGCGGAGAGCAATCACGGAGTACGCGGGAGCTTCGCGAATCGAGAGCGCTAAAAGCCAAATTTGCAGAGGAAAGAAAGGAAAAAAGAGAGGTCAGATCCCCTATTTATAGGAGACAATGTGCAGAGCTTGGAGTCTTGTCTATACCGCGCTGAGCTTCTCAGCGCGCTTAGCTTGCACATCACCCATCCGCCTCGTGAGCCCTCTTCGTGAAACAGCTTCACGGACAGCTTAGGGATTTTGGCGATTGACCCTCAGACTTTGAACCTTTATTTCTCCTCAGCTCCAAGTCTAAGGGGGGAATTAGTTGGTACCAAAATATGGGAAGAAGAAGAATAAGAGGGATGTCTCTGAGGATTCCTCACGAAGACCCTTCACGGAGCCCAATGGCCCCGCGCCTGCCACAGAGGAAGGAGGTGGGAGGCTTTGTGAACCCATTTGATGTTCGCAACCCCGCCGCGGAGTAAGGAGGCTAGAGGCTCTGTGAACCCCTTTGACGTTTGCGATCCTGCCACGGAGCAAGGAGGCGGGACACTCCGGGAACGAATTTGATGTTCGTGAGCCCACCACGAAGCAAGGAGGTGGAATGCTCCACGAATGAATTTGACGTTTGCGATCCCACCACAAAGCAAGGAGGTGGGATCCTCCACGAGTTGATTTGACAAACACAACCCACCATGGATCAAACTATGTCTTCGCACAGAGAAAGCTCTGCTTCGCGTTGCCTCTTGCCTATAAATACAGCTCTCCCCTTGATCCCAAAGGACATATCATCCGACATTTCACCTTCTCAGCTCTCAAATCGTGAATCACTTATTGATCTGTGAACCATGAGCTTCTCAAGGAACTTTTTCATTGCGAAGTGCCTTCCCATTTGCTTTAATTCAACCCCTTTTCTGAGAGGGATTCCTTTCACGAAGCCCACATGCCTTCACAAAGGAAGGGGATCCCCACGGGGACTCATGTCATCACAGATCATTTATGCTTCGCGAGAAACCCTCTATACACATGCGACCCACATGCTAAGGCAGGGTCACTGTGCTTCGTGAAGCACATTGCTTCACAACACCTTGCTTCGTGAGGCACCCTTGCTTCGCGAGGAATTTCTTCACGAATGCCTTTCCACTCCGCGAAACTCCTCTCATATGAACCTATGACCTATGCCTAGCCTAGGAAACTTCACTTCACGAATCACATCCCTTCATGAAGCCCCTCTACTTCATGGATCCCCAGAGCTTCACAAGGCTTCTATCTATGAACCCCTTTGATCTGCAACTCCTTTTCCCATGCGGCCCTTCAGGTTTTCATGAATCAATTTCAAAGTCCCTTAGACAATACTAGCCGTTGCGTTGCTTCGCCTCATGCTTCTTCACATAGACACACTAATGGATATTTCTTCTTCACATAGCCATGCTAACGTGGACCCCCAATGAGATCATCTCTTGAAAACCCTTTTTTACGGCATTATCGATGCCTTCCTTCCCCAAAGGGTGGGTGGGTATCGGTTATGTAAGTACTAGGGGTGCGGAGCACACCCACCTCATCCGAGATGCAAGACGTTAAAATGCCAAGCATCATCATCCTCAGCACATGACGTTAAACTATAACCTCACCCCATGCCTTTCACATAGGGTGACCCACCTTGGATGTTCTCTATGCCCACTAGTATCTACGGGAGTGAGATCATTCCTCACATGGAATTACATCCTCTTTATCGGGGTGACATCCATCCGCGGTGAAAGGGAAACCACCCTAGTGTAATACCCCTAGATTTCCTTGCAGGAGGCAGCACCCCTGCTCCTCCTCTTTTCCTGGGTGCCAAATCCCTTTCCCGCTGGGCTTTTTCATCACCCGGGCCTCCTTCCTGGAGTAAGTCCCAATCTCCATCACCTTAGGCTGCTAACCATGCGTAAGCCCCTATTTCCTCTTTGGGGCTGCTAACCATGCATAAGCCCCTGTTTCCTATTTGGGTTGCGGACCACGCATAAGCCCCTGTTTCCTCTTTGGGCTACGGACCACACGTAAGCCCTTGTTTTCTTTTTGGACTGCTAGATATGTGTAATCCCCACTCCACTTCCCACAGATGCACCTTTCGTGACGTGATCATCAGGTCTTTGTTGTCTCTTGTTTATCACACCGAGCATGACTTATGTGGGCTTAGAGCAAGCATCGACCATGACATCCTCCCCGGGTAGCCTAGAGTGTAAGCCCCAAAACCCACTCCCTCTGAACTACATGGTCTTTGATCCTTGCCAAGGTGAGCTATGTAGGAAGCCTCCCTGAGGTTCAAGCCCATCGCTTCAACCCCCTTCATGTCGGTTCGCCCACTCCACCTGAACTACGTGGTCTTTGATCCTTACCAAGGTGTGGTACCTAGGAAACCTCCCTGAGGTTCTAGCCCAACACTCAGTCGCTCTGACCCCCTTCACGTCAGTTCGCCCACTTCTTATGAACTACGTGGTCTTTGATCATTGCCAAGGTGAGGTACGTAGGAAGCCTCTCTAAGGTTCAAGCCCACTATCCATTAGTCCCGACCATCTTCATGCCGGTTTACCAAACACCCCATCTGAACTATGAGGTCTTTGACCCTTGAAAAGGTAGGGTACGTAGAAATCCTCCATAAGGTTTAAGCCCAACACCCATCAGTTCTGACCCCCCTTCATGTCAGACCACCTCTATCTCTCATGAAGTTAAACAATATCCCTCATTCAGCAGTAAGCCTTTGTTACCCCATTCAGCGGTGAGCCGTTGTCAACCCATTTAGATGGTAAGTCGTCTTCAGATGAACTACGTGGACTTTGATTCCTTTCCATGGGGATATGTATGAAGTATCCCTGAGGTTCAATCCCATCACTCATGTCTCATCCTAATATCTCCCTCAAGCCTATGTGTTTCAGGAAGGTCATGACCCAACCTGAAGGTTCTATTTCCTCCAGGTACCGTCCATGCATCTATTCTCAAGGGTCACCTCCTCAGGTTTCCCATCGTCCCACCGAACTACATGGACTTTGATTCTATGCCACAGGGATATGTAGGAGGTATCTTCGAGACTCAATCCCAACATCACCGCCATCCTTGAGTCGACTCCATCTCATTCTCCACCAACTTCATTAAACCCTCCATCATCCATCCCGATTCTTACCCGGGCCACCACATCCCAGTGGGATTATGCCACCTCATTCTCCATTCCCCTTAACAACAACTGGGAAGTTGACCACACATCGACCCCAACACCAGTGTTCCCTCAAGGGGTTTCACCCATATGATCCACTCTAATCAGTTTTTTGATCAGTTTGATTCATCTCTTCTAGACGTTAATCTTGCGGAATACCCTGTTTTAAACATGGTAAGCTGAGGAAAACCTCAGATACATGAATATGGAATAAAATTACCAATGTTCGACGTGGTATTCCTCAGGATTTTGTGTCCTCAAGAATCCCTATAATAAGTAGAAGAAACCCAGACGCACCAGTGTCCCAGCGTGCAGACATGCCAGTGATGTCTAACGTGACTACTCCCCTGACCGAAGGTTGCTGCCCTGACCGAAGCCTTTGGAATGTCCTGACAGAAGCAGTGTAATTAACTGGTGTCCATGAAGATATGACACTAGTAATATTTTCATGACAACATCTTAAATCTATAAGGGATACCCGGACTAGGTGACGAGTTCTGAGAAGGAATCCCCGGAAGGAAGAACCGACATCCCATCATCCCATTTCGATCAAGGAGAAAACGTCCCTGAACAAGGAATAGATGTCATCCGTCTTTGGAAAGCAGGAATGTGGGGCCACAAACAGCTCCTCCATCCTCAAACAAGGTAGACGCACACACCCCGACGAAAGAGTTAGAAACAACCATATTTTCTATTGTATCTTTGGTATTTCATGTTTGTTTTTCATATTTCATTATACTAACAGATGTATAATTATTATTTAATATGTATTCTAACATTTTTTAGTAGAAAATTATGAAGATGAGTTTTTTTCCTTCAATTGATGTATATTTATTACTAATAGTTTGTTTATTACTCTTTCTAAAATAAATGATTAATATATGATGATATGTTTGACATATGTCTGATTGATACATATCACATGTAATAATTAGTCATAAACTTTTTAGTATAGATTTTAATTTGATAACCATAAAGAGATAAAATAGATCATCATAATAAATACATATCATATTATATATAATATACTAATTGATTATACATTGTCGTTAATAATTTCTACTATTATACACTACCCATTTAATGTTCTTTCTTTTGTTATAAACTATCATTTTTTTTAATACTGGGTGTCATTGATATTTATTAATTTTAATGGAGGACCTACCCATTTATTTTTCTGGATACAATAGCTAATAAATCATAGACTATCATTTTTTTAATACTTCATTGATTTATTATGTATTCCATCTACTAAAATGTACAGGAATAAATGGGCATGTCCTTCATCTATTAGTTATCCCATATACTATTGTATCTCATTGAAATGTATAGGAATATACCCAAATTTGGGTGTCTACCCAAGTACTTTATCTTATAAATACATATTTCAAATTCAAAAACCCAATGTACAAAAATTAATGATTTTTTGGTTTCTCTTAATATATTGTTTGTTTCTATTATAATTTTTTTATAGATGAAATCCTGATACACTTTATAAGATTTGAAATTCATTTTTATTATTACAAGTTTAAAAAATGATGTATTAGTATACTTTGCATCTGAATTTTATGTATCCTACTATTTAATTTTATCATTTTTTGATGTTTGAGTATATTTAAGTCAAATTTTTCAATAGGATTTTTTATAGGTGGGATTTGTTCTATAATTATCTTAATATTTATTGATGTTTAGGGACACCATGTTATTGGGTGTTACTATTGTGTTTCCAAATTATAAAATCATTAAAGGAGTTGTGTTTTATTTATCATGTGTTTTCTTTATGATAGATCAACTTATGTGATATTTTTGGTTTCCTCTTCACTTTTCATTTCATTTTTGATCACTGTAACTAAACCCTAACTCATTTGGGGGGGGGGGTTATTTTGGTCAATTCATGATGTTTAGGGATCTTGGGTCCCATTGAGGCTGGTTATATCCACCTCTGTCAAGGGTAATGGGTTATCTATGGGTTTCGAGTATGTTTTGTTTCATTTCAATTATTTCCATTTTTTTTAATTTAGGGGTTTTGGGGTTTTGATTTTTCAGTGTCTTTCTAGAGTATTTTGGACATACTGTACTGGTTTTGGGTTACTATTATCAAAGATGACTTGAAAATGTATGCATAGGTAGGAATATACATATATAAGTTCCCTGATATATATATATATATATATATATATATATATATTCACTCATGGACGTATGAATATATATATTGGGGCTAGGTTTGCTTATGTATATATATGAAAAATACATACATGTGTAAGGTAAAGGGGTTTATTCCAGTATAAGAATAGATGTATGGATCCCCTTGTATATATTTGACCCTGAAAATATGTACATAGGGCCTAGATTTTCTTATTTAGATGATAAAGTTCATATGCGTGCAAGCGGTAAAGGGAAGATTCGAGTTTCCATAATCATAAAGAGATAACCTTGAGTTTGAGGTAGGTTACCTTATGCACTGGCCTTTAAATTTGAAGAATCATTGATTTTTTTCATTTCACACCATGTTTTGTACTAAACAGTGATATATATATTTATTATAATAATTTTCCTAAACAGACTTGAAGAAAACAAAACTAACTGATATAAAACTGAGATACATTGAATTATAGTAAATTGAATGAAATATGACATCATATAAATAGGAAAAACCAAAATAATGTGAATTTTATTAACCTATAAAGAGTAAAATAAAATATTACTAAAAAAGTATAGAATAAATTAAATTATCCTATACTGAATAGATTAATTAAAATTAACAATATCTAAAATAAATCATATCATGTTGTACTAAATTGAATAATACATAATCAGTATAATCTAGTTAGACCTCTCCTGATCTACCTCAATTAGGATTAGATCAAACATAACGAACCAAGTTGAACCATAGGAAACCAAACCAAATAATATTAAGAATTTTAAACCCAAAACAAGTTGAAATAAATAAAGTGGAACCATACAAACCCATAATGGATAGAATAAAACCAAATAAAAAATAGAATCAAACATTTTTAAAAAACCATTGACAAACTAACCGAACCTTACTGGTATAAATGTAAATAAGATCAACCAAAATAGATCTAGAATGATTAAAATCAAGAAAAAATGATTCAAATAGAAAAAAATTGGATGAAACTAAATTAGAACAATTCAAACTAATCTTACTTTAACTAATATGATATTAAAAATAATGAATAAAATTAGACAAAATACAATGAATTCAAACCAATACAACCCCAACCGAATTAAACTAGACTAGACTAAAACGAACTGATATGAAACAAATATAATCAAACTGAATCAATTATAACCCAAATGAATGAAAATTTTCAAGCTAATATAAAGAAAAACAAGACAAACTAATGAAAATGTCCCAAACAAAGTTGCATCGAATAAAACCGAACCAACATTTCCAGGTTTATGATAATTTAATCCAAACTAAAATGAATGAAAAAACCCTAAAATGAACCATACATTGAAAATACATAGCTAAAACAAAACATAACTGAATTTAATTAAACATAATCAATTAGAATTTTCATGAAATAAATAAAACAAAATTGAAATACACCAAACTAAAGTAATGTGAACTGGGATAAATAGAAATAACCAATATCAACCAAATTAAACTATACATAACATAACCAAGAAAAATCAAGCCTATATAAACAAAACCAAAAAATATATGGAACCACATCCTCTTGAACTAATATAATTTGTTTTCCCCTTGCTTGTAGGAACATGTTTTGACCCATGGGGAATTGTGGTTCTTATATGTTGGGCAATGACTTGTATATTCAAAGGAGACAAGTATTATATAGTTTAGTTTTTATCTTATTTTATTTATCGCATTGTCTACTTAGGCCTTTTACATCTTTCTACGGATAGAGGGTAGTTATGTTCTACAAAGGGGGACAAAAGGTCATTGGGGGCGGCTATGAAGTTTTCTTTATAGGGGAGGGATATTGGGTAGTGGAGGGATTAATTAGCGTGTTTCAATTTTTTCTACCTTTATACTATGTTGCTTCTACTTATTTTTTTCTTAAGTGTGGACGTCTGACATACGTATGGGTCATGCTGAAATTTTATTTGTTTTCAGCTACTATTTTAATTAATTGTTTGTGGGTGAAAACATTCCTGAGTGGTGATTCCTTGATTCCCAAACACTTGTGCCATCCTGTGGGTGTATCCCATCCACCTTAGTCTATCCTAATCATTCCTAGTCATTCCTATATTAGATTCTAGATAGGTCATTACTATGTATGAACCATGGGATGGACTAAGAAACATGGAATAACTAGGGAGGGATTGGGAATGTATATAAACGAGTTGTGAATTACCAAGAATAAGGATTGAGGATAGTGGAATTTACAATGAGGATATGTGAGATACCATGCAATATATATGGATTCTGGAATTGCTATGGGTATAAAAGGTGGTAAAATGGTAATGCGTTGGGACTAATAAATAAAAATTCACATTCATAACCAATTTGATAATGTAATATCAGATCATGAGCTGTTTTATATTGTTGGAGTTGATGATAAGACTCCATCCCAATGCAACTATAGAAATACCTTGGTGACAAATATACTCTATCATACACTAGATAGTTCGGTTTAAAATTCCTAATAAACCCTTATTTGACCTCCCATAGGTTTTAGTCAAATTTTATTCCAATTATTTCACTTCAAATAACCATTCATCAATTCCAAGCACTAATATGACCATGAATCAACTAGAAATATCACTCTACTATTATAGGTGTATAAAATGGTTTAGTAGGCTAGCGATGGAGAGAAACTCAACCAATATGATGGGTCGAGTACTGAAATTTATTACTAATCATCTAGGTGGGTTTAAAATGAGTGTATTGATAGATCAGTTTCTTTTGATGTCGATAATTATTAAACACCTCTATTTCAATCCTAAAATTAGACTACCAAAACAACTTGATTATTTTAAAATGATGATGTTATTTAAGACACCCGTTTCTCATTAATATGTGTATGAGTTTCCCAATGAAATATTGTGTTCTCAATGGAAATTTTTGGTTCTTAATAATTTTTTTACAAATTTCCTCAAGATCATGGTAGAATTACAACATTTCATATAATTAAGATGTTTCATACCACTTCCTTAGTTAATAACAATATTGATAATGATGAACTATGGTTGTCTAAGTTTGTTGGATTAGTGTAGCCTGATCTTATTGGATGATTTTGGGATGAATTCTTGAATCTGATACTATGAAAAAGGCAAAAACTTTGAAAAACTGTACTAGAGTTGACCAGACAACATCGACAGGGAATTGTAGCAACTTACATCATACTATATTTGGAACCTAGATTTCTAGATCAGGGTGAAACCCAGTGCAGGGGGACATAAAGTAGTTTGGAAATGATATATGGATAGTTATAACACTATAATCACATAGCGTGGGATGTAATTCAATGAGAAATCAAGATAAAAATGATATATTCAATAAACTAGAAAAACTAGACTCAACTAGAATGAGTTTTGGTTAGACTATTTCAGGTTAATAGGATGAATATGTTTGTTTTTTATCCATGTTTATATTTAAATTAATTCCTATACAAGTTTTTTATGTCAAATGTTTCCATTCACTCATGATACCTACCATGTAATGTATTTTTTCTATGGTTTTATTTTTTTACAGGTTCAGGATGGCATGAAGGCTGCTACTACCTGTTTGGGATAGGTATTTATACCCACGGTTCAATGAACTATGGGTATATTATGTCTGGTGGGATAATGTATAACCATGTTTTTTAAACTGTGGGTATAGATATATGCCCACAGTTTAACTAAAACCATGGGTATTATGGAAATATCCAAGGCTATACTCATGGTTTCTATAGAAATTATGGGTATAGCTCTATATAGACACCTCTGAAGGCCACGGTTCATGGAACCATGTGTATAGCCTATAACCACAGTTTTAGGGGCTATAGCCACAGTTCCAAACCATGGGTATAGGTGATGTTTCCATTAGTAAAAGAAAAAGGTAAATATAATATGGAATATCCACAATAACACCAACCTATCTTCTCTACAAGGATGCATGAACCCAAGAAAACAATGTAAGAATCATTGCAACACATGATGTTGGAAGTGTTCAAAAAAGTAGAAATCAACATCCCTTTGTTGGAGGCCATTTTCTAAATTACAAGGTATGAAAAATTAATTAAATAAATATGTATTAGGATAAGGATATTGTGAGGAAATGAATAGTTAAGAACATTTCTAGAATTATTAACCCTCAAATCCCCAAGAAATTCCAAGTTCCAGGTGCTATTTCCATCCCATGCACTACTGGTAAGCTTAATTTTTTCAATTCATTATGTGATTTAGGAGCTTTAATTAATGTGATTCATTATTCAATTTATTCTTCCTTACATATGGGAGAACTTAAAACTACCTATGTGGTTGTGCAACTCACTAACTGAGCCACTTTCTACCCGTTAGGTGTTCTTGAAGATGTCTTGGTAAGTATACAAGGTTAACCATTCCCTACTGAATTGTACATTCTCAACATGGAAGAAGGAAAAGGTAAAGATCACTCTCAAATCATTCTTGGTAGGTCATTCTCAAGACTACTAAAAACATAATAAATGTAAATGAAGGCACTCTTTCTATGACTTTTGGTGAGGAAACAGTGGATTTCAATATACTTAACTCAATGAAACACCGACAAGAAGAACAATCTATATTTACATTAAAAAAATTTGAATTATATTATTTTTATAAGGATGAAATTGAATTTTTTTATGATATAATCAGATTAGGATAATATTTGGAAACACCGAACCTGCTCGATAAATTTGTTTTTGAAAATGAACTTAATTTGGAGATAGTTTTGAGTGTTGAACTATTTAAAGAAATTGATGAAAGTTATTTTTATTAGTTACTCAAATATTCTTATAATATTATAGCCTTACATGTGCAGGTTTCCAACATAGAGAACACTGAGTTGGAAATATATCTAGAACCCCCCCCCCAAGTTAGAATTAAAACAACAGTCATCAAACTTAAAATAATATTTTTAAAAGTAAAATTAGAAACTACCATTTATAATCTCAAATAATTTAGCGCCTAAACAAGAACACAAACTACTAAAAATTATGAAACAAAATTCTAGGGCCATAAGATAAACATTAATAAACACATCAAGGATTATCCCTACCACCTTCATGCATAGGATTTTATTGGAAGATGAATCTAAACTAGTGATACAACCCCAAGGATGGTCAACCCAATCCTTTTAGAAGAAGTAAAAAAAGAGGTATAAATACTTTTAGGAGATGAAATAATCTACTACATCTAGAAAACACAATGGGTAAGTCCCATCCAAATTTTCTCTAAAATATTGGATGTGAAATTATAAAAAATTAGAACAATGAGTTAGTGCCCACAAGAATCTAGAATAGTTGGAGAGTTTTCATAGATTATAGGATATTGAACCATATGACCAGAAATGACCACTTAACTATACCATTTATGAATCAAATGTTATAGAATCTAAATGGGAAGGGCTATTATTATTTCCTTGATGTATTTTTTGGGTAATTTCAAGACCCAATATCACTTGAGGACCAAGATAAGACCACTTTAACATGTCCCTTTAGTATGTTTTCTTACCAAAGGATTCCTTTTGGTATTTTAAATTCCCCAGGTACCTTTCAATTTTGTATGTTAAGTATCTTCCAAAACCTGATTAAGAACTATC
Organism: Viscum album; assembly: GCA_963277665.1. NCBI lineage: Eukaryota > Viridiplantae > Streptophyta > Magnoliopsida > Santalales > Viscaceae > Viscum > Viscum album. The sequence goes on along the minus strand of OY728152.1, from coordinate 1,530,548,916 downwards.
TAGAGGTATTCAATGATGACTTCACTATGTATATAACTTTATTTCAAAGTTGTATGGGAATTATAGAAAAGTTTTTAAAAATATGTATTAATAAAAACTTGGTTTTAAATTTTAAAAAGTTTTATTTTATAATAATAAAAGGAAATGTTTTGGGACCTTTAATTTCTAATGATGGAATTGAAGTTGATGAGGCTAAATTTTATATTATTTACACTCTTCCTTACCCCACCACTATGAGACAAATTAGATCATTTCTAGTCCATGTTGGATTTTATAAATGGTTTATTAGGTACTTAATCCAAATTTTTAGGCCCCTAACTAAACAACACAATAAGAAAACTGTTTTTGTTTTTGATGATTCATATAGAACAAATTTTGATAGATTGAAAGAGTGTTTGATCAATTCTCCATTATCTATTCACCGAACTGGATTCACCACTTTGAAATTCTATTCGATGTTTTCAACAAAGTTTTATGGGATGTGATTTCCCAAAATATTGATAGACTTCCACAAGTGATAATGTACACTTCACAGACCCTAGACACTACCCAAATTAACTAAAAAAAAATAGAGAAAGAGTTTTTTCTATTGTTGAAGATTTATAAAAAAATTATCTTATCTTTCAGAGAGTAAAGTAACCATTTATTCTAATCATACAACATTGAAATATTTGATCAAGAAAATTGATTCAAAGCCTAGACTAGTAAATGGATGTTTCCTCTACAAGAATTTGACCTAAAGATCAATAATAGGAAGGGTTTTGATAACACAGTGGAGGAAAACATGAGCCAACTACCTCACATTGATGAGGTAGAACCAATCCCCAAGACCAATTTGTATGAATCATTCCATGGTGAGAAACTATATAACCTCACCCATGCATCCCGGTATGGTGACATAGTGAATTTTCTGATCACATCAAAGGTTCCCTCCTTATTTTCTAAAAACAAAATTTCTAAATTGAAAATTGAAACAAAATATTATGTTTGGGATAACCATAAGTTATAGAAAATTTGGAATGAATAATTTATTATAAGGTGAATCCTTGAAGAGGAAATGAAATCTGTGTTTTCTTTTCACCATAAATTTTCACAGAGAGACCATTTTGGACCTAAAAGAGCTACTAGGTTTTTTCTGAAAGCTGGATTACTTTTGACCTGAATTTTTAAAAATTCACATGAATTTTGTAATTTTTTTCCAAAATTCCAATCTACTGGTGGAATTTCCAAAAGAAATGAGATACCCCAAAAACCTTTAATTTTATATGATATATTAGATGTATTGGGAATAGAATTCATGGGACCATTTCCCATGTAATTTATATTAACCAACATTTTGTTAGTAGTGGACTATGTTTCTAAGTAGATTGAGGAAAAATCTACTCAAACCAATGATTCAAAAACTGTGATTGGATTTCTAAAATCAAACATTTTTTGTAGGTTTTGAATACCTCAAGATATAATTAGTGACCAAGGAACCCACTTTTTTAACAATAACATAGAGGCCCTCATGAAAAAATATGGGGTACACCATAAAACTTCCACTGCCCACCACCCATAGAAAAATTGACTGGATGAGGTGTCTAATAGAGAAATAAAAAGAATTTTAGAGAAAATAGTGCAACCCAACCATATAGACTGGAGTAAGAAATTGGAAGATTCATTGGGGGATTATATAACTTTCTACCCCCCACCCCCACAGGTATGTCACCCTATAGGATTGTGTTTGATAAACATTATCACTTGCTTATTTCGCTGTAGCAAAAATCCTACTAAGCTGTCAAAAGAGTGAACCTGGATTTTGGAAAGGATAGATAATAGTGGAAGTTATAGATGATGGGAATTTAAGATTTGATAAGGGAAGAATATGATAACTCACTACTGTATAAGGAGAAAACTAAAATTTCTCATGATAAATTGATCTAAAAAAGAGAATTCCAAGTTGGAGACAAAGTGTTGTTATTTTATTAAAGGATGGAGATATTCCTTGGTAAGCTTTGTTTAAAGTTTATCGGGCCATACACAGTCACTAATACCTTCCCTTTTGGTGTATTTGACATTAAAGGACAAGGTTCAAAGTATCCATTCAAGGTGAGTGACCGGCAACTAAATAAGTACCAAGATCATTTCTAGAAAGAACTTGTGGAGGAGTCCAGACTCCTCCCAACCACTAATAAATAGAGTACTATTTGGTTTTATCTTTCCCTCATGTTGGTCTAGATGATTAATTTATTTTTAAATATTTTCCTTCAACAAATTCATATTTAATTTAATTAAAAGTTTGATTGAACCAATTTTGTGTGAGAGGGACAAAGTAGTCTTAGGATGTAAATACCATTATTTTTGTTTTATACTTAACTATAAAAAACAAAAAAAAAACAAAAAAAAACAAAATTTGTTTTAGTAATATATACATAGTTTCTATAGGTTTCTATTTTTATATTTTTGGAGTATATATTAATAAAAAAACATAAAAAGAATAAGAATAATAAATAGGAAAATTGAACTTTAATAGTGTTATACCTAATTAAAATACCATGCTATGATTTGAGACTCATTGATTTTGAAATTTCTAGACGTGAATGATTAATAAGTGAACATAAACTTTGTTAAATGGAAATTATATTTGAAGAATCAGGAAATAAAATGAAAACTGAAAATATTATGGTATAATAATAATTATAACATGTGGTTACTGGAATTTAGAACTCAATTTTGAGTGACTCGACCTTATTAATTAAGTAACACCTTAGGAATCCACATTAAAAAAAATTAATATAAGTCCTTTGAACCTGGATTAAAATAGGTAATTAGGAACCCACAAATAATCTTTGAGACAATGGTACTGTGTGTGTGAGTATCCCTATGTACATGTTCAAATAGTTGATTTTTCATTGTTCTCTTCGCATACATGGTTCGTAAAAAGTTTAATTTTTTTAATAAAGTGACCATATGTCAAAAATGAGTTCATTTAGGAGAGGGGAATTTTGATCCCCTGAAGGGATTAATTGAAGTATAAAAACATCATTTAGGAAGCATCAATGAAGTGTAAAAATTAACTTTTATTTAATAATCTTAGGAATTAGGGAAAATGTATGTTTTACTTGTTAAAATTTTAATTCCAATTAAATTTATAAAATTCACATGTGGAACTAGAATTTGAATGTGAATGATAGTATATGTAAGAAACCTGTTTTTCTATGAGCTACATATCATTTAAATTTTGGTATAATTATTTATCTTAGGCTTGTTATGGATTCCTAATGAGGTCATAGAGGTTTTTTGGGTGTTCAAGGGTTGTTCAGAGATCAGAACCCCAATTGGTGGAAGAAAGAACTGAGCCTCATGGTAAGTAGAAACCGTGCAACCTAGCCTGCATGGTTTCTCCTAAATGTGCAGAATATTTTATAGGGAAAATAAACATGTACAGTTTTCCTAAATTTCATGCCTAGGGCTGCACAACCGTGTCGATTGTCTACAGTTTTTATCAGATCCAAATAGCATGGTTGGCAATTTTGCTCAGAATTTTCAAAAGACTTTTCTTCCTTTTAGGTTTAATATTTCTCGGTCCTCAGACCCTGAGTGTGTTACCTTAATTAATAAAACATAGACCAACATGTGTATCCCTAGTGATTCCTTTTCTTGCAACACTAAATTAAAAAATCTCAAACTTATCCTCAAAGAGTGGTGTAAATCTAAATCTGATCTTATTGATAAGGAAATACATTTCTTAGAAAAATATCTTATTAAAATTCAAAACAATAACTTTACCTCAAGTTTTGTTGGTGAACCTCAAAATGAAATTAACATCTCTTCTAAATTTCTTTCTATGCTCAAATTTAAAGATAACATCAAAAAGAAAATCTTCAAATCTAAATGGCTAAATTATGGATATAGAAATACTAAATTTTATAACTCCCTTTAAAGGGTTAGAAAAGCCAGTAGGTCACTCTCCTATTTAAGGGATGGTGGTAACCTCATTGATTCAGATGAAGGGATAGCTAACCATGTTGTTTCTTATTTATGTAACATCTTCAATGGCCCTAATATCAAAAAATATCTCTTGCCTAAGGTAATATCGTATATGGTAACTGTTGAAGAAAATCATCTCCTTAATTGTTTCCCCCTTGATAATGAAATCAGGGACACTATTTTCAGCCTTAACCCTGATAGTGCCCCTGGGATCGATGGTTTCAATAACGATTTTCTTCAAAAACACTAGGATGTCATTCAGAATTATGTCTGCTTTATGGTTAGAACTTTCTTTGAAAAAGGCATTCTTCCTCATGGCCTAAACTCTCAATTCCTCACTCTTATTCCTAAAGTGGAAAATGCTGATGAAATCTATCTCTTCAGACCCATTTCCCTTTTAAACTCACTGTTTAAAATTATTACCAAGATCATTGCTAACAGAATCTCTGCCATTAGTACTAGAATTGTTTCCTGGAATCAATTTGGCTTCATCAAAGGTATATCTATACAAGACTCTATCTGTCTCACCTCTAAATCCACCAATCTTTTAAACAAAAAATCTAGAGGTGGGAATTTTTCCATTAAATTAGATATCACTAAAGATTTTTATACTATTTATTAGAGCTTTATATTTAAAGTGCTAGCTAATTTGGGTTTCAATAAAAATTTTATCAATAGAATCAAAACTATTTTCAACTCAGACCATATCTCGATCCTTGTCAACATCTCTCCTAGAGGCTACTTTAAATGTTCTAAGGGGGTCAGAAAAGGTGATCCTCTCTCTTCCATTCTTTTCTCCATTGCGGAAGATTACCTAATTATATTACTCACTCAATCTATAGATCAAGGCAAGATCAAACTGATTATTGCCTCTAGAAACCTAAATGCCCCATCCCATCTTTTCTATGCTGATGATGTCATTTTATTCCTCCAAGGTGAAAAAAGAAATATTAATAACCTCAAAACCACCATTTTTCACTATGAGGAAGTGTCTGGACAATGTGTCAACTGGAAAAAAATATTTCATCTACTTTGGTAAAAGATTCCCCCCAATAGAAAAGGTCATACTATTGATGATCTAGGAATCTAGGAGGGTTACCTTCCTTTTACCTATCTTGGTGTCCCCATTTTCTGCGGCCGACCCAAATCCATCTATTTTCATCACATTGTTGATCATATTCATCAACAACTTTCCTCTTGGAAAGGTAAAACCCTTTCAATGGTGGGAAGAGTTTGCCTTGTAAAATCCACCATAGTCTCTAAATTGGTTTACTCCATGATGGTATATAAATTGCTGGAGGGTCTTTTAAAATGTCTTAATATTTCTATAAAGAAATTTATTTGGAGTAGAAGTACTCTCAAGAGAAAACTGGTAACGATCCCCTGGTCTACCTATTGTAAACCCATAGAGAAAGGAGGCATTGGTATAAAAAATATTAAAACTTTCAATGATGCTCTCAAATCAAGACTCAAATGGTCTCTTATTAATAAAAACTCTCACTCCACAAATTTCCATAGTTCTCGATTCCTTGATAAGATTAAGACAGGTAATCTTCATTATACAACTTCTTCGATTTGGCCCTCCATCAGAAATGATTTTTCCTCCATCATGGAAAATTCTAGATGGATTGTCATCAAGGACTCTACTCTTAATTTTTGGTTTGACAACTTGAATGGCTCCCCACTCACCTCTAAGGTGCCTAATGGGTTTTCCCCTATCTCCACTAATATCACCATTAGGGATGTACTTAATTCTCAAAGAATAAATTTTCCTGATAATGTTAGAGAGATTGTCGAGAACTGCACTTTCACAATTGATGATGATCTTTTGATTTGGGAGCCTACTCAAAATGGCATGCTTGACTCAAAAAACTTTTATAACCACTGATTTTCCAACTCTAACAACAATCTAAGCTGGGTTAAAAACTTCAGCAAAGCATGGTTAAAACCATCCCGTCTTACTCTTATTTGGTAGATTGTGCACCAAAAAGTTCCTACTGATATATGTTTTCAATCTTATGGTATTAAAATTTGTTCTAAATGTAGAATGTGCAATCAAAATTGTGAGGACATTAGTCATATTTTCCTATCTTGTGAAACAGATTCTCCTCTTTGGCATTACATTTTTGATCTTTTCGAGTGCAGATGGATTTTGGATAACTTTATTTTCTCTTAGCTAAAAAGGATGGTTGACTTTCTGAGGTCCCCAAAAATAAGAAACCTCGTTCTCACAGCTGTTGCAGAGATCCTTCAAGTAATATGGTATAGTAGAAATGATTTTATCTTTAACAAAAACTCATTTAGATTAAATGTAGGTAAAATGAGGATTCTTATTGCTATTAGAGAGGCTTCCTTAATTCAAAAGGACCACTATGAAAACTCTGTTAAGGATCTCGAGATCCTTCGCCACATCGGAGTTCGTGGAAACTACCCGAAGCCCAAATACACTTTTGAAGTTTTTTGGCAAGCTCCTCCTACTGGCTGGATCAAAGTCAATGTGGAAGGAGCTTTAAAGGAAAACCGAGGACCCTCGGGATGTGGTGTCATCTTTCAAGACCATCTTTATCAGATCCTCAGATGTTTCTATGGAAGTTGCAGACTCTCTTCTACTTTGGAGGCTGAAATTATGGGTGTTATTCACGCCATTTCCTTTTCCAAAATTCACAACTAGAACAACATTTGGATTGAGAGAGACTCTACAACCATAGTGCAAGCCATTTGGAATGGTGTTTCTCATATTTATTGGAATCTCATCTCCCAATGGATTGACTGTCTTAACTCACTCAAGAATCTCAATTTCATTGTCACTCACACCTACCGTGAAGCGAACGGGATCGCCGATGGTCTTGCCAATATGGGATTTCCTCAAAAAGTCATTTGGAGGAATGAAATTCATTCATATTTTCTTCCTTAATATATTAGACACACCAAAAAAATACCTACTTATCGTCTCATGTAATTTCCTCTTGTTCTCTGTTCTTTTTTGAATAAAATTTAGTGTTATATACTTTGTCCAAAACACAACTATCCTTAAAAAAATAGGATGGTTGGCACATGGTTTCTCAAACTTTGCGGCCAAACCGTGTGGGTTACCACTTAAGGCAGAGCTTGGTGCACAGTTTGAGAATAGTTTGGCCAACCATGCATCCAAACCATGCAACCCAGAATTTCTTGGTAAAATTACCATTTTGTCTTTAAATTATTTAAAACTTTACCCCTCTTGTTTTTTCTATTTCCATCGATAAAGGCTCCCCCTATTCATGTTAGATCTCACAACTTGTAATAACCCATGTTCTTGGATAAAAATATAATCTGGACTCTGATTCGATCCTCGTTCATCTTGTTGGATGTATTATAGTAAGATTTTCCTTCATCTTGCACCTTTAAGAATTTTTCTTTCCTTTGACGATGCTATTTTGATGTAGGATCATATGCTTTATTTTTAGGGAATTTATATATTCTTCAATTTTCTTCTGATCAAGGCCAAAATAAGGACCAATACTAGATGAGGAGAGTACCACAGGAATAAGGTAGGTGGTCTATGAATTTTACCTAAAATTATCATCATTTAAATTTTTTTATTGATCCACGCACACTGGTTTCATCAAGAATTTATTCGTTAAATTCACATGACTTAATTATAATAGTTGTGATCATATTCTAGATCCCTACTTATAAATTTTCTTCATGTTGTTGGAGGTTGAGACCTTAACTCATTCCACCCAATTAGGGTGTGTACCATTTTATGCCATGTTTCCATTTTTAGACACCATTTGGGTGTGTTTTCCACTTTACCTTGTTAAGGTAAGTGTTACTCTATAATTAAAAAAATATTTAAATTGTTAAATGGAAAGTATATTTATTGATATAAATTTTTCTTGACTTATAAATTGAATTTGACATTGGTTGCATATCCATGGATTACCTTGTCATTCCAAATGAAATGAAATGGTACGAGCCTAATAATTTCTATTATAATTGAAATGATTATTGGTTGTATGTCTATAGCCCACCTTGTCTTTTTTAGTGAAAGGTAAAGGAATGAACCTATTAGATGATTAAAATGTATGAGTATTACATTTCCTATGATTAAATATGATATAAATGGAATAAGTATAAGGTACCTATTGCATATGGACCTTTTTATTCTTTATTGGAGTGGTCAAACTTGATCCATCCTTGGATTTCTGAGGGAATACCTTGAGCACTCATAGGATGCCAAAAATTATGCCATAGGATCACTTTACTATCTATCTGGATATTAGAATGCCTCAGATATACTCCTTGGATCCAGTTTAATATATTCGGACACGTGGCACCATGGATTCACCCCATTATGCCCAGTCATGCTTAGTCCATGATTACCTTGGATGAGATCCTTGGACTCGGTTAGAATCATTTAAAGTGGAATGACTTGAAAATTTCTCCTTGGATTGAACTCATAACCCTTTATTTTCATATTGCATAAGTTACTACTATGATTTTGTTGACCCCTGAGGTCAAGGACACCTTGGTTACACCTTGGTTACACCTTGGATCCTACTTCATTATTATTATGACAATTCTAGTGTCGATGGAACTTCCATATGACTAGTATATATAAACTAAACTTAAATAAAATAATTAAATGATTTCATGTTCAGAGACATTAACAACTAAGGTTGAATAAAACATGATTTATTATTTTGGAATTTATTTACATTTATATATACCTTCATACTACTTAGTTTATATTCAAAAACTGGATTTGTATAGACACTGCTGGTGGTGGCCTACTGATATTTATCTCACACCCTATCCAGGTCATCGTTGGTAATCAGAAATATTATATGATCACAGGTATGGAAAAGGGAATCATCCCACGTTGGACACCTAACTTGATTTCTTTATTTATGATGGAGCTTGGTATCAAATGACTGGTCCAATGCTTAGGATGATTGGATAGTTTTTATTTTATTTTTTTTCCTTTTGTATAGAATTTACTCTACTAATTTTCTACTACCATGTATACCTGATTTCCTATTTTATAGAGAAATAGAATACATCATAATCTTTTTCATATGATACTGTTCAGTTGTTGATTTTATTATAATTTATGGATGTTTATGCTTACTTATGCTGCCAATATTGTTTATTAATTATTATGATTCCGTTATTGTTATCCATATGATCTGTTATATTATATTATATTCATTGAGCTCCACTCTGATATGAGGGTATTTTTTCCCATAAACACACCCTAGGACCTTTCTACTAGTTGGTAGCCTATGGAATATGGGGAGGTACACTTGAGGCACTGGCTCAGGGCACCTTCAAGTGGCACCTGGGTCCGGACGTCACAAAGTGGTATCAAAGCTATTTTTATTTTATTTTGTATTATTGTTTAGGAAATATAGACAGGGGTTTAGTAAAATTATGGAACTTGGTTATAAGACATTTCTAGGAGTATCTAACCAATGTTCTGGGTAAATACCAAGTTTCGTAGGAATGATAAATTTTTCTTCTATATTTTTCTTATTAAAGTCGATATATTTTCACCATTGGGTGATGCACATATGTTTGGTATTTTGATATGATTTATGGATATTTTACCTTGTACTAGTATGAAAAGGATCATTGTTTCATTCATCATTATAGGAATATAGAATTTACATGCCATGCATATTCCATTCCATATATGTGCATTTTACTACTTGCATTTCTTGTGTTGCCTGTGATTGTTGAGTGAGATACGGTTGTTAAATATGCATGTGTTGCTAACATCTTTTGCAGGGTAAGGGAATTGGTTATTTAAAGTATTATCATCAATCTAAATAGTGTTTTTCTATATAGTTTAATGGTTGAATATTAAATAGCTGGTTTCTACCCATATTGGCTATGTATCCCTGATTACATGAGACGAGATTTGGCTAAAATTGAGTGACTATCATTTTCAATTTATGTGGTGTATAGACCCTTGTGATTTGGAATGGGTAATTAACCAAGTTGATCCATTGTATATTACCTATTACATTATAATATTGAATTTATAGGGGTTTTAATGAAATTAAATGGGTGTCACTTTCAGTTACAATGTATATGAGCCTTTATTATCTGGGAATGACAATCCATTTAATCAAACCTTAATATATGTATATAAGAAAATAAAAACTTTAAATACAAATATTTACTTATAAAAATGAAATGGTTTCTAATAAATGAATAGGAAAAGTGAAATTGACCCTTCACCCACTAGAACCTCTGTAAATAAAACTTAAAAACTTACCAATACCCTAACATTCTAAGTGGTTAGTCGGGGTAGTACCTTGGGTAGTGAGCCATTATTATTATGTTCTGCTTTTTCAAGTGATTATATCTGTTACCAAATATTTTTTCTAGGAATGCTCATAGAATTTTTAGAGCTATGACACCATGAAATCCTCAAGTTTTGTTCCCGGAGGGTGATGATGATCAGACTCTAGAGATAGTGGGACATGAACCGCCAGTCTTACTGCCAGGAGTGCGACTTGAGGCACTTATTTCTATACCCGAAATAGAAATTTATTATCATATTTGAAAGGGGTTTATACATCTTATGTAGTGAATGTGGGGTTCTCTATGACATGTACCTACTATGGCTTCTCTGACACCCGAGTTCTAGTAGCAGCACCCTCCCATCTTCTTGGGGGATGGTGGTCCTTAGGTTGATGAGTCTTGGCTATAGGACATTATTTTATCTTTGAGAATTTGGAGATGCCTCTAAAGAGGAGGGTCAATATTTAAACCTACATTTTGCATGATTCTTCCATGCACTGGTGGGATGTGATTAATTAGGCTGGTCGTTATCAGGGCATGGTCTAGGCAGGCTTTCAGAAAAGCTTTTATGATTAATTTTTTACTCAAATGATGAGAGCTAACTGAGCCAAAGAGTTAATAAACCTGGAGTTGGGTGCTATTTCAATCATAAATTATTCAACATGTTTTACTAAGTTTCAATGATTTTCACCACTTATAGCTGGTGATGAGCTATCACGAGTAAGACATTTTGAGGAAGGACTCAAGTATGTCATCTGATCATAGGTGAATGTATTTTTTCTATCTATTTTTTATGATATCATTAATCACTATATCTAAGAAAAACCTGAGAGAATATGATAGTATCAGACATAGAGGTTCAGTGCCAAGATAGGGTAGTAGTTATTCTGGTAGCAGGAAGCGTAGTCGTGAGGTTTCTCTTCAGGGTAGTGGCAGATAGAGTATTACAACTAGAAACTCTGTTATATTCCATTAGTTTAGACCATAGGGGTATTTAAAGACTCAGTGTGATAGAGAACATCTTAATTTCTATGATTAAAGATGCATAGGACATATTTAGATATTTTTTCAGACCTTTCCACCTGATTTTAGTGGAAGATTACCCACACTATCTCCACCTTCAGGGGAAGGTTCAGTTGTTTCACATCAGGATGGGAGTTGGAGTAACACCAATAAGATAGTCCAAGTAGGAGGTCATGGTCATGGTATCTAGACTTCTAATTATTAATTCTAGTAGGGTGAACCTATTAAAGGTAGTCCAGCTATAATACAAGGTCATAGATCGGGCTAGTTTCATTCCTTACATATGATACCTGAGGATTAGAGTGTAGAACTATATAAAATATGAGGAACTATTCTAGTAACGTCTATTATTGTATCTGATTTATTAGATATAGGTTCCTCTCACTCCTTTATCTCTTTATCGATTGTGGAAAGTCTTGTGATGGAAATTCAGTACTTCTATGGTGTGATGACCCTGAATACACCATTGGTAGTGTGGTTAGAGAGAATACACCAATGTTGGGATTATCCCCTTGAGGTAGGCATTTATACCTTCTTATGGGACCTCTTCATAATCAAGATGATAGGTTTTTATGTCATTCTAAGAATGGATTGACTGGTTCCATATCATGCCTATGTGGACTTCTATCACCGTAGGGTGTCTTTTACATCATTGGAGGGAAATAGTTATCTTCAAAATGGCGAGTGGGATGTGTAGGACAATAGATCTATACCATAAAATCATGGGATAGGTGGATTGAATTCCCATATTTCTATTTTTTTATGGAGGAGAAGAAAATGCATCTGATAGATTTTCATCCCATGGTAGATCATTTCAGGGATGTATTCCTTGATGATTTTTCTAGATTACCTCTGGATAGATAGGTAGAGTTTATGATTTATCTTATTCCAAGAGAAGCTCCAGTATTTATTCCTCTATATAGGATATCACCTATTAATCTCCAGAATCTCAAGATATAGTTGGAAGATTTAGAGGCCAAGGGTTTTATCTGACCCAAAACTTCATCTTGGGTTTCACCCATGAGATTCTCCAAGAATTCATATGGGACCCTTAGGATATGTGTTACCTATGGTTGAAGCTATTTATGGTTAAGAATCAGTATCCACTACCTCAAATAGATGATCTCTTTGACTAGATCTGAGGAGCTAGACTATTCTCAAAGATTGATCTGAGATTGGGTTATCATTAGGTTCAAGTGAAGCCTTCATCAATATCATGTACAACTTTCCATCATCGGTATGGTTTATTTGAGTATCTCATTATGATATTCAGTATTATGAACATTCCTTCCATTTTCATGGCTTTTATTAATAGGTTCTTACACCCCTATATTTATTATTTTTTTGTGATTTTTGTAGAGACATATTGGTGTATTATTATACTCATAGTGACCATGATAGAGATCTTGATATCATTTAAAACATACTGAGAAAGCATAAAATATATTTTAATATTTCTAAGTGACACTTCGGGATCTATAAAGTTCACTTATTGGGTTATATTATCTCAAAATTAGGAGTATTAGTTGACCCAAATAAAGTGAGTGATGTGGTTTCCTAGGATCATCCCAAGAATGTGTTTGATTTACAGAGTCTCTTAGGGCTAGATAGATATTACAAACATTTTATAAAAGACTTATCATGACTTTATACACCTCTTAACAGTCTTACTAAGAAGGGTGTGAATATTCTGTGGTCTGAGGCATGCAAGAAAGCCTTTTAGAAGTTTAAAGTAAGGCTTACTTTGGTACCAATTCTGATTCTGCCAGATCCTAACTGAGGATATACAGTGTTCTGTGATGCATTATGAATCGTCCTGGGTACATTATTGATGCAGGAGGATGGATTCATTGTATACGAGTATCACCATTTGAGATCTCCTAAGCATAACAAAACAATTCATGACCTTGACCTCACATCAGTTTTCCATGCTTTTCATTGCTAGAGACACTATCTGATGGGACGGACCAAAAAAGTGTCAAATATATCTTTATACAGTCTGACTTGAATCTCAGATAATGAATATGGTTCAAATACCTTTATTCTTTTAACTTTTATCTTTACTGTATTCTTGGATAGGTTAATATGGTAGTGGATGCGTTGAGTCAGAAAACTCAAGAACAAGACATAAATGAAGACAAAAATGAATGGAAATTGATAGCCCTATTTCTTGAGCTACATCTAAAGTTTCATGAGAGTCTTGAGCAATATTATATTTCATCCCTAGTAGTTTCCTCTTCACTCCTTGTTAGAGTAAATAGTAGGCTATTTTTATATTATGAGATCTTGGTTATTTGGGAGAGTATTTCTAATGAGAACCCTCCTCTAGATTAGTATATTGATGGAGATGACATCCTATATATACATGGTCATGTTTGGGTTTATATAGACATGAGAGAGGAACTAATGCGATATTACCACACTTCTCAGTGGGAAGTTCATCTAAGAATCTCCAAGATCTATCATGATATGCTTTTCCAGTATTGGTTTCCTAGGATGAAACATTAGATAGTAGGTTTTATCACTAGGTGTTCCACTTGTTAGTAGGTGAAGGCAGATCACCAATGATCTACTGACTTATTAAAAACCATTATTGGTCCTAGAATAGAAATGGGAATATTTTGTGATGGATTTTGTAGTCATATTACTGAGGTCACCTCAAGGTAGTGACATGGTTTGGGTAGCCATGAATCAACTCGCTAAAGTAACCCACATCCTTCCTATTAGAGAGACTTTATCAGTTGATGATATGGGAAGATTGTATTTCTGTGAGATCAAATGGATAAATAGGGTTCCTCATTCTATCATTTTAGATAGGGACTATCATTTCACATCGAGGTTCTAATAGGGGTTATAGAAGGCTATGGGTACGTAGGTTCTTCTAAGCATAACCTTTCACCCTCAGACTGAAGGAAAATTGAAACGAATGATACAAGTGTTAGAGGACATGCTTCGAGCATGCTTCCTTGATTTCAGCAGTTCTTAGTAGAAGCATGTCCCTATCATAAAGTTTTCCTATAATAAGTTCTATCAGGAGATGATCCAGATGGCTCTATGTTAGGCCTTATACGGTAGGTTGTGTCATTCACCCCTATACTAGTTAGAGGTAAGAGAGGCAGTGCTACTAGGTCCTCATATTGTGCAAGAGATTTCAAACCAGGTTTAGCTAATCAAGAATCATGTTTCTACCAATCACTCAAGATAGAAATCTTATGACAATTTCCACTGATGACCTCTATATTTCTAGCTCAAGGATCATGTTTTTCTATGAGTATCACCCAGTCTTGGGAATAGATAGATTCAAAGGCAATGGAATTTGTCACTTCACTTTATCAGGTCTTTTGAGATCTTGGATAGAGCCAGTCTAGTAGCCTATTGGTTGTTATTACCTTAGAGGTACTATTTTATGCACAATGTAATCCATGTTTCAAAAATTCACCGTTATCATGATGAACTATCTCATAGTTTTGATTCTGATGAGGTCGAGTTAGATATTGATGCTTTGTTTGAGGAGTATCCCATACACATTATTGATCAGAGTACGAAGTCTCTCCAAGGTTTTTCTATCCCTTTATTACAAGTGTTATGGTATCATGACCATGTATAGGGTGAGACCCGGGAGTGGGAGTAAAATGTATGTGCTCAGTGGCCAGAGTTGTTCTCAGACAGTGTTTCACCACCGTTGGAAGGGAAACTCAGGGATGAGTTTCTTTAAGGGGGGAAGACTGTAAGAACCTTGTTTTTCTATGAGGTATATATCCTTTAAATTTTGGTATATTTCTTTATCTTGGAAACATTATGGATGAATAATGACATCACAGAAGTTTCGAGGGGTGTCTGGGGCTTGTTCGAAGATTGGAACCCTGACTGGTGGAAGAAAAAACTGAGCAACATGGTTACTAGAAAACATGTAGCCCATCCCTCATGGTTTCTCCTAATCATGTGGAGAATTTAAGAGGGAAAATTAGGGTTCATGGTGTTCCCTAACCATGTGTCTAGGGATGTACAACTATATGGATTGTCTGTAGTTTTTAATAGATCCAAATAGCATGGTTGGTGCACTATTTCTCAAACTACGTGTCCAAACCATGTGGGTTCCATCTAAAGGCAGATCCCAGCACACATTTTGTATATTTTGTTTCCAACCATGTATCCAAACCTTGAAAAATAGAATTTCTGGGTAAAATGACCATTTTCCATTAAATTATTTAAACCTTTACCCATCCTCTTATTTTTCATATTTCTAGCGACAGAGGCACCCCTTCTTCACATTAGAGCTCCCACCTTGGCATAACTTAGGTTATTAGATAAAACTCTGATCTAGACTTCGATTTGATCTCTGTTCACCTCATTGTATGCATTCTAATAAGATCATCATTCATCTCGTGCCTTTCATTGTTTGTATTTCCCTCAATAATGTTATTTTGATGCAGGCCCATATTCTCTATTTTCAAGGCATTGATATATCCTATAGTTTTATTCTGATCCAGTCTAAACTAAGGGTAGATACTAGATGAGGAGAGTACTACATAAATAATGTAGGTGGACTATAACTCTTCCCTAAAAGTCTCATAATTTATAAATTTTCTTCGATGTGCACATGTCGGTTTCACCAAACATTTCTTCTTTAAATTCATATTCTTTAATTATAATCATTGTGCTCAAATTTTAGAGCCCTAATTATAAATGTTCTTCATGCTGTTATAGTATGAGACCTCAATTCCTTCCACCCAATCAGGGTGTGTACCATGTTATTCCATTTTTCCCTTTTTTGACACCGTTTGGGTGTGTTTTCCTCTTGGTCTTGTTAAGGTAAGTGTTCCTTTATAATTAACAAATCTATAAATTTTTAAATGGTAAGTATATTTATAGATATCACTTGGACTTGAATTATAAATCAAATTTTACATTGATTGTATATTCCTAGATTACATTGTCATGTTAAATGAATGTAAATGGTATGAACCTAATAATTTCTATTATAATTGATTTTATTATTGGTTGCATGTCCTTAGGCCACCTTTTCATGTTTAGTGAAAGGTAAAGGAATTAACCTATTAAATGATTAAATAGAATAAGTATTACATGGAATATGATTACATATGATATAAATGGAACAATAATAAGGTTCCTATTTCACATGGACCTTTTTATTCTTTATAGGAGTGATCGGATTTGATCCATCCTTGGATTCCCAAGGGAATTCCTTGAGCACGCAGAGGATGTTATTCTGATTCAAGGAGTCAGTTTCTAATAGAGATAACCACCTTGGAACATGGTCTCTTTCTACTAGAGGATTCCCAACATGATGTTAAAGTATCCATTCACTATCTCTCTAGATATTAGGATGCTAAAAATATGCTCCTTGGATCCAAATTGATATCTTTGAACATGCAGCGCCATGGATTCACCCCATTGAGCCTAGTCATTATTATCCCATTATTAACTTAGAAAATATCCTTGGACTCAGTTATAATCAATTATAGTGGAATGACTTGGGTGTTTCCCCTTGGATTACACTCATACCACTTTATTTTCAGACTGTATGAGTTACTACTATGAGTTGGATGACCTCTAAGCTCAAGGATGCCATGGATATACCTTGGATCCTATTTCATTATTATTATGATATACTTCAGTGTTGATGAAACTTACACATGAATAGTCTATATAAATTGAAATTAAATGAAATATTAAATAATTAAATGATCTCATGTTCATAGACATTACTAGCTGGGGGTGAAGTAGGTATGAGTTATTTTTTGTAATTTCTTTACATTTATATGTACTTGCACATTACTCTATTTATATTCACAAACTGAATTTGTATAGACATCATTGGTGGTGGTCTATTGAGATCTATCTCACACCCTATCTGAGATGTTGTTGGTACCCAATCAGATTATATGATCGTAGGTATGGATAAGGGGAATAATCCCACCTTAGACACATGACTTTCTAGATTTCTTTAGGATGAATCTTTATATTAGATTATCGGGCCGGTTCTTGGGATGTTTGGATAGTTTTTGTTCTTTTTTTACTTTTATATAGCATATACTATATTGATTTCCTACTTCCATGTACACCTATTTTCTTGTTTTTTAGAGACATTTCATACATCATCATATTTTTTATAAGATACTCTTTAGCTGTTGAGTTGATTATTATTGATAGTTTTTTATGCTTACTTTCCATGTGATTCTTGTTTATTCATTATTATGCTTCTGTTATTATTATCCATTTGATCATTCACATTATATTATATATGTTTTTCTCATATTTAACATGAGGGAACAGTCTCCCCATGAACACACCCTAGTCCATAACTTCTAGTTAACAACCTATGGAGTATGGGGAGGTGCGCTTGAGGCCATTGACCCACCATATTAGGGCACCTTTGAGTGGTACCCAGGTAGAGATGTCATAATATAACAGTGTGTGGAAGTCATATAGGTGGAATTCCCATTTAGTGGAAGAATTATTTGAATTTCTTCAATTCTATAGAAGTATATAAATTTAGGTAGGACAATCAATATTTTTGGAATTCAATGTTAGAATTTTATGCAAGTGCAATAGTTTATGTCTAGGGGAGTGATGTGAGGTAAAAATTGAAACATTTTTTTCTATTAATCTTTGAGAATACCCCTAATTTAATCCAATTCCCAAGTAAAAAACAACAATTTTTGGTGAACTTTGTGAATTTTGAACTTAATTGATAATTAGATAAAATCATTTTTTTATTGATTTATTCAATTTTTGTGATTAAGTGAGAAGCCATACATTTTGATTTTTGATTTAAAACTGAAAATAAAATGGTTTTATTTCAATCTAGAATTAAAATATTTAATGGATTAAGTTTCAATTATTTTGAACATTTTTTTAATGTAATTGAAAAATCCACACCACCAATTAATTTGAAAGAGGAATTATGAATTTTAATCTTAAATTTTAAAATTAATTGTGTTTTTGTAAAATCTAAATTAAATTAGTTTTTTTTTAATTTTAAATGAATTTAAAATATAATATGGGAATTCTATTTTGAAAATAAATTCAACTTATATTTTTATTGTCTTATTATTTTTTGAATTTAATTATAAAATTTCATCACTGAAAAAATGTTTTTTAATTGAAATATAGGTGTATGAAAAATGTTTGTTATTGAAAAACACTTTTTACCACTCCAAGTGATAATTCCTTCTTGATATCGATGAGTCTACTACCGCCCTCACATGATACTTCCAACTTATACCTTTGTCTGATACCACTACCATTCATTTCTACTACTACTACCTACTACTGTTAGAGGAAAAATCCTGCTACCATTGTCAATGCTACTATAAGAACAAATTTATGCTATTATTACTAGTAAATTTTTTGATATTTTCACTGATAGCTATACTTGCTACCTCCATCATTTACTACCACCAACTAACACCATCAACGTACTACCATTAGTTAAAGCACTAATGATATCTTGTTAATAGTTCAAATATATCACCCAATTAAGAAGGCCTAATTGGAATGACATTTCCAGACCCAAGTTCTATATGTTCGTTATATTCTTCCTTAGAGAATTGAATGATGTCCACTGTACTATGATGTACTGAAATGATTCACCCTAAAAATGAATAGAGATCGATCATGAGAGGAATGAGAATCAGTTATAAAATATTCATATAATGTCAATTAGAGCTGGACACATATCGATCATCCAGACAAGAAGTCACTATTCAACACAAAAATTGAGGAACATTTATAAAGAAACTAAAGATTCCCATGCTGATCATGTAGAGAATTTAAAGTGTGATAAGTACTTCCAAGAATACTTCTATAAATAAATAACTATTCACTATATTGAGGGGCCATGCTCAAACTCTCTTATTCTTTAAATAAATATCACCCACTGCTGCTATTTCTGGATTCCTTTCATTTCTTTTTGTAATAACTCCAATGATGGAAGACAAGGCCATTTGTGGTTTCACCAATGTGAATTACCTCATTCCCATGTTGATGAATCATGATCGATAAATTATACTTTTAATCCTTCTTTGGATTTTAATAGTTTTAGTCATTTGAATATTTCTTATGGGTTTTTCTTTTAATTTCTTCTACTCATATTATTGGGATTTCACACACCACCCACTCATACTTAATTCATTTCATGCGATATCAAGAAGTGGGATAATCCAATGGTGATCAAAGATATCTAATTACCAGGATTGGAAATGATAGGAGATATATTGATCATTGTATTTCTCTATCCAAACTAAAATAACCTAATAATAGTAATTAGTGAGATATCAATTGATTAGTGGGAGAGTAAGGGAATAATTTGAATAATGATTTAATAGGAGAATGGGGGAATGATCTAAGGATAGATTGATATTATTTAAATTGATATTAAAACCAATTAATTACATATAATATTTCTAACCATAAAAACCCACCAAATAATATTTTATCCCACCAACAACACTTTCTTCTCTAGAGAAAACATGAGTCCCATTTTACCACATTTTTCTCACATTCAAAAATATTTTTTCTAAGCACCCTGTTATAGGGGCGCATCAGTAGCCACTACCAAGAATATCCTTATTATCTCAAGTATATCAACTAGAGAAAAATTCTCTTAAAATTATATGTCTTCCATTTTTTAATAACCTTTTCAAATAATTCTATCCTTATTTTGTATGGATTTACTTTTATCATTCATTTTGTTCCAAAAAACCCATTTTTTACCAATCACATTTTTATTTTTTTCCTAGGAAAAAGTTCTCATATAGATTTCTTCTCAATTTGGTTGTGTTATTCATTCATATATTTTACCTATTCATCATTCTAAACAACCTCAACCAACATTCTAGGTTTCATATTTGATACAAGAGCTCTTTTATTTTCAAATATTAGTCTCCTTCTCATATGAACTATTTTATTCTGATTCCCAATGTTTTTCTTGGTGTCTACATGTTTGTTTAATCTATTAAAATATTTTTTGTAACCACCAACACCTTCTTAATCATTACTAGAACATTATTAATTATAATCAACTATTTCTGATATGATTTCATAAACTTTTTCATACATTTATTTATAAATATTCTCATTGTTTTTTGCAACATCCCAGACCCAGATGTCACTGAACAGTGCCCCAAGACCAGTGGGTCATAAGCCCTCAAGTGGATATCCTAAAACTCTAAAGGCTTTAGACTAGTAGTGAGGGCCTAGGGTATGTCCATGGGGAGACTATGCCCTCATTACCAAAGTGTAACATAGTGGAATAACAATAATAGTCAATAGATGAAGCTGATACAATAAGGAGACAACTGATAAATAAAAAATACAAGAATACATAACAAATCCATAAGTTTCTCTTATACAATGATGATGATACATGTATCTAGAAATAATCCAAAATAGATACATAACAGTATAGTACAATACATGTACACAAAATACCAAAAAGACCAAACCATGTTATCTCCAAATATCATCATGAGCCTCAACTCGATCTTGTGCTCCCTTTCCCATAAGAATGGTACTAAAATCAACTCTTGAACTATGGGTTATTGAATCTATCTATAACTACATCCAAATAGTCTATTCGAGTATACAACGGTGGCCTGAATAGGGTGTGAGATAAAATATCAGTAGGTAACTACCCAAATATCTACACAGTTACAAGCTATGCAATATAATAAGCTAAACAGTATGCAAGTGAAACATGCAAGAAATAAATAAATGAAAAGTTACCATGGTACATCAACTATTAAGAAAATGATACTGAATAGCCTCTCAAGATCCCCTACAAAATATGGTCAATATCCTCTTACAAGGAAGCTATAAAAAATACATACATAACTAACATGACCTTGTCATTCATTTAAAAATTTCATGTCTTCCACAACCTTTCCATATAACCCAAAGTATCAAACAATCACGACTGATCCATATGATCAATATATCATGTTTCCCATGAACACACTCTAATAAAGAAAGTTTCAAACCACGAAGGACTGGCTCCAAGGTGTAGAAGATCAAGGAATCCTCATCAAGTCCCAGGAGAATCTCGATGAAAACTCAGTTAGGCACTGGTTTGAATCCTAGGATCATGTTAATCAAACATTCCCTATGTGAGTCCAAGAAATCCATATCTAAGGGGTAGTAAGGCCTAAGGAATCCTATGAAATCAAGACCCAATGAGTATACTCAGTCCAAGGCATCCATTACCACATTCATGATCTAAGGAGAATCATTCAAGGCATCTATTCATTTATTCACCATTTCATACCATATTCTATTTTATACCATATGAGTCTACCAACTCATATAACCATTCACATTAAAATACAAACATTGAGTATCCCCACTCACTTATCCATTTACATTTAAAGGTAATCAAACAATGAGTATACCCACTCATTTAATCAAAACCAAATATAACCATTTGATCAATTCATTAATTAAATAATTCAATAGCTCAATAACATGTTCAAAATGGAAAGGAGATAGCACATATCCTAAGTAAGCAATCCAATTCTATTTAATCACAATTAAACTTTCTCTAACTAGGAAAGCATGAGAACACATCCCTTGGATGGTTTAACAAGGAATAAACAAGGTAAATTCTTATGGAACAACCCATGGGTTGCCTTGGGTGGGTCAACTACCACCAATGCATTGAAAATTAACCTAAGGGAATCCCTAAAAGGTCCTATTCCATTTAATTAAATTAACCAATTCAATTTCAGGGATGCACTAGAAAGTACGACAGGCGAAACAATGATAGGTAGACAAATAAAGAAAAAAACTCAAGGAAAATGTATAAACCACCTATTGTAGCTCAGCAGTAGAGTTCTTATCTAGTATCAAATTCTGATTCTACTTATATTGGGAGAAAAATGAAGAATATATAAAGAACCTACAAATTGGGAAAACCATCTTGCACCTAAATAGCATCATCGACAGGAAGAAGAACGATGAACAACTAAAAAGGAATCAATTAATCACTAATGTAGATCCAATGAGACATTCTACTCTTGAATTAGAGATCAGACAAAAGAGATCCTTCAATTCCAACTTTAGTCACCATGGGGAGCTTCAAAATGAAGTTCTTACTATTCATTGAAGGAAATGAGAATTTAGGTTTAAAATAGATTTAATTTATTTTAAAATTATAAAATTACCAAAAATATCTAGGGTTGCACGGTTTGAGTGTACTTTTTGACAAACCATGAACTAACTGTGAACAATTAGATGTAGGAGAAGGGCACCCACATAGTTACCTCACAAAGTTAAACTAACCACGAAGAAACCATGGAAAAAACCTATGTTAAAATTGTAGACTTGGCCTCATGGCCATGCGACCAGTTTCGCATGGTTTGGCTAAACTGTTCGACCTTCCTCTATTCACTACCCACAACTCACATAGTTTTTTAAACCATGTGGTCCACCCAATATATTTTACACTAACTATGTTCCAAGATTATTTCAACTCATAAATTGGGTTCTGAGATCCAAATAATCCCTAAATACCCCAAAAAAAACCATGATCAAATTGGTCACTCACATTAGGAAATATTTAAACATTTAAACCAAAAGAAAAAGGATCTGTACCTTGTATGAAAACCTAGGTTCTTATAATAACCCCCCTTAAATCAATTTTTCCTCAAATTTCCCTATTAAGGGTGGTCAAGATTTGTCTGAGAATAAATCCAACCATAGAGCACATACGTCAACCACCCACTCCCAAGACTCATATTGTAAATGGATATGCTACCATAACACCTGTACTAGAGGAACTAACCAGCCTCAGAGAACCATTGTGCTCATATCAATGATACAAATATGATGATCCTCAAAGGATGCATCTACCTATAACTCAACTTACTCAGGTTGAAAATCATGAGATGAGTCTAAATGATAAATTCACATATGAGATATGTGGACGACATCATGCATGGCTCGATACCTATAAGTTAACTACAACTGATAGGCTTATGACCCAAATCTCTCCATAATATCAAACAAAAATGCCATATCATGGTGAAATCTTACCCTGTCTCCTGATCCATATATGTCCCAGACTCAGTGAAACACATAGAAAGACCTGATACCCAACCTCAAACTCTAGAGGTCATCTGCGGAGATTGGCGTATGATTTATGTGAATAATACACAGTAACCATCTACTTTTGAATCAACTAGACCTGCTCAGAAGTCTCATTCATGAGACACAATTGCAATAAAGCTTCCTCACCTACCTCTAACCAAAACAGGGGTGATCGTCACAGCCTACCGTATAAATCCTCATAAGATGCCATATGTATAGTCACCTGATATCTATTATTGTAGGTGAACTAAACAAGGGGTATATGCCTCTACCAAGAGCCCCAAAAATCTTAAATGCATTCTTGAAAGATTTCCTCAAGAACCTGTATTGTACACTCTGATTGAAAATATATCTAAGGTGGTATGTTGTGCTCAGAAGCACATATGTATCCAACGCCCTTTGAAAACTCTGTTATAAATGAGATGTAAAATGGGAATCCCTATCTGAAATGATAGTGCATGAGACCACGTGGAGTCATAATATCTCACAGATATATATCCTACCAAGCTCATCAACACTGAAGGTATCCTTGATTAGTAAGAAATGATCAACCTTCATGAGCCTGTCCACAAAAATCCACACAACATAGTTACCTCAAGATGACCTCTAAAAACTGGTTATAAAATCTATCGTGGAATCATCACATTTCCACTCAAGAATAAGTAATTTCTATAAAAATCTTCTTGGTCATGGATATTCTACCTTCACTTGTTTATAGGTGTAACATTTCATAATGAAACCAACTATCTCGCGTTTCATACCTGACCTCCAATATTGACAGCGTAAGTCACGATATATCTTTAGGACTCCAAGATGTAATACCCAATATGAGTCATGAAAATCTTGTATCATATCCTCACATATGTCCAATAGAACCCAAACACGACCATGGATACAAAAAATCTCATCCTCACCTACTGTCCAACTAGGTGGTGGGTCCCCACCTTCCACACTCTCCAATAGGACTGGGCCTTCCAATTCCAATAACTACCTTATCCTCACTCTATCCAGTAAGGTATAGGTCACAAATAAAGATGAAAGATAAGTCTATCCATGACTGTCCTACACCTCTAAGTGAATCTCAGAAAACAAATCCATGAGCTTTCACTCACTACTAACCTACTGGAATTCCTGTATTTGAGTCCTCCTACTCAGTGAATAGGATGCTACATTATATTTCCCAAGCATGTAAGCAATTTCAAAGTAAAAAAACTAGAGGTAATCCACCCAACTTCACTGTCTCAGATTCAAATCATGTTGTGTAAATATTTACTTGAGGATTTTGTGGTCCATGTACACCACAAAACACTCTACCAATAAATAATGCCTCTAACAACATAGTTCATGTACAACCGCAGATAACGCGATATCATGCATCAGGTAGTTCCTCTTGTGTGGCCTTATCTATCGATACCTATATGACATGACTCTATCCTCCTATATCATCACTAATCCAAGACTGATACCTAATGCGTCACAATACATAGTGTAGATTCTACCCTAATCTATATAAATTAGGATCAGTGCTGAATTAAATCTCCATTTTAGATCCTAAAAGGCTATCTCATAGGAATCTGACCATACAAACTTCACGCCCTTCTTAGTCAATCCTATCAATGGAACTGCTCAGTGTGAGAAGTCATGTATGAAATTCATGTAATATTAATCTAGACCTAAGAAACTCTATATGTCAAATAAATTCCTGGGATGCTCCTAGGAAACTATATCTCCCACCTTCTCTGGGTCTACTGATACTCCTGTCTCAGAGATAATGTGACCCAGGAAGTGAATCTGATCCATCCAGAAGTGGAACTTTGTGAGATTAGCATATAAATTATGCTCTCCTAGTATATACAAAATGATCTCATGTTGTTTGGAATGATTATGTCGATTCTGAGAATACACAAAGATATCATCTGTAAAAACTACCACAAACAATTCCAGATAAGTATGGAACCCTTGGTTCATCAACGCCATGAAAATCATTGGAGTGTTTGTGAGACTAAATGACATAACCATATAATTGTATAGAAAATACTTGCTATGAAAGGATTTAGGAGGTATGTTTGCAGTTTGAACATGTACCTGGTGATATCCGTACCTCAAATCAATTTTTGAGAACACTCGAGCTCCTTAAAGCATATCAAACAAGTCATTTATTCATGAAAAGGGATACTAGTTTTTAACCATCATCTAGTTCAGTTTCCAGTAATCCATGCATAGCCTAAGGGAACCATTCACCTTTTTCACAAAAGGACCATCGAACCCAATAGAGAAGTACTAGGTTGAAAAAACCCCTTTGCCTCTAAATCTTCTACCTGCCTCTTAAGCTCCTACAACTCCATTGTAACCATCTTGTAATGAGGAATGGATACTGATGTAGCTCCTAACACTAGATATATGGAGAACTCAACCACTCTCTTAGGAGGTACAATGGAAAATTTGTATGGAAACACATCTATGAAACATTAAACTATAGGAGGGAAATATTCCTAACAAGTTACCTAATCATCCAGATACAAACTAGTGATCTGGGATGTCATCCCACCCAGCCCATGATGCTGTGGTCTAGCTTAGCTCACCTAGAAATCTCATTCACCCTTGTGAGTATGAAATTTACCCTATGGTGATGTAAAATTCACTATATGACAATAGAAGTTCACATAATCTCGATAAGTTACTAGCCATTCCATCTTGAGTATGACATCAAACCCTGTCATCATGGGGATATAAAGATTCCAAATGAAGTGACACCCACCAAACCCAAGGGGGAACTACCTGTACCGGTGTACATCCTCCTTTATGATCCCTAATGAAGTTTCTAGTGTCATAAAGCTCTGAGAATATATTATAACATGCCGAAGGATTTTCACCATAGGTGTAGATATGAAACTATGTGATGCACTTGTAACAAAAATAGCAGATGCAATAGTAGAGGATACTAAGATCATACCTATCACCATGTATGATCAGGCACCCTGATCCTTGGGGGTTGGCTACACATAATATATTTGTCTTGAACCACAACCCTGTGACACAACCTCACTGGCTAGTGTAGGTCCACTCAGATGTCTTGGTGTAACTGGTGTTTGGCTAACTCATCCATGACCACCATTGCCTCTTCCTGATCAACCAACACTACACCAAATCCCTATATGACTTGGAGCTGATAAACCTACTCCCAAACCTAGTGTTGGAGCTAACCCCTACCACTCACAGCTGGAGGGAAGGTCCTGTATAAATGTTGCACGTGGCCCGTCCCGTCATAATATCAACACTTGACTGGGTCACAGTCACACTAATTATTCATGTAGACCCATCTAAAACACTAATGAAAGAACACTGAGATACTAGTACTCACATCCTGACTGGTACTCATGCCACAGGAAGCCTCAAAACATCACTTCCTACCACTGGATAATAAAATACTAGGTCAAGAGATGATACCACTCTATTTTTTTCACCCATCTTCCCTTAGGTTTTTCTCTTTAATCAGTGCTTGATTCAAAATTTCCATGATATAGGTCAATATAAACATGTTTACCTATGATCTGATAGCATTTCAAAGACCTTACTCAAATCATCTCACCCTTGATAGCTCATCAGTAAGGTATGTCAGTGCAAAACACTGCAACTCTGTAAAGTGTGCCAAGTACTCCATAACCATCATCATTCCCTACTCCAGATGCATGAACTCACTTGCCCTCTCTATCTACAGAGTCTCGAGGTAAAATTATTCATAGAATTAGGTTTATAAATCAGCCCAACCCATATCTCATATCCTGTAAGCCTAGTTCAATACATCCCTCTAGTACTTTTCTTCCCCACATATCATATATCTTGCGAGCTTTACCCTCCTCTCACGAGGCATCTCAAGATGCCCGAAGATTTCTAGTGTGGTATCAAGCCATAGTTTAGAAACCTATGGACCACCATATCCAAAAAACATAGAAGGATGTTGATACTAGAACACATTCATTAGCTCTTCTATAAATAAGGTAGGCTACAGTGCTCCCTGAAAAGTCTACATGAAGCGATAGAATCCCTTGTGGAGCTATGCCTCATCACTTATGTCTAGAAAAAAATATGGTGCCATATATAGAACAAAATGAGGATCCACCGGTAGACCATGTCCCACTTCCTTTGGAGCATGTTCATATCCACCCTCCTAATGTACGACTGGAGGTCGTCTTATTGGCATGCCTCTACAATGCCAAACACACACCTCAGAAAATAACAATATAAAATTTTTCATCTTAAAAGTGTAGTATAGGTCAAAAACCTCCTAAAATCAGGTCATACCACATATCCTACTCCTAAATCCAGAATTGTAAAAAGAATAGTCACCAAAAAACCACTAGAGACACTACCTCTTGCCCACTCAGAATCTAGGTCTAGGTCAAGTCTCTATTTATCTTTTCAACTTTCCATTCCAATTCATATTCATTTCATTCGAATTCATATATACATTTGACATTTATATATCAATTCATTTTAAATAGGTTGAACCCAATGGTTCTCAAAATTCTGATCCATGAGGGAATCTAAACTTCATGAATCAAAGTGTGGTTCCCATATAATTCACTCCATATCACATTCACTTAAAATGATTTAATCAAAAGCTACATCACTTTCAATTCCATAAAGTACCATACTCCTTATGAACTGAAATATGGAATCACTTTATCTATCAAATACATAAAAATCTATCACAATACTAGGTAAATCTATCACAATAACATTACAATAAATAATGCATCCTAAATGGCATGGCATAATGCATGACATGTTATTTCTAACAGGTTCCTAGTATGATGCATGAGATGGAACAAACTCAGCTCATCGGGTTGTGAAAAAATAGAACCCTAAATTATATCAATAATAACATCACAAATCATGTGAATCACCCAACAGTGGAATCAAATCAATAGTGATAGTAAAAATCTATAAAACAACAATTTCATTCAGGAAAATTTTTATTTTTCCTATACGCGGTGTAGCTACTCCTGGGAATAGCTCATTACCAAACTCTTTTCCCATCCTATCCCTTTATATTGTCACTAAATATTAAATCAAACCAGAAAATAAATCCTTTGATACCACTTTGTGATCCCAGACCCAAATTTCACTCAACATTGCCCCAATCCCTATGGGTCACAAGGCCTCAAGCACATCTTCCCAAATGCTAGAGGCTTCCGACTAGTATCGAGGGCCTAGGGTGTGTCCATGGGGAGAATATCCCCTCATTACCAAAGTGTAACACAATAGAATGAAAATAATATTCAATAGAGGAAGTAGATACAACAATAAGACAACTGATAAATAAACAATATAGGAATACATAACAAATCCATAATTGTATCATATACAATGATGATGATACATGTATCTAGAAAGCATCCAAAACAGGTAAATAGTAGTACAATAAAATACATGTATCCAAAATACCAAAAATAAAAAAACATGCTATCTATAAATATAATCACAAGCCTCAGCTCGGTCCTGTGCTCCCCTGCTCCTAATCATGGTACCAAAATCAACTCTCGAATTGTGGGAACTTTTCCCTATCTCTACCTGCTTCCAAATAGTCTATTCAGGTACCCAACAGAAACCTGAATAGGATATGGGATACAATATCAGTAGGTAACCACCCAAATATCTATACAATTATAGGCTGCTCAATATAACAAGCTAAATAACATGCAAGTAAAACAAGAAATCAGTAAAAAAAATGTAAAGAGCCCATGGAACGTCTACTACTAAGTAAGTGATACTAAATATCCTCTCAACCCCCTATGAAATATGGTCAATCTCATCTAATAAGGAAGCTATAAAAAATGCATACATAACTAACATGGACTTTCTGTTTATCCAAACATGTCATATTATCCATGAACTTTCCATATAACCCAAAGTATCAAACAATCACAACCGATCCGTATAATCAATGTATCACATTTACCATGGTCGTACCATAATAAACAAAGCTTCAGACCACGAAGGGCTGGATCCAAGGTATATAAGACCAAGGAATCCTCATTGTGTCCCAGGAGAATATCAATGGAAACTCGGTAAGGTATTGATTAGATTCCTATGATTATTTCAACCGAATTTGTTCTATGCAAGTACAAGAAAGCCAGATCTAAGGGGTAGCAAGGCCCAAGCTATCCCACAGAATCAAGACCTAAGAAGCATACTCAATCCAAGGCTTCCACTACTTCATTAAAGATCCATAGAGCATCATCCAAGGCATTTATTCATTGATTCATCATTTCATACCATATTCCATTTCATACCATATGAATCTACCCACTCATATAACCATTCAAATCAAAATAAAAACAATGAGTATCCCCAATCACTTATCCATTTACATTTAAAGGCAATAAAATAATGAGTATACCCACTCATTTAATAAAAACCAAATATAACTATTTAATCAATTAAACAATTAAACAGTTAAATTGCTCAATAACATGTTCAACATGGAAAGGGGGTAAGAAATCTCCATGGAAATAAATCCAATTCCATTTAATCATAATTAAGCTTCCTTTAACTAGGAAAGCCTGAGAACACATCCCATGGATGGTTTAATAAGACATAAAAAAGGTAAATTTATATGGCAGACCCCATGGGTATCCTTGGGTGGGGAAACCACCACCAATGCATCATAAAGAAACCAAAGGGAATCCCTAACATGTCTTATTCCATTTAATTAAATTAACTAATTCAATTTTAGGTCCACATCAGAAATTCTGGTGGGCGGCACAATGATAGGTATGCTAATAAAGCACCAAAACTCAAGGAAAATATATAGACCACCTACCGTAGCTCATTAGTAGAGTGCTCATCTAGTATCAACTTATTATTCAAATGAAATTTTGAGAAAAATGAAGAAATGGAGAAGAACCTGAGAATAAGAAAAATATTCTTTCACCTAAATAACATCGTCGATAGGAAGAAGAATGAAGAATGGATAAAATGTAATTGATTACTCACCGATGCAGATCCAACGATACATTTCACACTTTAATCAGAGATCAGATGAGAGAGATCCTTCAATTCCAACTTTAGTCACCAGGGGGAGCCTCAAAATGTAGTTCTTGCTATCTTTTGAAGGTAATGAGTATTTAGGTTTAAAATAGATTTAATTTATTTTAAAATTATAAAATTACCCAAAATATATGGGGTCTCATGATTTGAGTTCATAGTATAACAAACCATGCACCAATAATTCACGGTTATCTATAGGAGAAGGGCACCCACACATGTACCTCACACGGTTTGACTAACTATGTAGAAACTATGAAAAACACCTCTATTAAAATTTCAGATCTATCTTCTTGGCTATGAAGCCCATTACACACAGTTTTTCCTAACTCCGCGACCTTCCTTTACTCACTATCCACAACTCACATGGTTTGTTAAACTGTGAAGCCTGCCCCACACAGTTTACACTAACTGTGCGCCAGGATTATTTTACCCCATAACTTGGGTTTCGGGATTTTAACAAGTCTAATAAACCCCAAAAACACCCATGATAAAATTGGGTACTCACATTAGGACATATTTAAACATTTAAAACAAAATAAAAAGGATTAGTACCTCATATGAAAACATGGTTTCTTATATTTTATATGAGGTACCCAAAATCTACTTGAATATATGGACTTGTTTTTCCATAATTTAATTAATTTTCACATCCAAAAAATCAATAATTTTATATAATATCTTATTCTGTCATCTATATCCATTCCCAATAGATAAATATCCTATAAAGGCTTCATCACTGGCCTTTTCTTCAAACTTTCCCTGCCTGCTTCCTTTGATTTTAATATAACAAGGACTACCAAAGATCGTAAAATATTTCACTATAGATTTCTTATAGTACCACATATCATAGGATGTAGCATGTGTTTTGGGCCTAAATATACATCTATTTTGAATGTTCACCATAGTACACACTACTTCTCTCCAGAATTATTTTGAAACATCATTCTCATCCAACATTGTTCTGTCCATTTCCACAATGCTCCTTTCTTCCTCTCTCTAAAACTATTCTATTGTGTTGTATAGGGAATTATATAATGATTCTTTATTCCATGTTTGATAAGAAAATTTTCAATCTAATAACTCATGTATTATTTCCCATTATTAGATATCAATCTTTCGATATATAAACCAAGCTCATTTTCAACCCACCTTCTATATATTTTGAACATCATAACTGCCTCAGACTTGTGCTTGATGAAAATAACATTATTCATACAAGTGAATTAATATATTAAAGTAATGAAATAAAGATCCACTTAGGTATAATTCAATATCATGGATCCATAAAGATCTACATGTACTAATTCCAATGGTCTTTTGGAAGTAATATATACCTTATCACGAGTCATATGGGTTATATTTACCTTTTAATGTGATCCAAAAATTACATCTTGATCTCTATTCATCTTTAGTAAATTTCTTACCACTTCATATTTCACAAACATACTTAGGATTGTTTGGTCAATATGCCCAAGTCTTTTATTCCATAACATGTTATCATCTTTCATACTCAAGTAACATGTATTAGAAGGATCACCAATCATGAATAAATTTACATTAGTTCCACTGCCTTAATAAAAAATTCTTCCACCACTTTTTCTTTTAATGATGCATTTATTTATTTTGAATGTTACCTCATGAACATTATCAAAAAGTTGGATAACACTCAACAAGTTTTGTTTTATTCCTTTAATATAAAGAACATCATCTGATTTTAAATGATTATTCTCAATATGATCGATTCCAATACCTCTGATTTTCAAGGAAGAGTTATTCAAAAATGTTACTGCACCTTCTCCATGTTTCCCAATGTTCTTCATAATTTTAGCATCACTAGTCATATAGAAGGAAAAACCACTATCTAGTAACCATGGCTTTGTCTTCTTACTTACTTTAAAAGAAACTTCTATCAATTTTGACTTTTCTTCATTGCACACCTGAACTACTTTCCCTTTATCTTTGAGAGGGGACTGAATAGGTAATCTCGTCATTCATTTCTCTATACTATTTCCATTTTAATCACACCTTACACATAGTTATTCAAGTAAATAAAACATGTTTTGTGTTGTGAACTTGTATCTAGTTTCAATTTTTTATTATTTCTTATAGAGTATACTCTCTTCTCATTATGACTACTCCCCATGGTTTCATTCCTTCTACTAGGTGAAAAAATTTTATACCAACACATATATGATTTATTTCTAAAAATTATAAAACACCAGTAATAACCCTAAAATATTAATTTTCTTCAAAAACCAGAGTTGTATCCAGAAGTTTTCTATCTATTATTTGACATCTGGTGAACTTCTTGGGTCTGATTTCATCTCTATTTTGGAATAGAAGATTTATTCAATATTCTTATTTCATCAGATACTATTTTAAGAAATTTATCTATATTTTTTATAGTTTATATTTTAATAGAATAATATTTATACTTTCATTTATAGTGTCAATATTTTTTGGAAATATATTTTTTAGATGAGGACATTACCAGAAATTTTTTAGAATATTTAGAGTATTTTCCCTTAACTTCAATCAATATTTTGAATTTCCTCTTGACCTTTTTCAAATTTTTCTCAGATTAAAGATATTTTTATTATGTAATTTACAATTATTCATCCTTAAAAGAGATTTATTATTTAGTATATTTGATTATATTCTCACATTCTTCAGTTTTCAACATGAGATTTTTATTTTCTTTTTCAAGACCCATCTCCCTTTTAGATTTTCACATTTTTCATCAACTATCTTCCTATTATCTTTACCAAAAACTTATTCTATTTATTGAGTATGGTGTTTTTATCACTACATGCCTCAAGTTCATATTTGAGTATTTATTCATAATCTATTAGTTCTGATTTATCTTTATCACTACTAGATGATTCAACGGTTTTTGAAAATGATCCATAAAATTTGTAAATTTATCTTGTTTTTCTTCATCAAATTCAATATACGAGATAAGATTGGTTTTATATTATTTTTTTATCAAATTCATTATTTTGGTTCTATGGAATCTCTTATTTCTTTCACTATCCTTTTAAACTTATTTAGAATTTTTCTTCACTTTTTTCCTTGAGTCTTTTTTTATTTTCATATTTTAATCTAATCCTTTATTATTTGGCCAATTAATTGCATAATAACCAAGACCCTTAAATTTATAAAACCTACCAGAGAATTTACCTTTATTTTTTTTACTTGTCCCCTTTATAATATTTTTAGAAATTAATGAAATAACTCTTTGATATTTTACTTTATTCTTAAAATCACTTGAGTCAACAACATCTTCATCATTGAAAATTTTTATATTCCTCATGAATTCCATCCAACATTAAAATTTTTATTCATGAGAAGGGAGAGAGATACAGGATCATAGAGGATAGAAATAATGTAGCCCAAGGGAATCTCCCCGTACAAGGTTCACCCCCTCCAGTTTCATACTGGACACATTGGTAAGACACGTCACCCGCATACCAGGAACTGCAATAGAAGCCATATAATCCACCACTTTGTTCCCCTCTCGCCATTTGTGAGAAATTATAACTTTGTCATTCAGGAGAGACTTGCACATTATAATAGTGTAGGTGATATCCCAGGGTGTACTGCCTCTGCCATGGAGGGCGTCGTGGGTAATCATAGAGTCCGTTTCCAAATGGGTAATGAAAATACCCCTGTGTCGGCATAGGGATAGGCCTGTCAGAACTGCCAATTCTTCTGCCTGAATAGAAGAACCACTTCCAAAGTGAGCTGAGAATGCTAACACTAGACTCCCTTTGGAGTCCCAGAGAACTCCTCCTCCCCTCATGTCCCCAAAACACAGGAACCATCTGTATTAAGCTTAAGCCCTTCGCTAGGGGGAATCCAATGAATCCATCTAACCCGCACCACCCCACCTTCCCCAGTGGCGCTCCTTGAATGCTCCTGCTGCACCCACAAGGTTAACCTTTCCCCTCCAATTCCCGCTGCGCCAATGAGGTCAATCAGCATGAATCAGATGTTAGCCACCATAGAACGACCAGAGGTTCTTCTCCCCTCATATCTTGCACTATTCCTGGCTTTCCATAATTGCCAACAGGCCGCATTGAAAATAGTCTCACACACCTTAGACTCCTCCACTGACACACTAGACCCTTGGAACCAGCACTCCATAAACAGCTGCACACTGCCTCCTTGCTCAGGGAAGCCTGAGCAGACACCAAAGAAATTCCAGACATGCCGGGCCCAATCACCCTCAAAAAATATATGGTTCATGGTTTCTTCACTTTTGTTCCTACAACAATGGCAGCACGAAGCAAGGCTGATCCCCAACTGTTTGATGTGGTCATCAGATGGTATCTCTTTGTTGCATATCCTCCAGGTAAGAAAGTTGAGTTTGGCTGGGATTGAGTTGCACCAGGGCACATTGTTCCACCTATCGCTCTGCCCCTGTATACTGCTCGTCCTGCGAAAATCCTTGGCGTTGAACCTCCCTGACATGGACGGTGTGAAGACGCAGGTGTCCTGCTTCGAGCTCATGACCACAGAGTCGAAGATCTCCTACAGGGGGCGTCGAGAACCGATTTGTAAAACAGGGGATATGAACTTGCCTCCCTAAAGGAGATTAAAGGGGTTGGGCATCCTGGGTATCCTAACACTTCATGCACACAGTTGTGTTGCCAAAATAAAAAGCTCCCTTCCCCAACAATCCATCAAGAGAGAGGAAGAAGTATTGGAATGATATTATAAACCGAGGACCAAAGAGCCATCCCCCTAGCTGAACCGTACATCGTATCATCCTTATATCGCCGAGGCATCTGCGTTCCCCACAAGGATCGGGCTTCAATGGACTCCCATGCAAGCTTCGCATGCATGGATGGAATCAACTCCGCCATACTCCAGACATTGATCCCCCCTTCACAGATGGGCCGAGCCATCTTACTCCATGACACCCAGCGTCTCTTTCCCCTACCTGACACATCCCATATAAAGCGCATGAGAATCCTGTCAATAGCCCTTATGAATCCCTTCGGCACACTCGTGGAAGCCAAGGAATTCACCGGGATAGCAGAAAGAACACTATTGACCAGGGTTATTCGTCCTACGAAGTAAAGAAAGTGGTTTTTACAGTTCAGGATGCGATGCAAAATCCTGCTCACCACTTTGTCGAAGTCCCTATTCTGCACCCTATCTTTCGATAAAGGAACACCAAGGTAGTCCATGGGGAAAGATCCTCTCCGCATTCCAAGCACGTTCTCCATCCTGGCCACCCTGCTCGGATTGCATGATATAGTAACATAGAATTTGCTCTTTTCCCTGTTAATGAGTTGGCCACTCCAGTCACTATACTCTGCAAGGATTCAGTTCAGTGCCTGAAGAGACCTCCACCCGACATTCATGAACACGATGGAATCATCCACGAACATCAAATGCGACACCGGGGGGGGGGGGGCTCTGAACTTCCTCCGATATGAACTAATGGATCCTTCACAGACGCCTTTGCTGATCAACCTGCTCAGGGTGTTCTGCATAATAATAAAAAGACTAGGAGATAGCGGGTCCCCATTCCAAAGACCACGAACGGTTTTGAAGAATCCCTGTGTTCTCCCCATAAACGATACCACCATCCACGGTGAACACACGCACCTGAAGATAAGATCACATGCCCAGTTCGAAAATCCCATCATCGTGAGCACTCTATTGATAAAGCCCCATTCCATCCGGTCGTAAGCCTTATTCATGTCCAGCTTGATTACCATATTGGAACCACGAGAAGGGGTGTTCAGATCCTTTAATAGCTCCTGTGTCATCGCCACTGCACCCTGGATCGAACGACCTTTGACGAAGCCATGTTGTTCCAATGCTATCCACCGAGGAAGGAAGATGGCCATCCGCCTATTCAGAATGCTCGCCAGGACCTTATAAGGGAAATTACACATGCTCACGGGCCGGTAGTCGGAGAGGGCGGAAGGATCCTTAACCTTCGGCAGGAGGACCAGTGTAGTCACAGACGCTCTCCGTGGGAGGCCACCCCCGCGGAAGAAATCATGGATCACGGAAATAAGTTCACCTTTCACCTCCTCCCAAGAGACCTTGTAGAAGGAGCCAGGGAAGCCATCAGGGCTTTCCACACTATCTAGGTTCAGGTTCCACACTGCCTCATGCACTTCCCCTTCATCCGGGATGCCTTCCGTCACAGCATTCTCCTGCGTCGAGACAGTGCTCGAAAGCCCTTTCCAAAGCTCGGCCTCCCCCGAAGGATACCCACGAGACATGTTACCATTGGTGCCCGTAAGTAGTTCCTTAAAGAATGTGCATGCCATACCCCCATCCACATCTGCATCATCTAAAAAGGAGCCGTCCTCCATCGCGATATTTGGTTTCACTACGCGCCTCCTCTCCCAAATGCATGCATGGAAGTACGTAGTATTCCTGTCTCCTTCCTTCATCCACTTGAACCTAGATCGATCCCTTGCATGACACTCTTGGGAAAGCACCAGCACCTTTAGAGCACTCTTCAACTTCGCAAGCTTACCAAAGCTCCCTTCATCCTAGATCTCCTCAAGTAGGACCTCGAGGCTTTGGATCTCCTATTTTAACGCTGCCATCTCTTGATCCGGAGAAGTGCGAGACGTAGCCCACCCCAGGAGATATTTCTTTAAGCATCTTAAATTATGGTGGAAGGCCACCCAAGAATGGCCCCTGGGGGGCTCACTCTAGCATCTCTTGACCACATTATGGTATTCCGGAATGCTCTCCCATTGGCTGGAGAACTTAAAGCCCTCCTGCACAACTTCCATCCTGCTAGGAGACAACAGAAGCGGCGAATGATCAGAGATACTACGTGATAGATGACTCACCTTTACCTCCGGGAATCTGGATATTGCGTGGAAATTGGCCAAGAAACGGTCCAGCCTACTCCAGCTTCGACTTCCCCCCTTCGGTTTTTTCACCAGGTAAATGGATCGCCTGAATAGCCCAGGTCCATTAACCCCTTCCCTACCGCAAACTGCACAAACGACACGCTAGCCCACCTTGCGAAGTCACCTCGCCCCTTCCTCTCATCCGGATGCATGATGATGTTGAAATACCGTCCCACCATCCAGGGCAGGTCACCTGGGTCAAACCTGTTGAGTTCAAGCCACAGGACCTCCCTTCACTGGTCATCGCAGCTGCCATAGACCACAGAAATGAAGACCTCTTCTCCACCATGAATTCAAAAGATATCTCTTCTTTCACTTTATTTTTTAATACTGTAAGTTTTCAAATTTTATAAGTAATGAGAATATTATATAAATCATTAAGAGACATATCTTCTCCATATCCAAGTGATGAAATTTTGAGATCAAATATATCTGAAAAATTTCTCATCAATTTCTTCACAATTATAGAATCATCAAGTTTCTCACCAAGGACCTAAATATTGCCCAAAATTTAGTTTACCCATATAAATAAATCATCAACACATTCATCCTCTATCATTTTAATATCATCAAATTTGATTCTTTGGATTTTTAGATTTACCTCTTTAACTTTCACATCAACTTCATAATTTCTCTCCAACATGTCCCAGATCTCTTTTGCAGTTTTTAGTCCCATAAATTTGGTATATAATTTCTTTGATAATGACAAGAGAATATATTTTTTTCTTTTCCATCCACTTCCATATTATTTTTTTTAGAAAAATTCATTTTGAAATCATTTAAAAATGGTGGAAATCCTATTATCACTTCATCATGAACTTCCAGACCTAGATATAAAAGACATGACAACATTATATTCTTCCAACCATGATAATTTTTTCCATTGAATGTTTTTACACCCCTTATATTAAATTAATTGATATTATCCATGACTAAAAGGAGAATTTCTTGTATCCTTCATAGGAAACCTCTTAAACCAATTGATGTGACTGGTAGGATCAGTTTCCTCCACTAAAAGGGGGGTTGAATATGTGGAAGGAATTTTTTGAAATTTCATCTAAATAAAATAAACCCTTGTGACTTTTTATAGTACTATCCACTCAAATAGAAAAACCCATCCTTAAATTATCATGAAAAAACTAAAAGATCATGGAAAAAATAGTTTTTACAAGGTTATGATGCAATATTAAGATTCCTTATCATGGATTGTTATTCCCCCAAACATGGATTCTTTTCACTATATCACCAAGTGAAATCCTATCACAAGAATTCATGAAGTATCCCAATACACATGTTAAGAGTAACATCCAACATTATAGCTTCAATCTGTAGTACAAAACATGATTATAAAATGAAGAGGATCACCAAATAAACCAATATTCTTAAGTAACTGAAGATAAATATCCACTTCTATGAGACTATAAAAATATATAAGAAAGATTTTCCCATAGTGTATTCTTGAAATACACTTCAAAAATATTCTCAAACTTGAATCTGATCTTCTGAATTCACGTGTTTCATTATATGTTGATCACTGAAGAACCAACCTTGGATTTGGACTCACCTCTTCTTCTTTTTTATCCAAAAAACATTTTCATAAGATACCAATGCATTTATCACTATAATGTAGAAAGAAAAACATAATCATACTTCACCTAAAATATTTATAACCATAGTCTGTAGGTTCCTAGTGTAGTAGAAGCGTGCGATGGACGGTTCCCAACATTGTTTTTTTCCATGATCGATGATCAATCCAAGATCTATACAATGTTTAATAACCATGATCAATGGAATTGAATTAAATATAAAAAAAATTAATAACACCAGAACTGAGAGAGATGATATTAACACATATTATTTATAATTAATTTAATTAGATAAATAATTGCCTCTAAGTAATTATTTCTTTGTTGATGAGTTTGGAGACATATATATGGTTCACCTTCATTGCATTGTATAAAAAAGTGTATATTTACTCTAACAGTTATCCAAACATGTTCCAGGAATATCCACATATCGTTGAAGGAGTATTCGGGTGCTAAAAAAGAAGATCCTTTTACTTGAGTCATCCGCCTTGATCGCCTTGAAAATCACTACCAAAGAATTCTCCTTGATCCTATAGAGGAAGATTGCTCGCCATTATTGGGAGCATTTTGGGAGAAGGGAGATCTCTAGGATTAAGAGGATTATCTAAGATTTTTTTGCACAACCAACAACATGAATTGACTTTCTTGAGAAAATAACATAACTAGATATTTATATTTCTAGGGTTAAAATAAAATAATTGCACAAACACCCTTAATTATTTATTTAATCCTAGAAAATACCCATGTTAAATAATAAT
The DNA here is from genome assembly GCA_963277665.1 of Viscum album. Lineage (NCBI taxonomy): Eukaryota > Viridiplantae > Streptophyta > Magnoliopsida > Santalales > Viscaceae > Viscum > Viscum album. The sequence goes on along the minus strand of OY728152.1, from coordinate 1,530,509,226 downwards.
ACTAATATTATTATTTCTCTACATGCACATATCTTGCGAATTATAAGTAAATATTATTTAATTAAATAATATTTAATATTATTATTTCTCACCAGAACATTAAACCAGATCCACCATTCCTCCGCAATATATATCGAACCTTGAATAATGTCTATTAATTTATTAAATAAATATGAATACATTATTCACCAATAAATAAATAAATATTATATTTTCTAAAAATGTATATTTATATGTGATTAAGAATATATGAATAATTATTAAACCACATATGGGAATAATATTTATTAATCATGTTAAATAATAAATAATATTTTATTTAACTAAGATTCTATATACACTTAGTGTGTGTCCCCTCTAGGCCTCTTTCTCATTGGAATTAGGTGAAGTAGCCTAAAGTCCAAGGTTAACATCTAGAAACATGCCAAGGCACCCATATATAAAGAAGTTAATGTCAGAAAAACATGTCATCTCATATGAAAACTTACTTTCTAATACAATCTCTTTGTCAGGATATCTCAAATCATGATGGTTTCATGCCGGTGCCATAATCCTATGTGCTCGATGTATCTTTCTTTGACTTTTCAGAAATAGGACTTGTCTATAGAACACCATGGATATGGATTTATTTAGGCTATATCATTTCCATCAAAGGTCCTGAGATATTAAATTCTATTAAATAACGTAAGGGATAAATCCTTTCTCATATTATTCATTAATGAAATATTACTCATGAAACACCCAATGTATTTTACCTCTCTATGAACATCTATCATCACACTTTTCTTAAATAAATATAAGTGCGTGAATCATATTACTCATTAATAATAATATTAAATTATAAGGGCCAATACACACATCCGTAGATAGGAACATCTAAGGACACATAGAAATGTGGATTTCCTACTGGTGGGTCTCGTTCTCATAATATCCATACTGGATATTACCAAGGGCGTACACCATAAGAAGGTGCCTAAATGTCTTATGAGTCTCCACCTATGATAGCCTTCATAATTCATGTCCCGAAAATGACATCTTCCAACTATAGAACATATATTCAATTTTAGTGTCATATCACTTCTTTGTTATCATCATAGCAGGGAACTGCTATGACGTTTTTATGAGACAACTTCTCTTAAGACATCATCACATACCATGTCATGCATAAGAACAATAATGATGTGATAGTAGTTTATTAATATTCAAAGCAATGAATACATGTTTATAATAAATCACAAAGAATTTGGTTCTAGGGAACTGACTTCAATAGACTCCCACTTTCACTAGAGACAATTGCTAACAACTTTCAGTCTGCTAGCTCTCACATGATACTAATGATTCTACTGAGATAGGCCTCCAGTCAAAGGTCTCACTACGTTATCTTCCATGGGTACCTGTCTTACTAAAACTTCTCCCCTCTGATAGAAATACCTCAAAAGGTGATACTTTTGGAGTATATTCTTTTTCTGTTGGTGTAACCATGGCTCTTTTGCAAAATCCACCACTATAGTATTATCACAATAAAATGTGATAGGGTCTTTACTTCTAGGCAGCACATCAAGATCCTGGACAAAGTTCTGAATACAAAGGGATTCCTTTCCTACATTAAAAGTTGTTATATACTTAGAATCTTCTATAGAATCAACAACAAATGGATTATTTTAAATCTTATAGATCACAGGTCCTCCATTAATATAGAAAACATATCCAGATTGTGAATTTAGATCATTTAGATCTTTCTGAAAACCAGTATTAGTATAACCTCTGACAACTAGATCCTCACATCCTCCATACAATAGGAACATATCCTTAGTTCTTCTCAGATACTTAAGGATATTATTAACAGTATTCCAATATTTTTCTCCTATATCTACTTAATATCTACATACCATTATTATTGTATAGAAAACATCAAGTCTAGTACATAACATGACATACATGATTGATCCTATCATAGAAGCATATGGAATCTTACTCATTCTCTCTTTCTCTTGTTGTGTCTGGGGACACATTTTCTTAGAAATATGTAAACCACGTGACACTAGAACCAATCCCCTCTTGGATTATTCCATAATAAATATCTTTAGTATTTGGTCAACATATGTACTTTGACTTAGTCTAATAAGCCTCTTGGATCTATCACGAATGATCTTGATCCCTAGAATATAGGCTGCTTTACCTAAGTCCTTCGTAGAGAAACACTTGTTTAACCAATACTTAGCTGATTGTAAGATTTTTATTTCATTTCCAATAAGTAATATGTCATCAACATATACTACTAGGATAACAACTACATTCCCAATAAACCTATTGTAAACACATAGCACACATTCATTATTAATGAATCCAAATTCTTTTATGGATTCATTTAATCAAATGTTCCATGACCTGGATAATTTATTCAATAAATAAATAGATATCTATAAATTTAAAATCCTTTTGGAATCACATGGAGTCCCAAACCCTTCTAGTGGTGTCATATAGACATCTTCCAGAAGGTTCCCATTAAGGAATGTAGATTTGACATCAATCTGCCAAATATCATAGTCATGGTAAGTTGCTATATCAAGTAGAATTATAATGGATTTAAACATAGAAACTGGTGAAAAGGTTTCATCATAGTCAATTATTTGACACTATTTAAACCCTTTATCCACTATAATTTCTTTATATGTACATACTTTATCGTCTATGTCCAATTCCCTTTTGAATACCCATTTTCATCTAACTAGATTAACATCATCTAGAGCATCGAATAGAACACAAACTTGGTTATGATATATGGAATCCATTTTAGAATTGTGGATTCTTTCCATATTGTAGCTTATGAACTCTCTACTTCCTCCTTGTAGGATAGAGGTTCATCATTTTCAACCAATAATGAATCACCATCTTCACTGACTAGAAAATCATATATCTCTTGTAACACCTCGAGATTTTATGAGAAAGATTCATTTTATTTTCATTGATTTATTGTGTTGTACGCTACACCAATATTAACTTGTGCTATACACAACACCATATTATCTTGTAGTAAAAGAAGCACTGACTTGGCTTGCATTACATGCAAGAATGACCTTCCTCGATATCTTGCATTGTACGCAATACTGAGTTTCACTAAAAATGATATATTATTAAAATATTATTATTTAATGGGATATAAACTGGCTGTTATGAATATTATTAACAAAATTTTTAATCTTATAAAATTAACATTCATCTTGTGTATTTTCTAGAACATGATTTTGGAACAAATTCAATTTTTCAGATAAAATAAGTATTTTTCCAAAAAAATGTGGTTTTTCCACCGTTTGATGGTGCACCCATTTTAAATATAGTTTTGACACATTTATAAGTTAAATTTGAAAAAATAAACTTCCTATTTGGAATTGGGATATAAAATTTTATTTTGGAGTAATTTTTGATATTTTTCTAATAACTTTCATATTTTAATGAAGAGTAAAAATACACTAAATTTTAATTGAAAACAAATTTTTTCATCAAAATAATTTATATGGTTAAAATATATTATTTAATGGTTTTAAAGTATAAATAAAATATATTTTTATATTTTAATACAATTTAATCCATTTTCATTAATTTTACATTGAATTCATATGTAAAAAACATTTCAATCTTTTGCAATGTTTTAACTTTTAAACAAAAACCCGTTTTTTCTGACAATAGGATTAATTTTAAATTAATTACTACAATTTATGTGTTTTGAATTTTTAAAATTAATTCCATATTTGGAATAAGTAGGTCCAAATTATGTTAATAGGCTAATTTTATTTTTGGGCCTTATGAATAGTAACTTTTTTAATTATTTTTATTACCATGGTTAAAGGTAAATCAGGTAATTAAAGGTAAAAATAATATTATAAAATTACCTTAACACTTGTAAAAATCCTATTGGATGACTAAATTAAACCCTTATAATTTATTTATAGAAATATAATAACTTGATGGACACTTACCTATAAATATGACATGAAAATAAAACAAATAATGAATGTGAAAAAATGTCCCACTCTTATTTTATACAAGTATATTAATTTTAATTTAGGGATTACCAGGAAATAAAATTGACTATAGGTGGTATCTATAAATATAATAGAAATACCTACATAATATAAATTTATTTATAATTTTTAGATATTAAATAGGTATCATTAATGATGACTCAATATCGATGAAAAAATTATTTTATTAATAGAAATATCAAATAAATGATATTATAAATATTAAAATAAATATAATTTTAGTGAATTAATGTCATATAATAGTTTTATGGATGACTTTGACACGTTATTTATGTTTTAAATTATTTTTTTAACATATCTCTATGCTATGATATTTCTAAAAAGTCAACTAATTAATAGTTTCAAAATTGACACTATTGATATTTTTAAATAAATAATATTTTATTAAATTATAGAAAATTCATAAAAATATAAACTTCAAAAAAATAATTGGTATGAAGTTAAATATGTCACTAATGGTCCATTAATGGATCCTTTTTCATTTTGGAGTGACTATATTAACCCTTAGTAAATAAAATTCATTTTACCATGGTAAGAGTTAAAGGAATAAATTAAGGGTAAATCAAAATTATAAGGTTTAAAATTAAAAAAAAACATGTCCAAAAAATTATTAGATCAATAATATTCAATAAGTATCACAATATTATCTATTTTGAGTTATTTAATGGACAATTGTACATGAATATAAATTATATATTGTTTAAATTAAAGATAGTTACAAAAATATCACTATCTTCTTTTTTAATATTTTTTTTTGTGTCCACATAGGGCCAAAATCAATTTATGAACGAATATAAATGTATATTTTAATATAAATGAAACCATTTTCATTACATAAATTTATTTTTAATTTTTATAAGCTATATAATTACCATAAAAATCTCTTCAATTCTAAAATAATATTTATTCAATTAACATAAAAATAGAATAAACGATTTTAATAATATTAATTTGGTTATATTTTGGATTATTTAATGTGTATAAAAAATCTACAAGATCTATAAGATATATTATATATGTTTTAAAGTTTTATATTCAAATTATCACTTTTTCTTATTGTATTTTATGTTAAATTAAATGAATAGTGTTAAATTTGGAAATAATAATATCTTATTGAATTAATTTACTATTAAATTATTTAAAAATAAAAAAATGTTAAATAATCACAAGGGGATAATATATGGTAGAAAATTTATTATAAATTTCATTTATGGGACATTTTTTATTATTTAAATCTAGAATAGTCTTATTATATTTTAATATTTTGAGAGTTTCCTAAAGTGCCCCTCTCCTCTCTTATAAAAAGGCATCTCCTCCCACATTTCCTCACACCTCCTTGAGCCTTCTAGCTCGACCAAACCCTACCCAATTCTCCTATAAAAATTCTTTTTTAACTTTTTGAGGTCCTAGTTTTCCAAAACATCCATCCCTAGTGTCCCTTATAAGATATCCAAAGGAAGTCCAATGAAGAAGAGGTAATTGCTTTACCAATTCAATTCAATATCTTTTCTTCTTATGCTTCCTCTTTCTATGTTGATTCCATACTAAAGTAATAACTAAAGTATATTCTACATGATTATATGTTATTATAATTATGGGAAAAACTTATACCTCATTTTATCCATCTTACGAATAACAATATCACCATGCGTGCGTACGTACGGCTTGCCGTCTCCATGTCGTGGTGCAATTTTTTATTCAAAAATACTTTATTAGGATGGGTATAATGATTATTATAATGTATATAATTAATTAATATAAATATAATTAATATACCATCCAATTACATACCATTTAACTGTCAACATAATGATACCGTCGCTCGTGCGTACGTACGACCTACCATCTCCACGACACGATGAGATTTGTTATCCACATTAACAATTCAAGAATGATTATAAAATTTATATGATGAGTGAAAATAATAATTATTAACTTAATGTCATGGATAAAATACATATTATTTATAACAAACATGACTTACATGACAAAACAGGAATGGGAAAATGAAGTAGTTAACACCTGAAATAATGGTAATATTCAAATACTATTAACAAAATGATATAATAGAATCATATATAGTCATATATGATATCATAAATATGGATATGGTCCTGGTATAATTTAATAACATGATTTAACTATTATATAGGAGGTGAAAATATCCTCAACTAACAAAAAGTACAAGTTAAGGGATTATTTTGTGTCACTTTTATTTCTGTAGGACATATGTCTTATACATCGTCTAATTATTTTGTGTGATGTTTGTGTTACCTGTGAATGTATTTATTATTATTATTATGAAGTTTATGATATTTACATATTAATGTAATTTTCTTTATTATATGAGGAATATAATTCTACTTATTATAAATTGGTAAGGGGTAATTTTTCAATCTCATTATTTTCTGAGATTGTTTATACATAAGTATTTACTATGATATATTTATCAACCATATCCATTTTTCCTAAATATGTAATATTATTATTCTACAATTTTTTGAAGTCAATTTAACCCACTGGTAAATTTTTATTAAATGGTGTGAAAGTAATCTTTTGGCATTTTTCGATATGAGGTACTTTTTGACTTTTTCAGTAAAAGTTCAAAGATAATGTTTTTTAACTTATATGGAATAAACAGATTTTTACACTTTCAAAACTCCTTTTTTCCATGAATCTACCTTTAAAATATTTCAAGTTTATTTTTAATAATTTTTTTTTCAAATTGTATTTCATTTTGATAAAAGAAAACCTTTTTGAAGAATAAATGATATTTTACCCAAGAATTAACTTCAAGTATTTTATCAAAATTATTTTCCATATAAGATAACATAGGTTATGTTTATATCCCTATTATTACATTTATTTGATTGTGTTTATTGTGAAATCATTTTTATTAAATCCATTTATTTTATATGGATTATATTATGATGGAATTATGTTTAAGAAACCCATTTTATCTCTTGGGTTATGCTATGATGAATGATTTTTTTTATAGAAAATATAAGAATGATTTTATAATGAGATAGGTGGGACCTATATCTCCCTCAAATTCATTGGGTAAAGATTTATATCTCATTAGATATACATGACTGGAATGGTAACAAAATCTACTTCAGTAATATAGGGCTAGAATGACAAGTAAATCCAGTTCATTAATACATGGCTAGAATGATAAGTAAACCCGTTTCAGTAATAGACTTTGTCCACTATGATGGTCTTGGAAGCAATGTATTATATACTATGGAAATCATATTATGTGCTTATTATTTTTCCACAATTACATGTTTTATGTCGATGTTATTCTATCGTGGTTAATTCTCCTTTATGATCTATTCCTTACGTACTGCCAAGATTTATTTCATGACTTAAGATTTTGATGTTTAAACTTTATGTTCATGTTTTTATATTCAAATATTTATGGGTTTTTTAATATTCTCCATGTTTACCCCTACTGATCATTTGATCTCACCCTTTTTATTTTTTCTTTTCCAAAGGATATAAAGAAAGGTTTTAGGTAGGAAAACAAAAGGGGAAAATCTTTATAGGAGATGTTGAAGATCTTTCACTGAGTTAGAATATTATGTTCCAGTTTCAAAAGACACTAAACTAATATGGCCTTTGAGCATATATTTTTGTAATATATTAATATTCCACAAAAGAAATATAATTTCCAGGTACTTCAAAATTGGGTCGTTATATCTATAGTTCTCTTACCTCTCTTACACTTCTATATAGTACTTGTGTTTTAGGAACTACTTCTTATATAGGGATCCATGGAATTTATTCCTATAACAACTCTTGTGTAACTTGAGAATCAAGTTTATCAAAGTCAATCTTACTCCCACTGTCCTTTTTGAGGATGTTCTCCCTCCCAAGAAATACAGATTGTTTGGAAACAATCATTTTCTTATCTTAGGGGTTGTATAGGTAGTATCCCTATATTCCTTGGGATACCCTATAAAGATACAACTCATGCCCTATGGTGCTAGTTTGTTTCCCTAAAAGGCCCTAAAAATTCCTTTCAACCCCATACAGGTTTATGCAACAAAATGGTTTTCTTTCCACTCCATAAATCAAAGGGAATTCTATTTTCTACTTTAGTTGGTACTTAGTTTTATGTCTATGTCAAGTTTGTAATGCATATCCCTAAAAGGATAATGAAAGATCTGCATGACTCGTCATCGACCTTACCATGTCTAACAAGGTATGGTTCCTCCTTTAACTAACACCATTCCACTGTGGTGTATAAAGTGGAGTGAGTTGATATAGAATCAAAAACTACCATAGAAAGTTGATGAACTCTTGGTTAAGATATTCACCACCTCAATTCGATCAAAGATTATTTATCTTCATACCAAGGTGATTCTCTACTTCATTCTTGAATTCCTTTAATTTCTCAAAGGAATCAAACTTATACCTCATCAAGTAGATATATACATATCTACTCAAGTCATCAGTAAAAGTTATAAAGTAAGAATATAAACCTCTAGATTCTACTATAAATGGTCCACACACATAAGTGTTTATCAATCCTAGAAGTTCCATAGCCCTTTAACCCTTTCCATCGAATGGTGGTTTGGTTATTTTTCCTTATAAACAAGCATGCCATCTATCAAGTGGTTTTAGACCAGAAGAGTCTAAATAACCATCTTTATAGAGCCATGTCAAACACTTCTTATTTACATGACCAAGAAGGTGGTGCCACAACTAGGTGTTATATGATTTGTGTGAACATGATTCGTTATCAATTTCCAGCACTAAGTTTTCATAATTTAACACATAAATATCATTATTTAAATGCACCATACCATAACATATGTTTTCCTTATAAAAGAAAAAAAAATTATTTCTAAATTTTAAAATAAACCCATCTGAATCTAAACATGACACCGAAATTATTGTCTTGGTAACTGTAGGTACATAATAACAATCTCTTAAAACCAAAATCATTCCCATTGTAAATGAAAGGAGGTAGTCACCAATGGCCAGAGCAGCCAACATCGCATCATTTGAAGCTCGTAGATCCACTTATCCTATGTAAATCTTCTAGAATCTACTTGGTTCATATATTTGGATACATATATGAGCACCACAAGCTGTATCAAATACCCAATGTGTAGAAATGGAAATATTGTAGTTGATAATGAATGAACCTTTAGCTTCCCCTTTATTTTGAGTGTAGTTCCTCTTCTAGTGGCCTGGACTGCCACATGAAAAATACACTGCCTCCTTTTCCTTTCCCTGCATCTAGATATTCTTCTTCTTGGTAGGATGATGCTCGGGAGATTTAGACTGTTTATAATTCTTGGGTCCCTTTTCCTTATCCTTCCTTTTCTTATTCACCATAAGAACTGCAGGTTTATTGCTCCCCATTTTCTTATCCACTTGGATAATTAAAGTAAGAAGTTCTAAAATTGTCTTCTCATTATTGCTCATATTATAATTGATAATAAAACCAGATAAGGTCTTAAGTAGTAATGAAAGTATGAGATCTGTACATAACTCATCTGGGAATTTAATCCCCAAGATATACAGATGTTCAATGTATATGATAATCTTGACTACATGAAGACCAGCTGGTGTAGACTCTCCAATCTTAGTTATGAACAAATCATTAGAGATCTCATACCTCACTTGTCTCACCTTCTCTTGATAGAGATCCTGAAGGTGAGACATCATGCTATAGGCATCCATATCATCATGTTTCTTCAAAATCTCATTATACATGGATGATAACATGAAGCACTGAACATATGTAGCATCATCCATATGTTTCTCATAGAGATATATTTCTTCATCACTTGCCTCATTTCTAGGAACAATTGGTAAAGGTTCTTTTAGCACATACAATTTCCTTTCATAGTAAAGGGTGACATGTAGATGCCTTTTCCTCTCTTGGAAATTTGTGCCGGTGAGAAGGTTTTCCTTCTAATGTATGGATCACAATGATATGTTTGATGTCATTTTATTATTTCTTATACAAAATAAGATAATCATAATTTTAGTAATTTATCTGATAATATTTAGACAAATAAATAAATACTATATTTATTAGTCTCCCACTATTTTATTGAAACCCAATAGTCGTCACCATTGGATTCGAAATATCCTGTTTCTTGGACATTAAAGTGGCAAGGTTCCATATTCTCCTTCTCATTACCCCAATTTTAGCTGTTCAAGAAAATTGAATGGTTTAGGTAGTAATTCTAAATGCTAAATACATTAACTAACAATTCCTTGATCCACTGAGTGGACTCCCCAACCCTGAAATCCTTTATTGGATTTCCTCAACCACTTCCTCTCAGTTACACCAAGTACTGCTTTGGAAGTCAAGCCTTTATGTGAACCAAGTTAAGTAAACTCAAAAATTCATATTATAATTCCCCGATAATTGAAAGTGTCATAACTTTTTTTGGTCAAGCACTTTGAACTATGGTTTGATTTTAAGTGAAGTAATGGAAGGCTATACTGGCTTACTATTTTATTGAGGGATTTTGTCCTTTTTTTGAATAAATTTCCAATCATTATATTTATCACATGATTTTTAATATTAAGTGGGATTAATTAAGTGATTAACCAAGTCTTATACAATATTTACACATAAGATGGTTTATTTTAGTTCTATATTTCATTCTCATTAATTCATTAATTATGTGATCATGATAAGACACCCATAATGAAATAACTATGCAATTGATAGAAATAAAATAACAAATAAGTTTTATCGTGAGCTCTTACTAGTGGTTGGTTTATCTAGTGGTTTATAAAATAACCATTTACTTAGGGTAAAAACATCTTGAACCAATTAAGGTTCATGTTGCAGCTTTCCACCTGTCCACCTATTTATATCCTTAGATTGGTTTCTCCGTGAATCCAAAATTAAACCACCTCCAATAGCTTGGGATTTCCATCCATTACATATTCATTTTACTCACACATAAGTGGGGAAAAATGGTTTACATGAAAGAATCCATGGGCACACAGGCCCTATATAACGAAAAGAGAGAAGTCTCGCAGGACAACAATTTAATTTAATAATAAATTCAATGAAACCAATCACATACAAAGGTCCATTATATCTCATGATAATCCACATGCATGAAAGAAATTACGTATTTAATAAAACTAGCATTAAATTCTTAATCATTATTATTTAAGATAAATCACACTCTAATAAATTAATTATTATCTTTAATAGATCAATTATTTTATCTTAATTCTTATTCAAATTTTCTTGAAATTCTCATCCATTAAAATTTTAAACAAATTAAATAAATCCATTTAAAATTAACTATGTACATAAATTGTACCTTGGAGGTAACACAGTGAATAAATGTTTGATTCTACCTAACATGTATTATACTCATATATTATTTTACTCTTGTGACATATAGCATACAAGACTTATCACATACTTTCACAATCTTCACTTCACAGATTATTACATAAATTATATGATTTTTTGGTCATGTGTTATTCTCAAATGCACATAGAGTAAAAACTTGTAATAAAAATCATACATGATATGAATATATGAAAATTACGAAGATATTAATTAAACATTTAAATATTTATATATATTAAAACCCATCACATGGCGTGTCCTATCTTTACAACCACGTGAAAGTACATGCCTCAAGGTTTACACAGTAAAATAAATAAATTTTGAATCTGAGTAATTTGGTAAAAGTACATGGCATGTAGATCTGATCTACACAGCATGTACCCCCATCACCATCTATCTGAGGTACACACCTAGGGACTCAGCATGTAAAATGTACCTCGGAAAATTTGTGGTACATGACGTGTCTAATGAGCCACATGTCTTGTTGACTCTGTGTTACATTGTCACCAGTCAGGTAGGCCGTGTATGGAATACATGGCCCATATTTGGCTCAAAGGGACTATATGCTGTGTACGTGGGTTGCACAATGTATACTCTAGCTAACCATGCGCCAATTTGCCCTGGTTAACACGCAGAGTAAGAATTAACTATGCTACGTGTCATCAATGCACACAATTTGAGTAATTTACAAATTAAATCTTGGTGCATTAACCATGAGTACATGATGTGTAATTATTATTACACAGTGTGTACTCCTTTATTATTCGGCCATAATCCTTGGCACCTCCAGATGAGTTCCTCAATTTTATTTTAATCATAAAATTAAACATCTCAATTAGATATACGAGAAATGAAGGAGGAATAAACAGATCTTGAAATTCAGATTAAAATAATGATTAAAATTGAATTGAAAAACAAAATTACAAATGCGTAAATCACTAACAATATTTAAATAATTATAAATAATTATGTGTCTGCTCTGATACCACTTGTCGGTTTTGGGTATAGTGGAATCATGTGATGGGTGGTGCCCAACATTGATTTTTTTCACGATCAATGATCAATCCAAGATCTATAGGATGTTTAATCACCATGATCAATGGAATTGAATCAAACATAGAGAAAACTAATAACTCTGGAACTGAGATAGAGGAGATCAAAACATATTGATTATAATTAATTTAATTATATAAGGAATTACCTCTAAGGAATTCTTTCTTTATTGATGATTCCAGCAACAGATCTATGGTAAACCGTACTTTAATTGTAGAAACCAAGTGTAAACTTTCTCTAGTGGTGATCCACATGTGTTCCAGGAATCTCCAGATATCACTAAAGGAGTCCCAGAGTACTAGCATAGAAGATCTGTGCACTTTCATTATCTTCCTTGATCGCCTCAAGAATCGATTCCAAAGAATTATCCTTGATCTAATGGATGAGGATTGCTCACCATTATTAAGGGCATTCTTAGATAAGGGATCACTCTAGGATTGAGAGGATTCTCCAAGATTGTTGTGCACAACCAACAACATGAATTGGATTACTTGATAAAATAACATAATTGGGTATTTATATTTCTAGAGTTAAAATAAAATAATTACACAAGTTCCCTTAATTATTTATTTAATTATAGAAAATCTCCTTGTCAAATAATAATACTAATATTATTTTTTCTCTACATGTTCTTATATTGCGAATTATAATTAAATATTATTTAATAAAATACAATTCAATATTATTTTTTCTCGTCAGACCAATAAACTTGGTCCGCCATTCCTCCATAATATTTATCAGACCTTTAATAATGTATATTTATTTATTAAATAAATATCATTGTATTATCCATGAATAAATAAATAAATATTTTGTTTTATAAATAGAAATTACATATTTATATGTGATCATGAATATATGAATAATTATTAAACCACACATGGGAATAATATTTATTCATATTTTTAAATAATAAATAATATATTATTTAACTGAGATTCTCGATACACTTAGTGTGTGGCCCTCTAAGCCTCTTTATTAGTGGCATTAGGAAAAGTATCCTAAATTCCAATGTTAGCATCTAGAAACACACCAAGGAAACCATATAAAAATAAATTAATGTCTCCATGACATGTCACCTCATATGAATGCCTTATAGGAAATACAATCCCTTTATCACAATATCTCAAATCAATCAGGTTGCATGCCAGTTCCATTAACCTATGTGCTTGATGTATCTTTCTTTAAATTTCCAAAATTAGAACTTTCCTATAAAACACCATAGCTATGGATTTATCTATGCTATATCATTTCCATCAAAGGTCCTGAGATATGAACTACCATTAAAGAATGGAAGGGATAAATCCTTTCTCACATTATTCATTAATGAAATATTACTCGTCACACATCCAACGTATCCTACCTTACTGTGAACATTTGCCTTCATGGTTTTCATCAATACATATAAGTGCACAACTCATAATTATCATTAATATTAATATTAAAGTATAAGGACCAATACACATGTTCATAGATAGGAACATCCAACGACACATAGAAATGTGGATTTCCTATTGGTGTATCTCTTTCTCATAATATCCACACTGGATATTACAAAGGGCATACACCATGAGAATGTGACTCAAATTCATATGAGTCTTCACCCCTAATATCCTGTATCATTTGTGTCCCTCAAATGATATCTTTTTTACTATATAAAATATATTCAAGAATAGTGTTATAACACTTCTGGGTTCTCATCATAGTAGGGAACTACTATGACATTTTTATATGATAGATACTCTTAGAATATTATCACATACTATGTCATGTAGAAGAAAAATCATGATATGATAAGTAGTTTATCAATATTCAAAGAAATGAATACATGTTTATCATAAAGTAAAAATAATTTAGTTCTAGGGCACCAACTCCAACACAGTCAAAAACAACATCTCCATCCTAGTTTTATAAACTAAAGCCTATGATTATAAAGGCATTCAGAACAATCCATACAATATTATAATAAAATCACTACAAAACACTTAATTTAGAAAACCTATAGAAAATCAATCTACATATAGAAAATAATCTAAATTGGATATATAGAGAGCAAATAGCTACATAAAAAATTGTCTAGATGATTCTAAATCAGCTATATAAATTCTCAATTGGCTATGTTGAAAATCAGATACATTAATTCTTCTTAAAACACCTATGTAGTATTCATATATGTGAAAATTCTTAGTGGGAATTTTGATACATAGAGAATTTAGCTACATGAAACATTTATCTATGTGAATTTTTCTAAAAAACTCTTATGTATAAATCAGATTTGTGAAACCTTTAAGTGGTAATTTCGGTTACATAGACTATTTGGTTATGTGAAAAATTTGTCTACATGAATCCATAACTTTGGCTATGTCGATCATATGGCTATGTGAAACATTCAACTACATGGATAAATCAACTATGTGATAAGCCTATATAACTAAAATGGCTACGTGAATCACCTATATGATTTTTACCTTCACCAAATCAGCTACATGGATCCAATAAGCACTCAAAATCAAACAGAACCACTTCATCTAAATTACATACCTACTCAAAAACAATTTATTTCATCATGAAACTTTATTCCATGATATATAAACCCATATAATTCAAATCAAGAACCATTAAAATTATGAGTTCCCCAGGTAATTTTGTCAATAAATACAACAAATCAAACTCACCAAGAACCATGATATCTTCAAGATTTCTCATACCAAGTCACAAATACATGGTATTCTTCAACAAGAAGTGGTAATATTTTTATTTAAAATGATGATTCTTTGAAGAGAATTGGTTGTTTCTTGATACAGAATGATAAAGTTATCATGTATGTATCTCAGCAATTAAAACCCCATGAGTTTAATTGTCATACACATGACTTTGAGCAGTTTGCGGTTATTTTTACTTTAAAATTCCAGAGCCATCATTTTATAGGGAGAAATGTGAAATTTATACTAATAATTAATGTTTAAATATATATTCACTCAAAAAGAGTTGAACATGAGGTAGATAAGATTGGTAGAATTGATTAAGGATTATGATTTCACAATTTACTATCATCTAGGTAAATCAATAAAGGTAGCTGATGCCTTAATTTGAAAAATATAGTGATTCATTAACTATATTATGAATGGAACACAGTCCTCTAGTTATTGATTTAATGAATGTTGGCCTAGAAATTGTGTTTATAGAAAATTATTCTATTTTGGAATAGGTATCAGTGTATTCATCTTTGTTAGAAAAAATTAAGGAGTCTTAGAAGGAATATTTTGGTTTGTAAGAAAGTGTAGAATTGATCAAAAAGGGAATGTTTTTTGAGTTTAATGTGGATAAAGAATGTGTTATCAGATTTGGAAAGGGGTTGTGTGTGCCAAGTGATTACCTATTGAAGATGGAATTTTTATGTGAAGCTCACAACTCTCTATTTTCTATTTATATTAAAAACACTAAGATGTATAGATACCTTCATGAATACTTTTGGTGGGCTGGTATGAAGAAACATATTGATCATTTTACCATGAAATGTTTAACTTTTAAATAGGTTAAATTTGAGAGACTATTACTGAAAGGGGTTTTTTTTTATCCTTTTCCAATACCTGAATGGAAATGGGAAAATATATCCATAGATTTTTGGTAGTATTATCAAATATATCTTGAGTTAATAATACGACTTGTATTATTATTATCATTTGATAAAAATATATACATTTTATACCTATACTAAGTACCATCTCTTTATATCAACTTTATAGAATTAATAACATAAATTTTTAGGTTACATGGAGTTCCTATCTCCATTTTATCAGATTATGATCGCAGGTTTACATTACATTTTTGGAAAGGACTTAAAAATTCAATGGGTACTGAATATAATTTTAGTACAACTTTTCATCCTCAATATAATGGAAAATGGAAGTGTACAATTCATAATTTATAGGATATTATTCTATATTTATCTCTGGATTAATAGGAAATTTGGGATAAAAATCTTATTTAGTTTAATTATATTAGAATATCAGTTTTTATTCAATTATACAGATAACTCCTTTTGAGGCATTATATGGAAAATAGTGTCAAACTATATCATGTTGGGATGGAGTTAGTGAGAGGAAATTTTTGGGAGTAGTATGAAATGTAAGATAAAGTAAATATGATTCAGTAGCACATGAGGGAAACTCAAATCAAGTTATGTGTTATGTAGATCATAGGAGGAAAGATCTCCTATTTGAGGTAGGTGATCATATTTTTCTTAAAGTATCTTCATGGAAAAGTGTTATTTGTTTTGGAAGAAAGGGGAAACTAAGTCCATAATTCATTGGTCCATATGAATTTTTGTAAAAGGTATGGTTTTTTTCTTATATAGTAGAAATAATACTGATTTTATTTAAGTTACATGGTGTATTTCATGTTTCATTAATATTAAATCATTTACCTGATGCTTCTCATGTTTTGAACCCTAAAGTGGTAGAATTATAGAGTCTTTATCATGAAGAAAATATTGTTCAAATTTTCAAAAATAGAGAGTAGGTGCTTCTAAATAAGGTGATTCAACAAGTATAGTTTTTATAGAAGAATCACATGATTGAATAAGCAACATGAGAATCATAAAATGCTATGATGGAAAAATACCTCACTTGTTTATGTAGTGAATACAATTACAAGGATGAAATTTCATAAGGGGAAATAATGTAAAAACATAGGTAATCCAGGAAATAAATAAATATTTTGATATATAATTATTCATTATATATATTTACATTAATTGTAGTTTTATAAATAATTTTATAAAAGTTTTTAGTAAAAAAATAACAATTTTATTTAACTAAATTTTTTTTTCAAGAATTACATAGTTTTATTTCAAAGATGAATTTATTGATTCTAAAATTTTATTTTTATAAAAAGGAAATAATTTATTAATTAAACATATCAAATATTTCTTAGGATAAAATTTTGGGATTTTTTTTGAAAAGATTGATTTTTGAGTGAATTGTGAAAAATGATGATTTTTGCAAAACTTTCATTTATTTTTGTTAAATAAAGTAATTTAAAAGTACCATTATAATTTTTATTTTGTTTTAAAGTAACTTAAGATTAATTTTATTAAACATATTTTAATTAATTTCATATTAATCAACATTATATTTTATTTTGTTATAAGTTCATTTTTATGCTTAAAAACACAATTTTCTAAAAACTATTTTTCATTTCATTTTGAACACTTATATCAAGAGTATCTTATATAAATTATAAAAATTTAATATTAAAAAATAAATTCCATATTCAGAATCATAATTTTCAAATTCAATAATGATTTCAATTTTTCTTTTGATCATTTTGAATAGTAATCAAGGTAAAAATGTGTCACCACAATAATGGGTAATCAAGTTAATTAAGGAAAAAACTAAGTGATAATGTCACAAAAAATTATATTAATTATTATTTTATGATGTTGTTTTACAAATTATCACATTATCTTATAAATTGGAAATTTTTGGAGCCAATTTTTATAGATTAATATTTTATAATATTTAAATGTTTAGAAAAATTACAAGTGTCACTCCCCTCACTTATAAAATGGAATCTCCTCTCCTCCCTTTCTCACACATTTTGAGAACTCCAGTTCAAAAAATCCCCACCAAAATAGATCCCTAAAATACCTCAACATTTCCTATAGTTCTTGGATATATTAAAAGACCAATACTATAAAGATTAAGGTATAATCGAAAGGGAGATATACAAGAAGAAGGTTTAAGTCCTAACCAACATATTTCAAGTTTATCTATTCTTTTACCTTATTAAAATATTATTTAACCATTATTAAATAATAAAATAATTATATTTAATATAATTAAATTTTATTATTATTATTTTAAAAATCTTTTCCATCTCCCTTTCCATCTTATGAGAAATAGAAACATCACTTGTGTGTACTTGTGGAATACCACCTCCATAAAGTGATGTGTTTCATTTTTCATCACTGGACCATATGTATGGTTAAAATGATGGAATACAATAATATATATGATATTTATTACATATTTCTGATTATTTAAATATAATATATTACTTAACTTCTTCCTATTTCTATTCTATTTAAATTGATAACGTCGCTCATGCGTACGTGTGAAATTCCACCTCAATGAAGCGATGTGATTCATTTTTTATTTTCACCTTATAAGGATATTAATAAGGAAGTAAATAATGAATAAAAATTAAATTTGTAACATATTTATAATTATTTAAAATTAAATTATTTTCAACTTTATTTTTCTTCCATCTGTTAGAATAATGAAAACATAGTTCATGTGTATGTATAGACTACCGTCTCCATGAAACGACATGGTTCATTTTTTATGATCACCATAAATAGTTGGGTTTAAAAGTATATTTAATGTGTAAATATGAAAATTATAAATTTTTTAATATTATAGAGGAAATGTAACCACAAATCCTTTGACCATGGTCAATGTACTGATGTTGTTTTGAGGTTATAAACAGATTGACCCCAGAACATCCAACATAAACACAACAATTTTAGTAACTCAATAAAACGTGATAATAAATGAAATAAATGGAATAATAATAATGAAATTAACAAGTAAATGGTTATTAATCAAGTATAAATCTAATCTAATATTATTATTTATGATTTATATAATGTGAAAAGATAGATGATATTTAAGGTAATATGGTTTTCTTTAAAAACATGTTTTAAAGTATTTATTTAAACTATTTTTCTTCCATATATATGTTATTAAAAATGTTACAAGTAAGATCTTATTTATAAATATAATATTGTTAAATTTCATTTTAAACTAATTTTTTCTTTCTTTTTAAAGTTTTAAAATAGAATCTTTAAAACATTTACTATATGAGTCATTTTAATTTTTTTAACCAAAATGCAAAACAATTGTTTTTTAACATATAAAAATTGACCAATTTTTACCACCATAATAGTCATTATTAATTATAAATATTAATTTAAAAGTTTCCATGGTTATTTTAAATGAAAATATTTCTCTCAATATTTTTGTAATTTTTAGTTTTAAAAAGTTTTTCTATTGAAACTGAAACTTTTTCTCATCATTATGAGATAAATGAAAGTGTTATTACTTATGGGAATGAATGATAATTCAAATGAGTTTTATAGATAAAGTATAAGATATATGTGTTTTATTCATGATATGGTTTTATATTTTATATTAATTATGGGTGATATCTATATAGATCTGATGACAGGTGAGCCCAATATAGATCTTCAATGCATTGGGTAAAGTGACAAAGTTTACAAGTGATGGGTTAATAATAAGAGATATGAGAATTATCTAGTTAGGTTATTCCCTTATAAGGGTTATTTTAAGGATAAATGTAAGGATATTTCATAAGTTACCTACATGATATGATTTCAATGGTTTATAAAGGAAATATTTTGATTTAAAAAGGTAATCAAATGAGCTTATGTTTTTAATGAAAGTTTATGACCATTTTTTACAAAGATTAAAAGATATTTTTTAAAGAAAATATATTCACAATTTTTATTGTTTTCCATGAAACCCTCATAATTATAATTTTTCCTTTAATATTTCATATTAAATGTTTCATAAAATCTATTAAGTTATTAAGTTACTTTCATGGAAAAGTAAAAATATATTTGCGATCAAATTTTTATTATGAAAAAGGTAAAATTTATTATGAAATGTTTAGTTTACAAATGGACTAATGGTTTTATTTTTCTTTTATTCCCCTTACTGAGATTTTTTTCTCATACCATGTTTTTAAATGATTTTGAATGAGCTTAAGGATGGTTAGAAAAGTTAATAATTTCAGAGTTCTAGATATGGGATTTACCTTGAATGAAGAAAGAACATATTTATAAATAACTTATTTTATGGAAAAAATGGATACTATGTGGGAATGTACACTTTTTTATGTAGTGTTTTACCTAATTATTTGAAACTCTAAACCATAATGTTCTTGGAAATATAAGAAAGTTAAAACCTTGTTATAAATCCTATAATTATGGGTTATTTAAGGTATGAGGTGGTATATATATGATCTAAGAGATGAACCCTCTATAACATCCATACATGATACAAAAAGATCTCAATTTGTGAAGAACCAACCCAATTTGACCCAAAACATCTACCAGCCTGGATCTCTCTAAGGCCCAAAGCATGCTCCTGATTTCCATAGTCTAGTGACAAGCACAATGGTATAAAAAGACCATCATTGGGAATAGTTTCACCCTCAGAATCCAAATAACTATCACAAAAATTCCTCCCAAAACTATAACAAGACCCATCCATAAGTTAGACACTCATGAAACAAATAAGAACTTTATAGAATATACAATCAATAAAAAAATCATAATACAATGGTAATAACCAAATAACCCATAAACATCACACATCGAATATAAATAAGGTGATAATAAACATACATATAAAAAATTATTTAAAAAGTGTTCATGGATGAAGAGGCCAATAAAAAATAACACATACACCATTGAGGATTCCAAAATGATTCAAATGAGCCCAAAAATCCTCGTATCCCATGTTCACCACCACCATCAAACCAAGGAAGGATGATGAGAATTTGAAAGAGTCTCCAAACTATATGTCACCCTTTCCTTTACTTGTATCCACTAAAACCATGTCTATATACACCCCATGAGTATATATAGTGTGTAAGTAAAAACCTAGTAGGATACCAAAATGAGTATATATAATGTATTTTATAATGGAAACCATTAGTTTTAGTTTGAAAACAACATTTGGAATACATTTTATAGATTTTTTTTCATAAAAACCTTTGGTTTCTTTGAAGCGAGCCAAGTTCTATAAGAAATATGAGAAAGGAAAAGATAGAGAAAAACCAAGGGAAACATGTCATGAGTAACATCAAATTCTAGACAATAAAATGGTCAATAATAAGTAACATATCTTAAAAAATTACAATACAAGCATCATGATATCATGCCTATAGGTTTAAGGAAACCAAACATCACTCGAGGAACACTAGTCGACATACCTAAATCTAAAAAATTTGGGAGATCTCATAGTCTCATCAGGGTTACTAATTCACCCCACCATCATTATTAGTTAAATTGGAAAAAATTCTATAGCCCACATAAAATCTACAATAGGGATGCATTTTTTTGGGTTAAAAACTCACCCAGGGTCTTCCACGTGCAAGAAATATTCAAACACATATATAATCAATGCCCATAATATAACAAGAAAGAAAATTTCAATTCCAAGATATATTCATATTTCAATCACATTTTGAAAACTCATCTAGAACCAAATACTTATTTTAAAAATTTCATTAAACACTTAGTGTTCTCAAAACTATTTTTATTAGAAAACTATGAGAAATTTACATTTTAATCGACACACACCATAAACAATCTCAAACATCAAGAAAAATCCCTCAAAATTAAAAATAAATTATAATAGGTAAATCAAAACCAAATGAAAATAAATAAAATTAGGTTCACAAAAGGAAATATCATTTAGGTAGAGACACCTACATCAAGATCAACACAAACTCATCACATTTATTTAAAATAAAAAGAATTAGGGATTAGGGATCCTCGTAAACCTAAACATATAATAAATTCCATTAATATCCTATCCCCAACCCTAGGTTTGGTATCCATGTATTTATAGGGTTATAATATTCAAATAAAATATAAGATAATGGTGGAATGAGTGGAGAGGATGAGAAATCCAAAGTAAAGCATGATTTACTTCGAGGAAATCCATTAAAATTGAAGGGAAATAAAAAAACAAGGGAAAATAGAGATCCAAAACAATGATAGGCTGCGTTGCATGAATGAAGGGGAAAATAGAGATAATTATGTTAAAAACTGATAGAGGAAATAAAACAAATTCACATTTTAAGTAAAATTGGGAATGTTTCATGATTCGACCTCATAATTTGGAAAATCATGTGTCAACCATGTGGGAGCCACTAAATTAACCTAGAGATATTATATGGTTTGGCCTCATGGTTCCCTCTAACTACGATTTAACCATTTGGATCACCCCTACACATAGAATTGGGTTGGACAATTACCTATATATCTTTCATGGTTTAAAAAATTGTGTGTTAACTATGTAAAACACCATTGACATCCCATTATCTCTTTTTCATGGTTGGGTGCATGATTAAAACTAATCATGCACCCAATTATATCTTCCTAATTTTTCAAAATTCAATATCAAACCCTAAAAAACTCTAAAAATAAATATGGAAAAAATTAAAACACAAATAAATACGTTTATATATCCTAACAGATGTCACAATTCTCCCAAATATGAAACTTTTTTACCTAAAAAGTATTTAAGGTTCCAAATATAAGAAAAAGTGAGTCCATTTCTCCATAACAAATGACCTATGCTCCCAAGCCTCATGGATGTCTCAGTCACACTACCAATACCCATATACCTAGTGAATTGATCTACTAAACAACACCTTTTTCCAATGATCTGTGATACGAATAGGATGCTCAAAAATAGAGGTTTTAAGATCCACCTCTCAATCCTCCCATTAAATTATGTGGGATAGGTTAGTATGGTATTTATTTAGTTAAGATATGTGGAATACATCATGGATGGGCATCATCTAATATGGACAGGAAAATTAGTTTTCCACTTTCCCAAGGCGTTCCATGATCTCAAATGATATGACATACCATGACATCAACTTACCATTACTTCCCAACCAAAGGTGTCCCAAACAATGAGAAAACCTTAGAAAAACCCAATCACCAACATAAAATTATAATGAATTATAAGACAAGTTGATTTAATATTTTTAAATACTTTAAGTTATCATTAATATCTTTTATATTAACCACGCCTTCTTTTTCATCTCCTGGATGAGACTCGATCCCAATAAGAAAAATTTATGGATTTTTAAAATTAGTCAGGGGCCTAAGTTAGGGGGACCCCCTCTCCCCTAGTATCTTCATTATGATACAATATGATTTTAGTATATACTAGAATAAATGTAGTTCTTATGGGTGTTTTCATCCTTTCTAGTGCAAGATAAACTTCACTGACATTACTCACCTCTTTTTTTCCAACGACCTTATTATTTTTTCTCAATGGAAGTAGTAAGAACATCTAGGAGCTAAACTGAATTATTTATGTTTATTGTAAATAGAGTGGTTATATTATAAATCATGGGAAGATTTGTGTTTATTTATCAAGGAATTTTTCAAGTGTAAGGGGTAAGAGGATTGAAGATGATCAGGGGATTATTAAGAGATAGTTTCCTATTGATTATTTAGGGGCCCCAATTTATCTGGGTAAGGTTGGAATTCAGAATTTTGATAGAATTGTGGAAAAAATAACTACACATATCCTTAAATAGAAGTAACGATTCCTTTATTTTTTGGGGAGAATTATATTTTTTTAACAATGTGTTACCTCTATCCCAATGCATGTCCTATCAGCCACTATTGTTCCCAAGATAGTTCTTTGCAATATTGAAAAATCATGGTTATTTTTATTTTATATGATCAATTGGAGGGTAGATACCATTGGGACTCGTATAAAATAATGTCCCATGATTTTGGGGAGGGTGAATCAATCTTATAAGTGTTTCAGACACCATGTCCCACCTATAGGTGAAGCTGTCTTGGGATGTTAGGGAGGGAAAGTCTCTATGGGAAAGGTTCTCCACTAAAAATTATGGGGATTGGTTTGATTTTACAAGTAGAGTATGCTCTAAAATTTGGTATGTTACTCATTGGAACATACTTATGCCACATCAACACTCAATATGGAGTTTTGGGGATGGTTTGATCAACTTTTGGAGTGAAAATTAGTCTGGGAATATAATTGGTTTTCTAGGTTTACCAGTACATGATTTATCTTTACTACAAGACAAATTTTTCACACCTTCACCCAAGCTGTTATGAACCCTCTACAACTATATTTGTTCCAAAATATTATAATAACTAATGAACCACACAAGCTAGTGTTCATGGGTTTTCAATCAGGCTATTTCTCGTCGAAGGATTATCATGGTGTTTTTCATGAAAATGATTGTTAGGATGCATGAGGAGAGATTATTTGGTGCAGTGATATCTCAGACAAACTTAACTTCCTTATATGGCATATTTATAATTGTGAACTTCCCACTAATTAAGGGGTGCATAATAAAGGAGTTTATATTTTCTTTAAATGTTCCTGGTGTCATATCCCTAAAAAGGATACGACCCTAAAACTCTTCTTCTAAAGTGAGTGGGAATCCAGTATCTAGAATGATTTTAGTGAATTTATAGGGAGGGAGGTTCAGGGTCTCTCTAGGGATTCTTTTCTTCAACACTAGTTCAATGGAATGGAATGAATCATGTAGGAGTGGAAGGAAAGGTCCTTGATTCTGGAGGCTAGATGTTGGAGCTTGTGGAACACGAAAAATAAGGAAAAAATGATGGAATTCCTAGTTCCTGGATGACTTTTAAGGATAGGGTGAAGTCCTTATAAATGGATTTTTTTTCACCACTAAAAAAAGGAGGTATATCCCCTTCCCTACTAAGGCTCAGGGAAAACTGGTTTTTCAATATTTCATCGCAAAGTGTGGTGCCTCAAGGAAAGTGGGTACGCTGGAATCGCCCAGAGTTTGGATTCAAATTAAAAGTTGATGGATCTTGTATGAATGGTTACATGAGGGGATGGTGAGATATTCTTGATCAGAAGGGGGACATTGTCTTTTCTTTTATTTTTTGTTTTTTCCAGGGACACTCCCTCATGGTAGAGGAAATACCATGCTCTAGGGGCTAGAATTGTGTTTCTCCCAGGGCTTCACGGTCCACTAGGTGGAAATTGATTCCAAGATTCTCCACATATCAATTCAAGGAACATGAAATACTCCATTGGATATCAATTATTTAATTCATAACTGAAGTAGGCTTATATTTAATAGAATTATTCTTACTTATGCTTGGAGATAAGGAAATAAGGTTGCTAACATCCTAGAATCATGGGCTTCACCAACAACCCTTGTATTATTTTTAGTAGTATAGGTTCCCTTCCCCCCAAGTGCATTAACCTAGTTTGGGATGAGTCTTTGGGTTTTCATTACTTTATACCACCAGGAATTGTTTCAGGATTTATTCTACTTTTATCATTTCAATAAATATTCTCAATGTAGGATGGATTAATGGACCAATAAGTTTGACCATACATCCTTGGATGATACTCCATGCTCAACTTCAGTTGAAAGCCCATCGCTTCCAGATGACCTTGCCAGAACTAATAAGTGATGCATGGGTCTTTGGAATAATCTATAAATTCATAATATTTTATTTATATTTGATTCATTTTATTCCCCCATATTTATCAATCCATGATTTTTTTAATGAGTTTTATAATTTAAGTGTTAAATGATTTGATTGTGTGAATATTTTTTAAAATTTCCAAACTAGGTGTTTAATTTACTTTCTTGATTTTTGAAGTGATATGAATGAATTTATACTGATTATACTTTATCATGATGTTTTGAAGGATTGAGATCATTGAAGGTGACATTGGATTTCATGATTTATAAGACAACTTTTGAGGGAAGTGATGATTCTTAGAGGATTATTATCGATTCACCCCCCTAAAAGGAAGCTTTAAGAAGTGAAAAAGGCATTGGTTGCAAAATTATCATTTAAGGGCTATGTAGGGAGCATTATTACCTTGTTTACACATAAAAAAGTCCCAATTCTTTTTATAACCATCATTTATAGCATGTATAAGAATAAATATAGTGTTTTTAACCATGATTCATCCTTATATAAACATCACCCATCATTTTCCCCTTTTTAAGCATTAGAACAGTCCCAAAAATGTCTGTGTAAGTATGGGACAAGCCTTCGACACCTTAGCATAAGCACCAGGTAGGACTAGGACATGTCTTTGTGAGGATCATCTGCACTTTTATACAAGGCTTCAGGATGTTACATGAGATTAATATTTGGATTCTCTCTTTCCATTCTAAGAAAATCAATAGTACGTTAGCTAATTCTTATATGGTTTAAATGAGGATATTCATAGTTTGGTTCATGTTCGTAATATCAAAAATCAACTTCAAGATATGTGGTTATATTTTCATGTGGATCTAACATTTATGAGAGGCATGGGAACTCATTTTTCATGAAGGTGGGTCATGGCATTTTAGTGGGGGTATGCCAAGTTAGACCACGTCATCCACCTAACCATTTATAGACTCACCTACAGAATGAGACCAATCTATAACTATTCAAACAAGGGGTAGATCTGGGGAATGAAGTTTGATGGGAGGATCCAAATCATAAACCTCCTGGTCGGTGAAGTGTTCAGTACCTAATGGCCACATAATGAGAGAACATATGAAAAAATGGAATGCGTTTTAGGTATGGGAATCCCTATATCCCCCTACACTGGTGTGATAATCCAAAACTACGAGTGGTTATATTATGAGAAGATGGATATGACACTAAAGGTAGAGGATATGATTAGGGAATGGAAGCAAACCAACAATAAGAGGAACTAGTTTCCTTTATTTAGTCTTATGGAAATGACTATTTTCAAGGGGTGATGAGTGATAAAGACCCAAACCTGGTGGCTTTATTTAAAAAAGGGTAAAAATTTCTCTATGAGGGTTAGTCTATTTGGGGAAGATAATCGAGGTAATAATGTAGGCTATTAGAGGAGGTATAATCTAGGCCCATGTGGAGTGATGTGTTCTATTATATAAAGGTTCCAAGGGTGATAATGAAGTGAGAAAGGAGTATGTTGGAGTAGTTGACCTACTGAGGCTTGGGTGGGAGTGCAAGGGGGTCTTGAGTTACTCTTCCTCTCTTATTCTCTTTAATTTATCTTTACCTTCCCCTTCCTATAATTATGGTATGTGAAACACATATGTAAATACAATGGAGCATTCTCTGAGTATGTGAGTCTTATTAAACTCGTTATATGTTTTTAACATATTTTTTAAGAAACCATTTAAATGATTATAATTTTTTTTATAGAGGTAAACTTAATTTTTAATAAGTATTTAAATCAATGGATATGGGTGGGTATAAGGATAAATAAAGTTTTATAATTTAAATATGTGGATATTTTATATCCACTAGTCAAAGAGTGAGAAAGGACCTCAAAAACAATGAGAATCCATTGAGAGAGAGGGGGGTGAATCAATTAATTCATTTCCTTATACATTTATCATTTAAAACAACATTTAACACCTATTAAAGTGCATTAAAATATCATTGTACAAAAACTACACACCTTTCAAGGCATAAAAACAACATGCACAATATATTTTTATAAGGTTCATTACTCAAAACAAGTAGCTACATCGTTGGCGTGATTAGGAAAAACCCATGATCACATAATACACTAAAATCACCATGTGGGTTACAAATGAGAAGATATTATCCTTAAACCCAAATACACAATTTGTCTCCTAAATTGTGTAATGTTCTCCCACAAAAACAAAGATATAGAATCTGAATTTCAATAACAAGAGAGTCTTTACAAAAAAATAGAACTCAATCAAGTTGTTGTCATTCTTTATCATTTTATCTTTCTTATTCCTCTTCCATTTCTTCCTCTTCTTCCATTTTCTTTCTATGAAACACCATTTAAAATAATTTCTTCTCTCTACAAAAAATAATTCCGACCACTATTTGATAAGGACTTTAACTTCAACCATTTCTACTTCTTTTTCATTCATCAGATCTATCCAAGCCTTTTATCCAACATTGGATATGAGTAAGAGGCCAAAATATTTGAGTTTTAATGAACCTTAAAACATGAATTGGGAAACAACAGTATTATAAAAATTATACGTTTTCCTTAAATCATAGTGTGATACCTCCCATTATGGTGCAACAAACCAATTTTCTTCCAACCGCTAAAAAATTACATCTTCCATTGTATAGAACCTACCTCCACTACAACATGAACACAAGAATCTCTAATTTTTGAAATAAAACAAATTTTTATAACTTATAAATTGATATGTGATTATATAAAAGTTACTATAACATAGATTGAGTTATACTATTACATAGGTCCACTCATGACATGATCTCTTTCTTCACAATGCAATCAATATTCAACTCACCAGTTTATACTTATACTTCTTAAAACTATTATCAAATGAGACTAGTAGAGGTTGGTTTTGGTGTGGAAACCTATTTCTTGATGAATAATTCTTTAACTCAATCCTATTGAACTTATCATACTAATGAATCATAACATGGATTTAATTTTTCACAGTGTAATCAATTCATAATCTAGTGAAAACACAAAAAAGTGTGACCTATTGTTATGGAATTAATTCTATATCAATAATGACTATCTTAGAAAAATGTTAAATTTAAAATTCAATCATGGAATTTACCTTTATTTTATGGTATATATACTCTTACTTTAGTATACTTACTCTTATATAGAACACATTTAATCTGACACATATTAGATTTATTCTCAAGCAACATGCATGTGGCATGAAAAACTTTAATTGTAGAGTGATTACTTATGAAACACCAGAAATTATCCATATTCCAAACACCTAAAAACTTCCAAAAAACCTTCACCTCATATGAATATTTATTTTATAGGAGTTTAAACATGATTTATATGTTGAAAAAATATATAACAATTACTATATCCACTTTATTTCATCTCTAATTATTCTACCCATTTAAAAACTTCACAATTCCCAGGTATCATACTTCAACTCTTGAACTCAACAACTTCCTTAACCAACTTTTGGTCACAATAATCCCTCCTTTTGATTTTTATTTTCAACCATTGAACATAAATAACTTTTCAATATAATCACACTTAAAAATGAACCATAATTCAATAATTTTAAATCCTATGTGAGTGAACTCAATGTAGAAAATAATAAAATTGAATAATAATGTCATGTTGTCAATTAAAGTGACTTACACAAACTTTTTCACTGCTCTTTGATTCCAACCGAGACCAAATTTTTAATTAAATATTCTTTAACTTTACCAAAAAAGATTTTTTTTGAAATTTTGTATAATAAATTCCTGAATACATGCTCAATAAACATGTTAAAATGATTCATATGATTCACCAAATCTCCCACACACATATTCACATAGAGTTCACATCTTTCTCTTTTTGAAAAATTCCCCATAAATACATTATCTAAAAACATATTCTTTGAATTTATTTTGTTCTGACCCCCCTTTTACAATAAAAATACAAAGAAAATAATAGAGGGTACATAATAAACATACCTTATCCTTACAAGTATTAAGGTTGAACACTCACCATTAGCCACATTTTTTGAAATGAATTATTTCATAGTGACTTAGTGAACACATTCGTTATTTTATCCCTTGTTGGAAAAAACTCCAACTTAAACTTTTTTTACTCCACTAACCCCTTAGTGAAGTGATATTTTATATTAATTTTTTTTTGTAGTGAATGATGAATTATATTTATTAAAATATTCATGACAATTTTATTATCACAACCCATGAGTAGTGGAAACTTCACATCCACCTTGATATCTTCCAATTTAAATTTAATACACATCAATTAGGTTATCACTTGAGATGTAGAAATATACTCTATCTCTATGGTACTCAAGGTCACCAAACTTTGATTCTTTGTGTTTCATGAAAAAAAATATCTATAAGAAAGAAAACACCACTATATATTGATCTTTAATCATCCACATTTCCAGATCATTCTACATCTTCATATCCAAAGAGATAAATATTTCCTTTACTATTATATTTTAACCATAGTTTACCATGCCTTTTATGCATCTAAGAATTATTTTTTAAGCTATAATATGTGTCTAATTTGGTGCACTCTAAAATATAGAAGAAAGTGTAACAGTATACATAAGATCTAGTTACGAAGTAGTCAAATAGAGTAAACTCCCAATAAGTTTTCTAAATTCTCTCGAACCAGCTTCCATTCCATCTTTATTAGTTCCCATTAAAATTGGTGTAGAAACCCGCTTTAACTCCTTCATCCCTAAATTCAAAAAAAATTGAGTATACATTTATTGAGAAAGAAATATATGATATTTCTCTTGATAACTTTTCAAACTGAAGAAATATCTCATCTCTATAGTCATGGATATCTCAAAATTTTTATTTATCTTTATATAAAACTCTTCAAAAGAAACTTCTTCAGCTAATATAATATCATTTTCATAGATAATAACAATTAAAAATTACAATTTATCTTTTTTTTATATAGAGTTTATTTTCCAGTCTTTCCTTCTTGAATTTCAATGCCTCTATGCGTGAATTAAAATTTGAGTATTATACCCTTGGGGCTTTCTTTGAATCATACAACACCTTTTTCAAGTTGAAAAAATATCCTCTATCTTCTCTAAGAAAAACTCCATTAGGTTTCTCAATGAACACTTATTCTTCCAATTATAAATTAAGGAAGGATTAATTGATATTAATTTGTAATATCTTGTATCAATTTTTTTTTTCAATAATAAGAAATTTTTTAATTGTTTTAATCCTAAAAACTAGTATAAAAATCTCTTCAAAATAAATTCCTTCCACTTATGAGTATACTTTTCACACAAATATTTTCTTATTTCTTATCACCTTTCTTTTTTATTCTACTTTTTACTAAACACCCACTTTATTTTGATGACATTTTTTGAACACTTATTTAAATCACTCAACAATATCCCAGATGGAGTGCAACTTTATCACAATCATGCCTCCTTGTACCCTATTGACTGTCTACTAGTGACGAGGGACAAAACAATACATTGGAGAGACCATGATCTCAATATTATAACCATAAATAAAAAGGAAATAAATAATCATCATTCATAGAAAATAATCAAAGTAGGAATAAATCAACAGTGAAAAATGCAACACTAAATGAATATGCAGTCATAGAATCATACATCCCAAATGATTTCCCATCCTGAAAAACTTTACACAACATCAAAGAACCTGATTTAAGGTTACTAAAAACCCTTACATAAACATACCTTTATACAATACTTGTGCGTAGTGCTTGAACATTATGGGGTTATTTATACATGATAGGGGAATTCACCCATATGAAAGCTTAAAACATACCCTTACCTGAGATCTAAAAACTCAACATTTACATAAAATATTGTTTTTCATTGCAAGGTGATAAAACTCCAATATAACCTCACATAGAACTAAAATATTATCTCATATCCAGAACAATATACCCATAAAAATTATGAAAAACTACCCTTATGAATGGAATAAGTCATGTGTAAGGGTAATAATTTTTTTAATAAAATTGAAATTTTCAATTGAAAAAACATATAAATAATTTATACTTATTATCACCACCAAAATATTATCACTTTAAAAACCCCCAAATATATTCCAAACTCTAAAATAAATTTTAAAACATTAAAATTACTTCTACAGTTTGTAAAACCATGTTAAAAAAACTTCTTAAATTTACAAAATCTCTCTTGAACCACTAGAAACCCCAGAATAACAAAGGAAGGATTGGGAAAAATTATAAAAAATTTCAAAAATCCTCCATCATACCTAATAATATCATTTAAGATACTTTTTTGTTCATTTATTATGAGAAACCACAACTTAGTATCCAAGGAATAATTCCCTTTATTTTTTATGTAACTTAAACAACCTTTTCATGCTCTTTAATATTCCTTCTCAGGATATATTTTGAATTATCTTTTTTATTTATCAGCTTTGGTATCATAGTGAAACACATATGGGTAGTTTTTCTTGGTTGGAGACACCTCTAAAAATATTCCACAATAGAACTAAATAAATCATAAATTTTAAATTATATCCTAGATGGTACCTCTCCTAGCCTCTAAAAACTTTATGTTAACACCCCCTTGATTAAAAACCTCTCTTCAATTGGGAATTTGAAATTTTTTACAAACAGAAATATGAATTATGTCAATAAAAACTATATCACCAACTTCTTTCTTCAATGTGAAATCTCATTAGGTAATTAATTTATTTTTAAAATATAATTATTGAGAATCTATGAAAATTGAAATACATTATTTCATCTACTTACAAATATTATCATACTTTGAAGATTTATAATATACATTTAATTTTCCATTAGGAATAGTATTTTTTCTTCTTGTAACACACTATATTTCATTTATAATTCATAGAACCTTCATTTAATTTAGCCGTGGGTGTGTTATCATTCTTAGGTGACGTGAGAAACCTCTAATTAAATTTATCATTATCACCAAAATTTATATTTCTATCTTGGATGTCTAAATAAATGGTTTTTGGTACCATGATATAATATCTATGTTCCATAGAATAATTACAAACATTATATTATTATTTAGATATTTCAACTTTCATTGATATAATTTTGAAACACATGATAAGTGGTCCTCAAGGAATGTTAAACATAAAACTTCTTTAGCACAATAGTTTTTACTTAATCATTATTTTAAATGAGATTAATTATAGTAATCTCTAGAATCATATCCCTAGATTCATGCATTACATTGGGATCTCCCATAATTCATGATAACTCAACTTGGATCTCTATAATGTCTTTGGAATTTGAGACATAATGAAATTTTCTTGATGGATAATTCTTAACTTTTAGTAATTATATATGTATTTTTTTATTTATATTCTTCTTTAAGTATAATATGTGATGAATCCTCAATAGTAACTTTTTTTAATATCTCCTCATTATTTCACTTTTCCTCTTCACTACACCATTCATATATATCACTTGAGGGGTCACTATAGTGAGTTGATTGAACCACATAATACATTAGACCTTTATCCTCTATCTATTCTTTCTCAACTTCAATTCCCCCCATCACAAGATGTGAAATCATGTTTTTAGAATATATTATACTTCTTTTAGTAATTTACTTTAATTTTCCATTTAAGAACCTTTTCTCTTTTTAAATTATTTCAACCTTTTTTCTTCTAGATTTCCATTGATATTGATTATCAACTTCATCTTCTTATTATTTATCTCGTAAATTTTCTAATAAGTGTCCAATAATTCCATAGTTTATGAACATAAATATAAATATACCATTATATTTACATTTTACTAACTCCATTACTTCTGAAAACAATTATAGGAGTTTGTTGAACTATATGGAATCATTTTTTTAGTTTCCTTCTGATGTAAATTCCTTGGTTTAAGTTTTATTGAAACTATTTTTGCTTTAAATATTATATCTTTACTTTTTTTCCTTTTTTTCCTTATTATTAAACCTATTCACGTCTCATAAAAAAATAAAACATTGTTGAGTTTATCAAAGTAGTATTCATCTATGTCTTGATATTCAATGCTAGAATTTTTTTATAAAATTTATTTTTGAGTATTTACATCAGTTTCTTCACCATGGTATAATCCTTAAGAACATCTCCATAACCTCAAATCAAGGTCAAAATCCTCTTCACCTAAAAGAATAATTCATAAACTATTTTATATTCTCATATTTAGATATTTTATAATTGATACCAATATTCTTGTAAGTGTAACTCTATTACCTTTTTTTCACCCTCATAGATATCATTATGTTTCCTCCATATTCATTCATTATTTTTTACCCCATAAATTTTTTCAACACATTATCTGAGAGGGATTAATGTAATGCAATGCAATGCAAACTCAACCTTTAAAAATAATAATTTTATTTTCCAATAGTTTATATTCTATACCAGCTTTAGGTATATGCGAACCATTCTCAGTGATTTCATGAATATATAAGTTGAGTGATAAAAGATATCAAACCATACGCTCTCTCTATAGATGTAATCCCTTACTAGAAAACATATTATCAATTTTTTTGTTAATGTTCTTCATAAAATCCATATATATCATTCATAAAAGATGTATTAATGAAAAAACATAGATCATTAGGAAAGTACCTATTTCAACTTTCATAAATGTAACAATAATAGATTACTAAGATTCTATTTTGAAAGAACATAATACTAATCTAATAATAAGTGAAAGTATCACATGAGTGAGGAAAAACATGGTATACTAAGATAAAAATATATTTAATTTACATAATTTCCATAATCTAAACATTAAATATAAAAAATAATCAGAAAATACCAAGAATATAAGGTTTGGTATCTTTGAGGACTAGCTACATAGGCAACATAATTTACACAACTTGGGAACATTTCTCCATAATCGAATCACACTAGATCCCTTATTGAATTATCATAAGTTACACTTATCTTTATTAATAGGGGGATGAAAACATAAGAATGGGGTACAATCAAATGATTACTATGGGTATAATACATATATATAATAAAATCATACCCAATAAAGCATAGAACATAAATCACAAGTCCTGACATAAGGATTGGGATAACATAAGACTTGAATCAAAAGAGTTTATAAGCATTAGTAAATAAACACAAGTCGTGAGAGAATAAAATAGGAATAAGAATATATATAATAGCGTGGAATAAACATATTTATAAGAAAATATATCATTTTGAAAATAATATGAAAATATGATTATAATAATGATACATAAGAAAATCATACCCAACAAAGAATAAAACATAAATCACGAGTCATGGAATAATGATTGGGATAATATAAGACTTGAATCAAAAGAGTTTGGAAACATTAGTTAATAAACATGATATTTGAGATCCTAAAATATCCATAATAATATTCATAAGAGTGAGTCATAAATATATCCATATGAAAATATATAATTTTGAATATATCTTAACAACAATTATATACAGGCATAGGCTTGTCAGCCAATCTTAATCACAATTATACCCACTCATAAACTAGTGATCATATATTAACCACAATTATACCAATACAAAACCTTTTTAGGACATATAAAATTAAATTATACCCACACACAACCTTTTTAACAAAGGTAGATAGCAATTATACCCATGCACAACCTTGTGATCATAGGTAAACTACAATTATACCCACACACAACCATATAAGCATAGATAAAATATAATTATACTCATGTAAATCCTTGTGAGTATAAATAAAATGAATTTATACCCACAAAAAACCTTATGAGAATATCTAAACCACAAATATACCCACACACAAAATCATTATCTCATTTGATATAAATCTTTATCCAATGCATTGGAGGGAAATACAGGACCTCTACCTTCATCATACATAATTATGTCTTCCATTAAATGATAATAATTCCAAATATCATAAAAAAATATGGGAAATAAAATTAGGTTCATTAATCTCATCATAAAGAACCCATGGAAAATAAAAACATGTTTTTAAAACACTTTAAGATGGTATCACTAAAATTGACCTCAAGAATTTAAATGATTGACACCAATCATCCAATCACCCCAATAGATTATTTCTTAAGAATATTTATAATGTTATTAATAAAAAATAATTTTAAAATAAATAAATACTTTAGTGATAAATAATAAAATGGTAGTGTAATCATAAAATATTTTTTATAAAATATTTTTATCTTTACCATAGAAGAAAAGTCACTCTCAATTTGAAAAGTCATTTTAAAAAAAGTGAAATGATTTTTTTGAAAAATATTTACTTTTTAAAAAGTAACATCCAATAGTATATCCTTAAAAAATATATAAAGTTATCAAAAAGTTGAATTTAAAACACATTAAAAACTTTTACTTTTAAAAATATTCTTTAATAATAGAGCCTTGAAAATGACACAAAGGTTTCAAAAAGGTGAAGTCAATATAGTTTGAAAACGCTTACTTTTAAAAATAATCTTTAATAATAGATCTTTGCAAAGTCATAAAGTTTATCAAAAAGGAATGTTAAGTTTAAGATAAAATATTTAATTTTGAAATTATGGGAAGAACCTTTTGATCACTTTTAAATAACCTTATTTAAATTCCACATTGTAAAATGAATAAAAAAACCTTTTATTTAAAATGAATAAAGAGAAATATAATGACTATTAGAGATAAATACAATTTGAACTTCTCCTAGGAAAATAAGAACATTGGTGGGAAGTAAAAGATATTGTTATAGAGAAAAAATACATTAAAATAGATGATAATTCTTCTTAACAAAATTAAAAATTTTATGAAACAAGAGATTTATCAAGGAAGAATACTTCAATGTAAAACCTAATTTACCAAGAATAGAAGATAAAAATTCAATATAAAATAATAATTAGATAGGATAATTCAATACTAAAATATTAAAATCAAAGTGAAGTGATTATGTATC
The DNA here is from genome assembly GCA_963277665.1 of Viscum album. Lineage (NCBI taxonomy): Eukaryota > Viridiplantae > Streptophyta > Magnoliopsida > Santalales > Viscaceae > Viscum > Viscum album. Next base: position 1,530,472,561 of record OY728152.1, on the reverse strand, counting down.
AAGAAAAATACTTGAGTCTAGAAAAACCCTTATAGATTTTGAAATTTTTACATCAAAACCCCATGAGAGAAGGAACATTGAAAAAAAAGTAAATATAATGAAATATAAAAGAAACAGGATTCAAAAATATTAAAGGTAATTAGATACAAAATTATAAATAAATCATGGTGTATAATAATAAATATTTCTTAATGAGTGAAAATTGAGATAAGAAACTGTTACCTTTACCCTTGATTCCCACAGAAGTGCTTTAACCTCATTGAGAACTTTGGGTTTCTCTTGGAGGACTACTTAGAAAGGAGGGGTTTAGGCTAATATATTATGAGAAAAATATTATGAGATTGAAATATTATTCTAGGAGAATAAAATTATGTAAAATTTTAAAATGAAAACTAATTTTTAGAGTGTTATTACATATATACACCCTATACTTTTTCACATATTATTACCCGATTTAAACATAATTAACTATCAAATTACAAGCCAAGAATCGTAAAGTCTAGTGTCTTTGGAAGACTAGGTACATAAAAACTGAAAACATGGGACTAAATAAAACATTTATTTATTTATCATCCATTATGAGATCTTAACTTCGTTTGAGTCCTTACATATGCACAGGATAACCTGGGGATAACATGAAAAAATGGACAATCTAAAAAGCTTGTAAAGAAATAAAAATTAAAATAAAGCTTAGCACAGGGGTTAGAAATTATAAAATAATGATATAAAAAGGCATGGAACATGATTAAACATATGGAATAATAACATATAGAACATTAGATCATATAATCATGGATCATTGTAATGTGTAAGCAATATAAAACATGACTTTAGCATGAGTCAAGGATCATTTAACATGGTGGAGAAGACTCAATGCTAACCACTAAGACCATTGCACATGAAGCATGAGTCAAGGCTAACCACCAAGACCATTGAACATGACATCTCATGAGACTAAAAATTACTCAATGCATTGGAGCACTATCTGGATGCACCCATCATAACATGTTCATGATTATGTGTTCCATATGAAAAATAAATATAAGGGTTACCCATGGAAATAAATGGGTATCATAATCATGTCATAAAGAAAAATAAATGGGAATATCATAAAAGTGTCCATGAAAGAAATTAATTAAATCATACATGGACATTTATAAAGAAAAGTATGAATATATCATGATAAGTGATGTAAAACTTAAGTGATAACATGCAAAAAGAGTATTTAAGAAACTTTAGAATTAAAACATTTTAGTGGGGTTTAAGAAAAATATTAAAGAGTGTTTAAAGAAGAAAAGTGTGTAATATTTAAATAAAACCAGAAGTGAACAAAGAATTTTTTCATAATAAAATTAGTGACTTTAAATAAATAATGGTGGCTTAAAATATATTATATAGTGCACTTGAAAATGGGTAAAAATTTAGGAAGTTCCCTTAAACCGGGTTTGCTTATTGAGAAGAATTGAGTAGGGAACCTTTTAAAAACATATATATCCTCAAAAAAGAAGGATGAAGGGATATTGATACATGATTTTGGAATATATAAATAAAATTTATAATATGTAAATAAAAATAAAATATAATTTCATTTGGGTAAAAATAGAGGAAGAGTAACCCGAAGGAATAATGGAGGTTTGGGTAGAATCCCTTACCTTATGTCCAAAATGATTATGCACTTGATCTAAATGTGTTGAATAATCAAATTAAATCCATTAATTAATTACAAAAATATTTCACATGTATTTTATTTATTATAATTTTATTATGTTCATTTATTTCCCTTTTGATGGGTTATGAGATCCAATTTCATCGTTCAGGAGCATTAGTTTCCTTGGTTTTCATGATCAGTTTACTTATGTACATGTATGGATAATCATATAAGATGAGAATAGTTTTATAGAATTGAAGTTATATGTTATTAATTAAAATATATAATATTAAATTATCATATAATTACTTTGGTTATTTTGTTTGAGGATGAATCATTAGATAACATGTTATTAATAATTTTTTAGATTAATTTTAGTGGTTTTTTATCACAACGAACTAGTTTCATTATATTATTTAATATCATATATATATATGATGGTTATAGAACATTAAATAAGGTATAATAAATATATTATAATCTATTTAAACCATAAAAATTATTTTATGACCATCCTTGAAGAAGGTAATGTAAATTGAAAACTTCTTCATCCTTAAATGTGATAAATTAACATATCACAAATGATATTTTCATTTTTAGTATAAACGGAGGGGGAAAAAGAGATGATGATGAGTTATTACATTAGAATAATATAATTCTATCATATTTAAGGTATTGTAGTTATCATACCATTTGTATGAGGGGAGGGGAGGAGATAAAAATAAAATAAAGGAACTTGAAAAGAAATTAAAAGAAAAGGAGGAGAGTTTTACCTCTTGATTCCTTCTTTTTAAGATCCACGTTAGGGGATTGGTTTTGGTATTTTGTAAATAAAAAAATCTCATGGACATGGGGGAGAGGTTTGGGAAGAGTATTGGGCAGAATTTGGATAAGGATCAAGGCTTGATAGGTGTGAGGAGAAGAGGTGGTGAGGGGTGGTATTTATAGTGGATGTGGTGAATGCTTTCTCATTATTTTATTTATTAGTTTATTATTTTTGGCTCGAGACTATGAATAGTTTGAGAATTAACATAAAATATTATAAAATAATGAATTTAAGTTCGATATTATGGTTCTTACATTAGTTGTGACTCAAATAATAGTGTATTTAACTTATAATGTATAAATACTGTAAATTATCATATTTCTCTATTCAAAAAAAAAATTCAAGTATTTTAGAAAAATCCAAAAAAATCTACCAAATTTTTTTTAATGCGTAGAATTAAAAAATAAACTCCATTTTATGAAAATAATTTTATAAATATTATAATTTTTTTTATTAAAATCATAATTTGCTCAAAAAATAGAGATTTTAAAATTATAATTGATTTTATAACACTTTGAAAAATTAACTAAGGGCTCATAAAATTATCTTATAATCATAAGAAAAAAATAATAATTTATGAATACATTTTATGAAAATAAAATTTCTTTTAAATTATTAAATTTTTCATAAAATTGTAATTAAATATTTATGAATTTCAAAAATACCAATACTTAATTAATAATTTTTAAAATATTTATTTACTTATACTATTATATAATTATATTATATTTTCATTTATAAGATGTCTAAATTTTATTTATAATTTCTTGGGCGAGGTTACAATTCTATTACCCATTTTACTATTTACAAGGGTCATAATACTATTTCAAAGGTCAAGTTACTATTTCATCAGTATAGGTTCCTTAACTTATAGAAATACTTCTTATTTAATTAATTATTTATTTATAAAGTATTTATTGTGTTATCAATTTTACTTTTGGTGGTTTATAGTATGTGATATATATATATATAAGAAAGAGATTTTCAATTGATAAAAGTTTGGGTCATTACATTTTCCCCCTTATGAAATTTCTCCCTTGAAATTTTATTTTACACACTAAGGTGAAAACAGGTGTGGGTACTTCTCCTTCATCACTTACTCTCATTCCCATGTTTCCTCTTCGTACTTATGGTTCTTCCAAATTACTTTGTCCAGGTAAGTGGTCTTGTTGCGTAGAACTTTATCTCCACAATCCAAGATCTTCACTGGTTTCTCCTTATAAAAGAGATCATTCTTCAAATGTGCCACCTCTAAATTTAGTACATGTAAGGGATTCAATAGGTACTTACTCAAGAGGGATATGTGGAATACATCATATACTTGAAACATGGTTAGTGTAAGTGATAGTCAATAGGCCATAACTCCAACCATAAAGGATCTCAAAGGGGTTGATGTACCTAGGACTCAACTTTCCTTTCTTCCCAAATCTAATGATTCTCTTCCTTAGTGATATGTAGTGGAAAACCATGTCCCCAAATTTAAACTCAATGTCTCATTGATGATTGTCTTCATAGTTTTTTTGTTGAATTTTGGATTCCTTAATGTGTTGCTAAATGGTTTTCACCTTATCCACCATTTCTTTGACCATTTCAGGTCTTAATAGATTATGTTCACTAACCACATCCTAGAATGCCAGTGTTCTACATATTTTCCCATAAAGGGATTCACATAGATCCATTTGGATGCTTGAGTGGAAACTGTTGTTGTAGGACAATTCAACCAGTGGTAGATATTGGTCCCATCCTCCTTTTAAGTCCATAGGACATTCTCTCAACATGTATTCTAGTGTCTAAATAGTTTTCTCAAATTGGACATTAGTTTGAGGATGATAGGTCGTGTGAAAGATCAGCTCAGTTCTTAGAGTATGTTGGAGACTTTTTCGGAACTTAAAGATGAATCTTAGATCTCGATTGGATACAATTGATAGTCGTACTCCATATAGCCTTACCAATTCTTTGATATATATCCATTCAAGTTGATCCAGTGAGAAGTCCTCTAAAATTGTGATAAAGTGAGATATATTTGTAAGATGATCCACAACAACCCATATAAAATTGTTTCCTCTAGATATCTTTGGAATTCCAGTGAAAAAGTCTATGGTGATGTTTTCCCATTTACATGATGGTATGAGTAATGGTTGCATCATCCCTTTATACTTTTTCCTTTCATCTTTAACTTACTGATGTACCAGACACTTTGATGTATATTCAGCAATCTCCTTCTTTCTATTGTCTCACCAAGAGTGTTATCTAAGATCTCGATACATCTTGGTGCTCCATGGGTGAATATATAAGGTTGATCTATATGAATTATTAAAAAGCTCCTTATTTATCTTAGGATCATATGGTTCACATAATTGTGAACCAACATTTATGACTTCATCCGCTTCGATCTTGAACTCAGATTATTTACCATTTCGGATATCTTCCACCCTTTTTTGGATTTCAACATCATTTCTTTGACTATCCTTTATTTTCTCTGTGTGGGATGGTTGAGCGATCATTTGAGAAAGTATTTAGGATTTTCCCTCCTTAATGATTCCCATGTCCATCCTTTATAGGTCTAATAAGATTTTATCCTTCTCAATTCTCATCATTGATAAAGATAAATTATCCTTTCTACTTAGATCATCCTCCACCTTATTTTCCTTGATAGGATGGTAGTGGATTGAGAAGTCATAATATTTGATGATATCTAACCATCTTCGGTAGCGTATATTAAGATCCTTCTGTGTGAATATATATTTGAGGCTCTTATAACCAGTATATATATCACACTTCTACCCATAGATACAATGCCACTAGATTTTCAACCCAAAGATCACAACTGCTAACTCCATATCATGCATATGATAGTTTTTTCTCATTAATTTTCAACTTCCTTAAGGTTTAGGATGTCACTTTTTCATTATAAATTAGTAAATATCCTAAGACTTTCTTTAAAGCATCACTTTATACCACAAAGAGTTCCCCACTTATTGGGAGTGTGAGTATCAGTGCATTGATAAGACTCTTTTTGATCTCCTTAAAGCTTTCCTCACATTCTTAAGTCTAGAAAAACTTCACTCCCTTCTATGTTATCTTGGTTATTAGGTTATAAAATCATGATAATTTCTTTATAAATTGTTGGTAATACCCATATATACTAAGGAAACTATGGATCTTAATTATAGATGTTGGCTTGGGGAACTCTTCAATTGCCTTTATCTTAGAAGGGTCCACATATATCCCTTTACTGGTGGTAACATGTCCCAAGAATGACACTTATTTCATATAAAACTCACATTTACTATACTTTGTATATATTTTCTCCCTTATCAAAGTCTCTATGATAGTATTAAAATGCTCCTCAAATTACTCCTTGCTCTTGGAGTATATCAGAATATCATCGATAAAGACTGCCATAAATTTTTCAAGGTAATATATAAAGACTATATTCATTAAATACATGAAAATTTATGGAGAATTTGTGAGTCCAAAAGGAATCACTATGAACTCATAGTTTCCATACCTCATTCAAAAGTTATTCTTGGAAATATCTTCCTTACTCACGATTAATTAATGATATTCTGACCGAAGGTCCACCTTAGAGAAATAACTGGCCCCATGTAACTGATTGAACAAGTCATATATCTGAGGAAGGGGATAATTTTTCTTTATTTTTATTTTATTGAGATCAAGATAATCAATGAAAATGCAAATTTATATATCATTCTTCTTGATAAATAGGACTCATAAACCCCTTGGTGAAGCACTCGGGAAAATAAAACCCTTGTCCACATTGTTCTGTAATTGCTTCTTCAGTTCTTACAACTCAATGGTGGCCATTCTATAAGGTGTATTAGATATAGGTAGAGATTTAGGAATAATTTAAATTGAGAACTCAACTTCTCAGTCATAAGGAAGACCAAAAAATTATTCAGGGAACACATCAGTGTAGTCCCTCACAATGGGCATATCTTCATGCATGATCTTATCCTTTTTCTCAATCATTTGAGCAAGATATGCTTGCTCGTAAGGTAGTAATATCCACACTTGAGATGATTATTTTTAAGGAGATCCATATTCATCCTTAAACTTTTAAATAATTGGAGGATGATTCAGGATGTGAAGAGTTATCTCCCTTTCCCGATAGTTTATGTCGACTTTGTATAAATAAAGCCAATCCAGGACCAATATATCATCAAACTATACCAAAGGAAGTAATAAAAGATTTAATGGTAAGTTAATTCCACAAAATTTAACTTGGGAGGAGTTATATACATTAGATGAAATACTTTACCCATTATCTATTCTCACATATAACTCTACCTCTATATTTTGAGGTGGTGTTTGAATAAGTCTACTAAACTAGAAAGATATAAAAGACTGCTTAGAACTGTAATCAAATAGTACATTATCTATTCTTGAATGAATAACCAGTGTACCTATCAGCACATCATTGTTCGGATACAACTTAGAAGTGGTGATATCATAATACCTTCCTTATTTCCTTGGAGGTTGTTGTTGATTTCCTCTAATAACCCTTGTCTTAGTGAAATGGTTCGCATAATGCCCAAGTTCCTTGTAGTTGAAACACTTAACTATATGTCGAGTGTTGATCTGAACCTTCCTTCATTATTCCACATTAATATAATTATTCACATCCATTCAGAAGTTATTATTCAGATGTCCCATTCTTCTATATTTGAAGAATATCCTAGTTCCCTTCAGATAGTTCCCAGGATACTTCTTCCCACAATTTTTACACGTGGGATATTCAGTCTTCTTCCCATAATGATATTTATCTGATTATCCACCCATATTAGACTCTATTTTCCACCTTTTTTCACCAGGCTGACAAGACCAATGAGATTCTCTGATCTCTATTTCAACCTTGAGGGAACAACGTACAATCTCCTCAACCTTAAGAGATTTATAATATAACACTTTAGTAAGAACCTTAGGGATAATATATAGTTATTTTTGACTAAATAAAAAATTTATTTATTTATCATAAATTATGAGCTCCTAACTTCTTATGAGCCCCTACATATTCTTAGGATAATCTGAGGATAACATTAAAAAATGGATGAGATAAAAATCCTAATAAGAAAATAAATATTAAAATAAATTTTAGAACATGTGTTAGAAAGCATAACATAATGATATAAAAAGGCATGGAACATGATTAAACATATGGAATAATAATATATAGAACATGGTATCATATAATAATGGAATCATAGTAATGTTGAAGAAATACAAAACATAACTAATCAACAAGACTGTTGCACATGGAGGAGCACGAGCCATGACTAACCAACAAGAACGTTGCACATGAAGCATGAGTCAAGGCTAACCACGAGGTCCGTTTCACATGACTTCTCATGATAATAAACATTACCCAATGCATTGGAGATCTATCTAGGCACACCCATCATAACATGTTCATTATTATTTGTTCCACATTAATAATAAACATAAGGGTTACCCATATAAAGAAATGGGTATCATAATCATGTCATAAAACACAATAAATGGGCATATCATAAAAGTGTCCATAAAAGAACTGAATTAAATTATACGTGGACATTAATAAAGTAAAATATTAATAGATCATGATAAGTGATGTCAAACTAAAGTGATAACATGTAAAAATAGTATTTAAGAAACTTTAGAATTAAAATATTTTAGTGTGGTTTAAAAAAATATTAAAGAGTGTTTAAAGCCGAAAAAGGAGTAATATTTTATATAAAACTGAAAGTGAACCAAGAAATTTTTCATAATAAATTGAGTTATTTATAAAAATAATGGTGGATTAAAATAGATTATAGAGTTCAATTGAAAATGAGTAAGAATTCAGGAAGTTCCCTTAAATCGGGCTTGCTTATCGGGAAGAATTGAGTAGGGAACCTTTTAAAAACATGTATATCCCAAAAAAAATAAATAAGGATAAATGGATCTTGATATATGATTTTGGAAAATATACACAAAATTTAGAATATCTAAATTAAAATAAAAAAGAATTTAATTTGGGTAAAAAGAGAGTAAGAGTAAATTGAAGGAATAATGGAGGTTCGGGTAGAATCCCTTACCTTATGTCCAAAATGATTCTGCACTTGATCTTAATGTCCTTAATAATAAAATTAAATCAATAAATTAATTAATTAATAACCTTTTACACTTTATTATAATTTTATTATGTTCATTTATGTCCCTTTTAATGGGTTATGAGATTCAATTACATCGTTTGAGAATGTTACTTTCCTTGGTTTTCATGATCAGTTTACTTATATACATGTATGGATAATCATGTAAGATGAGAACAGTTTTCAAGAATTGAAGTTATAAGTTATAAATGAAAATAAAAAATATTAAATGATCATATAATCCATTTTTATATTTTGGGTGAGGATGACTCATTAGATAACATGTTAATGATAATCGTTTAGATTAATTTTAGCGGTTTTTCGATCATAATGAACCAGTTTTGTTCTATTATTTAATATTATATATATATGATGATTCCATAACAATAAATAATATATTATAATCTGGTTCAACCATAAAAATGGTTTCATGACCAGCCTTTATAATTTTAATAGAAATTGAAAACTTCATCGTCCTTGAATGTGAAAAATTAACACATCACAAATGATGTTTTCATTTTTGGTATAAAAGGAGGGGGAAAGAGAGATGATTATGAATTATTACATTATAATAATAAAATTATAGTATATTCAAGGTATTATAGTTATCATACCATTTTGAAAAGGGGAGGTGAGTAGAGAAAAATAAAATAAAGGAACTTAAAATGAAATTAAAAGAAAAGGAAGAAGATTTTACTTCTTGATTCTTTCTTCTTGAGAACCTCCTTAGGGGATTGATTTTGGTCTTTTGTTAAGAAAACAATATCCTAGATGTGGGGGCGAGTCTTTGGAAGGGTATTGGTAAGAAGTTTGATAATTCTCAGGGCTTGATAGGTGTGAGGAGAAGAGGTGGTGAGGGATGATATTTATAGTGGAGGAGGGGATGTGTTTTCTCATTATTTTATTTATTAGTTTATTATTTTGGCTCCACACTATGACTAGTTTGAGAATTATCATAAAATATAATAAAATAATTAATTTAATTTATATATTATGGTTCTTACATCATAAATGTCTAAATGAATAGTGTATTTGACTTATAATGTATAAATAGCGTAAATTATTGTATTTCACTATTCACAAAAAAATCATGTATTTTAGAAAAATCCCAAAATTTCACCCTAATTTTTTTTGAAATGTATAATTCAAAAATGAATTTTATTTTATGAAAATAATTTTCAAAATATGATAAATTTAATTTTGTATTAAAATTATAATTTACTCGAAAAGCACAGATTTTAAAACTATAACTGATTTTATAACACTTTGAAAAATTAACTAAGGTCTCATAAAATTATATTATAATCATAAGAAATAAAAATAATAATATATAAATACATTTTAAGAAAATAATTTTGTTAAAAATTATTAAATTATTCATAAAATTTTAATTAAATATTTATGACTTACAAAAATGCCATCACTTAATTAATAAATTTTAAAATATTTATTTACTTACACTATAATATAATTATATCATATTGTCACTTATATTATGAATAAATTTTATTTATAATTTCATGGTTGAGATTAATATTAAATTTTTTGGTTTACTATTTATATGGGTCATAATACTATTCCAAATGTCAAGTTACTTTTTCATCAGTATAGGTTCCTTAACTTATAAAAAAATTCTTATTTCATTAATTATATATTTATAAAGTTTTTATTGTTTTATCAAAGTGATTTTATGTGGTTTATCGTATTTGAAATATATATAAGAAGGGAATTTTCAATTGATAAAAGTTGGGGTCGTTATATTAAAGGGGTGGTGAGAGGCCCCTTTTATAAGTGGCAAGAATGACATTTTTAAAAATATTTCATTTTAATATAAAGGGATCACATGATAAAAATTTAAAGTGGAGACAAAAATATACAATAATTCATTGGAGGGTGAGATAAGGTAAATAATATCTCATCCAAAAAATTAGAAACATGTTTTTAACATATATAAATCCCTTTACCCCTTTAATTGTTACTTTTTTCATTTATGCTTTTACCGCAAAAACTAGTTTTCATATAAGGTTAGTTAATCATTATGCCTAAAAATAAAGGTATTCATATTATATAATTGGTACCCATTTATTTTAAATTTGAAATTTATTTTGTCTAATTCAATTTCTAAAAGTGTTAAAAAATAATTTTAATATAATAAATGTATAATGTATTAAAACAATTGTTGAGAAAAATATTACTTGAGTTCTAAAATATCAATCATAGTTTTTTAAGATATAATAAATATTTTAAAATATATAATTTTAATTATAAAATAAATATTTTTTCTAGAAAAATGTTTCATAAATTTCTAAGTCATACTTATATACTAATAATGTCATAAAAGTCACAGTATTATTAAAAACAGTATATTGCACTATTCACCTAAAAATCAGTTTTTTTAGAAAAATATAAGAAAATAATGCTAAGATAAGTTTTTCATTATAAATCCAAAAATAAATTTATTTTTATCCAATTAAAATTCTAAAATATATACATTTAGTTTTTAATTGAAAATAGACAATATAAAGAAACACTACTTTTATTTAAAAATGTCATTTTTAAACATTAATTGTTCTTAATATTATTTTATATAAATTTATAATTTATATAATTCTAATATATTATTTTATATAATGAAAAATATATATTATAATTTACTATTTTTCAATTTAATTATTTGGATTAAGTATAGAATACTTCTAATAAAGAGTTATTTGAGAAATAATAGTTCATTTTAATATTAAATCTTAATTATTATTTATCATCTAAATGTAAGAATTTTTGGTTGATTAATATAATTTTATTTAATAACATTTTTTATTTTTCTTATCGTTTTCTTAATAATATTCATCTTATATGAATTGACAAATTTTTGTTCGGTGGTGCGTGTGAAACAAGCTATCAAAGACAAAATTAATTTAGAGAAAAGAAATATATTAAAAAACATGGGGTGACTAGATTCTCCCCCCTTAAATAAATTTCATCCTCACAAATTTAATTATCACTTACTAATAAAATTATTCAAGGGTATCTAAAAGATAAATATAACTCAAGATATATTTTCGAATGACGTGTCTACCTTAATATCTTAAGTATGACAAAAAAACACATATTATCCCATATTTTAGGAATATATTAATATTTCTAACCATTTTTTTCAAATATTATTTCCTATAGGTTTATGATTCATAAGAGTTTATAGAGGCATACCTTTTTTTAAAATGTAGATCACTAGGTACTCCAATTCCTTGATGCCATTTGTTGCTTAAATTTGCTTATTGCCACATCTATGAGTAGACACAGTGCATCATATGGTTTCTGAATTCTCTATATTCATATACCCAAGAACACATGTGGCATTCTTTTTGAAATGTGTGCGAGCAATGAAAAATAATTTTATATTGTTGTGGATTTTGAATGTAAAGTTTGGAAATGTGTCTTGAATTTTTTTTCTATAAAACTATTGGACATGATCTGAGTAGAATGGTTCAAAACATGACTAGTTATAGAAATATGTAATAAATCCATTAATTTGTAAAATAAGGTAGATATACATCACTTGAAAATTAACCTCCTATGCAGCTTTATAAAGGATGGTAAGGCTACTTTTAGTTTGTGACATTATGAAATATCGATAAAGTCCCTTGTGGTGATTCCTTGATTGAGTAATATGAGAAAGTTGTATTTTAAAATATGGATAAAATCTTTGAAAGTCCCATTATAATATCAAATAATGGGAGGGTAGTTCTGTATTTTTTAAAGTAACTTTCATATGAGTTTATTTCTAGAAAATGTGGCAGGATCACTCAAACTATAATTTTTAATAATGATTTCAATTAAATAATCTAGGAGGGATAACAGAGTTGTGAGAAATTTCCTCCCTTATATCTTCATAGTAAATATTTAATATATTGGAACAAAAAAATTAATACATTAAATGAATTACCTACCACCAAATTAAAATTTACTTTTCTACCTCTTATTTCCAATTGTTAAAAAATAAAAATATTTAATCATGAGTGATCAATAATACTTAAGGAAAATCAGAGTAAGAATATATATAAATTTGGAATAGTCCATATTTTTAATGTTTAAGTTACCCAAATTTTAGACTATGACACTTTCAATTCAACTTATATAACTCTCAGTTTAATCTAGGTTTCTCTAAGTTGGGTTCTCTCATACCCCTTAACCAAATTCCTTAACATAATAAATCCATCACAATATATTGTAAAGAAAAAGTTATTTACCAAAGAATATATCACTAGAGTTTAAAACCAGGTGTGTGATTAGGACTTTATGTTGTGTACCTAGTGATTATTGTGTTAATACCCAATACACAAGTTTCAAGGTTATTACACCTAGGCACATCAATGTCAGAGCCTGAATCCAATTGTAGTATACACATAGGGATGTTATTACTAGGAAAACCAAACAATCTCTTCTTTACCAAAATTTAAAGATGTAATAATTTGGATTATCCCTTATAATATTCCTTATAATTTTCACTAATGTTCTATAATCCTAATCCCCAAGAAATAACTAAACTAATCTTGAAAAATAACTAAACACTATTTTGATACCAACTATGGCCACCCAATCTAAACATGTCTTTATTTTACATAATTTCCATAATCAAAACATTACATCTCACAAATAATAAAAAAATACCAAGAATGAAAGTTTTAATGACTTTGAGGACTAGTTTCATAGGAAAATTATTTTACACAACTTATAAACATTTCTCCATAATCTATACACACTAGAACACTTATATACTTCTTATAAGTTACACTCTTCTTCATAACATTTGGGATGGAAACCTAAGAAATGGGTTAGATCAGATACTCAGTAAGGGTATACATAAGTAATAAAAATAAAAAATTATAAGTGATAATAAGATGAGAATATTGGTATAATCAATATAAATAATAAAATTATTCTCAAAAAATCGTAGAACATAAATCATAATTCATGGCATAATGCTTTACATAACATAACACTTGAATTAAATGATTTTGAATACATTAGTCAATTAATACAAGCCATTATGGAATAAAATAGTCATAAGAATAATCATAATAGTGTTTAATAAACATATCAATAAGAAGATATATTATTTTGAACATAGCTTAACCACAATTATGTCAGCAGAGAAACTTGTGAGCACAGATTAAAAAAAATTATAATCATGTACAAACTGATGAGCATATCTTAACCATAATTTTACCCACACACAACCTTGTGATCATATATAAACTACAATTATACCAACACACAACTATGTGATCATAGTTAAACTTCAGTTACACACACACAAAATCATTATCTCATGATATTTAAAACCTTAACCAATGTATTGTAGGGTGACATAGGACGCTGACCTTCATCATCCACAGATATGTGTGCCATAAGATGCCATTCATTAAAAATATCATGAAAACCCATGGTAAGAAAATGGTTTTAATTAATCACATGATAAATAACCCATTGAAAAAATGGTTTTTACAACACTTTAATTTAGTATCACTGAAATTGACCTCAAGTATGTAAATGGTTGATACCAAAAATTCAACCACCAAAATAGAGTATTTACTAAGAAAATTTATAAGGTTCTTCATCAAAAATAGTTTCCAAATAAATAAATCCTTTAGAGATAAATATTAAATTTATGGTGAAATCATAAAAGATTTTTTAGAAAATGATTTTATCTTTGGTATAAAATAATAAGTTACAATCAATTTTAAAAGTCATTTTTTAAAAGGTGAAGTGAAAACTTTTGAAAAATATTTAATTTTAAAAATTAAATTCCAATAGTGTATCCTTGTAGAAAACATAAATGTTTCAAAAAGGTTAAGTGAAAAAATATTGAAAAATTTTACATTTAAAAAGAATATTCAATATTGGAGCCTTGAAAATAACAAAAAGGTTTCAAAATGGCGAAGTGAAAACACATTGAAAATATTTACTTTTAAAAATAATCTTAACTAATAGATATTATAAAATAAATAAGGTTATAAAGAAGTAATGTTTATTGGAATAAAAAACCTTTTATTTTTATAGGATAGAAAAATCATTTTTAATATTTTTAAATAACCTTGTTGAAAACCCACATCGTAAAATGAATAAAGAAACATTTATTTTCAAATTAACAAAGGGGTATATAAGGATAAATGGAGATAAAAAAATTTTAGTTTTTACTGGGGAAAGGTTAACATTATTTAGAAGTAAAAACTTGGATATATTGAAAAAAACCATTAAAATATATGCGATTTATTCTTAACAAAATTACATTTTTTATGAAACAATAGATTCATCAAGGAAGAAGACTTCAGTGTAAAACATGATTTACCTAGAAAGGAATATATAAATAAAACATAACATCATAATAGGGTAGGATAATTAAATATTGAAAGATAAAAATCTACTTGGAGTGATTATGAATGAATAAAAATATTTGAGTTAAGAAAACCCCTTACAGATTTTAAAATATTTGAGTCAAAACTCCATGACAAAAGGAAATTTGAATAGAACATTAAATATAATAAAATATAAAATAATAATAATTAAATATAGTCAAATAGTGTTAGATACAACATTATAAATATATAATGGTTTATAATATGATATATGTGTCAATGGGTGAAAATGATACAAGAAACCCTTACCATTACCCTTGATTTCCATGGAAATGCTTTAACCTCATTGGTAACATTGGGTTAATCATAGAGTATTTCTTGGAAAGGAAGTGATTATGATAATATATTGTGACTATAATATCATTAGAGTGAAATAATATGATATTGGAATGAAATAGGAAATAGTTTCAGGAGGAAAGCAACTTTTTAGAGTGGTATTGAAGGGGCAGTGAGAGGCCCATTTTATAAGTTACGAGAATGACATTATTGTAAATATTTAAACTTAATATAAAGGGATAACATGTTAAACATATAAATTTTATCCAAAAATTGACAATAATTTATTTTAGGGTGATATAAGGTTTATGATATCTCAAATACTCAATTAGAAACATGTTTCAAACCCTCCCCCTGAATTATTACTTTTTCCTTTTAAACTTTTAGCGTGAAAACTAGTTTTTACCAAAGGTAACTTAATAATTATGACAAAAAATAAAGTTTTAATTATTAGATAATTTTTACTTGATTATTCTAAATTATAAATATAATGTTCTTGATTTAATTTCTAAAAGTGTTAAAAATAAATTTTAATATAATTAATGTATAATATTTTTTTTGAGAAAAATATTACCTGATATCTAAAATATGAATCATAGTTTTGTAAACTATAATAAATATTTTAAAATGTATAATTTAAATTATATAATACATATTTTTTCAAGAAAATAGTTTCACAAATTTTTAAGTCACGCTTATGTTCTAATAATGTCATAAAGGTCGCAGTATTAGTAAAAACATTATATTACACTATTCACCTAAAAATCAATTTTTTTTCTTCTAGAAAAACATCAAAAAACATGCTAAGATAATTTTGGAATTATATATACAAAAATTAAGTTATTTTTATCTTAATTTAGATTATAAAATTTATAAATTTATTTTTAAATGAAAATAAAAAATACAAAGAAAATTTTCTTTTATTGAAAAAGTGAAATTTTTAAACATTAAGTGTTCTTAATGTTATTTCATATCAATTTATAATTTATATAATGATAATATATTAGTTAGTATACTTAAATATTATTTATTTTCATTTAAGGTTGTTTGATTTAATTATTTGTATAAATTATATAATACTTTTAATAAATATTTATTTAAGAAAGAACAATTCATTTTAATATTAAATATCATTTATTATTTATCCTATAAATATAATATTTTTGATATATTAATATATATTTATTTATAAGAGGTTTTTATTATTCTTTTATTTTTCTTAATAATATTCATCTAATATTCCTTGGATCATTTTATTTCGGTGTTGAATGTAAAACAACCTATCAAAGATACAATTAATTTAGAGGAAAAAATATATTCCAAAATCTTGCATTGTTACAAATACTAATATAAGGGGGGTGAATTATTATTTATCAAAAATAATTACACTTATATATATTTCAAATAATTATTAGTGTGAAAATTATCTCAATGGTTATTATATGATGATGATATAATGAGTGAGAAATAATATACACAATATAAGGGTGAATAAATTATTCATCGACTATTGCAATTATGTGGATAATCCCTTGTTCCCAATAGTTGTGAGCCCACTACCCAATTTATATTTTGATTATAAATATGAATACGGAAATGGAATGGAATATGGCCCTGAAATCTCATGTAAATTATATAGTGATGATCATAAACATACTGATTGATCCTAACGTCTATTTACCTCAAATACCTTTAGAATTTAGATAATGTGTGCATGATTATTATTCTTTTCAAATTTCATGCAAAATATCCTTACAAATATTTCTAGAATGAATGGTATACTAACTCAATGTTTTTTCATAGTCACTTGCTTTTTAGTTTTGGCGAGACACCCTTATACTTATAGACTAGGCATATGTTTCAACATGATAACTCCTCTCCCAACATGACATCCAGATTTAGATGTTATCAAAACTAAATCCCAAAGATCACTGAACACCGTTGAATCATGGAACAATATATAATAGTCTGCATTTCATAACTACCAATATATAATTGAAACTATAGGAGACATACTAAAAAGTGGCTATAGTGCTTCTAAAATGAAGACATTAACTTCTTATTCTAGTGAGACATATAAATCTCAAAGCATAGCCACCGTGACATGTGTTCATACATTGTGACATGTGATATGGTATTATGGAAATATAATATTTGGATACTAAATATCATAATACAAAAAACTCATGAATTTGATATCATGGCACAACCACTTCCCATAATTCCTCTGAGAATGACTTCACCACACAATATATTTTCCTATAGTGTTCCACATGTCCAACTCAACTCCCCCACGGTGAAACTAAACTAGAAATTGTGTAACATACTAAATCAAAGTGAAACTCTTCTTATACAATGCTTCCATCATTACTTGACCACATCCTTCATATTGTGAAGAAATTTGACTTAGAATAACATCATTCATTTCCATATTATTCATGTCTCCAATGAGACTCCAACTCATCCATGAGCATGTTGTGAAAAAATAAAACCATAGGAAAATTTAATAATTTATGAATGAATTTCCTCAAGAAAAATATTCATATAATGTCTCTAATGTGATGGTTATCTACCCACCAAACCATAGGATATATTTTTGTTTGTGAGTTGGAGTACTCTCACAAGAAAAATTATATCCTATA
Organism: Viscum album; assembly: GCA_963277665.1. NCBI lineage: Eukaryota > Viridiplantae > Streptophyta > Magnoliopsida > Santalales > Viscaceae > Viscum > Viscum album. Next base: position 1,530,454,622 of record OY728152.1, on the reverse strand, counting down.
ATGTATTAATATTTTCCCATATTTTTTTTGTGTATTAGACAATAATTTCAACCATAAAACCTTAAATATATATATATATATAGGTTTTCATGATTTTATTTATAAAGGATATGAACACTATAAGAGTATTGATTTGGAAAAAAAGGAATCACTACAAAGGAAATTAATCTAAAAAGATATTTTCAAAATATTCTTAATAATGTTTCATTAAATTTATTTTATTATTTAACATATAAAATTAAATATATTTATTAGGCATCATATTTATTTATTTATTATATGTATTTCAATGAAAAGATAACATTGTAAAGTTTTGATAAATTAAGAGAATGAAATGATGGATTAAAAACTTGTTATTAGTTTTATACATATCGGGATGGTTTATACTATGTTTTAATGAAATTTATTTGTGTTATAGAAAATATAGAAAATTTTAAAGTGTCGCACACATGTTGGCATAGGTTTTTTAAACCCTAAAATCATACAAAATAGTATTTTAATTTTAATAAACTTGTTTTTATAACACTTTTGTTTATAATTTATTAGGATTTTTGTGTGAGTTTTTTAAAAAAATTAATATAATTTTCATCCTTATGCATTCCCTATGTTCTAGATAAAGGTAAACACATTATACCCTTACATATTATATTTTTTTAGGATCTATGTAAATGAAAATGGGTTCTTAGGGTGTTGTGTAAAGGTAAAATCCTCATTTCATAAGGGTCAATCAAGATACCACATACTTGTGTACGGGTAAACTTTTTGTTTTGTAAAGGTTAGATAAATTTTACAAAGGATTCATAAGGGTAAAACAATTTTACTAATAGCTACATAAGGGTAACTTATTCACTATGTAAGTGTTGGTTTGAGTTGTGTAAAGGTTACTCACAATTTCTAAAGGATCTATAATGGTAATCTAGAGCCTCAATAAGGGTAATTATGAGTGCATAATCTTCATAAGGGTAAAAATATTTAGCCACATGTGACAAATATGAGCTATGTCAAGATAAAAAAGTGTCAACCTTACACAATTCCCTTTTTGGAATAAAGGCAACTTTTAACAGAGTTTATTCATTTTTCTCTTCCAACTGGAACTTTAAAACATGTCTTCATGGTTATAAAAATATAAAACCGTGGGATTTCAATTCTTTGGACTCTTTTATGTTTTTAACTCCTATTTTAGAGGTTTTTAAAAACTCCACATTCAATATTAACTTCAAAAGTGAATTAATTGGTATTTGTTACTATGGTTTTCAATACTGTGAACTAGAATGGAAGGTTTATCTTATTAAAATATAATAACTTCTCTTTAATTTTGATTTTAATATCCTCTTGAGTCAAGGTAGTATAAAAACCATTTAATTATAATCTATAAAGTTTTCTTCAAATAATCTGAAATTATTCTTCAGGTTTCTAGGAGTGGAAGGACCCTGTCTTCCATTTATTCTTAGGTGAATTCTTTTCAAGAGATTAATTATAAGAATCCTATTTTATCTAAAATTTATAAAAAATAATGAATAATCCTTAAATGATAATAAACTAGAGTTATCAAAATAATAATAATAAATATTTATCATGCTTATCTTGTAGTTTTTCTAAAAAGTTAAAATATCATCGCATGTTGAATTTATAATTATTATTCAAGAAAAATATTATTAGAAATGTTATGGAATAAATAAATAATTTGTAAATTATCTAGGAGAGAGAAATTATTATCGTGTGATAATTTTTAAATGTTGATTATAAAATAATTGAAAATTGATTCAAGGAATCATTGGCGAGTGGTTTGAACTGATTAGTGGATGGGAATGTTTTGGGTGATGATTCCTAGGAGAACCTTTGGTTTTTAAATTAGTAATATTTATGTAGGAATTACTTATCATCTCTGTAATTTATTTGGAATTATTTGGTATGTTTAGATTGTGTATGTTCCTAGTATTGAGACATTTTCTTTTTTATGGATTATGTGTTCTTCAATATGTAGTTTATTACTTTTTTAATATTTTGTTGCCTTTGGAATTACTTGTTGTGATATATTGTTACTTACTGTGTTATGCCGTATATGTGATTTTTTATATAGCTGGTGTAATCTTGGTTTCAGTGTTCAGGTTTAAAGGTGGCCCTGACAGACTTAGTCGAATCCTTAAAGGGGGAGCATGGGTGACGTGACTCATTGGGAATGGATTTTCATAAGATGGTTAGTGCCTTATCTTGGAATGAATGGGGGAATGTCATATCAACTTTGGAAGAGTGTATATATATATTTTTTCAATCTAATGATAGGTAATTTCCTTACATATGATATAGAGTCCATTATACGAGCATTCCAAGTGTGCATACCTTCCTAGGAAAGTCGGTAACCATGAGTCATGGGGATGCATTACCCTTAAAGGAGGGAATTGTGTTGTTCCTTAAATGTGATATTGGATTTCTCTTGAAGGTGGATAAAGTCACTTAGAATGATCTAAGTCATTCTTTTTTCTATATATGGTGTTCATCCAACATGGTTCTGAAGTAGGCATGGTTAGGTTTAATGGTGGATTCATTAGAACATGAACACTTAGTGCATGAATGATTGTATAATTGGATGCACATTTAATTTTCTATCATGTTAAACACTTCTATATAATTGTTCACTTATGATAATGATGTATTGGTGGTTTCCTGTAGGGTTTATACTAACACCATGCACAAACATCTTTGTGTGCATGCAGACTTCATATCCAAGGATCTAGTGAAGGGAAAAGGCCTAGTGATAAGGAGTTGAGGATATAGAGGTTTGGAGTTGGAGAAGATGATGGGACATACTCTAGAATATTGCTGCTATATTTAATTTCTTTTTTTTATTGATTCTTGGTTTGACCAGCCACATCAAGGGTACTAATATTATTTTATGTATGATTGATGTGCCATCTATTATAGAATTTTTTATTTTTTTTCCGCTGTGTTATTTTTTATTCTTGTCTTATTGATATAGAGGATATAGTCTCTCAAATGAAAACATTTAGACCCTCTTTTATATTTGATAACCTCTTGCATACAAAGTGGCACTCATGAGGCTACTTGGCACTCTGGTTCGAACCCAGTGATTCAGGTTAGGGAATTAAAAAGTGGTATCAATAGAGGGTTTCCCTCTTTATTTCTACATGACTATTTTTGGGGGTAAGTTAGAAAGGATTTATGTTGTATGGGACTTAGTCAGGGGATTTTCATGTGTGCCTAGCTAGTATATGTGTAATAGACCTCTAAGTTCCCAATGTTGGGAATATTTTTATAGTTATGGGTTTACGGGTTCATGTTGGCCCTAAGTATATTGTGTTTTTACTTTTTATGGGCTTTTGGGTGCATTCATTAAACATAATTGGGAACTTAGGATCACATTTCATATATATACCAGTTGTGTGCTGCATATTAGTTCTTTAATTAAATTCCTTGATTTGTTATATCTGTTCAGGATGAGACTACATTATATGTTGGGAGATATATTTGTGTTCTTTTCTATTTTAAAACATCTATTTTGTCATTAATTATTTGAACTTGAGCATAATATTATGTTATATATATATTAGGTATTTGGGGTAAAATGACAATAATGCACACACACTCACACCCGACCTCATCCTTAACATTGGTCTATCATTAACCCCTAAAGGGATGAGTAACTAGTATTTTGACTTTATTTATATATTATATAGGTCCATAGACCCCACCCATGATTATTATGTGGCATGAAAGCCCACCCTCAAGGCCTCATGTGCCTTCCTCGCCATTATAGATCCATATCTCCAACTACCTATGGTCATGCCTATCCTTCGATCCTTCAATGATCAGTCCCTCCCATGCCTGTGTAATGAAATCTCTATTCCCACACCACTATTCCAATGCCTTCCATCAACTCAACATCCATATATATGTGAATCAACCTCATCATCACATGAAAATCAAATCCCTCTATCAATTGTCAGACTTCGCAAATGATCCCAACCATCCTTTTCCTGTCGAACCACAACCCACCATTAAACATGTTTTTATGTTCCTCCACTGATGTAACCCAAGAGAATATTCCATCTACACACTGTCTGATGATGTCAATCATAGCCTCAACAGATCTAATGACACCAGTAAACTCTTCTAGTACCATGATCATTCTTTTCATTATCATCCCTTCACAACACCACACTGATCAGTCATGACTGAATACATTGTCGACCATCAATCAACTATCACAAAACACAATGGAATTTTTGTGAGATCACACCCCCAACATTAAGTAGGGTTCCTTTAATATTCTGATAGTAATTCTCTATATCTACCTTATATAATTATTAGGTCATTCTCATAAGCAAAATTTTATAGGTATTTCGAATGTATGTTTGACATTTTAGAAAAATAATGCCTCAGATACATCATATTTCTCCTATTCATGATGAAACACCCATTCTACCACAGGATATATAAAAGGATAACCCTGATCTTTCTCTCACACCTTCTCCAGTGGTTCAAGAAGTTAAATAAACCTATCCTAGAGTTTTTTATATTTTCCCTACATAGGGTGGATGGATGAAAAATATGATGGTTGATTATGCCCAATACTTTCAACTTCAGCATCCACCAGTATTCCAGGGCACTGGTGGTCCTCAAGATGCTGAGGACATGATTGATATTATTGAGGGATTTTTTGTCTTGGTGTAAACTCCTGAGGACAATAAAGTAAATCTAGAAATATTTATGTTTCATGGACCCTCCAGTAGGTAGTAGGGTGTCATGGGACAGACATGCATATGAGATGGTCTTATTTGGTTTGACTTCAAAGAGATATTATTTGAGGAGTTATTCCTTGAAATGATAAAGTTAGACCAATATTAGGTGTTTATGGAGCATCAGTAAGGGGGGATATTAGTTTCTACTTACCCAAATCATTTTATAGACTTAATATATTTTTATCCTCTCTTGGATAGAAATGAGGAATTTAAGGATAAGAATTTAGGGATTGGACTTTATCCAAATTTTAGAAGATAGGTTAGGATATTTTAACTAATGAAATATACTTAGGTGATTTTTAAGGCCTTGGCCTCTAAGAAGGGGCTAAAGGGGGATATGTTTATGGGTTTTCTTTTAAATTACAATGTGCTAATGACTAGACTTCCCAGTGTGTCTGCTAGTGTCTCTTCTAGTAGTAAAAAGAGGAAGGATGAGGTGGTGCAGTGGAGTGGAAGATATGAATAGTGTATTAGGTCCTATTCAAATTCCTCTGTAGGAGGAGTCTCAACTTGGTTCTATAATTATAGATGAAAGGGACTTCTTATCACTTTGTGCAAAATGTCACCAAAGAAATGTCACCAATGTTACAAGATATGACATCTTCAAGATTTTTTCTCTAACACTCCACATCCAAATTCAAGGAGAATAGGTCAGGGTGTAGACATGGGTCCTCAGTAGTAGAACTGGGCACCATAAATATCGCTGAGTCAGGAGAGTCATGCACTATAGAGGTAAGGTCATGCTCTAAAACAATTGAGGGTTTATGTGATGGATGAGGTTCTAGATGCTAGTGGATAGGGGCCTTCTATAGTTAGAGGTGTGGTATTACTACCAATAAACTATATATTTCTTTTTTTTGATACAATATTTTCTCATTATTTCAAATATTATTATGTTATTATTGGACTTGACTTATCATCCAAGATTTCTTTGGAGTTTTTTTCTCTTAATATGGCCATAGTAAAGAAAGTATATTATCTCCAGAGATATCCTAAGTATCTAGTAGTAGTTTCTGGTTATGGAAATTTATGGGACTTCATGATCCTCAAGATGACTATCTTTGATGTGATATTTGGGATAGATTTTCTTACAAATTGTCCTTCTCAAATTGATTATTATCAGAGAGAGCTATCCTTATTTCCATATAAGGGAGAGAATTTTGTAATGAATGGTGAGTGGGATATGGAAACTAGAAGTATGGGACCATAATTTAGTCATTTTGGAGCTCTCACGGTGTAAGTAACGGGCTTGGATTTTGTATCAGAATCAGAAGTGGCCCCCTCTACTTTTCCACTAGTGGTGGATAGTTATCAGGATGTTTTTATAGATAACTTCTCAGGTATTCCTCCAAATTGAGGAATTGAGTTTTAGATTTATCTTGTTCCTAGATAATAACTAATATCAGTTCATCCTTATCTCATGTAACCAATAGATCTGAGATATTTTAAGTTGAAGATAGAGGATTTGAAGGTGAAAGGATTTATCAGTCCAATCACATCACCTTGGGGGTGCACCCATATTGTTTGTAAAGATGTAATATGGTATTCCATGGATATGTGTGGACTAAATAAAGTTGAATTGGGTAATGGTGAATAATAGGTACCATTTAGCTAGAATTGATGATTGATTTGATCAGTTATAGGGCACATAGTGGTTCCCCAAGATTGATCTTCTTTCAGGATACCATCAGTTGCAGATCAGAGGGGAGGATATTCCCAAGATAGCATTTAGGAGTAGTTATGAATTATATGAGTATCTTGTCATGCATTTTGGGTTAAAAAATTATCCAGTAGTGTTTGTGGCTCTCATGAACTGGATTTTCCATCCATATCTTGACTCATTCTTCATTATATTCATGGACAATATCCTAATATATTCCAAGACATAAGATATGCATTCTAGAAACCTTGATATTATTTCAAGTACTCTTTGAGGGCATAATATTAATTCAAAAATTTTAAAGTGTCACTTCTAGATCTATGAGGTGCATTTCCTTGGGCTTTCAATTTTTGAGGTAGAGATTTCAGTGGACCCAAATAAGGTGTAAGTGGTGATATCTTGGGCTCTCCATTGGAATGTTTTTAAGATCATGAGTTACCTTGGGTTATCTAGATACTATATAAAATTTATCTAAGACTTATAACATTTAGTATATCCAATAAAAAAGATGACTAATAAGAGGATGAAGTTTGAGTGGTCTGATAAGTGCAAAGAGTTCTTCCTAAAGCTATAGAGGAGGTTTACAAAAACCCCAATTTTGACCCTTCTAGAGATTGGGATTGGATACATAGTATATTTTGATGTCTTGGGTGTTGGTTTAGGATATGTGATAATGTATATGGATAAGGTAGTTTCTTATAGGTCACTTGAGTTGTGACCCCATGAGAAGAACTACCTGACACACAACTTAGAGTTAGCTACTGTGGTCCACTCCTTGAAGTGTTGGAAAAATTATCTCTTTAGTGATAGATTTTCTATTTACAAAGACCACAAGATCCTATGATATATCTCCTCTCAAAAAAACCATAATATGAGGTAGAGGAATTGAGTGGAGTATCTGTAGATGTTTGATATTGAGATAGTATATGCTCTAGGGAAAGGCAATGTCATTACAAATTTCCTCAGCTGGAAAACATCAGAGATGCATGATTTTGTTGGGATACCATCTCCAAAGGAATTTCATTTGATGATTTTGATGGCATAATGTATTCTGGATGAATATGAGGATTATGGGGTGCTGACATGTGAGCCTTAATGATCACATATATTAGTCGGAGTGTATACTCAAGAGGGGGTGAATTGAGTTCCAATTAAAAATTTCTGTTTAAAAGATTTATATTAAAAGCCCCCAATTTAAATAACAAGATAAACTGTAGTGAATTTTCAATATAGTAAAGGTTTAGTTAGGTTCTCAAGATATTGATTAGTTCTTAGTTAATCTAATCTGAAGATTAGATTAGCTTTTGAAAATAACTTACTGGCTTACAATAAATACAAACACTTGAAAATTTAACTATTAGAGTAACTTTAAATAGATTTATGTTTAAAGTAATTAGCAGCAGAATATTCAAAAATAGTTTTAACTAAGATAAGCATGCACAACAGTTTGAACCAAGAGGTTAAGTCTCAAGATGAGACTTATTCCTCTCAAATAGTTTATATACAACTTTTATCCACACCCTGGATCAGGTTTTACAATAGTAATCAGACTGTCCAGGTCCTCAGACCTCTACCACAATTCTACATGATAAAGTAATAATAACAACAGCTCACCTTCTATCTAGGTCCTCAGACCTCTACCACTATCCACAGTGGGATATAAGAGTGTAAGGGAAAGATTGAGTGAGGATTTCGAAATCCTATAGTTCAGTTTAGGAGTCTGTGAGTGTTCAAAAAGAGAAAAGCACACACTGCTCTTAATGTAAATAAAAGTATGATCACAATTGAGCAAAAATATAGATATGAGTTTAGAATACTCTTGTGTGATGTCAATGCAGTTCTGGACACCTTTGGATTGAAGAAGATGAAGCTTTGAGTCCTTTTCTAGAAGTCGTGTGGAAAATAGAGTGTCGTGATTCTGCTTGTGTTCTCTATGAGGTTTAGTCGAGTGAAGATGTTCTTCAGGATTCAAATATGCTTTGTATGTGCTCAGACATATCGAGTTTCATGTAGTGTCCCCTCTTTTCTGAAACTTCCTCCAAGTATGTTCTTCGTTATTGACCTCAATTCCTTACTTTTTGTTTCTGTATCACGATATTTGATTCTTGGTCACACTTCGCTTTTAACTTGGAATACACATGTAGGAGCTGACAGGTTTCATGTGTTCTGCACCTCGAACCTCGTATTGTTTGATGATATGTCTACAATGAAACATTAATTATGTCAGTTCATTAAAGTCATCAAATATGACCATTAGAAATTAAATTGAAAACGAAAAAGTAGTTTAGGAAACGGTGTCACGGTAAGTCATGGAAACAGTGTCTCCTTCACATGGTGTCTAGTTTGATCATGATGTCTGAGTATCACTGTGTCTCGCGGTCATGGTGTCTCAGGGTCACGGTGTCTTGTTCACAGTGTCTCAGGGTAACAGTGTCTTTTTCATAGTGTCTGGCTTTACGGTTCCTGGATTCATGGTTTCTGGCTTCACAGTGTCTAGCTTCACGGTGTCTGGCTTCACGGTGTCTGGCTTCACGATGTCTGGCTTCACGGTGTCTGGATTCACGGTGTCTGGCTTCACAATGTCTGACTTCACGGTGTTAGAAGTACATAGCCAGTGGTAGACTCACAGTGTCTTAGACTTTCAAAAGTAACTACGTGCAGACTTAAATAAAGATAATAATAGAAAGTATTAGACTTGAGAATTTGTTAAATAAGGTATTCTGATACTAGTTTAAAGATAGTATAAAGTAAGTGGATTGAATATAGAGAAATTTAGATCTTGTATGGCTCTACTTAAAGTATGAGAAAAATTTAGATATAAATACCCATGATCTAGATTGAATAAGATGTATAATAATTAATATAAGATTTAGATAAGATTTGTGATCATTAAAACATGATTAAAACATGAGGAGTCCAACAATATCCCCCTTTTGATGATCAAAAATCAAATAATTTTAATGTGCATATTAGATTCAACCATTAAGATAAATTGATAACATATTATATAGAAACTTCTCCCCATTTTGGGATTGTCAAAAATATGAACTAAGAAAGGGAAAAAAGGTTCACAGTCCATTAATAGAAATTAAGGGATAGTACACAAAAAGATCAATACAAAAATAATAGCATCCCTCTCAAAAAGAGTAAACACTATTCTTCTTCAAGGGCTGGCCTTCTATTTTCCATTTGAAGTAGCAGAAGAGGAAGCCATAAGTGCAGTGGTTGAGATAGAAGAAGGCAGAGATGTGTTTGATAAAGAGGGTAAATGAAGGTATTCAAATACTAAGGGATCCAAGGTAGGATCATTAGAAGATCTAGGCAGTTGCTGATCAAGAATCACATGCCTGATCTGACTGAGTGCCTGGCCGAAAGACATGGTGGTTGAGGCTAGGGAAGAGGTGAAGGTAGGCAGCCCTGGTCTGAGAGGTGCAGCCACTGGAGCAACAATGGCTGTACTTTGAACATGAATATAGGGCCGGAGGAGTTTGATGAAATCTGTAATGATCTCTCCATCATACTGCATGGACTTCTCAAAATCATTCTTGTTCTCCATAAACTTTTCCAACAAACGAGTAAACTCAGTGAGTTTATGGACTTGGTTCTTGAAGGCTTGAGTCACAAGAGGAATCCACAGATTTTCCACAAGGTACTTGAAATGGTTTGTCATATCATTCTTGGAGAAAATTATATTGAAGTAGAAATCCAATTTCTTTGAAATCTCTTGGTGAGCATCATTTTCAATTTTGGAGTGGATTTGTACTAAGTCAAAAACTCTATCACTGTTTTTGACAACTTCAGATAAAGAAACCACATTAAAGCCACTGAAGACATTATGAAGAACTTCTTTAACTATAGATCTGAGAAGATCACTATCCAAGGAAGGTTTAGAGGATTGACTAGATGCCTTGACAGCTATGTTCAGGGATTTTAGTTGATTCAGCACCTTTTGAAGACATCCTGTGTACTCATCAGTGAGTTTATTGAGGTTGGAAACAAGATCTTTCATTTCCTTCACAATTTTCTTGTTCCTTTAAGCAATATTCTCATCTAAGGATGCAAGATAAGGTTGAATCTGAGACACACTAACTTTTGGGATTTGAGGAGGAGAAGATTCAATAGGAGGAGAAACATATTCAGATCTCGAATGCAGCTCTCTCTGCATGTCTTCAAACATACTTCTTAGGGACTAAACTTCAATACTGAGCAGTATATTTTCAAATATTACCTCTTGAATATCATGGAGAATATTAGGTTGTATGTGCCAAATAATATTTTCCAATAATAGTTAGGCATCTATCTCACTTAAACTTTTCACAGAAAGAGGTTGGGTATTCATGAGTTTCTTAACTCCAAATAAGAGAGTATCTCTAAATTTCTTCAGATCATTCTTACTCACAAAGGATGGAAGTTCAGATAAGGGTTCTGGAGTAGGAACGGGTACAGGTTCAGGTTTAGGTTCCTTATTAGGTGCAAAGTTTGTGATTTATTTCAACTAAAATAGGGAGGAAATATCATGCCCGGTTGCAGTAACCTGCTGAGACTCACTCACATCATAGAAACTAGGAAATGTAAACTGAAAGTCTATAGGACTTGACTCAGTTGGATGTGAGGCCTCAACAAACTCAAGATTTGGGGTTTTCTCCCCCTCAACAGGTGCCTCATTCTCAGGACTGAGAGACATATGAGGTTGGTCTAAATCCACAGACTCAGTTGTAAGTTCCTCACTCATTTCCTGTCTAGCTAGCTGAAAAGCTAGCTCCATCTGTTCTTCAGTAGAGGGTATGATTTTAGGAACAGATTGTTCCACAGGGAGTTCCTCAAGATTGGCCTCTTGCAAAATAGTTAACTCTTCTACTATAGGCTCTTCTATTGTAGGCTCTTCCGTTGAAGGATTTTCTGAATCTTTGGCAACTGATTCTGTTACAGCCTCAGGTTGAGTTTCTAAACTAACAGCTTCTTCAGGAGAAGGAACCTCGTCTTCAAGAACCTTATGAGAAATAGTAGTTCTATATTTCTCAACAACAATAGCCTCCTTAGGTGGAACTACAGCCTCTTCTTCCTCTTCTTAAGAATACTCAACAATCTCACCTAGTTCCAAACCAGGATCAGAAATTTCCTTCGGCCTTGAGGGATAATCCACAAGATTTAATTTTTCATAAATCTTATCATTGTATTCCACCCATTCCCTTTTCCAAGGATTCCAGTTTATCTTAATTCTCTTGATGGTAGATTTCGAGAGATAGTACTCATAGTCTATAATCACTTCCTCATTAGGTCCAACCATACCTTTTTCAAGAAGCATGGCTGATATAAGCCAAGAGTAGAACAGAGAAGTGGACTTGGATGTGTCTTTGATCAACTCACACATGTGGTTTATGATATACTTACATAGGTTGATCTTATGCCCATTTTTCTTGAGGTGAATAAAAAACACATCTTGATACTTTAACATAGAAAAATCACCTTTTCATGGACTTAGAAAATTCTGTACAAACTTAAACAGAAGCCTTGTTTCTCCATCTAATTCAATAGTGATGGCTCTTCTCTGGGTGGCATTTCCAGTTAGGGTTTTTAGAGTATCTTCGAAATCAAATAAATCAGTTGATGGTGGAGTTCCTCTTTGATAATCATCACAAATAACCTCATGAGGTATCCTAAGGCATGCAACCCATAACCTTGAAGAGAAAGAACATCTCTGGCCATTGACCCAGCTCCTTACAACAAAAATTTCACCAGAATCAAATGAGAACTATATGTAATGGTAAAATTGATCCACTAACTTAGGATAGATGGGTCTATCCTCCTTCAAGAACCATTCCAACCAACATTGTTGTCCTAACACTTTCATTACCAGCAACTTACTAGATAGAAGCCACCTGGGGCAAATTTTTTCTCAGGTACAAAACTTCAGTTTACCAGATTCAGATTTAAAGGCCCTTCAGGTGTCAGCTTAGGTGCAATCTTCTTCTTCTTCGAGCTACACTTCTCAGGTGTTGATGATGACGGATGCTTCATCCTTGGCATTCACTGATGGTTCGAGTAAGAGAAAGGTTGCAAGGATGAAGAAGGGTTCGAAAATAGTAGGTAGAATAAATCTCGAATAAAGAATCGAGTGATACTTGCTTTTTTTTATCATTTAAGAATACCAAACGTTGATAAAATAAAAACACGGGAAAATAAAAGAGGTGAAATAATAATTACCGTGATACGAGTTTAAAGAAAAACATAAATATTTTTTTACGGTGAGACCGAGAGTGGTCATTACGGTGAGACAGTGAGGGAGTTTCATGGTGAGACCGTGAGTGAGCTTTTCAGTGTGCGTTACGGTGAAATAGTAAATGTCAGACCATAAGTACAAAATGCTAACGGTGAGACCGTAAACATAAAACTTTACGGTGAGACAGTAAAAATGAGAAACAGTAACTGAGAAACTGTAATCATGAAACAATAAAGTATAACACAGTAAGATATCGCATAGTAAGACCTGAAACAGTAACAATCAAGGTCCCTATTTGAGATTTATCATGCCTAGTTCATGTATTATGTAGTCTATTTTCTCAGAATTTAATGGTTTTGTGAGTATATCAGCAAGTTTATATTCAGTACCAATGAATTCCAAATTGATATCACCTTTTTGATAATGATATCTCAAAAAGTAATGTCTTACATCAATATACTTTGTCCTAGAATGTGAAATAGGATTCCTTGAGATATTAATAGCACTTGTGTTGTCACAATTTATAGGTACATGTCTGAATTGATATCTATAATCTAGTAATGTGTGCTTCATCCACAAAATTTGTTCACAACAACTACCAGTAGATATGTATTTAGCTTCTACAGTAGATAATGCAACAAAATTTTGTTTCTTACTACACCATGATACTAGTGACTTGCCTAAAATGTGACAAGTTCTAGAGGTTCTTTTTCTATCTAATTTACAGCCACTGAAGTCAGAATCAGAATAACTAACTAACTCAAATGTTTTCCCTTTAGGATAAAATAGTCCTAGATTGGTTGTATGCCTGAGGTATTTGAAAATTCTCTTTACAACATTTAAATGAAATTCCTTAGGGTTTGCTTGAAAATGAGCACACATACACACACTGAACATAATGTCAGGATGACTAGAAGTTACGTAAATTAAACTTCCAATCATCCCTCTATAAGTGGTTTGATCAACAAATTTTCCATATTCATCAAGATCCAACTTAAAAGCTACTTTTAGTGTTATCCAATCCAAAACATTTTAGAAGATCCTTTGTATATTTACATTGATTTAAAATAATACCATTTTCATTTTGAAAAACATGAAATCCAAGAAAATATTTGAGTTCTCCCCATTAAACTCATTTCAAATTCGTTTTTCATCATTTTAGAAAAAACAACATATAAAGAATTTTTCGAAGATCCAAAAATAATATCATCTACATAAATTTGAAAAACTAAAACATCATTAGAAATTCATTTTATAAAAAGATTAGGATTAGCTATACATTTTTTAAATCCTTTAGAAATAATAAAATCACTTAATCTGTCATACCAAGCTCTTGGAGCTTGCTTTAGACCATATAAATCTTTTGATAGTTTAAAAATATGATTTGGAAAATGAGGGTTTGTAAATCCATGGGGTTGTTCAATAAAAAAAATCCTCATCTATATACCCATTTAAGAATGCATATTAACATCAATTTGATATAGTTTGAAATTCAGATGTGCATCATAGGCAAGCAGGATCCTGATAGCTTCAATTCTGGATACTGTTGCAAAGGTCTCTTCATAGTCAATTCCTTCTTCTTGACTATAGCCTTGTGCAACAAGTCTAGCCTTATTTCTAACTATGTTACCAGCTTCATAAACTTTATTCCTAAATACCCATTTAGTGTCTATGGTTAAAGTGTCCTTAGGTCTGTCTACTAATTCCCAGACTTTATTTCTTTCAAATTGATTTAACTCTTCCTACATAGCCATCACCCAAAATTCATCATTGATTGCATCATTGATATTTTTAGGTTCAAGATGTGAAAGAAAAGCTTGATGTTCAACTTGATTTCTTAGAGAGGCTCTAGTTTGTGTTCCTCTATCTAAATCTCCTACTACAACATCTAAAGGATGGTTTTTAGGGGTCCTAGTTGGTCTAGAAAAGATTAGGCTAGAGATTTCAGGTTCATTTACAGGTTTGGGTTCAACAGAAGCAGATTCTAGAACATTTCCAGAGATGGTTGTCTTAACAACAGGTTCACTGTTCTTGTCATTAAGGTCTAGAATGGACATATCTTCTTCAATATTTTCAAGATGAGTCTTAGGTTCATGTGGATTAGTTTCATCAAATTTTATGTGTATAGATTCTTCCACACATTTGGTTCTCTTATTTAATACTCTATAGGCTTTACTTGATATTGAGTAACCTAGGAAAACTCCCTCATCACTTTTGGAATCAAATTTTTCAATATTATCTTTAGTATTAAGGATAAAGACTTTGCAACCAAAAACTCTAAAGTAGTTAACCTTAGGCATCCTATTGTTCCAAAGTTCATATGGGGTCTTTTTAAGAATTGGTCTAATCAAGACTCTATTGATAATGTAACAAGTTGTATTAACATATTCTACCCAAAAGTAAATTGGTAAATCATATTAATTGAGAATTGTTCTAGAAATCTCTTGAAGAGTCCTATTTCTTCTTTCTACTACTCCATTCTGTTGAGGTGTTCTAGGAGCAGAAAAGTTGTGACTATAGCCATTATGTGAGCAATAAGATTCAAACTCTTGATTCTCAAACTCATGACCATGATCACTTCTCAAGGTCTTGATCCTAAGTCCACTAAGGTTTTCTATAGACTTGGAATATTTAATAAAGTAAGAACTGGCTTCACTTTTGTGAGCAAGAAAATATACCCAAGTATATCTAGAAAAGCCATCTACAAGAACATAGACATAGTGATTCCCATTTAAACTAGAAACTCTAGAAGGTCCAAATAAATCCATGTGAACCAACTCGAGAGGTTGAGAAGTTGAAACTTCTTTCTTTGATTTAAAAGAAACTTTATGTTGATTTCCCTTTTGATAGGTATTACAAACTTTTTCAGCTAGGAATTGAAGTTTAGGTAGGTCTCTAACTAACTTCTTCCAAGTCAGTTTTCTAAGTGAGTGTATATTGTAGTGTCCTAATCTTCTATGCCAAAGCCAAGATTCTTTATGAAAGGCATTTAAATAGGTAATATTTTGTTTATCTAAAGAATTCAAATTCACAGCATAAACATTTTCATTTCTCAGTGCAGTAAACACCAGAGCATTTTCAGAATCAAATACATTGCAAGCATCATTTTCAAATTTAACATTGAAACCATCATCACACAATTGAGAAATGCTAAACAGATTGTACTTTAGTCCATCAAAAAATTAAACTTTGGAAATTAAAATTGAATCAGTGTTACCAATCTGGCCTAAGCCGATGATCTTTCCTTTTGAGTTATCACCAAAGGTGACATATCCTCTATCAACCTTGATTAAGCTTTTGAAGCATGAATATTTTCCTGTAATGTGTCTTGAACATCCACTGTCCAAATACCATGTTTTCCTATGGGAACTTTTTAAGCAGGTTTCCTACACCACAATTTTAGTTAGAAAATGATTTTGGTACCCATATTTTCTTGGGTCCAGACAGGTTAGCAAGCAGAACTTTTGGTACCCATATTTGACTAATGGGTTTCATATAATCAGTAGTTTTAAAAGATTTTTAAAGACAAACTTTGTTTGATCTATAACTATGTGAGTATCCAGTTGAGACATAAGAATTTTTAAAACTGGAACTAGCAGCATACTATCCAGATTTAGGAATAAATATATTTTTTGTGATCTGTCTCTATCCAGGTTGATAGCCTAACCTAGTGGTATAATTTGGTGCTACTTGTTTTCCTAGAATTTGTGTAAGAGTATTCTTTCCATTCGTAAATTTTTCTAAATATTTCCTAAGTTTCTCATTAGACAATTTCAGTTCAGTATTCTCTTTGAGTAGTTGAGCATTATTTTCCTTTTCTACTTCTAGTATAGATTTGGCAGTGCTAGTAAATGCATGCTGCTTCTTTTAGGCTTTATACTTGTCTTTCAGCTCATTGCAGGTTTCTTCTAGCATGTTACAATATTCAAATAACTCTTCACTAGACATGTTTTCATAACCAGAATCAGAATCATATCTAGAATAATAAGAATTTAAAATAGGAGTATCCAATGTTACCTCAGATGTATTTGTCATGAAACACATATCAGCCTTTTGAGATTTTTCATCCTGATTTGAATCAGAATCACTTGAACTATCTTCTGAAGCACTCTAGTCTGCTTTCATAGATTTTTTTTTTATTTTTTGTCCTTGTACTCATATTTCTTTTTGTACTTTAACTTTGTACACTCATCTTTCACATGTCCTTTCCTCTTGCATTCGTAGCAGACTATATCATCACTTTTATGAGTTCTCTTCCAATCCTTCTTCCAATGACCTTTATTTTCATAATTTCCCTTGTAATTTGATTTTCTGAAAAATTTATTTTTCCTATAAAACTTCTTAAATCGTCTGTCTATCTGATCCATTTCAGCATCACTATCAGATGCACTTTCTTCACTACTTTAACTATCCTTGTAGCTTGAATTTTCTCTTTGTCCTTGATTTTTGAAGCAGAGTTCTTGAAGGCTACTGATTTCTTTCTTCGTTCATCATCTTCTTATTTGTTTACTTTCAATTCTTTCCAATACATCATTAAATTACCAATGAGTTCCTTGATAGGAAGAGAACCAATGTCACAAGATTATCTAATTGAAACTGATGTGCCTCTCCATCTTTCTGGCAAGCATCTGAGTATTCTCATGATTTTCTCCTTTGCTGGAACAACTTTTCCCAATGAGCTCATTGTATTAACTATCTCATTAAACCTACGATACATATCAGAAATAGATTCATCAGATTTCATTTTAAAGTTATCATACTTAATAGTGTATGTATTTAGTCTCATTTCTTTAACATTGTTCGTTCCCTCATGGAAAATAGCTAAAGTATCCCAAATTTCAAAAGCAGTTTTACAAGAAGATATTCGGTTAAAATCTTCATCTCCTAAATCACAATACAAAGCATTCATTTCTTTACAATTATTATGGTAATAAGATTTAGTAGGTTCATCCCAAGTAGTTCTAACAGTTTCTGGAATCTTATACTGAGTCTCTATAGTAGTCCAAATGTCAAATCCCATACTTTCTAAATGAATTTTCATTTTGATTTTTGATTGGGAATAATTTACACCATTAAGGAAGGGTGGCCTCTTGGTAGCAACACCTTATAATCTATTATCCACAATAAGATTTTAGCAAATATATTTAAAGAGATAAAATTTAGAAATAATAGAAATTTAATATCTTTAAGATACAACTAAAATCACAGTTGTAAAATTTTCACAAACAGAGAGTTTTGAAAGCTATTTAACAACCCTCTAATACAAAATGTTGGTCAGAGTGGATACTCAAGAGGGGGGTGAATTGAGTTCCAATTAAAAATTTCTATTTAAAATATTTATATCGAAAGCCCCCAATTTAAATAACAAGATAAAATATAGTGAATTTTCAATATAGTAAAGGTTCGGTTAGGTTCTCAAGAGATTGATTAGATCTTAGTTAATCTAATATGAAGATTAGATTAGATTTTGAAACTAAATTACTGGTTTAAAATAAATATAAACACTTTCCAATTTAGCTATCAGAGTAACTTGAAATAGATTTATATTTAAAGTACTTAGCAGCGGAATATTCAAAATAATTTTAACTAAGATAAGCATGAAAAATAGTTTGAACCAAGAGGTTAAGTCTCAAGCTGAGACTTAGTCCTCTCAAATAGTTTATATAAAAATTTTATCCACACCCTAGATCAGGTTTTACAACAGTACTCAGACTATCAAGGTCCTCATACCTCTACCACTATCAACAGTGGGATACAAGAGTGTGAGGGAAAGATTGAGTGAGGATTTAGAAATCCTCCAGTTCATCTTAGGAGTCATTGAGTGTTCAAACAGAGAGAAGCACACACTACTCTTAATGTAACGAAAAGGATGGTCACTGTCGAGAAAAAATATAGATATGAGTTTAGAATGCTCTTGTGTGATTTCAAAGCAGTTCTGGACTCCTTTGGATTGAAGAAGATGAAGCTTTGAGTCCTTTTCTGGAAATCGTGTGGAAAACAGAGTGTCGTGATTCTACTTGTGTTATCCGTGAGGTTCAGTCAAGTGAAGATGTTCTTCAGGCTTAAAATATGCTTCGTATGTGCTCAGTCGTATTGAGTTTCATGAAGTGTCCCCTCTTTTCTGAAACTTCCTCCAAGTATGTTCTTCGTTCTTGACCTCACTTCCTTTATTTTTGTTTCTGTATCACACTATTTTATTCTTGGTCACACTTCTCTTTTAACTTGGAATGCACATGTTGGAGCCGTCAGGTTGCATGTGTTATGCACCTCGTAACTTGTAGTGTCTGATGATATATCTACAATGAAACATTAATTATATCAGTGCATTAAATTCATCAAATATGACTGTTAGAAATTAAATTTAAAATGACAAAGTAGTTTAGGAAATGATGTTACAGTAAGTCATGGAAACGGTGTCTCCTTCACACGGTGTCTAGGTTGATCACGATGTCTGAGTGTCACAGTGTCTCACGGTCACAGTGTCTCAGGGTCACGGTGTCTTGTTCACGGTGTCTTAGGGTAATGATGTCTTGTTCACGGTGTATGGATTCATAGTGTCTGGATTCATAGTGTCTGGCTTCACAGTGTCTGGCTTCACAGTGTATGGCTTCATGGTGTCTAGCTTCACGGTGTCTGGCTTCATGTTGTTTGGCTTTATGGTGTCAGAAGTACATAGCAAGTGGCAGACTCATGGTGTCTTAGTCTTTCCAAAGTAACTATGTGCGGACTTAAATAAATATAATAATAGAAAGGATTAGACTTGAGAATTTGTTAAATAAGTTATTTTGAGAGTAGTTTAAAGATAGTATAAAGTAAGTAAACTTAATATAGAGCAATTTAGATCTTTCATGGATCTACTTAAAGTATGAGAAAACTTTAGATATAAATACCCATGATCTATATTGAATAAGATGTAGAATCATTAATATATGATTTAGATAAGATTTGTGATCATTAAAACATGATTAAAACATGAGGATTCCAACAACATCTTCTTTGGTGGATTGTGTAAAAGAAATCTAAGAATCATACCCTGAGTGTGTGGTGATGTGATAATTCTTGATAGGGGATGATTTTGTTCTAAGGTGGTCCTTATATGATGATTATGTGATTTATGTCCATGGAAGAGTGTTTGTGTCATCTTTCCTAAGATATGATATGATAATAGAATCTAATGATTTGAAGTGGGAAGTGTATCCAGGGTCAAAAAAGATGTACCATGACATCCGACATTAGTTCTAGTGTCTTGGTATGATGAGGGTCATCACTGGTTATATTTCATGATGCCTTACTTTTCAGTGGGTTAAGGTCGAGCATTAATGTCCTAGAATCTTTCTTTATCCACTCCTGATGTCGCTGAGGAAGTGGGATGATATGAAGAAGGACTTCGTGATGGGGATACCCTAGACCCCAAAGAGTTGTGATGTTCTTTAGGTGATAATTGATTGAATGATGAAGGTATCACTCTTATTTCTGATTTGGGAGACTCGCTCAATTGAGAAGGTGGTCAAGCAATATGTTTGTGAGATTGTATGATTACATGGAGTGCCTAACAGTATCATATCAGACTAATATGTGTGTTTTACATCATAGTTTTGGAAAGGATTTAAGAAGGAACTACTATAAACTGCACCTTTATCAGCGCTAAAAACCAGCATTAACAGCGCTAGAAAAGCGCTGTTAATGCCGGCGTAGATATAGGGTGGGTCACCTTTATCAGTGCTCCGAGAAGCGCTGATAAAGGTCTCCTCTATCGGTGCTTAATGGAGCGCTAATAAAGTCTTCCTTTATCAGCGCTCCTCTAGCACTGTTAAAGGTGTCCTTTATCAGCGCTAAAAAAGTGCTGATAAAGGCCCCATCGCCTGCACCTACAAAACAGGACCTGCACACCTGTACACCAGAATACCTGCACAAAGTAGCACATGCACACCTGAACACCCTAGCAACCGCACACAATATTTTGACCGACAACAGTATATACATTTACTTAACATCATGAATACAAAAAACGCATTGCTATATACATTTCAAACATTGTTTTACATGGTTACAATTACAATTATTCAACAACAGTTATAAACATTCATGTTTCATCCTTTGATATCAGTGATCCGCTCTCGATGGTATTTGTTGCCGAAAAAGGAATCCAAACTCAAGGAAAAAAATTCACCTATATAAGAAAACAAATATTATGTTAGTAATGCAATAATGAAAGAAATTAAAACAGTAATATGAAAGAATACATTAATATGGAAATGTGAAACTAAAATATGAAATTTTAAACTCAAATGTTTTCATTTTCAAAATAATGAAAGGGAATAATGTAAAATCCATATGTTTTTGATTGATTTATGTCATTTAATATATACTGATTCTTTATCTAATAAAAAGACTTACCAGTCACACCGTGAGTCGGTCGGATTGAGGTGCGGTCGATTCGTACATGTCACAAATGACTCGTGGATCATTGTCCTAAAGTATCAAAACAATACGAATGCGTTTTCTCGGTTTTCCGTATGTCATTGGTGTTGTTTTCCAAAGTTTATCTCAATTTGAAACTAATATCAGACACTTTTAGCCATACCGGTCACACCGTGGATCGGATTAAGGTGCGGTCAATTCGTACACGTCAAAAATGACTCGTGGATCGTTGTCCTAAAATATCAAAACAATCCGAATGCGTTTTCTTGGTATTCTTTATGTCATTGGTGTTGTTTTCTAAAGTTTATGTCATTTTCCAACTGATAATAGAAACTTTTAGCCATACTGGTCACACCGTGCGTCGGATTGAGGTGCGGTCGATTCGTACACGTCACAAATGACTCGTGGATCATTTTCCTAAAGTTTCAGAACAATACGAACGTGTTTGATCAGTATTCCGTATGTCAGTAGTGTTGTTTTCTAAAGTTTATGTCATTTTTAAACTGATATAAAACACATTGAGCCATATGGGTCACACTGTGCATCGGATTGAGGTGCGGTCGATTTTTACACATCAAAAATGACTTGTGGATCGTTTTCCTAAAGTATCAGAACAATCCGAACGCGTTTGCTCGGTTTGCCATATGTCATTGGTGTTGTTTTCCAAAGTTTATCTCAATTTGAAACTGATATCAGATACTTTTTGCCATACCGGTCACACCGTGCATCGGATTGAGGTGCGGTCAATTCGTACAAGTCACAAATGACTCTTGGATCATTGTCCTAAAGTTTCAAAACAATCCGAACGCGTTTGCTCGGTATTCCGTAAGTCAGTAGTGTTGTTTTCTAAAGTTTATGTCATTTTGAAACTGATATCAAACACTTTGAGCCATACGGGTCACACCGTGCGTCATATTGAGGTGCGGTCAATTCGTACACATCACAAATGACTCGTGGATTGTTTTCCTAAAGTATCAAAACAATCCGAACGCATTTACTCAGTTTTCCGTATGTCATTGGTGTTGTTTTCCAAAGATTATCTCAATTTGAAACTGATATCAGACACTTTTAGACATACCGGTCACACCGTGCGTCGGATTGAGGTGCGATTGATTTGTACTCGTCACAAATGACTCGTGGATCATTTTACTAAAGTTTCAAAACAATCCAAACGCGTTTTCTCGGTATTCCGTATGTCAGTAGTGTTGTTTTCTAAAGTTTATGTCATTTTTAAACTGATATAAAACACTTTTATCCATACGGGTCACACCGTGCATCGGATTGAGGTGTGGTCGATTCGTACACGTCACAATTGACTCGTGGATCGTTGTCCTAAAGTTTCAAAACAATCTGAACGCGTTTTCTTGGTATTCCGTATGTCATTAGTGTTGTTTTCTAAAGTTTATGTCATTTTGAAACTGATATCAAACACTTTGATCCATACGGGTCACACCGTGCATCGGATTGAGGTGAGGTCAATTCGTACAAGTCACAAATGACTCGTGGATCGTTGTTCTAAAGTATCAAAACAATCCGAACGCGTTTTCTCAGTTTGTCGTATGTAATTGGTTTTTGTTTTCCAAAGTTTATCTCAATTTGAAACTGATATCATACAATTTTAGCCATACTGGTCACACCGTGTGTCAGATTGAGGTGCAGTCGATTCGTACACGTCACAATTGACTCGTGGATAGTTGTTCTAAAGTTTCAAAACAATCCGAATGCGTTTGCTCAGTATTCCATATGTCATTGGTGTTGTTTTCTAAAGTTTATGTCATTTTCCAACTGATAATAGACACTTTTAGCCATACCGGTCACACCGTGCGTCGGATTGAGGTGCGGTCAATTCGTACACGTCAAAAATGACTCGTGGATCATTGTCCTAAATTTTCAAAACAATCCAAACATGTTTTCTCAGTATTCCGTATGTCAGTAGTGTTGTTTTCCAAAGTTTATGTCATTTTGAAACTTATATAAAACACTTTGAGCCATACGGGTCACACTGTGCGTCGGATTTAGGTGCGGTCGATTCGTACCCGTCACAATTGACTCGTGGATCGTTGTTATAAAGTTTCAAAACAATCCTAATGTGTTTTCTCGGTATTCCGTGTGTCAGTAGTGTTGTTTTCTAAAGTTTATGTCATTTTAAAACTGATATCAGACACTTTGAGCCATACCGGTCACACCGTGCATCGGATTGAGGTGCGGTCGATTCGTACACGTCACAAATGACTCGTGGATCATTGTACTAAATTTTTAAAACAATCCAAACGCGTTTTCTCGGTATTCCGTATGTCAGTAGTGTTGTTTTCCAAAGTTTATGTCATTTTGAAACTGATATAAAACACTTTGAGCCATACGGGTCACACTGTGCGTCAGATTGAGGTGCGGTCGATTCGTACATGTCACAATTGACTCGTGGAACGTTTTTCTAAAGTTTCAAAACAATCTGAACACGTTTGCTCGGTATTCCATGTGTCAGTAGTGTTGTTTTCTAAAGTTTATGTCATTTTAAAACTGATATCAGACACTTTGAGCCATACCGGTCACACCGTGCATCGGATTGAGGTGCGGTTGATTCGTACACGTCACAAATGACTCGTAGATCATTTTCATAAAGTATAAAAACAATCCGAACACGTTTGCTCAGTTTTCCGTATGTCATTGGTGTTGTTTTCCAAAGTTTATCTCAATTTGAAACTGATATCATACAATATTAGCCATACCGGTCACATCGTGCGTCAGATTGAGGTGCGGTCGATTTGTACACGTCACAATGGACTCGTGGATCGTTGTTCTAAAGTTTCAAAACAATACGAACGCATTTTCTCGGTATTCCGTGTGTCAGTAGTGTTGTTTTCTAAAGTTTATATCATTTTAAAACTGATATCAGACACTTTTAGCCATACCGGTCACACCGTGCGTCAGATTGATGTGCGGTCAATTCGTACACGTCACAAATGGCTCGTGGATCGTTTTACTAAAGTATCAAAACAATATGAACGTGTTTTCTTGGTTTTCCGTATGTCATTGGTGTTGTTTTCCAAAGTTTATGTCATTTTCCAACTGATAACAGACACCTTTAGCCATACCGGTCACACCGTGCATCAGATTGAGGTGTGGTCAATTCTTACACGTCACAAATGACTCGTGGATCATTTTCCTAATGTTTCAAAACAATCCAAATGCATTTTCTCGGTATTCCGTATGTCATTGGTGTTGTTTTCTAAAGTTTATGTCATTTTCCAACTGATAACAGACACTTTTAGCCATACCGATCACACCGTGCATCGGATTGAGGTGCGGTCGATTCGTACACGTCAAAAATGACTCGTGGATCATTGTCATAAATTTTCAAAACAATCCAAATGCGTTTGCTCGGTATTCCGTATGTCAGTAGTGTTGTTTTTCCAAAGTTTATGTCATTTTGAAACTGATATAAAACACTTTGAGCCATACGGGTCACACCATGCGTCGTATTGAGGTGCGGTCGATTTTTACACATCAAAATTGACTTGTGGATCATTGTTCTAAATTTTCAAAAAAATACGAATGCGTTTGCTCGGTATTCCGTGTGTCAGTAGTGTTGTTTTCTAAAGTTTATGTCATTTTAAAACTGATATCAGACACTTTGAGCCATACTGGTCACACCGTGCATCGGATTGAGGTGCGGTCAATTCATACACGTCACAAATGACTCATGGATCGTTGTACTAAAGTATCAAAACAATAGTAATGCATTTGCTCAGTTTTCCGTATGTCATTGGTGTTGTTTTCCAAAGTTTATCTCAATTTGAAACTGATATCATACACTTTTAGCCATACCGGTCACACCGTGCGTCGGATTGAGGTACGGTCAATTCGTACACGTCACAAATGACTCGTGGATAATTTTCCTAAAATATAAAAACAATCCGAACGCGTTTTCTTTGTATTCCGTATGTCATTGGTGTTGTTTTCTAAAGTTTATGTCATTTTCCAACTGATAACAGACACTTTTAGCCATACCGGTCACACCGTGCGTCGGATTGAGGTGCGGTTGATTCGTACACGTCAAAAATGACTCATGGATCATTATAAAAAAGTTTAAAAACAATCCTAATGCATTTGCTCTGTATTCCGTATGTCATTGGTGTTGTTTTCTAAAGTTTATGTCATTTTCCAACTGATAACAGACACTTTTAGCCATACCGGTCACACCGTGCGTCGGATTGAGGTACGGTCGATTCGTACACGTCATAGATGCTCAATAAGTGTAAAGAGAGATATCAATGTCCATATAAATATAACATAAGTATTAGGAATTAACCTTCATTGTCCTATTTGTTTACATTCTTCCATCAGATACGCTGCCCATTCGTTTCTAAAGACATTTATATCATCTTCTGAATAGGAGTTTTTTGCGACAGTCATAGTAGTACTGAAAAAATATAAATACACAAAGGATTAATAATTATTTTAAATAAAGTAGTAATTATTTTCAAAAATACCTCTTCAGGGATGCTAGTTTGTTCATGAAATATGATCTCTTTCATAAATTTACAAACATAATAACCGCAGTCCTTGTCATTTGTTTGTTTTGGACACTGCAGAAACATCAAGAAAAATAAGTAATCTGTTTTGATATGTATTTGGATAGTGAAATATAATTATATATACCCAGATACTTCTCCATTTGTATATCTTGTGGTCATTTTCGTCCTTATGCCCTGGATTAATTCCAGCCTTTAGACGATATTCATACACCGCCCTATCATAACAAAATCCTCATTAAAAGATAATATAAATTATATAACTAGATATTTAGTTCTAAAATGTTGGATCTAGTGTATTACAAATTGACAATCGCCATCATGTGTGGTCGGTTAGTTGGATATCCATGCAGTGAATCCAGAAAATAAATCTTTGGTGTATCCAAATTGACTGCAATGAGCATCCAATGTTCCCTAAAAACACAAAAAGAAATAAGTACTGATAGAAATGAAAATATAATTGATATGATTAAAATTTAGAGTTTTACCCTTGCATCATTGGTATTAAAAAGAGCCTGTCAGTCATAATTCTTCTTTGAAACGTTCTGAGCAGATTTGACATCAATTCAGCCTGAACATTAGAATCTACTTATCTTCATTGTGTAGAAATGGTGTGAGGACTAACGAGTCCAAATTTGTATTCATGGGAAAATCCCTTCAATTGTTTTTCATATATACGCCTGTGAAAAATATGAGATGTATTTATCCATAATTATCAAAGTATACCAGCTTTTGTAAAATCAAATCATGAAAACATACCTCATGTATACATTTATAACTGAGGCTCCTAACCAGTCGTATGTGATGATCTTAGAAACAACGTCTGCACTAATGAAATCTAATGTTTCCTCTCCATACATATCTTTTTCACAAACAATTGTATGACACTTTCCGTATTTCATTTTCATATCCACATGAGCTTGCAATGCTATTAAATGTGGATATAGA
The DNA here is from genome assembly GCA_963277665.1 of Viscum album. Classification (NCBI taxonomy): domain Eukaryota; kingdom Viridiplantae; phylum Streptophyta; class Magnoliopsida; order Santalales; family Viscaceae; genus Viscum; species Viscum album. Next base: position 1,530,428,081 of record OY728152.1, on the reverse strand, counting down.
ACGGGCGGGGTGAACGCGCTCTCAATAGATTGTTTTGATCGGTTGGTTGATCCAATGTTGGAGCCGCTCTTTCGTTTTAGATTCTCCATTTTATCCTTCGGTAAAAAAAATTCATCGGTTCAGCCATTTTCTAATTTAATGTTAAAGGTTCTGCTTGAAAAATGAACTGAAAATGAATACCTCCTGCTCGACATGTTTTTTTACAAGATTCGACAGCCATGAAACGAATGTTCCAACAAATTTTTCCACTGTATGAATGTCATCATCGTCATTTGGCACGGGTATCTCGGCACTCGGCTCATGAGCTACGTTAATCGACACTTTGACATGACTTCTTGGAAGTGGTCTGGAGTGTAGTGTGTCATTCTGCATCTTGAACACTGTAGCCCTCGCTACAAGGCGATGGGTGGGAGTTGACAGATATAAATCACAGTCATTTTCACCCTGCAGAATATCATTACATGAAAGGTATCAGTGTCTATGTGATTCACATCTCACAAAAACAAATATTATAACATTGATTACCTCAGTTAAGTCAGGTCTTTGAGGGGAATGGCTCGCCTCAAAGCTGGTGAGGGGTGGATCTTCTCGCGGGGGTTGTTCCTGAGTTGTTTGTTCTCTTCACCTATCCTCCATCAAACTCTTTAGCATATCTCCCTGAGTTTGGATTAGTTATTCAAGGGTAGCTACTTTATCTCTCATTACATGCAATTCTTTAGTTTGTTCATCCTCTTCTTTTTTTTCTTAAAATATGCCCGTGGTGACACCCCAAAACCCACACCTCTGACGCGGCCATACTATTCTGCTTGTTTCAAGGCCATTGAAAGTATGTCTGCATCCGGTGCGGGTTTTGTTGATTCTTGTGACTATGTCAAATAGAAAATATGAAAAAATAAGTAAGCATTATTATGTAATAGTGATTTAAAGCAAAACAAGTTTATATTATGTCATACTTACACATGTTTCCCACACTTTTTGTGTGTTTTCATCTATCAGTTTCCCCTCTTTATTAACACGAGCCTCCTTCCATAGCACATGGAGTGGAATGGAAGTGACTTGAGATTTTGCTTCATCAATCTGCATATAAACAGAGAAACATGGTTACAGTGTTGTTTTATGTCACATAAAATTATTACAGTACTTTTAAAATACATACCAATTGTTTTTCAATTGAAGCGTACCCCAACCTTACTTTACGGTAGGGGTACGCTGGTTTTGCTGCCCGTTCCTTATTTTCAGCACTCAGTTGCTATTTCATAAATAAAAACCTATCAATCAACGTGATGAATACAAGCAACGTTACACAACTTGTAACCAAATACAATGTACCTGAAAATTCTGTTCCACACGACGGTTGCAAAACGCATCCCACGTTCCTTGGGATATCAAGTGTGCATAAAGAGGAGGCGGGCGTGGCTTGATTTTCCCTTCGACATCTTTTAGATGATGTTTCATTAAAATGGTGCAAAAGCCTATATGAATCCTTCCTGCCAGTCTTAAAACATATTCTTTGTGCGAAACATCTACTATAAATGCACTCTGCAAGAGGTGATGAAGGGTTAGTCAATATTTCAATATTTTATTTTATTTTAATAAATTAAATAGACGATATCGTAATGTTACCGTAATCTCTTCCCACATTAATGTTTTCAACCCGCTGACAACATGGTGCCACGACTCTACGTCAATCGGCACGCGTTGTCGAGTGACAATTCCAACATAGTTACTAAACATGGCTTTGTTGGGATTTACATGCTGGCCTCGTTTATTCCATCCCACCTCATATTTGATGCCTTTTTCTTTTGCCTTGAGGATTTTTTCTAAAACTGTCAAACTACAACGCACCTGTTTTTTTTGTGTCGTTGGGGTTTCATCGCCTACCATTTCCTTAGTTTCTGCATCATCATTATGTATCTCTGAAGCGCTAGCATCGACACTGACACCAGCTGCAACAGGTTGGGAGACCTGTTGTACGTCAGCAGTGGGACCAACTACAACAGGTTGAGAGACCTGTTGTCTTTCATTGGGTGCATCAGTAGGTGAAGAAGTCATTATCTGCAGAACTGGTTTAAAATTTAATTTAGATCACATAAAAGCATCAGCGAACAGATAATAACATAATTTAACACAATCTATATTACAATAAAAATCAATAACCTTATTATTGAACTCCCTTTTTTTTAAAAGGCTGAAGGGATTTGACCCCTCTATCAACTATCCATATCCCTTCATTGTGGTCTCCTATTACATACAAAACATCGTCTACATTGGGACCACTGTGAAATGATTGCGAAGTCCCAATGAAAGGGTCATCTTACGTTGAATTTTCATCCGACCCTTCAGCTGTTTTGGTCGATAACAAAACAATTGACCAGTTTCGGTTTGCGGGATCTGGAACATAAAATACTTGCACTGCCTGTGATGCCATTATAAATGGTTCGTCTTTCTCCCCTTCCTTACTGAAATCAACTTTCACGAATCCCAAATCATCTATTTTAACAACACTCCTGTTATCAACCCACTTGCATTGAAATATCAGAACTTGAAATTTCATATAATCCAACTCCCATATTTGTTTGATGATGCCAAAGTATGACATATTCGCATAAATTGGATTTCTGTCCTTAGCACCAGAAACATGCATCGCTTTAGCCACAAGTGTAACCCCACTATTCTACATGGTACTATCTTCATCATGTTCATTAGTATAAAATGTATAACCATTAACTACATAAGCATTGTAAGACAATGCATACACACTTGGTCCTCCGGCTAGCCATCGAAGTCGTTCCGAAATTGACTCTGGATTTCCATCTGACTTCTTAAAAATATGATCTCAAAACCATCCTATAAACTGTCGATTATGTGTATCTGATATCCATTTTTTATCCCTTGATGGATTCAAACGCCTAAGAATTTATTTGTGGATTTCAACATATGGGTCAACGTCGAAACTGTTATGCAAAACATAAAGGTGGGCCTGCTCCCGATCTGTAATATTGATTGTGACAACCTTTCTTCCAGAAATTCCTTCACCCTCAAACCGCCCAGTGTGATGAGATTTCGTTAAGCCAATGCTTTAGACACCAGACAAGTATTCGGTACGGAATTCAACGGCTTCCTCAACAATATATCGCTCTGCAATACAACCCTCTGGTCGACTTCGATTTTTGACATACCCTTTCAAAATATTCATATACCGTTCAATGGGGTACATCCATATGTAATGTACAAGACCACATAGTCAAATCTCTCTCACCAAGTGGACCATCAAATGAACCATCATATCAAAAAATGAAGGCGGGAAGAACATTTCAAATTCACATAATATGACGGCAATTTCTTTTTTCCATAGCTGGCAATTTCGCCGGGTCTATAACTTTTCTACATATAGCTTTGAAGAAGAAACACGGTTTCGTTAATGTATGGCAGAAATTCTTGGGAAAAATGCAACTTAAAGCAATTGGAATGAGATTTTGCATCAAAACATGACAGTCATGTGATTTCATACCTTTTAACTTCAAGTCTCTCATTGACACAAGGTTACTGATATTTGACGAATACCCCTCTAGAACCTTTACATCATTCAAGAAGTTGCAAAACTGATATCTCTCCTGCCTGGAAAGAGTGTAAGCAGCAGGAGGAAGAAATGTTCATTTTTCACCCTCCACTGGTGCCAACTCTTCTCGTATTCCCATCTCAACCATGTCCAACCTAACCTTAATTCCATCTTTTGTTTTGCCAGATGTATTTAGCAACGTGCCGATAACACTGTCAAATACATTTTTTTCTACATGCATAACATCAATAAAATGTCTTACATACAGACAATTCCAGTATTGTAATTCAAAAAAAACTGATCTCTTTTTCCAACTGATTTTTCTAAGGTTTTTCAAAGCCGATTTACCAAAAGTAGTGTCCACATTTTTAACTTTCTCAAATAATTGATCGCCTGTTAGTGGAGACGGTGTTGTACGTTCTTCTGAACTTCCATCGAATGATGTCTTCCAAGAACGGTACTTATGTTTTCGCGGTAGAAATCTACGATGTCCTAGAAACACGGTTTTCGATGAATGTTTCAACCTAATTGATTGTGTACCTTCTTCGCAAATGGGACAGCCTTGAGTTCCTTTAATGCTATATCCTGGCAAATTTCCATAAGCAGGGAAGTCATTTATCATCCCGTACAACATGACTCTCAAAGTGAAATCTTTCTTTCTATAAGCATCATACAATGTAACAACTGAATCCCACAATAATTTCAAATCTTCAATCAATGGAGCTAAATAAACATCAATATCATTACTCGGTTGTTTTGGTCCTGATATAAGCATGGATAACATGATGTATTTTCATTTCATGCATAACCACGGTGGTAAGTTATAATTTATCAACATAACCGGCCATGTACTGTGACTGTTTCTTTGAAAACCAAAAGGATTCACTCCATCTGTAGATAACGCAAGACGAAGGTTTCTCGACTCGTTTCCAAATTCAAGATACTCGTGATCGATTCTCTTCCACTGAGGAGAGTCTGCCGGGTGATATAGTATCCCATCTTTAATTCTTGTATCTGCATGCCATGTTAATTGTTCTGCAGTCTCCTCACTTCCATATAGGCGTCTAAACCTTGGAATGATTGGAAAGTACCATACAACTTTAGTAGGGCTGGATTCATCTTTCTTGTATCGAGAAGCACCACACTTTGGGCATTCTTTAAGTGATTTTTGGTCCTTGTGAAACAGTATACAGTCATTCGGGCAGGCGTGTATTCTTTCAGAGATCATACCCATAGAGCGTAGCATTCTTTTGGCATCGTATGTTTGGATCGGGAGCACATTGTCTTCTGGGAGCATGTCATTCAAGAGGGCAAGTAGTTTCGTAAAACTGTCGTCACTCCACCCGTTATCTGCTTTTAAATTATACAGCTTCAGTACGGCTGACAATGCTGTATATTTAGTGCAACCAGCATACAATGGCATCTTTTCACAACTATTTAACTTCTCAAACAATTTTGGAGGCACCGGCGGAGGAGGAGGAGGCATTGGCGGAGGCAGCGGAGGAGGAGGAGGATGAGGCCGGTGGAGGAGGAGGAGGAGGAGCAGGAGCTGAGGAGGAGGTGGCGGCCGCGACAGAGGAGGAGGAGGCGGTGGCCGCGGAGGCACCGGCGTGACTACGGTGTGACCGCAGCGTGACCGCGGCGTGACCGCAGCGTGACCGCGGCGTGACCGCGGCGTGACCGCGGCGTGACCGCGGCGTGACCGCGGCGTGACCGCGACGTGACCACGGCGTGACCGCGGGGTTACCGCGGCGTGACCGCGGCGTGACTGCGGCTTGATCGCGGTGTGACGGCGGAGGAGGAGGAGGCCGCGGAGGCACCGGCAGAGGAGGAGGAGGCCGCGGAGGCACCGGCGGCACCGACGGAGGAGGAGGAGGCATCGGAGGAGGCAGTGGAGGAGGAGGAGGATGAGGCCGGTGGAGGAGGAGGAGGAGGAGCAAGAGCAGAGGAGGAGGCGGCGGCCGCGGCAGAGGAGGAGGAGGCGGTGGCCGCAGAGGCACCGACGTGACCGCGGCGTGACCGTGGCGTGACCGCGGCGTGACCGTGGCGTGACCGCGGAGGAGGAGGTGGCCGCAGAGGCACCGGCGGAGGAGGAGGAGGCATCGACGGAGGAGGAGGAGGCCGCGGTGGAGGATGAGGCACCGACGACAGCGCAGAGGCAGGGCGGAGGCAACGGAGGCAGCGAAGGCAGCGGAGGAGGAGGAGGATGAGGCCGGTGGAGGAGGAGGAGCAGGAGCAGGAGCAGAGGAGGAGGCGGCAGCCGCGGCGGAGGAGGAGGAGGCGGCGGCCGCAGAGGCACCGGCGTGACCGCGGCGTGACCGCGGTGTGACCACGGCGGGACCGCGACGTCACAGCAGCGTGAGCACGGTGTGACTGCGGCGTGACCACGGCGTGACCGCGGCGTGACCGCGGCGTGACCGCGGCGTGACCGCGGCGTGACCGCGGCGTGACCGCGGCGTGACCGCGGCGTGACCGCGACGTGACCGTGGAGGAGGAGGAGACGTGGAGGCACCGACGACACAGGCGGAGGAGGAGGAGGCATCGACGGAGGAGGAGGAGGCCGCGGTGGAGGAGGAGGCACCGGAGGCAGCGCGGAGGTAGGGCGGAGGCAGGGCAAAGGCAGCGGAGGAGGAGGAGGATGAGGCCGGTGGAGGGGAGGAGGAGCAGGAGCATAGGAGGAGGAGGATTCCGTGGAGGAGGAGGAGGAGGCAGTGGAGGCAGTAGAGGAGGAGGAGGAGGCCACAGTGGAGGAGGAGGAGGCCGCGATAGAGGAGGAGGCACCGACGGCAGCGCAGAGGCAGGGCGGAGGCAGTGGAGGCAGCGGAGGAGGAGGAGGATGAGGCCGGTGGAGGAGGAGGAGGAGGAGCAGGAGCAGAGGAGGAGGTGGCGGCCGCGGCGGAGGAGGAGGAGGCGGTGACCGTAGAGGTCCCTACTCTAGGTGGATATATATGGATACTTTCCTTGACTGGTCTCTATATGAAAGAATTCTAAAAGGCTCCCTCACCTTCCAAAGATATATTATTTCTATAAAATTGTTTTTTGGGAGAAATAATTAATCATATATAGTTGATGTCACTTTTAGATCATATGATTCCTTACTCATCAAGATAAATATACAAGAACCAAAACCTAAGAGGCCTCAGGCCTATCCAAATATCTAGAAGTGATGACTTCCCAGTGCTTATTGGAAAACTATGGAAGTGTCGACTTCCCACATGCACATCCCCCCTCCCCATATCCCCCCCTGCAGACTCCTGCACATCCCCCCTCCCATCCACCCACTACACCCCCCACTTGCACAACCCCCCTCCCCACCCCCACCTTCACACCCCCCACTTGTACACCCCCAACCTCACCCACCAACAGACTCCCACCTACCTAGACCCCCCCCAACTAGAACACTCTCTTCCCCACCACCCACTTGAACAACCCCCCTCCCACTTGCATATCCCACCCACCCCCACCTGCACAGCCCACGCCCACCCCCACCCCCAACCTGTACTGTAACACCCCAGGTAAATAAAGAATATGAAATCTTTATATTTATCCATATTTTTGAATCAAATATTAATATTACTTTAAAGGGGATGCTATGCTCGATGGCGTACCCAATACGCAACAACGAGTTTCTTGAGAATCTTACGTTGCACTCTAATAATAAAATAATATTATTTTAAATGGTAGCTAACATGTAGACATTGTATTGGCGGGAATGGATAGAAATAACTAAAATATGATTATATATGTTTTTTAAATGTTTTTACATTTATCAAAAGGCTTAAAATATGGAAAGAATTCAATTTTAGGCTTTTATACCCTAATTTTCACTAAAGGTTCACTTATCGCCTTTTGATGGCGAACTGTCATTAAAAATAGTTTTGATCACTCTTATACATTATTTTGGACCAAATAAAACTCTTCTTTAGAATCGGGACATCAAATTTTACTTTGTGTAAATTTTTGGTATTTTTCCGATAAAGTTCATTTTTTAATGAATAGTGTAAAATGTTGTTTTTTAATTCAAAGTATCTTTTTAATCTAATTAATTTATATGATTATATTATCTTTTGAATTGGTTTTAAAGTGAAATTAGAAAATATTTTTACCATTAAATCCAATAGTGGTCGTTGGAATTAATTTCACTTTGAAATCGGACTTCAACCAGTGTCAATCTTTTGATACTTATTGTTTCATAAAAACACGCTATTTGCTATGACAGCGGGAATTAATTATTAAATTAATTAATCTGAATTATATGTTTTGAATTTTTTAAAATAGACTTCATTTTTGAATTCGGAATATCAAATATAGCTTATGGTGAATTTTTGGGATTTTTCTAAAAAACTTTAATTTTTGATGAATAGTGAAACCACTAAGTGGTACTTATAAAAGCTGATTTTTTGTTTAAATGAAATTTTACCACTTATGTGTTTTGAATTTCAAAAAATCTGACATACATGGTTGTCATTAAGAAGTAAAATGTGGTTCAATGGGATAAAAATAATTTTTTGGTGAATAGTAACTTATTAAGTTTTTAATCGCGATTAGTGGTAATTAGTGTAGTTTAAGGTAAAAATAATGCTTTAATAAAATTAAATGAACTTTAAACATGTCCTAACCTCATTGGATGTGTAATGGCCGACCAAGAAAAGCCATGGGTCAACTTGGGGACCCCATGGATCCACTTTGGTTGGGAAATGACATAAATAACTTTTTATTTAATGTAAAAGTAAAAATGACACAAACATGATATGTTTTACTAAAACAATTTTTAAGTGGGGTTATACAAGTCATCTTTTTGATTATAAATAGTCATTTGAATCATAAAAAGATTTCATACATCATAGTATTTTTTTTATAATTTTTAGACACTAAATAAATTAAATTATTTATGACATCATGATGATGCCGCGATGACCTCATTATTTAACGATTTAAATAAAATGAGAAGATAATGTAAAATATATGACCTACACATGTCCAAAACTTATTGGATGTGTGGATTTCGAACCCTTAACACCTTATAAAATAATTATATCAATTTGGGACCTTTTAAAACCGAAACACATTTTCAAATAAAGTAATATTTCTTACTTTCCTAAAGTGCCCCTCCCCTCCTCTTATAAAAGGCCCCCACCTCTACCTCTTTTACCACACTCCTCAAGCCTTTGGCTCGGCCAACCCCTGCCCATTTACTCTCTCCACATCCCTCTCCTCATCCTAGAGGATTCCCTTTGGGCAGAATACTTTCAATGGAAGCCTTTATGCTCAAATCAAAAGGAGTTACACTTTTAAAGGTAATTCATTCTCTCATGTTCATTTGTTTTATTTTGCTTCTCCAACCCCCTAAAAACTTTTTATTTAATTATTTTGTAACAAAACCAGTATCATCAATATACTAGGATGTTTTTATAAGATTTATTCGAGCTACAATCTCACACAACTACATCAAATGGTTAAAGAACATACGGTTTCCGTGGATGGAGAAATTCTGCCTCCCGAAACGATGATTGTTCAATACTCATTTAACACCTTCAAAGGTGGCAATTATGATGTCACTATTTTTATATATGATATATAATATGTCTATGTTTTACTTATACTTCTGTATTTTTCATTTGTGCCTTACCTTTATGGATTCCATTATGGGTATACGCGATATCTTCATTTTAGGAAGTGCGGACTGCCGCCCCCTCAAAGTGATGTGATTCGTTAATGCCATACGTGGGACGTATAACGGATGGATTTAATGTTATTATATATTATGTTATACTGGAATTATTATATACCTATATATCATTATTATTTATTTCCATTAAAGTATGAGATAGAAATGAAAGTAGCGTTCATGCGTACGTACGACTTACCGTCTCCATGAACGGTGCATTTCATTTCTTATCCCCAAATGTAATGTACTATTATAATTACATGTATATAATGGATATATATGATGAATGATACATATAAATGATTAATATAATTATGTAATTATAATATACATACCTCTCATTTAGTTTTAATTCCATTAATATGACAAAGAAATGAAAGTAGCGTTCATGCGTACGTACGACTTACCGTCTCCATGAACGATGTATTTCATTTCTTACCTCTAAATGATTATGTAATATTATAAATACATGTATATGATGGATATATATGATATATATGATATCCAAATCAGGAATGTCATTATGGATATAAAGAACCTTTGACCACATGAACAACATGTAATTGTAAGAAGTCCACTTTCGACTTAAGAACCAAATATCGGCAAAACAAATATTATTAACTTAAATGATTACATAATGTTTATAACATGTCAATAATTGATATAAAAGGAATAATGAAATTTGAAAAGGTTCTTAATCAAGTATAAATTAACTCAAGTTTATTATTCAGGACGTTAAAGAACGATCGAGTCAAGTTGGACCCGAGGTAAGGGATCATACACCTCTCTCTCTTTTTAAGAACACTCTTTTATGTCATTCCTTTTAAAGCTCATATTTCTTGTTATTGGGATGTTATTTTATATTACACTTACTGTAATTTTTATGTTCATATGATTAGAGACCCTATTCTCTCTCATCAATCCATTTTGGAAGTTTTGAGTGGCACCGCTAGGCTGCCGAATTTTTCGTAAGAGATCTAACCTCTATCTTTCTTTTTAAGTACTCTCCTTTATGTCACTTCTTTTAAACTCCTCTTTGTAATGTTGGGGGATGTTATTTTATATTAATCTTGCTGTACATTTTATTGTAATGTGATGAGATACCCTATTTTATCTCATCAATCCATATTCGGAAGTTTTATGTGGCGCCGTTAGGCTGCTGAGTTTTCGTAAGGGATTTTTCATCTCACTTTTATTCCCGTGAGATTTATGCTACATTTGCCATAATTTCCATTGAGTGGTTCATGTAATTCCCACTATTACACTCCTTTTTTAATATAATTCCATTTATGGGTATTTACATATTCATTTTATGGCACTTCTTCAATGTGGTGTACTTTTCAAAAGTTACCCAAGTCGGTAAGGGAACCTTTCACCCTCCTCTTTTTAAAAGACTTCATTTGTTATGTATTTTAATTCACATACTATTATGTTGGGATATGTTCTTCTATATCATGATTGATGTAAATTTTATGTCCAAGTGATGAGATTCCCTTTTTATCTCTCATCAACTCATTTTCTGAATTTTTGAAGTGACACCGTTAGGCTGTCAAATTTTTGCAAGGGAACTTCTTCGCCCAAATTTGATTCTTTGGGATAAACTTGTACCCCTTGAATATGTCATTCTATGAATATGTGTGAATAACATCTGATTGTTTTACACTTAATATCCACTTATATTTGGTGTATTCGTTTTTCACACATAATTATGCAATTGATTTATCCTTAAACCAAGGATACCGTCTTTGTAAGGGACTTCGTCTCAATCTCCTTTAATTGAGGCATATTTCGTTTTATACACAACTTTCTTTTATACAGTGTATAAACCCCTTTTAATTTTACTTTTATACAAAAGGAATCTTTTTCTACGAAGCGTTTTACTAAACGACAAAAAGGAATGTTTTTTTAACGTACGCGGTGACAACGACCTTTTCCGCCGCCGCGAGTATTATTTGGCCTTTGGCTTCCTCAACAAGCCGTAATGTTTTTAAAATAAAATAAATACCATATACTCTTTTATGTATTTTGGTATTGAAAATAGTTTTGATAAATGATTCTATTATGTCAATATATTTATGATATATTTGAAATGTGGAAATGTTATCATTCCTTTATATTGGTTTTCTGTTTTATGATTTTATATTGGTACTTGGACATTTTAACGGGTGGTTACGTTATAAACCATATGACGGGTGGTGCCGTGAATACCAGGACGGGTGGTTATGTTATAACCTTCAATGCATTGGGTATGGAAGTCGGCCGTATGGCTATTCCATTAAGTATGTATGGAAATTGGCCGTATGGCTATTCCATTAAGTGATATGTGTGGAAGTCGACCGTATGGTTATTCCACTTATGTATGTTTATGTCCCAAGTTACCTTTATATGTTATGTGTTCTTTATATGGGTTTTATGGTAATCCTTTGGTTACAAAAAGGTAAGTAATGAAATTTTATTCAGCGAAGAGTTTTTACTACTTCGAAGAGGTGAAAAGTATTACTTTGACAAAGTATACATGGTTTACTTGTTGTTTTGAAAATCTAACAGTTTTCATTCTTTTTGTATCCCTTACTGAGCTTTTTATGCTCATCCCAAGTTTTTGAAATGTTTTTCACAGGTCAAGGGAAGGGTACATGATGTGATGATAATGTCAAGGATGTGTCAAGAAAGAATCCATGTTTTATTTTAAATATGTTTCCGTTGATGGGAAGAATGAATACTGTCTTTTATGTAACCACTTTGTTTAAATGTTGGAATGTAATGCAAGTTTCATGATCTAATTCTATAAAACTCTAAACCTGAAAATATCTTCAATGTGTAATCTTGTAATAACTCAAGATTAACTAAGGTTTAAGGCTGGGGCCTTATAGTTGGTATCAAAGGTCGGTTTAGATAACTTTAGAGGTTAGGGTATTCTTTAAGAATAAGTGACATTACCATAATGGTTAGGATTTCAGAAAGAGTCCCAGTTTTAGATAAATTTAATGAGTAAGTATATCTTAATGTTTATCTTACTCATTAGTACATGATGGTTTTGTTGTTATACTCACACTGACCTTTTTGGTTTTAGTAAATGGCTGGATCTAGCAGGCACCAAAGTAACAGTGGATGTGAAGGAAACTGTGACAGTTTTTTGAGCAAGCAACTGAATGATATGGGAGCTGCAATGAGAACTCTTTTGATTATCCTCAACCAACTATCTGGAGTCATTATTGACCACCTAAACCTTGGAGATTTCTCTAAGGCATCATATATGCAAGAAACAAATCCCTACGGAAGTACAGGTAATAATCCTAAAGGTAAGTGTGTTCAAAAACCTATGTGTCAAAGATGTGGAAAGAAACACCTAGGAAAATGTTTCAAAGGGACAGAAATATGCTATATATGTGGAAATGAAGGTCATAAAGCAAGAACCTTCCATGGAAAAAGGAAGCATCCAGTTGACTCGAGGAAAGGGAAAGAAGTTCTTTCTGAGGAATCTCATAGTTGTTCTAAACCAACTATCAAGGAGTCATGATCAATCACTTCAACCTTGGTGAGTTCTCTAATGGATCATGTACGATATGGCCAACTCGATGTGGAAATTCAGGTAATAATTATTAAGGTAACCATTAGGGTTTATATGATCCTTACTTTTGAGGTAATTATGGGTTACTATATGTTATGATGGAAGTGAAAGGCATGAGATAAAATTGAGGTTAAATTATGTTATGGTTATTTTTGATGATTTTATCTCTTTTTGGTGAATGATTTTAGAGTTATATAGTTTTGGAAAAAGGACAACACGCAGACCGTGTGACTACCCGTCGTGTCGGACAAAGCTGCGGGAATCGAACCCACAACCAAAGTGCGACTGGTATTTATCGCCTACCACTGGACTACGTGAAGTCCCTGGTTAGTTTGACTGATTCTTTTTAGTTATATGATTTTATGAATTAAGAGTAAGTTGATTTTGGGTTATTTATGAAAATGATTAACCTATCATAGAGGACATGTGATTAGGTTAATTACTTTTCAATGCGAGACTTTAAGAGCAACTGATTTTGTTTGGAGATAAATGTTACGATTTAACTTGGAAGACTATGTGACTAAATCCTTCAAATATTTGGGTTTCAATCTTAGATTGTTTTACTTTGAATAATTTTATGGACAAATTGTTTATCTAATGGTCCTCGTTGATCTTTGGGTTTTGTTGGACAAATTTTGGAGATTAATCATAGATTTTCTTTTTATAAATGGTTATCCTTTTCTGGATTATCTGATCTTGTACTAGCCTTTTTGGTTTTGGTTTTGGTTAAAGTCTAGATACATGGGAAGTATATAGTTCTCTTTTGTGGATTAGGTGATTCTCTAGAAGTTGATTATAATACTCTTAATGCGAACAAGTCTCCCTAAATACTCGTCTTTTGGAAAAAAATATGAGTTTGATTAAGGAATCTAGTAAAAGTTGAAAGTCAACATGATAAGTGATTATGTTTCCTTATGAATAAATTTCTCAATAAAAAGTAGCTTAAAACAAAAACGTTGTCTATTAACTTTTCCTACTGGGGAATCAAATACCGTTTAACCCATCACAATTTTGTGATTTTCTCATGGTTAACTTTCTCCTAAACATGTTTTCTATCACTCTCCATCAGAACATGACCCTTTGCTTTTTCTTCCATGTCCATGTTTTCCTACACGGAATCCTATTATGGGTTAACTCGGGTGACCTTTTTACTTATCTTTATTTATTTTAAAGTGATTGTTTTACCAACTCTTGTTCCGATGTGGGACTTTCAAGGATGTTTCCAAGAACAATTTTAAAATTGCGAGGACGCAATTCCCAAAAGGGGGGAAGGATGTAACACCCCAGGTAAATAAATAATATGAAATATTTATATTTATCCATATTTGTGAATCAAATATTAATATTACTTTAAATTGGATGCTATGCTCGATGGCGTACCCAATACACAACAACGAGTTTCTTGGGAATCTTACGTTGCACTCTAATAATAAAATAATATTATTTTAAATGGTAGTTAACATGTAGAAATTTTATTGGCGGGAATGGATAGAAATAACTAAAATATGATTATATATGTTTTTTAAATGTTTTTACCTTTATCAAAAGGCTTAAAATACGGAAAGAATTCAATTTTAGGCTTTTATACCCTAATTTTAACTAAAGGTTCACTTATCGCCTTTTGATGGCGAACTGTCATTAAAAATAGTTTTGATCACTCGTATACATTCTTTTGGACCAAATAAAACTCTTCTTTATAATCGGGACATCAAATTTTACTTTGTGTAAATTTTTGGTATTTTTCCGATAAAGTTCGTTTTTTAATGAATAGTGTAAAATGTTGTTTTTTAATTCAAAGTATCTTTTTAATATAATTAATTTATATGATTAGATAATCTTTTTAATTGGTTTTAAAGTGAAATTAGAAAATATTTTTACCATTAAATCCAATAGTGGTCGTTGGAATTAATTTCACTTTGAAATCGGACTTCAACCAGTGTCAATCTTTTGATACTTATTGTTTCATAAAAACACGCTATTTGCTATGACAGCGGGAATTAATTATTAAATTAATTAATCTGAATTATATGTTTTGAATGTTTTAAAATAGACTTCATTTTTGAATTCGGAATATCAAATATAGCTTATGGTGAATTTTTGGGATTTTTCTAAAAAACTTCAATTTTTGATGAATAGTGAAACCACTAAGTGGTACTTATAAAAGCTGATTTTTTGTTTAAATGAAATTTTACCACTTATGTGTAGAGACCCGAAGCTTGACGTACATGGAAATTACATTACTTTTGCGGAATACTTATTATATAACAAAAACACACACACAAGGATCGTAATAGTTTAGTGTCTTTGGAAACTCGGAACGTAATCTTCTAATCGTGGTGAAAGATCTTCAATATCTCCCATAAAGATCTTCTTTTTTTTATGTAAAACCTTTATTTATATTCTGGGGAAAAGAAAACATAAAAGGGTGAGCTCAAATGCTCAGTAAGGGTAAACAAAATAAATATCAATCACATCGTATTCATAAGAACATAACATTTTGGAAATCATAACCTGCAAAAGAGAGAATAATTTCATAACATGGGATAAATCATGGTAGTGAAATGTAATCACAATAATCATAACTTAAAACATGAAACTTTGTGGCATTCACACATAATCATAGAGAATCATTTCTTGTTAGTCAAGACTCATTTCCAAGACTATCTTAGTGGACAAAGTCCCTTTCTGAATCGAGTAACCCTCGTTTCAGTCCTGTTTCACTGAACCGGTATAACCTACCATTCCAGCCATGTCTATCTCATGAGATATAAAATCTTTACCCAATTCATTGGAGGGAGATATAGGTCCCAACCATCTTATAATGGATCCTTTCTTATGTGTGCCACATAATCATAAATCATACATCATCGCATAACACATGTAACAAAAATGGGATTCTTGAAACATCATGACATCATAAAAAAAATCATATAAGGTAAATGACTTCATAAAAATAATTCCCTCACAACATAATCAAATCAATGTAATAATAGGGATAAAAACAGAACCCTTTATTATCTTAGATGGAAAATAATTTTGATAAAACACTTGAACTCCATTCTTGAAGAAAATATCCTTTCTTCTTCAAAAACACTTTTCTTTTCTTAACATGTCATACAATTATAAACTAAAAGAAGTTGATTAAAAATAAACTTGAAAACTTGTAAAGGAAGCTTCTTGGAAATAATGTTTTAAAAATCCATTCATGCCGTATAAGTTAAAAAAACATTCTTCGTACTTTTGTCGGAAAAGTCAAAAAGTACCTCGTACGAAAAAAAAACGACAAAAGATTCCTTTCATATCCTTTACTAAAAACTCACCGAAGGGTAAAATTTGATTTAAAAAAATTTAGTTGGATGGAAATAAAATTACATATTGAAGAAACATGGATGTGGATGATAAAATACACCCCAGTAAATACCAAAGTATAAACAATCTCGGATAAAAATGAGATTGTGATATTTCCCCTTACCTTAGGTCTGATTTGCTTCGTATGTGTCCGAACCTCCTGTATAATGATTTAAATAATGTCATTGACTTATTAAATAATCATATTCATTGTTATGATATCATATATGGTTCACTTATGACATTATATTACCCTTTCTTTTGTAAATTCTATGTTAAAGAAGCGTTTTGGGTAAAATCGTTTCATTTATCGTAGGTGTTTTGACTTGTTGTTCTTGACATCATTATTACTTATATCATGATTTACTTACTTCCAGAATATAAAATATGATTTATATATCATATATATTTAATATATATATATATAATAGATAGATAAATAAAATAAAAAACACCGTTCATGGAGACGGTAGTCCGTACGTACGCATGAACGCTGTTTTCCTTTCCTTATTGTCTTGAAATGGAAGTAAGTAGATGACATACATATATATATATACATAAATCCAGTAGCTTTATAATGTCATATATTCCATTATTATTTCTTATATATACTTTATAATCATTCTTAAATGGTTAACATGGAGAATGAATCTCATCGCGTCGTGGAGACGGTAGTCCGTACGTACGCACGAGCGATGATATCATTTCCATAAATATTGAATTGAATTGGAGTGGATTATACAATATATCAGAATCAATATGATGTTGTAATAACTATGTATAGTTATTCTTTACACCATTATACCCATCCATGTAAGGTGGTGGTGGAAAATAGATTACACCACGGCGTGGAGACGGTATTCCGTATGTACGCACGCGCGGTGATTTCATTTTTCCGTAGGATGGATAGAAGGTGAATTAGGGTTTTTTCATATTTATAATAAAATATCAGTATGTAAGTAATACTGATGTTATTACTTTATCATGAAACAACTAAAGAAGAATAAGTTGAAGAAGAATGAAATTGAAAAGATCAGTAATGGATATTACCTCTTCTTTGGAACGCTTCTTTGAATCCTCCACTTAGGGAACTACGATTGGTCTTTGAAGAAGACCAGGACCTCTAGGATTATTC
This sequence comes from Viscum album, assembly GCA_963277665.1. NCBI lineage: Eukaryota > Viridiplantae > Streptophyta > Magnoliopsida > Santalales > Viscaceae > Viscum > Viscum album. Next base: position 1,530,410,803 of record OY728152.1, on the reverse strand, counting down.
TAGGGAAGTGGAGAGGAGAAAATTTCAGGGGTTGGACGAGATTGAGTGCTCAATTTGGTGTGAGGAGGAGGGGGAGGAGGTGCCCTTTTATAAGGGAGGAGAGGGGCACCTTAGGAATATCTCAAAATATTATTTTATATTAAAGTCAAAATCGGTTTATAATGGTTCCAAAGGGTCTTATTTCGAAGCTAAAGTGTGGATGAGTCGAAATACTATCAACCAATAGGATTTAGACAAGTTTAGGGTATTAGTTTAACCTTATCAATTAGATTTAACTCTAAGTTAAATAATTTAACTTTTACCGTGTCTTTTTGTTTTCTTTCACTATATGGTTAATACACTTACTATAACATTCCAAACGAACCCCAAATTGTTTATTATTAATATATATATCCTTATCTAAGACATTTGGCCGAACCTTAGATTTTTAGGAATAAAATAACAATTAATCATATAATATTTTATTTAAAAACTATTTTGTGTCAATTTTGACACTATTTGATATATGATTTTTGTGAAACTCATAATAGAATTATATGTTCGAACCAAGTTGATTAAATAAACACTAATATATCATAGTAACCGAGAAAATTAGTGGAATTCATAAAAAGTCTCAAATTACATTTATTTTGGTGTTTATAACATCAATTATGTCAATATTTCATAAATAAGATAATTACTGCATCATCTTTGTGTCATAAATACATTAAATTATTTGATTTCTAAAAATTACAAATAAAATACTATTATGTATGAAATCGTTTTAGATTTCTATTGAATATTTAAAATCGAATTTATCTTATGTACAAACCTATATTAAAAATGTTTTAGTAAATAAACTTTGATTTTAACTCTTTTAACTCTTCTTTGAATTAAATAATAATAAATGTCCTAATCTAATCCAAGTGGGCCTAAATGATAATAGTTTACACTTAAGGTTGTTTTTGGTCGATATAAACTTGTCCAATAGAATTAGGACATGTGTTAGGGTAATATTAATATCATTCTTACCCTTAATTACCCTATTGACTTTTAACCGTGGTAAATAAAAGTAAAAAGTTATTATTCACCAAAAATTATTTTCATCTCATTGAACCACATTTTACTTACTGACATCAACCGTGTCTCTCGGATTTTTGAAATTCCATTCACAGAAGCGGTAAAATTATGTTTTATGAAAAATTCAGTTTTTTAACTACCACTTAGTAGTTTCACTATTCATCAAAAATTGATGTTTTTCAGAACAATGCCAAAATTTCATCCTAAGCTATATTTCATATTCCGAATTCAAAAATGAATTCTATTTTACCAAATTCATAACATAGAAGTTGAATTAATTAATTTTATAATTAAATCCCGCTGTTAAAACAAATAGCGTGTTTTTAAGAAACAATATCTATCAAAAGATTGACACTTGATTATGTCTGGTTTAAATGTGAAATTACAACCAATGACCAACATTGTATTAAATTGTAAAAATATATTCTAAATATACTTTAAAACCACTCAAATTAATAATTTATCACTATTAATTATTTCGATTAAAAAAGTTGTTTTTATTTATAATTTAGTAATTTTCACTATTCATCAAAATATGAAAGTTATCCGAAAAGTACCAAAATTTCACCTTAGGCTAAATTCGATACTCCGAATCCAAAAATGAAGTCCATTTTGAGAGCTAAATTTTCTAAAATTTTAAAAGTGGTTATTACTATTCATAACGGCTAGTTTTATTAATATTTTAATAGCATATCGTTGTTTCGTGAAACTCAGTATTGCGTACTACACACGCTATCGAGGAAAGTTGCGATTGCGTGTAATGAAAGGCAAGTCAAGGATGCATGTTGTGCAAGATCCTTTTGGTGTAGCGTACAACACAAGACATTAGTGAAATTAAAAAGAATATTTTTCATAAAATCTTGGGCTGTTACATTCTACCCCCCTTAAAATGAATTTCGCCCTCGAAATTCGTCGGGGTTATAAATGGTTTACTATTCGAAAGTTTCTTTAATAGAAACCCACATCGTAAAAAGGAATACCAAAACCAATATTTAAAAACAAAAGTATGAAACTTAACGGTTACCCAAATAAACTAATCACTGGGTTTCCACATAGGTGAAAATATGGATATGGAAGAAAAATCTAACCATCATGTTCTGATGGAGAGTGGTAGAGAACATGGCTATGGAAAAGCCAACAATCACAAATCCATAAATTTGTGACGATCTAAGGTACCATCCGATAAATCAGATATAAGATCACTAGGACAACATTTTTGGTTTTCAAGATCGTTTCCCTAAAGTTGAAGAATTTCAATTAGAATAAATACTTACTTTATTTTGGTACAATCGCACTATTGTTCGTGCCTTGAACAATTTCCACTTCATCTCTTAAATAAATGAAGTTGAATTTGTTATTCGTGAAGTGTTAGCAGATCATGTGATAGAATGACGGGTCATTCCATCTGTCTCAAACAAAAGGTTAGCAAAATTTATATACATAAGTCGATTTATAGTGAGATTAATCATATATGGTTCCTAAAATGGACTTATACTTCATATATCATACTGCTTAATATAATAAAACTAGTTTCTACTAAACATGGACTTCCTGTAGGCCAGTGGTAGGCGATAAAGGCCAGTCGCACTTCGGTTGTGGGTTCGATTCCCACAACCTTGTCCAAAGCGATGGGCTGTCGCCCATCCTACAGGTTGTCCTTTTTCTAAAACTATATTACTATAACATCCCATCAATAATATCGAGAAAACTTCTATCCTTAAACAATACTAACTTATGTCCAACATAATCCATTCCAATCTTTAGGCTTATCCATAATACTGCAGTCCACTCTCATAACATAGTGAAAACGATTACCAGAGATTTAATACTGTCGTTAATCCCCATATATCATAAGATATGTTTTGTTGGTCACATTCCAAACATTCAAAGTCTTTAATAATGTATTATCTTGAATACCCATTGAACCATAGTGAAAACTTGAATGCAGTTAAAAGTTAACACTTTTCACATACCAAAATCCTCAAAATTCTATATACTCAAACCATGATATCACTTAGTCCTTATATAAATCATGAGCTCATGAATACTATTAGACATTTCATTTTCTCATTTTCCCTTCATTATGCGCATATCATCTTATTTCCAAAAAATATCTCAATCACTTTGAATACCACATCAATAAATATTGCAATACTCAATGATACAACATTATTTTGGAATCCCATTACATAAAAACTTAATCATTCCACCACATCATTGTCATATTCAACATTGCCAATAGTGATCGCATGTGACTTCCCTTTGTCCTTTGCCTTTAGTGGTTGCTCATGTTGATCATCACTAACCCTTGGATTAGGGCATTTATTAGCATAATGCCCCATTTCCTTGCACTTGAAGCATTGAAGTGTTGGTGGTGCGTTCTCTGCAGTGTTTGCTTTATTCACATCATTAGGAACCCTTTTTCCATTACTTCGACACTCAGCTGCTCGATGACCTTCTTTTCCACACTTAAAACATTTTCTAGTCCCTTTAAGATAATCTCCACCATGCTTCTTTCCACACTTTGTGCATAAGGAAACATTCATATTCTTTTCACCATTATTCTGATATTTCTCCATGAACTCCATCTTTCGTTTCTTGTCAAAACCATGAGATGGATATGTAACACCAACTTCCATTTCTTCCTTGATAACACAACACACAATTTCTTAATAGCTACTGAAGTCTCTTATAGCTAATTCCCTTCGAAGACTTGGTTTTAAGCCACTGAAAAATCGATCAACTTTACTTTCAGGTTGGATGATAATGCCAGATGCATAACTTGCAAGTCTTGTAAAATTCGCTTCGTATATACCAACAGATTCATCATCCTTTTTCTTTAGTTCAAGAAACTCCTTCTCCATCTTTGTTCGAAGAATACGAGGGAAGTACTTATTGAAAAATAAGTTCTTGAACTCATCCCATTCCATGGACTCAATTTCATCTATTTGACTTGTATTCTTGATAAGATTCCACCATTGATCAGCTTCACCTTCCAAACGATATACTACTAAGATAACTTTATCATGTTCAGAACATTGAAGAACTGAAAATATCTTTTCAGTGGTACTGATCCATTGTTCAGAAACAAGTGGATCAGAAGACCCACTGAAAGAAGGTGGACGTTGCCTCATGAAGGACTCAATAGAATATTGTTCCCTTCTCTCCTCATTTGGAAGTCCAGAATGATTCATAGCTTGTGTAAGGATAACAATAAGATTTTTCACTCCATCTCCCATAACATTTGTTTGTTTAGGAGGACAATCATTGCATTGTCCATTACATTGATCAACACGGTTCCTTCGGGTTCCAGCCATCGTCTAAAACCCAAAAAGAATAGTGTGAGAGGCAAAAATCATGCTTAGGGAAAACAACATAATAAAGGGGGAGTACCTTCATTATCTAACATCATACGTTTAATTCTATGATCGTTAGCGTAGTTCTAGTACTATAACCTATACGTATACTTAACCTTAGGGACATCCCTAGACATACCGTAGAAATATCTCTTGGGATCTCACTAACGTTTTCGCATCCTAGTTTCCAAAGGTTGACTAAACCTTTCCTCTGATACCAACTGTAGAGACCCGAAGCTTGAAGTACATGGACATTACATTACTTTTGCGGAATACTTATTATATAACAAAAACACACACACAAGGATCGTAATAGTTTAGTGTCTTTGGAAACTCGGAACGTAATCTTCTAATCGTGGTGAAATATCTTCAATATCTCCCATAAAGATCTTTTTTTTATACCTAAAACATTTCTTTATATCCTGGGGAAAGAAAACATAAAAGGGTGAGATCAAATGCTCAGTAAGGGTAAACAAAAGAAATATCAATCACATCGTATTCATAAGAACATAACATTTTGGAAATCATAACCTGCAAAAGAGAGAATAATTTCATAACATGGGATAAATCATGGTAGTGAAATGTAATCACAATAATCATAACTTAAAACATGAAACTTTGTGGCATTCACACATAATCATAGAGAATCATTTCTTGTTAGTCAAGACTCATTGCCAAGACTATCTTAGTGGACAAAGTCCCTTTCTGAATCGAGTAACCCTCGTTTCAGTCCTGTTTCACTGAACCGGTATAACCTACCATTCCAGCCATGTCTATCTCATGAGATATAAAATCTTTACCCAATGCATTGGAGGGAGATATAGGTCCCACACATCTTATAATTAATCCTTTCTTATGTGTGCCACATAATCATAAATCATACATCATCGCATAACACATGTAACAAAAATGGGATTCTTGAAACATCATGACATCATAAAACAAATCATATAAGGTAAATGACTTCATAAAAATAATTCCCTCACAACATAATAAAATCAATGTAATAATAGGGATAAAAACAGAACCCTTTATTATCTTAGATGGAAAATAATTTTGATAAAACACTTGAACTCCATTCTTGAGGAAAATATCCTTTCTTCTTCAAAAAAACTTTTCTTTTCTTAACATGTCATACAATTATAAACTAAAAGAAGTTGATTAAAAATAAACTTGAAACTTGTAAAGGAAGATTCTTGGAAATAATGTTTTAAAAATCCATTCATGCCGTATAAGTTAAAAAAAACATTCTTCGTACTTTTGTCGGAAAAGTCAAAAAGTACCTCGTACGAAAAAAAAATGACAAAAGATTCCTTTCATATCCTTTACTAAAAACTCACCGAAGGGTAAAATTTGATTTAAAAAAATTTAGTTGGATGGAAATAAAATTACATATTGAAGAAACATGGACGTGGATGATAAAATACACCCCAGTAAATACCAAAGTATAAACAATCTCGGATAAAAATGAGATTGTGATATTTCCCCTTACCTTAGGTCTGATTTGCTTCGTATGTGTCCGAACCTCCTGTATAATGATTTAAATAATGTCATTGACTTATTACAGAATCATATTCATTGTTATGATATCATATATGGTTCACTTATGACATTATATTACCCGTTCTTTTGTAAATTCCATGTTAAAGAAGCGTTTTGGGTAAAATCGTTTCATTTATCGTAGGTGTTTTGACTTGTTGTTCTTGACATAATTATTACTTATATCATGATTTACTTACTTCTAGAATATAAAATATGATTTATATATCATATATATTCAGTATATATATATATAATAGATAGATAAAAAAAATAAAAAACACCGTTCATGGAGACGGTAGTCCGTACGTACGCAACGTTGTTTTCCTTTCCTTATTGTCTTGAAATGGAAGTAAGTAGATGACATACATACATATATATATACATAAATACAGTAGCTTTATAATGTCATATATTTCATTATTATTTCTTATATATACTTTATAATCATTCTTAAATGGTTAACATGGAGAATGAATCTCATCGTGTCGTGGAGACGGTAGTCCGTACGTACGCACGAGCGATGATATCATTTCCATAAATATTGAATTGAATTGGAGTGGATTATACAATATATAAGAATCAATATTATGTTGTAATAACTATGTATAGTTATTCTTTACACCATTACACCCATCCATGTAAGGTGGTGGTGGAAAATAGATTACACCACGGCGTGGAGACGGTATTCCGTACGTACGCACGCGCGGTGATTTCATTTTTCCGTAGGATGGATAGAAGGTGAATTAGGGTTTTTTCATATTTATAATAACATATCAGTATTTAATTAATACTTATGTTATTACTTTATCATGAAACAACTAAAGAATAAGAAGTTGAAGAAGAAAGAAATTGAAAAGATCGGTAATGGATATTACCTCTTCTTTGGAACGCTTCTTTGAATCCTCCACTTAGGGAACTACGATTGGTCTTTGAAGAAGACCAGGACATCTAGGATTATTCTATGGAAGTGGAGAGGAGAAAATGGCAGGGGTTGGCCGAGCTTGAGTGCTCAATTTGGTGTGAGGAGGAGGGGGAGGAGGTGCCCTTTTATAAGGGAGGAGAGGGGCACCTTAGGAATATCTCAAAATATTATTTTATATTAAAGTCAAAATCGGTTTATAATGGTTCCAAAGGGTCTTATTTCGAAGATAAAGTGGGGATGGGTCGAAATAATATCAACCAACAGGATTTAGACAAGTTTAGGGTATTATTTTAACCTTATCAATTAGATTTAACTCTAAGTTAAATAATTTAACTTTTACCGTGTCTTTTTGTTTTCTTTCACTATATGGTTAATACATTTACTATAACATGCCAAACGAACCCCAAATTGTTTATTATTAATATATATATCCTTATCTAAGTCATTTGGCCAAACCTTAGATTTTAAGGAATAAAATAACAATTAATAATATAATATTTTATTTAAAAACTATTTTGTGTCAATTTTGACACTATTTGATATATGATTTTTGTGAAAGTCATAACAGAATTATATGTTCGAACCAAGTTGATTAAATCAACACTAATATATCATAGTAACCTATAAAATTAGTGTAATTCATAAAAAGTCTCAAATTACATTTATTTTGGTGTTTATAACATCAATTATGTCAATATTTCATAAATAAGATAATTACTGCATCATCTTTGTGTCATAAATAAATTAAATTATTTGATGTCTAAAAATTACAAATAAAATACTATTATGTAGGAAATCTTTTTATCTTTCCAGTTAATATTTACAATCGAATTTATCTTATGTACAAACCTATATTAAAAATGTTTTAGTAAATAAACTTTGATTTTAACTCTTTTAACTCTTCTTTGAATTAAATAATAATAAATGTCCTAATCTAATCCAAGTGGGCCTAAATGATAATATTTTACACTTAAGGTTGTTTTTGGTCGAGATACACTTGTCCACTAGAATTAGGACATGTGTTAGGGTAATATTAATATCATTCATACCCTTAATTACCCTATTTACTTTTAACCGTGGTAAATAAAAGTAAAAAGTTACTATTCACCAAAAATTATTTTCATCTCATTGAACCACATTTTACTTACTGAAATCAACCGTGTCTCTCGGATTTTTGAAATTCCATTCACAGAAGCGGTAAAATTATGTTTTATGAAAAATTCAGTTTTTTAACTACCACTTAGTAGTTTCACTATTCATCAAAAATTGATGTTTTTCAGAACAATGCCAAAATTTTATCCTAAGCTATATTTCATATTCCGAATTCAAAAATGAATTCTATTTTACCAAATTCATAACATAGAAGTTGCATTAATTAATTTTATAATTAAATCCCGCTGTTAAAACAAATAGCGTGTTTTTAAGAAACAATATCTATCAAAAGATTGACACTTGATTATGTGTGGTTTAAATGTGAAATTACAACCAATGACCAACATTGTATTAAATTGTAAAAATATATTCTAAATATACTTTAAAACCACTCAAATTAATAATTTATCACTATTAATTATTTTGATTAAAAAAGTTGTTTTTATTTATAATTTAGTAATTTTCACTATTCATCAGAATATGAAAGTTATCCGAAAAGTACCAAAATTTCACCTTAGGCTAAATTCGATACTCCGAATCCAAAAATGAAGTCCATTTTGAGAGCTAAATTTTCTAAAATTAAAAAAGTTGTTATTACTATTCATAAAGGATAGTTTTAATAATATTTTAATAGCATATCGTTGTTTCGTGAAACTCAGTAGTGCGTACTACACATGCTATCGAGGAAGGTTGCGATTGCATGTAATGCAAGGCAAGTCAAGGATGCGTGTTGTGCAAGCTCCTTTTGGTGTAGCGTACAACACAAGACATTAGTGAAATTAAAAAGAATATTTTTCATAAAATCTTGGGCTGTTACATTATGTGTTTTGAATTTCAAAAAAATCCGACATACATGGTTGTAATTAAGAAGTAAAATGTGGTTCAATGGGATAAAAATAATTTTTTGGTGAATAGTAACTTATTAAGTTTTTAATCGCGATTAGTGGTAATTAATGTAATTTAAGGTAAAAATAATGCTTTAATAAAATGAAATGAACTTGACACATGTCGTAACATCATTTTATGTGTAATGGCCGACCAAGAAAAGCCATGGGTCAACTTGGGGACCCCATGGATCCACTTTGGTTGGGAAATGACATAAATAACTTTTTATTTAATGTAAAAGTAAAAATGACACAAACATGATATGTTTTACTAAAACAATTTTTAAGTGGGGTTATACAAGTCATATTTTTGATTATAAATAGTCATTGGAAAGATAAAAAGATTTCATACATCATAGTATTTTTTTTATAATTTTTAGACACTAAATAAATTAAATTATTTATGACATCATGATGATGCAACGATGACCTCATTATTTAACGATTTAAATAAAATGAGAAGATAATGTAAACTCTATGACCTACACATGTCCAAAACTTATTGGATGGGTGGATTTAGAACCCTTAACACCTTATAAACGAATTATATCAATTTGTTACCTTTTAAAACCGAAACATATTTTCAAATAAAGTAATACTTCTTACTTTCCAAAAGTGCCCCTCCCCTCCTCTTATAAAAGGCCCCCACCTCTACCTCTTTTCCCACACTCCTCATGCCTTTGGCTCGGCCAAACCCTGCCCATTTACTCTCTCCACATCCCTCTCCTCATCCTAGAGGATTCCCTTTGGGAAGAATCCTTTCAAAGGAAGCCTTTATGCTCAAATCAAAAAGAGTTACACTTTTAAAGGTAATTCATTCTCTCATGTTCATTTGTTTTATTTTGCTTCTCCAACCCCCTAAACACTTTTTATTTACTTCTTTTGTAACAACAACAGTATCATAAATATACTAGGATGTTGTTATAATATTTATTCGAGCTACAATCTCACACAACTACATCAAATGGTTAAAGAACATACGGTTTCCGTGGATGGCGAAATTCAGCCTCCCGAAACGATGATTGTTCAATACTCATTTAACACCTTCAAAGGTGGACATTATGATGTAACTATTTTTATATATGATATATAATATGTTTATGTTTTACTTATACTTCTATATTTTTCATTTGTGCCTTACCTTTATGGCTTCCATTTTGGGTATACGCGATATCTTCATTTTAGGAAGTGCGGACTGCCGCCCCTTCAAAGTGATGTGATTCGTTAATGCCATACGTGGGACGTATAAGGGATGGATTTAATGTTATTATATATGATGTTATACTGGAATTATTATATACCTCTATATCATTATTATTTCTTTCCATTAAAGTATGAGATAGAAATGAAAGTAGCGTTCATGCGTACGTACAGCTTACCGTCTCCATGAACGGTGCATTTCATTTCTTATCCCCAAATGTAATGTACTATTATAAGTAAATGTATATAATGTATATATATGATAAATGATACATCTAAATGATGAATATAATTCTGTAATTAAAATATACATACCTCTCATTTAGTTTTAATTCCATTAATATGGCAAAGAAATGAAAGTAGCGTTCATGCGTACGTACGGCTTACCGTCTCCATGAACGGTGCATTTCATTTCTTACCTCTAAATGATTATGTAATATTATAAATACATGTATATGCTGGATATATATGATATATATGATATAAAAACCAGGAATGTCATTCTGGATATAAAGAACCTTTGACCACACGAACAACATGTAATTGTAAGAAGTCCACTTTCGACTTAAGAACCAAATATCGGTAAACCAAATATTATTAACTTAAATGATTAAATAATGTTTATAACATGTCAATAATTGATATAAAAGGAATAATGAACTTTGAAAATATTCTTAAGCAAGTAGAAATTAACTCAAGTTTATTATTCAGGACGTTAAAGAACGATCGAGTCAAGTCGGACCCGAGGTAAGGGATCCTACACCTCTCTTTCTTTTTAAGAACACTCTTTTATGTCATTCCTTTTAAAGCTCATATTTCTTGTTATTGGGATGTTATTTTATATTACTCTTACTGTAATTTTTATGTTCATATGATGAGAGACCCTATTCTATCTCATCAATCCATTTTGGAAGTTTTGAGTGGCACCGTTAGGCTGCCGAATTTTTCGTAAGAGATCTAACCTCTCTCTTTCTTTTTAAGTACTCTCCTTTATGTCACTTCTTTTAAACTCCTATTTGTAATGTTGGGGGATGTTATTTTATATTCCTCTTTCTGTACATTTTATTTTAATGTGATTATATACCCTATTTTATCTCACCAATCCATATTCGGAAGTTTTATGTGGCGCCGTTAGGCTGCCGAGTTTTCGTAAGGGATTTTTCATCTCACTTTTATTCCCGTGAGATTTATGCTACATTTGCCACAATTTCCATTGAGTGGTTCATGTACCTCCCACTATTACACTCCTTTTGTAATATAATTCCATTTATGGGTATTTACATATTCATTTTATGGTACTTCTTCAACGGGGTGTACTTTTCGAAAGTTACCCAAGTCGGTAAGGGAACCTTTCACCCTCCTCTTTTTAAAAGACTTAATTTGTTATGTATTTTAATTCACATACTATTATGTTGGGATATGTTCTTCTATATCCTGATTGATGTAAATTTTATGTCCAAGTGATGAGATTCCCTTTTTAACTCTCATCAACTCATTTTCTGAATTTTTGAAGTGACGCCGTTAGGCTGTCAAATTTTTGCAAGGGAACTTCTTAGCCCAAATTTGATTCTTTGGGATAAACTTGTACACCTTGAATATGTCATTCTATGAATATGTCTGAATAACCTCTGATTGTTTTACACTTAATATCCACTTATATTTGGTGTATTCATTTGTCACACATAATTATGCAATTGATTTATCCTTAAACCAAGGATACCGTCTTTGTAAGGGACTTCGTCTCAATCTCCTTTCATTGAGGCATATTTTGTTTTATACACAACTTTCTTTTATACGGTGTATAAACCCCTTTTACTTTTACTTTTATACAAAATGAATCTTTTTCTACGAAGCGTTTTACTAAACGACAAAAAGGAATGTTTTTTTAACGTACGCGGTGACAACGACCTTTTCCACCGCCGCGAGTATTATTTGGCCTTTGGCTTCCTCAACAAGCCGTAATGTTTTTAAAATAAAATAAATACCATATACTCTTTTATGTATTTTGGTTTTGAAAATGGTTTTGATAAATGATTCTATTATGTCAATATATTTATGATATATTTGAAATGTGGAAATGTTATCATTCCTTTATATTGGTTTTCTGTTTTATGATTTTATATTGGTACTTGGACATTTTAACGGGTGGTTACATTATAAACCATATGACGGGTGGTTCCGTGAATACCAGGACGGGTGGTTACGTTATAACCTCCAATGCATTGGGTATGGAAGTCGGCCGTATGGCTATTCCATTAAGTATGTATGGAAATTGGCCGTATGGCTATTCTATTAAGTGATATGTGTGGAAGTCGACCGTATGGTTATTCCACTTATGTATGTTTATGTCCCAAGTTACCTTTATATGTTATGTGTTCTTTATATGGGTTTTATGGTAATCCTTTGGTTACAAAAAGGTAAATAATGAAATTTTATTCAGCGAAGAGTTTTTACTACTTCGAAGAGGTGAAAAGTATTACTTTGATAAAGTATACATGGTTTACTTGTTGTTTTGAAAATCTAACAGTTTTCATTCTTTGTGTATCCCTTACTGAGATTTTTATGCTCATCCCAAGTTTTTGAAATGTTTTTCACAGGTCAAGGGAAGGGTACATGATGTGATGACAGTGTCAAGGATGTGTCAAGAAAGAATCCATGTTTTATTTTAAATATGTTTCCGTTGATGGGAAGAATGAATATTGTCTTTTATGTAACCACTTTGTTTAAATGTTGGAATGTAATGCAAGTTTCATGATCTAATTCTATAAAACTCTAAACCTAAAAAGATCCTCAATGTGTAATCTTGTAATAACTCAAGATTAAGTAAGGTTTAAGGCTGGGGCATTATATGTACACCCCCACCTCACACCCAGTAGACCCCCCATTATACGCCCCACCTACACATGTTCACCCACTGCACATCTCCCCCACCTAAACACCCCCACCTGCACACCCCCCACCCACTACACCCCCACAACACCTGCACCCCCCCCACTTCAAATAAAATTGATTCACAAAAATCATGATAGTTGAAATATAGAACAAAAACAAAAAACAAAGCAAATTACAATTATTGGTCATAGCATACTGCACAATGGAGGAGGAGGAGGCCGCAGAGGAGGAGGAGGCCGCGGAGGCACCGGCGGAGGAGGAGGAGGTCACGGTGGAGGAGGTGGCCGCAGTGGAGGAGGAGGAACCGACGGAGGAGGAGGAGGCACCGTCGGAAGAGGGGGAGGCCGCGGTGGAGGAGGAGGCACCGGCGGCAGCGGCGCGAAGGCATGGCTGAGGCAGGGCGGAGGCAACAGAGGCACCGGAGGAGGAGGAGGATGAGGCCAGTGGAAGAGGAGGAGGAGGAGAAGAAGCAGAGGAGGAGGCAGTGGCCGCGGCGGAGGAGGAGGAGGCGGTGGCAGCGGCGCAGACGAGGGCTTCCGCGAGAGCTTTATTGTGTGCGGGGAGGAGGAAGAGGACCCGCGGGTTTTTAACAAATCCGCGGGACCCTTTATCAGTGCTAGTAAAAAGCGATGATAAAGGGTGTATTTATCAACACTAAAATGAAAAGCGCTGATAAATACAACCTTTATCAGTGCTTTGTTAGAGCTGATAAATAATCCCTTTATCAGCGCTAAAAACGCGCTGATAAAGGGGGGTGCATGCCTTGCCCAGTTTTGTGGTAGTGAGGATTTGGGTACTTGGATGAATATGAGTATGACATATCATTCATAGACTAATGGATAGTTAGAGAGGATGATTTAGATTCTTGAGGATATGATTCTCGCATACATCATGGAATTTAGTGAAGCATGGGATAAGAACCTATACTTGGTGGAGTTCACTTATAATAATAGTTTCCAATATTAAATTTAGATGATACCTTTTGAGGCTCTCTATAGACAATGATGACGTCCTTGTCATGAGAACAATTAAAGATACAAATAAAAGAACTAAGATATAACATAATGTCTAACCTCGAGGTTGCTCTCAAGGAAGCAGTGTTGAGAACCTTAGTGTTATTTCTAATAAAATTTTTGTGATTTTATATATTTTGAAAGAAGAAAACTAAAAAATTGTAAGAAACAGTGTTGAAAAACACAGTGAGGGAGAAAAAATGGTGAATGAACCAAAAATAGAGGAAACAAAACAAAATGAAAACATAAAAAATGTAGAAAGATAGAGAAAATAGTTAGTAAGAACAAGGCTAGATCCAGGTGGATCTACCCTCAAATACCCTTCATAAATCAACTTAAGGTTAAAACAAAAAAATCTTAACTCACTCAATGCATGGTCGATGGCTCTATAAACACACCTCTATCACCCAAAACATTGATCAATCTTGTACATAATTTTTTAAAAGGATGGGTCCGAAGCCTCATTTATTATTAAAGCAAAGAAAAGACCTCTTTAACTTGGTAGAGGGAGACCCATTACATAGCCCGAAGAACCAGTGGGTATTTATCCCATTACATGGCTCGTAGGCCCATTTTTTTAGCCCAAGGCCCATTCTGTGAATAGTACTACTACAGTACCCGCGCTGCTACAGTACCGCACAGTACCCGCCACTACTGCAATACCCTGCTGCCGCTACAGTGACCAGCCACCACTACATTTTCCATCATCACTATAGTGACGCCTCTTCTATAGTACGCTACAGTACCTAGGCCCAATTGGTTTGGAACCCCAATTTTTCATGTAGAATTAAGGGGTGGTTACCACTAAGTCAATCCCCAACTACTTGTACATAATTACTTACAACACACAAGCACTTTCCCAAAGTGAAGAAATATATAGATCAAATCACTCCAATCACGAATTTCTTCATGATTGAACTGATCATAAAAGGATCAATAATCATGAAACCTCACCTAACCACTTGATCAAGAAAGTTAAGAGAAAAAGGGGGAAAAGGGTCAATGGGAAAATATATGAAATTTGATCTAGTGTAAGAATGTGATCTCATTCACACCAATTCACCTTCACGATCTAATCAGAGTGATGAAGAGAAAATGATGATTGTGATGAAGATCGAATCTCTAGGTAGCGTCAGGTTTCACTACCAAAATATGACCCCAAAAATTAGTTCTTCGTTATTAGATATTTGAGACCACAACACAAAATGAAAAAGATACAAAAAAAAAATTCGAACAACCACCGTAAAAATATTCACAAAACATTAATAGAGGAAAAATATGTATCGATCAGAATAAATAATGAAAAAAAGAATATTGAGTGGGTTACTCGTCTCCAATAAGTGGAGGTGGTTGCCATGTCCGGGGGGTTCAGAAAGTGAGAGAAGGAGTAACTCCTTTTATTTGAAAAAAATAGAGATGTAGTGAAACTATTACTAAAAGGAAGAGTCATTCCACATGGTGTCCATTAATACGCTCCTCATCAGCCTTTGGTGCACTCCCAGTGAATGCATTTGTCCTCTTGAAACAATCTATGTATCCCATTGAATTTTCCACCGAACAGCTTTGTTAATCACTGCCCTTGGGATCACCCCCCTTTTCAAAAAAGAGAAATAACCAAAAGATGTCAGACATTTCTAAAATAATAACTATTAATATTAATATATAAATATTAGCATCTTTACTAAAAGAAGAATATAAACTAAAATATACTTATTATTATATAATTATATATTTATATATACCTATTATTATTATTATTATTAGAGATATATATATATTAAGTTTAATCATATAATTATGTACATAAATACATGTATTAATATATATATATACAAAATATAATTAATCAATTTTATTTTATTTTATTACCATTATTATTATTATATATTATATTAAAAAATAAAAATAAGAAAGGGGGGGGGGGTCGGGAGGAAGAATAGAAAAGTGGGGAGGGGCTTGGGGCGAATGGAGAAAGGGGGAATAGGGTTCAGATGACACTGACTCGATAAAGGGAGGCTCATATAGGGGGTCGAGCGGAGGGCGGATCGACTCTTCAGCAAATGGGGGGAGGCAGGTTCAGTCCATGATGGTGAGCCAGCAAGGCGCCACAACTACATGGGTATTCAGTGGGCAGCATGTCTCGGGTGGCTTCTGGTGGTTCAGAAGGGGGTGGGGGGCTTGGGTGATTCTAGTAGGGGAGAAAGAAGAGGCTCAACCGCTTGGTGAGGTAGCGTTGACTCATATTTAACATCGATGTGTCCGTGGTGGCACAAGTGTTTGTGATTTTGGTTGATTTTAGGTGTTGATGTGATTCAGATTGGTGTTGTTAAGATCGAGGTGGTATGAGAGTGAAAAAAATCAATAAACAAAATTAAAAAAAATATTTCATTTTATTTATTTAATAAAACATTGATCAATTAAGTAAATTAAAAAATGTAATTATTATTATAATTCACACTAAAAATTGTTAAACACCAAATTAACTGAGTTACAAATTATTAAACAATTCAATTAATATAGATAGCAATTTTTAACATATAAATTAATTTAAAACAATAAAAAATATTTAAATTTGGTTTGATTAAATAAATTAAATAAATAATTAATTAAAAATAATAATAAAATAAAATAATTAAAATATAAATTAAATATTACTAAGTATTTAAAGAAAACAATTAAATTGTTAAACTTGATTTAATTTTTTAAAGCTTAAAAAAAAGTGAAATTTATTTATTTACAAAATAGAATGATAAAATAATTAAATTGATGAGTAAATCTAAAAGAAATTAAAATAGAAAAAAAAGAAAAAACTAATTATAGAAATAATAAAATAATTAAAATAATGAATAATGAAAAATTATTATTTAAACAGAAAAAAGAATAAAAAATGAATGTTAAAAATAAAGAATAAATTAATTTTATTATTGAAAAACAACTAAAATAAATGATAAAAACATTATTTTAACACATAAACACATTTTTAACAATTTAATATAAATAAGAAAACAATTGTTAATTATTAAACAAAATACACAATTTTAATAATAAAAAGAGAATAAATAGTGAAAATGACACGAGAAAGTGTAAACAAAATCAGTCACATCAAACCCCCCCACACTTAAATGTTTTTTTCCTCAAACAAATTCATGATTTTTGTCTTTATAAAAAAATGATAATGTTTAATAGTGACCTAAAAAATGAAGCATATCTTTATTTTAAAAAACAAAGGCACTAAACTAGAGGGGGGTCAAGATTTTCAAAGAATGCTTTCACAGAAGGTCCTACCTAGATTCAAAAACATAATTTAAATCAAGGAAAACACAAATTCATTCACTTTCAAAGATGTCATGCCTTCTATATGAAGTCACCTACTTCCCTACTTCAATCCCTTTTCAAGTTAAAATTATAATAGTGATAACAGGTTAGATCAAGTATAATTAAAACCTTTTTAATATCTTGGATTTTCTGTATATAATTTTTTGGATATTATATGGATTATTTTTGAGACTAGGTGCTGAGATAGTGTGTGATTACGAGACTCGGTGTGCCCAGAATAAATGTTTGAAATATATTAAATATCATGCACATGAAGGTTTCCTAAAAAATTGGAATAAATTCTAAATGGGTGACCAAATTAGAAATTTGAGGGAACCGTTGAGTTCTGATTGTGAAGTTTACCCTAGGCATAACTTAACATTAGTAGGCGCGATTCGTTTTTGGAAAATTCATCACAGGCGCAGAAATGAATAAAATAATTTATTAAATTATTTTATTTATAATTCTTTATGTAGAAACTGGTTAGTATTTAAAAAACACTATTATGTTAGAATTATACGGTTATCCGCATAACCCTGAAGATGTCAAAGAACCCTTGGAGAGACCATTGTAGAATTCTTTCAGGAGATCCGCAACAAGATTGTGGATCGAAAATAAAAACACATGGGATTCAAAGGATATTGGAAACGACAATGACACAAACCTATTATTCGTAATAAATTTATCCAAATCGAGGTAGGGCATGTGTTTTGTTTTGATTCTTCCCCATTCTTGATTTCTACAATGAACGCGAATCAATCAATGAATAGATTGATCCGCAGTTCGATCATAATTCAGGACGGGTTGTTTTGTGGGGTTTTGATGGTAGAATATCTTTGTTATTTGATTTATTTCGATTTTCATTCTAATGGAAAAGAACCAAGATCGACACACACATTGATCAAGGTCCGTTCCTCCAATATTTTCTTGTGTTTTCTCCCCTAGTTCTGTATTCATGGCGAGCGTTCTTTGTTTGGTCAACGACTCGACAAATCCCAATTAATGGATCATTGCAAAACTATTTCTTGGTTCAATGATCTAAAATTTTAGATTTAGTATCGGAATTACATGATGGATGTGTGACGATGGAGACAGAGCAATTCAGATGATGCTGGATACTCGATTTCATGTTCATCGGCGTTCTTCAGCATACAAAAAAGAGTGATGATTTGATCTGTTTTCCCAGTTGATATGCATTTTTTGTAGATGAAGATACTTGGACGAGTTGGGATCTATGATCTCATGGTGAAATGATGGCCATATCTAATACTGGAGGTGCATTATTGAATTTCAGAGCAAATATGAGATTCTGAAAAATCCTAAATAACATAGCGTTTAATCAGGATCTACATGCCATGTGGGCCCCCCTGAGTGGTGGCAGGGGTTTTCAGAGGAAGTTAAATGTCACATGATGTGTGAACTCTATCTCATGGCATGTGGTATCTCTTGGATGACTTGATGTGTACTTGAGAAGTACACAGACATGGGGTGGACTACACGGGTTGGATCATGCCGTGTACTCCCCCACACAGACATGACATTGACCAGGTGCACGGACTAAGCCATGTACTGGTACGCAAGCAAACATACACAGGATAGAGAAGTGTAATGGCACATGGGTAGACTACACAAACAGCCTACATGCCATGTAGTACTATACAGACATGACTTGATGACACAGTCTGTTTACACGAGCAGGACCTGAGGTCAACGGACACAACGTGTGACCCCTACTACACTCCATGTACTCTTTTATACATGACATGGATAATTTTTACTTCATATCTTGGAAATGTTTCATTAGGGTATGTCCCCCTTATTCATTCCATGAAGGTTGGTATGGAATCGTCTCCTACTCCTACGACTATGACCCCTTCAACATGATTTCTTGGATAAAGTCATTGGAATCCCTTTTAGAGGCCTGGAGTGAGATCCACTATTCATATTCATTCCATAGGTGGAGTTATTATTATCTTCATGACCAACGCTATGTGGGAATTTATCCTCTACTTAGAGGGTTAATCCATATTGAGTTGTTGGTATCACCCCATGGCCTTGTAAGTGACCCTCATCTATGTATCATATTCTCTTCGAATTATCAGTGTGTTATTTCTCATGATAAGAACTGATGAGAAGTACCTCTCGGATGGACGTAATCAGTGATATCATACTCAAGAGTGTGTTCACCCAGAAGAGTGCTTTATGTAATCTTTGAGTTGGAATACTAGGCTAGCATACTATTGTGGGGACTTACCTCTAGATTGTGTGTATTTATTGAGTATATCTGGATATTCTTGTAATATGTGTTGTAGACATATACCTATGTAGATTTGTCTATATTTCCTTTTTTGTATGCTTTTTGGTTTTAGGGTTTCCTAGTAAGTATTTTTATACTCATTCCTGCATGGGATTTTCCCATACATGTCTTGTCTTGTGAAGATGATCAACCTTTTGACAGATTCCTAGGAGGACCAAGACCAAACAGTGCTTATTGAGACTAGAACGACTAAGGTGCATTCCTGTGGCTTTCTAACAGTAGTCCCAGTACTTACTTTTAGGTTGGAATTGTGTTTTTAGACTCTTTGTGGTGGGATTATATTTGAATATGTTTATATTCTTTTACTTTCTATCGTACTCTGGTTACATGATTTACATGTATTCATGCATGGTTGTTCAGTTGCTTTTACATTTCAAAATTATATAAGCTTGGATATGTGTGCGTGTGTACAGGTACTTAGACCAAAGCCTCCCATGTCAGTGATATGCCTTCTCGGTACTAGTTACCATACCCTATCCTATTGAAGGAAGACTTGGGGAGTCGCGGCACTGGACCCTATGGGACAAGTCATGATAGAATGGTATTTGAGGGGGTTGGTTCTGATTTAGGACTAAGAGTCTGTGATATTGGTTTGGGGAAACAAAGTTAAGTGTTTTCAGTTTGACTTTCAGGCCAGGGACTCCAGTGTTGGTGCGGTGGCTAACATATCCATACACTAGGACTCTGATCACCTTCTTTTAGACTTGTTACATGAGGAAACTAGTTATAGGAAAAAAATGGTACATGCATCATATAGTAATGGGTTGTTGTTTCCACATCCTTCTTGAGTCATCTCTCCAAACATTGTCATTGACCGTGGTATATCTTGTTTGTTTTAGGATGCCTCCATGCCATATTTTAGCTAGGATTTAGCATCAGGATCACAAGGATGATCCCCTCAGTGATGAGGCATTAATACAAGGACCGGTTCTTGAAATGTTACCTCTAGGGGGTGCAATAGACATACCAACACCTGTAGAGAAGCACATGGTACCCACAGTACTAGTGGATGAGGTGCGCAGGATGAACATGCTTCCTGAGTTTTATTGACAAAGACCCCTCAGGTTCTGAAGTGAGTCCGAACCATAGATGGTTGAGGACTGGCTTGAGGCAGTGACCCAATTTTTCCATCTAGTTAGGACACCATCAGATTAGATGATGGTCCTGATGGTGATCCTTCTTTACAAATCAGCAGGGAGATAGTGGGGTTTGATTACCCAATCCTCCAATGAAGTGTCTATTTCATAGATAGAGTTTGAGAACCTTTTCAGATAGGATTTATCACTATTTATGCTAAGGGTTTCATGTATACAGGAGCTCTCTAATCTCCGGAATTGAAGCATGATAGTATCTGAGTAGTCATCGAGGTTTACCAACCTATCCAGGTACTCGATGGATATGGTTCACGATCATTTCTTTAGGGATCAGACCTTCAAGTGAGTTTTTCATAGAGACATCCAAGACAATGTTATTCCTCTGTTCATTCCTACCTATGCTGGGGTTCTAGATAGAGATTTATTGGGTGAGAGTTTCTTTGCTGAGAAAATACATTCGATGGTTGTTAGTAGTGGGAAAGAAGGAGCAGAGGCCTTGACAACAGGCAGCTTACATTAGTCTTAAGGACCTGGACATGTGAGAAATTTCAGGAATAGGTCATAGTATAGAGGATCTGTATTTCATGGCTCATAGGGTGTGTCTAGTAATCCCAAAGAGAGGCGGTGCTACTCGTGTGATGGAAGGGTACATCTCTCTCGAGATTGTATGACATGTCGTATAACTAAAAGAGAGACTATGGATGGACTATCAAGGTAGAGACAGTGGTAGGAGAAGGTAGGTTTGAAGGGTGGAAGACATGGCCAAGAATATGGGAGAGCAGTAGGAGGTGGTCGACATTTTTACTTGTTACCACCACCACCCCCAGGTGGTCCATGCTAGGCACAGGATGTTGGAGGAAAGGGACAGTGATAGTTGTAGGTGGTCTAAGCTTATGACATAGAGGATCAAGGAATTGTTCAAGGTACAATTTGTGTATTTTCTACCTTATCTGAAGTACTGATAGACACATGTGATAATCATTACTTTCTGGACACATACCTTGTATGAGACTTATAGATTCAGGTTGAACCTTTGGCCCGACCCTTACAGTTGGAAACTCCAACTAGAGAAGAATCAATGATCACACACTTGTGTTGATAGTGTGACCTAACTCCTGGAGGAGAGAGTTTCTGTTGGAATATATTAGTAGTAGCATTAAGTCCTTATGACGTCGTTCATGGTATGGATTGGTTATCTATAGTTAATGCACATATTGACTATTTTAGGTGAAGGGTGTGGTGTGTCCTTGGTGATAGAACTAGGTTCTCATTTTTCAATGAAAAGAAAACCCAGGCAACATAGGATGGACTCATGCATAAGAGGGTGATAACGATAACTCATCAGTTGAATAGCCCAACCCTTGGTGTAGTGGATGTTGTGATTTTCTAGTTTTCTATAGCGGTGGCAGAGTATGAGGATGTCTTCCTTGAAGATGTTCTAGGTTTACCTCCCTACCAAGAGATAAAATTCTGCATTGATCTACACCCCATTATAACATAGATATCTATTCCATCATATTGGATGGCTCTCACAGAGCTTTATGATTTGAGGGTGCAGTTGGAGAAACTACATAGAAAATGATTTGTTCAACCCAGTGTTTCACCCTAGGTAGCCTCAGTTTTGTTTTACAAGAAGTCATATAGGAGATTAAGGTCGTGTGTGGACTAACAACACTTGAACCAAGTAACCGTGAAGAACAAGTATCCACTGCTGAGGATCGATGAACTATTTGATTATTTGAGAGGGGCATGATGTCTCAAAGGTTGAACTCTGGTCAGGCTATAACCAGTTTCATGTATGAGATGAGGATATATTGAAGGCAACATTAATATGTCATTATGGTCATTATAGGTACTTGGTGATTCCCTTTGGCGTGATGGACACCCCAACAGTTTTCATGGCACTCATAAATTGTATATTTCAGCCTTACCTAGACTAGTTCATGTTAGTCTTCATCAATGATATCCTTATATACACAGTGTATGAGGAGGATCACGTGACACACTTGAGGATAGTTCTGTATGTACTCTGAGAGCACCAGATTTATAAAAATCTATAAAAGTTCCAGTTCTAGATTCAGGTAGTCCGCTTTTTGATTCATGTTATCTCAGTGGATGGAGTGGTAGTGGACCCAGCCAAAGTCGAGGCAATGTTATCTTGGGATCTACCCAAGTGGATGATGGAGGTGTGGAGCTTCCTTGGGTTGGCAAGATATTACCATATATTCATACCTTATTTATCTAGAAGATCAGCACCCATGATAACTTTGACTCGGAAGGGGAAGAATTTTGTATGAACAAAATGTTGCCAGTAGTATTTTTAGTAGTTGAGATAGAGTTTGATGAGTGATCCCGTATTGATATTTCTAGAGGAGGGTGTTGAGTATGTGGTGTTCTATGATACATCAAGAACCAAGCTTCATTGTGTTATGATATAGAAGCAAGCAGCGATTGACTATGGTTTATGCTAGTTGAGACAACATGAGAAGTACTACGTGACCCATGATCTTGAGACAGTAGTGATTTTATTCACTTTAAAGATGTGGTGACACTAATTGTTGGGTGATCGATTTATCATATACTCCGATAAAAGGAGTCTCAAGTATAGCTTCTCTCAGAAGGATCTTAACTTGAGACAGAGTCGATGACTAGAGTTCCTCCAAGACTATTAATTTGAAATTGTATATACTTATGGGAAGATGAATTTGGTAGCAGATTCTCTCAATAGGAGATCTTGTTTATAGTTTCTGAATGAGGAATCAAAGTAGTTGGTCTCATTGTAGTTATCGTTTTTTGGATGGAGATGGAGAATATTACCTCAAGTTGATGGCTGTTACCCATACGATCTTGTAGTGAGTCAGGGAGGCACAACTTGGGGATGTCGACCACGAGACCCTATGAATTCAGATATATACTGAACATTCTTTTGATGTATATTCTAAAGGTAGGGAGCATGTATTTCTTTTCATAGGATTCATGATGGTACCACTGACATTGCGAGAGGAGGTTTTGAGAGAGCTTCATACGTATCATTTGGCGGTACATCCATGTGTGGAAAAGATCTACTAGAACCTCCGACGTCAGTTTTGGTGGCCAGGGATGAAGAAATGAGTTGTATAGTTTGTCTTGTAATTCCTTACTTGTCAGAAAGTGAATGTTGGGCACCAAGTTATAATGGGGTTGACTCAACCCCTTGAGGTGACAGAGTGAAAGTGGGATGAGATATATATGGAATTCATGATGGTCTTACCATGTACGTACATGGGACACGATGCCATCTGGGCGATCGTAGAACGACTCACCAAGTTATCCCACTTCCTAACTATACAAGAGTAGAGTTAAATGGAGAACTTAGCATGCATCTATGTGTAAGAGATAGTCTGAATCTATGGAGTTCTATCAACAATTTTTTCTAAATGTGATACTCGCTTCACATCCCGATTGTGGAAGGGATTGCAGGAGGTGTTTAGGACTCAGTTGTGCTTGAGCACAGTGTTTCACCCCTAAACTGGTGACCAAATTGAGCTGACCATTCAGGTTCTGGAGGACATGTTACGATCTTGCATGTTGGACTTTGGATGTAGTTGGTAGGATCACCTACCACTGGTGGTGTTTGCATACAACCATACTTACAATTCCACCATCAGTATGGAACCATTCGAGGATTTTTACGAGCAACCCTATAGGTCACCACTTTGCTAGAATGACTCAGGAGAGTTAATGCTCATGGGTCCAGAGTTGGTTCAAGCTAAAAAAATGAAGGTTAAGATCATCCAGGAGTGGATGAAGAATCTATAGAGTCATAAAAATTCTTATGTTGATAGGAGATGGAGACCTTCATATTTTGAGGAAAGAGATCATGTGTTCCTATGGTTTTCTCCTTGGCATGGATTACTGATATTTGGATGGGGAGAAAATCTATCTCCAAGGTTCATCATCCCTTTCCAGATACTGTACAGAGTTGGCGAGGTGATTTACCGCTTATCTCTACCCCCACAGTTAAACTGGGTGCATGATGTATTTCACATATCGCAGTTGAGGAGATATGTGCATGACCCATCACATGTTATAGAATGGGGTGATCTGGAAATCAAGGACGAAGAGAACTTTACTGAGCACCCTATAGATATCTAGGATAAATAAAAGAGGATTCTTCATGAGTGACCAATTACTTTAGTGCGTGTCTGGTGGTCTGATTCAACTAGCATAGGTGTCAATGATTTCAGTTGATTTTGGGTGTTGATGTG
The DNA here is from genome assembly GCA_963277665.1 of Viscum album. Lineage (NCBI taxonomy): Eukaryota > Viridiplantae > Streptophyta > Magnoliopsida > Santalales > Viscaceae > Viscum > Viscum album. The sequence continues at coordinate 1,530,385,810 of OY728152.1, read as the reverse complement.
CTTTAAATTTCTTTTTTTCATCTTGAGGTGGTTTTGATTTTTTAGATCTAGAAATTTTTTTTGATTGTTTTGTTTTTTCTTCTTTGTGGGATCTGGTTCATATCCTTCAGTGAATCTGTATTTTTTGGCTGAATTTCTTCAACTTGTTTGGTAGTGGCTGGTGGCTATGGAGATGTGACTTTAGGTGATGAAAGCGGAAGGTTGGGTTGGAGGAGGATGCAACCGATGGCTCAGTGAACGGAGGGTAGGGGATGATGGTGACTCCCTTGAGTCACTGTCGAGTAATGTTGGAAGTGAATCCTTAAGTCACCATTGAAGAGGGTGTTAACGATGAGTCAAGGGAGTCACCATTGGAGTAGCATTCGAAGTCTGGGTAGGAGATGACAATGGTGGGTGGAGAGGCCAATGATGGGTGGAGGTGAAATGGTGACTCAAGGAGGTGCAATTGTGACTCAAGGAGTCACTATTGAAAATGGACGATGGTGGGTTTCTTCTGGCTCTGACTTAGTGGAGCCACCACTAGGTGTGGCTGCCTACAAGTTGGTCCAATAGTAGGTGGTATAGGAGCAACACCACCTAGAAAAAAACCATAAATACCATTAAAAAACCAGATAATTTATTTTATTTATTTAACAAAAAATTAATCAATTAACTAAATTAACAATTGAAATTAATATTATAATTCACACTAAAAATTATTAACCACTAAATTAATTGAGTTACAAATTATTAAATAATTAAATTAATACAAATTGTAATTTTTTAATATATAAATTAATTTAAAACAATAAATAATATTTAAAGTCGGTTTTATTAAATAAATTAACTAACTAATTAATTAAAAGAATTAATAAAATAAAAGAATTAAATTATAATTAAATATTACTAAGTATTTAAATAAAAGAATTAAATTTTTAAACTTAATTTAATTATTTAAAGTTTTTTAAAAAGTAAAATATATTTATTTACAAAATAGAATGATAAATTAATTAAATTGATGAATAAATCTAAAAGTAATGAGAAAGGAAAAAAAGAAAAAAATAATTTCAGAAATAATAAAATAATTAAATGAATTTAAAAATGTAAAAATATTATTTAAACAAAAATAAAAGAATAAAAAATGAATGTTAAACAAAAATAATAAATTAATTTAATTATTTAAAAATAACTAAAATAAACACTAAAAAACATAATTTTAACACAAAAACACATTTTTAACAATTTAATATAAAAAATTATTAATTATTAAACAAAATTCATTATTTTAATAATAAAAAAATAATAAAAAGTTAAAAATGACATGGAAAAGTGAAAACAAATTAGCCACATCAGATGGCCATGTTTCTTACCACCATGTTGACACGATGTGAGTGAGGCAATGGTTTTTGGGCTGAGTTTGGTGAAAGAGACCTTTGAGAGAGTTCATTTGATCAGGAAGTGGTCAGTTACCACTCATAGTAGGGAGTGATTGTAATGAACCTTGTTTTTATGGACTATGAATTTGGGTAGAAAATGGTTTTTTTGCTTTTAGATGATTATAATGAATAAAATAGTAATTTTCCATAATTATATGATATCAGATAATTTTTCTGACCACTTCTTTAATCTTGAAATAGGGGGTTTACTCTAGGATAAGAGTTTGGTAGAATTCTGAACTGTTTTAATTTTTATAGAATAATAAATAATAAATATTTAATTAATTAAATATTAATTTATTTTGACTGGTTCATTCAACTATATATTTTGAAATGATAATTGGATTGAGATTTCATCTTTAATTTTATTCCATAATAGGGTATTTTTCCTAGACGATACATAAACTCGGGTTGGGCACTAAGGCTGGCCCTGGGCCCCCTTTTCCTTTTCTTTTCATAGCTTCATTTTTTTCTTTTCCTTCTATTTCTTACCAAAATTCTCACACAATCCCATGTGGTCTTCCTCCATTTCATGATTGATAGAGAAAACATATTGGGATAGACGCATAAAGAGGGAGAAGAAGGGAGGTACTACCATAGAGCTTGGGAGGAACCAGATTGTTGTGCGGCAGTCGTGGACCATGGAAACGGGCGAAGCTTCGACGAATTTCATCCAAAGGTAGTATATTTTTATGTTTTTTTGTATATCTCTATTTATTTACTAATTTATAGTTTTAAGTACTTATTATGACTTCTTAGGACCCCTTTAGGGTTGATTTATAGCCTTTGGGGAGAAAATTGGGGTTTCAGGCCAATTTGAGGGGTTTATTATTCAGAAATCTCGCTCACATGACATGTAGTTCATGAGAACGCACTATGTGTTCTTCCTATTTAGGGAAGATGGTCTTTTTTAGAAGTACAAACCATATATGGGGCATACATGTCATGTACTGAGACATGTTCGGGTAGCCAAGTACCTGACTAGACAGCCCATGTAGGGGCATATGGCCATGTAGAGTACACAGCAAGACCCCATGTGGGTCACATGTCATGTAGAGGTACACAAACCAAATATATACATGGTCAGTCCATGTGAGGAACATGGATAGGTACCCCGTGTAGGGTACATGCCGTGTACCTAACTTACATGTCGTGTACTTGGGTTTTACATTCCAAGTCTGACTGAAGTACACGCCCAGGTGGAGCTATGAGGATACATGTCGTGTACCAGGGTATATATGCTGTGTACACCTCCTTTTCTACCCTTTGAGTGTTTTTTTTATATCTTCACACCTCAAAGTCATAATTAGATGCATGAGTAGTCCATTTTGATCATTTTATCACATAGATCATTATGGTGCTACTATTGATGTTTTTTTTAAGACTCCTAGAAGGAATTATGAGAGTTTTAATAAACAGAGAGGTTGTTCTTATGTTAATAAAATATAACTATGTACTCATAGCAAGATCCTTGATCAAAGGTGGGACATGATACATCTCTCTAGATTGGTATTTAGAGACTTTTACTTTTGTTCCAAGAGTCCATCTTATCTTTTGACCTAGATGATCCCATGTAGGATGCCTCTGTATTATCACTATTATCAAGGGTCCCATATGGGATGCCTTCACATACATGTTAAACTAGGGAATCTCTTATATGATCCATCTACTTGTTTACTCTTCTTGACGATCCTATATAGGATGCCTCTTCTTATGTGTACCTTTCCGAGGATCCTGTGTAGGATGTCTCTATTTAGTTACCATCAAGGATCCCATGGAGGATTCCTCCTTTTACCTTCACTATTGAGGATCATAAGTAGGATTCCTTCACTTATGTGTAAAACTCGAGGATACCAAGTAGTATTCCTCTCCAATGTTTTGACATGAGGGAATCAATGGGTTCCCTAGTGTTTGACTAACTGTAATCTTGTGTGTTGGGGGTTTGGGTAGTGATGGTAGAGAATGTCACTTTAAAACCTATATCGAACATGTGAGAGACGAGGCTGTGGAAGTAGGGGTGGGTTTAGGCATTCAAATACCCTCACTTTTTATTTATTTACTGACATGGTTACTATTGATACAATTATGATAGCCAAAGGTATTTTATATTTTTCGAATGATGTTCCATATGTGATGTAGTTTTTTATTATTATTATTTGGATGACCATATGTACTTCATGAGATCCGTCTTATGATCCTTTTAATCAGATATTATTATTGGGGTGCCCAGACGTACTTCCCAGGACCCGAATGATGAGAACTTCTTATTGACTGACATTTGATATTGATACCCATACATACATCATGAGATTCAGTTATTGAGACTTACTATTTTAGGATTTCTAGATGTACTATCTAGAATTCAGATTCTAAGCCTTATTTTTTTGGATCACTATATATACTTCTTGGGGTCCAAATTTCAAGACTTACTTGATTGAATATTATTGTTACTATTTACAGAAGTCCCATTTTTCACCAAGATTACTCCCTGTTTGGGGATACAAAGGTTGGTTACTGAGAGTGTCTTGGAACCCCTCTTATACCGGGCCACTCTAGGAATGGATAGTCTGCTACCATTATAGATAATTCCAATGTTTCTTAGGTGGGTGCATTTCCCATGAGCAACAAGATGCTAACGAGATCCTCGAGGATGGATTTGATCTCCTCATTTGATGCCCAGGATACTCCCTAGGATCGGTGGACACACCATTATAGTATAATCCAGACTTTTTTGGGGATGTAGAAGTTGATCCAATTATTGAACAATTCCATGTTGGTATACCAAATCAGGATATTATTCCTTACATATTGACTAAGGGTAACCCCCTTAGGGATTATTCGAGTTGCAATGCCAGAATTTCCTATGGGATGGGACCTAGGAATATGACATCAGATTGGATTGAACATGGACTGAGTAGTATGCCATCTATCTCAATGCCACATTTCTAGGAAATCCAATTGATACCTATAATCCTTCATCTTAGTTATTGGAGGCAAGTATGGGTAATCCTAGGGATATAACATTTATCCTCCGATGGTATCACAACTTTCTTAGAGACATAATGGTGTTGGATGAAGTAGGTATTTTCGATCAGGATCACATGCCCAAGGATTTAATTAATGATACACAACTTGAGTGGTACAATATCCAACTCATAGCCTTAGTCATTGGATGTCCATTCGACCATATCTAGGATTATAATATCGATTATGGATAGAGTTTATTATGACTTTGTTCATGGAAACCTTCATCTGATGTCTTGGGTAAATTTCATTCTCATGCATATACATACACATATATATGTATGGATGTATATATATGTTTGTGTGTGTGTGATGGAATAGGACTAGGGAAATTGTAACGACCCGAAATTTTGAATAAATCTTATTTCCTAATTTTGTGTGTTATTTTATTTTTATACTCAACAGAACTGTTTAATTTGATAAAATGAGTATAATTAAAATGAGACCCTTGGGTTTTTACTGTTATATGACCATTGGTCAATATGACCGCTAGAACTAAACGTTTCGATTATTGTCTCTAAATACAAGTGATCTTGGTTAATTAATATAGAAAGAAGATTCAATGGCCACATCCAGTAGTCTCGGGCCAATCGAATCCCATCTAATGGAACTTGGGAAGGAGGTAGCACCACTGGGCTTTGCTCTGGACCAAACCCAAGCCGAAATTCATCGTGTGAAGCTAGAACAGAATCGCCTTCGCGAGAAGTTCAAACTAATAGAGATTACTACTCGTGTGATGTTGACCGAGCCTCCCTCAGATTCTATCACCTTAGCACACCTTACACTTAGGTCCTATGCTGGGGTTATAAGGGGCTATGTAAGGAGACCGTAACTGCCTTGTGCAATCCTTTGTTTTAAATAAAAATTTTGATTTCTTCTTATGATGAAGTTTATGAATTTTCAAATGTCCAGATAAATATAGTATGCATATTTTTGATGAATTTTAGAGAAATGATATTTTAAAAAATGTTTATGTAAACCTTAAATAATTAAAAATGTGTAATGATTTTCAAAAAAAAGGTCTTCTACAATTATGTTCAGTACAAAATTTAGAGTCTAATAAGACCAACTTAATTTTTGATGAATAGTAAATTATGAATAGTGATTTTATGCTTAGGATTAGTAATGTGAGCAAATGGATTAGTAATCTCACTTAAAGAAATTATTAATATAATCTAGGCATGTTGATTAAGTAATGTGATTCAATAAAATGGTTAAATAATGGTTTAATAAATTATTAGTCAAGTATTAGTTTTTTCAGGTGAATAGTATTATTTAATTAAAAATTAAATTAAAAATATTTAGAAAATTATTTTTATAAAATGGACTTTATTTTTGAATTCAGAACATCGATATTATGCTAAGGTAATTTTTGGGGATTTTTCTGAAAAAAATGAATTTTCGGTGAATAGTGTATTTATTTAAAAATTAAATTAAAAATATTTAGAAAATTATTTTTATAAAATGGAGTTAATTTTTGAAATCAGAGCATCGATATTTGGTTAAGGTGAAATTTTGGGATTTTTCTGAGAAAGTTGAATTTTGAATGAATAGTGAAAATACAGTTTTTAAGTTACGGGTGTTTAATGACATCATTAAATGATGTATTAAGTATGTAATCAATATGGTCGACTTATGAATAGTAAGATAAGGTATGAGGTGTCCCAAGTGGCCAATACCATGGGAAAATACCATGGGCATGCCCATGGTTTTGCCAAAACCACCAATGAGGTGTCCCTTGGCCATTAATGCCTTGTCCCCTCACTTTCCCTATAAATACCCAACATTCCCTCCTTTAGTTTTCACTCCCAACTCTCCCCCAACGAATCTCTGGTCTCATTACCTCCCAAGGAGTCCTCCCAAGGTGCCCTCAATCCCTCAAGGTCCCAACCTTCAAGTTCTAAGAGTTACATTTAAGGTAAGGGATCCTACCTCTCTCTTTCTTTTCAAGTAATCTCTTTTATGTCATTTCTTTTATGATCCATGCTCTTATGTTGGAGGATGTTCTTTTATATTCCGATTACTTCCATTTTCATGTTCATATTATGAGAGACCCCCTATTACTCTCATCAATTCATTTTAAGAAAGTTTAAGTGGCGCCGTTAGGCTGCCTAATTTTTAAGGGATTCGTTCACCTTTCTCATTTTTTCAAAGTTCTACTTTCATGTCAAGTCTTTCAAGTTCCTTTTTATTATGTTGGGGTATGATATCTATATATATCATACTGATATATTATTTTAATATTATTATAGACCCTATTTGATCACGTCAATTCATTTTTGTTGAAGTTTAGGTGACGCCATTAGGCTGCTGAATTTTTAAGGGATTCGTTCACCTTTCTCATTTTTCAAATTTCTACTTTCATGTCAAGTATTTCAAGTTCCTTTTTATTATGTTGGGGTATGATTTCTATATCTATCATACTGATCTTTTATTTTCATATTATAAGAGACCATATTTGATCTCGTCAATTCATTTTTGTTGAAATTTAGGTGACGCCATTAGGCAGCCGAATTTTTAAGGGATTCGTTCACCTTTCTCATTTTTCAAAGTTCTACTTTCATGTCAAGTCTTTCAAGTTCCTTTTTATTATGGTGAGGTATGATATCTATATATATCATACTGATCTTTTATGTTCATATTATGAGATACCCTATTTGATCTTGTCAATTCTTTTTTTTTGATGTTTAAGTGACGCCGTTATGCTGCCAAATTTTCATAAGAGAAATCTTATTTTTGTCTTCCTTTCATGTTCTTCATTTCATATGGTATATCTTTCAAATTTCATTACCATGTTCTTAAATCCTTTATATTATGTTACCCTACTGTTTTATTGATCATTTATGAGTGGGTGACCCATGTCCCCTCTCTTTTCAATGTTTTCTAAAACCTCGTAACATAGCCGTTATGCTGCAGAATTTCCGTCTCAAAATGTCTCTCTCTTATTCTCAAATTCATTTATTATATTAAGTGAATACTCAAAGATATTTATTATAAAGGGGTATTCACATATATACCAAGATTTTATATTTTAAATTTTGGGATTTACATACATGAGACCCGCTTTCCCTTTCCGTGGGTTTAAAGTGACATAAAGATCATGTCTTTAAAGCAGCTTTTAAAACATTATGGTTATGAAATGAAACCCATTTATTTTATGCTATATGGGTTGTTTATGAAATTATTGATGATGATATATGTGGCTCAAATGATAATAAAGAAAAATTAAGGGTGCACCCTGATAGCGCTCCAATGCATTGGGTAAAGACTTAATCTCTAAAGATGACCATTTTTAACGACGCCTTGGTGAATAACCTTGGTAATTTTTAATGACACCTTGGGGATGGACCTTGGTGAAATGGAAATGATTGTCAATGTTAAATGTTGTAGCCACATATTAAAGTTATGAAATACATTAATTTTATTAAGATATTCCTCATGATTTCTTTCTCATGCCTTAAAGTTCTTTTTCATGACATTGTTGATGTATCTCAAGTTCACATGTTAAATGTTTCCCTTGTTTCCCTTACTGGGCCTTCTGCTCACCCTTTATTTTGATGTATGTCCCCAGGTTATGAGATGTAGTAATGAACCTAGGATGAACATAAGGATAATCCTTTCAAGTGTTTAAGAAGGATGTTTTATGTTTTCATTTTTTAAGTTTCTGGTTTCCAAGACACTAAGCCTTAAAGATCCCCGGTTTTGTAAAATGTAATGAAAAGTTATGTTATAAAAAGGTGGGATGCCATAGTTGGTATCAAAGGATGGTTTAGTTATTTGTGGAAATTAGGATATGAAAACATTATAAAGAACCCTCTAGAAATGTTTAAATATAGGAAATCTTCCTGGTATTTTGGTGAGTATTGAGTAAGGGGTTTCCAAACAAATACATCCCTGTCTGGATACGAGCAGGTAGAGGTGTCTCTAGCACAGATGTACATAGGGGTAAAACCCGAAAACACCGCTTTTATCTAGACTCGAATGGGAACTAGTACACGACAATGGGCCTTGCGACACTCTTTGTTACAACACTCCCGGGGGATATGCTTTGGTAAATTCATAAGCTTAGTATGAACCATTATTAAAGGAACAAAGATAAAATAAAATAAATATTCACATAAGAATATATGATCCTGAATAACCTAGTTTGGAACCTAGGGGATCACAAGTTAGGTTATAATTTTCTTCTATAAGTTATCCTTATATGATTTAAGTTCCTTTTCAGGATTATTGGCTAAGTATTTAAGCCCCTAATTGTACTTTATTTTCTTAGTTAATGGCGGGAAATGGAAGAACATGTCCCAACAACCAATGTGATAAGAAATGTGACGATTGCCATATTAATATGACATAGATGATTAGGGGATTAAAAGATGATTATTATTTTGGAATATGTTCACTATTTTGGGAACCCTATATGATCGAGGTAAATAGATTACTACAGTATTTTCTTTGAGGAATAAAGGATTACTTATATTTTTAAGAATCAACAAATTTAAGGTGAACTTATGGTAATATAGGTTACTTATGGAAATGATTAACCTATATTGGGGAAAATATTTTTAGGTTAGCTACTTTTGTTATAAGATGTTAGGAGTGGTTGAGGTTGTTTGGAGATGAATGATGAAGTTTATTTTGAAAGACTATATTATAAAATCCTTCTTGTATTTAGATTTCAATCTTAGTTAGGTTTATTTTGAGGAATTTTAAGGACAATTATTTATAGAATGATCTATGATGAACATTGGGTAGTACCGTGGAACGTTGAAGATTTAAATAAGTTTCCCTTACTATGGGATTCTTTATTTTTGAAGAGTTGTTTTATCTTACCCTTTCTATTTTTGGGATAATGTTTAAAGATAGAAGAAATTGATAGTTAATCTTTTGTGGATTACGTGACTCTCAAGAAGACGATTCTTGTGTTTTGATGAGACCAAGTGTTTTGAATGCTCATCATTTGGAGAAAATATTAGTTTTGGTAGAAACTTATTAAAGGATGAAACTCTACTTGAAGGTAAGTATATTTCCTTATGTTTTTGTTCTATGTTGTAAATGAATTCCTCAAAAATTATGAAAAGGAACGTAAAACAAAAATGTTGTTGGTTTACGTTTCCTACTAGGTAATCAAAGACCATTTACACACATCTTAAGTTTGTGATTTTCTTGTGGTTAACTTTCTCCTAATCATGTTTTCTATCACTCTCCCTTAGAACTTGACCCTTTGTTTTCTCCTCCATGTCCATGTTTTCTTACATGGATTCCTAGTGTGGGTTAACTCGGGTGACCTTTATAATTCCCTTTCTTTCTTTTAAAGTAATAGTTTTACTGACTCTTTTTCCGATGTGGGACTTTCAATGAAATTTCAAAACACAATTTTAAAAATTGCGAGGACTCAATTTCTTAAGGGGGGAAGATTGTAATGATCCAAAATTTTGAATAAATCTTGTTTCCTAATTTTTTGTGTTATTTTATTTTTATACTCAACAAAACTGTTTCATTTGATAACATGAGTATAATTAAAATGAGACCTTTGGGTTTTGACTGTTATATGACCATTGGTCAGTATGACCGCTGGAACTAAACGTTTTGATTATTGTCTCTAAATACAAGTGATCTTGGTTAATTAATACAGAAAGAAGATTCGATGGCCTCATCCAGTAGTCTCAGGCCAATCGAAGCCCATATAACGGAACTTGGGAAGGAGGTAGCACCACTGGGCTTTGCTCTAGACCAAACCCAAGACTAAATTCATCGTGCGAAGCTAGAACGGAATCGCCTTCACGAGAAGTTCAAACTAATAGAGATTACTACTCGTGCGATGTTGACTGAGCTGCCCTCAGATTCTCTCACCTTAGCACACCTTACACTTAGGTCCTATGCTAGGGTTATAAGGGGCTAAGTAAGGAGACCGTAACTGCCTTTTGTAATCCTTTGTTTTAAATATATTTTTTTATTTCTTTTTATAATGAAGTTTACAAATTTTCAAATGTCCGGATAAATATAGTATGCATATTTTTGATGAATTTTAGAGAAAGGATATTTTAAAACATGTTTATGTAAACCTTAAATAATTAAAAATGTGTAATTATTTTCAAAAAAAGGTCTTCTACAATTATGTTCAATACGGAATTTAGAGTCTAATAAGATCAACTTAATTTTTCATGAATTGTAAATTATGAATAGTGATTTTATGCTTAGGATTAGTAATGTGACCAAATGGATTAGTAATCTCACTTAAATAAATTATTAATATAATCTAGGCACCTTGATTAAGTAATGTGATTCAATAAAATGGTTAAATAACGGTTTAATAAATTATTAGTCAAGTATTAGTTTTTTCAGGTGAATAGTGTTATTAAATTAAAAATTAAATTAAAAATATTTAGAAAATTATTTGTATAAAATGGAATTTATTTTTCAATTCAGAACATCGATATTATGCTAAGGTAATTTTTGGGGATTTTTCTAAAAAAATGAATTTTTGGTGAATAGTGTATTTATTTAAAAAATAAATTAAAAATATTTAGAAATTTTTTTTTATAAAATGGAGTTAATTTTTGAAATCAGATCATTGATATTTGGTTAAGGTGAGATTTTGGGATTTTTCTGAGAAAGTTGAATTTTCAATGAATAGTGAAAATACAGTTTTTAAGTTACGGGTGTTTAATGACATCATTAAATGATGTATTAAGTATGTAATCAATATTTTCGACTTATGAATAGTAATATAAGGTATGAGGTGTCCCAAGTGGCCAATACCATGTGCAAATACCTTGGGAAATCCCATTGTTTTGCCAAAACCACCAATGAGATGTCCCATGGCCATTAATGCCTTGTCCCCTCACTTTCCCTATAAATAACCAACATTCCCTCTAGTTTTCACTCCCAAATCTCCCCCAACGAATATCTGGTCTCATTACCTCCCAAGGAGTCCTCCCAAGGTGCCCCCAATCCCTCAAGGCCCCAACCTTTGAGTTCTAAGAGTTACATTTAAGGTAAGGGATCTTACCTCTCTCTTTCTTTTCAAGTAATCTCTTTTATGTCATTTCTTTTATGCTCCATGATATTATGTTGGAGGATGTTCTTTTATATTTCTCTTACTTCCCTTTTCATGTTTATATGATGAGAGACCCCCTCTTTCTCTCATCAATTCATTTTAAAAAAGTTTAAGTGGCGCCGTTAGGCTGCCAAATTTTTAAGGAATTCGTTCACCTTTCTCATTTTTTCAAAGTTCCACTTTCATGTCAAGTATTTCAAGTTCCTTTTTATTATTTTTTGGCATGATCTATATATCTATCATACTGGTATTTTATGATCATATGATGAGAGACCATATTTTATCTCTTCAATTCATTTTTGTTGAAGTTTAGGTGACGCCGTTAGGCTGCCGAATTTTTAAGGGATTCGTTCACCTTTCTCATTTTTCAAAGTTCTACTTTCATGTCAAGTCTTTCAAGTTCCTTTTTATTATGTTGGGATATGATCTCTATATCTATCATACTGATATTTTATGTTCATATTATGAGAGACCCTATTTGATCTCATCAATTCATTTTTGTTGAAATTTAGGTGACGCCGTCAGGCTGCCGAATTTTGAAGGGATTCGTTCACCTTTCTCATTTTTCAACGTTCTACTTTCATGTCAAGTATTTCAAGTTCCTTTTTATTATGGTGGGGTATGATATCTATATCTATCATACTTATCTTTTATTTTCATATTATTAGATACCCTATTTTATCTTGTCAATTCTTTTTTTTTGATGTTTAAGTGACGCCGTTAGGCTGCCGAATTTTCATAAGAGAAATTTTATTTTTGTCTTCCTTTCATGTTATTCATTTCATATGTTATATCTTTAAAATTTAATTACCATGTTATTAAATCCTTTATATTTTGTTACCCTACTGTTTTATTGATCATTTATGAGTGGGTGACCCATGTCCCCTCTCTTTTCAATGTTTTCTAAAACCTCGTAACATAGCCGTTATGCTGCAGAATTTCCGTCTCAAAATGTCTCTCTCTTATTCTCAAATTCATTTATTTTATTAAGTGAATACTCATAGATCTTTCTTATAAAGGCGTATTCACATATATACCATGATTTTCTATTTTAAATTCTGGGATTTACATACATGAGACCCGCTTTCCCTTTCCGTGGGTTTAAAGTGACATAAATATCATGTCTTTAAAGCAACTTTTAAAACGTTATGATTATGAAATGAAACCCATTTCTTTTATGCTATATGGGTTTTTATGAAATTATTTATGATGATATATGTGGATCACATGATAATAAAGACAAATGAAGGGTTCTCCCTGATAGCGCTCCAATGCATTAGGTAAAGACTTAATCTCTAGAGATGACCATTTTTAACGACGCCTTGGTGAATAACCTTGGTATTTTTTAATGAAACCTTGGGGATGGACCTTGGTGAAACGGAAATGATTATCAATCTTAAATGTTTTATCCACATCTATAAGTTATGAAATACGTTATTTTTATTATGACATGCCTCAAGATTTCTTCCTCATGCCATAAAGTTTTTTTCATGACATTGTTGATGTGTCTCAAGTTCACATGTTAAATGTTTCCCTTGTTTCCATTACGGGGCCTTCTGCTCACCCTTTCTTTTGATGTATGTCCCCAGGTTATGAGATGCAGTAATGAACCTAGGATGAACATAAGGAGAAGGCCTTAATGTGTTTAATAATGATTTTTTATATTTTCATGTTTTAAGTTCTTGGTTTCCAAGACACTAAACCTTAAAGATCCTCGATTTTGTAAAATGTCACTACTAGAAATAGAGGATTTCCCAACGGTTTAGAACCGTTGGGAAAGGATGCAGAACCATTGGAGTATATTATACCAACGGTTCTGCAAACCGTAGGGAAGTAATCCATTGGGAAAGCTTTTCCCAACAGTTTACAGTGAACCGTTGGGATAGGGTGGAGAAAAATTACCCTATCCCAACGGTTTGGCCAAACCGTTGGGAAAAACCCAAGATCTCCTCTTTCCCAATAGTTTCTAAACCATTGGGAAAATTGATTTACCAACGGTTCCATGAACCGTTGGTAAAATAGAACCCAGAATTTTATGCCAATGGTTTAAAACCAGTGGCATAGCCTATGCTGGGAAAATTGCACAGCAGCTCTACAATTTGCCCAGTAGCTCTCCAATTTTCCCACTAGGTCTCATTTTTTGGGTTCCCCCTCATTTTAAATCCAATTATTATACCTAAAATAAACTAACATACATATATAATTATTGTACCTACAATAACCAACTAACACATAAATATAGAGAACAAATTCATACACATTTAACATATAATGCTGGAACTATACACATACATAATTAAATTAGAATTCATAACGTAATTATAAACATACATAATTCATTTAGAATTTAATTTAAAATTTAGATGACAATTATATGTGGAATCTGAAATTCAATTCATAATTTGATCGGTTTTTTGTATACCATATATTTTTACCTGAAAAGATGTCCATTTTAAACAAAATACATACACTTGGAGTGCTACCGGCCACACCACACCTCGGATTGAGGTGGGGTTGACTCGTATACATCACATATGACCCATGGATCATTCTCCTAAAGTTTAAATGGAAACCGAATGCATTTGGTCAGTTTTCCGTATGCCAGATGATGTTTTTCAATTAAAATGACGTCCTTTTGAAACAAAAGGCAGAAACTTTGAGTGGTTCCGGCCACACCGTGCCTCAGATTGAGGTGGGGTTGACCCGTACACGTCACATATGGCCCATGAATCGTTCTCCTAAAGTTGCAACAGAAACAGAATGCGTTTGGTCGGTTTTCTGTATGTACTTAAAATGTTGTCCATTTTAAACAAAAGAGAGCCACTTAGAGTGATTCCGGCCACACCGTGCCTCCGATTAAGATGGGGTTGACTTTTATAGGTCACATTTGACCCATGGATTGTTTTGATAAAGTATCGACACAATCCGAATGCGTTTGGTCACTTTTCCATATGTCAGTTGATGTTTTTCAATTAAAATGACGTCCTTTTGAAACAAAAGGCAGAAAAATTGAGTGGTGGCGGCCACACAGCACCTCGGATTGAGGTGGGGTTGACTCGTACACGTCACATATGACCCATGGATCGTTGTGCTAAAGTATCGACACAATCCGAATGCATTTGGTCATTTTTCCGTATGCCAGCTGATGTTTTACAATAAAAATGACGTCCTTCTAAAACAAAAGGCAGACACTTTGAGTGGTGTCAGCCACACCACACCTCGGATTGAGGCGGGGTTGATTCTTACATGTCACATATGACCCATGGATCGTTTTACTAAAGTTTCAATGGAAGCCAAATGCGTTTGGTCGGTTTTCCATATGTACTTAAAATGTTGTCCATTTTAAACAAAAGAGAGACACTTAGAGTGATTCTGGTCACACCGTGCCTCCGATTAAGGAGGGGTTGACTCGTACACGTCACATATGACCCATGGATCATTGTTCTAAAGTATCGACATAGTCAAAATGTGTTTGGTCGGTTTTCCGTATTCCAGTTGATGTTTTCACTTAAAATGACGTCCTTTTGAAACAAAAGACAGACACTTTGAGTGGTGGCGGCCACACCGTGCCTCGGATTGAGGCAGGTTTTACTCGTACACATCACATATGACCCATGGATCATTGTGATAAAGTATCGACACAATCCTAATGCGTTTGTCGGTTTTCCGTATGCCAGATGACGTTTTTCAATTAAAATGGCGTCTTTTTGAAACAAAAGGCAGACACTTTGAGTGGTGGTGGACACACCGCGCATCAGATTGAGGCGGGGTAGACTCGTACACATCACATATGACCCATGGATCATTGTGATAAATTATTGACACAATCCGAATGCGTTTGGTCGCTTTTCTGTATTCCAGCTGATGTTTTACAATTAAAATGACGTCCTTTTGAAACAAAAGGCAGACACTTTGAGTGGTGACGGACACACCGCACCTCGGATTGAGGCGGGGTTGACACATACACGTCAAATATGACCCATGGATTGTTCTCCTAAAGTTTCAACAGAAACCGAATGCGTTGTGTCGGTTTTCCATATGTACTTAAAATGTTGTCCATTTTATACAAAAGAGAGACACTTAGAGTGATTCCAGCCACACCGTGCCTCCGATTAAGATGGGGTTGACTCGTACACGTCAAATGTGACCCATGGATTGTTGTTCTAAAGTATCGACACAATGAGAATGCGTTTGGTCCCTTTTCCGTATGTCAGTTGATGTTTTTCAATTAAAATGACATCCTTTTGAAACAAAAGGCAGACAAATTGAGTGGTGGTGGCCACACCGCACCTCATATTGAGGCAGGGTTGACTCATACATGTCACATATGACCCATGTATCGTTTTTATAAAGTATCGACACAATCCAAAGGCGTTTGGTCACTTTTTTGTATGCCAGCTGATGCTTTATAATTAAAATGACGTCCTTTTGAAACAAAAGGCAGAAACTTTGAGTGGTGCCGGCCACACCGTGCCTCGGATTGAGGCAGGGTTGACTCTTACACGTCACATATGACCCATGGATTGTTCTCCTAAAGTTTCAACAGAAACCGAATGCGTTGGGTCGGTTTTCCGTATATACTTAAAATGTTGTCCATTTTAAACAAAAGAGAGCCACTTAGAGTGATTCTGGCCACACCGATCCTCCGATTAAGATGATTTTGACTCGTACACGTCACATTTGACCCATGGATTGTTGTGATAATGTATAGACACAATCAGAATGCGTTTGGTCGCATTTCCGTATGCCAGTTGATGTTTTTCAACTAAAATGACGTCCTTTTGAAACAAAAGGCAGACACTTTGAGTGGTGGCGGCCACAACACACCTCGGATTGAGGTGGGGTTGACTCGTACACGTTACATATGACCCGTGGATTGTTGTTCTTAAGTATCGACACAATCTGAATGCGTTTGGTTGCTTTTCTGTATGCCAGTTGATGTTTTTCAATTAAAATGACGTCCTTTTGAAACAAAAGGCAGACACATTGAGTGGTGCCGGCCACACCACGCCTCGGATTGAGGCACGGTTGACTCGTACACGTCACATATGACCCATGAATCATTCTCCTAAAGTTTCAACGGAAACCGAATGATTTTGGTCGGTTTTCCATATGTACTTAAAATGTTGTCCATTTTAAACAAAAGAGAGCCACTTAGAGTGATTCCGGCCACACCGTGCCTCCTATTAAGACGGGGTTGACTCGTACAAGTCCCATTTGACCAATGGATTGTTGTGATAAAGTATCTACACAATACGAATGCGTTTGGTTGCTTTTCCGTATGTCAGTTGATGTTTTTCAATTAAAATGACGTCCTTTTGAAACAAAAGGCAGACACTTTTAGTGGTGGTGGCCGCACCGCGCCTCAGATTGAGGCGGGGTAGAATCATACATGTCACATATGACCCATGGATTTTTGTTCTAAAGTATAGACACAATCCTAATGCGTTTGGTCGCTTTTCCGTATACCAGCTAATGTTTTACAATTAAAATGACATCCTTTTGAAACAAAAGGCAGACACTTTGAGTGGTTCTGGCCACCCCGCACCTCGGATTGAGGTGGAGTTGACTCGTACACGTCACATATGACCCATGGATCGTTCTCCTAAAGTTTCAACGGAAACCGAATGCGTTGGGTCAGTTTTTCGTATGTACTTAAAATGTAGTCCATTTTAAACAAAAGAGAGCCACTTAGAGTGATTCTGGTCACACCGTGCCTCTGATTTAGACAGGGTTGACTCATACACATCACATTTGACCCATGGATTGTTGTGATAAAGTATCGACACAATCCGAATGCGTTTGGTCGCTTTTACGTATGTCAGTTGATGTTTTTCAATTAAAATGACGTACTTTTGAAACAAAAGGTAGACACATTGAGTGGTGGTGGCCACACCGCGCCTCAGATTGAGGTGGGGTTGACTCTTACTTGTCACATATGACCCATGGATCGTTTTTCTAAAGTATCGACACAATCCGAATGCGTTTGATCACTTTTTTGTATGCCATATGATGTTTTACAATTAAAATGATGTCCTTTTGAAACCAAAGGCAGACACTTTTAGTGGTGCTGGCCACACCGTGCCTCGGATTGAGGAGGGGTTGACTCATACATGTCACATATGAACAATTGATTTTTCTCTTAAAGTTTCAATGGAAACCGAATGCGTTGGGTCGGTTTTCCTTATGTACTTAAAATGTTATCCATTTTAAACAAAAGAGAGCCACTTAGAGTGATTCCAGCCACACCGTGCCTCCGATTAAGACATGGTTGACTTGTACATGTCACATTTGACGCATGGATCTTTGTGTTAAAGTATCGACAAAATCCGAATGCATTTGGTTGAATTTACGTATGCCAGTTGATGTTTTTCAATTAAAATGACATCCTTTTGAAACAAATGGTAGACACTTTGAGTGGTGGCGGCCACACCGCACCTCGGATTGAGGCGGGGTTGACTTGTACATGTCACATATGACCCATGGATCGTTTTTATAAAGTATTGAAACAATCCGAATGCGTTTGGTCGCTTTTCTGTATGCCAGTTGATGTTTTTCAACTAAAATGACGTCCTTTTAAAACAAAAGGCATACACTTTGAGTGGTGTCGGCCACACCGCGTGTCGGATTGAGGCGGGTTTGACTCGTACACGTCACATATGACCCATGAATTGTTCTCCTAAAGTTTCAATGGAAACCGAATGAGTTTGTTCAGTTTTCCGTTTGTACTTAAAATGTTGTCCATTTTAAACAAAAGAGAGACACTTAGAGTGATTCCGGCCAAACCGTGCCTCCGATAAAGAACGATGCTTCCTAATTATCATTGTTTTATGTTACCTGTAGATAAAAAATATGAATAATTTAATAGATATATATGTAAGATATATATAATCAATTTAGTAACTTGATATAGTCATCGAACAAATCACAGTTGAAAAAAACTGTGCGATGTGCCATCTCCCACTCTTCATTGCTTAATGTCTTCAATGTATATGATCCAGGAATTCCTCCTATTTGAAGAAGTGATGGAAAAATGGGTTCAATTTTCTCATAATTTTCTTCTTCATTTCTCATTGGTCTGTTCAATCTTGTAGTAAGATCAAACAAATACATCGAGCAGAAATCCTTACATTCTTGAGCCAAGTAACCGTTCAGGATAGAACCTTCGGGATGATTTCTGTTTCAGACATAAGAATTTAATGTGAACATATTTATTTCAGTTGGATACATGGAACGAAAAGAAATAGGTCCTCTGAGAAGTATTTCAGTGGGAATATGGATAGTCAGATGCAACATGCATGTGAAAAATGATGGAGGAAATATTTTCTCCAACTCACACATAATTAATGGGGCATCTGTCAACATTTTTTTCAAGAAAGACTTGGACAAATTCTTAGCACAAATATCTCTAAAAAAATGGAACAACCGAATAACAGCCACCCTTACATTATTGGAAAAAATATTACTGATTGCTATTTGAAGCAACTCATGCAGTAGAACGTGATAATCATGAGTCTTCAAAGATTTTAGCTTCAACTCTATTCTGTTGACCCATTTAGATATGTTGCTTGAATATCCATCAGGAACACTAATAGTCTCTAATACTTCCAGAAATTTTTTTTTTTCTGTAGGTGTCATCACATAAGAAGAAAATGGAAGTTTCCATTTATTTTCACTGATACACACAGGATGTAATTCTAGTCTGATGCCCCAATCCACCAAGTCACACCAAGATCGTAAATCATCTTTTTTCTTCCCCTTGAAATTTAGAAGAACCAAAAGAAACATTTCGCATATATTCTTTTCAATATGCATTACGTTTAAGCAATGACGTAACAAATTGGTTGACCAATAAGGAACATAAAAAAAGATACTCCTCTTCCTCCAACTGTAACAGGTTTCAGTGGAAACATTCTTTCTCTTTCCAGATTTCATTTGACCCTTACCGAACGAAAAACTGAAATCTTTCAATTCATTAAGCACGTCAGTTCTAGACATACACTGAGGTGGATCATCGGTCTCTATGGTATTATCAAATCTTCGACGATTCATTCTATATGGATGATCCTTGGGAAAGAATCGTCGATGTCCCATAAAACTGAAACTACAACGATGTTTCAGTCTTATGGATCGTGTATTCTTTATATAAACTAGACATGACAATTTTCCCTTCGTGCTCCATCCAGACATCATTTCATAAACTGGAAAATCATTGATCATCCACATAAGCGTAGCACGCATATGAAATATGTCTTTCGAACATGCATCGTATGTGCGCACACCCACATCCCAAAGAAGATTCAACTCTTTTATTAAAGGTTTCATGTAGACATCAATATCAATGCCGGGATCAGAAGGACCAGATATGAGTATACTCATAAAAGTGAAAGGTTTTTTCATACACAACCATGGGGAAAGATTATAAATGTGTATAAAAACTGGCCATGTGCTGTGCAAAGTAAGCATCTGCCCAAATGGATTAAAACCGTCGCATGAAAGACCCAACCTCACATTACGCACGTCAGCTGCAAAATCAGGATGGCGAGCATCAAATCTCTACCATGAAAATCCATCTGCAGGATAAACCAACTCATCATTAGTCTTCTTTCTCTCAGTATCATGCCATCTCATTTTTATTGATATGTCATCATACATAAAAAGATTCTGGAGTCTGGGGATCAATGGAAAGTGACACATTACTTTCTGTGTAATGCAGGATGGTGTTCCATAAGATTTTGACTTCCACTGGGTTGTGCAACATTTAATACAATCATTTTGTTCAGCGGTTTCCTCCCAGAATAAACTGTAATCTTTCGAGCAAGCATGAATTTTGTTTCTTGAAAATCCAAGTTCCTCAACTAACTTCCATGTCATATAGTGGTTTGAGGGAATATCTGTATCATCTGGAAGTAAATCCTTCAAGAGGGTAAGAATGTAATCAATTGCTGTATTAGAAATCCCATACATAGTTTTCCCATGAAACAATCGGATTAAAAATTCCAGCTTTTTCATTTTATCACATTGTCGATATACTAGAGTCGTGGCAGCATCATTCAATTTTTTCACCCTATCAATATCATCATTTTTACTAGATGCATCAGCTGTGCTCATATCGAAGTCTTCTTGAGTCTAAATCCTTTCTTTTTCATGATGACGAATAAATGGAAATCAATCATCTAACAAATTCTCCATTCCAGTATTTTCATTTCGATCATCACCAATTTGAGATTTCATTTTATCCCCATTGTGATACCACAAAAAGTAGTTTCCTTGAAAACCATTTTTGGTTATATGGTAGCTGACTTCTTCACGGCTCAACCAAGGTCTACCAACACAATTGGAACATGGGCAGTGTATGCGACCACTATCTGATGTATTGTGAAATGAAAAATCTATAAATCTCTCCAATTTTTTTTGAAAATCGCTTGAGATCTGATCGGTTTCATACATCCAACTTCTATCCATTCTGTAAAAAGAATTTATATAAGTCATTTTGTCATAAACAATTCAATAGGATTGAACTTTAATAGAAAATAAATTTAAGTAAACGATAAAGGAAGAAGTTTCTAGTCGATGTAGTGAAAAGCACCCCACCCTCATAAAAGTGAGTATTAGCCAAGAAGGACACATAATATACAACGTACAATGAGAACCATATTTAGTTGACCCTAAAGTTGTATTAGTACAGTCATCTTGGGGGAAATGTAATATATGATCCTGGTTAACTGATGAATTCAAAAGCTCGTATTCCATATGTTGGACACTATCTAAGGAAAGAAATCATGTGAGGATGGGTTTACATCATTCAATTTCTTACATGCTAGTGATAATGAAGACTTATATTAATGACTTGAGTTCACTGATACCATGTCAACCATTATACACACCATGTGAACCCTTATACACACCATATGAACCCTTATACCATATCGTCATTATTACAACCATTAATAACAACTTATTAAATAACATCACTTATTACAGATAATCAAATTGAACATAAATCAATAATAATATTGGATATATAAAGTAAACTGAAGTCATACTATCTTACATCATAAATGACCACCCACAACCATGATTAATGACCACAAAGCTCCCCTTTCGGCCAAATCAAAAGTGAAAACAAAAACACATAGTTGTAGAAAGAAACTTCATTTGTGTGAAGAATAATAATCTCATGATCCTCATGATCCTCATGATATTTGATCCACGCAGTCATGATTTTCGATATGAACTTGTATCCATGAAACCATATGGGAAACATGATTAAATACATTCATTTTTCTGATTTTCCCAAGCATTTTGAGGAACCCCAAATCAGTGAAAATGGTCATTGTGTTTTAAAAAGGTGATTGAATAACACATGTACGATGTCGAAGGCAGAATGATTAATGGTTATATTTGAAAAACTAATATTCACTAATATTGCGAATTTGAAATTCTATGAATTAGTTTCATGAAGAAGGAAGAAGTACTAATTAGGGACCACATACTATTTGGAAAAGTTCAAGAAGATACTCCATATGTTCTATTGTGCAAAGGATAAGTGAATAGTGTGTCATTATATATATATATAGATTTTGATAGAAACATGATACATACTTGTTATGTAATACATATAGTGTACAGAAATTAAGATGAACAAGATCTTCATGTTTGGCATGATCTTAATGAAAGAGTGATTTTCATGAAACAATATCAATAAATATTACAAACAATTTCTTATTAGTTCCTATACATGAAACTATAATATTTGAACTAGATTAAAAAAACTATTAATCTTCAAAATTAGAACACAATAAAGAGACATTATTCCCTTATAAATGTAAATGTGTAATGAAAACATTAATTGGAAATACACCGATATAGGGATTTGAGTACACAATTCGTGGAACAATCATAAAATTTTAAAAAAACCCTAAAAATTGGGAATAAAGAAATCATTGAGAATAGAAGGATATGCTTTATAAGAGGTGGAACTATATCCTTGATAAAATATAAGAGTCTAACCTGCTGCTGATCCGATGGAATATGTGGGGATTGGGAACTGCTTCTGCCAAGGAATCACATCTGGAGATGAGCGGAAGGCTTCTGGAATCGTGGGGAGGCCGCTGCCTGCATTTGGGTATTTGGGTCTTTTTTTTCCAACAGTTCTTAAAAACCGTTGGGAAAAACCAATATTTCCCAACGGTTTCATAAAACCGTTGGGGAAACTATGTTTTTCCCCACTTTTCCCAATGGTTTCATAAAATCGTTGGGAAAAGTGAGTTCTTCAAGGTCTTCACCAACGGTTTATATAAACCGTTGGGAAAGAAAACATATACCAACAGTTCAAAGAACCGTTGGTATACAAGTGTTGGGAAAAATCCCCTTTCCAGTAGTGTGTAATGAAAAGTTATGTTATAAAAAGGCGGGATTCCATAGAAATTCCAACTTAGGTAGAGGAAAATATGATCGATAGGGATTACAGACCCAAGGATCAACTATGTTTCTTTTTATGTTATTATTTTATTTATTATTCAAGTTGTGTCACAACTATGTTGATCATATTTCACGAGCACACACTTATGATAGAAAATTTATAGGTCTATTTTTGGGGTGTCATATTGAGATTATTTATCACCCCTTTACATGAACTTCAGTGTATATGTAGACCTTATGTCTACTTTTCAGGTTGAGCATAGATAAATGATGGGTAGGGATGATGCCCAGGGTTTCATGATTGAGTGGATCCACTCATGTGGTTTCTTATGATCTAGATGGAGCAGCATGACAATGTCTTGGAAACTAGGTATGTGGTCTGGATCAAAGTTAGTAATAGATCCATGTAATTTTATTTCAATTTCCTTTTAATTATTCTTACTTGTATGGTTGGCCCAGTAGGTAACTAGTGTTTTTTTATAACATGGATTTTTAGATATTTATAGAGTTTCATTTATTATTACAGTATGACTCTATTTATATTATCTATTTCTTCTACAGTTTGATTATTTACTGCTTGTAAGATATATAGATATTTATATTGTTGTTAGTCTGATATGAGGGTATAGTCTTCCCACTATACCACCTTTATACCCTTGTTTCTTGTCACCAGCCTTTGGCGTATGAGGAGGAATACTTGAGGCCTTGTGGAAAACTGGATCGGGAACCAGTTTAGTTGCATCTGGGTCGGGATGTTAGAAAGTGGTTTTAGAGGTGTTCCTTTCCTTTTTGATTTACTATTTGGGATATGGTAGAGATGATTATTAAAAATGTGTCAAAAACTATGATGGATATCATACTGGTGCATCAAGAATACTTATTCTAGTAATAAGCCCTAGTTTCTAGGGATATGGGATTGCTGTCCTGATCTAAAATATTATAGTTGTATATGATTTTATCTTTGAGAAATACACATGTTGTGTGGATTCTATGATTTATTATGGATTTATGGATCTTGGTCATTTGGTAAGAGGCCAGTGAATGATTTTTACTCTTAGATGACAAAGGAAAGAAGTTTCTCATGAATTATATTTGTCACATAGGATTCACATGTTATAGGCCTGCTAGTGTAGGATTTTATTGATGTTAGAGGCTAATTGTTTAAAGTGTCAATAATAACTTAAATGGTGTTTTCCCATATAGGTTTTTTGTCTCATTATACTCAATTAAGCTGACTTGTATATATATCCCTTTTGATGGTAGGTTATGTGGATCTATGGTGAGACATTTTACGATGAGGCTGATGAATTAGTCCACATTCACGAGAGGTGGAGTGACCCTAGTAGGTTGATAGGGCACATGATTCCCAAATTTTGGACCCCTAGTGGGATTTTTTCTTTGGTTTAGTTATTTAAATTGTCATTAACAACCTATATAGTGTTTTCCTACATATCTTGGAATGACATTCTACTTAACCAAAATGTATGTGTGGCATGCCATAGATCATTGATACGATGTTGTGTGTGTAATTTTGGATCTCATAGGTCAACCTTAGAAGTTGGTTCCTTCACTTATTTTTATCTAGTAGGTGTTCTAAGTATGATAATAATAGGTACCGAGACATTTCAAGTGAATTAGACCATGATGGTTATTACCATATACATATTCCTAGTGAGTGTTATTTTAGTATATCTTCTGACTTTATATCATGAAATCTAGGGAGTAGTTCCTTATAAAGATTCTCTGAGAGCATCAGGGACTTATTAGGTTGATTTTTGATAGTTTTGACCCTTATAGGTCATTATGGTCTTTACCTTCCTTGGAGAGATTTTAATTTTGGGCTAGGTGGTTATATATAGTGACCCTAATATGATACTTGATCAGTGGGGATAAGTGGGAGACCTAGAGACCCTTATTTGTGACTCATACCCTTATAGAATGACATTCAGTTTTATCATGGGAAACCTACATGAGAAGTTTTTATAGGTTTACAGATTCCTTTTTAGGCAGAGATCTTGGATATATGCTCATTTCAAGACCGATGCATAGTTAGTTCTTAGGTTTTTTGATATAATAATGTTGATGCCATTTTATTTTTAAAAAGTACCTAGGATTCCTATTTTTCAAGACTGGATTCAGTAGGTAGAATAGTTCAAGTTCCTAGCATGAGTGAGGTGCAAAATTTTGAAGATGAGTTCTAAGGGAGATTCCATATTAACGAGACTGGAATGTCTTGTATCACATTCATCTTATCCTTATGATGGAAGACTCACTGGAGTGTAATTTAGTTGATGATGGTATGGATCGGTTACAGTTGGAACCATTTAAATATTAAATGAATGAGTGGTCATATGTGATCTGAGGACTAATATTATCAAGACTTGTCATGGGAATGGTTTCCTGGGAGTTGTGGTTAAATACCTTCATGGTAGAGGAGTCATCAGAAATGAATTGGGTGTCATGAGACTGTTGAACCTTATTTGGGCATGGACACACATTATCAGAGACATAGGGTCAAGGGTTAGTTAAAGGAAAGTGCAGCCTATTTGATGTGAGCATGAATCGAGAGATATATACACACCTTTAGATGATAATCTTAGTGTATTCTTAGTTATAGATAACCATGATCTATATCTTAACATCGTCTTGAGTATGCTGAGAGAGGATCGACTCTACACTGAGTTTCTTTTCTTCTTAAATATATTTCATGGTTGCTGGTGCAACCTCTTGAGGTTGCGCTCATGAAGAAGTATAAGGTAAGACATATGGTGGGGAGTTCATCATTTTCCATTTGTTGGTGGTGGCCCTTTCTTTTAGTTTAAATTTTTGGATGGATGGAGCATAGGATGTTGATCTTGATGTATAGTTATTGAGATGATGATAAGGGCATTCTTATGGTGATGAGTACCAAATTGGTTATAGTTAAATGCCTTCCTTGATGGAAGAGTTGTTGAAACTATGAGACTAGTCATTGGAAAGTCGAGATAGCATAGTTGTGCAGATGCTCAGGATGAGAGAATGTCTTCGTTTTACCACCAAGTCTTCTCGGGGACGATAAGGTTTAGGGTGGGGAGGTTGCAATGAACCATGTTTTTTAGACTGTGCATTTGATCGGAAATTTGAATTTTTTCTTTCAGATGCTTATAAGGGGTAAAATTGTCATTTTACCCTATAATATGATCTCAAATAATTTTTCTGATCACTATGTTGGTCATATAATAGGGTTTTTACCCTAGGATATGATTTTAGTGGAATTATAAATTGTTAAAATTTTCATGGAATAATTAATAATTAATATTTAATTCATTAAATATTAGTTTATTGGCATGTGTTTGTTTGGATATATCATTTGAATATAGCATAAAATTGAGAAAATATATTTTACATTAATTCTTAAATGGGGGGTTTTTCTAGGTAAGGAATCAACTTAGATTGGGCACTCGGGCTAGGCCCAGGCTCGGGCCCCTTTTTCATTTTCTTTTATTTTCTTCCTTATCTTTTATTTTCTTTTATTTTCCTTCTTTTCATTCCCTATCTTATCGTGCATGCCGCTATGGTCTTACTCCATTGAAAAACTGAGAGATAAAAGAGATAGGGAGAGATATAGATGGAGAGGGAGAAGAAGGGAGGTACCACCATGGAGCTCGTGAGGAACCAAATTGTGATGCGGTAGTCGTGGACCACAGAGACAGGCGAATTTTGGTGGATTCCACCCAAAGGTATGAATTTTTTTATGTTTTCCCATATATACCTATAGATTTACCATTATTAGTTTTAAGTACTTATTATGGATATTTAAGACCCCTTGATGGCCAATCTATAGCCTTGGGGGAGAAAACTGGGGTTTCAGGCCAATTTGAGGGGCTTCCCATTCAAAAATCCTGATCACACGACACATAGTTCAGATGTACACATCATGTTTTCTTCCTATTAAAGGAAGATGATATTTTTATAATAATATACCATGTGTGGGGTATACATTCCTTGTATTGGAACTCATCCATGTATCCGAGTACCTAGCCATACATCCCATGTAGAGGCATATTTCCATGTAGAGTACATGACCAAACCTCGTGTGGATCACACATCATGTAGAGGTACATGAATAGGCTATATACATGGCCATGACACATGAGGAACATGAGTAGGTACATGACTAGGATATATACATGGCCATTCCATGTGATAAACATGAGTAGGTACCCTATGTAGGGTACATGCCATGTACCTGACTTACATGTCGTGTACTTGGGTTTTATAATACAAGTACAACTAAAGTATATTCCTAGGTGGAGTTATGATGGAACACATCATGTACCAGGGTATACATGACGTGTACTCCCTTGCTACCCATTGATGGATTTTCATATCATCACACCCTTGAGTTAGAATTGGATAAATGAGTAGTCCATTTTGATCATTTTTCCATGTAGAATGCGATGGTGATACTCTTGAGGTTATTTGAGGACTCTTAGGTGGTGCTTTGGGAGTCTGACTAAATAGAGAGGTTCTTCCTATGGTAATATAATTTAACTATCTCATGAGAGTGAGACCCTTGATCTGAGGTGGTCCAAGATCCATCTATCTAGACCGATATTTAGGGACTTTTCCTTTTGTTCCAAGAGGCCATATTATCTTTTGACCTAGAGGATCTTGTGTAGGATGCCTCTATCTTATCACTGTTACTGAGGTTCCCACATGGGATGCCTTCCCATACATGTTGACCTAGGTAATCCCTTATAGGTTACCACCACCTATTTATTCTTATTAAGGATCTTGTGTAGGACACCTCTCCCTATGTGTACTGCTCTGAGGATCCCATACAGGATTCCTCTATTTACTTATCATCAAGTATCCTATATAGGATTCCTCAATTTACCTTCACTACTGAGGATCTCGAGTAGGATGTATTTGGTTATGTGTAGAACTTAAGGATCCCAAGTAGGATGCCTCTCCAGTGTTTTGACATGAGGGACCCAATGTGTAATTTCCCGGACCTCCATGGTCCATCAATTTTTCAAAATCCAGTGTTTAGGGTGTTCTTGGAGGAAACAATGGATCATTTCAAGAGTTTTTCAAATTTACAGTTTTTTCATTGGTGAGTCAGGCATCGGTGAGTCACGTCGGTAGATCAGCATTGATAGGTTAGTTTCGGTAGCTCAGTGTCGGTAGGTTGGTTTTAGTAGCTCAATGTTGGTAGGTTGGTGTTAGTAGCTCAGCATTGGTGATTTGAGGCGTTGGTAGGTCGAGGAATCAGTAGGACAAGGTGTCGGTAGGTCAAGGCGTCAGTAGGTCAGGCATTTGTGAGTGGCATTGATGAGTGGTGTAGGTGAGTGGCGTAAGTGAGTGGCATCAATGAGTCAGGCATTAGTGAGTCACATCAGTGACTCACTATCGATGAGTTGTGTCAATGGCTCACTATCGGTGAGTTGCGTCAGTGGCTCACTCATGTCAGTGAGTCACGTCGGGGACTCACCCATCAGTGAGTCATTTACAGTT
Organism: Viscum album; assembly: GCA_963277665.1. Lineage (NCBI taxonomy): Eukaryota > Viridiplantae > Streptophyta > Magnoliopsida > Santalales > Viscaceae > Viscum > Viscum album. Next base: position 1,530,357,391 of record OY728152.1, on the reverse strand, counting down.
TTCCCAGTTTTCTAGTTTCTCCCCTTTTACATTTCCTTTGATGTTAAATGAGTTAAATTCCATATTTAATCAGTTTTTGGGCCATTACAAATGGTATTTATCTCCAAAAAACCTGACACTTCCTTTGACTCCTAAACCACATGGTATTGATCCCGATACAACTTTAATGGCCTTTAAAATAGTTTACCCCATAGATTTAGGATCTATCCTTTCTAAAGTCGAAATACTCTTTTCCTTCGAACCCTTTCATTTTCTCTTGGTATGCTGAGAACCTTTCTTCCCCGAGGAGTTTTGCACCTATGCTGTAGCAGTCTGTTCGGTTTTTACCTAGAGTCTTTATTGATACTCGCACAACCCCCTACTTTTGACACAAGGAAGAATTTCTGATTTATGGTTGTTCCAAGTAGGGATTCCTTCACCTCTCTTTTATTTTTCTATCATGTGGGGTGGGTGTACTCATGTACCCTTGTGAATATGGTTGGACCCAAATTTAATGAAGAAAATAAGAAATAATAAATAATGGGTTGATAATATGATGATGATGATCAACTTGTTTTATATGTTATCCTTCATCCATGTTGTGAATTATATGGATTGTATTCTTTTGAAAATCATGGTCGTTGGTGGTCTTTGTTTACACACCTATATGATTTTTGAATCACTACTTTAAGAATTAGAATTTGGTTAATCATGTATATTCGGGTAAATAAATGGATGCCCTAGGATCAAACTTGTTATATGATAACCCCTATTTTATCAAGTGGAATTAAAGACTGAGTGATATTATATATGAATAAATATTTCCTTGTTAGTGTGGCTGTGTGTTGTGTGTGGTTCTGTTCAGCCTTGTGTCTTTGCTGTTTGTGTGGTGCTATGGCTGGGAGTGTGGTTGTGAGTATGGGGTGGTATGGGTGATATAATGGTATCTAATGTTGAGGTATTATTTTATTGTGGAATGGATGAACTTGTTATGTAGTGGGACTGCCTATGGGTAGTGGTTGGGTAACGGGGCAGCAGGACTGGGTTGTGCCATGTTCCTGTTTATGGGTGTGCTGGGCATGGTGTTGTTGTATAGTAAGGCTACCAAGTGTGGTAGTAATGAGTTGCATTGGGGGTTTTAATTGTTTATAGGAAGTAAATGGTGACATGACTTTAAAGAATGATGGTGGAAGTGGTTGAATGGGTGTTCAAGAGAGGGGAGTGTGCAGTGGGGCTGCACGATGGGTGAGTTTTGATTTTCTAAATGTGGTTCTTTTTGTGCACTGGGGTTACCTGGGATGGTTTAGGAGGGATTATTTTGAAAAAGTATGGTGTTACCTTGCGTGGTCATTTCACTTGGAGTTTCCAGAAACCTTTTTTTATGAATCAGTGATAGAATGGATTCTTTTAACTTGGCCCTTATTTCCTTGTTTGGATTTGTTAGTGGTTGGTATGGTTGTTTTGCCTTATAACATTTACAGGGTTTGGTAATTTCCCAGGAAGGTATGTAATAAATAAATGAATTAATTGATAATGTAGAATGAAAACTGGTTAAATGAATTATCTAGGGGTTTTTTTAGTTGTGGTTGTTAGTGAAGCAACGTTCATTTATCGACTTACGAAAGTGACTGTCATTCATGGTGGTACGCACACATAGGGTTGGAATAAAGGGTAGTTTTAGTGTGGGATGGTTTTTGTTTTGAAAACTCATAGGTCAGGTTGAGTGTTTGGTACCTATATATATACATGTATTTCCCTGTGATTTCTATACGCACCCTACCCGTGTTGATCGATCTATGCCGAACATCCCCATTGTTATGGGGTAGGGTGTACTTCCCCAACATCCCAATGGGAGGAAGGATTGATGTTTATTGGATATTATCAGATCCCTCTTCTTGGAATTTGTATCCCTAGATTCTTTGGGAAGGTTTTGTTGTGGTTGTGAGGCCCAAGTGTCTATAGGTGAGGTGTGATTCTTTGGTGTCTTCGAGATGAGTTGTGTGGTGATTCCCAGGTGTCTTTGGGATGAGGTTTTGGATTGTGGCCTAGGTTTTTTTGGGTGAGATATGATGTGGTATGTGGCCTAGGTGTGTGTGGGTAGGTTGTGATAGTGGGGCTTGTGTAAGAGGATGGTAGTGTTTGGACTCTCAACGTTAGCAATGAACATTTCACCAGTGGGAAGTGGTGCGGGGTACCCAAATATCGATGTGCTTTAATTTACTTTACTTGGATTGTATTATTTTTCAAGCATGCCTTAGTGAGGTTGGGGTGGATAGTATAACTTATTAGGTTCTTTTGATTTTCTGTTATTTTCTCACAGGGGATTTAGTATGCTTCTCCCACTTGTGCACAAGTGACATTGGGTTTTCCCTAATGACTATACTTGTATTCTCACCCTACATATATAAAACCATTTTCAGGTTTCTAGGGAGATTACTCGAACTGTGATAGACCTTATTAGCTCAGATGTTGGGGATTATTGGTGTGTCTCTACTTTTTTTTATTTTTGTACTTAATTTGGAGCTTTCTTTGTATTTTTAGCATTTTTACTTTAAATATGCATGTGGGATTGATTTTGGTTTCTTTATAAATATGTGAATTGGAGTCTTTTGAGGTTGATACATCTTATATCTTGATCTTGGTTACTATAAAAAGGGTAATTGCTCCCATTTTTTTTGATATTTCTATACCCTTGGTTATGTTCACCACCTCGAGGCCTATTGGAGGTGGGACTTGGGGGTCATTATATATCATTCGTCATGAGGAAGGAAGGTCTTGGAATCTTGTTATCCTTTACCTCATCTCTAAGAAGGTGGGTCATGACAGAATGGTATCAGAGATATTGTTGAGAGATAGGATGGAGTTTGGAGTTAAGAATACTGAGTACTGCATGGGTTGGTAGGGAAACAATGTCAAGTGATCTTGGTGTGTGACATAGGCCAGAGAAGACTGGCTAGGGAACAAGATTTTTGCCCCCCCTATGATGTGATTCAAGGACTCTAAGCCTACCGAATGACCAAGTGAGGATACATAGATTGCAGGTTAGAGACCCTTGGAAAGGTACATGAATCATAATGACTTGTGTTCTTGTTTTTAGGAGTTTTCAGGAAATTAAAATAAAAGATGAATCCTAAATAAATTCCATTATATTCGGGCTTAAGAATTCCTTGTTTAACTTTCATCTACGACACCCAGTCATCATACACAAGTGGCTCAAGTGGTGGAGGCTCAACATGCCAATCTGGATGATCAGTGGAGGGTTGATCTAGAGGAGGAGGATAATTAGTGGAATAATACCCTCTGTGATTTCCAGTATCAGACTCCGGGAAATTATGAGGGCAGTGTCTCGAACATGGAGAAGGTGGGTTGGCTCGAGGTGCTGGTGATCACATTCAGATTGATCCAAGATCCGACAGAGTACTGGGTTTCCATGGAAGTGATCCATATTAGTGGAAAAGCACATTAATGGTGGACGATTTACCTCGAGGAGAGGAAGGAGATGTATGTTTTGTGGGTTGACTTTGAGAAGGAGTTCTGGGCGGAATTCCTTTCTTCGACGATAAAGGCTGAGAAGCGATATGAGATACTCTCCCTCCAGTAGAAGTGTAAATTACTATGGGACTTGGGGATCAAGTTCAAGGATCTCATTTGATTTTATTATGATCTCTTTCTAGATGAGGATCCTTGGGAGAGATTCTAAGAGGAGGCCCTTCATCCTTCTCTTCAGTATGTTGTTACTCCCTTCACCCTACTGACATACTTAGATGTTCAGAAGAAGGATGAGGTGGTGTAAAGGATGAACTTACAAGGAGGTATACCATGAGAGGGAATACAGATGAATTCTTTAAAGGGTAAGGTTGTCAGTAGCAGGTCTCCAACATCAGGACCTTCTTGGTTTGGGCTAGTAGAGAGCCGACCCCAGCAGTTTCAGTTCCGACCTTTTGGTCCTTTCCCTTTTCTAGAGAGATTGGGGCTGAGGTGTTTTTATTTTAGAGGATATGGGAAACTTCAGAATAACTTATTAGTTCAATCTTAGTACGATGGAGGTGGGTAGGTCCAGTGCCAGCCTCATCAACAGTTTTCAGTTAGGACACTTCAGCAGTAGGTATAGCAGGCTCCAGCTCCACTGAGCAGAGATGGATTGGGTATAGGCTGACCCCAGGGTTTTCTATAGGGGCCTTGACCCAATAATGGTTGGGGAGGTGGCCGAAAATAGAGGGGGATAGGATCTAGGCATGGTCAGTTTCACTCCATAGAGGTAGCAGTTTCAGTAGGGCCGAAGATCATTCAAGGTATGATTAGTTTGTTCAGTACTCTTGTTTAAGCCTTATTTGATTCAGGAGCTTCGCAATCCTTTATTTCACCTGGTCTTTCCCATGCTATGGAACTAGAAATAGAGATACTTTATGATACCTTGGTGTTTAGTACACTATTTGGAGGTCAAACCATCTTGTTTTATGTTTTATGGGGATGTAGACCGATGTTGTGGCCACATCAGGCTAATAGGGATCTATTTCTGCTACATATGTATCCATACGGTGTTAACCTTGGAATTTAATGGTTTTACTCTTTGTTTCCTATCATCAACTGCTTCCATAGAAGATTCGTGTTTTCATACGTGGGTAGACAACATGTAGCTTTCATTAGCGAGCGAAGTTTTCAGATGGATAGTTGGTGTATGGAGCCTTTCCTTTCCTTATTGAACAATCTATCAGTGGAATCAGTGGGTGTTGATATGGTGGAGGTCTTGGGATTTGTTAGGGAATTCTTAGATGTTTTCCCTAAGGAGGTTGTGACTCTTCTCCCTCAATGTGATGTTGAGTTTAGGATAGAATTACAACATGGTGCTAGTTTGATTTCGATGGATCCTTATTAGATAGCGCCTTATAAACTACAAGAGTTGTGGATTTAGATTGACGATATGATGAAGAAGGGATTTATCCAACCTATTGTGTCACCCTAGGGTGATCTGGTCATGTTTGTGAAGAAGGAAGATGGTGGTATGAGACTGTGTATAGACTACCAAAGGTTGAATCAGGTAACAATCAAGAACTGTTACCCTCTCCTGAGGATAGATGATCTTTTCTACCAGTTGAGGGAAGCAATTTGGTTTTCTAAGATTGATATACAGTCTAAGTATCACCAGTTGAGGGTGAAGGAGTGTGACATTCTGAAGATTTCTTTCAAGTGCAGATATAGGGACTTCAAGTTCGTGACTATTTCTTTTGGTGTTATGAATGCACCAACCATGTTCATGGGGCTTGTGAACTCTATATTTCGTGGGTTCCTAGATCGGTTCATTGTCATATTCATCGATGACATCCTGATATACTCGAAGTTATAGGGGGAGCATACCAAGCATCTCAGGACTATCCCAGAGGCCCTTTGACACCACCAACTCTACAAAACGATGTCCAAGTGAATGTTTTATACATGGAAGGTACACTTCCTTGGACATGTGGTGCCTTAGTAGGGTGTAGCAGTGGACCCGTCAAAGGCCGAGGAAGTTTTTTTTGGGGTAGCACCCAAGAATGTGGTAGAGTTTCACAGTTTTTTTGATCTGGCAGGCCATTATCATATATTCATACCTAATTTTTCTTGAGTATCAACTTCGTTGATGACTCTGAATAGAATAGAACAATCCTTTTTGTGGATAAACCGATGTTAGGCAGTGTTCGACTATCTGAAGGGGAAGTTGGTTAGTGCCCCAGTGCTCAGGTTTCCAAAGGAAGGGGTGATTTTTGTGGTGTTTTGTGATGCTTCCCATCTGGGCTTGGGATGTTTGTTGATGTAGTGAAGGGGAGTGATCTCCTATGGGTCTAGGCAGTTATTTCCCCTTGAATTTAACTATTCCACCCATGATCTAGAGTTAAAAGAGGTCATTTTCACACTAATGTTGTGGTGGCATTACCTCATTGGGGATCTCTTTGTGGTGTTCAAAGATCACAAGAGCTTGGGGTATATATTTTACCAGTGAGATATGAACTTGCGGCAGTGGAGGTGGATGGAGTTTCTCTAGGATTACGATTTTTAGATCTCCTACACCTTATGAATGGGGGATGTTATAGCTGATGCTTTGAGTAGGAAGTCGTAGAGGGAAGTGTTTGGGAATCTGTAGATACTTGGAAGGCAATGGAGGAGTTGTCTTCCTTACACTTAGATGCGGGAATGGATGGCGGCAGAGGTTGTCTATTTTAGATGACAGTGTAGTCATTTCTGAGGTAACAGGTGGAGGAGTATCAGTGGGGAGACTCATAGGTAGAGGTAATGCATGATCACTTTGACCAGGGTGATGCTTTGGAGGGATGGTCAGAGGATGGTTAGAATTGGATTATGTTCTATGGGAAGCTATTTCTTCTCGTGGTGATATGTGAGGGAGTTATCCATGAGTTTCATAGCTTTCCCATAGTGGTAAAACTGATAGTTTCCAAGATGTATCATGAATTGAGGGAATAGTTCTGGTGGCCTGGGATGAAGCAAGCAATGGCGGAGTTTGTGTCAAAGTGCTTGGTGTTCTAGTAAGTGATGGCTGAGCACCATGTTCCCAGTGGTTTTTTTCAGCCCTTATATGTCCCCGAGTGGAAGTGGGATTACATCTCAATGGATTTCATTATAGAATTACCCAAGGATCAGGGAGGGTGAGATGCAATCTGGGTAGTAGTGAATTGGTTGATGAAATCGTCTCACTTCTTATTCGTTAATGAGTCAATTGCAGTGGATGCCTTAACACAGAGGTATGTGGATGACATGGTGTGGCTACATGGAGTTCCAAGATCCATCATCTCAGATTGGGATACACGTTTTACATTGCGAGTCTGGAGGGGATTGCAGCATGCCTTTGGCTCTTAGTTACACCTCAACACTTCTTTCCATCCTCAGATGGATGGGGAAATAGAGAGGACCATCCAAACATTTGAGGACATGTTGTGGGAATGTGTTCTACACTTTAGTGGGTCTTGGGTGAGAACTTTTACCTTGGTATAGTTTTCTTACAATAAAATTTATCACTCTTCTATTGGAATGGATCCAGTTGAAGCTTTATATGGAAGACTGTGTCCTTCACCTTTGTGTTGGAAAAAAGTTGGGGAGGCAACTGTTCTTGGTCCGGATATAGTGTAGGGTACAATCAAGAAGGTGCATCTTGTTTGTGAGAGGATGAAGGTAGAAGAAGACTATTATAAGTCGTATGTTGATCATAGGATAAGGCCCTTAGAGTTCTAGGTTGGGGACCACATGTTCTTGAAGGTTTTCCCCTCAACATGGGAAACCGAGGTTTGATAGAGGGAGTAAGATTTCTCCCAAGTTCATCAGATCCTTCGAGGTGTTGGAATGAGTTGGATAGGTGGCATACTAGTTGGCATTGTCACCATAGTTGGGGAGGATCTATGATGTCTTTCATGTCTCCCAGCTTCATCGGTATCTTCAAGATGACTCCTATATAATTGATTTGGGAGAGTTGGATATCGAGGATGACACAATGTTTTTGGAGTGACTAGTAGAGATCCAGTATCATCAAGAGAAGGTGCTGCATGGACTGATAATTCCTTTGGTTTGTGTGTTGTGGATGCATAGTGGGCTATAGGAGATTAATTGGGAGCGAGTGACGCAGATGTGTTCCCAGTACCCATAGTTGTTTTGAGTTTTTCTTGTGTGTTTTTCATTGTGATGTAGTGCTTGAACATTGTTTGTTATGAGATAAGTTGTTTCCTTGTTCTATAATGTATGATAAATTCCTAACATATTAAAAATGGGGAGACCAGATACCTAATAAATATGCAATTAAACCCATGCGGACGAGTCAGTGTCATCCAGAGTGGATAATATCTTGACATAGAGGAAGGAATTCCCTAATTAATGTGTCCAAACAATTGGTTGTTGTGTGAGGTATCTTGTGGATATTTGAGTTAGTATATGTTGGAGGAGGTGTTCTTTCATGTTGAGGTTTCACTCCAGCTTCAAATGACACAGGTGGTTTATCCTTGAGAGGTATTTCACGGGGTGGTTGTTCGGACCCCTCTTTCTTTTAGGTTTGATTTTGAATTCTCGAGGACAAGAATAGTTTGAGAGGTATCTGATGTAATGTACTAGACCTCTATGGTCCATTATTTTTTCAAAAGCTAGTGTTTAGGGTGTTCTTGGAGGTCTTAGTGGATCATTTCAATATTTTTCCAAATTTCCAGTTTTTCCATCGGTGAGTCAGGCATTAGTGAGTCACATCGGTAGCTCAGCATCAGTAGGTTGGCATTAGTAGCTCAATGTTAGTAGGTTTTCATTGGTAGCTCAGTGTTGGTAGGTTGGCGTCAGAAGCTCTGAGTCAGTGAATCAAGGCGTCAGTAGGTCCAGGCATTGGAAGGTCAAGACATCGGTAGGTCGAGCATCGGTGAGTGGCATTAGTGAGTGGCATTAGCGAGTGGAGTCAGTGAGTCAGGCATCAATGAGTCACATTGGTGACTCGCTATCGGTGAGTCATGTCGGTGGCTCAATGTCGGTGGATCATCCATTGGTGGCTCACTCATGTCATTGAGTCGCATCCGTGACTCACCCATCAGTGAGTCATTTCCAGTTTTCCCAGTTTTCCAGTTTTTCCCCTTTGGAATTTCCTTTGACATTAAATGAGTTAAATTCCATATTTAATGAGTATTTGGGCTGTTACAAATGGTATTTATTTCCTAAAAACCTGACTCTTCCTTTGACTCCTAAACCATGTGGTATTGATCATGATCCGGCTTTAATGGACTTTAAAATAGTTTCCCGCATAGATTTAGGATCTGGCCTTTCTAAAGCCAAAATCCTATCTTCCTTCAAACCCTTATGTTTTCTCTTGGTCCATCGAGAACCTTTCCTCCCTAAGTATTCATGTGCCTGTGCTGTGTTAGTCTATTTGGTTTTCCCTAGGGTCTTTCCTACTACTCGTGTGACCCCCTATTTTTTATGTAAGGAATAATTGTTTACCAATGGTTGTTCTAGGTAGGGATTCCTTCACCTCTCTTTTATTTATGTATCATGTGGGGTGGGTGTACTCATGTCCCCTTGTGAATACGGTTGGACCCAAATTTAATAAAGAAAATAAGAAGTAAAAATTAAGGGTCTCGGTGTACGATGATGATGATCGTCTTTTTTTATATGTTATCCTTGATCCATGTTGTGAATTATATGGGTTGTATTCTCATAAAAATCATGTTTGTTGGTGGTATTTGTTTCTACACCTGTATGATTTGTGAATCACTGCTGTAAGAATTGGAATCTAGTTAATCACATATATTCAGGTAAATAAATGGATTCCCTAGGACCGAACTTGTTCAATGATAACCCATATTTTATCAAGTGTAATTAAAGAATGAGTGCTGATAAATATGAATAAACCTTGCCTTATCAGTGTGGATTTGTGCTATGTGTGGTTCTATTCAGCCTTGTGTCAATGATATTTGTGTGGGTTGTGGTTGGGAGTGTGGTTGTGAGTATGGGGTGGTACGAGTGCTATAATGGTATCTAAAGTTGATGGATTGGTTTATTTTGGAATCGATGAACTTGTTATGTATTGGGGATGCATGTGGGTAGTGGTTGGGTAGCGGGGATGCATGACTGGGTTGTGTCATGTTCATGCTTATGGGTGTACTGGGTGTGGTGTTGTTGTACAGCGGGGCTACCAAGTGTGGTAGTAATGAGGTGCGTTGGGGATTTTATTCTTGATAGGAAGGACATGGTGGCATGGATTTGAAGAATGATGGTAGTAGTGGTTGAACGAGTGTTCAAGAGAGGGGAGTCTGCAGTGGGACTGTAAGTTGGGTGAGTTTTTTTGCTGAATGTGGTGCTTTTCATGTATTGGGGCTTCCTGGGATGGTTTAGGAGGGATGGCTTTAAATAAGGATGGTGTTACCTTGTGTGGGAATTTCACCTGGAGTTTCTAACAACTGTTGTTTTATGAATGGGTGATATAATGAATTCTTTTACCTTGGACCTTCTTTCATTGTTTGTCTTTGGTAGTGGTTGGTATGGTTGCTTCGCCTTATAACATTTGCAGTGTTTGGTAGTTTCCAATGTAGGGATGGAATAAATAAATGAATGAATTGATAATGCAAAATGACAACTGGTAAAATGGATTCTCTAGGGGTATGTTTTGAGTTGTGGCTTGTAGTGAAGTAGCGTTCATTTATGGACTTATGAAAGTGACCATCATTTGTGGGGGTACATGCATGTAGAGTTGGAAGCAAGGGCAGTTTTGGTGTGGGCTGGTTGTTGTTTTAAAAATACATAGGTCGGGATGAGTGCTTGGTACCTATATATATACATGTAGTTCTTTGTGATTTCTATATTCACCCCACCCATGTTGATCACTACATTCCAAACACCCCCATTGTTATGGGAGAGGGTTTCCTTTCCCAACATACTGGTGGGAGGATGGATGGATGGTTATTGTATCTTCTTTACCCCCTCTTCTAGGCATTGGCAACCCTAGAATATTTGGGCAAGTTGTGGTGTGGTTGTGAGTCCCAGGTGTCTACAGGCAAGGTGTGCTTCCCAGATGTCTTCGGGATGAGTAGTTTGGTGATTCCCAGGTGTCTTGGGGATGAGGTTGTGGTTTTTGGCCTAGGTTTTTGCTGGAGATATGTGATGTGGTATGTGGCCCTTGCGTGTGTGGGTTGGTTGTGACAATGGGTCTTGTGGAAGATATTGGTAGCATCAGGACGTTCTCCATTAGTGATGAGCTATTAACCAGTGGGAGGTGGTACATGGTACCCAAATATTGATGTGCTTTACTTCACTTTAATTTACTTTACATGGATTGCGTTATTCAGTGAGAATTCCTTAGTGATGTTGGGGTGGATAATATACCTTATTAGGTGATTTTGAGTTTCTGCTATTTTCTCACAGGGCATTAGTATGCTTCTCCCACTTGTGCATGGGTGGATTTGGTTTTTACCTACTGAGTATACTTTTATGCTCACCCTATGTATATAAAACTATTTTCTGGTTTCTAGGGTGATTACGTGGGTCGTTCTGGACCTTACTAGCTCAGACGTTGGGGAAAGTTGTTGTGTCATTTCTTAGTTTTATTTTGGTACATACTTTGGAGTTTTCTTTGTATTTATAGCAAGTTTACTTTAAACATGCATGTGGTATGGATTTTGGTTTCTTTATATATATGTGAATTAGAGTTTTTTGAGGTTGATACATCTTATCTCCCAATCTTGTCTACTATAAAAATTGAAACGCCTCCCATTTTTTTGTGATATTTCTTTACCCTTGGTGATGTTCGCCACCCCGGGGCCTATTAGAGTCGGGACTCAGAGGTCATTATCTCTCCATCATCTTGAGGAAGGAAGGTATTGGTATCTTCATATCCCTTACCTCATCTTGAAGAAGGCAGGTCGTGATACAATTGGTGCCCCGATGTTTGACTGACCCAAAGATAGTGCGTTGGGGGTTTGGGTAATGATGGTATAAGGTGTTACCTTAGAACCCGTTTTGAATGTGTAAGCTATGAGGTTGTGGTAGTAGTGGTGGATTTAGGTGTTCATCCATCCTCACTCTTTATTTATGTATTCACATAGTTATTGTTGATATAACTATCATAACCAGAAGTGCATCCTAGTTTTTAGCTAATGTTCCAAAGGTAATGTGGTTTATTATTATTATTATTATTATTATTATTATTGGGACTCTTGATGTACTTCCTGGGGTATGAATTATGATCATTTTGATTAGATATTATTATTAGGGTGCCTATAAATACTTCTTCGGACCCAAATAATGATCCATTCTTATTTAATAATATTTTATCATGACACCCAGACGTACTTCCTTGGATCATTCAATTTATCTTTACTATTTTAGGATTTCTAGACATGTTACATGGAGTCTGGCTTCTAAGAATTTTTTTATTAGGATTTCCAGATGTACTTACTAGGGTCTGACTTCTAAACCTTAATTTATTGAATGTTATTGTTACTATTACTGAAAGTGCCATTTATCACTAAGATTTATCCTTGTTCAGGGATACTGAGGTTAGTTGTTGAGAGTGTCTTGGAACCCCTCTTATACTAGATCTTTCTAAGAATTTCTATTTTTCTAGCATTCTAGAGGATGCCAAAAGTTTCTGATTATCCATTTAAATGGGATAGTATTAATTTTTTATATTATAATATTCATGTGATTCAATGTTCATAAACACCATTTTTAGTGAATTTTACAAATTGAACATTATTTCACTTTATGATTGTAATTCCTTATTAAAATTCACTATTACATGGTACATTTTTGAACACTACTAAAACACCCAATGTTCTTTATTTTATTTTAATATTTCATTTTTAGGTATCCCATGCTATGAGTAACATTATTTACTTCTGGAGCTATTGAAGATTCAATTGGGAAGATGACCAAATTAGGCCTTGAACAAAGAACATTCTGGCCGAAGTGAACTAGATAGAAGCCCAACAAAATAATTATATTATTTAATATCCAAGCCTAATGATTCTCAAATTTAACCTAAAGATAGATAAAATCATAGGGAACATTTAATTAAATAGTTTACAAAGCTAATTTTGATGTTTTAATGGAGTTATAGGAAGTCCAAGTTGAAGATACAATTCTGGGCCAGATTCTATGTCTCATAACAACAACCCACCATTTAAATCACATCTTGAAAAAAATTCAAATTGGACTGAAATATTATATTCTATTAGAGAACATCAAGGGATTTATTATATTCTTCTGTTTTCTACCACAATTTTCCATATAGAATGTCATTTCAGTGCATCTATTTGGTGGATGCAAGCTGGATCCTATTTTGGGTCAAGTTTGGAAAAACACACATTCCATGAACATTCTGCCACCCTTGGACCACCATAATCAAGTGGGGAGACTTTAAATATTGATGTATTTAACTAAGTCTTACAAAATTCCTATTTAAGGTAGTGGTGTTGGAGGATTTGATGAGGCTTTGTGTATGTTTTCATTATAATGTTATGCTGTGATTTTGTTGTCTTAAGTTTGTCTTACACATGATAGTTGTTCAAATCCCCCTTAAATTCTTAGTAAAACTTGTAATTATTCTCAATTTAGTTATTTTTAATATGTTGATACTGTTTCATTAAGGTTCGAATTTATTCACATAGATAAGATAGAAATCCTTCACACAATGGTGGGGTGTTCATTTTTTTTGTTTTCACTTCTTCAATCCCACTTCATTAAGTAATATTCCACCTTCCATTGAGATATTTGAATAAATGGAAGAATAAACCTATTGTGGTTCAATTATAGAGAGTTTCACGGGGATTGATTGAATGCTATTTTATGTTCTTATATTCTTAAATTAGTTCATTATTTTAAGAGTTCAATTTAATGACTTATTTTCTTCTTCATCTTTTCTAATTTTAACAATGACATATTTTCAGTTCTAGTATGATCCAATTACTCAGAGTTATCATTAAATTTATCCTATAATTGAATTAGTGATTAGTCTTGTAATTTTTTAAGGATTAAATTGGTGAATGATGTTGGGGATTTATCTTATTTATTGGAGACTTCTTGAACCAGTGAACTAGAATTTATAAATAAAATAATTACATCCATTCTAGTATTAGAAACAACCTAGTACTGGTCCATATTCTTTAATTATTATTTTTTAAAATATTAATTTTTTTGATTTATTCAATTCAAATCATTATCTTAGGAAATTTAGTATTCTAGTATCCCAATTTCAATTAACCCCATAGTTGTCCACTTCATAGCCAAAATCCCTAACAAATATGAATTTATCAAGGTTACTTCTTAGGTCCCTATGGATTAGACCCTTACTTGTACTAAGATGACCACCTATACCTATAGGGTAAATTTGGGTGAGACCAACTACTGGGTGGGTTCATTTCCCCTGATCTTTGGGATGCTGATGAGCTCCTCGAGTATGGAATTGATCTCCTCATTTGATGACTAGGATGCTCCCTAGGATCAGTGGATGAAACTTTATAGTATCACCCAAACTTGTTTGGGGATGAGGTATTTGAGATAGTTATTGAATGATTCTGTGTTATTATATTGGTCCAGGAGAGTATTCCTTATATATCACCTAAGGGTCACCCCCTTAGAGATTATCTGAGTTGCAATGTTGGGATTGCTTATGAGCTGGGACCTAGGAATCCGACATCAGATTGGATTATATATGGATTGAGTAGTATAACATATAATCAATGAAACATTTATAGGATGTCCAATTGATACATGGAATCCTTCATCTTAGTTATTATAGTTGAGTATGGGTGAACCTAGGGCTAGGATATGTATACCACTATGGTGACATATCTTACTCAGAGACATTCTAACACTAACCAAAGCATTTATTTTTTATCAAGATTAGGGACCCAAGGATTTAATTAATGATACACAACTTGAGTGGTAAAAAATATAACTCATATCCTTATCCACAATATGTCCAGATGACTGGATCTAGGATTATAAGATCAATTATGGATTGAGTTTATTATGATGTTGTTCATGGATGCCTTAGTATGATGTCACGTGTCAATGTCATTTTCATGTATATAAATATACATATACATTTATGGTTATATGTATATAGATATATATTACGGGATAGGCCCAGGGATATTCTATCTTAGGTAGAAGCAGATATGGTCTATAGGGATTACAAACCCAAGGATCGACTATGTTTCTTTTTATGTTATTGTTGAATTTATTATTCTAGTTGTGTCTTAACTAGGCTGAACATATTTAATGAGCATGTAATTATGATAACAAATTTATAGGTTCATCATTTGGGTGGCCTACTGAGATTATTTCTCACCCCTGTACGTGCACCTCAGTGTATGTGCAAAACTTATGTTTTCTTTTCAGGTTGAGCATAGGTACATGATGGATAGGGTCGAAGCCTAGGGTTGAATGATCGACAAGATCCACTCATGTGGTTTATTAGGATCATGCTGGAGAAACTTAGTAGTTTCTTGGAAACTGGATATGTGGTTTGAAACAGAGTTAGTAGTAGAGCCCTGTAGTTTTATTTCATTTTCCTTTATATACTACTACTTGTATGGTCATCCCAATGGGTGACCAGTGTTGTGTGTATGATATGGATATTTGAGATTTTATAAACTTTAATTTATTATTACAACAAAATTTTATTTAATTTACTTATTGATTCCACACTCTGATTATTTATTATGGTTTATGGGACCGTTTGAGATCATTGAACGTATTGGAGTAATGGATTACTAACTATAGCTTATTCAACATTATCTAGGAATGCATTATGTGTTCAAAATATCTTATATTAATATGTACATGCCCAATCCTATGCATGTTATAGACTATGATGATGTTGAGTAGGAATTAGAAGAATCATATGAAGAATGGCTGGTCTGTATAGTGAATTGGGGAATATTTTATGGTGGAAGTCAATGCCACTTATTGGAATCTTATGGAGGCATGGATAGATTCAAGAAGAGACTTAGAAGTAGGAATCCAATATATGATATCAATAGCCCTAGATGTTTGAGAAGTATCATTTGATTCACTTCATAGGGATATTATTTAATTAGAGAGATAGAATTGTAACATCCTCATTTTATAACCATTTTTTCTATAATTTATAAGTTTTTTTTGTGTGAAAATATAATAATTTTTTAGTTTAATTTTTACTATTATACATGACCTATGCAACAAATAATGGTAAACACATTATACCCTTATGTATGATATTTTTTGGATCTGTGTAAAGATAAATAAGTTTTTAGGTCATTACGTAAAGGTTAAAGCCTCACTGTGTAAGGGTTTGCTGAGAAACATTCTGCTGGCATAAGGGTAACCTTGTCACTATATAAAGATAATCTGAATTATACAATGTATGTATAAGGCTAACTCTATTTTCCAAAAGTTGCATAAGGGTAAACTTGTCATTACTTAGGGGTAGGTTTGAACTATGTAAAGGTAACTTATAATTTCTAAAGGATGTGTAAGGGTAATCTGAATTTTTGTAAGGGTATGTTTAAGTGCATGACCAGAATAATGGTAAAAATCCTTACCATGACACAACAACTATGAGACGCATAAGGGTAAAACCCCCTTTTAGAATAAAGGTAACTTTTAACCTATTTTCTTCTATTTCATATTCTAGCTCGAACCTTTAACACATCTTCATTGTTTTAAAAATATAAAACAATGGGATTTAAATTATTTAGACTCTTTTAAGTTTCCAACTCTAATTTTAGAGATTTTTAAGTTCTCTGTATTCAATATTCACTTCAAAATAAAATTAATTAGTGTTTTTAATTAGGGTTTTCATTGCTTTGAATGAGAACACCAGGATTCTCTTATTAAAATATCTAAACTTATCCTACCCTTTGATTTTGATCTCCTATTGAGTCCTAGTAGCCCAGAAACCCTTTAACCAGGATCCTCAAAGTTATATTTGAACAATCCAAAGTTCTTATTTTGGTTTTTAGGCATGGATGAACCCTCTCTCTCCTCTATTTAGGTGTTCGTTTTCAAGATATAAATTCCAGGTATCCTTTTTTCATGTAAATTTTGTAAAATAATATTTTTTAAGATTTTTGAAAAAAATAAAGAATCCTTAAATTGAAATGAACCTGAATTGTTGAAAAATGATAAATATTTATCATGCCAATATCAGGATTTTTTTGAAGAAAGAAAATATAATTGCAGGTTGAATTTATAATTATTATTTAAGAAGGAAATTTTCATCACATACTTTGATTGAAATAGATAATTTTGAAATTATCCCGGTGAGGGAAATTATTATTTCATGAGAGGTTTTAAATATTTATTTTAAAATAATTGAAAATTGGTTCTAGGTTTCCACATAGAGTGGTTTTAACCGATTATAGTGTGCGCATGTTGTGGGTGATGATTCCTTAGATACAATTTTATTTTAAAGTCAGAAATATTAAGGTAGGAAGTCCTTATAACCATGGGATGTTATTTGGAATCATTTGGTATTTTTGTCTTGTGTATGTTACTAACATTGAGACCACTTCTTATTTATGTTTTGTGTGTTCCTTTATATGTCATTTATTAGTTATGTAATATTTCATAGTCTATGGAATTACTTGTTGTGACATATTGATCCATGATATGTTATTTCTTATATGTGGTTTTGTATATAGTTGGTGGAATCTCTATTTTAGTGTTCAGGTTGATAGGTGTCATTGACAAACTTAGCTGACTCCTTAGAGGGGGGGCTTGGGTGACATGACTCATTGGTGATGGATTTTCCTAAGATGGTTAGTGTATTATCATGGAATTTATGGGGGAATTCCATGTCATCTTTGGAAGAGTGTCCATATATACTGGTGTGATCTACTGATGTGTAACATCCTTACGTATAAGAGAGGTTCCATTATATGGGATTTCCAAGTTTACATACCTTCTTAGGAAAATGGGAAAACATGATTCATGGGGAGGTATTATACTTAAAGGTGGGTGTGGTGTTGTTTCTTAAAGGTGGAACATGCTTGTCCATAATGGTAGACAAATCACCCGATAAGATCTAATTTATACAGTTGACTATATATGGTGTTCATCTAGCATGTTGTTGAAGTAGGTATGATTAGGGTTTGTGGTGGCTTGGTTAACACATGAACACTCAATGCATGATTGATTGTATGATTGGGTGTGCATTTACTTTTCCATTATTCCATAAAAATATATATACATGTGCACTTATGATAAGGATGCATTGCACTATGCCAAAATATGTATTTAGTGGCGGTTTAAACCACCACTAAATCATTCTGTGGCGGTTTTGGAAAAACACCGCTAAATCGTGTGTTCGAAAATAATTAGCAGTAATTTTTTAAAACCGTCATAGAATGATTTAGTGGTGGGTTTTTAACGGTGGTTGAAACCGTCACTAAATTTTTTTTTTTATTTTTATTTTTTTTATTTTTTTTTAATTTTTTTAATTTTTAATTTCTTTATTTTTTTTATTTTCATAATTTATTTATTTATTTGTTTTAGTAATTTATTTATTTATTCATTTATTTATTCATTTGTTTATTATTACCACACACATACCCATCTTCATGCATAAGTTCTTGTCCATGCACAAGTCCATGTCCATGCACATGCCCATTCCATATATAGAAATTCTGCGTTGGGTGAGATTTGAACCACTTACCTCTTGATTATTTTTCAAAGACTTTACCATTCTAGTAGGCTTTTCATGTGGTCGATAAATAAAATTTAATATACTTATATGTATATATATATTAATTAGAAAAACAAGTATTACATAACAAATAGATACACAGTAAATAATTAATAATTAATAATGATTAATCAATAATCAATAATCAATAATCAATAAATAATAATATATAATATATAAGATATACTATATAAGATATAAGATATACTATATAACATATAATATATAATACATAATATATGATAAATAATAAACAATAAATAATACATAATATATAATATATAATACATATTATATTATACATAATATATAATAGATAATAGATAATAGATAATACATAATAGATAATAGATAATATATAATAGAAAATAGAAAATAGAAAATAGAAAATAGATAATATATATGTAATGTATAAATAATAAATTAATTAAAAAATAATTTATTATATGATAAATAATTAACAAATTAATAATAAATTAATAAATAATAGATAAATAAATAAATAATAACTAATAACTAATAACTAATAAATAATAAATAATAAATAGTAAATAAAAAATAGTAAATAATAAATAATAAATAATAAATAATAAATAATTAATAATTAATAACAACGAATAATTAATAATTGATCATTAAGAATTAAGAATTAAGAATTAATATTTAAAAATTTAAAAATAATTAATAAATAATTAATAAATAATTAAAAATTAATTAATAAATAATTAATAAATAATGAATATTGAATAAATAAATAAATAAATAAATAATGATTAATAAACTAATGATAAATTAATATTTAGAAAATTAAAAAGCTAATAAATAATAAATAATAAAGAATAAAGAATAAAGAATAAAGAATAAATAAATAAATAATAAATAAATAAATAAATAACAAATAAATAAATAAATGAATAATAAATAATAAATAAATAATAAAATAAGTAAATAAATAAATAAATAAATAAATAAATAAATTATAACTAATAATTGATAATTGATAATTATAAAATTAATAATTCTTAATTAATAATTAATATTTAAATTTTAATATTTAATATGCAATATTGAATATTGAATATTTAATAAATAATTAATAAACAATAAATAATTAATAAATAATTAATAAATAATTAATAATTAATAAATAATTAATAAATAATTAATATTTATTTAATAAATAATCAGTAAATAATCAATAAATAAATAAACAATAAATAAATAATAAATGAATAATAAAATAATAATAAATTAATATTTAGTAAATTAAAAATAAATTAATAAATTAATAAATAAAAAAGAATAAAGAATAAAGAATAAAGAATAAAGAATAAAGAATAAAGAATAAAGAATAAAGAATAAATAATGAATGATAAATAAATAAATACATAAATAAATAAATAGACAAATAGACAAATAAATAAAAAATAATAACTAATAAATAATAACTAATAATTTATAATTTATAATTAATAAATTATAATTAAATAATTAATAATTAATAATTAATAATAAATTAATAAAAAATGAATAAAAAATAAATAAATAAAAAATAAATATATAAATAAATAGTGAAAATAATCTAATAATAAATAAATAAATAATAAATAATTAATTAATTAAAAATAAATTAATAATTAATGTGTACATAAGAACAAAATAATAAATAAATAAATAAATAAATTTTAAATATTAAATAAATAAATAAATAAGAATAAATAATAGATAAATAAATAAATAAATAAATAAATAAATAAATAATATTAAATAAATAAATAAAATAATAATAATAAATAAATAAATCATAAAATGTTAGGAACCTCTAAAAACCCTAGAAACATTGAAATGACCATAAAATATGATTTGAGATTCCTTTTTCAATGCCACAACCAGTTAAATCAAAGATCGTGAAATAAGATTCAATATGATTTGTGGTACAGGCTAAACGGACACCTGGATCGAAAGTTATAACCGTTTGAATTTTAAGAAATCGGTTTCTGCACCTAAAACCTCTGTTTCAAAGGCCTTCTAGGCCTTTCTGGTGGAATAAAAATAGGTACAAAACTCAAATAACTAGACTTAAGCGGCTTAAATCTCATCATATGCTTCGATTTGATATGTGGTAGAGCCCAAACGGACACCCGGATTTAAAGTTATGGCTGTTTGAATTTGGAGTTCAATTTTTGACTTTTGAATTTTGATTATATTTTTTCTTTTGATTATCACATGATCTAAATTTCACTTAGTATTTTCTCATTTGATAAACTTCTATTTGATTGGTTGTGGAGCTGAAATGGACCCTCGGATTAGAAGTTATGGCCATTTGATGCCAAAGTCTGTTTTTCTACTTATTGAATATTTGTTTTCAGTTTTAAAATATTATTTACTAATAATTATAAATATTAATTAATTGACATGTTAAAAATTTATAAAATTATCAATAATAAACTATTTTTGATTGTAAATAATAATAAAATAATAAATAATAAATAATAAATAATAAATAATAAATAATAATTTTTTTTTAATTTTCTTATTTTTTAAAAAACTTTTGGGGCGGTTTTCAAAAAAACCGCCACTATTTCACGGCAGTTTTTTTAAAACCTCTGTTAAAAAAAATTTAATTATTTTTAGAAGATATTTAAAAAAAAATTAAAAAAATTTAAAAAAAATTAGCGCCAGTTTTTTCACGGTGGTTTTTAAAACCGCTGCGAAAAAACCGCCGCTAAAACACTATTTTCTTATAGTGTTGGTGGTGTCTTATTGGGTTTATACTCATACTATACATGGGCATCGTGGTGCACATGTAGACATCATGACTAGGGATACAGTGAAGGAAAAGGGGCAGGTGATAGGGAGATGAGGAGATAGAGGCTTGGATTAAGAGGAGATGTCAGGACATACTCTGAACTATTATTGTAGTGTTTATTTTCTTTTCTATTTTGTGATACTTGGATTAGCTCGCTATATCAGGGATCCTTGTCTTATTTTATATATAAATGGCATTCCATCTATTATAGTAATGTTTATTTTTTTTATTGTGTTATTATTTGTGATTATCTTATTGAGGTAGAGGGTATAATCTCCCCACTAATGACACTTGTACTCTCGCTGCTAGTTAGCAACCTTTGGCATATGGGGAGGCGCGCATGAAGCTTTGTGGAACTCCAGCTCAAAATAACTGATTTAGGATAGGGTGTTACTGTAATACCATTCATATTCTATGAAAAAATCAATAAATATGTATACTAATTAAAATAAAATTTTTTTATATGGGATCTCATCACAAATGAAGAGTTATTTAAAGAAAGACCAAATGTAACTCTTTATAGTCTATCAAAGTGGAAACCATATCACTAGAGAATGCACCAATTTAATAAGTTTTATTTTTTCCCTTATACATACTATTAAAAAAATATATTACAATTATTATATTAGTGTGGGGTAATTAAGGGAAATAATATTTTTTATTAATTTAAATTTGGGTAAGATTAATTAATTTATTATATTAACTCATTAAATTATATATGGTTGGATAATATAGTTTAATCATCCACATAGTATGGAAATGGGAAATGTAAGTTCTATGCATTAGTACAATAAACACGTTCCTCCTAATTATAATGGAATATACAAGGGTAATGAAAATCATATAATAAAATATTATATATTTTTATTTTAAATCCATGTTTAATCAATGAGATGGGGATATGTATGCTTGAGATATCATTGTTTCTTGATGTAGAAAATTGAATTTTTGTTGTGATTAGTTTTTATAAATATTTAGAAATAAATAAATCAATTTACATTTAATAATGTCAATCCCAAATCCTCAAATGATTATAAGCAATTTAAATATTTGATTTATGATATTTTACCTTGAGATAATTTTATCAAATCTAATTATAAAATTACTTTATTTTTTTGAAATGTAAT
This sequence comes from Viscum album, assembly GCA_963277665.1. Lineage (NCBI taxonomy): Eukaryota > Viridiplantae > Streptophyta > Magnoliopsida > Santalales > Viscaceae > Viscum > Viscum album. The sequence goes on along the minus strand of OY728152.1, from coordinate 1,530,335,295 downwards.
TCAAATCCAATCACTATATAAAATCAAAACAAAAAATTTTATTTCCCAATGAGTATGAATTGTAATATTTAATAATAATTTTGAATACCATATTCATGTTAAGAGTCTAATCATGTTTGTGAAATGATTTTTGAGAGAATGGATTTATATATTTTTTAATTGTCATATAATTATTTAATAAAATATTCCAATGTTAATGCATTACATATCATTAAAATTTCCTAAATTTATGAATGAGATTAAATTTTATTAGTTTAAATCAGAGATATATTCAGATAGATTAATTTATATGATAATATAAAACAACATTTGATTTTAATTTTGTTAATTTTAAATTCATTTTTATAGTTTTTTTCAAATCATTTTATTATAATTTACATTTATTGTGAATATTTTATTAGTGAAGATTTTTTATTTTCCTTACTATATTTTTCAACAATTCCAGTTTCATCCCTGATATGATAGTGTATGAGATCTATATAATCAATAGGTGTCTATCCATTTATGAACAACCTATAAATTCAATAATAGCTTATTAACTGTTGTGAAAGTTCTAGAAAATATGTTTAAGGTTTCCAATCAAAATCGATGGATCATTTTTAGTCTGGTCAAATTGAGTTACTTATGAAACTTTTTTTTAAAGGGAAATATGGATTAAATTTTACAAGGATTATCTAAGTCAAGATAGTGTAACTCACAAATAATAAAACATGTATTCTATTAATTCTAAAGAAAATGACTTAGGTGTTGAAGTAGATCAATTTGATGGGACTCTCAATATTCAATGGGATTCCATACATTCTGTAACATCCCATTACCGATATGAAATGTACGTATTTAAACTTTTTTTGTTTTCCCTTTTTATTTGACTAGGTAGGGTTTAGAATGAATTGGGAGGATACCTATAATGGTAAAGTTAGAAATTTTTTGGACTCTCAGCTTTAACCAGACCTTTTTATAGGATTTCGGAGGGTTACATACCATGTAACTAGGTTACACGATGTGTAATGGTCTCTAGGGGAATACCATGAGAAGGTTCATGTTGTGAGAATACTTACACCATGAAATGTTACACTAAATGATGAGTCTTTACAGATCATGATATTTTTAATTAACAATTTTTCATTCTAAAGTGACACATTTTTTTGGCGGTTATGGAACATAACTATTTCATGACGTGTAGTGGGATTACACGTTGTGTAATACCCTGATTGTTGTTTTTAAACGAGAAGCACAGATAAGATCCTATTTTACCCTCCTCTCTAGTTTTATTTATCTTGACCCAAAGCATTCCCCAAGCAATCTTAGATCCCACCAACCCTTCAAAGTTCCTTCATTCGAAATTCGATCATTGTTTCACTTGCGGTGTGGATTCCCGGGTAAGTTCTCTCTTCATTCTTCTTCTTTCTCTCTTTACCCTCCTTTGGTATTTCAGTGTATCATCATGAAATTGATTGATCTATGATTCATACTATCAGATTTTATTTCTAGGTTGAGTTTATAGGTCTTCTACACCTTCTTTCTCATTGACAGGTTCCGTTGCGAGTGTTGGTTTTTGAAAAAAGGCAGGTGATTCCATTCCGCTGGACCTAATTGATTAACCTTGAATTGATTGATTTATTTAAATTAAATTGATCAAACTTTCTTTCAATTTATTTTATAAAACCCAATTCCATTGAATTTGGATATTTGAATTGTTTTTGGCATGAAAATTGTGAAAACCCTCAATTCCATTGAATTGGGGAGAGTTTGTGGAAATTGGTTGATTTTAATTTTTTAATTTAAATTAAAAATTTGATGGAAGATATTTAAATTAAAATTTTGAATTTAATTATGAAAAAATATTTTTAAATTGATGGAATTTGTTTTTAATTTATTTCAAACTTGTGTAGATGGTTTAAAAAGTTTTGATAGAAACCCACTAGTTTTATCTTGTTAAAAGGCATGTTTTTGATTAAAAATTTTTTTGGTTTTAAATGGAAATTGTAATTTGAAATGGGAGGAATGGGATTGAATTGTATTTTAATTAGTCTTAAAATAAATTACCCATCATTTATTGTGTAAGATCACATGCAAGCCTTAGGTAGTTTGTGAGTTATTTGGACACACTCTATGATTATAAAACATTCTAAAACATAAATGCAGCAGGTCACAACCTCTATGTGATGGTGAAGATTCACCTTTTTATAGTGTTATAGGTATGTGTGTATACACATATTTTTGTGATAACATAGAAAGTATAGAGTCCTATATCCTATAACTTTCTTACCTATTTGGCAGATGACCATATTGCTCTGTTATTTAATATTTGAGATATAAATATATTCCAATTTTATGGAACTAATTTACATTAATTATAGATTTATATAAACTATTTTATATAAATTTTTATTTAAATCATTATTTTAGAAATATTCCATCATTTTAATTGTATAGCTTGATTTGTTTAATTTTTTTTAAAATGCCAAAACCGTTTATTATAAAAATGAAATCATTCCCCTGGTTAATATATTATTGGAATCTAATATCGGATCCTTGGTGAGACCAAACTTAGATTTTTATCTCACACATTACTTGTGCCTTTAGGTGTTTGTATATTATCTCCTTCCAAGTTTGAGCAGGGGGAAATGATATTTTGGAGGTGGATCCAGCTGTTGAACCTTGGACATGGTGAGTTGTGTCCTTAGGGACTTGGGTTATTTCCCCCTATTTTAGTACTTGTATTATAGTACTTTTGGATATAATTTCTTTTTGAATTCTATTACATTACTCCTAGTGGAGTTTCTTTTTTATGCATATTGACTTGCTCATATTTCTTTCACAATATTTTGTGGAAAATTTGTTCCCACTTGCATATTGTATGATTCTAGGTGCTAGTTGCTAACCCATGGGGATCAAAAAAACCCTTCAGGCTATATCAGGGTCATCTTATTTATCAAGTTACCTAGGTAACCAGGATATTTCATGAGAAAATGGTATCAGAGGAGGTTTGTTCAGATTATTGTCTTGAAGTCAGGATGTATTGCGAAATCTTGTTGGGACTTAGGAGGTAGTTGTGATTTAGTGCCTAGTTATATCTCACCATAATGAACCTTAAGTCACTAGGGGTGGTTAGGGAAAGACTTCTTGTGGATTAGTTCTATTATTTTACCTATTATGATTTGGATAGAGTGAAATCCAAATCTTTTCATTATATCTTTCGAGATTGATTTCCCTTGTTTCTCCATTTGAGTGTTAACCTGAGGTCTTCCTTGTTATCTACTGATATTGTGTAGAATCATACCTATGAGAAGACATGAAAATCAGATCTAGGAGGAAAATGTTTCTAAGATGTAGTGATCAAATCCTCAAGTGTACCCAAATCAAGTCGAGGTGATTGTGCACACTGTCCAAGCTCTGGTGTAGGAACCACCACCAGTCCCCGTTTATGCTCCAGCTATGGATCCTTAGAGGGATGTTCATTAGAATCATTATCAATAGTTCCTTGTCCAAAATCCATCAGTTTTCAAAGGTTCCACTAATCCTCGACATTATGAGGAATGGTTGGGTAGGATAGAACATTTTTTGAGTTCTTGGAGACACCAGACAAAATCAAGGTAAATTGTGCCAGATTCGTACTATAAGGACCAAGAAGAAGATGGTGGGACACTATAGTGATGAAAAATAAATATGAGGTCTTAGTATGGAAATAATTCAAGGTTCTTTTCACTGAACAGTTCTATCCAGAGTTAATGGTGTTGGCCAAGGCTACAGATTTTTTCAAGTTTGAGCAATCAGATAGAATCATGACTCAGTATTTAAAGCATTTTGATGAGCTTGTTCAGTTCATGCATGATATTATATCTAATGAGAGGATTAAGGATCAAAGTTTTGAGTTGGGACTTCGATATGATATCCATTATTAGGTATTCTTTCTAAGATTACCATTTATGTTGATGTTCTGGATAGGGCGATGATGTTTGAGATGGGCCTAGCTGGAAAGTCAGGGTTGATGAGAGTTCCTTTTCCCCTAGTGGAAGTGTTAGTTACTTCAATGTAAAGTTTAAGTGTTATGATTATCTCAGTATTTCTTGACAGAAGGCTCATTCTAGAACTCCTACAATATCAAGAGTAAGTCATTTGATTTGATATCAGTGTGGAAGGCCAAGGCATTTTATGAGGGTTGTACTGAGACACCCAAGAACTGTAGCTCTTGTTGATTTTTAGGACACTTATAGAGATTCTTCCATATCTATTCTACTCCATTTAGTGTAATATGATCATATTATCCTCCTAAAACTATGGGGAAATTAGATGCTTCATGTATAAAATGGTTCTAGCCATAGGCATTCGGAATGAAGCTACTTCATGCAGTGTAAGAGTCACTAGAAGAAGTGGATATGGGTCCAGAAACTGTGAGAGGTATCATTACTATAACTTCATCACTAGTGACTACTCTATTTGATACTGATGCATCTCATTCATTTATTTCAACCTGTATTGTCATTTTTCTATGTCTTTCAATGAAACTTTTATCTTGTACAATGGATATTAATACACCCCTTGGAATGAATAGAGAACATAGTCTTCATAGTATTGCTTATTTCTTCTCTCTGTTAGATGTCGAGTTGGCTTAGAGTTTTTTGGTTCTTGACATGAAACCTCTTAATGTCATTTTTAGAATGGATTCACTCATTTCCAATAAATTTGGGATTTATTGTTATCTTAGTTAGGTCTACATTACTAGAACCAGTGGTGTGTCTATTGTCTTTCATGGATAGTGTTACCCAAGGTCAATCAGAGAGGGAATATTTGAGCGGTGATCTCCCTCTAGTTGTCATTGAGTTTCCCAATATGTTTCCTTCCAATTTCTCGGGTTTAACACCAGTAATGGAGATTGAGATTTCCATCGACTTAATTCCTGACACTTAACTAGTTTCTATTACCTATTACTATATTGATTTATATGAAATTAAGGAGATGAAATACCAATTATATGATCTTCTTGAGAAAGGATTTATACACCTAAGTGTGTCACCTTGGGCAGTGATGACTTTCTTCACTAAGATGGATGATGGTTCTCTTCTATTATGTGTTGATTACTGAAAGCTAAATCAAGTTACAATAAAGAACATATATTTGTTGCCACATATTGATGACATCGTTGATTAGTTGTAAGGGGAGAAGTAGTTTTCAAAGACCAACCTTTAATCTGGTTAGCATTAGTTGAGGATAAAAGAAGTTGAAATTCAAAAAACCACCTTTCATAGCAGGTACAACCATTATGAGTACCTTGTTATACCCTTTGGTCTAACGAATTCTCCTAAAATTTTCATGTATTTGATGAAAATAATTTTCCATGATTATGTGGATACCTTTGTGGTAGTCTTTGTGTATGACATTTTCATTTAATCCAAGTCTGATGAGGATTATATGCATCATCCGAGAATAGTTCTGAGTCTGTTGATAAATCACCAACTTTATTCCAAGCATTCAAAGTGTGATTTATATACTTAGGAAGTGAAATTCTTGGGACACGTGGTGTTTGAACATGGTATATCAGTTGAACCTGAGAAGGTGAAGGTTGTTATGACTTGGGAGAGACCATGATATATCTTCGATATTTGGAGCTTCTTGGGCTTAGCCAGATATTATTGTTAGTTCTTGAAGGACTTCTCAAAGTTTTATTCTCTGATGAATAATCTAACATGGAAGGGGGTGAAGTTTTCTTGGAATGATAAATGCTAGAATTATTTTTTTGAGATGAAACATATTTTAACTATTACACCAGTGTTGAATCTTCCATAGTCCAGGCCGAGCTATGTGGTCTTTTGTGATGCATCAGGTTCAGGCTTGGGCTATGTTCTTATGCAGGGTGATCATGTAGTTTCTTATGGATCTAATCATCTTATCCCACATGAGAATAATTATCCTACCCATGTACTTGAACTTATAGATGTGATGAACACACTTAAGAGTTGGCGACACTACCTTTTCAGATAAAGGTTTACTGTGCATTCATACAAAAAATATTGAGTTATATATTCTCTCAAAAAGATTTGAACCTCTTATAGAGGCATTGTGTGGAGTACCTTAAATATTTTTACTTTAAAATTACCTACACCCTGGGGAAAGGGAATGTCCTTGAATTTTCCTTGAGCATAAAACTTCTAACCCAGACAATGAAAGAATATTTAGAAGAGTGCAATTTGATAGCTCTATTTTCATAGTTTCATATTAGAGTTTAGGAGAAATGATATGAAGTTTCTTTAGCCATAATTCAGTTGAATTATTCTCTTCTAAAAATTATTCTTCACTATCAATAGCTTGATGATGAATTTCATAGAATTAGAGACTCTCTTTATGGTGGGGAGATAGTTTCTTAGTGGTCATTTTCCAAAGAAGGTGTTCTATGTTATCAGGATCGCTTCATTGTTCCATTAGAAGAAAGATAGGATGTGATGGGGGATTGTCATAATTCATAATGGGTAGTAAACCCAGGAACCACTAATATGTTTTGTGACATGCAATGACAGTTCTGATGGTTAGGTATGAAATAGGGAATTGTTGAGTTTGTTTCCCACTGTTATACATGCCAGCATGTTAAGGATGACCATAAAAAACCTATAGGTTTACTTCAACAACTTTCAGTCCCTACTTATAAGTGTGATGATATCTCTATGGAATTTTTGGTTGGGTTGCCTCATACCTACAGAAAAAATAATGCGATATGAGTTGTGATCGATAGGTTGACCAAGTAGGCTCACTTCATACACATTCGTGATATAGACAATGTTGAGGAGTTGGGAAATATCTATGTGAAAGAAATTTTTTGTTTTCATGGAGTTTAATATGATATATTCTATAATAGGTATCCTCAGGTTACTTCTCTATTTTAGAAAGGCCTTCATGAGGAAATGGGATCTTAGGTCCGTTTGATCATGGCCTACCATCCGTAGTCGAATCGCCAGACATAGAGATCTATACTAATTCTTGAGGATATGATTTGTGCATGTGTTCTCAACATTTGTGGGGATTGGGATGATCATTTTAGGATGATTGAGTTTTCTTATAATAATTTTTACTAGTCCACAATCAGAATGGATCCTTTTTAGGCCTTGAATGACCGTCCTTGAAAATATCAACTGTGTTGGTCGAAGATTGGTGAAATTTCCTTGGTTGGACCAAGTTTGGTCCACGAGACAACATCCAAGATTCAGTTAATTATGTAGAGAATGTTAATGTAATAGAGATGATATAAGTCTTATGTGGATCATCATCATAAACCTTTGGATTTCTTAGTTGGTGACCAGGTGTTCTTGAAAGTTTCACCCCGGTTGGGTTATCAATGGCTTGGGAAGCAAGGAAAAATTACTCCTCATTTTTTGGGACCTTTTGAGGTTGTTGAATATGTAGGGAAAGTTTCATACCTTTTATCACTTTCACCACAACTGACATTGATACATAATATATTCCATGTATCACAATTGATAAAGTATTTATCTGATATGTCTCATGTTTTCAGTTAGAGTGATCTTGAGATTGTACCTAATTTATCTTTGACTGAGTGGCCAATCATGATAGTCAATTCTAAGACCAAGGTACTTCATGGGAGGGAAATACATTAGTTTTATGTGCTATGGAAGCATGGTTTTGATAATCATAAGATGTGGGAATGCGAGGCACTAATGAGAGAGCATTGGCCTCACATTTTTGGAATGGAAACTTCTTCATAGGGTTTCTGGGGATAAAAAGTTTTTATGGTTGGGAGATTGTAACATCCTGTTATGGATATGATAGGTATGTCTTTAACCTTGTTATGGGTTTTAATTTTTTTTGACTGGGTAGGGTTGAGAATGAATTTGGAGGATACCTATAATGGTGAATTTAGAGATTTTTTGGACTCTCATGTTTAACTGGCCCTTTCTGTAGGCCGTCGGAGGGTTACACTCTATGTAACTAGGTTACACGATATGTAATGGTTTCTAGGGGGAATACCATGAAAAGTTTCATGTTGTGATAAGATTCACATTATGAAACGTTACATGATGTGAAGAGTCTTTACACATCATGAGTCATTTGATAAATGATTTTTCATTTTAGAGTGACATGTTTTTTAGTGGTTATAAAAATTGACTATTTCATAATGTGTAGTGGGATTACACATCATGTAATACCCTGAATGTGGTTTTTAAATGGATAGAATGACTAATATCCTCTTTTACCCTCCTCTTTAGTTTTACTTCTCTTAACCAAAATCCTTCCCTAGGCGATCTTGGAGCCCCCAACCCTTCCAGGTTACTTCATTTAGTGTTCGATCATTATTGCACTTATGGTGTGGATTCCCAGGTAATAGTTCTCTTTGTTCTTCATCTTTGTCTCTTTCTCCTCATTTTTTATTTCAATGGATCATATTGAAATTGTTTTATCTATGATATATACTATTGGATATCATTTCTAGGTTGAGTCTCGAGGTCTTCTACACATTCTTTCTCATTGACAGGTTCTATTGTGAGTGTTAGTTTTCAGAAAAAAGGTAGGTGATTCTATTCCATTGGGCCAAATTGATTAACCTTTAATTTCTTGATTTATTTCAATTTTTGATTTGAATTAAATTGATTAAACTTTATTTCAATTGATTTCATAAAACCCAATTCTAGTGAATTGGAAGATTTGAAATGGTTTTGACATGAAAATTTGCAAAAACCCCCAATTCCATTGAATTGGGGTGTGTTTTTGGAAATTAGTTGATTTAAATTGTTTAATTTAAATTTTAAATTTGATATAAGATATTTAAATTTAATTTTTGAATTTAATTATGGAAATGGATTTTGAAATTGATGGAATTGGTTTTTAATTGATTTCAAACTTGTGAAAATGGATTAAAATGTTTTGATAGAAACCCAATGGTTTTATCTTGTTAAAAGGGAATGTTTTTTATTAAAACATATTTTGGTATTAAATAGAAATTGGAAATTGAAATGGGATGAATGCGATTGAATTGTATTTTAAGCAGTCCTAAATTAAATTACCCATCATTGATTGTGTAAAAGCACATGCAAGACTTAGGTAGTTTGTGAGTTATTTGGACACACTCTATGATTATACAACATTCTAAAACATAAATGATATAGGTCACATCCCTGATGGGATGGTGAAAAGTCTCCTTTTTCTAGTTACACAGGGAAGTGTGTATACACATATTTTTGTGATCACTTAGAGAGTGCGTAGTCCTACAGCCTGGAACGTTCGTAGCTATTTGGAAGATGACAGTATTTCTCACTTGTTTTATATTAGAGATATAAACATATACCAATGTTGTTGAACTTCCTTACATGAATTTTGGATTTATATAAACCTTTTTATATAAATGTTTTATTTAATCCATTATTTTATAAATATTTAATCACTTGTAAAGTCATTACTTAAAGTATTTTCCATCATTTGAATTGTATAACATGATTTGTTTAAATATTATTTAAAATTCAAAAATTGTTTATTATAAAATTGAAAGCATTCACTTGGTTAATCTATTATTGGAATATGACATGGAATATTTGGTGAGACCCTACTGGGATTTTTATCCCATAACCTATTTATGCCTTTGGGTGTTTGTAGATTATCTTCTTCTAGGTTCGATCAGGGGGAAATGATCTTTTGGGGGTGGATCCATCTATTGAACCTTGGATGTGGTGTGTTGTGTCCTTAGGGAATTGGGTTGTTTTTTTCTTATTTTGGTGCCAGGGTTGTAATACTTAAGGCTTAAATGCCTTGTGGACTTCTGGTATATTTCTCCCACTAAAGTTTCTTTTCCATGAATATTAATTTGATAATATTGTTTCCACTATTTTTTGTGGAAAATTCATTCCCAATTGCATGTTTTTTGATGTCAGGTGCTAGTCTCTAACCCATGGGGAGTGGGAACACCCTTTAGGCTATGCCAAGTCTGGCTCAATTATTAGGTTACTAGGGTACCTAGGTTGGTTCATGACACATGGATATTCCTTTGTTCATGATATATTTTAATATAATTTCTAAAAACATTTTACATCAAGACTCATAAATGATAAATTATCTTTTCAATCCTTATCTTTTTTAAATGAGAGATGATTTTAATGGGATATCCAAATTTATAGATTATTTTATGGATACATGGGTTAAGATGTGTACAAATTTTTTTTCTTCTGAAAAATCAAAAACAAATAATGTGATTTATTAACATATAAGAATACAATATTTTTACTAAAATAAGAATATAAATTATTAGATAAATTAGAGGTGGTTGTTGATCTTCTTATCCAAATTTTAAATAATTAGGTAATACTTAATCTATAAAATACTATATTCTATTACGATTTACCACCAAATTAATATGTCATCTTCCATAGGGATAGAGACGAGGATGTAGGGTGTTGGCCACCAGGGGTAATTAGAAATCATTGATGTTATCCCTTCTTCTCCATTGGTTCTAGGTCCTTCCTTTGGCACTCCATTCGTGCATCACTCCATCACTATTTGGAGCATAAATTGATGGGTTTGTTCATGAAAGTTATTCACTCTAGGATGGAGATGATGGTGGGGTGGAGTTGTTAGAATTTCAAAATATCCATAGCTGATCATGGGATTTTTTATATATGTTTTTTTTTGAAAAAAAGAAGAAAATAAACCTAGGTTAATTTTTTTAAAAAAATAAGTTAGAAGGGCACGAAGCCCCTTTCACGCATTTAGAATTTTTTCTCCTAAGACAAAGGCATAAAGGCCTTTAATCTATAATTTTTTTATTTTGTTTTTCTTATATACATATATATACAAGTAAACAAGACTATTGTGATTATTATAAATTAGTATTAATTTTATAATAATTTTTTAGCAATACCATTATTATTAATAATTAAATGTTATATATTAATACTTTAATTAATATTTATTTTAAAATTATATTATTAAATAATTTATTAGTTACATTAATAATTATATTATTTACATCATTATTAATAGTTATTATTTTAATCATTATTAATATTTAATAATATATTTATTTATTTATTAATAATGTGATTACTAATATTTAATTACAATAACATAAATAATAATACTTCATAATAATGTAATTAATCATATAATACTTAATAAGAATTATCCCCATCAATTTTTTAAAGTGTAAATGTTATGTTTTTAAGAAATAAAGTTTGTGACATTTAAATTAGATTTTTTTATTAGATTTATAAATTTATTTTACATTTAATTATTTTTTACATGTTTAGTCAATTTTTATAATTTCACTTAGATTTTATTTATACTTTATAATTTACATTCTTTCAAAATCACATACATGAAATATAATAATACTTCAATTATGTTACCTTAAAAACCTATAAATTATAAAGTATAAAAAAATCTAAATGAAATTTTACACACTTACTATTCATATAAAAAATAATTAAAATTAAAACAAAATCATAAAAAAAATTAATGAAAAGTCATTTTAATGACACAAAATATTTCGGTTTTAAAATTTTACATTTGTATTTATATATTTTTTACATTCCTTTTATTTTAAATTATTTTTTATATGTATATTAAATGTTTAAAATTTCATTTAGATTTTAGTTATACTATAATTTATGTGCATATATTTTTGAAGGTGAAAATATCATGTTTTTAATCAATAATGTTTTTGTTATGTAAATTAATATTAGTTTATTATATTGATGAAATTATTTTTATTTTCAACTATCTTTTAGATATTAATGCTATGTTTTATGTTTTAATTAGATTATTTTTATATTTTATATTTTATATTATTTTAAAATTATCTACTTGAAATTTAATAAGTTTTCTTATGTTTCAAGTAGTCATCTTTGGAAGTGTATAAAATTTAAAATATAAGTAAAATATAAATAAAAATTAAAACATAGGCTAAACATATACAAAATAGTTGAAATTAAAAAGAATTTCATTAATATAATAGACACACAATAATATAGATGATAGAAAACATTGTTTGTTTAAAATATTTTAAGTCAATAGAAGAAACATAAATGAATGAGTATAATCATTCTCTATAAGGAGGTCCCATATTCTAATCTATTGTGTGAATGGGATGCCTGTATCGAGATCGTCAACCTCTGTACTAGGGTGGACTGTGATGTGATGGAGGGGGATCTTCCCCATGTGTTGGAATCTAAAATGTCTGATGCACTTTTTATGAATCATTATGAAGAGGTTTCATCAGGATTTCATGATGTTTACCTGATCATTATCCAACTTTGTAAGTATAAAGACCTACTAACATCTGAGAGGGGGACCATACAACCCGTGAAGGGTTGTTCATGAAAGACAGAGGCATGAGAAATGACTCCTAATAAGATATCAGATTAGTTATTCCCAACTAAAAATGCGGATATACTGAAAACATAAATGGATATCATGCATCAAGGTGCACATCCACAATCAGCTAAGGTTGGATTGCTAGAGGTGTGAGCACTTCCTATGGAATAGGCGAAGCAACACGTTCTACACAATGTGGTCTATGTCGTCACTGTCATGGATCACCAACATCAATAGCTGTTGGAGGAGGTTCCTAAGTAGGAAACTTATCTCCCTGTGTAGGAACAACATCTCCCTGAGGTGGATGACCAAAGATACTATCATGTAGAATATGATACATTGAAATCATCTCCTGTGCTAGAACATGATATGCTGCCTGGCTAAAAACCACACCCTCCTCCGAATTAGACAAGTGGATAATATGTTGTAGTTGAGTATGTTGTAAATAGATTCAAATTGAATTTAAAAAAATGTGAAAAAAATAAAAAATGTAAAGTTATTGAATTACCAGATCTGATAACCCTCTCCAATGTGGTGTGTGATACAATATAGACTTAATTTTATACCATGAATCATACTCGAGGTGTTGTGATAGATGGAATCACATCATACACATGTGTTCGATACAAAATGACACACAACTATCCCAGAGGTCAAGATGCTCTGTATGTTGTCAGCATGAATCGACATCTTGCCACCCCATTAGCTTCAGGGAATGAAGCACTGTTGACTATCTTGGTGGAAATGGAATACACTGAACAAATCCAAACTAACACATGAATCTATCAGGTTGGTGCCACTCAACAATATATAAGTGAATGAGAGCCACTACAACTATAACATCATGAAGCCCATCAATGTAGTATACTGGAAGCTGGTCAAATAAATCCCATTATAGAAGCCATGAAATCTGAAATGAAAAGTGAAATTTATTAAAATATTTTGATACTAATTTACAAATATAATAATATTATGAAATTGATAATTTGACAAAATAATGTATATACTTATATCAGTGGGTGGTATACTATCCAAAATGAGATGATATGCTCCCAAATTGTGTCTCAAATTCCTGATAAATTGGTGTGCATGACTCCACCTATAGCACATTACATTTAAAGTGATAAATAATGAGCAATAAAGTATAATAACTCACATTAGAAACCAAAAAATAAATATAAGTGATCATACCAATATCCACATGGAGTGTCACACATCACATCCATAAGAAGCTTCAGACTAACAACAATAGTGTCTAGGGGAGGGATGTGCTCTCATACCCAAATCTGAATGAGGATGATGTACCCCCTAGATCACTATGATTTGACCGGCATGCCGGGCAAAATTATTTGTATGTGTCACTACAAAAAAGTTGAATTTAGCGGGTTTTTTAAAAACTTTTCAAATTTAGAAATTTTTTTAGCCATGTTTTAAAATATTTCTAATTTTAAATTTAACAACATTTTCAAGAAACGTTGCTAAATTAGCCATGATTTTGAGGAACCATTGCTAAATTAGCATTGTTTTTTAGGATACGTTGCTAAAAATATATATATTTGTATGACCCATTTCCCCGCACTAATGTAAATATATATTTAGATATATAGATATATATTAATACATATAAACAAAGACAATTATCTATAAATATATATTTATATATAACTAAACGTACGTACACACACAAAAACATATATTTATATATAAAATCACACACACACTGATATATATATATATATATATATATATTTTTTAAATTCACTCACATTTTTAAGAAAACATGGTTATTTTAGTGACATTTTTACCAGTGTTTTAAAATATGGGTAATTATATATACATATAATTATAATTATATATATTTATACATAAACATATATATTAACACAGACACACATAAACACACACACAGACACACACACACAGACACACGTATAATATAAACATATATAAGCATATATATATATATATAATATAAAATATAAACATATATATAAAATATAAATAGATATATAAAATATAAAGATATATATATATATAATATATATATATATAATATTAAATATAAGCACATATATATAAAATAATACAAACATATATATCTAAAATATAAAATATAAACATATATATATGTATATATATTAATATATGTATAATAATATGTAAATATATATATATATATATATATACAATATTAATTTGTTTAATATTGATATATATATACCATAATGCAATTATATATCCAAAATTGACATATATGAGTTGGTACGGTCTTTTGGTATGATGCTAAAGGTGTTGAGTTTGAATTCTAGTCAAGGTCGATTTACTACTTGGGTTCCATCCACACTTGGAGGTAGTCCAGGGCATGCATGCGTAAAGGGGTGGACATCGTCACGCAGGGTAGGAGCTTTGGTTTCATAATACCCTCTACTAGTAATAAATAACACACACACATAGAGATATATATATTAAGATATGTATACACACACACACACACACACACACACATATATATAAATATATATACAATTTTATATATACACAAATATATATATATACTGATATTATATATACAGACACACACACACACACACACACATATATAAATAAACACACACATATATAAACATATATTTATATATAAAAAACACACATACTTTTTAAATTTAGCCATATTTTTAAGAAAACATGACTATTTTAGTGGCATTTTTACTAGTGTTTTAAGTCATGCCTAGTTATATATATATAATTTTAATTTTAATAATTTACACACACAGACATATTATAATTATAATTATATATATATTTATAATGATATAAAAATACATTAAAATATATTTTAATATCATAATATATATATAAGACCTATATATACACACACAAAGACACATATATAAATACATGTATATATATATATATATATATGCGTGTTTGTAAATACACAAAGACAAAAATATATAAACACACACACACAGATATATATTAAGAAATGTATATAGACACACACACACACACACACATATACAAATATATATATATTTATATATATAAATATAAATTACACACACACTAATATATTAATTATTTTTAATACTAACATATATTAATATATGTATAAATATAAGATAATATTTTTTTAAAATAAAAATTCGATAGGTTAGTTGGTCAGGATATTGTGTTGTTAGGTGACAGGTCTAGGGTTTGAATATCATGAGGGGCATGCCCTAAGGGGCGTTGGAAGGGTGGGGGTGCGTTAGGGGAGTAGGGGGGAATGCGGGGGAGGGGCGTGTGACATCATGGGAGGAGGGGAGTTGAGGAGTGTGGGGGGAGCATCAGGGGGAAACACAGGGGAGGGGATTCTAACATCATGGGAGCCGGGGGTAGAGTGGTTAGGGGAGTTGGGGATTGTGGGGGGAGAGTAGGGTGGGAAGTTAGGGAGGTTTGAGGCCTTATAAGTTTATAAACATCACTAAAAAAATTATGATTTTTTTGAAAAAAAGTCATGTTTTATAACTCATTTATCGACATTCGTTAAAACGTCGGTAAATGAGGCATAATTTACTAAAATTTCTAAAAAACTTTGATAAATTAATTAGCGACGTTTTAAAACATTGCCACTTAAAATAAAAAACATCTTTAATCATCGCTTTTTGTTGTGTGTATGCTAAGAATGCATAAGCTCAGCTATATATTCCAACCGGAAGTCCTCTAGTAGCCCCAAATACTTCCTGTGAACATGAATACCAGAGTGATCAATAAAAATTTTCCCTCTAATAAGCCGCAGTATACACACACAAGTGTGAGACATGATAATATACTTTCCTGCATCAATGGGTGAATATGAGAAGTACATTTCTAGCCAGCTCATAGACATATAAAATTCATCCTTAGCAGTATAATCTCCCACAATATTGAGAAAAAAAATCACCATACAATCTTAGAATAGTCACCATGGGTGGGTCATATAATTGCAGAACCCTAGATAGGAAGACTGAGCATAAATAGAACATCCTCAAGGGTGATGGTCATCTCTCCCTCAAGCAAGTGGAATGTGTGAGTCTTAGGTCTCCATCTTTCGATGAGTTCAACAAGTAGGTGATGATCAATGGATGCATAATTAGATACAATGAATCCATATAATCCAACACAACATAGGTATGATATAATATCAGATGTTGGTGGAATGTGATGATAATGGTGTGATATTAACATCCTAATCCGTTGAACCACAGAACCTGTTATCACCTCATGTGAAACAATCCTATACTTTTTAGTGAGTAGAGTGGTATACTCCATATCTACATATAAAAATTAAATAAATATTAAGTTTAAAATGAAAATATAACATTATGTCTAGTAACATTTTATGACTGCTAGAATTTAGGATGTATCATGTATATTCCCGGTGTTTTATGAAATTTTATTACCAAAAGAAAAATGATTTTCTTCATGTTTCTCCAAGAATATTTCTAAGGATTTTATGAAAGTATTTTTCATCAATTTTAACATCCTTTTATTATTTTCATATTTCAACTAGAATATTCTTGAATAAAACCATCCACCTTCTTTCTCTATATGGATTATAATGATGTTTTAATGAAATTTTCATGAAACCCATTTCTTTTCCATGGGTTAATTAAGTTACGACAGAATGATGGAAGATATTATGTTCTTGTAGAATATATATTATGGTTTATCATTATGGGATGAGCAGGGTCTTATATAACCCTCCAATACATTGGTTAAAGTTTTTTATCTTAAGAGATATTGATAATGTATGGAAATGAATGGGTATGTTCCTAAGATATTTCATGTCCATGATTGGGTCTTCTCTCATCAGTAAGGCCTTCGGGCCACCTCAAGGCCTTCAGGCCACCTCAAAGTCTTCAGTCGACATGATGAGTAGATTCATACCAGGTAGATTCAACAATAAACCTTCTCCATAGGAGGTTCATAGCAAGGCACATTCACCAGAGCAGAGTTATCAGATTTGGAAGAATGAGAAGGTATGACATTTCCATCAATACCAGATCTGTGCATCTCTACATAGGATAGCTAGCCGAACAGCCATGCGAAGGGGGAGAGATGATCACGATGCATATGGTGGGGAGGAGCATTTCCAAGTAGTCATAGTCTGGGTTGATTCCTTTAAGACCTTCAGGTCATGTAATGTCACGAAAGCCTATAGGCCATGTAAGGGTTCCCATTCAACCCTTAAAAAGGGGTATAATACAAAATGAATAAAAATTGAAGGCCTTAAGGCCATTAAAGAAAGGATTTTATATTAAAAACATGTAATTAATAATATGAAAAGTTCACATTATAGGTAATACATCATCATGGATGAGAGTGATAACTCATTCTAGTAATTTTAGGGAATCGTTTATTGTTATTATCTTCACTATGAAATATGTTGTATCTCAAATGTTTCTATTATTCTTGATCCCATTCCATCTTATTTTGAATCTTTCTAGACTTTTGTCTCCCTCATAGTTAAAATCTTTTGATGTTAGGTATTAATGTCGGCTGGTCTTTGGGAAATAGGAAATGCTGAAACTCCCCAATAATAATCCATAGTACACCATAATAGTTAGGAACAAAGTCGAGATGGTATAATGGGTCAACATATAGTTCCCATGAGAAGTTCAATGATTCACATTCTAGATGGTGTCTTTTCATTGAAACCACAATTCCTATAATCTTCCACATTGATAATTCCTCGTGTCCCGTAATACCACAAGCACTTGGTCACTACTACATGTGATGGGGTCCTGACACTATATCACTTCAAATCGACTATCTTCTTGGTTGAAAATTTTCACTCAATTAGAAAAATATTATCTAATGTTATTGTTAATATCTTGTTGAAAGTGTCATATATACCGCAAACTCTGATGAATCCCTTCGGTAAAATATCTTACTCTTTGTACAAAGTACTTTAAAGATTGTTAAAATGTCTCCTCAACTAGGTGAGTTATAGGTAACTCATGAATACCCTTGAAGATTCCATTGAATCACTACACAATTTTTATAGTCATGTGTTCACACTTCTTCATCCCATCGCATTCAAATGTCCATTTCTATTTTGGAATACACATCATGTAATCATACACTCCTAGATTATCCCTATAAATTCTATCTAATCACCACTCAAACCTTTGTTGATCTAGATCATATGCTATATAAAAGTGTTCGTATTATACATAAATTAATTTTATCATTACATTGACATAATAAAAAATAATAAATAGATTTTATACGAAGCTTCATGATATCATTCTTCATATATTAATCATTAAAAGTATTTCACACATTGTTGGAAATGTGTCTAATGAAGTATTGATGGTGTGAATTCATAGATATCCATGTAATAGATTATTCATTGATTTCCTCATAAATTTCTCGATGAAAATCATATATCAAACATACAAACTGAATGTGGGTGAAATGGTCACTAATAAATTTCAAAAAACTACTCCACGATTCACGATTTTCCTTCTCCATAATGGAAAATGAAAGTGATAGAGGTGAATAATTACCATATTGGGTTACCTCAATCAATAATACACCCATTTACTTTCTATATAGAAATTGTTTTTCAATCTGTATAAATTATGTATAGAAAAAAACTTTAAAATATGTGTAATGAATGCCTAGAATAACCGATGAAATTTTACATGAGATAAATCAAGTCAGTTATCTTGAGACACATGCCTATTCGCATTGAGGTGAAAGATAAGCTGGCTATTTTGTCTCAGTATGGATAGAGATTGCGACGACAACCAATAATATTCTTACCAATCACTGTACAACTTGAAAATTTCTTTTTGTTTCTCCATCCATACATTTCCATAGGAAATATTATGAATAAAATGTTATTGTATCCTGTCCCGCACAAGGGCTATAAACACATATTGTCACATTATAATCATATTAAAAATAATAAATGACATAAATTCAGTATCCAATGATGTATGATCTTCTGTCAGGTTGGATTTCATACAAGTATAAGATGCCCCAATCTTATAAATTCTCCACCCTCAAAGAGCAATGCTAGGAATCACCATCAAGAAAAATCTACGATCATCACTGCATTTGTTACACCATATGATGTATTTTTTTCGGTTTGAATCCTAAAATAAATATCAATAGTTTATCTCAAAATAAAATATTTTTAGTATTTTTTTCATGGAATTTTTTCTTTTAAAATATCTTCCAATATATAATGTTTCTCCATTTCACTAAATATATCCTCTAAAACTTTAGGAAACTCAATTATAGGTGTGATAATATTCTAGTTTAATTTAGGAAAATGTGCCATAGATTCTAACCTATATGTGAAGAGTGGTGGATGATTTATTATGCATCATGGCTGATGTAAAACTACTAAATTTCTAGAAACTTCATCCACAAATTTTTTTAACTTCCTTCCCATCATCACTTTTATCACCATATGTTCATTATTAGAATCTTCCTCATCATCAAAATGCTCTTACAACGTATCTGTGTGATCAGTTTGGTTGTCTAATTCTGTATGATAGGTAAGAGTCACATATTCTTAGGATAGACCTTCTTTGATGAATGTTATATGATGATGTCATCATATAATTTCAGTTTGTTTCTGGATAGTAGAAACCTCCACATATAACTTCATTAAGGTATTATTAGAACATTGGTTAAATAAATTTATTTCTTGGACCCAATCCTAATCATCATCCAGTGGATAAGCTAGATTCCATAAAATATCCTAGAATTACATGTTTTTATATCTAATAGACTAAATCTATGTATCAGGTCTCAATTAAACTGACCATGAATTCCTCCTTGAAGTTCTCTTAGGGTGACACAATCAGATGTCCAAACCATTATTGTTGGTTGTTTACTATATGAATCTCCTTGATTGGTTTTAATAACTTACCTATGGTAGTAGACATAGGTAAACATGATTTTCCATGTGAAAAATGCTTTCTAAGCAATATTTTAATAGTGTAAATAATATTAACAATGAGGAATAATCATATAGGATTGGCCATACAATATTTACTTTACCAAACATTTATAATGTTTTCATATATCCTCAAAGATGAAACTAATGTTTCATAATAAAAATTTTAATATTCATTAAGGTATGTTCAGTAGTTTATAAATAGAATACGAATCATCTAAATCATATATCTTAGGAGTTACAAACTAGGTGTGCAATAAGGCCAGTTTTCATGCACTAGGTAAAAATTGAGTAAAATCCCAATGTACCCTTTTCAGGGTTATTACCAATAGGTACAATTATGTTAGATCCATACCCACTTATAATATCCAAATAGGGATTTCATTACTTAGATAACCACATAATCTTTACTTTAAAAAATGTTTAGAATGTTTTCATATATCCTAAAAAATGACACTAATGTTTCATAGTCCAAATTTTAATATTCGTAAAGGTATGTTCAGTAGTTTATAAAGATAATGTGAATCATATAAATCATATCACCTAGGAGTGTAGTATAATGTGTGTAGTAAGGCCCATTATCGTACAGTAGGTGAAAAATGAGTCAAATCCCAATGTTCCATTTTTAAAGTTTTCACCTCTAGGTACAAATATTCCAAATCTATATCTACTTATAATAACCAGATAGAGATGTATTTCTAGTAAAACCACATAATCTCCACCATAAAAAAACTTTGGGATGCTATACTATACTTGGAATTATCCTTAATGTCAATAATATGGATATATCCTTTAATATTTTATTTCCCAAATCTAATTCCCAAGGTCTCTAATAAACTTGCTCTGATACCAAATGTAACATCCCAACCCCAGTATCCTAGAGTCGATGGTTACTTTATTACATTGGTGCTAGATACAAGAGATCACATCCTAAAATTTTGAATATTTTAGTATTATTTGTAAACTAGATACATACTTGAGTATCACATAACATTTGAAAATATAAAATTCTATATATTTAAGTTAAATATTATGTATCCTTTAAATCATTAAAATATTTATTATTCATATCCCAGGGAAGGGAAAAAATTATGATGAGCTCAAATGATTAGTAAGAGTTACATACAATGGAATATATCATAAATAAATAAGGAATAAATAATATGGAAAGCTAAATAAATGAAAACACAATCCATTAAATCAATAACTTGAGCACAAAGATTAATATAGTAGGAATAAATGATGTTCAAATAATTCCATATAAATAATCACATGATCTTGAAGCTAATCCATTGATAATATTAGTGAAGTAATATCATGGATAATGATAACCGAATTATTAATGAAATAAATGATTAATATTGGATGTCATGATCTCATAAATCATTATATCTATACCATCAAGACCTTTTTCTAATAAAATTTAAAACTATGGGTAAAAAACCATTTAATTTGTCCAACTGATTTATCTCAAGAGACTATCGATGCATCAGGAGGATATAAAATTTATGGCCCCAACCTTGACAACATTTCCAGTGCATTACTCATATATCTAATGATCTATTTAATTCATGAATAATATTCTATATCAATAAATGTTCATATTGAATAAATGATAAGGAATATCAATATTTTCCCAGTCAATCAAATAAATTTAAAAGTAAATCACAGCATGTAGAAATTATATGAGGTTTGAGAAATAAGAATATACATGATAAATAATATATATATTTAAGGTAAATTTAATGTAAAATTATCACAAGAAAGTTAATGTTTAAAAATATGATAATGATAACAAAATTAAAAAGAGACACGAGATGGCCATTAGTCCATCGGGAATATAGGTTTGTAATAAAATCATGTATTTTTAAGAATAAAATAAAATGGATTAGTAATATTAAAATAAAATTTCTAAAAAGTTTTTTCTTTATAAAACCTTTGAAAATGTTTAAAATGAACTAAATATCCTAAAATGATTACGATGACGGGGAAGTCTATTATCGCTGTATACGTTAAAAAAAATTCATTTTGATTTTTTGTAAGTAAAATTTAAGACGTACCTTTAGAAAAAAATTAGATTGATACAATTAAAGAAAATTATAATATTAATGGATAACTTAAAATTCCTTTAATAAATTATTTGAGTAAATAAAATTACTTTTGTAATTTTTTTTGAAAAACATATATATGGAAGAAAAATATATCTGATTAAAAGAGAAATAAAATTTATTTTTCTTATAAAATTTTATTTAGTTGATTAAAGTAATAGAGAGAGAGAATTTTGGAATAAAATATGGAAAATTCTTAAATATCTAGTGGATAATAAAATTATTTTATCTTTTTAAAGGATAAATAGTAATATTCCTTCAATGAAAATAAAAGCAATCCCAAAAAAGTGAGATTATAAAATAGATTCTTACCTCTTTGGTAACTTTTAAATTATAAAAATTTGTAATAATAGAATTTAATTGAAAAATTAATAATAATTAATAAATATATATTCATGTTAAATAAATAAAATTGGTAGTATATACACCACATAAAATTGAATCTGACCATAATAACAAATATGTATCAATGGAGTGTAAATTGAGACAAAATCCCTTACAGAGATCATACTATTGAAGTGAGAATTAATAAATGATTTGATTATGTGTATCAAGTTTAAATTGACATAAAACAAGTGAAAATTTAATATACAATAATAAAAATCCATCACACATATAATCTTAGAATATCGAATACAATGAAGAAGTAGTATAACCTAATGAAAAGAAACTGAGTTATGAAATTCCTTACCACTCTGTAGATTCTAGTAAAATGATATTAATGTTATAAATATCACATAAAATAATTATATATATTATTATAAACTTTATTTAAAGTTATACATGGAAAATGAATCACATCATTTTGTGGAGATGGTAGGTCATACGTATCGACGAGAAATGATATCATTCCCTTAATGGGTGAAAATGTAAAGAAGTGGATGATATATTAATTTTTCAGAATTAATATAGTGTAATATTTATCATATATATTCATTATTTTCATCATTATGGATATCCATGTGAATCAATGATGGAAAAAAATTACCCCAGTTCACGAGGAGATAGTCTACAATATACACGAGCGATGGATTTGTTTCCCATTTGATGGAGGAGGAGATGAATAAATATTACTCCATAAAAAAATAAAATCTCAGTATATGGTATATGCTGATTTTATTATATTTTAATTTTTAATATATAATTCAAGGTGATAAAATAATAAGTAAAAAAGTAAGAGCTTAGTGAATATGATTACCTTCTCTAAGAGAAACCTTATTTGGATCTCTTATTAAGGACCATAGGATTAGTCTTTTGGAATGAAAAACCTATAGAATGTGTCTAATTATGTTTAATATATATTTTTGTGGGTTTTTTTTCATGATAAAATTCTTAAGATGTGTGAATAAGTGCGCGGAGGAGGTTCCCTTTTATAAGTGGGGGAGGGGACCTTAGAAACCACTTGAAAATTTCACCAAAGAATAATAAATGATAAAGTAATAACCCATAAAAATACTTAAAAATGACTTTATATTTGAATTTGGAATAGTATAAGGTTAAAATATGTCCATAAAATAGAATTTTGAAAAGTTTAATTGGAAAAATTACCCTTATCTTTTGGTTTAACCCCTCTGTAAACCCATTTTAACCTTAGTCAGGGTAATTAATTTTTAGTGTTTTTAGTATTAATTATGACAAAAAATTAAGTTAACATTATTAAATAATATTAATAAATATTATTAAAAATATAGAATCCATTTTATCAAATTCAATTCATTTAAGAGGTAGAATTTAATTTAAAAATAAACCCACAAATCATGTCGATTTTTTTTTAGAAAATGTAATTAATTCGATTACAAATAAATAAATAATAATTATATTACTTTGAAAAAAATTTTAAAAAATAATGGTACTTTGAAATTAATTAATTAATTTAAAATAGATTAAAATTTTACAAAAATTGGTATTTTTCACTATTCACTAAAAAATCAATCTTTTCAGAAAAATCCCAAAAATTCACTCTAAGATAATTTGGATATGAAGATTTAAAAAATGATATTATTTTTAAAAAATAAAATTTATATTTTTTAAGCATAAAATGATTATATTGAGAATTAAATACTTATTTTTAAATACAATATATAAAACCTTTATTCAAATTTTGATAATATGATTAATAATGTTCATTACTACCAACTTAATGACTTGGTTATAATAATTAGATTAAATAATAATATTTTAATTGTACATCATGGTTCACTTAAAACTCGGTGTTTCATGTCGTATACGCCATCGAACACAATTATATTCTTTCAAAATAGCTGGGTGTTATAGATGAGATCAAAAAAATAATAAGGGTAAACATAAGTGACAATAATCATATATCATAAGTGAGCATAAGATTAGTATAAATAATATGGCAGGAATAGATAACCAAATATAATGTCATAATAAAATGAAATTGAAAGCATAATATTTCCATGGATCATAATGGAAATGAAAAGGTCATGTGGATAAAAATAAATGGTTCATTAGATATGAAATACATAATATCTAACAACTAATTGCATTCCTTAATCCAATACATCATGATATTAGACATCATGATCTTACCGTCAAGTCCTCATGTCTATAAAATATCTTGTTTTGGGAAGGAATACACCAAATACTGTAGCTAGTTTTTCTCATGATACATATGGCTGTATTGATGGGATATCTATAATCAGGCCACACTCATCACTAATTAAGTCCAATACATTCATCATTTCGTAAAATGAATAAACATTATATAATCAACTTTTCTAATAAACATCTATATTGGAATAACAACAAAAGGAATGCCAATAATTTTCCCCATATTAATAAAAGGGATTACATGATCATATCACATATGGATAAATAATGTTGATGGTTAAATGATACATAGTCAAATTTCTTGACTAATAAAACAAATTCATATTAGAAAAACAAATATACAGATTTTCAAGAGTTCTCTAATCAATAAATGGAATAACATTCTTTGTATTAATCCCTCAAACTAACAACATATTGAGTAAGGGTTATGTTGTTAAGTCAGTAATATCCCCAATCAATCAAGGTATGGAATCTAGGTCAACACCCTTTAATCAAAGAAATGGAAAATAATGTATTCACAAAGTAAAGGCATTGGAATAAAATTTATGCCAATTCATGGTATATGGTTAGGAAAGACAAAGGCAGCAATAGATCATATATTTGATAGATAATAATATTACATAATCCATGCATACAAAGAATTTGGATTGTAAAATTTTAATAATATCGTCAATAATAATTTATGTTAGATGATAATTTTTTTTAAGAAATTTTGAAAAATAAATTTGTAAATAAGAAATATATTTGATCTTTTGAAGGATTTTATAAAGAAATATTTCATAAAACTAATATAAACATAATTTATTTTAGAAAATATGAAACTTTAGAGAGAAATATTCATATAAAGAGATAAAGGAAACAAAAATATGTGTTCAGATGTAAAATGTTAAAAAGGTATTTTAGAAGACATTCGTAAAAATGTGAAATTACGATTAAATTTCAAAAGTTATTTTAAAAAATTTAAAGTGAAAACATTGAAAAAATCTACCATTGAAATAGAGAATAAAATAATAGATGCTTTAAAAGATATAAATGTTATCAAATTAAATGTGGGGTTGAAGATAAAACATTTTATTTTTAAATGATAGAAAACTTTTATAATATTTAGAAATATATTTATCGAATACCCATGACATAAACAAAGTAAAAAAACATCCTTTTTAATATTAGATAATATAAATACGGAGTTTATATAATATTAATCATATTTTGGTTTCCAAATCATAAAGGAGAACATTATTGGGAATGAAAAATATGGAAAAGGAGGGGAAACCATCATAAATGATGATGGGAATTATTCTCAAGAGTGATATACTTTTTAGAATAAAATTTTATCAATCCAAAATATTTTAATTAAAATATAATTACCCACCAGATAGTAAGAGAACATAAAATAAAATGAAATAATAGGTTTTAAGTATAAGATCCAATTTTTTTAATGAGGCATGTCTCATTTTAATTTCCATTAAAAACATTTAAAGTGGTTAATATAATTCCAATTGAGTGTAGGGAAGGCATTGTTAGTGTCTGGGTTTGATACTTAAAAAATAGGGGAAAAGGGCCATAATATGCATAATACATGGTTGGTGCTAACCAAAAACCATAACCACATGACATGGATGAGTGATGAGCACAATTAAAAGACCATTCAAGGAGGCCCATGAGACCATGTGTCTAGATCACCCTTAAACAGAGGTTACCGCACAACTACCACATGATTTTTCAAACCCTATGGATGGCCTAGAAAAACTGTTCAACCTAGTTTCCCTTTGGATATAGGATATTGAATTATTGGCACATGATTTTTAAAACTATGTGTCCTAAACATGCACCTCATTAAAAGTGTGAAATTTACCATTTTCCCCCCTGTCCGTTATAATATTTTCCTGGTTTTTCACCCCCATTTCTTCTCCAGCTCCAAGGGGTGTAAACAAAACCCTACCAAATCCTCAAGGGAAATTATACCTTGATTCTAGGGAATTTTAGGTTCCATGTTTTATGATTCGAATCCCTAGGTAATTCTCTAACTCTGTTTCTTTCTATAATCTAGAAAAATACTTGTTTTGTTGTTTCACTTCTTTAAATTCTCATGAGACCTAATTATAAGGAGTTATTGACTTTGTGATTATATATGTTCCATCTTAAATCAAGAGGAGAGGTTGGGCGAGAGTGTGTCTATGAGTATAAGGTAGGTGGTCTAAAATATTTCTCCTATAGTCTTGATATTGTTGTTGTGTATATGGTTGTGCTGTTGCACTATTGTACTGCACATTTTTATCTCTGACTAAGAAAATTAAATTGGGTCTTTAAATGACATGTTATACCTCTCATTAATCCATAGGTTTTATTGAAAAAATCTATATCAAGCTTGAGGTCACCAATGAGGTATGCCAATCCCTTGAAAATAGATGAATGTGTTATATAAGGTATAACTGTAGTTCTATTAGTTTAGAAAATATATTCATTTTGTTTGACTTGGTTGGGAATAAAAAGGCTCATGAAATGATAGATGGTTAAAAAGGGGTTGTTTTGAATAAATTATAAAATGGTTTAAATTGTGAAATGAGGCTAAAGAATTTGGGTAATTTAGACCTTAGTGAATAATGAGAAATGTTTAATTGAAATGGTGTACCCTTGTGATATTGATATGTTGAATCTTTAATGATGAATAATGATGGAATGGTTTAGGGAATGATGGTCATAATTCTCCACATCCTCAGAATGGAATGAAGGACTTTGTGCTCCACACCAATGGGTAAGGATTAGGCGAATGAAATCTCATATCCTTGATTTATGATGGATTGAAATGATTCTCTACATCATTGAATTGAAATGATGGACATGAAGATCCTTATTCTTAGCTAGGATGCCAACATGATGATCCAGACACTAATGTCATGTGACATGGTATGGGTAATTGGAAGAGAACACCTCGATATCTATATCTGAAATGAATAATAAAATTACTATTTTTAAATTCTTAAAACCCTATGATACATAGTTTATAATTCTGGTACGACTAAAGTAGGTTTGGTGTTTTAAGGGTTACGATGAAACCCAAGGGTTCAAGTGGCTAATTGATAACTGTTTATTATGGAACACATTTCATTTTTACCCTATTTATTTGTTTCTTTTTTTACTTCTACATACATTTTTATTTGAATGAATGTTGTTTTAGACACCATTAGTGGTGGCCTACTGAGTTATACACACACCCTACTCGGGCTGCAATAGGTACTTGAGAAGACTTAATAGTTGCAGGTTAGGATAAGAGAAAAGTACCAATACTAGATGGTTGAGTAATATTTGGGATGAGGAATGGATTAGGTAACCATACTTAATGTTGGGACCCATTTTTGTTAATTTTTAGGGAATATATTTTTTGGGTTTTCCTTTGACATGTGATACTATTTTTCCATGGTATAATTTTTGTATTGGTTTTTGGGAATTTACCTAGTTTTTGAGGCTTGTTATTGGATTCATGGTTGTTTTTGGATATTGATCATTATTAATATAGTTATTTTTCATATTTATTTTGTGTTTAATTACTATAGTAAAGAGGGTATAGTCTCCCCATGTACCTCATTATACCCTCACTGCTTGTCGGAAGCCTCTTCCATATGGGGAGGAATTTTTGAGATCATGTGGTAAACCAACTCAAGACATTAGTTAAAGGTAATATGGTCTAGGATGTTACATTAAGAAACCAATATTAGACTAAATAAGTTCAAGAATAATAATTTCAACTTGATGAAGGGAGTTTACTTAATAAAAACCCTTACAACTTTTGTTACTTTTGAGTCAAAAATAAATAATAAGAATAAAATGGAATTGAATAATATATATCATGACATATAATAGAATCATGATATAAAATATTAAATGGTTAGTAGATAAAAAATACCAAATAAAACATGTTTTATAATAAGAAATATGTATCAAGGGGTGAAAATTAAGATAATAAATCCTTACCTTATTTCTGATTCATTTTGTGAATGTGCCTAACATACTATATAATCAAATTAAGTTTGTTAGATAATTTATTAAGAAACTTATTCATCTATATTTAATTTAATATATACCATTTATATAGTTTTTTCTTGTGTTTTCCTGAAATCTGAATCGATTTCAACTTATTTCGTTGATTTTAACGATCTAAGATGATATTTTTATAATATGATACATCCTTAATATAACCATTATAAAACTAAAATAAAATCATGATATTATAATCAAATTATACAAAAAATTAGTATTTGAGTTCTCATATCCATAAATTATATATTTTTATAGCATTGTTCAAGTAGGTAGTTAAACCAACCCCAAACATGAACACACATAATCTTGATGGGTGAGTATCATTACTGGAAATGGATATTATACCAATAGTTTTAAACCATTAGTATATCCTATGGAACTATTGGAATATGATATATCAACAGTTCCTTAAAATTTTTGTTGTTAAAGCATGGGCATAGCCCTATACCATTAGTTTTTATGAAACTATTGGTATAGGTAGTCTAGATTTACCCTATACCAACGAGTTTTAAACCAGTGGTATAAGAAAACAAGATCACCACCCTATAACAATAGTTTAAAAAAAATAT
Source organism: Viscum album (assembly GCA_963277665.1). Lineage (NCBI taxonomy): Eukaryota > Viridiplantae > Streptophyta > Magnoliopsida > Santalales > Viscaceae > Viscum > Viscum album. The sequence goes on along the minus strand of OY728152.1, from coordinate 1,530,305,755 downwards.
TGGTATAGGTTTATACCAATGCTTCATAAACTATTGGTATAGGTCTATACTAATGGTTCATAAACCATTGGTATATATAGTCTAGATCACTACCCTATACCAATAGTTTAATGAAACTGTTGGTATAAGTATATACCAATGATTTACATATCATTTCTATAACCCTCCCTAACCTAGGGGGAACAATAGTGCCTCACATGATGTCCCAAAACCATCACACACCCCAAAAAACATACACCCACATTCCCAAACAACTATCACACAATATAGAAAAATAGAGAAACAAATCAATGCATTAAACCAGTTATATTACACATTTAAAAGGTGCATATTTTCAATAGCATTCAGTTATCAAACACCATGTGCCATAAATATCACTCAATAATGTAGAATATCAATATGTATCTCATCAAAACCACTATCATCATCACCATCACCAACATACTCATCACCATCATCATCATCACCACAACCACTATCAGCACCATCATCATCGCTATCATCATCACCATCAACATCATCATCACTACCATCACCATCACCAAGATGTTCATCATCCTGACCAACACTAAGACCATCATCACCATCAACTAGTGTATCAAATAAAAAATACATCATCTATATGAATTAATCTAAAACTATAGTGGTATCTAGTGGAATTTATGGACATAATGCTGCTATAATAAAAAAACATTTAACCAGGTTCAGAAGGTATGCAACAAGATAGTTTGAAACAAAATATAAATATCACAATTATATTTGTGGGTTTATATTTTTCATGTAAATGTACTAATATTTCATGAACCATAAATAGATATTTGTTTTTTATAGTTTCCTACAAGTCTTAAAGTCTTCTACTTTGTGTCTTGGATGCTTTAGAAGTATTTAAGGAGATCATGGAGGATTTTTAAAGGAAAATGGTTGTGTCTTTTCATATTATGTTTCTAAATTCCAATTTGAGTTAGGTATTACTCTACAAAGGACTATGAATCCATGAATTTGGTGTGGATTCCATTTTTTTTGATTCAATAATTGATATGGCACCTGAAATACCAGTTTTATAGATGTCTTGGTAGTGGGGATTATTTATTCTCAAAATGTGGTAGTTTTGTCATGAATAGATCCTAGAGATTTTTATAGTAATCCTTGTTTGGTACAAGGAATTGAAGAAATATCATAATGATTGAGTCATGGTTTAAGGATAAAATGTCAGTTCAAGAATACACTATTCCATAGAAGAGGTTAACATTGATTTTAAATTTGAAAAAATGATCACAATGATTCATGGGATATTCTATTTTAAATGCCTAGAAGTTTGTATATCTATTGAATGATACCAACTATTTCATTCTGAGGCCCTCACTATAACATGGTGAGGGTTATTATAATATCTTTATAAATTTAACCAGACTATTTTTATAGATCAAACCATTTGAAATTATAAAAATCGAAGCTAACTGTAATCTCTCTATAGGTTCATCTTTCTCATTTAATTATGGTTTTAAGGCATGTGATTATAATGATTCTTGTAATTGATTACTTTCATTAAAATGTTCCTTCCTTATTTATTTCACAATATTATCTTTATTTATCTACCATTCTTTATTTCCAAAGGGATATGGAATTAGGGTTTTCATTGTATTTGGTATGATTGGAAATTTTTATGAATAGAGTTTTCATAGGATAAGTCCTTTAGATAATCTCATTATTTTTTATTGTGGATCATATTTTGTTTGTTCTGTATCTCAGTGCTGTATTAATTGAAGAATAAAATATAGTTATGGGATTCAATAAAAAACTTCATATTTACTATGTTTCAATGTGTAATTATCAAACATATTGTAATGTTCTACTATTATACATTGTTTTTAATGTTTATCTTTTTTTGTCACATTCATAATTAGTTATGTCACTCATGTTCTACTATGATCCATTTTCATTTTACCCTTACAATAATTTTAATATTTTTCAAATTTGTGTAAAATGTTTATTTTAAATGGTTTTATTTCTATGAAGGTATATGCTATGAAAAATATTCTTGTAAGGATTTAATTTTTTTTAAATCATTTTTAAGTTAAAAAAAGTCTCTTTATTGATTTAAATATGATCCTAGAGCATGTTATGAGAAATTTACTTATTGTAGACCCTTGTTTCATTTTTTTCTTTATGATTCATTCCAATTATTTAATGATTATATTTAAAAATTAAGTGTTAAATATTTTATATTCTAATTTTGTTATTTATTTATTCTCATTTGTTTAAATTTCAATTAATATAGTTCCTAAATGAAGAGATATAAGAATTGATCTTATTTTAAGATTGATTAATATTTTTACTTAATTTTCCTTTATTTTTGAGTTTTTTTGAGTGACTTTTATGCAGGAAATACCTCTAGTTCTCTATTTTATTCTTATTATTTTTGTAAATTTTTTATTATAATAGCATAAAACCATTGGACATTTAATATATCGACACTAGAGTTTCTTTAGAAGAGACAAAGTCTAATTCCCTGATCACTGTCCATACAATATATGACATTAAAATTCCAACCATCTGCTAGAAAGTTTATTAATCACCTTTTAGCCCAATTTTTATTTTTGATCCCTCACGCATCCAAAACCTCTCCCATTATATTGTAGTTATAAACTCATTTTCATTATATTTTTCTCTTCTTTGGTAATATCTCATTCTTTCACTTTCTTAGTTTCATAGTTTATTTTGTTTTTAATCTTTTTTTTCAAGGGATTTTCCTTATTAATATATTTAAATCTTAAACTCTATTTTCTAACATTAAATTACATAAAATTACCATTTTACATTTATTTCTTATAAAGTAACCACATATATCAAAAAATGGAAAGTAGAAAATTTGAAAATCTTCTCTCGAACCATATTTCAATCAAATTGACATAGTCTGAGTTAAAAAAATCATTTTAGCTGGAAGAATTATTGATTTATATTACTAACACATTCATTTATACTTATCACATAAATTCTCACCATACATTGATGGAAATAATTCTTTGTAATACCATATTAAGATGTGATTTATCTATTTTATATACAAAATTTTTATAGAAATATAATTCTTGATGATTCTAATACCATTGATACTATACAACCATCATTAAACAATGGGAAAATTGAAATATAATCTCATTTAATATCTAATAATATGTATATTACTAATAAATGACTTTACTTATACCCCTTTTGGAAATTTCATTATAATCCTCATTTTAACTTGGGCCAAGAATTTCAAATTCTTACTATGAAATTGGACCCCAACAAAATACATCTTAATAAAATTTCAGCTAATACATGAGTTGTTAATAGAGTTATTTAAACCATAATATCCCCCCACATTGATGATTTTTATGTGTCATATCACATTGGTGTTTATATTTTTTCCTTTAACTTTCAAGACCTTTAATTCAATTTAGTTATCTTTTTTTTCATATAAATTAATATATTAGTCATCATTTAGTAAAATTTTTTACAATCCTTTTTGAAAAATTTATACCTCTATTTATGAATATATTTATTTTAATCTATCATGTTAATGTTATGAGTTCCCTAATAATTGATAAGTGATTAAGAAAGAATCTATAGATGAAATTTTTGTTCATTTTCACCCATGAAGAAAATAATTGGTTGATGACCAGCAAGGATTATTGACCGAATGTTCTTCTCATTATCATTATAAACATTTTAATGAACTCATGAAACTATAATTTTTTTTTCCACTTTTACCATTGGTTTTAACCTTGCATAATTAATTATTCAATACCATCAATCCAAAAATCCAAGACATTAATATTATGATGAACTTGATGATGAAGAATCTATAGTTAGTGGTCAACTTGTCTCTTTTGAACCACCTTCAATGTGGTTTAAATATATTTATGATATAAAAAATACTATTAAATCCTTAGCACATCAATATGAGTATCATATAGAGTTTATTACTAAATACACTTAATAAATTTTTCAATACTTATAGTGAGATGTCACTGAGGAGTCTCCCAGCTTATATAATACACCTAGCATACTATTAACTTTTTTAAAATTATTATGTTTTGTGAAATGTTTAAACCATATTAAAATTTAATTTTTTTTCATTTTAATATGATATAATTTATCTCTAATATTTTAATTTTTTCAATCTCTTTCCATTTTCAAGTATTTTATGATTTTTAATAATCACAAAGTGGGATAAAGACACAAAATTATATTCACTCCTCTTGTGATTTTATATTTTTATTGGTCATGTTTTTTTTTTCAAGTTACTTAATTCGAAGAAACAATCATAAATGGGTAGAAATCACCTTTATAATAATAGTGTGGGAGATTAAATCCTCAAGATGGTATATCTTGAATCAAAAATATTTTTTTACGTATCTTATCCTTTTGATTCATTTATGTTATTAGTTGGTTTTATGTGACTTTATCAGCTTGATTGTTTATATAAAATATTTGATCCCATGAATTTTTCTTATGATCTAAGATATTTGTATTATTTTATTAAAAAAATTTCAAATCATCATGGTAATTGAAATGGGGGAGATTTTTGTAGATGGATCTCACACCCTCTACATTTTAAGATAAAAAATGGTTAAGTGAATTTATAATATTTTTTTCATTGTTATGATAGTATAAAATAAACAAACCAAGTCTAAAAAGATATTAATAGGACTCATATACATTAAAGAATATACCTGGAATCTGTTTAAACACAATGTTTTTCTTCCCTCCCTATATAAGGGTGGTGATATAGGTAGTGGTATTGTCTCCACTAACAGAACATCGATACGATACACCAGAATTCTTATGGAGATCAGGAAAAATCAGTTATTCTAGGTGATTCCAACTATAACCTGACATCATTTTTTAGAAAGAAAATACCCTTGATTTTGTTGACTCCAATGAAGATATTTGGTCTCCATTAGCCCCATTCAACTTTTATTAGATCCAAACACATAAATGAGGCATGAGAGGATTAAATTATAGCTTTATGATTCTCTTATGTGAGGTGGATGTGTTTGAAGCTTACTGAACATCATGAAACGTGTTTATTTATCTATTTTAATGTTATTTTATTATAAATTATTGATATTTCCATTAATTTACCCCTTTATATATTTTATTACTATAATTATTAGATCATTGAGAAATTAGTGAGTATGATTCAAATGTATTTTATAAAAATAATCTAACCACATTTCATTATTAATTCTGTTGTGTGGTCACTACCAATAAAGTGAGGGATTGGGTTTTTATGATAATAGTTAAAAATTAATTATCTTTATTATTTTTGGGATACTTGGATACAAATGAATCATCAGGATTAAAGGAACCCTTAAACAATTGTTTAGAGTAGAAATAACCACTCTTTTGATAGATTTTTGGCCAAATTTCAATAACAAATTTTCAATGCATTTTTATTTCTTTAGCAATCACCCTTTTTTAGTTTTAATTATGATTTAAATTTAATATATGATTAATTTTAAGAATATAATTTCATAAAGGAAACCCACACCCCTTTTTCCATCCTGTCAGATGAACAATGAATTCATTTATTCTAATATTTACACAATCATCAAGAACATACATGATTATCATCATCTTTTTATGACTCTCAATTCTCCACTTCCTAAGAAAAAATTATATCTATCATAAGAACACTTTAAATTTTTTAGTGGTTTAATATTTAAGGGAAATAATTTTAAAATATAGAAATAAATATAGAGGTATGAATCATAAATAACATTTCATGATTATAATTGAAAACAAAGTTAAATAATCCTTCACCCATTTTCATTTTCATTTTAAAAAATGCACTACCTAAAAAATGCTATCTTTATTTGTCTAGTTTAAAAATTAAATTAATTAAATAAAATCCAATTCAATATAAAACTGAATGAATCATCTTCTCCGCATTCTTTATTTATTTTTTAACCAATAATAATAATTATAATATGAGAAATAAAAAATAATTAAATAAGTTTATTAATTAAAAACACAGAGTAGACATGCTATATAATTGATGAATTCAACATCTAAAATGAAAAACCCAAATTAATTCATAAAAAAATGAATGTTTTTCCATAAAAACTAATATAATTACACCACCATAACTATTTCCTTCCCTAGAATGTATTATAATTCCCTTTAAATTTTCCATGAAGTGAACCTCCCCTATATTTAGTTTGAATTTTGATCATATAAAACAATTACTATAAGAGAGTTTAAAGATGATTTTTATTATAATAAACCTTAATTAATAAGCTTTTAATGAATTATAAGGAATACAAATGTGAATTTTTTTAGGGTGTATTAGTAAGAAGTCAGTAAAAATAAATGAATTTCATAATCGTTTTATCCCAATTTTTGAAATAATATAGTTTTAAAATAGAATCAATGTAAGTTATATTAATAAGAACATTTCTTAATATTACCTTAAGAAAATTTTATATTATATGGAATATATAAAATTGGGTTATAGTTCCCCTTATAGATTGGTATTATAAAGTCAATTATAGTCATGGATTATAATAATTATATATAATGAATAAAAATATTTTAAAATAAATACAATGAAAATATACCACCCATCATTTAAATTTAAGATATTAAAAATATAAAAATAATCACAATTTAATTTTAATTGAAAAATAAATTATTATGTATACCTTCCAAAAAAATTAAAATTATTCTTGAAAAAATAGATGATGAATTTATAACTCACCATTTAATGTTCAAAAACAACAGAATAAAAATAGAAATGGATGATAGAGAATTGCGGGAGGGGAAGAAAATATAACACCTCTTATAGGGTTCAATCTAGATGGGAGTCATATGGAAGGAGGGGGAGGAAGCGTGGATGGAATTTATTTTGAAGGCTATACCGATAGTTTATTAAAACCATTGGTATAGCATGATCAATACCAACAGTTTCCATTAACCCTTGGTATAGCATTAATGTATAGTATCTATACCAAAATTTATAGGAAAACATTGGTATAGCCTCAAGGTATACTATATCTATACCAAAACTTCAAAAAAAAAAAACTATTCGTATAGCCCTCTTCTATACCAATGGTTTAAAAAAACCTTTGGTCTATAATTTTTTTATACTATAAATACTAATGGTTTAAGAAAATCAATGGTCTAACTTTAACATATATAAATGATATAACAATAGTTAAGAACAACTATTGGTATAACCTTAAAAATACCAATGGTTTTAAAAAACCATTGGTATATCCTTGATATATGCAATCTATTCCAACAATTATGAATAAATGTTGGTATAGGGGATCAATACCAATGGTTTTAGAAACTGTTGGTATATGTCCATTGATATAGCTCCAATTTCTAGGATTATATGGTTAAATAAGTGTATAATGTAATTATAATATAAGAAAAATGATATTATTTATGTTATTTAAATTGGTGAATCATATTTTAAGTGGTTTTTATAAAGAATTAAAGTCAATATAAAAACGAAAAATGTTACCTTGTGGAGGTGGTAGTATGAACAATGCACATTTAACACCATTTTTATTTTATAAGTGGATATAAAGGAATAAATAAGGGTTTTACATTAATATAATAACACTTAAATGTAACAAAGATACATATTTTATTATATTACTATGTGTATGTTAGTTTTGGAAGATAAATATTAAGAAGAAATGATTAGGAGTAAGTAACACTCACTTTGGTACCCATAACTTTTTCTTGAAATTCCACTTGGAAATGAAGGGAATAAGATAAATTATGGTTACCAAGGGAATATAAAAATGAGATAGGTTTATAGGGGTAGAAATATGGTATATTTTTAGGAATAAATTCAATTAAATTGGTATAGTATATGGGAGTTGATGTTTCCCCTTTTATAAGTGAAGAAAATGCAACTTTTGTGAACACCCGTGATCTTTCAATAATGGAATGACACTATTCAAGATTCAATGGTTATGAGAGTAATAAATAATGTATTTTTGGATGATATAAGGTATATAAATCCTCTACCACTAATTTTAACAATTTTTTTTGAAAACAATTCTATTCATTTATTGTAATGTTTTTTAGTTTTACCTTTTTTTACCTTGGTAACTAGTTTTTAACTATGTAATTTATGATTTATTAAAAATATAAAATAACCCCTATTATAAAATTTGAGTGTGAAGAAAATAAATTTTATATGAATTTAATCTAAATAAATTTGTAATTAAGAAAAATTAACTTTAAATTAAAACATTTTTTATACAGAAAAATTTTTTTTGTAGAAAAATAGTTTTTTAACCTTTATGTGTTTTTTATCTTATTTATCCCTAGTTAATAGTTATATATGTGTTAATATAATTATATATGAGTTTAGAAATAATATTATATTAATCATTTAAAATATAATAATTTAGTTTTTAGATGAAAATTATACAACATTAATAAAATAATTCTTTAAAAATAATAGTTTTACTATTATCATGGTTATTAACATTAATCACAGTAATTATACCTCTGTTCCAAAAAAATGAAATTTACCTTATTATATAATATGATAAAATTGATCTAAAATTTGAAATAAATTTTTATATATTTATTTTATTTATTTTTTGATAAGTAATTTTTAATATAAATGAATAAAAATAGTTTTTAGAGTAAAATATTACTTAAGTTTCCAAAACATTACACACGAGTTTAATGAATTCAACTTACTATATTTAAATAATTTATTTTAATTTTTAAATATATATTTTTATATATAAAAGGCTTCCAAAACTTTTAATTCATTATTCTATTAAGATAATATCATAAAAGTGAAAGTTTTTAGCTAAATATGTATTTTCACTATTTAATAACAAATCAAAAATTTTAGAAAAATCCCAAAAAATCTTCATAATATAATATTGAAATACTAAATATAAAATTAAGGTTTATTTTTTCAAATTAAAATTATGTAAGTTGAGAATTAAAATTTTAAATAAAAACATAAAAATATAATGAAAAGTGTTTTAATGGGAAAATAACTTTTTAAAAAATATTAATTATTATTTATTATTTCCTATCAATTACTAATAAAATCTGTGTTAATATATTCTTACTATAAATAATATATTTTATCTATAATATATTTATATTTAAAAAATCACATAAAAGCATTTTTTAAAATGATCCATTTTAAGCATAATTTAGTCTTATTAATTATTTAACTGCACTAATTGAATTTTAATCAATGGATTAGTATTAACAATGATCTATATTTTTATTTTTACATAAATCTCATAATTTGGTTACATATTTTTTTACCCTAAATTTCTGGAGCAAAATTTTAACAGTTATATAATTTTCCATGGTTCGTTTTGGTTCAGAGTTGTGTGTGAAGTAAGATATTGAACACATTATGTTTTAAAAAATATAATTTAAGATATTATTGTGTTATATTATCCCCCTTAGATAAATTGAATCATAATAATTTTGAATTCATTGTATCCAATGGAAATAGATTTGTGTATCCAAAAATTGTACTGGATCCAAGGTTTAATTTCTAATGAGATACCAAAACTATTATTTTCTATACTACGAAACTCATGAATGGGTATCATGACCTATATGATAAAATTAATTTCTATAGTAATTTTATAGTAAACATATATATATGATCATGGGTTTATTTAGTACACATTTTGAGATTTCTACAAAATAAAATTTATATAATACCTTTTCTAAAGAGAGTTAATACATTCTTAATACCACATAAATTAAAGAGAAAAAAACTAAAACTCTAAGAATTAAATTCCCACAAACCTTGAAGAAGATTTAATAATAATCATACCACGAAGTATTTTTTATTTATAACTCAATATCCAATAGCTGGTAAAAACATACGTGTCATAAGACATTGGAAAATCTAGAGCAAAGAATCACAATCCTCTTCAATAGTATCTATTGCATTGGATTTTCCTTATTACCATGGTTTAAGCGGTTATTGGTGACTATTTTCCCCATTGGACATTAGTTTAGTGCATTAATTTACATAGTGACTAATTTCCTTGCAAATTAATATTTTTTTGGATTCTACCATTCCCTTGAACCCACGAGATTGATGACCTTAATTTCCATACTTATATTGAATTCCCATTCCATTAAATAAATCCCTAAGGTGTTTCTTCCACCATTATTGACATGTAGGATGTTAAATCTTCTTCCATTCATCATCATTATCACCTGAACATCCATGATACTGCACCTTTATCTTCTTTGGTGTTTTTAGGGATTCAACTATGTTCATATTTTAATCATAATTCATGATAGATAAGTTTCTATAATCACAATGTTTCAAACTATGGTGCCTAAAGGGATATTGGGTGGGTTTATTTGGAGGATTATAAAGAGAGGATGGTAGAGTAAGTATGTGCTCGAAAGATTTTTAGTGAAGATAAAAGGGATATTGGGTGGGTTTATATTGGAGAAGAGAGGGATTTCTTTAATATTTAGGTTTTGGACTCTATAAAATAAAATATTCAAAACAAAAAACCTTTCCATGGGTTTTTCCAATGGTTTATGAAAAAGGGGAGTTTTTATAATTATTTTATTTATAAATGGTCTGAACTTATTAAAATAATGTTCATTCTTATGTGGAGGTGAGTCACACTTTTAAATAAATGTATTTAAAACTCTAAAATTTATTAATGGTTTTAGAGGATTCATAAATGCTTAATAAAAATAATAAAATGAACATAAAATCAAATTATTGAAATGAAAAAACATATATTTGTCTGATGATACCAATTATAGTATTTATAACATCATTTTTAGTTCATTATGATTTCATAAAACACACCAAATATTTATACAGTATTTAATTTTTACCTGAATATTTGACTGTCTCGGAAAATTTTGAAAAATTCATCCTTGGATAATTTTGACATTATGATTACAAAAATAATAGTCATTTTATTAAAATAATTTTCTAAATATGTTAATTTTAACTTTTAAAAATAATAACTAACATTCACTATAAATGATGATTTTTTGGCAATAATAGTTTTTGAACCATAATAAAACATTACATTTTAATTCATAAAAAATATATTATCATTTATATTTTACAAAAATAATTTAATAATAATAATTAAATAAAATATTATTCATTTCAAAAATACATTAATTCATCAAAATTAATTCTTTAATTAAATTGAATATTACCCAAAAATACAATTTGTGTTTAATTGAATCCAAATCAAAATCATTTATAAAGTAACAATAAAAAATGAAAATAAATTAATTATTTTATAAAAAATATATATGAATATTATTAATCTATTAATACATATCCCTTTATTACACTGAATCACAACTTAAGAGTAAGGTGTGCGACAATGATACTTTCATGGGTCTGTCCGACAAACATGGTTTGGGCTATGATCTCAATGAGCCTGAACTTCTCCTATAAATGGTTTTGCTCATACTTAAGTTATTGTATATCAGCTTTGGATTGGTCAAGTTAAAATCCAAAAGATTCACCTCCCTTGGAAGCTTTGATAAATGGGCTTCATAGGGCATGGTTCTACCAGTTGAGGCCATCAAATCCTTTGTATAATTCAATTGGATTTGTTAAAATCCCTATATTTATACTAATCATGTGACAACTATTCAATGGTTATATTAAAATTTTTTAAATATTCTTAACATACTTTTAAATCCAATAATATATAACTAAGTAAGTGCACATGTTTTCTATAAAAATATTACATAATAATACATGTAATTAAATCAAAAAGGGAAACTTCCTTTATAACAGTTTGGGCCATTACAATATTCTACCCTTAAGAATTTTTTCCATCGAAATTTTCATTTCCCACATTAAAAAAGATTAGGGTAACTCTGTTTCATCACCTCCTATGTTTCCCACATTACTTCTTTAAACTTATGGTTTCTTCACAACACTTTGACCTAGTGCATTATCTTATTCCATAGAACTTTCTCTCTACGATCTAAGATCTTCACTAGATGCTCCTCATAAGAGTGGTAATTCTCTAATGGTAACACATATGGATTGAGTACATGTGAGTGGTATGGTATGCACATCCTCAAGAGGGATACATGGAATAAATCTTGTACTTGAGATAGTTTAGGTGGGAGTTTTAGTCGGTAGGCCACCGCTCCGATGCGATCAAGGATCTCAAAGGGGCCGAGGTATCTTGGACTAAGCTTTCACTTCTTTCTAAATCTCATCACTTTCTTCCATGGAGATATGAGGAGGAAAATTTTTTTTACAACATCAAACTATAGGTCTCGTTTATGATTATCAATGTAGATCTTTTGTCAACTCTGAGTATCCTTGATGTGATACTAAATGGTCTTAACGTTCTCCACCATTTCCTAAACTATTTCAGGACCTAGCTATTTTCATTCCCCAACTTCATCCCATTATGTAGGTGTTTTGTAGTTGTTCTCATAAAGGGCTTCATAGGGATCCATTTGGATACTTGAGTGGAAACTATTGTTGTATGATAACTTGACCAAAGGAAGATGTTGATCTCATCCTCCTTTGAAATCAATTGAGGATGCTCTCAAAATTTCCTAAAGTGTATGGATAGTCTACTCTGATTGGACATTAGTTTGAGGGTGATAAACCTTCAACTCAGTGTTAAGATATTTCTGAATGATTTTCCAAAACATAGAGGCAAATCTTAGATCTTGATTGGATACAATCGACAGTGGTACTCCATACAGCCTAACAACTTCCCTGATGTATATCTATTCAGGTAGATCCGGTGATAATTCCTCGTGTATCTCAATGTAGTTTGTAGTCCATGTAATACTATCCACCACAACCAATATAGAATTATTCCCTCTTGATGTCTTTAAAATTTCAGTGACAAAGTACACAGTTATGTTTTCCCATTTCCATATAGGTATGGGTAATGGTTGCATCACCCCCTTAGTTTTTTTCCATTCCACTTTTACTTGCTGGCATAGAAGACATCTCGATTTATATTCTGCGATCTCCTTCTTCATATTGTGCCACAAATAGTGTTCTCAGAGATCTCAAAACATCTTTTTTCTTCATGGGTTGATGGAGAAGGTTGAGCTATGTGTATCATCTAACAACTCCTTTAACTCTAAATTTGATGGTACACATAGTGTTGACCCAAATCTCACAACACCTTCATCATTAAAATTTAAATTTGAGGGATTTCATTTCCTTATAGATTATACTTTCTTCTGAATTCCCACATAAAAGATTTTATCATCCTTCAACCTCTCTAGAAGATATGATTGAGCAATCATTTGTGAAAGGGTTGATGATGTTTCTTCCTTTATGATTCCCATGTCCATCTTTTCCAAATATAAGAAGATCAGATCTCTCTCAATTCTCATTAATGATAGAATTTTCAGATCCTTTTGGCTTAGAGCGTATTCCACCTTATTCACTTTCCCAAGATGGTAGTGGATCGAGAAGTCATAGTTATTGATCAGCTCTAACCATATTTGTTGGTTCATATTCTGATATTTTTGTGTGAATATATACTTGAGGCTTTTTTATCCATATATATTTCACACTTCTCCCCGAAGAGATAATACTTCCAAATTTTTAAAGTTAAGATCATTGAAACTAACTCCATATCATGTGTTGGGTAGTTTTTTTCATGAACTTTAAACTGCATTGAAGCATAGGATACGACTTTATCATTTTACATTAACCCACAACCCAAGCCCTTTTTTGAAGCATTACTGAATACCATGAAAATTTCTCCACTTGTGGGTAGTGTAAGAATAGGGGAAGTGACAAGCCTACTTTTAAAATCCTTAAAACTATCTTCACATTCATAATCACATGAAAACTTTACTCCCTTATGAGTTATCTTGGTAATGGGGTTTGACAATCATGATAAATTTCTCACAAATTGGCGATAATACCCAGTTTACCTAAGGAAACTATAGATATTCATCACAGATGTTGATCAGGGACATCCTTCAATTACTTCTATCTTTTAAGGGTATAAATATATTTCATTTCTTATGATGATATGTCCCAATAAAGAGACTTACATAAACCAGAACTCATATTTTTTTTACTTTTCATAAATCTTCTCATTTCTCAAGGTTTTTAGCACAGTGCTTAAATACTCCTAATGTTCCTCATTTATTTTGAATTATATTAGAATATAATCTATAAATACTATCAATTTTTTTTTGAGGTAATCCCTAAAGACTCTATTCATCAAGTCCATAATTATATCTAGAGAATTAGTGAGTTTTAAAGTCATCACTATGAACTCATAGTGCACATACCTTGTACAAAAAGCAGATTTGGGGATATCATCCTTCTTCAACCTAACTTGATATTATACCAACCATATATCCACCTTGGAGAAGTGTTATTCTCCACATATTTGATCAAACAAGTCATAAATTTGAGTCATAGGATACTTTTTCTTTATCGTGATCTTTTTGAGCTCATGATAATCGATGCAAAGGCTCATTTTCCCATTCTTATTCCTGATAACGAGGACTAGTATACCCCATGGTGAAACACTTGGGTGTATGAACCCTTTATATCCAGACTTTCCTATAGTTTTTTCTTCAACTCCTCATGTTCCAAAACAAAAATTATATACAAATTCTTGGATAAGGGTAACACTTGAGGTATAAGCTCGATTGAAAATTCAATATCTCGACAAGGAGGAAAACCAAATGATTCCTTAGGAAACACATCAACATATTCCCTCACAATGGCAATGTCTTCAAGGATGATTCTTTCCTTAGACTCAATCATTTAATCTAAATAATCTTTCTCATAGGGTAATAATATACATTCTTAAGATGATGGTGCTAAAGAAGATTCATCCTCCTCCTTGTACTTGTACAAAATCAAGGGTCTATTCATAATATAGAGATTAATTTCTTTCTCATAGAAATTTATGTTGGATATATATTGGGAAATCCAATCCATTCCTATAATTGAATCAAATTCCACCAAATGAATTATGACATTATTCTTTAGGAAGTTTATCCCATAAATTGTGATAGGGGATGAGTTATATACTTAGGATGCAATAATTGACCCATTTTTCATATTCACTGATAACATCACTTCCATGCTTTATGATGGTGTTTGAATAGTTCTACTAAACATTCTTGATATCAAGCAATTTGTAGATCCACAATCAAAAAGTACATTCATTATTCTTGAATTAATAACTAGTGTACTTGTCACCACTTCATTTTCAGGATGCACTTCGGTAGTTTTCATTGTAAAAGATCTCCATTACAACCTTGGAGGTTTTTGTTTTCCTATGAAAACCCTTAGCTTAGTGCATTGGTTTGAAAAATTACCTATTTCCTTGAAATTGTAGAAATGAAAAATACACTAATGGTTGACTTAAGGATTCATTTCCTCAATCATAGTAGTGGGTTTTTTCTACCAATAATTGCTGTCTAGGTTCCCTTACTTCCTAAACCTAATGCATTTCCTCGCCCCCTTTAGGAAATTTCTAGGGTTCTTCTTTCCACATCGTTGTAAAGTGAGATGTTGAAATTTATTTTCACTATTAGATCTATCTATCAAACCACCAGAATTGATCTCCAATTTCTAATTCTTATCCCCATGATACCCTTGATATTATCCAATCTCTATTTTTACTTTAAAGGCACATAGATAAATTTCCTCATAGCTATTAAAGTCATTGATCTCTAGGGCTTTCCATATGTTAGGTTTTATTCCACCAAAGAAGTGGTCAACCTTGCACTCAGGGGTAATGACAAAGGTGGAGGTGTATTGTGAAATCCTTGTGAAGTTTTCCTCATATGCCTCGATAGATTCGTCATCTTTTTTGTTTGAGGTTAAGTAAATACCTTTCCATTTTAAGATGGGGAGTGCGAGAAAAATATTTATCGAAAAACATTTTCTGGAAATACTTTTATCTAATTGCTTTGATATCATCCTCAGTCTTTTTATTTTTGATCATTGTCAACCACTAATCAACTTCACCTTTCATATGATAAATGCCAGTAGGACCTTCTCTTTTTCAGAAGATTAAAGGATGTAGAAGATCTTTTCAATGAAGTTGATCCACTATTTCGTTATTAATGGATCAGATGGCCCATTGAATGTTAGAGGCATTTGACACATGAAGATATTTATTGTAGCTTGTTCTATATTAGGAGGGTTTGGAATCTTCTTCTGATCTGGGTTTCTATTTAGAACCTGAGTCAGATGAGAGGGTATTGTCATAAAGTGTGTGATTCCTACTCCCATTAGGTTGGGTATCTCATTGGGGTAGTCATCATATTGCTCTTCACATTGATTGTTTACCCGATTAATCCAATTTATGGCCTTTGGATATAATAAAAAAACAATTAATGATCAGTATATTTAAGTTTTAAACACATAAACAAGAATTTAGTGACATTAAAGAGATAAATTATAACTTATATGCATTTCCATAACTTTTGGATTTCTAGGCTTTAATCTTTGTTATCCATGATCTATTTCCTAACATATACTCTTATGGAAATTTTCTTACTCCCTTAATAATGATTCATAATGAGATTATGAATTACCAAATCATATCCCCTGGGAGTATCAAACCAAATGTGTAGTAAGGCCCATTGTCATATACCAGGTTACCCTAAGTTAGGCCTGGAACACCTTTTCAGAGTTGTTACTCCTAGGTACATCTATGCAAGAACCATATAAACTAGTATTATCCAAACAGATATGTATTTTCTTGATAAACCACTTGATCTATAATAACCAAAATTTCAGTATGGTTTCTTATACATAGTCTTATACCTAAGTATTTCGCTATAGTTTTATAATCCTAATCCCAAAAATAGCTATACTTTTCCTCTGATACCAACTATAAAAACCCTACCTTTTATTACACATTGATAAATGATTTATTACATAAAATTACACTTAATTTAACCTAAAATATCGATAAGTATAGTATCTTTTGGAATTAGATACATTACATTATAACTTAAATAAGGGAATACACCATCTTTATTGAAACTTCTTTAACATGCTCACACTTAAAACTGTATTGGATAACCTGAAGATAAACATAATAAAGGTATGATAAATAAATCCCAGTAAGGGAATACACATATAATAAGGTAAAACATGTTATATATTTGTAATATCAAGGGGAATAAAAAGAGTATGAGTCATAAAATTTAATGATAAGACATGATATAACATGATAACATAAATTAAACATGGGAATGTGGCAACAACTTAAAAAACTAAATCATAGGTCAAGGATATCTTATAATACATCCTAATGAAAAAATTACCAGTATAAATCAGGTTCACTCCCTACACCAACATGATGTATCATGATACTAAACATTACCCAATTCATTGGAGTGCTATATAATTCTGAGTGCACCAATCACTTTCATTTCATTCCAATGCTTAAGTCTACCACATAGATCATACACCATGGATTCATTCATCATCATATTTTATTCCAATAACATGGTGTGTGAAATAAATACATGTAAATATCCAATAATAATGAGTATAAGTAAATAAATGTGAACACCCTTGATAGAAATTTGGTATGGTATTCACTACATAATTGTTTTGGCATGGATTCTCACACTGAAATTTTGGATTCATAATAAAGAAGTGTAAATATTCATAAAAGGGAATAATGAGAGATAAATGAGTATATCATAATTTATAAATCATAAGGAAAATATGAGGAATGTGTGAAAATACACCCCATCATTAGGAATTGAAAATTAAATGGCATAAAATGAAGAATATTCTTGAATAAATGGGAGAAAGAGAGGTTCCCTTACAAAATTTCTGTAGCCTAACGATGTCACTTAAAAATTCATAAAATGGGTTGATGAGAGAGAAAAGGAACTATAATAAAATTAGAAATAAAATGGTCAATAATAGGAAAATATAAGGACATATCCCAACATTAGTAAAGGGATAATAAAATCCTTAACATAATAAAGAAACCTGAATAAAGAGGAGAAAGAAAAGAACCCTTACTTGAGTGTGTGACACCAAAATATTGAAAAGGGGATTTTTGAGAGCTTGGGGTTCCTTGAGAGGATTAAATATAGATTAATTAAGAGTAAGGATGTGGTATAATTATTTTTACTGAAAATAAATAGGATATTGGATGGATTTATATAGGAAAAGATAGGGATTTCTTTAATATTTAGGTTTTGGACTCTACAAAATAAAATATTGAAAATCATAAACCTTAACATGATTTTTCTGAAAGTTTCTACCAAATGGGGTTGTTTTTAATTATTTTATAAATAAATGGGTCCAACTTATTAAAATAATGTCCTTACTTGTGTGGAGGTGAGTCACACTTTTAAATAATTGAATTTAAAACTCTAAACTAAATTAATGGTTTTGGAGGATTTATAAAGGTTTAATAAAATAATTATATAGACATAATATCAAATTATTTAAAGTTTAAAACATATATTTTGATGAGTATACCCATTATAGTATTTATTACAACATTTTTTTTATTATGATGTCATAAAACAGACACTATATTTATACGGTATTTAATTTTTTCCCGAAAATTCAACTCTCATAAAATTATGAAAAAATCATCATTGGATAATTTCAATTTTTTTTATTTCAATAATAATATTCATTTTATCTAAATAATTTTATAAATATATTAATTTTCAATTTTAAAAATAATAACTGATATTTATTATAAATGATGGGTTTTTGGAAATAATAGTTTTTGAACCCTAATAAAACATTACATTTGACTTCATAAAAAGTATATGATCATTTATATTTAAAAAATTAATTTAACAATTATATATAACTAAAATATTATTTATTTAAAAAATAACTTAATTCATCAAAATTAATTCCTTAATTGAATTGAATATTACCCAGAAATAAAATTTGTGTTTAATTGAATCAAAATGAAAAGAATTTATAAAGTAATAATAAAAAATGAATCTAAATTCATTATTATAAGAAATATAAATATAAATATTATTAAGGTATTGATATATATATCCCTTTATTACACTGACACATACCCTAATATTATGATACACGATGATGAGACTTTCATGGGGCCGTTCGGAAAACATTGTGATCTCTATAAGCTTAAACTTATCCCATAAATAATTTCTCTCATGATTAAGTTGTTGGATCTCAGCTTGGACTTGGTCAAGGGAAAATCCCAATGATTCTATATCCCTTTAAATATTTGATAAATGGGCTTTACAGGGCATGGTTCTACTGGTTGAGGCCATCACTTCCTTTTTCCAAGTCAATTGGATTTGTTTAAAGCCATATATTTATACTAACCAAGTGATCACTATTCAATGGATATATTAACAATGATAAATATTATTAATGGTATTTTAAATCTGATAAGATATAACTAAGAAAGTTCACATATTTTTTATAACCATATTACATAATAATACATTTAATTAAATCAAAAAGAGAAACTTCATTTATAACAGTTCAGTTCATTACAGTAGTTCCTAAGACCCACCCACCCAGATCCGTTGCCTAAAACACATACTTTGAATACTGGATTCAATACCAACTATATATTCCTAGGTATAAATATCCCATAATTACATGACTTAAAGGAAATATTGTATTATATATATTCCTAATGCCTTTTACATTTATATCTTTAGAGAATTTAGAAATATAAAAAACTAATAAAGACCATGTATTTATAAAATAATGGATTTTTTCCAACTATATAAGAAATTACTTAATACATAAAAAGTCTTCAACATATCCCATAAATTATATACATAAACTATTATTTTATACATATCATATGTAATACATTTCTTCATAACTCGGGGAAATATAAACAAAAGAAGGGGTGAGCTCAAATACTCAGTAAGGGTAGACATAATCAATAACAATCATAGATCATAAGTGGGAATAAGATGAGCATAAATAGAATTGTAGGAATAGGAAACAAAAAACAATGCCCTAATAGAATGAACATGAAAGCCTAATATATCCATGGATAACAATTTAAATGAAAAGATCATCTGGATAACAATAACTAATTCTTTAGTGATGAAATTCATAATACAGGATAGCTAATTCCATGACATAAGCCAAGACATCATGATCATACCATCAAGGATCCATGTCTAAGAAATATTTTGTTCTATGTAGGGATACACAAAAATACCCAAGCTTTTTTGTCTCATGATACTTATCGATGAATCAGGGGGTTATCTATTATCGGACCAACCCATCATTAATTAAGTCTGATGCACTCATCATATGAGGGAATGAATAATCAATAAATAATAAACTTTTAAAATAATAATCCATATAGGAACAAAAACATACATAACACCAATACTTTACCCTATGTCAATAAAATGGATAATAAGATCATAACCCATATAGAGAAATAAAGTGGATGGATAAAAAAATATATAGTCAAATTTCTTGAGTAATCAATAAACATCCATATCAAAATAAAAAATATATGGATTTTCTTAAAGTTACCCAATCAATAAATATAATAACTTTATATGTAAACATCCCTTAAACTAATAGTGTATTTAATAAGCAGTATACATTTAATTCAATAATTTTTATAATCAATTGATGTATGGAATATAGGTGAACACCCTTAAATCAATGAAATGGAAAATAATGTATTCAAAAAGTAAAGGAATTAGAATAAAAGTTTTGTATATTCACAGTGGATGGTTTGGAAAAACAATGGTAGTTATAGATCATATCTTTGATAGTGAATGTCATGACCCAACCCAGGTCATTCCTAAAATGGACACCCAAGATAGCCTGTGGCAAGAACCGAAGGGCGTTCCTGATTAGCACATGCTAGAGACTAGCACCCAAGCATTAAAAACTACATTTAGGAATGGTTTCACCCACAAATACAAACTATGGAAATTAAAATGGCATATATGTAAAATAATTTAAGCATGAAAATGTATATTTAAACAATGGAAAGTTAAAATAAGTGAAACGAAGAACATGTGAAAAAAGGTAAACCCAAGAACTTGAAAAGATAAAAACCATCTCCTTGTGAACCATTGTTGATGCTCCTTTCCATCACAGAGTCAAACAAATGGAAAAGGGGAATACCTTAAGCACAATGAGGGTCACACTTTGAAGAACATCAAAAAAATTAACGAAGGCATGGACTAGAAGACCATTTGGAGTGGGGTGCGCAAGTAACTTGCATGCAACGCAAGTCAATTGCACGCCACCTATGGGTTGCGCAGCTCACTTGTGCACCCTATAAGTTTTTTCTCCCAAGGTGCAAAGTGGCCTATAAATAGACCCTGTGGGCCCCCATTTCAAGGATATATTTTCCAAAAGTCAAATTCAATCTCTAGTCACCCTAGTCTTCAACTCAACTCTTCTAACAGCTTCTAAGGTAATTTTTTACCTAGAATAGAAGACTTGAAGGAGTAGAATAAGGCCTAAGTGTTTAGAATTCATCAAAACTTGAGCAGCTAAGTGTCCAGACCTCCTTAAAAATGGAAACACTTGCATGTCGCCCTACCCTTTCGATGAAACTTGTGCGCCTCACTTTTGGAAACATCTTAGGATAAAACTAAAGGCTTGAGTTAAGTCTCGCCCAAGTATTACCCTGTATATTCTTCATCACCCAGGTGAACCCATGTCGTGCAAGTAAACTTGCACGACCAAGACTTGCATTCCAAATTATTTGTGTGACATATACTTGCGCGCCAACTTCATTTGTGTGCCTATCTCTTATTCACCTCTCCTCTTTAAGATAGTATCCCTCAAACCCATTTTCAAAGCCATTTATGGAATGATTCCTTTGTTGGATTCCTTATCTGAAAGGAATTATGTGAGAGCCTCTCCCAAAATCTCGTGAATTACAAGCTTTATGTCACTATGGTTATAGGTTTCCTCCATATAACCTCATCCTTTAAGATGATAAGATCTTTTTATTAGGGCATCCTCCTCAAGAGTAATCCCCAAGTCCCCTTAACATGGACCTCCTTCTTAAGAGTAATCCCCAATCATAATTTACTTTAACATTGGGCCTCCTTCTCAGGAGTAAGCCCCAAGTTATAAGTCCCCTTTAATTTGGGAATCCTCCTTAGGAGTAAGCCCTGGGTTAAAACTCCAAATCTCCATAAAGTACAAATATCTTTATGGACCCTGCTCCTGGGCTTATTTCCTGAAGTAATTTCTGGTCTTCATTTACTTGGGAAGTCATACATACGTAAGCCCCACATCATTTCTCGTGACTGCATCCTTCATGGAACAATCGTTAGGTTTACTGATACCTCTTGTTTCTCACACTGAGCATGACTCATGTGAGATTAGAGTGTAAAAGTAATCACAATATCTCTTTTTGGGATGTTAACCATGCATAAGCCCCATATTTCTTCACCCTAACTATGTAGATTTTGATCTTTGACTTAAAAGTAGAGTACATAGGAAGCCTTTATAAAGTTCAAGCCCATCATTCATTAATTAATTTCCCATCCCATATGACATTAAACTATATCATTCTTATCGAACTACATGGGTTTTGATTCCTTTTTAATGAGGATACGTAGGTAGCCCATTTGCGGGTATGATCCCAACTCGGAAATAATCCCTATCTTTCTGAATGACAATAAACTTCAAGTGCCCCACTAAGTGGATTTAAAACCAGTATGGTCATCATAATGACCAAGATATTTCTATATAATGTATTAAATGATACCATTGACTAAGAGTAGTTGGAGTTTGGCCTAGTGGTAAGAACCCCGTAATACTACATGGAAAATGGGGGTTCAAAACCCATGGGGCGTAGGTTACTGTAGCAGTACTGCAGCGGTACTATACCAGCGACGACACTATTCATCAGCGGGTACTGTAGTGGCGGCAGGGCACTGTAGCGGCGACGATACTGTGCAGTACTGTAGCAACAGGTTACTATTCACAGAATGTGAATTGACCTTAGAATTTGGGACTACGGGCTATGTAATGGGCTACAAGCCGACTGGGACTTCGGGCTATGTAATGAGTTTCCCTCTACTTAGTTAAAAGAGGACTTTGCTTTGATTTAATAATAAAAATGAGGCTTCGGCCCCAACCTTAAAAAAAGGATACCATTGACTAAGAAACTCTAATACATACGAATGATTCTCCATCGATGAGGAACCTCAAATACATATGAAAGATTCTCTAAATCACATACATATCAATCATTGATTTCCAAATCTATAGGAAAACTCATTTTCATGCTTGGTGAATTAATAAGGATTCGTGAACATAACTTAAATCTATAAGAGTGTCCTGGAGTAGGCAATAATTCCCCCCAAAAAGGTGTGATGAGCCTGACCTCCCATCCTCTCAACTAATGCAAATTCTTAAGCCTCATCGGTCCACAACTAATGAGAACCTACATTTGGAAAGTAGGTCTAAATGGATATAGAATCACTGGTTGTTTCCTGTTCTACGTATAAACCTATTAAAAACCAATTGGAAAGTTTGAACCTTAAACAAACAAGGTTATTCCCATTTATAGACGAAACAAAAAATGGTGAACCTGACGTGAATCCTTAACCAAGTTAAATGATGTTTTACTTATTTTTTAGGCCCTTATTAAACTCAATATGAGGGCCAACAAAGTAATCAATAATATATCTGCTCATCCAAAAGATGTATTCTATCCAAACTTATCTTGATTATGTATGCTATATCAAACATGCACTCTTTTCCAAGATCTCTCTACACAACAAAATGGATTCATTAAGGTTCACACCTATGAATGCCTCAGCCGCTACTCCTGTTGGATCCTCATCCACTTTGAGGAAGACATCACCTACTCAGCGTCTTCAATGATGGGTCTCAAATGCATTGGTGAGGGAATACCATCAACATGGTACCATCCCGACTCTAGAGGCCACTCGACAAGACCTCCAAGTTAACAACTCACCCTGATTTTCCGGACTGCGACGACCAGTGGTCAAGAAGTAGGTGGTTCCAACCACTATCTCCAACCGTTTTGGGTTTTTATCCCCAGAATGCAACAACTAGTCCCTCCAATATTATAGGGAGGTTGATCAAGAGGTCACTCAGGGAGTAAGTTCAAGAAGACATGAGTCCTTCCTGAAGACTCCCACCAACAATTGCCGCCAGACTTTTCTGGTAGTGCACCCTCAACATGATGGGGGTATCGCCTCTAGGTTTTCGGCTCAGGTTCCTCAGACCCAAGCATGCAAGATGAACTGTCAGAGGAGAGATTCATCCAACAGGGAGCTAGTTCTTACCTATACCCTCTCTAGAGAATTCCATCAACCTAACTTGATGGAAAACAACGAGCAGGCATATACACCCGTACGTCCTAATTTCACTGCCCAACAGACTCATCTGGTAGTAACACACCAATCCTGGTAGGCAATTCCGACGGAGTACTATAGGAAAGAACATACACCTGTTTATAAATCATCAACCAGTCAGCAGGCTCATCTGACTGCATCCGAAGAAGACCGCCAACCAAATGTTGTGACCACCTATAAGTAGGCACATACACCTGCTTACACTCATCAATTCTTCCAGCAGTCTCATTTGCCAGTATTAATGGAATTTAATCAATCATATTCGGTGGAGAACAATCATCAGGAACATACACATTAAATTCATCAAGTTAACCAATTGTATCGTTTGGTAGCACCCGGAAATGTCAATTGGAAAGCTCTAATGACAAACAGGAGGCAGACACAACTTTCTTCCCCCACACATGAGTACTGTCAGAATTCACTGATTGGAAAAAGAGGACAGGAGCATGAACACACACCCACTCCAAACACATAATGGACGTATATTCCCATTCTGACAGCTGAATTCACCAAGCACATTCTGACAATATAGAAAGAGGAGAAGAAAATCCCTGCCCATATTCTAGATACCTGTCAGAATATTATAACAACTTCAGCGACATCACAGTGAAAGAAACATAAATCTATCCCTATTAGTGGAGTGACTCATCAAAATGTCACCCCAGAGTAGATACACACCTCTGTTCCAGTCTAGGAGGGTTGTGGGGCATACTCCCCCATGTCATACGAATAATCAATTCAGGCACATACACCCGATTTAAATGGAGATGGTCATCCTAACCTGACCATTTCTTCTGAGCAGGCACATACATCTACCCATAAAAACCACTTTCTTCAACAAGTGGTTTCCAAAGTGAGTAAGAAGGCATCCAAGAAAAATACCCATCCAACACAGTTGAAAAAAAGATCCAATATGCAATAAGTCTTTACTCAATGATGGAGTTCTTAAAGCCCTCAGACAATTATTTGTTGCAACTCAAGATTCTACTCTCTCATTTCCAAATTCTGGAAATAACAAAAATAATTCTGAAGGTCTTCATCTGACACTTCCTCATGAATGTTTGCTTCATGACAATTCGATCAAGCTTGAAGCATCATCTTCAGATGAGAGCCTCGATAACCCTCTGTGTGGCCAGAAGACCAAGGAGAAAAATGTTTCATCTTTTGCTGTAACCTACCATGGTGGTCCTCCCCATGATGATGAATTTAGCTGCGAAAGTCCTCTCTGTAGTAGTAATTCACATTTCCTGTAAAATTCTTCAATGGATTATGGAGTAACGAGAAATAACTCTTATCTTGAGGCACTTTCAAATGTGAAGCTAGTCATGTTTGATGCCTTACTGCTAGTAGTTTAAATACTTTCTCAATCAGAAGATAGCTCGGTGTGTAGGCCATTCTCTGAACCACCCCTGGGTCATTCATCTTCTAATTTGACAAATGAATTCTCTACCAATATTGCTAAATCTAATGAAGCAACAAAGAAGCACCAGCTTTGGTCCAATCAGGTAGAATAATCATCATCAAATGACAAAGAGGAAGTTTTGAATATGAGAAAACAATTGGAGAAAAATGAAATACCAGTCATGTTTTGGCCTTTGGCTGACTCTCAGTATGATATTCTAGAAATGTTGACAGAAGATTGTATTCATGATATTCATCTCAACATATAGAAAACTCTTTGTCACTTAAAAGAGAAAATATTATCTTATGATGAATATCAAAATCATGTTAAGGTAATAGAAGGGTTGCAACACCAAATTGACTTGGCATCTCTTTCAATTTCCTGACATCCAAAGGTTGAAAAGCAGTAGAGAGCCCTTCAGCATAAATGCCTTGGCACATTAAAAAGGATGCGCCAGTTAATTACCAATGCCCCATCTGGTATTCATATCAAGGGATGAAGTGTTCATGGAGCATTGAATTTCACTATGCTCTCTAGTCAACAAAGCCCTCCAAAATTGGTCTCATACAATGTTATTGCCCATGGCTAGCCACAACTAACTAGTTTTGTGTGTAATCAAAGGATTGCTAAAGAACAAGCCTCAACTAGTTCTTCCCAAAGTCAGGCATATAAAGAAAAATTTGTCAAATTAATCTTGCATCAAGAAAATGAGAATATCGAACATGCTTCTTCTTTAGAGAATGTGAATCATCAGGTGATAGAAGTTTCAGAAATAATCCAACGGTCATCTGAGCCAGGTGATTTGAGTGGATGTCGGATGATGCATCCAACCAATTTCCGGACTAAAATATGCAAAATTAGGAGAGATTTTTAGAAAGTTTCAAATGTAGCAGCTCAAGATCCACCTCAGCTTTCCAGACTAAGGACTCTTTTAATCCAACCCTTGGGATCAATAGATTGGATTCAAGGAGTTGAGAAGGAAAAACAGGAACAACCCCAGTCCACTGGACTAGGGACTATTTTTCAAATTTTCAATCTCTTCCTCAGTGAAAGTCAGTATTTACTCAATCAGGGAAGAATCCACAAGAGGAATGCAGAGCCGAATTATCATTAAATTCCCTCCAAATTACAGTTCATCAAGAAGTTCCTGAGGGATCAACCAAACAAAATACAATGTCTTATAAAGGACATGGAAGAAGACAGTATCACAGAAACACTGACAGAAGGGATGCAATGCATTATGAATCGACAAATGTCATCAATGCCATTGTCACTAATACCCCATAACATGAGGATCACTCAGAGGAATCAGATGAAGAAGTTCCTATTCAAGAGTCTGTATACACAGAAATAAATGAAGGAGGTGTGCGTACCAGAGGCCAGAGGGTTGCCGAGAGGCAAGACATTCCTTCGGGTAATACCCTTCCATACTCCATAAAGGCACATGCCAAGGAATAGGGTAAAAGTCAGGTTACATCCCACCATACCTCTAGAGAATGACAATCACTCTCATTAGAGGAAAGGTTTGAACAGTAAGAAGAAGAAATAAAGGAGTTAAGGAGGTTAAATACAGAACTACTTCAAGGTATTCTTCATCCTAAGCATGATGGAGTTAATCAATCAAGGGAATTTTTTGTAGCTGTTGGGATGGATCAAGAATATCCCCCTTTAAAAGTACACCCTCACAGGTTCAATCCTATGGGTCATACGCGACAACAACCAACAATACAACCATCAGTGGAAGTACCGGTCACCACACCCATCCAAACTCTAGTTATTTCACCTGCTCAGGTCCAAGCTCAACCAGATGTTTCTCAAGAATTAATGACTACCATTGAGTCATTAACAGCTTTGTTGGAAGCCATGGAAGGATGACGTGCACCAATGCAACCAGAGAAGAAGGTTTACCCTGAATGGGTAGATCCAAATCCTCCTCCTCTAAAATTTTCAAATGTCACCTTCCCCATTTTTAATGGTTCAGGAGATCCAGAGTAGCATTTGACACATTAGGTCTCTCGTTGCGATCCTATGATGGGAACTCCTCAACAACAAGAAGTAGTAAAAATCAGATGTTTTGTGAAATCATTGTAAGGTCCAGCCTTTGTCTCATATACAAGTTTGCAATCCTGATCAATTATTGGATGGGAAGATCTTCGTCAGAAATTACTTTTTCATTTCAGCTCAACGCTGCGGAAAACAATAGTTTTTTATCTCAAAAATTTCAAACAAAGGGAGAATGAAAGAGTTTCAGACTTCATTGCTCAGTGGAATGGATTAACATATTCCTTGAATCTACTTCTCCCTCAAGAGGAGTTGCTACCCATTTGCATGACAAATCTCCGTGATGAATTGTGTACACCATTGATCCCAATGAAATTCACAGGAGGGTTTCGATAACTTGATTCAATTGCCTAACATGTAGAAAATTCCATTGCAGAATCAAGAGATAAGTCCTGTGTAATTCCATCAGCTCCGGGAAGGAGAATAGGGAAAGAAGAGACTGCTACAATTACACTTAAACAAGCACCTATACCTACTTCCACATCAAAACCATCATTATATCGAAGGGATCCACCTCCTGAGCATCAACAAAAATGGCCGCCTCGTCAAGATGATCAAAGAGATCAATGGAGAAAACAGTTTGAGGATTCAAAGAACAAATTTTATTCTTTTCGGAAAGAAAAAGTTCCTGGTTACTTCATCTCAGCTCTGGAAAACAATATGGTTCAGTTTCTAAGGCCCAAAATGCCGAACAAGGAAAGAGATGAAGACCTTCCCAACTATTTCCCGTTTCATCAGATATTGGGGCATACCATTCAGGAGTGTTTTTTCTTCAAAGACCTCCTGCAAAATATGGTAGACTCTGGATAAGTAAAACTGAGAGGTTCTTCAGCCCAGGTAGCATGTGTTACTGCTACGGATCCAGAGGAAGAAGGCGAGTGACACGATGTCAAAAGTAAAAATGCGTAGATATATGATGATTGGATTGTCAGGAAAATGATCAACCGAACTCATGACATTTTACAAACACAATTAAATCAACCAATTGTGTCTTATACTATTTTTGACACAACAAAACCCCTTCATCAGAAAGAAAATCCTCAAAGAAGTGGTGTAATTTGAAGAAAGAAGAGCAGTCAGAGGAAGACGAGCTCGTGTGAAAGCCTAAGTTGTCTTTGACTCTGGAAGATTTTATGCCATCTACTTAAAAATCATGGGCACCGCCCCACCAAACGGCACATCCTGAACTAGTTCATAAGGAATAATCTTCATCAGATGAAGAATTGATCTTTGGTTCTGTCAACATGATTCATTTAACGGATCCCTATTCCAATGACAGTTTCAATCATGATAAGACTAAGTTCCCTGTATCTAGCAGATGAAATCAATGAAATCAGTCCCATTTCTAAACCATAAGATCATACTATAGGATGGATGAAACCTATCAGGGAATAACTTCAAAATGGAAAACACCCACCTGATAGAGTCGGGATAGAACAAGTTTGGAGACATGTGGTCAATTTTACTTTTTATGATACCTCAGATCACCAAAAAATTCTCTACAAGCGGGGTTTTGATGAAATTATCTTCATATGTATTGATGGTGAAGAGAAAATGGCTGTCATGAATAAAGTACATGCAGAAGTTTGTGGTGACCACCAGTATGGACATAGACTTTCTGGTCAAATTTGAAGGCTTGGATACTTCTTGCCTTCAATGATGGAAGATTGTGTTGATTTCACTAAGAAGTGTCATTATTTCCAAGTATGTGACCACTTCATTCATAAACCCTCAGAGTTGCTTCATATGGCTAAATACTCCTAGCCGTTTGATACATGGGGAATGATGTAGTAGGACTTTATCCTCCGACTATAGCTAAGAAGTTTAAGTATATTATTACTACTACTGACTTATTTTCCAAATGGTCAGATGCAATAACTCTCAATGAAGTTGGTGCAAAAATCATTGTTAGCTTTGTCAAGTCCCACATCTTTACCAGATTTGGTGTTCCTCATACCATATTAACGGATAATGGCACCAAATTTTGTTCATCAGAGGTAAGAAAATTGTATCGAGAATACAATATCAGATCCAACCATTCATCACAGTATCATTCAGCAGCCAACGGTCAAGTAGAGGTTTTAAATAAGATTATTTCAAACATAATTCAAAAGATGGTGGATAAAGATAAGTAGTCATCACCTGATAAATTTTTTCATGCTCTATGGGCTTATCGGACTACCACCCGCACTACTACACGATCAACTCCATATTCATTGGTATATGGAATAGAAGCAGTCTTTATCTATTGAAGTCCAATTACCATCACTTAGAGTCACCATTTGTGATTAGTTATCTACAGATGAACATTCTCAAAAGCGATTGGATGAATTGGAATGACTAGATGGAAAAATATTGTGCCCACTACACCATTTAGATGTATATCAGAATTTAATAGCACGATCTTTCAATAAAAAAGTTCGTCTTCATTCATTCATTCACGGAGAATTGGTATTGGTCCTCAGAACCCCAATGATACCAAGAAATAAGCCTCCAATGCTTAAGCCAAAGTGGGAAGGACCTTACTCAATACATAAGGTCTACTCCAATGGAGCTTATTCTTTAATCTCAATGGATGGAGAACTCATTAAAACTCTAACCGATGCAATATTCTTAAAGAATTATTTTGTGTAACACAAATACACCCACTGTCCTTATTGCAGGACATTAAACTGCATAGCCCCCTATATCATCCAACATGATGTTAAACTGTGTCCCCTCTATCGTCCAACATGATGTCAAACTGTGTCCCCTCTATCATCCAACATGACGTTAAACTGTGCATCGTCCGAGCTACAAGATGTTAAACTGCCAAGAACCCCATGTCTGTGACACATGGCATTAAACTGTGATCTCCACATGTGCAATTGTCTTTTAAACTCTATTTCCATGCGTGCCATGGGTAGCTAACCATGAATAAGCCCCACACCATCCTTCATGGTAGCATCTTTCGTGACACGATCGTCAGGTTTATTACTGCCTCTTGTTTCTCACACTGATCATGACTCACGTGATCTTAGAGTATGATTCAACTATGGCATATTCTATGAGACACTAACCAAACTTAAGTCCCAACATCATCTTCGGGTCGTTGTCATCAAGTACACCCTGATCGCCGAATACCTCTCAATTGATCTATGTGGACTTTGATCCTTGCCTCTAAGGCTGGGTATGTAGGCAACCTCATGAGGTTCAAGCCCGAAACCACTTTCTTCACATCGATTCACAGCCTGAAACCACTTTATTTACATTGATTCACCTCCATCCCATACTATGTTGATCCGTGAAACCCCCGTCAACCGTATTATTCATATAGGTTCACTTTCATCCTACATGATGATAAACTGTGTACGTCCCATCATCCTAGCTATATGAGGTTAAACTATACAATACCCCATTGTCCTTCTTGCAATACATTAAACTATATATAACTGGTCCATGCATATGACCTTAAACTATTTACACTTTTTTCATGTATGATAATAAACTGCAACAATCCCTGATTCCCTCACTCAAGAGGAATCATCATTGACATGGTCTCCAACCATGTCATATTTCAAGAACTACATGTGGCTTGATTATCATCCTTATGAGATACGTAGTGACACCCAAGTCTTTAATCTTGGGTCCAATCATAATTGCAATAAAGTCCTCTTTACCCCTCATATGTACGAACCAAATCTATACATAGGGTATTTCAATAACTATGTGAAGATTGATTCCCATCCTCATGGGATATGTAGGAACACTCGAGCATTCCTCGAGTCCAGCCCCGAGAATTTGGGCCTAACCCCAAACTCCACTTTCGGTCCCTTGGCTGAAAAGTACCCCTGGGAGCACATGGTGTGATATGGAACACCCTGGTCTTTATTCACATATAGTTTATAACAAATGCACGATGTGTCTCCCTCACTATGGTCCAAGCTCTACGACCCTAAAATAAGATCTTCCATGCTCTCATCCTGCATGACGTTAAACTGTATTTCAAGAACTACTTGTGGCTTAATTATCATCCTAATGAGATACGTAGTGACATCCAGAATCTCAATTCAGGACCTAACCGGAACATTATACAAAGAATATTCATGGTCTCCATAGCCCTTTTCTTGACTTCTGGTCGCAAAATGTCAGATACCTGAGATATCTTTTTCCTGACTATGCAGCATGCACCCTTAGGTGGCCTTGAATAAGTTTTCTACATAACGGACCTGTCAGCCAAAAGATGCAACTATTTGACTATGCATCTTATGCCCCAGTTGGCCCTGCATAATTCAACCTCTATAATGGGTATGTCAAGTAATGGTAACTTCAATCTTAGGAGAAGCCTCTTTCATCCCTATTGGTCTTAACGATGATATGTAGGGATATGCAAAAAAACTGACATCCTTAACATATTTATTCCATAATATTTTTCATGATCTGAAAGTATTCAAGTCCATGGTTTACATTTTCCTCCTTCTCCATATGTTCAGAGAAATATGAAATAACCTTGGACCACTTGACCCAATTTCGTATAATGTTTCTATCTCCAGTTTTAGTCATATGATTTAAAACAACAGATACCTTTTTTCCTTTGTTTGGGCCAGACCTTCGTAGAAGTAACATTCCTCCAATTCTTTGGAAATTCTTATTGGAAATATCCTCTCCATATTCAAGTACCTTTCTCCATAAAGAAGACTCTATGCTTTAGAAAATTGTAATCTCCATAAAACTTTCTTCGACTTTTACCAATAGAAATTCAAATTTCTAAGAGTTCTTTTTCCCAACTATGCAGCTCATTCCCTTAGGTGTCCTTGCATAAGTTGTCTACATAAGAGACCTGTCAGCCAAAAGATACTACTATTTAACTATGCAACATATTCCCTAGTTGGCCCTGCATAATTCATCCCCCATAATGGGTTTGTAAAGGAGTTGTAACTTAATTATTAGAAAAGACTTCCACTAATGCCTTTTAGCTCTTTTCCCATGTCATTCCTCAGATTCAAAATTTCTCAAGTCACACTTTACAATTTTCCCCCTCCATACTTGAATATGGTAATATGTTTCCAAAATAATTATCAAGAATTGTGTCAATATGATCCATTTGGTCAAAGATATTCGACCTTAAATATTAACCTTTTTATAGTCCAAAATGCATGACTTTAAACTACGAATAAAAAAAGACATGGTACTTATTAAATTGGGAACCTATAAAGGGTACTCTGAACAAAAGTCGAGCCCCAGCTCACTAAACGTACATTTTGTATGATTTAGGAAATATTGATAAATTAAAAGATAAAGTTTGTGGGGTTGTTTATATAACCATGGTAAAAATAAAACTATGTTTACTAGGCCCATTGGCTTAGGTAAAAATAAGAGAAATTATCAAGAAAATGAAGGTACATATGATTGAAGATGAAATATTTTTCATTGATGAACAAAATTAGAAGAACATACACAAAATGGAGTCTCTTCTATTTTTTCAGAAATTACAGAAGACTTTCAACATGATTTATCATATGTTTCACAGCATCCCGAGCTTCATCAGCAGCCACATGAAGTTCATTTACTCGACCAACTTCACTCTCTTCAGCTCGACGAAGTGCTTCTTTGGAATCTGTGATGGCTTTTATACCATCCACTTGGACTTCTTCCAACGAATTTAGAAGCTGGTCAAGCTCCCCAGTAACAACATCTAGCTCTTCCTAAAGGTGAAACTGCTGAACACTTTTCTCCTTGATCTACTGCTTCAGTTCCTTCAGCTTTGCAGCATGATCATCCTCAACTCGAGACACTACAGCCTGAAATTCATAGATATTGGTCATCATTTTAGCTCTGATCAGGTCTTGATGACACCTTTGATCTTGATCCCTCATTCGAATTAATTGTTTCACTATGAAATGGATTTCTTGATATCCAAAACCGCCAAACCCCAACATCTGTGTGCCGAACATGCATGCCACAGACCCTTGATTTCTCTGGCTTTACCTCAGAGTCAGATCCTCTTTCCTTTTCATATCCAACTATGAGGGGGGACTTTTTTTGACGCTCCTTTACATCACAAAGTCCAAAGAATGGAAAATAATAATAACTTAAGCACAAATAGGGTCACCCTTTGAAGAACATCAAAAAAATTGATGAAGGTATGGACTAGGATCTCATTTGGAGTGAGGCACGCAAGTTACTTGCACGCCACGCAAGTCAGCTGCACACCACCTATGGGTCATGCAGCTCACTTTTGCGCCCTATTTGGTTTTTCACCCAAGGTGAAAAATGGCCTATAAATAGCCCCTTTGGGCCCCCATATAAGGGAAGTATTTTCCAAAATTCAAATTCAAGATCTGGTCGCTCTAGTCTTCAACTCAACTCTTCCAAAACCTTCTAAGGAAACTTTTTACCTTGAATGGAAGACCTGAAGGAGTAGAATAATACCTAAGTGTTTAGAATTCATCAACACTTTCATGACTAAGTGTCTAGACCTCCTAAAAAATGGAAACACTTGCTCGCCGCCCTACCCTTTTGATGAAACTTGTGTGCCACCCTTTTGGAAACATATTAGGATAATACTAAAGGCTTGAGTTAATTCTCTCCCAAGTATTACGCTACAGATTCTTCATCTCCCAGGTGAACCCATGTCATGAAAGTAAACTTGTGTAACCAAGACTTGCGCGCCAAATGATTTGCGCGACCTAAAATTGTGCACCAACTTAATTTGTGTGCCTCTCTCCCATTCACCTCTCCTCGTCAAGATATTAGCCCTCAAACCCCTCTTAAAATCCATTTATGGCATGGTTCCTTTGTTGGATTCTTTATCAGAAAGGAATTTGGTGAGAACATCTCCCAAAATCTCGTGACTGAAAAGATTTATGTCACTACGGTTAGAGGTTTCCTCCATATAACCTCATCCTTTAAGATGAGAAGATCTTTTGATTAGGGCATCCTCCTCAGGAGTAAGCCCCAAGTCCCCATAACCTGGGCCTCCTTATCAAGAGTAAGCCCCAGTCATAATTTCCTTTAACATTGGCCTCCTTCTTAGGATTAATCCCCAAGTTATAAGTCCCCTTTAATTTGGGCATCCTCCTTAGGAGTAAGCCCCGGGTTAAAACTCCAAATCTCCATAAAGTACAAATACCTTTATGGAACCTACTCCTGGGCTTCTTTCCTGAAGTAAGTTCTGGTCTTCATCTACTTGGGCAGTCATATATACGTAAGCCCCACATCATTTTTTGTGGCTGAATCTTTTGTGGCACAATCATCAGGTTTACTGATACCTCTTTTTTTCTCACACTGAGCATGAATCATGTGAGATTAGAGTGTAAAAGTAATCTGAACATCTTATTTTGGGCTGTTAACCATGCATAAGCCCCATATTTCTTTACCCAAACTATGTATACATTGATATATGCCTTAAAAGTAGAGTATGTAGGAAGAATTTCTAATGTTCAATCCCATCATTCATTAATTATTGTCCCATCCTATATGATATTAAACTATATCCTTCTTATCGAACTACATGGGTTCTAATTCCTTTTTAACGAGGATACATTGGTTGCCCATCTGCGGGTACAATCCCAACTCTGAAAAAATCCCTGTATTTTTAAATGACAATAAACTTCAAGTGCCCCACTGAGTGGCTTTAAAACCAGTATGGTCATCATAATGACCAAGATATTTCTATATAATGTATTTAAGGATACCATTGACTAAGAATCTCTAATACATACGGATGATTTTCCATCAATGAAGAACTTAAAATATATATAAAAGATTATCTAAATCCCATACATATCAGTCATCGATTGCCAAATCTAAAAGAAAAATAATTTTCATGCTTGGTGAATTAATAAGGATTCATGAACATAACTTAAATCTATAAGAGAGTCCCGGAGTAAGCAATAATTCCCCCCAAAAAGGTGTGATGTGCCTGACCTCCCATCCTCTCAACCAATGAAAATTCATAAGCCTCATAGATCCACAACTAATGAGCACCTACCTTTGGAAAGTAGGTCCAAATGGATATAGAATCATTGGGTGTTTCCAGTTCTATGAATTAACCTGTTAGAAACTGATTGGAATGTTTGAAACTTAAACAAACAAGGTCATCCCCATTTCCAGAAGAAACAACCATGTCACAACCTAACTCTCATACCCTATTAACATGGATACCTTCCAACTCCATGAGGCACCTTTCCTTTATCTGCATTAGATAAAACATGATCTACACAAAACCAAGGGTATGCGCAGGGTGTGAAAAAAACAATCCTAGTAGTATCCCACCAAGTGTTTCATAAGTAGTATTTAAAAGGTAAACCAATTAATATCATTTAATAAAAATTGTGACATGTAATAAAATTTTCACAATATATATAAAAACATATAAATTCACCCATTTTAAATAGTTTCCAAAAAAATTTCAAAAAAACATTAAGAAAACCAATTTCCAAATAACATTTAGAGAAACCATTTTACCTTTAAAGTTTTAAAATAAATACAAATAATTTTAAGCATTTCAAATTATCAAAAAATGAATAAATAACCATTTCAAAATGCGTAGCAACATAGAAAATGATTCCTAGGATGAAATATGCCCAGTCTAGATAGGATCCTCACATCTTAATGATAATTCATGACTAATGTACGCCACACGTCCCTAGGAAAACCATCATAAAGAGGGATAAAATAACACCCTGACAAGTAAACCTCCTATTGCTGTCATAAAATCCATAGCTCAGTTGGAGTGGTAATTTTATATCCTTAAAAGATAAACATACCATTATTAACATGCTTCTCCCAATTCGATCCCCCTATTAAGTACCCCAAGTTCCCATGCGATTTTCCTATACCAAGACCAACTAATTTGAAGTAAAAAAATTTAATATATTTCTCTCAAATTCCATTAAATTTCATATACCACACTTTGAAATAACTTTCCATAAAAATACAACATTATTTGAAATCATTTTCTTCTGAAATACAACATTCTTTGAAATCAATTTCCATTAAATTAAAACATGCTTTGAAATCACCTTCCATAAAAATACAATATTATCTAAAATCAAACTCCATAAAAAACCACATTCATTGAAACCACTTTCCATAAAAACACAACATGATTTGAAATCACTTTCCATAAAAATACAACATGATTTGAAATCACATTCCATCAAAATACAATATTATTTGAAATCAATTTTCACTAACAAAACCAAGAAGAAATTCTATTTTATACAAATTTCCAAAATGACCATATTTTCAAGATCTATAAATAATAACAAACATCAATTTATAAAATACATTTAAAAATGAGAAAGGATTCATGGTAAATAAAATAAAGAATATTTATGAAACCACACATCTTGAAACACTTAAAATTATTCACAATTACACATAATATACAACCAATGATATTGAGGGTTCTAATAGGAAAATAAGAACCAAAATACAATAAAACTAATTAACAATATCCAATCCACCAATTTCTAGAACAATTGAAATGAGAGGAAACACATCCAATAATGATGCCTGAAGAACACACAATGATCAATGAAGTTCCAAACAATTATTTCCAATTCCATGATAGATCTATAAGAAAACCAAATAAATCATGTCACAAACCATAGATTTAGCATCAAAATCCCCAATCTAAGGTTATATTCAATTTAGAAAAAGGAATATCTTGAATAATAATAAGGAAAGACAAATAATTGGAACATAACTTACATTTCTGATATATGACGATCTTAGATCAAATCGATTCACATTCTAGAAGATAAAAAATCTCTAAAATATCCAAAAGGAGTCTTCTAGGTTGAGAGGATAAGTCAATAGAAGAGGAACATGGAAAAATGGAGTTGTTTTGGGTTTTAAAAATAAAAATTATAATAATTAATTAATGTTTCATGTTTTGGACACAAAACAAGGAAAATTGTGCACTGACAATGCACTGCCTTATAGTCTATTAGAGGAGACACATAGTTTATCTACATGGTTTGGAAAACTATTATACAACCATGTGAAATGAATTTATCCCATGTTTTATAATTTGATGAGAAGGATGCATGGTTTTACCTATCTATAAATAAACCATTCACCCTTATTTGGGACTCTAAAAAAGTTGCACAATTTCCTAGGAATACCCACACAATTTCCTCTAACCATGCACCAACCTTGAATAGGACTAAAAAACACTTTTTTTAAAAACACACAAAAAACCCAAAGACGAAACTGAAATAGAAGAAGGTAAAATAAAATAAAATAATATAACTAAAAAAAATATAAGGATGTGATAAATCCCAAACCGTATTTCTTTATTCCCATGGAATGCCATGTTAAAGAAGCTTGATCTACAAAGAGATGATTCCATTAACCCATCATCATAGAATCATGATCCCATGTCTCATGAGTATCTAATTCATGCTTCCACATAACTTGGACCAATGGTAATGACTTCCCACATATAACCTTCATTTGAGAGTAAAAAAATTGAACTATCCACTCAATCACTGATTAATCAGGTTCTAGATCATGGTCTTCCTAATTCAAAGCATGAGATCGTTTAGAGTGATAAATCTTTAAATGATAAACGTGGAATAAATTATGAATTTAAGTCAACTAAGATGGTAAAGATATCCAATAGAACACTTTTCCTACCAGCTTAGTGATCTCATATAGTTCTATGTATCTGGTAACCAACATACCCTATTTCCCAAGATGATAATGAAAAAATTGAGGAGATAACTTCAAGAAATTTGAGTCACTAATAGATAATTAAAAAGGATGAAGTCAATGATTTGTATATGATTTATACCAACTTTGATCCAAAAGAATTCCTTGATAAATATTTTGGGTCTTTACTAATATCTCCCAAACAAGGCTTGGTACAACAAGAGGGGATTCTCCCACCTCAAACCAAAAAAGAGTATATTTTCAAAAATGACTAAAGACCCTCAAATGGATCCATTTTAATAGATGTCTGATAACCATTATTATAAGAAAACTGAACCATTAATGTTTATTACAAGAAAATCTAGAGTCCTTGACTCAAGTGTGGGGAATATCCTCTAAAATAAGAATAGAACAATCCATCTTCCCATTTTTCTAAGGTTAGTAATCCATATTTGTCTTTAATTTGGAACCCATCAACTCCTGGAGGCCTTTCAAAAACTGAGAGGTAAAACAGGAGTACCTATACAGGATGATAGCTAATGGAACCCCATGAAACCTAATGTTATCTTGTATGAAAAACTTCCGCAAATCCTCTACCCTAGAGGTGTACCAAATCAGAATGAAATGGGAAGACTTGGTCAAGCGATTGAACACCACCCAAATGACATTCTTTACTTAGGGATTCCATGGTATTCTAATAATGAAACCCATGGAAACTTCATCCCACTTAAACAATAAAATAGGAAGAGGATAAAGAAAACCAGAAGGATTTTGGTGCCCAACCTTGATTCAATGGAAACTATAACAAAGATACACAAAATAAACAATTTCATGCATCATACCTATCCACCAGAACTGATGTTTCATATCCCAATACATCTTAGTAGTCCTTGAGTGAACAGACCACTAAGAATAATGAAAATACTACATCAAAAACATTCTAATAGATACTAGTACATTAAAATAGATCTTGATGGAAGGAATGAATTCCGAAGAGTGGGACCATTTAATGATGCTCGAACCACTGTATAAAGAATTTATGATAGAACTAAACTCATCATCCCATTTTTTATCCTTAAAAATCAACACAAGAAGTGATGAAATCAACTATGTACTATCAAAAGTAATATCAGTATCCTCTTCTAACACAACTAGGTGAATCTGAGCTAAGAGTCCCATGAGTTTCCATTCATTGCTATATTCCATTATAGTTTTAAAAGGCAGTTTTTGACTACAATCACTAGTAACAACATTCCCCTTTCCTAGGGAGTAAGTGATATCAGAGTCAATGGTATGAAGGTAATCCACCCATCATATTTACATGTGGTTATATCCCTTATGATAAAATTCATAACTTAAATTCTTATGATCAAAAAATATTTTTAACCTTTTCCCATAAAGGTAATATCACTAATACTTATGAGCATGTATAATTACTATGAGTTTAAGGTCACGAGTGGGGTAGTTCTTCTTGTGAGGCCGAATATAATGAGATCCATATATCACAACATCAAAACACATCCTAATACTTACCCTGAAGCATCAGGATAAATCACATATCCTTTTCATGATTTTGGTGAGATCAAAATAAGTGACGAGGTTAGAACTTATTATTTCAATTCATCAAAGGAAGTTTGAAACTTCCATAAGAATTTTACCCATTTATGTGTTAGATAATTAAAAGGTGATGAAATTTTTGAGAAACAATTTATAAAACACAAATAATATTCTACCAAACCCAAGAATATTTGAATTTCAATGTTGTTCTATATTCCTTCCCAAGAAAAAACAACATTAACCTTCTCAAGATCAAATAAGGCACTTTGTTTTAAAACCAAAAGTTTTAAGAACTCAACATTTTGTGTACCAAAATGAAATTTAGATAATTTAGAAAAAATATGGTGATATATGAAGATTATCAAGACATATTTTAGGTGAAACTCATGTTCTTCCTCATATATTAAATAAACTAGAATATCATCCATGAATACCATGATAAAGGAATCAAGATTCTGTTGGAATATAGCATTCATCAAAGCTATAAAAAATATAGGAGAATTAGTCAAGAAAAATGACATCATAAGGTACTCAAATTGTCCATAGCTAATCTTGAATTTTGTCTTTTGAATAACTAACTCCGTAACTCTTAGCTGGTGATATCCCGACTAAAGGTCAATTTTTTAAAACCAATTTTCTTCTTTCAATTGATAAAAAAAGTGTTTGATGTGGGAAAAAATGGACTTATTATTAAGTTTTACCTAGTAAATATTTCAATAATATAAATATATCTAAAAAGTACTATTATTTTTCTTGAAAAAATTCACAGGGGCCATTGATTGTGTTGTCGAGTGCATCAAATTAGAAATTTTTTTACTGGAATTTATGTAGTATAAAAGGAAAATTGGGTTGTCTCTCGATAGCTCCTTAGATCAATAATTTTAAAATAAGTTTTTGATTATGAAAATAAAATGGGAATTATATTTTATAAAAATTGGGTTTTTTTTATTCAAGAAGAAAATTGATTTTTACAAGCGATAAAACAAAACATAAATTAATAGATTTGATTAGGCATGATCAACCCAGGGAAATATCATGATGATTATCCTTAATTTCTACAATAGATATGGATTATATCTTTTAATCCATATTTCTTAACACCTAGAATTATTTTTTTCAGTAATTTTATACTAGGATACCTTCTAGGGTTTGGTTAGAAACAAAAAATGATTCACCATCTACCACTGATGGTTGTGGGATATCTATTCAACTTCATAACAAAAACTCACTAAGGAAACACATGATTAAATCTATATATTATCCTGGTTTTTATGTTATTTTAGTGTGATACCATGAAATAAATGTAAATGTACATGGAAGAGTTTATGATAGTTCAATTGACCAATATAAACCACAAAACATTATAATTAAAAGAGGTAAGAAGAAATGGTGAACAGTGTGTGAAACATCACATGAATGGGTACCACCAAACTTGATCACATGAGTTTGAGTATGAAATTACAATAAATAAATCAATTAAATAATAATATAGGAATAAAAAAACAACATAGAAACCTTTAATTTATATATATCATTCAAATATTACAAACAAGAAGCTTGGGATTTACATCATGTTCCTCCTCGAGTGATCACAAGGAATTTATAACTCCATAGAAGGGGAGAAATCAAAATATGTTGAAGAAGAACATCTCAAATACTAAAATATTAACCTATTTTCAATAAAAATTTGATAATTATGGGTAGGAGTGATTTTAAGGACAATTATATCAAAATTTTCACAAAAAGAAGTCAAGTGTCTAAGGGACTAGGTGACTATTCATGGAAAAATTTATTCCTCACCTTTGTATGACTAGTTTATTGACTTAATCACCTAATATTGACTTGAATTTTTTTGGAGAGGTGGGAATTCTATTTATATGTCCTATGGAGGCATACTAATCATAATTAGAGGTTCTAACCCTAAGTTATGGCCTAATAAATACAGGTGGGTTCAATCTATCTTACCCATAATTTCTTCACATTATGGGCCTATCTTGGGACTCTTATGTTCATATTCTACCTTTGGTTATATTGGGTGAATTTAATCCCAATGATAATAGAGTCCTAAAAAAGGAATTTTCACATTTTTTTAGTGTATCTAATGTTATGATAAAAATGGTGAACTACTATCAAGTTGGTCCATTGTGTAATTTCATATTTTTAAGAATGTTTTCAACACATAAATTAAAAACACACATTGAGTGAAAAAGACATAATAATGAGATAATAAAACCCAATTTTTTTTAATAAAAATGTATAAGTGCGATAATATGTGTTATATCACTGTGTGATTACACCCCCACACCCTAACCATTTTACTCATTAGAAAAGTCTTATATCCCAATCAAGTCCTATTCCTAAATCAAAGGTGAGAAAATTTCCAAGATTATTTTGAAATGAAATTCATCATGTCCCATTTATGAAATCAATTTTCCTATCATTATTATTCTATCACATTCAAATTATTCATTCACCCATGCAACATGTCACAACCTACCTCA
Organism: Viscum album; assembly: GCA_963277665.1. NCBI lineage: Eukaryota > Viridiplantae > Streptophyta > Magnoliopsida > Santalales > Viscaceae > Viscum > Viscum album. Next base: position 1,530,263,233 of record OY728152.1, on the reverse strand, counting down.
CCTATAAATTTTTCGTCTTCACTCTAGGAATATATGAAAGTGGAATTATTCTCATTTCCTAGATTTCATATGATCTTACCATATAATTGTTGAGATTATAAGTTCTATACTAGTTGAAAATAGTTGTATAATCAAGAGGGATTTCAACAGGTTGTTTTAAGGTTCAAGGTTTGGTAGGATTTTATGTTTAAAAATATTAGGCATAATAGGAGTGTTTAATATCTTAATTAAAATTCATGTAAAAATTATGAAATTTTTCCCAATTAATGTACACACTCAACCCCTCAAATATTATAGCACTACCAACTCACTCTACTCTTTTTACTTTTGTTTGAATCACATCCAAGAAGAAAACAATAATGAGAAAACTTTCCCTTTTATCCATTTATTTTTTTCCTCATTTTGTTATATATTTTTTTCAATGTAAAAACCCATTATTTTTTTTATATAATTTTATTTAGAGATAAAGTGAAAAATTGTGTAAAAGCACAAAAAAGGAAAGAAAGATCAAAGTTCATCTAAAAGCACAAAAAAAGGAAAGAAAGAAGGAGAAAAAAGAAACACAGTGATTGTTTTTATTTTTTTTAAAAAAATTATATGTTTTTTATTGAATTTAAATCCCAAATAACCCATGTCACCCTCCCCCACACCTAAAAATTTCATTTCTATTAATGCAACGAGTTTAAATAAATATATATGTAAATAAAGGTATAGATAAGGGACAACCTACTATGTGGTGTCACATACGGCATCCATCAGCTAGATTTACTCTACTATATGCTTTGGAAAATCCTTTTATAAGTGTTTAAATCTCTACGAATTGATTGTAAACCTATATAAAATATACCACAAAACAACCTATATTAACCAAAAGGGTAAACATTGGTAACAATATAATAACTAAGCCATTAGGAACAAAGATTACTTGGGTAGAGCTTTATCCTAGAATTATAAAAGTAAACCTTCTCATCAATATGAAACTTCTAATAATGAATCATATCTTCAAAAATATCCTTTTTCTTATACTTATATATCTGGGAGTTAACAAATTCATCACTTTGAATTTATTCTAACTCTTGAATCTACAGCTTCCTATACTTACCAGTATCTGATAGATTCATATTATATTGTTTAATAGACTAATATGCATGGTTATCTACCACCAAAAGGAGGTAAAAAGACTTTAAAAACACAATATTATATGGTGAAATTATGATTGAGGTTTTAAAATATATATGGTATTCACAAAGTGTATCATCCAAGCATACAATCTAATATTTCCTATTAGGCTATGTCATTTTTTCCAAGATTTGTTCAACTTCCCAATTTAAAATTCCTGCTCATCCATTAGTTTGGGGGTGATATGAAGTAGAAAATTTATGAACAACCCCATACTTATAGAAAAGGTTTTTCATGTTGAAATTTCAAAAATGTGAACCCTAATCACTAATAATGACTCTTGGCATACCAAACCTACTGAAAACCTGAGATCTCAAAAATTCAACAATGATTAAAGATTCATCAGTCCCAGTCGCCTTTTCTTATACCAATTTAGATACATATTCAATATATAATAATATTTATGAAAATACAAATGAATTTGGAAAAGTCCATGTGAAGTAAACCCCCATGAGTTAAAGATCTCACAAAATAACATGGGTTGTTGGGGTATTTAATTTCTCTTAGTGATATTCCCTGTGTATTGACATCACGCGAATGACTTACAAAAATGATGGGAATCTATATAAAATATTGGCCAGTAAAGTATAGAGTCAAGGACCTTTAGATTTTTAAATTGAGAGACAAAGAGTCCCCCATAAGCCAAAGAGTGTAAGAAGCTCAAAATAGAGGTGAACTCATGGTCAGAGACACACAGACTAACAAACTTCTCACTATAAATTCTCCATAATTATGGGACATCCCAAATGTACCATCATGAATCATACTTAAGTATCAAGGATTGTGAAGTTCTAAAATCAGTGGGGACCCTATATGCTGCTAGAAAATTCATAATGTATGCATAACAAGGGGTAAGGCCCAAAACATCACAAATATTCTCATGAAGGAATAATTATCCAATAGGAAGGGATGAGTCATCATGGTGGTATAATGGTGGGTCAATCCTACTAATTTGGTTAAATACCACATTTTCCACTACTCTATTATCCCAAATATCTAGGTAAAACTTTTGGAGGAGGAGCATCCACCATGTAAGGTGGGGCTTAGATTTGGGTTTCTTAAGGAGAAACTGATGGACAACGTGATCAGAAAACAAAATGACTTTTAACCTAAGAAGATATGAAGGGAATTTTTCCAAGGAATAAAAAATAGAAAGAAGTTCTTTTCTAGTGGATGTATATGTTTCATAGGAATGATCAAGGGTTCTTAAGGCATATAAAATTACATGAGGATCCCTCTTAACACATTTTGATAAAACTACCCCAATTGAAAAGTTAAAGGCATCACACATAAGTTTTAAGGGGAGATCTCACCTTGGGAGTTTTATGATGGGACATGACATGAGACTCCTTTTTGGTGAATTAAAGGTATCATCAAAATTTTTATCAAAAACAATCTCTGAATATTTTTGTAATAAAAGAGACATGGGGAGTGAAATATTACTAAATTACTTAATGAATCAATGGTAAAAACCAGCATAAACCAATAAATATCCCACCACACACACACATTTTGGATATGGAAGGGATAAAATCATTTCAATTTTTTATTTATAAACTTGGATTCCTTTTATTTCAAAAACATGCCCATGAACTATCCACCACTCTACTATGAAATAAAATTTATCATAATTTAATATGATATATTTTTTAATACAATGAAGGAGGAAAGAACCCAGGTGTTACAAAAAATCATCAAAGGAAGAGAAATAAACTATGAAATCATCCATAAAAAAAGTCTATAAAATTCTCAATTTACTCATAAAATATTCTCAACATACAACACTGAAAAGTACCAGGAGCATTAAAGAGAGCAAATGGAATCCTCTTATTTGAAAAATGTTCCAAATTTATAGGTAAATATTATATTTTATTGATCCTATGGGGCTATATGGATTTTAAAATAACCTGAATAGCTATTAAAAAACAATATTGGAACTTACCATCCAATATTTCTAACACTTGGTCAATAATAGGTAGAGGAAATTGGTCCTTTAACATGGATTGATTTAGTCGATGGTAGTCAATACATACTCACAAACTGTTTTTCATATGTGTTGTAAATAATTAATTCCTTTCATTTGGAACTATAATTAATCAAATTTTTAGGCATAATTTACACTATTCTAACCCATTTACTAAAAAATATGGGATAAATGATCCCATAAGAATGTAATTTAATAAATTCCAATTTTACAACTTCAAAGAGGGTGGGATTTAACCAGCATTGAGATTGCCTTATAGGATTAGCTTCATTTTATAAAAGTATATGGTGCATGAAAATAGATGGGATAATCCCAGGAATATTAGATAATGTATATCCTCACACCTTTTTACATTCTCTTAAAAGGTTTATAATTTTTTATTCATGTTCTAGAGAGAGGTTATTAGCAATAATGACGGGAAATTGGTCTATACCCTCAAGGTGGGAATATTTTAAATTAGGTGGAAGTGTTTTTAATTACAACACCAATGGTTTTAGATTGAGGGAAAGGATTTAGGGGTAGTGAGGTCAATGAAACTTTCTATATGCTCATGTTTATTCTATACGAAAAGTTAATCAGTTGTAATGATATTTTCATAATCATTTACGGTCATGATAACCTCAAAATGAGCACACTTATTAATTAAAACAAAAACATCACACTTTTTCAAAACCAAAAAACACTCTATACATGAATTACACCCCAAATAATCAAAGAGTGAAGAAGGGGAAAATGAATCAGAGTATGGTTTGAGGAGATAATATTGTTTGTTTGTGTCATTGGAGATCATTTCCATCGAAGGGATAAGAAGAGTGGATTTCTCTTCAATAGGGTGTTTTATAACATCATGGATATTGAAACATACCTTTTCTCCTATAAAATCCATGAAAAACATACCGTTGTGAACATTTATGATTATTTTTTCTGTTTTGAGAAAAAGACCTTCCAAGTATGAGAGGAGCATGTCCTTGGGTCTGACTATTTTCCATATCAAGAATGTAGAATTCTATAGGGAAGAAGAGATTCTTCACTCTCGTGAGCACATCCTTGATCACTCCCATTAGACGTGTTATTCTCTAGTTGTTAAGTTTCATGATGATTCCTGTTGGTTGAATCTATCCAAACTATAGAGAATTATACACATAGTAAGGAATCACATTAATTGAAGCACCTAAATTAAGCATTACACCAGAAAAGAAAGTTTCCCCTATGGTTCAAGTTAATGTAAAAGATATTAGATCCTTTCATTTGATTTCACTACTACAAAAAAGGCCTTTAATAGAGATATAATTGGTCTTTATCAGTGCTAAAAAAGCGATGAATACCATAACATGATTAAAATCCCTAGTATTTTATCAATACTTTTTTAGCACTGATAAATAACCCATTTATCAATTCTTTTTTAGCACTGATAAATGGACCCTTTTCTGCTTTAATAAATAATCTGATAAAGGGATAATTTATCAGTGCTTATAAACTCACTAATAAAGGGGCATACTACAATGTGATGCAACAACACACTACCACACCATAATTTAGGAAAATCATGCACAAATATATAATTTAAATGAAATAAAATTTACAAGACAAATACAAGAAAAAACACTATATTATAGAGAAAAAGAATGCACTTGTATAAAAGAACAAACCCCCCCTACTTGAGAAAAAAAGAACACATGTATAAGAAAAAAATTCTTATTTTAGTAATAATATAAATAAATAAATTAAACAAAAAGTGTTAGTTTTAAACTAAACTTTCTTTCATACCAGGAATAATGTGTATTAGATTGAGTTGTAGTTGATTCTTGCACATCACACCATTTCATTTTCATCTTCAATAATTTTCACTATGAAAATTAACTAAATAAGTATAAGAAAAAATGATAAGAAAATTAATTAAGTAATAGTAAATACAATGATGAGAAAAAAATATAGGCTAATTTAATTGATTTTGGAAATGTGATGCACATTTTAAACTAAAATGACACTTATATATTGAAAATATGAACTCGAAGTAATACTGGTCACATAGTGCATTTGATTAAGGTGAATATGATTCCTACACATCCAAAATGACTTATGAATCATTTTCCTAAACTATCAAAATAATCCGAATTTATTTTATTAGTTTTGTGTAGTCACTTATTCTTTTTTTACTAAAATGTCATTTTAAACTGGAAACATAGAATTTGAGTCATACCAGTCACATAATGTGTTAGTTTGACAGGAGACATATTAATACACATAAAAATGACTTATGAATCATTTTATTAAATTATCAAGACAATATGAGCATGTTTTCTTAGTTTCCAGTGGGTGAAATTTTTGATCTAAAATGTCAATTTTAAACCGATAATGGACACTTTACGGAATTTTGGTAACATAGTGTATCAGATTGTGGTGAGATTGATTACTACATGTAATAAATGAATTATGGATCAATTTACTAAAGTATAAAAATAATATGAATGTTTTTTTTAGTTTTGAGCATTTCAATTGTTTTTTTACTAAAATTAATGTAAATTTTAAATAAAAAGTAGCACTTAGAGTATTACCAGTCACAACATTTATCCGATTGAGGTGAGGATGATTCCTACATACAAAAAATGACTTATAAATAATTTTATTAAATTATAAAAACAATACAAATGCGTTTTGTTTATTTTGAATACATCACTTGACTTTTTTTTACTAAAATGTCATTTTAAACTAGAAACACACACTTTGAGTCATACCAGTCACATCGTGTATTGAGTTTATGTGAGAATAATTCTTACACATCAAAAATTAATTTTTAATTATTTTTCTAAATTACCAAGACTATTTGATCTTGTTTTATCAATTTTTAATGAGTGACACTTTTTGAACTAAAAAGAAAATTATAAACTGATAACGAGCACTTTGAGTCATGCTGAGAACATCATGGATCATATTAAGTTGAGACTAATTAATAAACGTCAAAAATGACTTACGGATAATTTTATTAAATTATAAAAACAATATGAGTGTGTTTTCTTAGTTTTGAGTATGTCAATTGTCTTTTTTACTAAAATTAATGTCAATTTTAAATAAAAAGACACAATTGGAGTCATAGCAGTCACACCGTGCATCATATTGAGGTAAATATGATTCAAAAATGTTAAAAATTACTTATGTATAATTTTACTAATGTATAATTATAATAATTTTTTTATTAGTTTTGAGTATGTCACTTGTCTTTTTACTAAAATTTCATTTTATAATGGAAACACCCACTTTGAGTCATACCAGTAACGTCGTTTGTAAGTTTGAAATGAGAATAATTATTAAGCATAAAAAATTAACTATTAATAGTTTTAATATATTATCAATAAAATATGAGTATGTTCTCTCAGTTTTCATTATGTGGCACATTTTGAACTAGAATGTCAATTTTAAACTGATAATAGACACTTTGAGTCATACCAGACCCATTGTGTATCGTATTGAGGTGTGGATGATTCAAACATGTCAAAAATGACTTATGTATTGTTTTATTAAAGTATAAAATTAATAAGAATGTGTTTCTTCGGTTTTGAGTATGCAAGTTTTCTTTTTTACTAAAATTAATGTTAATTTCAAATAAAAAGACACACTTGGAGTCATACCTGTCACACCATGTGTCATATTGAGGTTTGGATGATTCCTAAACATATAAAATGAATTATAGATAATTTTAATAAATTATAAAAACAATATTAATGTGTTTTCTTGGTTTTGAGTAGGTCACTTTTGTTTTTTTACTAAAAGGTCATTTTAAACTGGAAACATGCACTTTGAGTTATACCGATCACATAGTGTATCAGTTTAATATGAAGTTGATTCATACATGTCAAAAAACAACATATGAATCATTTTCCTAAATCATAAAGATAATATGAGTGTTTTTTCTATATTTTTATTTAGTGATACTTTTTGAATTAAAATGTAAATTTTAAATTGATAACGAACACTTTTAGTCATGTCAGGAACATTGTGTATCGAATTGAGGTGCAGATGATTCCTAAACATAAAAAATGACAGATATATTGTTTTTATAAAGTATCAAAACAAGATGAATTCATTTTATTGGTTTTGAGTATGTTAGTTTTACATTTTTACTAAAATTAATGTCAATTTTAAATAAAAAGGTGGACTTTGAGTCATACCGATCTCACTGTGCTCCAGATTTAGGTTCAAATGATTCATACACATCCCAAATGACTTTTGGATCTCTTTTATAAAACATTTAATCAATAAGAATGTGTTTTCTCAGTTTCTGAGTACATATCTTTTGTTTTTTACTAAAATGTTATTTTAAATCGAAAACTCACACTTTGAGTCATACTGATCACATAATGTTTTGGTTTGATGTTATAATTGTTCCTATATATCAAAAATGACTTATGGATTATTTTAATAAACTATTAAGAAAATATGATCATGTTTACTAATTTTTTTATTGGGTGACATTTTTTGAACTAAAATATCAATTTTAAACTGATAACAGACACTTTGAGTCCTGTCGAGTACATCGTGTATCAGATTGAGGTTCAGTTGATTACTACACATAGAAAATGAATTATATATTGTTTTACTAATATATTAAAATAATTTGAATGTGTTTGATAAATTTTTAGTATATCATATGTCTTTTTTACTACAATTAATTTCAAATTTAAATAAAAAAGATTCACTTGGAGTCATACAAGTCACACCATGTGTCAGATTGAGGTGAGGATTATTCTTACATATACCAAATGACTTATGGATTATTTTCCTAAAGTATCAAAATAATCTGAATTAATTTTCTTGGTTTTATGTATGTCACTTTTTTTACTAAAATGTCATTTTAAAAAAGAAACACACAATTTGAGTCATTCCAGTCACATATTGTGTAGATTGATGTGAGACTGATTCCTACACATCAAAAATGACTTATAAATCATTATCATAAATTATTAAGATAATCTGAGTTTTTTTCTTATTTTTCATTGAGTGACACTTTTTCGAACTAAAATGTCAATTTTAAACTGATAACAGACACTTTGAGTCATAATGGAAACATCTTGCATCAGATTGAGACATGGATGATTTCTAAACATCACAAATGAATTATGAATCATTATACTAAAGTATCAAACCAATATTAATGTTTTTTTTGAGTATGTGATATTTTTTAGAACTAAAATTTAAATTATAAACTAAAAATAATCAGTTTGAGTCATACCAATCACACCATGTGTCGAATTGAGGTGTGGATGATTGTGTATGTGATGTGTGTTTTTATTTCAAATATATGCACCTAGAAAAAAATAATCCATTTATATAGAATAATAAATCCCATACTGCCTAAAATACCTTATCCAAAAGCAACATGTTCTCTCTATTTTGGCTTGTTGCTGAAAATTGAAGGAAAAATATGACTTCCCAAAAGATCTGTGAAAAATAATAATAATTAGATAAAAATGATGATGAAATTAACTTAAAAATAGTAGAAAAAATAGTGAAAAAATTAATAAAATAAGTAGTATTAGTTCACCTTTTCATGGTGGTTGTATACAATCGTAACCCATTTTCTTAGTGTTGTTATCTCAGTTGGAGCCTCAAAGTACAATCTATCATGAGCATGATTAAATTCAAAAAAACCACCCTAACTAGAGTAAAATAATCCGCCTATAGAAGAAAATAATTATTATGTTATTAATACTATAATGGAATAAATTAAACATAAATTTGAAATAATACATTAATAAAATATCAATTTTAAATTGAAACCAAACAATTTGAGTCATACCGGGTACATCGTGTATTACTTTGAGGTATGGTTAATCCCACCATGTATTTTTATCCTACAGTGCATTCAACACTCTGGGTCATTTAAAAATATTGTAGTTTAATAACCCAAAATGTTGAATTCATTGGAGAAAAAAAAGAAAATTGCATCATCATGAGTGAATCATCCTTTTAGAGTGCATGATCATAGTACATGAGTGAATCAGCCTTTCTAAAAAATTCATTTATTCCAAGAAAACATCAATCATCAGTGTAAACCTATTAGATTTCATTTATTGGACTAAAATAAATATTTAAATATTAATTTTTAGGGAACATAATAAAATATATCTTTCCCTTTCACCATCATCGAGAGTACAAACTCCCTGATAAACCATTTACTTTATTTGATGTAAAAAACTTTAGTGTGACCCATTATGTATTTTTTAAAGACACTAAACTCTATTATAAAGTATTTACCCCCTTTTAATAGTGTTTAACTTCAATACATACCTTTATATCATCCAAATTACACTAAAATATAGAACATACATTAAGAATTTTTGGATTGTACTATAGATTAGTATATCATTTTCAATATTCTGGGTGATGATAAACTCTAATATAACATCATAATTATTTGTTCATAAAAATTAGAATATCCATATTCTCATGTATTTTTTTATTGATAATTATGATGAGTTTTTTATTAATGATCTAGTGAACATGTATCATTTTATATAATGAATGTGAACATGTATAATGAATGTCACTTGTATGGATTTCACAAAAATTTGTGATATTATATCACACATATAATTGATGATCGAATAAAAAAAATAATTCCACCACCCACCAAAGTGAAACCAATGTATTGTTATTTTATGAAAATTCATGATTTAGTCTATAAAATTTTAAATTTCTTTATTTTTAAGTGGTTTTGAATCAAGCTACTAGTTTTTTAAAGGGGTCTTGGTTTTTATTTTATATGGTTCATGATTTTATTTGATGTGGGTTTTTTATTTTTAGGCATTTCTTCATAAAGTGGTTTCTTTTCATTTGATTCCATGTTTCCTTTAACACCATCCCTCCTCAGTTTCCATGATATCTCAATACTGGTTGTCATCTAATAGTTCTATAATACACCTGATGGTTTCAGTTGTTTATTACACACATATTTACTCAAAAATCTGAGATGGATTATATAATTGTTTGATGATTAGTTTGGTGTTGTATGACTCTCATGTGATTATTGGTTTCACTACTAAGACCCTTTATTTTCTTTGAAGAGAATCCATGTCCAAGAACCTACATCTTCTTTGTTGTTTTTGTTCAGTTTTTTCTTGGTGAGTATTTTTTTAACACTTCAGTAATATTTGATAGTACTTGGAATTTAATAATAAAAATCATAGCCTATGATAATTAGTTTGAAAAAAATAATTGGTGTTTTTTTGTTTCTAAAAAAATTTCTCCACTTAAATTCCTATATGAATTCACTTAAAAAGTGGTGAAAAACATTTTTTCAATAAGAAATATGAAAAAAATACACAATTGATCTTATCTTAAGTGAAAAGTGTTGTGCACACTTTTCAAATATTGTTCCAAAACACAACCTTGGTATGATACCCATTCTACTCCATTACACAAAAAATTTATTGTTTGTAGGCTAATTATTTTTCTCCTTCTCCGCCTTAGTATCCACTTCTACCTCCTCCTCTACCTCGGTCTCCGACTCTGACTCTACCTTCACCTCTACCTTCACCTCTGACCCTACCTCCAACTTCTTCTCTATCTCCATCATTTACCCAAAATTTTATTCTTTGTAGGCCAATACTTCTAAAAAAATTGATTTCTTCTATTATAATTCTCCATTAGAAAGAGATAAAAAATAATATATAAGAATTATAACACTAATTCTTCACAATACAAATATATTTATAATATTATAGCCTATACTAGATCACAAACATAGTAGGTAATCACCTAAATTCATTTTTGGAAAACATTTTGACAGCATTTATGCTTCCCTCTCATCTTTAAAAAAATTTACTTATTCTTTTTGAGTAAAAAGGTTTTCAGAAATCTTAGTAGTACTAAGAAAATATATACAAACAAATGATTAAGAAATATTTTTAATGAAATTATAATTACCTTTAGAAATTATTTGTTTGGGATGTTGGTTTTCTGGTGGTTTATGATCTCTCTCATAAATTTTCAAACATAATATCCACAATTTTTTCCATTATCATTCTTTAGAAACTACAAAAACATTAGCCAAAATAAGTGAACTATTTTGAAATATGATTTGACAGTTAATAATTTCTATATATCCTTTAATATATTTTAACCTTAGTAATCTACATACTTTTTATGTTCAATCACTAACTTAATGCCAAAATTTATCCTATAATTAGTGACTACCCTATCATAATAAATTCTTATTAAAACATAGACTGAAATATATAATTTGAAGTTTATCTATAAAATTTTGATTTCAATGTATTAAAAATTCCCAATACACATCATGTGTGGTCGCTTTTTTGGATATCCATGCATTAGATCCAAAAATAAATATTTGGGGTATCCATATTTACTATGACCAACATCCAGTTCTACCTAAAAAAAAACAAATATATATATATATATATATATTATGTTATTATATTGTATAGTTTTAACTCTACATTGCAGGCATTAAAAAGTGATTTTTGTCCATTATTTTTTTCTCAAATGTATCGAGTAGCCCATATATTTTCTTCTTAATTTCTTTCTTATTCAAAGTAAGTTTTCCATAAAAATTAGACAGGGATTAATGAATCCAAATGGTTCTTCACACATTTTTACCTTTATATAGTAGTAATATAAATTCCTATAGAAAATAAGAATAGTTATTAAATTTAATATGCATATTATCTCACTATTTTGACAGATGTATTATGAAAATGTACCTTATATATGTATTCAAATTGAGGATCCCATCCATTCATTCTTCAGAATCTCATATATACTCTCAAGAATAACTACAAATATCATGAGAATTCCATATATTTATTCTTTATATGAAATATAATACATATTTGTATCTTTAAATGTAGTCTCTATATGAATTTATAAGGATAATAATTATTTCTCTAGAACTACCAGGGAGAAGGTACTCCCAGAAAGACCATTTGATTTCTTGGTCGATTCACTAGATTTTCTTGATCTAAACTTATGTTTCCCCATTAATTTATCCATGTGTAATATAATAACTCACTTCAGACCATTTTCCATTAACTAGTACAACTATACCCCACATAATTTTAGTAATATAAAGTTATTGGAAGTTTTTTGATTCACATTTAAGAGAAAGATTAATGGAAAATTTTATTACCAAGGGAAAGGTATGTAGTTGAGGGGAATTAGTAGATGCAAAGCTAGTTGGGTCATTTGGTTCTTTATCTTTGGATCTTTGTTCCATCACCAATTCACTTTGATCATTTCTCATACATTTGTAGGAAAAACTAAACCGGACTATAATATCTCACAAAAAATCTATTAGTGTATACAATACTTTCATCATATTATATGTATCTTTATATGAATTTATCTTCTTGAAATATGTTTGAGGAGACACTCCAAAACATACTTCTCTAACACGACCATATTGTTCCAGCCGCTTCAAATCTATTGAAAGTAGTTTTTCTTCTAGTTTGGTCACTGTCGATTCTTATGTCTAAACCTTATAAAAAAAATATAAACATAAATAGATAATTTAATGAAATGATATTATAAATATTAATAGATTACTATTATATCTTACTTAAACATGTTTCCCACAATGATTATGTGTTTTCATCAACCAATTTACCCTCTTTATTTACATGAGCCTCTTTCCATAGGACATAACGTGGGATGAAAGTGGATTCAGATTTTGATTCATTAATTTTATTATAAATGAAAGAATATATGTTGTTTCATATCACATAAAACGTTTATTATTTATTTAAAATACATATCAATTTCTTATCTAGTGAATCATACCCCATCCTTGCTTTGTGATTAGGGTAAATTGGTTTTCATGCACGTTCTTTATTTTTAGCACTCTTTTACTATTTCTTAAATTAATAATTTTGAATAAAATTTGATAAAATAAATAATGTCAAATAATACGTTATTGACAAAAATGTATCTAAAATGATTTATCATCAGGATGAATGATGAAATAAATCCATGTTTTATAATTTATAATGTGTGCATAACAATTTGGTGGGTGGGGATTTGCTTTTCCCTCAACATCCCTATGATGTAACTTGGTTAGAAGATATCAAAAGCCTCTATGGGATTTTTCAGTGGCCATTAAGACAAATTTATTATGGAAATATTTTAAAATAAATGAACTCTTCAAGGAATTATGAAAATTAAATCAACATTTCAATATATAATTTTTCGGTAAAATAGAGAAAGTATATCATAAAATTACTATTATATCTTTCTAAAGGGTTTATTTCATTATAGGCCAAATGTAGTGCAGAGAAACAATATCAATCAACACATTCATCCTTGTTATGACCGTAACATAACTAGTGAACATTAACCTGTTGGGGTCAATAGGTTGGTCGTTTTGATTCCAACCAACCTGAAATTTTATACCCTTAATTCTTACTTTGATAATTTTATTCAACATTGTGACGCTGTTTCATTCTTGTTTTTTTATCAACATGCTATTGATCCCCTAATAATTATATAGTTTCAGAATCTATAGTATGTTCTTCTTCAATATTGGTAACATCATTATGTTTAGAAGACATTGTCTACATGAGTAGTCAAACATTTAATTTTTCTTGAATAAAAACAACATAAACACAGACAAAATATTTGAGAAGGGTCGTATGCATGCTATATTATAAACTGGATGAATTCTTTAACTCCATATTCATACAATTTTTTCAAATGATTATCATGCATCCATTTTGAAGGAAATTAGTAATTGAATTTAAGAACAGAATTACTCCACTTTGGTAGGTGTTATCCTTTGAATTTATCCAAAGGTGGAAGTTATAAAAAAATTTATTCCTCATCAACTTCATCTCCCAAACAATTATTATTTCATTTTGTTTCTTGAGACTCATCCTCTATATCTTATTGACATGAACCTATGTTTCTTGAACTACTATGAGAAGTATTTATCCCATAACAGGTACCAGTGATTATTTTGGATGACTAATACTCAGAGTAGTTCAAGAAACATAGAATAGATGGGGGATGAGTATTAAGAAAAAACATGCAATAATAACTATTTGGTAAGTGAAGATGATGAGGTTGAAATTTTTCTCCTTAAAACTTTTTAAAATACCACATCTTAATTTAAAATTTCAAATATCATCTAAAAATGCTAAAAGGTTCCTAAAACTACTATGAAAACATAAACTCATCCCCACTAAGCTTTACTGACTCTAATCTATGTTACTAGTTTCTTTCCCTCACATGTATCTCAAATATAAGAGCTCCGTGTTCACTGAGCTTTATATGTAGGGTGTGAGTATAAAAATCAACAAGTAAATACTAGTAGGGCCCCTAAAATATAAAAAAAATGCATATATTTGAGTATATATTCAAAGTATTAACACTTTTAATACACATGTAATTCAAGTTATTAAGTACTTTCTAGGAAACAATGATAATAAAATGTATCTACTTTATATCATACCAGTGAATTATAAAAATCATACAATAAGTTTATACCATGGTTGTTCCTTGATATTCAAACCATTTAAATAATAATAGGTTAACATTTGAATCATAGTAGGAGGATAAATTATTTATCTCCCTCTAGAAATAACCACACCATAGGTTCCCCAATAAATTAGTTAAACATAACTTCTAAATACCATAAAGAAGAAAAAACAACACAAATGTCACATCACCCTCACCCTCACCCTTTCCCTTGATGAATCACTAACATATCTATAATAACTCACATTCAATAATACCATAACTATCCCTCACATAATACCCATCATATTCTAATATATGATACTCAAAGATCAACTATCTTAGGAATTGTTCATATTTCTCAAGGATCGCTCATTAAATAATCTCATAGTTAATTGGCTATAATTCATCACTCACACACCTCAAATCTCAAGAAAAAGTAGTCTATATGATCAACTAATACATCATACCTGTTGGAATCCTCATGTATTATTCATGTTTTAATGATCACACATCCTATTCAGTCTATAAAACATGTAAACTCTAAGTAATCTATCTCACATCAAATGAACAGTTGTTTAGTAAAAGCTATCCAAAGATCTTAAGTGCTACACACTCAGTTTGGTTACTATAAACTATCTTTTGATTCAATTTATAATGATTTTTCTGAAAAATTATTAAGTTTAATTCATTCCATAAATATAACTTCTTAAGTATAAATACAGATATTCGCCTATGTGTGAGACATTGCGAACAAGAAGACACTGTGACAACTAGACACCATGAACAAGAAAACACCATGACAACCAAACACTATTAACAAGTAGACATCATGACAACTAGACAGCGTGAACAAGACATCATGAACAAAACACAGTGAACAAGACATCCTGAACAAGACACCGTGAACAAGACACCGTGAACTAGACACCGTGACCAATCCAGACATCGTGTGAAGGAGACACTGTTTCAATGAAATAATGTGACACCGTTTCTTAATATGTTTTGTCTCTTTAAGTTTAATCTCTAACAGTCATATTTTAATATTTTAAATGCGCGGACATAATTAATATTTCTTTTTAGACATGTCATCTGACCAATACGAGGTACGAGGTGCAGAATACCTGCAACCTGTCGGCTCAAACACATGCACTCCAAGATAAAAGAGTAATGCGGTCTAGGAAAAATAAGAAGTGTGGAATGATACTAAAAAGAAGAACAAGATGTTTGCCGTGAGAATGACAAAATAATACACTTAGAGAATTCTTAAAGAAATAATTGTCTCATGAAACTCAACATTGCTGGAGAACAGACGAATCTCAACTAAATCCTAGAATCAATAACATCTTCACACTGTCAAACATCACAAAGAACACAAGCCAGATCTGTCTGACTTGCGACACTCTGTTTTCCATACGAGGACTTGATTTCCGCATCTGCTTCATCTTAGAAGTCTAGAGATGCAAATACTAACATTCATATCATTTCTAAACCTATCTCAATTTTTATTCCCTATTGTGTATCATTTTACTATCTTTCAAGCAGTGTGTGTGTGTCTGTATAGAAAAACACTCTATCTCCTACATAAAACTGAAGGATACAATTTATCCTTACTCAAACATCTTTTTGTTTTTGTATACCCACTGGTAAGTGTGGAAGAGGTCCCTGTGTGGCCTGGTTGTTTGTTCCCACGAAGAACTATGGAAGATGTCCCTGTCCGACCTAGACAATCCTTTGTACTATTATTTAACCCTGATCTAGGGTGTGGATCAAGTTTATTTATATAAACTGCTTGGTGGTAGGTGATCACCAAGTGGAGTGGATTAGGCTTGGCTTGAGACCGAACCACCTGTTTCATATTCACTGTGATACTTAATTTAGTCTTACATATTTTAATGCTTTACTATATAATTCAGAAATCACTAAATTCACTTTGATAGCTAATCTTGGAAAGAATTTATAATTGTATTGTTTTTTTATAATAGCTTCAAAAGTAATATTAATAACTGACATTAAGATTACTGAGAACTAATCAATCTTTTAAGAAATTTTTTAAACAGTCGAACTCTTATAACAGTATAAACTTGATTAACTGGGCTATATTTAACATTTTGGGGAAACTTTTTTAAGAATAAATTTTAACCAGAAATTTTTATAGATACTCAATTCCCCCCTCTTGAGTAATCTACTATTACCACTATTTTGTATCAGAGGTTTTTTATTAAGACTTTGTTTAACTGTATTCAACTGTGATTATAGTTGTACTTTAATGATCTGTAAATTTCTATTAATTCTTAATTTCTAGCTCTCTCAAAGTATTTATGTATTATGGATAATATATTGGAAGGTGCTGCAACCAAAAAACCACCATTCTTTAATGGAACCAACTATACTCAATGGAAAATTAAAATGAAAATGCATTTAGAGAGTATGGGTTTTGAAATTTGGCCTTCCATTATAGATGAATATAACATTCCTATTACTGATAGAACCACATGGGATGAACCTGTCAAAACTGCTCACAATATTAATTGCAAAGCTATGAATACATTATACTACTTCTTAGGAGATGAAGAATTGAATAGAATTTCTGTTCGCAAAACTACCCATGAAATTTGGGATACCCTGTCTGCCTCACATGAAGAAACATCTAGTGTAAAAGAAATGAGACTTAATACTTATACTATTAAATATGATAACTTTAAAATGAAACCTGATGATCCTATCTCTGACATGTATCTTAGGTTCAATGAGATTGTTAATACAATGATTTCTCTTGGAAGAGATGTCACTGCCAATGAACAGATCATGAGAATTCTAAGATGTTTACCTGAAATATGGAGAGGAACCTCTATCTCTATTAGAGAATCATACGACATCATCAAGAGACATGTAAAAGAACTCATTGAAAAACTGATGGTGTATGAATAAGAGTTGAAAGTCAACAAGGAAGAGGATGATGAACCAAAAAATAAATCTGTTGCATTCAAAACCACCACCTCTAAACACAAAGACAAAGGGAAATTGGAAGATTCGGTAGAATGTTCCAATAGTGACCAATCATCACCTGGTAGTGATGAGGAGATGGCTCAATTAGCCAAAATATTCATGAAATTTTACAATAAGAAGATTTTTTTTCAAAATCCTAACTTCAAGGGAAAATATGACCAAAAAGGAAGTTGGAATAATGATTAGAAAAATAAGTGACAAGACTGATGAGATTGTCTGCTATGAATGTAAGTGAAAAGGACATATCAAGGATGACTTTCCAAAGCTCAAGTACAAAAAGAGATATGAGGACAAGGGCTTGGAGTATAAAAAGGAAAGGAAAGAAACCTAGAGTGATTCTAAGGAAAGTTCAAGCAACTCAGAAACATCACATGATGAACAAGCTAAGAAAGCTAATATGTGTTTTATGAAAAACACATCTGAGGTAACACTAGACTCTTATGTACATAATTTATACTATTATGGAGATGAGAGTGACTCTGAAAATATGACTAATGAAGAAATGTTTGAATACTATAACATGCTTGAAGAAACATGCAATGAACTAAAAGAAAAATATAAATCATTAAAGAAACAATATGCTCTTATTGTGACTGTCAAATCTAAACTCACAACTGAAAAATAGAAAAATAATCAACTTCTCAAAGGAAAAAATGAATTAAAAATGTCTAATGAGCAATTGAAGAATGACCTAGAAAAGTTTACCAATGGGAAAAATACACTTACTCAAATTCTAGGTAAAAAAATTGCCCCTAAATATAAAATTGGCATTGGTTATCAACCTGGAAGAAGAAATATTGGTAGAAAAATTTTGTTTTTAAATCTAGGATATATAGTTTTAATCCAAATTATGGAAACAAATAAAATAATTCAATTTATGATACACTTTCTATTGTTTCATGTGTTTCTGGACCAAATAGAGTTTACTTTTCAAATACTTGACTTAATGCTTATAGGAAACTTAACAGGTAGATATGGGTTACTAAAGCACTCATTACTAATATTACTAGACCTAAAAAAGTATGGGTACCAAAATCTGTTTTTTCTTAATCATTTTCTAGGAAAGTTTCTTAAAGAGTTATTTTAAAAGTTTATGGTACTTGGACAGTGGATGTTCAAGACACATGATAGGAGACTACTCATGCTTCAAGAACATAATAAAAATAGTTGGAGGATATTTCACATTGGTAACAATTCCAAATGAAAGATTATTGGCCTCAACCAAATCGGTAACTCTAACTTAGTTTTAATGTCTAAAGTACTATTTTTTGATGGATTAAAATATAATCTGATCAGTATCTCACAATTATGTGATGATGGATTTCATTTTAGATTTGAAAATGATTCTTGCAATGTCTTTATTTCTAAATAAGAATTAGTATTTTCTAGATTAATAAATGAATATGTTTACTCTATTAATATATATTCCTTAGCTTCTCAAAATTCCTCATGCTTAAGTGTATTTCATAAAGAGTCTTGGATTTGGCATAGGAGACTAGGAAACTATAATATTCACTCCCTTAGAAAGCTAACTAGAAAAATCATAGTTAAAGACTTACCAAACTTGAGTTTCCAAATGAAAAAGTGTGTAATCCCTGTCAAAAGGGAAAACAACACAACATTTCCTTCAAACCAAAGAAATAAGTGTCAACTTCTCAACCACTCGAACTAGTTCACATGGATTTTTTGGACCATCTAGATTTTCTAGTTTAAATGGGAATCAATACGTTTATGTTCTTATAGATGACTTTTCTAGATATACTTATACCTTCTTTATGGCTCACAAAATTGAAGCCTGCTCTTATTTTACTAAATATTCCATGTCTGTGGAAAATCTTAGTGGACTTATAATTAAATCCTTAAGAATTGATCATGGTCATGAGTTTTAAAATCAAGAGTTTGAATTCTTTTTCTCACAAAATGGTTATAGTCACAATTTATATACCCCTAGAACACCTCAACAAAATGCAGTTATAAAAAGAAGAAATAGAACCTTGCAAGATATTTATAGAACAATGATTAGTGAATATGACCTATCTATTTATTTTTGGGATGAAGCTGTCAATACAACATGCTACATAATCAATAGAGTGTTTATCAGACCTATTCTTAAAAGGACTCCTTATGAGTTATTGAATAATCAAAAACCCAAGGTTAACTACTTCAAAGTTTTTGGTTGAAAAGTTTATATTCTTAATACTATGAACAATTTTGACAAATTTGCATCCAAGATTGATGAAGGTATCTTTTTAGGATATTCCATGTCTAGTAAAGCCTATAGAGTGTTCAATAAAAGAACTAAATGTTTGGAAGAATCTGTACATGTCAAATTTGATGAAGTAGATCCACATGAGCCTAAAACCATTCTAGAGAACCTGGAGGATGATGTATCAAATCTGAACATTAACTCAAAATCCTCAAACCATTCTATGAAAGAATCTGTGAAAAATTATGGTTATGGAAATTACTTACACTCAAATCACAATGAATATGAACCTGTTGATGCACCTGAAATCACTAGTCCCTCCTTTTCTAGAGCTGTTAGAACTCTTAAGAACCATCCTTTAGATGTTGTTGTAGGAGACTTAGACAAAGGAACTCAAACTAGAGCTTCTCTTAGAAATCAGGTTGAACATCAAGTCTTCTTGTCACAACTTGAACCTAAAAATAGTAATGATGCTATCAATGATGAATTTTGGGTGATGGCTATGCAAGAATAACTTAATCATTTTGAAAGGAACAATGTTTGGAAACATGTTGAAAGACCTAAGGACACATTCACCATAGGCACTAAATGGGTGTTTAGAAATAAGGTAGATGAAGCTGGTAACATAGTTAGAAACAAGGCTAGATTGGTTGCACAATTCTATTGTCAATAAGAAGGAATTGACTATGAGGAGACCTTTGCACCAGTAGCTAGACTTGAAGCCATCAGAATCCTGCTTGCTTATGCTGCACATCTGAATTTCAAACTACATCAAATGGATGTTAAGAGTGCATTCATAAATGGGTATATAGCTGAGGATGTATTTGTTGAAAACCCCCTGGCTTTACAAACCCCCATTTTTGAATCACATTTTTAAATTATCAAAAGCCTTATGTGTTTTAAAACAAGCTCCATGATATTGGAATGATAAGTTGAGTATTTTTCTTATTTCCAAAGGTTTTACAAAAGGAATAGCTGATCCTACCTTTTTTATAAAACGAATTTCTAATGATGTTTTAGTTGTTCAAATCTATGTATATGACATTATCTTTGGATCTTCAAGAAATTATTTATGTGTTGATTTTTTCTAAAATGATGCAAAATGAAATTGAAATGAGTTTAATGGGTGAACTAAACTTTTTTATCGGATTTCAAATATTTCAAAATAATGATGGTATTATTTTAAATCAAAGTAAATATATACTAGAGATCTTCTAAAATGTTTTGGAATAGATAGAACTAAAAGTAGTGACACTCCCATGAGTACCACTTGTAAGTTGGATCTGGATGAAGATGGAAAATCTGTTGATCAAACCACTTACAGAGGAATGATTTGAATTTTACTCTACTTAACTTCTATTCGACCTAACATTATGTTTAGTGTGTGTATGTGTGCTCGTTTTCAATAAAACCCTAAGGAATCTCATTTAAATGTTGTAAAGATAATTTTAAAATACCTCAAGCATACTCCCAATCTAGGACTATTCTATCCTAGAGGAAAATCATTTTAATTAGTTAGTTTTTCTGATGCTAACTTCAGTGGATGTAAGTTAGATAGAAAAATAACCTCTAGAACATGTCACTTTTTAGGCAAGTCACTATTATCATGGTGTAATAAGAAACACAATTCTATTGCATTATCTACTTCAGAAGATAAATATATAGCTGCTGGCAGTTGTTGTGCACAAATCTTGTGAGTGAAACACACATTACAAGATTATGGATATCAATTTAGGCATGTGCCTCTAAATTGTGACAACACAAGTGCTATGGACATCTCCAAAAATACTATTTCACATTCTAGGACAAAGCATATTGATGAAAGACATCACTTTTTGAGAGATCGTTATCAAAAAGGTGATATCACTTTAGAATTCATTAGTACTGAGTATCAGCTTGCTGATATATTTACCAAAACATTAAATTCTAAAAGAAAAAACTACATCATACAAGAACTAGGCATGAAAAATCTTAAGTAAATGTCTTACTGTTTTATATCTTAGTGTTTCATGTTTATGGTCTCACAGTTAGTATTTCGTGATTAATGTCTGACAGTCACTGTCTCACCGTAAGGATCAGTCACTGTCTCACCATAAGGACCGGTCACTATCTCACCATAAAATTCATTCACTGTCTCACTGTAAAGACTTGATATGGTCTCACCATAATGATTTTTTTATGATTTTTATATACAAATTAAAACCGTATCATGGTAATTATTCATTTCACCTTTATATTTTCCTACACATTTACTTTTGCGACGTTTGGTATTCCTAAATGATAAAATAAAGGAAGTGTCACTTGTCCTTCAATCGAGCTTTCTTTTATTCACTCAATTTTTAACCCTTCTTGAATCCTCCAACCCTTCTCTCTCTCAAACCTTCGGTGAATTCCCAGGATGAAACTCTATTCATTATTGACTCCTGAGAAACGTAGCTCAAAGAAGATGAAGATCGAACCTAAGATGGCACTCGAAGGTCCTCTAAATCCAAATCTAGTGAACCGAGTAGTAGTACCTAAGAAAGAGATTTCCATGAGTGGATTCTATCGAGTAATTCTCTGGTTTTGAAAGTTTTAAAAGAGAAAGGCTGGTTAGAATGGTTTTTGAAGAAAGATAGACCTATCTACCCTAAGCTTGTGGCTCAATTTTATCAGTATGTTCAGTTCTCCTTTGATTCTGAAGATTGTTATGCTATGAGAAGCTAGATAAATGGCCATAAATGGTCATTCTCTTTGAGGTTATGGGATGCATTCCTTAGAATACCTCATGAAGGAATCTGTGAGGACTATCAGAGAGGACCTCCACCTTCTAGTGAATTCTTTGTTTTAGAAGATGCTATAAAAAGATTAACCGGAAATGGCACCAAGAGGAGAGCCATTGCTGCTGAAATGGATGGAGAATCTAGACTTCTGTATAAGTTTATATAGAACTTGATTATCCCCAGAAAAAGGTGATTTTTCTGTACTGAAATATCAGTATGTGTTTCTGATTCTTATTATGAAAAATGGGAATAAGATAAACCTTTTTATGTATATCATACACCATATGTGCGAGCTAATCAAAACCACATCCAAGTCAACCTCCCTATTTTATTCTCGGATTATATTATCCATGCTTCATGCCAAAGGTATGGTTGTACCTACAGAAGAAGTTATCAAGTATTGTGAGTTATTCCTTTCAAAATTCATTATGAAGAGGATGAAAATCAACTGGAATCCTTTGAAAAAGTCATGGGTGGAAGACAATGATAGGATTAATGAAAAGTTAAATCCAGTGTAACATCCTTCAATACCAAAATATATTACTGATCCTAGTTTGGAACTATAAGAATTTGTTGAGTATTCTAAAGAAGAAGAAGAAGAGGCTGTTGTGCCTCCCAGGGAAAATATTTCTGATAAGAAAGACAGTACTCTTGTCCCACATGTTGTAAGTGAAAAGGAACTCCCTGCTTCTAAAGATATTGTTAACCTGGAAGATCAACCTGAAGTTTAAACAGAATCTGTTGTCAAAGAAACCGAAAAGAATGCTATGGAAGATCTTATAGAAGAAGAATTACATGTTATGTAAGAATCTGACCTTGAGGAATTCCTAGTGGAACAATTTGTTCCTGAAGTCATTCCTTCAGCTGAGGAAAGACTGTAGATGGCTTTTTAGTTGGCTAGACATGAAATTAGAGAGGAACTAAGAGATAAATTCATGGAACTAGATCAAGACTCTAAGCCTCTAAGTCCTGAGAAGGATGCAACTGTTGAGGGGGAGCAACCCATGAATCTGGAATCTTTTGAAGTACCAAACCCAATTGATCCAAGACCTATAGACACTTGATAAAAATTCCCTATATTTTATGATGTTAATGACTCCTAAGAAGTCTCAGTAAAAGGCCTTGACCTTTCTACTATGTTCTAATTGAAATCGGTCTCTAATATTGCCCCTGAAAAAGAACATGAGCCCGTATCAGTCTCTATATCTGAACCTTCACCAGAACAACCATCCTTGATGGGTAAAGATGATCTGAAAGGATTTGTAACTAACATTTTGGATGGAGTTGAAAAAATCTTGAATACCCAACTATCTCCTGTAACAAATCAAAGTGAGGGAGATTCCTCACTGTTGTTGGGAAAAGTTATTTGGAAAATTCAACCCAAAATGCTTCATGAGATTCAGGAAGTCAGAGTTGAAAACAGACTGCTTAGTGATGAAGTGAGGACTCTAAGAGGTATGATTGAATACATGAAGAAAGTGATGAATTTGAGATCATAGCTTGCTTCTCATCCTATGGAGCCTCTTATTCCTCAAATCCCATATAATGTTGTCTCTCAGATTCAGCCTCATTTAGATTCCTTATTTAAAAAAGTGACAGAAAGAAACAAACATATTGTGAAAGAAATATGAGAGCTTGTGGTTAATCTTAACAAGCTCACTGATGAGTATACGGGATGCCTTAAAAAAGTTCTAAATCAAATGAAATATCTCACCTCAGCTGTCACTGCTTCTAAGACGTCTAGAAAATCATCTCAATCTTCCTTAGACAGTGACCTTCTCAGAACAGTGGTCAAATAAGAACTTCAGACTATGCGTAGTGGTTTCAATAAAAATTCTCTATCTTAATTTATCAAGAATAGTGACAGAGTTCTTGATCTGGTCCAAATCCATTCAAAAATTTATAGTGATGCTTAGCAAGAAATTTCCATGAAAGTGGATTTATACTTCAACCGAATCTTCTCAAACACTGACATGACCAATCATTTCAAATATCTTGTATAAAATCTGAGGATTCCTCCTGTTACTCAAGATTTCAAGACTCAAGTTAAAAAGCTCACAGAGTTCACTCGTCTGTTGGAAAAGTTTATGGAAAACAAGGATGACTTCAATAAATCTGTGTAATATGGTGGAGAGATCATTGCAAATTTTATTAAGCTTCTGATTCCCTATCTTCATGTACATAGTACAATCATTGTTGCTCCTGCGGCTGCCCCTCTAAGGCCTGGTTTCCCTACTTTCACCTATGCCCTATCCTCCACTTCTATGTCTTGTGATCCTTCTCAAAAACTGCCTCAGTCTTCTACTGAACCTACTCTAGATCCCTCTATCTTTGAATTTCTTCCTTTACCTTCCCTATCAACCACCTCACTACCTTCTTATACCTCAACCCCTGCTCCTATGGCTTCCTCTTCTACTGCTGCAGCTAAGGGAAAAGAGAATATCAGCCAGTGAAGAAGGACAGTGCTTACTCTTTTTTTATGGGAATCTTGTTAATTTTGTTTTACTTTATGTAATGCCCCTCTTTTTATCTAATACATTATGCCCTTTTCTTGTCTCTTTTGTCTTTCTTTTTCTTGCTACTTTTTGATAATCCCAAAAGGGGGAGAAATATAGGAGACATATAGGAGAAGAGAACACTCACTAAAGACATATCAGAGAAGAGAACACTCACTGAAGACATATAGGAGAAGAGAACACTCACTCTATATATGTTATATTCACATTTGAACTATGTTGTTAGAAAAAATATACATTCTAAATATACCTGATTTGTGATCATCAAAAAAAGGGGGATATTGTTGGAATCCTCATGTATTAATTATGTTTTAATGATCAAAAATCCTATTCAGTCTATAAACCAAGTTAACTCTATGTAATCTATCTCACATCAAATGCATAGTTGTTTAGTAAAAGCTATCCAAAGCTCTTAAGTGATATACACTTAGTTTGGTTACTATACACTATCTTTTGATTCACTTTATAATGATTTTTATGAAAAATGATTATGTTTAATTCATTCCATAAATATCACTTTTTAATTTTGAATGCAGATATTTTCCTAAGTGCGAGACACTGTGAATAAGCAGACACCATGAAAACTAGACACTGTGAACAAATAGACACTATGACAACCAGACACCGTGAACAAGCAAACACCATGACAACCAAACATCATGAACAAGACACTGTGAACAAGACACAATGAACAAGACATCGTGAACAAGACACTGTGAACAAGACACCGTGAACAAGACACCATGAACTAGACACCGTGACCACAAGACACCGTGACCAATCCAGACACTGTGAACACGACACCGTGAACCAAACAGCATGACCACAAGACACTGTGACCAATCCAGACAGCGTGTGAAGGAGATACCGTTTCCATGACATAATGTGACACTGTTTCTTAATATGTTTTGTCTCTTTCAATTTAATCTCTAACATTCATATTTGATGATTTTAAATGAATTGACATAATTAATATTTCGTTGTAGACATGTCATCTGACAGTATAAGGTATGAGGTGCAGAATACATGCAACTTGTTCGCTCAAACACGTGCACTCCAAGATAAAAGAGTAATGAGGCCTAGGAAAAATAAGAAGTGTGGAATGATACTAAAAAGTAGAACAAGCTGGTGTCTGTGATCACGGAAAAAAAATACACTTAGAGAATTATTAAAGAAATAATTGTCTCATGAAACTCAACACTGCTGAAGAACACATGAAGCTCAACTGAATCCCAGAATCGAGAACATCTTCACACTGTCAAACATCATAAAGAACAAAAGCCGGATATGTCTGACTTACAATACTCTTTTTTCCATATGAGGACTTGATTTCTGCATCTACTTCATCTTAGAAGTCCAGAGCTTCAAAGACTAACATTTAGAGCATTTCTAAACCTATCTCAATATTTCGGCTCTGTTGTGTATCATTTTACTATCTTTCGAGCAATGTGTGTTTATCTGTGTAACAACACACTCTGTCTCCTACATAAAACTGTAGGATACAATATATCCTTACTCAAACATATTTTTATATTTGTATACTGACTGATAAGTGTGGAGGAGGTCCCTTTGTGGCCTGGTTGTTTTTTCCCATGAAGAACTATAGAATAGGTCCCTGTGCGACCTGGACAGTCCTGTGTACTGTTGTTTAACCCCGATCCAGGGTGTGAATCAAATTTATTTATATAAACTTCTTGGTGGTAGTTGATCACCAAGTGGAGTGGATTAGGTCTTAGCTTGAGACTGAACCACTTGTTTCATATCCGCTGTGCTACTTAATTTAGTCTTCTTTGTTTTACTGCTTTACTGTATAATTCAAAAATTACTAAATTCACTTTGATAGTTAATCTTGGAAAGAAGTTATAATTGTCTTGTCTTTGTAGAATAGATTCAAAAGTAATATTAATAATTGACATTAAGATTACATAGAACTAATCAATATTCTAAGAAGTTGTTTAAACAGTAAAACTCTTATAACAGTATAACCTTGATTAACTAGGCTATATTTAAACTATTGGGGAAACCTTTTTATGAATACTTTTTAACCAGAAATTTTTATAGATACTCAATTCACCCCCCTATTGAGTAATATACTCTAACCAACACTACCCCTTATAGGTTATCCCACTAGGTTTCAAGGGACTATACTCGATGTTATACCACATATCTAAACACTACTAAGGTGATCATATAATCCCTCTTAGCACATTAATACCCTAAGAAAAACATTCATAAAGAAATTCATACATTGTTCTACCCTTATGGACTACTTCTATTAGACATGATTATCCTCACTAGGCCTCTCATAATCTAACCTATATACTACTAGACATTAACTTCCATGGTGATATTATATTTGCTAATTCCATGTATCACTTTATTAATGAACCATGACCCGTATAGAAACCATTTACAATCATAAATCACACAATCCACTATTAAAGGCCCCTCTCACACAATCATAAAAGAATATCCTAGGTTCACCCCATTCATTTTATATTTTAATATACCTTAGGATTTTCCTAACCAACTAACCCCAGAATCATAAGGTGAAGAAACCACCGAGTGAGACTATAATCATCCCATAGATTATGGAATAAATTTTATTCCAAATCATTGTTACATATTATATATAAAGATAATAAACCCATATCATAACTCACTATGGTCTTCTTTCCCCAATTAGCTATTCCTATATATCACATTTCACACTAAAAACAAATAAAACACTCCTTGATAATTTTGGTGCCACCAACCTCTTTTATGATGTTAACCATATGGGCATCACTTTTCTTATTCAATGGAAGCCTTATACATAGATCCTCAATATCATGATCTCATATATAATCAATAAAACAGTAAAATACATAATTATAAAATAATTATAATTAATTTACATAATTAATTTTCCCAATAAGAACTTAAGAAAACCCACCAGGGAGTGCCACAATGTTGGAACCAAAACCAACATCATAGTAATGAACCAATAAATTAGATCAATAATATTATGAGAAAAATTACCATCAGTAACAACCTAAATTATTTTCAATTTAAAGAAAAATATAAAATATCCCAAGAAGAATTCACGAGGACATTTACCGATTCCCCAAATAGAACAATTGAATTCAAATGGAGATGACTTCTTAGTATTATCTCTACTTTGAATAGTATGTCTCTCACTAGGGGAGGGGTTTTCCTATATCTTTATTATAATTGGATGAAGGAAGAAATCCATTATAAATCCTTCTAGTGATGGGGATTTTACCGTATTTATAAATATCATAGAAGCTGATTACTAACTCTCTACGTGCTAAAATGAAGGTGTTTATGCCTAAAAACCAACATATAAACATATCTATGAGAATATTATATGGTTAATAACTCAAAAAATAGAACATCCATACTTCCTAATCAAGGTAAAAGACCCAAAATCATTCAGTGAAATAAAGACAACTTTGATGTTCCCAAAAATCCCAAGACCACTCATCAAAAAGACCACCACCTAAGTCTTTATGTGAAAAACCTTGGATTTTTTTGAGACTTAGATTCGTTTGATACTTGATTCGTTTGAGCCTTGGATTCGAGCCTTGGATGAATTCGAGACTAGATTTGAGTCATGATTCGATCCTGGATTTGAGGAGGAGCACCGAAAACAGTTGTATTCCATATAAAGATTTATATATCGCAACTGAAACAATCATGGTTAGGGTTCTTTAAAAAGATCCTGAGACTTTTATCAGTGCTTCTAAAAAGCGTTGATAAAATTCATATTTATCATTGCTAAAACTTTAGCACTGATAAAGCTCAAATTTTATTAGTGCTGAAGAAGCGCTAATAAAATGCATATTTATTAGTGCTAAAATTTTAGAGATGATAAAAGATTTATAATTATAATTATAAATAAAAACAATAGTAAATATATTTACATAGTTTTATATTTATTTTTTCTATTGTTATAATTATATAATTTTATAATTATTTATTTATAATTATATAATTTTTTTTTAAAAAAATATATTCTTTTATTTATAATTATAAATATATAGTTTTATAAATATAGTAAATATACATTTATAAATATATTTATAATTATTTATTTATAATTATAAATAAATTTATTTATAATTATAAATATATTTATACCATTATATATATTTATATAATTATATATATATATATATTTAATAAATATATATAAATATAAATATAATAAATATAATAAATATATTCATTATTTAGATATATTTATTATAATTTCATAATTATAAATATATTAATATCATTATATATATTTATATAATTATATATATATGCATCTTTAATAAATAAATATAAATTTAAATATCAATATTGTAAATATATTCATTATTTAAATATATAATTTTTTATTTATCATTATATAAATACCTTTTTAAAAATAATACTTATCTATTTATATAATTATATATATATAATAAATATTTATAATTACAAATATATAAATATAAATATAAATATAAATATAAATATTGTAAATATATTCATAATTTAAATTAATTTATTATAAATTTATAATTATTTAAATACATATAATTAAATATTTATAATTATATAAATACTTTAAAAAAAATAATATTTATTTATTTACAATTATAAATATATAAATTTATAAATATAGTAAATATATATTTATAAAAATATTTATTTAAAAATATATTTTTAACAATATTAATGAATATATAATATTAACTTTAATCCATTTTAAAAATGAGTGAAATTGAATTATTAAAAAAGAGTACACTTTAAAAATATTTAAAAAAAATATTTTTTTTAATTAAATGTAAATTATTAAAAAAATATGGATATATATTGAAATAAAGACAAATTCATATTGAAAATATTAAAACATAACAAATAAATATATATAAATAAATAATAAAAAATGATTAAATTCACAAAAAAAATAAAAAAAATTATTACCTAACTATAATAATATTAAAAATAAATAAATAAAATTTCCCAATGAAAAACATAATATATAAAATGTATCATGTTTTAATGAAATTCTAAAATTAATACTAAAATCTTCATAAATTACAAAAATATTTGGTGTTTGTGTTTATATATATATAAGATTTCACTAATTACATAAATAGTTTTGTGTGTGCATCATATATAAAAATGAATTACATATATGTATGTGAAATCAATGTAACACACATTTTTTATTTTTTTAATTGAAAAATTAAATAGCTTTGAATTATGTCCATTACTCGATGCAATTAATCAGTATTTTTAATTAATATTAATTTTTAATTATAAAACATTCTTTATTATAAATATATGACTTATGTAATATGTAAGCATAAATATTTCGAAATATATTAAATTATATTTTATGAAATATTATACACGCATATGTATATATATATAGAAATATATATGAAGATATTTCTATATTATATGTATTAATAGATAATTATGTATAAAAACCATTAAAAATGAATAAGACATTAATATTTTTTTATTTATTACATTTTATTCATTTTATATATTTACATTTAATATATATTATTTATTAATATTTATAATTGATATATATATATATTGAACTTATTCATTTTTATCAATAATTTTTTAATTAATAAGTTATTTAATAATTTTCCAATTTATTCATTTTTAATTTTTGTGTTTAATTATTAAAATTTATTAATTTTGTATAAATATATAATATTTATTAATATTTTTAATATATAAATATATTAAATTTGTTTTTTATCAATAATTATTTAATTAATAAAATGTTTAATATTTTTCATAATTTACACATTTTTAAATTTTATTTTTTTAATTATTTCATTTTATTCATTTTACATATCTATATGTTTAATATATAATAATTTTTAATATTTATAATTTATATATATATTTATATTAAAATTATTCATTTTATCAATAATTATTTAATTAATAAAATTGATAATTTTTTTTTAAATTTTAACAATTTAAATTTAAATTTGTTTAATTTTTTCATTTTATTCGGGACCTTTATCAGTGATAAAGAATTGCTGATAAAGTTCACCCTTTACCAGTAATACAGAAAAACACTGATAAAGGGTGCACTTTATCAGTGCCTTTTTTAGTACTGATAAAGCTCAACACTATTAAAGGTCTATTTTGTAGTAGGTTTGGCATAAATGGTTGTGTCAAGGCTGAGACATTCCTTCCAAGTTTGAATCTCTCATTCTCCTTTAGTCACTATTTATGGGTGCGATGTTTTTTATGAAATATGGCATTATAAGGAATTTATTTAAATGCATCAGAGGAATGTTAACTTGTACCTTTTTAAATGTTTCCATGATCTCATTATCAATTTCATTATCAAAATTTTTCTTAGTTTGAGATAATATTTGAGGAAAAGGAAGAGGAGTGGATTGTCCAGGGGAATCCTCAATGATAACTTTTTTACCCTTTTTGTTTTTTTCTTCACTTTTATCTTTTGAGGGTGGAGAAAGAGTTTTTTCAAGAGGATGACATACATATTGTGTAGAATCATTGGAAAGATAAATTTATTTACCAATAAAAAGTGTGATATCACATACAATACCTGTTTTACTTGGGATTGGCAATGGGTTGGGATGGTAGTTGTTGAGAACCTCACATATTTTTCTCATTGATGGTGTTTTCTAGTTGTCCCACTTGAGTTCATAGGTCTTGAATAGATGATTGTGTGGTCTGTTGGAACCAGAGATTCTGGGATGTCATTTGCTTCACCATTTCATCAAGGTTTGGTTCGGATTTTGGAGGAGGAGGGTTATTTCAGGAAGGTGAAGAATAAAAGGTTACATACCTTGGCCTTGTTGATACAAGTTCTATTTGGGATAGCTTGAGTTTTCTCCTTATCAGTACTATGGTTTTTCTTTCCACCAAGGAGTCATATTTG
Organism: Viscum album; assembly: GCA_963277665.1. Lineage (NCBI taxonomy): Eukaryota > Viridiplantae > Streptophyta > Magnoliopsida > Santalales > Viscaceae > Viscum > Viscum album. The sequence continues at coordinate 1,530,231,189 of OY728152.1, read as the reverse complement.
GAATGAATTTATCTTTCTTGAAACGAGTTTCTTTCTGAAAAGGACATCCAGGTAACATTGATGCACAAGACACGTATAAATCCAAAAGTTGGGGGAACTGATTAGAGAAATTAATATTATCATTAAAAATACAATAGTGTAATGGAACAATTAGAGAGTGTGAATTACCTTGATCCTAATCTAATTATATTTTAAGGGTATTCATTTCATCATTTTTATTGTCTACCTTTTGTTTTCGAGATGAATTACTTACCTCATGAACTCCTTGAGTGGGTGTAATTTCTTATGTAACAAATTATTGTGTATTTTGTTCTATGTTGGCTAATAAGTCATGAGTGATGATAGGAATTTTATCAACTAGGGAACCACTACCCAAAACATCTATCATTCCATGATCCATGGGGACAATTCCCTTATAGAACTACTGAATTAGTAATTTTTCACTAATTTGGTGGTGGGGGAATCTTGAAAAAAGTATTTTGAACCTCTTCTAATATTCATGAAGGGTTTCTTTTTGTGATTTCCTAATACCGCATGTTTATTTTCTAATGGATTTAGTTTGGGAGTTATGGAAGAAATTCTATATAAAGAGTCATTTAAGGTCATTACCGCCCCAAATTGTGGTAGAAAAATAGTATAGCTAGTCATTGGCCACACCGTGAAGGGAGAAGGGGAATGTCCTAAAATTTTTGAGGACCTTAGACACATTTTGGGGTTTCAGGGTAGAGAACACTATGTGAAAATTCCTTGTGATGTTTGTGAGGGTCCTAACTAGGAATACCATGGAATTTAGGAAGTATGTGGATGTGGCTCAATATTAACTCAAATTTGGTTTCTTTCGTAGGATTTTGTATGTACATAGGTTGGTACTCTACATCATGATTGATCAGCCCTTTTAAGGTTTGATTATTCATATCCATGTTTTCTAGGGTTCTATTTGGTTCGATTTTATATTTTTTAGGACCACTTGAGGTTCCACAAGGGGTGCCTTAGTGATACTTGACTATCCTACTCTACAAGACTAAATTTTTCAGTGGCGAGTCTTTCCATTTTAAGGGCCTATTTCAAATAGTTTTCTTTTCATGATCTGGTATTGAAAATAATTTTGTGAAGTTTATTTGTTTTATTTGTTTTATTTTTTTAATAAAAGATAAATAAAATTAAAACACTTAATAAAAATCAATTTAGAAAAGAAAAGAGAAGGTTATAATAAAGAACTAGAGAGAGATAAGAATGGAGAGAGAGAATAAACACACACAAAAATAATAATAATAAAATAATCAAAACAGAAGGGGGAGAGAATATAGAAAAGATTATGAAATAAAAAATGAAAATAAAATAAATAAAAGGTAAAATATGATATTTCATCCTCAGCAACAACACCAAAATTTGATCACGTTGTCGAGAACATAAAATTAGAAATTGTTTTACTAGAATTTATGTAGTATAACTGGATCCTTAGGTCATATATCAAAGGAGCCTTAGATCATTAATTTTAAAATTAGTTTTTGGTTTTTAAAATAAAAGTGGAATGGGATTTTTTAAAACTTTGGTTTTTTAATTCAATAAGTAAATAGATTTAAGCAAGCAATAAAAAAACAAAAAATTATCTTATTTGATTAAGCATGATCAACCTAAAGAAATATCATGATGTTCATCCTTGGCTGTAATTCATGCAACTGACCTAATCAATAGACCGATGCTATAGTTGGACTACCCTGATCATGAATGCTTCACTAGCGCTGATAATGACCATGACCCCCTCCTCAGCCAGTCCTGCCAGTGATACTTCAACTCCCCATCGGATGTAGCATAAAAGATCCCACCCCTGAAGGTGGATCTAGTGTAGATCCTTTTACACTGGAAGAAAATGGAAAGGTCTAACATAATATATGAAGATTTCCCATACGACCGCAAACCCGACACTCCGTAGGATCTCTATCACACTGAGTCTTTAGATTCCCCTACCATCCACATTGATGGTATAAAATGGACCTGAAAGTGTGGTTACTACATCCACCACTACTCTAATGATAAACCTTGAGGGAATGATTCCTACTACTAGAATAACTACTGGTTTGCCTTATTACCAAACCTCTCTGCCCAGAACTATCACCTTTCCACAGTTTGTGCTCAATGGTAAGGGAAAATTAGGTAGGAAAAAGACATTTATCTAAGTATGAATGAAATATTGGATCCTATCCCTGAAACGATGTTCTTGAGATATCTCATCACTATATAGAATTGGTGAAAAGCATTGTAACTCAATAAAATGTGTTGCATAATACATGACTGATATAACACCCTACTCTAGGTGAATGGACTATCTGGTTTAGTCAAATCTCAGTGTTTGAGGAAAGAATTAATCATAGAAGGTAGTTTGGAAGTCCAATGATACCATTCCCTAATGAGGCCCAGCCAGGATAATCACATCCCACTAGTGCTTAGTCAAATCATAGAGCATATAGGTGAAAATCTTGAACCTTTTATTTGGAGGCATCTCTAGATGCTCAAATATAGAAAGAGTGGCCTCCATCTAAGACTCAAATACCTATGGACTATCGTCCCCAATGAAGGTGAGAGGATGATGCTACTGGAACTCATGAGTTAGATTAGACATAATAGGTGTAGGTTGTGGAGAACCCTGTATGGACTGCACCATACATAGAAAACCACTTGAATATGAGAATCATTGACCAGTTTGGGTATAATAGGTGGTACCTCAAGTGGAACTCCCAACAATAAGACTATCGGCTCAAGGACCATTATTTATGGAGTGTGGTCGTCGCCACCCTTCTAGCTCATGACATGAGGACATCATGGTGGAATAACTCTACAAAATCCAAGAACATTCCTCATAACAAGATTTTATTATTGGATTGAAGAACTAGTAAAAGTATAACCTAAGGATAAGGGCCAACTACCCAAGTTACTACCCCAACCACCCACTTATAAGGACTGGGTATCGGTAAGTGTTCAAGTTTAATTTACAGGGGTTCTATAGGTGAAGGCTTGAACACATTTTTACTCTTCATTTACAAGAAAACATTTCATTTTTAAAATAAAAGTTTTTCTTTTACCATTTTCATTTGATTATATACACATATAAAGTTTGATTAAATAGATCACCATTCCCAATGAATAAGGGACCATACACCTTATCCCTAAAATCGACACCCATTCAATTTCAATTTAACCCTGTATACATTCGGTCTCATAATGTAATGGGTTATATATGATGGTTCAACTCAGTAAATTAACCACTATAGTCCAATAGGTCCCATACACCTCATGAATTGAAATTTGAAATCACTCAATCATATCCCAAAGAGAAGCTCATGTACCCATAGGTACATAGACGACATTGGTAGAAACTAGCTATTTTAGATGACACCATGAACCTATTGATAAAAAAACTATTTATATTGATGATTAAACATTAAATAACCAAATCCCTACCCTATAGAAGATGTTAGTAGCACAATCATATATAACAAGCATGAATCACTCAACTATCACAGGAAACACAAGTAATGAATGTAGTGAAATGCACCTATATGGAATGAAATATGCATGGAATATGAATACTAGGTGCCTATAATGATGAATATAAAGATTATTCCCTTCCATAATCTCATCAGACTAAGGAAAAATATCAATAATTAATATCAAAAAACACAACTCTTGGGAACAACAGAATGGTGAATGTTTATCAACTATAATAGGAAAAATACAAAACAACAATTTCTTATTCCCATACAACTTGGTATTTACCCTAAATGTGGGTTAGATACTCCTAGTAATGGATCATAAAAAATTTACAAAAAGTTACTATTATCTTTTATATATTTCCAAACAATAATACAAAGGAAAATAAAAACTATTCTGATACCACTTTGTGACATCCTAAACTGGGTTCCACTCAAAGGTTCCCTGAATCCAGTTGGCCACATGGCCTTAAGTGTGCCTCATAATATACCATAGGATAAAAAATTATTATAGAGGGCCTAAGGTGTGTCTATGGGGATACTATTACCTCATTAATAGAGTGAATCACTATAGATACATAATAATAGAAAAATAGAGGAAGTATAAGCAAACAGATGGAATAATAGAAACAGACACTATAACAACTGGACCAGTAACCCGACATATAGAAAATAGACACAAATAAGATGCAACTGATAATAATAATCAAAATTTTGAAACTAAATCATATGAAAATAATTATGATACATTTCATAACTCTATAAAACCAAAAAACCATAAATACATGGCATTAGGAAATACATTCTATTCAAAAGAAACAAAAGGAAACCAAAAACTATCCAGTATCCTAAGTACTGGATCAGTCATATGCTACCAAGATCCATCCTAAATAAAGAAAGAAATACCAAGTTTCCAAAGTGGGACACTTCCCCTATTCAACACCTACATACACATAATATTCCTGGGAACCATCCGCAGCCTGGATAGGTTGTGAGATAAATCTCAGTATCCCACCACCAATAACATCTATACTAGCTAGCCTAAGAAATATAAACCGACAGTGTGCTATTATATATAAATATAAAGTAGTAAAATAATGTAAATACCCCAAATCTTACTTCAAACTCAGATGGTGTCTGAACATGTAATCATTTAATTAAATATGTTCCAGTTTATAATAAGTGATTTAAGAGGATCAAAGGTATGACCAAGGCATTCTAAGTATTGATAATATTAAAATAGGATCCAAGGTAATAACCAATACATCCATGATGATGATAATAATTAAGTGGATCCAAGGTGATAACCAAGGAATCCTTGTCCTTAGGGGTTGAACCCACTCAGTAATAACATGTAGCCAGACTATAAGGGGTTAACATGTAATCCAAGGGGCATCACATAAGGTATTATACTGTATATAGTTCTAACCGAGTCCAATGACCACGTCCAAGGTAAAATTATCTAAGAAACGACTGGGCCTGATGGGTGTATCCATGGCAGCACATGTCTGAAGATGTCAATATAGATCCAAGGAATGTATCCAAGATATCCTAATATCTTAATGATAATGAAGGGATCCTATGATGTCATTCCAAGAATCCACTGGTTGACAAGGACTAGGCTCCAATTAGGGTATCTCCCTTAGAAACCATTATCCTTGAATTATAATGGAATCAATGAGTGCTAGAGGAATTCCCTTGTGAGTCCAAGGCTAGATTGAGTCTTGCCACTCCAATAAAGATTAAAATGTACATATGAAATAGGCACAATATACTTAATTCATTATTTAATTTAGTCTATGTAATAACGATACCTTTTAATAATTCAATTGGTTTATTCCATTACCTTTCATTAGTGTGACATGGTTTAACAAGGACATGGAATAATTTGATACTTTAATTACTTATTCATTAATCAGGTTCACTTCACTACCTTCCATTAAGCATGGAATGTTGTGCTACGAACATGCAACCAATTCATTCAATTACATTCAATTAGGACAAGTGATATATATATATATATATTATTTCCATTTCAAATTGAGATTCATTTGTTATATTGAAACACTTACCTTATAAGGTTCAAGTGGAAAATAAACATGGTAACCATTATCAATTTATAATTCATTTAATTATAACTCTTGCCTTCAAATAGGACAAGTCAATCTCACTCGAATTGTGGCACATGTAGTTATAAAAAATCCATAAGAGCCATAAAAAATGAAAGAACCCAACTTGGGATGGTCACTATTGAGGTTATAACTTTAAAATATTAATTACACATATAGAACATTATCTAGTGTACGTGCATGATGATTATAAGATTGACACATAAATTAAATAAGCAATTCTTGATGAAATAGGCATGTGCACAATGATGGTAGTTTATAAAATTGAAATACTTGAGGGATGAGTCATTGAGAACCAAAATAAAACCTATAACACTCTCCTCATATGGTACTAACCTTTAATTTTAAATGGATTAGAAGAAATTTGAAGAATGGATCAATGCCTTGAAAATAAGGTATATGATCTTGCAATAAAATAACATCTTTGAGGGAAAGAAAAAATATAAAGGACTCAAGATGAATCGAGTAATTACTGAAGCACATCCAAAATGATTAATTAGGGTCAAATCAAACTTTATACAAGGGGAAAAAATCAAAAAAAATGTAAGAGGGGGGGGGGGGGTTGGGGATCCAACAGAATAATTGAAGGGTGGATGTCTACTGGAATGATCAAAGTAGAAGATGGGTTAAAAATATAAGTAATTAAGAGAAAAATGATTAATTCACCTAAGAATTATAGTGGAATGCAGTTTGGTTGCACAATTGGTTAAACCATGGAACTATTCTTAGCTCACTATTTAAGGAGGGTACCAACATGGTTTGGCCCCATGGTTAGGGAAACCATGGTCCAACCATGAAATTATGCTCTTTTAAAAAATGAAGACAACCCACATGGGTATGTATATCAATCTGTATGGTTTCATAATATTGTGTAGCCTTTTATGCTAACTATCAAGCCTCGTACAGTTAGGGGGTAACCATATGGCACATCCTGCATGGTTTCTCCAAACAGGTTGGATAGTGTTTTTCCCCAAAATTTGGGCTCTGGGCTCCAAACAAGCCCTGGACAACCCTGAAACACATGTGGCAACTTTATGCATCCATATTAGGTCCAAAATAAATAATTATACTAATTTTAAAAGGATCCATACTTGAGATAGAAACCAGGTTCTTACACCACATCTTGGATTCTGGAGGAGCCACATAGTTTGGCCATATGGTTTTATAAAAAATGAGCTAACCATATGAAAAATCTATGTCCCATGTTTCATGGTTTGAGGAGAAGTTCACATGGTTTTTTTAACTATGTTCCAACTATGCACCCTTCTATTTGACTCTAAAGAATATCAACGGTTTCATTGTAAGTCCCACACTGTTTTCTCTATTCATCTTCCAATAATTCACAGGCCTAGAAAAATGGTAAATTTCTTAAAAAATACTTGAATAACCCAAATAATAAACCTTAATTAATGAAGGTAAAATCATATAAAAGTAAGTACCCGAAAGTAATACCAGGATGTGATGGAGAATAAAAATACATAATCCATAAAAAGAAATTTGTTTTATGGTAATAATTGAGGAATATCATTGATCAATCATAAGGTATGTCCGGAGACAATGACTTAGATGAAAAATAGTTTATAGCATTTTTAGAAAACCCACTCTAGAAAGAAGAAATATCCTTGATTTTATGAAAGAAATTATAAAGAAATATTTTACAAAACTAGGATAAATATAATTTCTTTTAGAAACCATGAAAAAATATAGAAAAAGAATAGTATAAAGCAATAAAGGTTGTGGAAATATATGTTTATACATAAAACATTAAAAAAGGTTTTTGAAATACATTCATAAAAATAAAAAGTTACAAGTCACTTTTAGAAATTATTTTACAAAATTTGAAGTGAAAACGTTGAATACATTTAACTTTAAAAAATAGAATACAATAATAGATCCCTGAAAATACATAGTAGTAATCAAATGAAATGGGGGTGGAATATAATAGATCTAATTTTTAAAGGATGGAAAACCTTTCTAATATTTAGTAATATCTTTGTTGTAAACCCGCATCATTAAAAGAGTAAAAACACGATTTTAAAAGGGTATAATTTAGATATGGTGGTCACATTAGATAACCCATAATTATTATTAAAAATAATAAATGGAAACATTATTGGTAAAGGAAAATATTGAAAAATAGGTGAAAAAAATCTCAAAAGACAATGTGAATTATTCTCCATAATGATATACTTTTGTGAATGAAAATTTATCAATCCAATAGAATTGAATTAAAAGGATATTTTCCACTATATATGAAGATAATGTAAAATTAAACTATATATTAGGGTGGAAGAAATCAATAATACAAGAAAATTATAAATAAGAATCATTTTAACTCAATGAAGAGAGTTGAGATAATAAAAACCCTTACAAATTTCATAACTCTTGAGTCAAAATGTAAAAAATAACATGAATTTGAATAAGGAATATCATTAAATATAAGAGAATATTTATTTAAAAAATTAAATTATTTTTAGATACACCTTTCTAATAAAATCACGGTGTCTAATAAGAAATATATATCGAGGGGTGAAACTTAGGAAAAAAACCATTACCCTGTTCTTAATTCATTATGTGCATGTTCATAACTTCATAGACAATCAAATTAAGTTTATTAGATACTTTATTAGGAAACTTATTCCTATATATTTCATTCAATATATGTCATTTATTAATATATTATATTTATTTATTATATATTTTTTATCATGTTTTCTTAAAAGTTGAATGGGTGTTAGATTATTTTAGCGATTTTATAAGTCGAATATGATAATTTAATAATAAGTTAAATAATTAATATAAAAATTATAGAATTAAAATACAATCATTATTTTGTATTAAATTATAATTATATTATTATTTAATTTCCCATATCCATCCATGATATAGTTTTATATCATTGTTCATGTAGGTGGTTAAATTGACCCCAAACATGAACAAGTTATATCTTGATGGGTGAGTATGATTAAGGAAGTGTATAATATCATTATTGTAACACCCTAAACTTGGATACACTTAACTGGGGCTCTGAGTGGGTGGGTCACATGGTCTCAAGAATTCCTCCCAATATGCTAGAGGATGCCAAATAGTAGTGAGGGTCTAGGGTGGTACAATGGGGAGACTATACTCTCATATCAGAGTGGAACACCAAATATAATAAATAATAAAAATTAGAGGAAACATGATATAATAGAATGGAACAACTTAAATAGATATAATAAACAACTATGGAAGGATAAATAACCAAGAAAATGAAATAAATAATCAAAATCCCAAAGGATGAGTTATATACATTGATGTCATGGAATGATGGTATACAAAAAGGGGAAACATGTGATATGGATATACATCATGCTATAAAAAATACAAAAAAGACAAAATACTACTCCACTATCATCATGAAAATATACTCGGTCCTCTTCTCCCATGATGTAAGCCATATGTAAAGAAGATCAAGCTTCTATAGTAGGGAACTTTCCCTTATCCATACATGCAGTCATAAGGTATACTTAGGTACTAATGGAAACCAAAGTAGGGTATGAGATAAAATCAGTAGTCCATAACTAATGTTTTCTATAAATAATCCATCTATTGTATATAGAATAACAATATGAAGGTATAAAAGAATAATAAAAAACACTGAATAGTAAATACTGGCCGACTCAGGTTTCTATAGGACACCTGGCTGGCTCTACCTACTTCAGCATAGGATAGAATATGTCTAATATGTATACTATATATATGTGAGAATATATATATATATATATATATTGTATACACATATATGCACTAATTATGTTAGGACATAAATAAGCATATAAGTGGATACTGGGTGCTAGATGGACCTGGGGCATAAATCAGGCATCCATAACTAGTGTAATGAGCCAATGAATCTAGGAAGGGTACAAGCCCATAATATCATATGAATGTGAGACATCATTCCCTTCACTCAATATGGTGTGTTGATTTTTCATTCCCAAAACCTAAAGAAAGGGAATGTGGAGCATCATGACCATCATCTTGATGAAGGTATAACGGTGTGAGACATCATACATAATACTTGATCTAAGGTAGAATGAAATTTCATGCTCAATAAGTCCCTTATCCATCATTCAATAGATAATATCCATGAAATACCAATAATAATAGAATGTTACAATATATAAACCATTCCAATTCAACAATCACAATCAGTCATGACATAAAAATTTATAAAAGTCACATTTAAAATTATATATCATGAGGTGCGGCCATATAACCCACTTCCAATCCATTAAAATAATCCTTTTAATTTAATTACGTGAGGAATATCCATTTTAGAGTCAAGCTGAAAAACTTAGGGGACGGTCGAGTCTATTATCATTTATATCAAGGTTGAAATTAACTTATCGCACCCAAAGGGGCGTCAATTAATGAGGTCAACAACCTTTGATCACTTAGAAAGTGTCCATATGAGTATAATAATATGCTTGAATTTATTTATAAAGGAAGAAAAAAATTAAGGGGAATACACAATAATGGACGACGTGCGACATAATGGAGAAGATATGAAAACATTATGATTTTTTTGAAAAAAAATTAGACCACATACCTTAGGTCCATGGGAAACAACTCATACAAAGTTGGACTTTGATTTGATGAAGAATAGGAGAAATAAAAAAATGATAATTGACATGAAAATAGGGAAAATTTACTTATACCAAAATAGAGAAAGAGATAGTAAGATAAATGATGAAAGAAAGTAAGAGGACTAAGGAGCTTACCGATACCGATCCAATGATTCTAACGGTTTTCAATTTGGAGTTTGAATAAAGGAGATATCAGTGAACCTAGGTGAGGAGGAGAGAGATATTAGAGGAAAAGGAAGAGGTGATTCATGTTGGAAATGGAAAAATGAAAAGAGGGGGTGAGGTTTTAAGTTCATTAAGGGAAAGATAGTAAATTCACCCCAGAAAACTAGGCCTCATGGTTTGGCCGTATGGTTTTACAAATTGTGTGCAAAATGTGATGCCTTCACTATCTATGGAGGGAACCCACACGAGCTAGGTGCATGATTTGACTAACTGTGCACAAGGCATCTAAATATCCACTGTCACCCAAGAATGAAATATCACATAGGAATGCACTTTAGCTTGAACAGATTTAGAAAAACCATGTGACCTCTCTTGTGTACTGGGTGCCCCACATGGTTGATTTACATGGTTTTTAATAACTTTGAACTAACCGCATTTCTTATTTTCGTTTTCCCATTTTCTGGATATCTGGGCTCCAAAAAATCCCCAAATACCCCAGAACCTTCCATAGGACATAGGGAATGTTTAACAAGATAAAAAAATAATTTTAACTGAAAAAATTAGCTTTACCTTCAAGAAAAGTTGGGTCATTATAACCTACCATCCTTAAAGAAACTCATCCTCATGTTGGAATTTAGAGGGTAAAGAGGGATTTCATGAGAAAATATTTGGCCAATGGGATCTTATATCAACTTCAAACTCCCAGGTCTCATCCACTACTCATCTATTCCACCAAAGAAGCCGTGGTAAAGGAACTTTCCCATGCCCGAGTGCCTTCGAACTCCAATCCATGATACACAGTAGATACTCCTTAAAGGAATAATCCATATCTAAATCGAACTCAACAGTTTTTAGAACCTGCAATGGGTCTAAACAAAACTAGTGGAGTATAGATACATGAAATATGTCTTGCATAGACCAATATCTTTGAGTAAGTGCTATCTGACAAGCCACTAGATTGATTTGTTTCAAAACCTCAAAGGGTCCAATGAGTTGAGATGAAATCTTACGCTACCTCCAAATTCATTGATGGCCTAACCTAGGTGAAACTCACACAATAACATGACCCCCTAAATCAAAATCAAGAGTTCATTGATAGCGATTGGAATATGACTTTTGTCTGGATTGAGCTGTCAACATGAACCTTCTGATCAATTGAACTTTCTCTGAAGTCTCTTGGATGAGACATGGTCCAAGAAAATATGTCTCCCCTAACTCTAACTAGTATAGAGGTAATTAACAAGGCCAAAAATATAGGGATTCATAAGGATCCATATGGATTTAAGCCTAAAATCTATTATTGTAAGTTAACTCAAATAGGGGTATGCGTTTCTCTAAAGAAACCCTAAATTCAAGGACACATGCACAAATCATTTCCTCTAACACCTATACCATGTGATATATCTGTTCATTGGTCTAAAGGTGATAGACTATTCTCAAAAGCACCTATGTTCCCAAGGACTTTTTCAACCCCTTCCAAAATTGAGACGTGAAGTGAGTTTCCCTATTAGATATGATAGAACATTGATATCCATGAATACATACAACCGATTTGACATATATTCTACCTGGATCATCTATCGAGAAGATCTATCAAATAGGTAAGAAGTGTGTGAACTTCATAAAATGGTCAACAATGACCCAAACTATATATTTTCCACTACGTGATCTAGGAAAACCAGTTATGGAGACTATAAACACATCAACCCATTTCAACTAAGGAAAGGAAAAAAACTATAGAAGTACTACCTATCATTGGTGTTATGCCTTCACCTGCTGATAAGTGGAACATTGAGTAATAAAGATGGATATCTCTTATTTTATAGTAGTCCACCAATAATGGAAACATAAATCTCGATAAACCTTGGTGACATTGGGATGTACCACCTTGGATGAGGCATGCAATTACTACATCAAATCCTCTATGACGTTAGCTAAGACCCATACATTCCCATGAAAGTATAAGGTATCATCCTCATCCGTAGTCCAACCATAAGATAAATCATCACATGAAATACTTTCCCTTAGGAATAATCACTCTAGATCAAAAAGTTTCCTCATTCTCACCTATTCTATAAGGGTTGAGGTCACTACTAAAGTTGAGATGATAAAATTACCATGATCCTCTGTAACCTCAACATGCATCTTTGAAAATAAGTCCATGAGATACCACTCACGACTGGCCTCTTGAACTGCCTATGTCCGAGTCTTCTGGCTCAAATCATCATCTACAAAATTAAAATTTTTCAAACGTATAGGCATGCTAAAAATAGAAGGATTTATGGTACTCAACCCATCTGTGAAGCCTAAGGTTCAGATCATTCTACGTGAAGATATAATTATGGATTTTGTGGTCCATGAATACCAAAAACTGATCTCTAATAAAATAATATATTCAACATCATAGATAATATACAATAGTTTCTAGCTCAATATTGTGTTTCAGGTAATTAAACTAATGAGGTCATAACTAACAAGACCCACAACTCGCTCATCCTGCATCAGAACTACCCCCAACCCAATACCTGATGTGTCATTGTAAATTATATATCTCCTTACGGGATCTAATAAATCCAATCTTCCATTCAACTCTGGAAGGGATACTTCATAAGCTTCTGAACATAATAATTTCACACCTTTCCTAGTCAATCCCATAAGAGGTGATACTCGGTGTGAGAAATCCAAGATGAAGCGTTTGTAATACTCGGCTAGCCCCAAGAGGCTCCGTATGTTAAATATGATCCTGGGCTACTAATGGGAAACTAAAACTATCAAATTCTCTAGGTTTATTGATACTCTTAACTCTAAGATGATATAACCTAGGAAGTGGAATTTATCAATAAAAAAGTATCATTTGGTGAGATTTTCATAAAGCTGGCACTCTCTTAGTGTATTCAACACGACCTCAAGATATTTGGATTAATCATGAAGAAAACAAGAATACACTAAGATGGAATCCACAAATACTACCATGAATGAATCAAAGTAAGGTTGGAAAACATGATTCATCAAATCCATAAAAACATATAGCGCATTCATGAGACCGAACACTATTACAAAGTAATCGTAAATATCATACATACTCTAGAGAGCCATACAAGGTATTTATGAGGATATAAAACATACCTAATGATAGTATGAAATCAAATAAATATTTGGAAATAGCTGAGATCCTAAGAGCTGATTGAATATGTCATATATTTGAGGTAGTGGATACCTATTCTTTTCTATAAGCTGGTTCAACTATTGGTAATCCATGAAAATCCTAACCATCCTCCTTGTAAAAAAAGGATTGGTGAACCCTAAGGAGAAGTAAAGGGGCATATAAAACCCTTATCATCTAGGTGTTCTAAATATTTCTTCAGTTTTGGGAGCTCTATATGTTCCACCCTATAAGGGGGAATAGACACTAGTTCTAATATTGGCACTAGCTCAATGGTGAATTATAAATCTCACACCAGAGGTTGCCCAGAAAATTCATCATGGTAGACATCCTGGAAACAATCAACTACCATAGGGGAGACAGTGGGTCGTAACCCATGATCATCCAAGAAGAGACCATAAATATGAGTTGTCACTTTTCCCATCCCCTAATTCTCAGGTCCATATTGAGATGCATGGACATCCCATTATCTCTTGTGTACATGTCTACCACTCTATAATGATGTAAACGTCACCCTATAATGATAAAATAATGTGAGATAAATAGGGAACTAATTGGTAGATCTTAATGATTACATCAAACCTTATCATGTTGAGGATGAAGAAATTCCATATGAAGAGATATCTACTTATCTCAAGGGAAAAAGTGTTACATTGGTGAACACTCTCTGATTGGATACCCAATAGTTTATCGACCATCATCACACAACATAAGTACTCCATTTTGAGGCCCATACTCTCCATAATTTTCTAAAATATAAAATATTATGATGCACCTATGTTAAATAAAGCAGACACTAAAGTAGAGGACACTATAATTATAGTGACCCATGATTAACATACATAGACATTATATCATTTTTTTGTGTAATATTCATTACATTACACAATAACATGCCCAAATAACATATTATTTTAGTTTCTTTGGATGCATGGAAATATAAAAAACGGTCCATAAGTGAAATACATAATGTCCCACTACATTTTTCATAACTATTAGCCTTCTTAGACACATCGTACATAATATATATCTTCATAACTTGGGGAAAATAAACATAAGAAATGGTGAGCTCAGATAATCAGTAATAGAAAACAAAAGATTTAATTAAGAATAATCATGAGCATAACATTTGAAAACCACACCTTATATATCAAAGATCATAATTATGAGCCATGGAATAAATATTGGTAGTTCATAAGACATGAATCATAATTAAATCAAAGAACATGAGTCTTGATATCATAAAATTGGCATATGACATAGATTTTTGGTATACACACAAGCATAGAAAATATTATGTCAAGGATACCCACTAATACATTCATAAGATGTTAGGCTTGGGATGAATGCCTCTTTACCTTCTTTAAGCTTGGGTTGACCACTAGTGTACCCTCCTTTATGGGGTTGGGCTGGCTACCCATATACCCTCCTTTATGGGCTTGGCCTGACCACTTGTGTATCCTCTAATCTCATATAACATTTATCATCACCCAATTAATTGGATGGATATATAGGTCCCTCCCATAACATAATTAAAACCATATTTAAGTGTTCCACAAGATCATAAACATTCATCATATAATAACCAATGAAATGAAATGGGTATCATAAAAATTTTATCATATCATAACCTATGGAAAAGATCCAGGTTTCATAACAATTTAATCATTGAATAAATCATGAAAAGAAGTGGATTTAATGATAATTTTATCATGGTATAACCCGTGAAAGAGAAACAAGTTTCATAACAAACTTTTCATATTAAAAGTATAGCATTCAAAGAAATAATAATAATGGTGTCCTTGGATCATATCTTTAGTAAAGTATAAACTATATCAAAAGATTCCATCTTATATGAGGAAGTATTTTGAAATATCACTTGGAACATTTCTTAAGTAAAATAATATTTCATTGAAAACATTTCAAAAATCATATTATTTTAAAATAACATTGTAAAATTATAAATAAATATTTGAAAATTCATATAAAACATTTCTTTCAAAAAATATACTTAAAAAATTTGAAAAATTATTTTTAAAACTTAAAACCTTTTGGAAACCCTTTTCTTTTAAAATAACCTTAAAAAAATATAAAAGAAGTTTTGAAAATAATTTGAAACAATTTTCAAAAATAAAACTTTTACAAAATAATTTTATTTAAAAATAACCTTTGAAAAATTATAAAGGAATATTTCAAAATCATTTAAAACAATTTTCAAACATGAAACTTGTATGAATTATTTTTCTTTATAAATAACCTTTGAAAACTTATAAAGGAATCTTTTAAAATCATTAAAAACACTTTTTAAACATGAAACAATTTCAAAATAACTTTATTTGAAAATAAATTTAAAATAAAAATAATTCCAAAATATTTAAGAAAACATTTTCCTTTTGAAATTATTATTTAAAATTTATAAAGTAAGATTAAATGAATGGATTGGTCATGATGGTTGATAAATTCATTACATGATGTATATGTAAAAAAATTCATTTCATATTGTTGGTAGAAGTGAAAATAACCTTCATTAGAAAATGAAAAGAATATTGCTTTTAATTTAATTTAAAAAGGTAAAAAAATGTTAAAAAATTTATTTTTAAAATCATTGGATAATAGTATAATATTTTTGAAAACATTGTTATAAAATAAGGTTTTGGGAGAAAATATATTTCTGACCTAAGAGAGAAATAAAGTTGGATTTTCTTAAAAACATTTTCTTAATTTTATTAAGTACTTAATAGTGTAAAAATGATACCATTACTTTAATATATCATGAATAAATGGATTATAATAAAATTCCTCATAATTATTGAGATATTTTATCAATGTAATCATAATCATAAATAGTCCTAATAAATGTCGAGATTGTAGCAATAAACTCTTACCACTTTGGTAACTTTGAATAACAATACTCATGAAAGAATAAAATAACATGAAGGTAAAAATATAATTAAAATAAGTAGATTTAATATATAACATGTCAAAAAGGCAGTATAAACACATCCCAAAAGAGTATAGGTGCATAACTAACATGTGTCTCAAAGAAGGAAAATTGAGACAAAATTACCATGACACTTTGGTAACGTTTTAACCATAAAAAACATGAAAGATAGATCCTAAAATGGATATGAAAATAATAATAATTATCATTATAAGAATTATAAAATATATACATGTTAAGTATACTCACCATGTACGAGAAATATGTGGTGAACATATCTTGTGTCTCACGAAAAATAAAAGTGAGATGCAAATTCCTTACCTTAAGTATTGACTTCCATTGTAATCATTAAATCCTCCTGTATAAAAAATATAATTTTATTATAAATATATTAAATAACCATATTCATTTATTTTAGATGATATATGATTTTATTAAGACATTTTATTATCTGTTTATTAACAATTCCATATTATAGTTATGTTTTAGGTAATAATCGCTTTGTTTTTTTTATATGTTTTGATTTGTTATATTTTTGGTTCTATTAAATTAATCATGTTATCATAATATAAAAAATTATGACCATGATATTAATATCATATATATTACTCATATATTTATTTATAATAATCTATAATATATAGAAATAAGAAATGAATTACATTATTTATGGAGATGGTTGACCGTACGTACGCATGAATGATGCTTTCATTTTCTTATCATATTGAAAGAAAGAAAATTATATAAGATATTATAATTACATAATTAATTTTATGTTATATATATCACATATTTTTATTAAAATGATCCTTAATATAATCCGTGTAAAGCGTGAATGAATCATTTTGCTTCATGAGGCGATAATCCACCGTACACATGAAAGATGTTATTATATTCCCAAAAAATGGAAGGAATGGAGGAATTCTTGATAAAAAAATTATAAAATATTAATAATATCATAAATATAATAAATATAATATATAAATATCCATAATTACTCCCAACATTCATAGGTGGTAATGGAAAAATGGACGACATCGGTTGGTGAGGCGGTAATCCGCCATACCCACGAACGATGATTTCGTAACCCATTTGATGGGAGTTTTTGTAGTTGTAGATAGTAACATTAACATAAATAATATTATTATATTTAATAAATTTAGGTTATTATATTATAATTATATAAAAATAATTAAAGGTGTTTGAAGAGGAAATAAAACAAAAATGTTCATTGATGAATGTTGCATATTCTTCTAGTATGTCCTTTTGGTTTGCACCAAAGAACTACCTTGGTTGGATTTATTAAAAAATTAAGTCATCCAGGATAAATAAATGGAATATATGAAGATATTTGGATAGGTATTTTCTGATCGAAATGTATTGATAGGTGCAAAGAGAGGGGGATATAGGGTGACCTTTTATAAGGGAGGTGAGTGAAAAACTTGTAAGTTGTTGAAAAAGTTAATTCCACCTACATTTGTTCCCATGTAAAGTGGCTCAAATAATGGAAAACAATAGATCCAATAAGGTTTAAGGTAGAAATATGGCCATCTAATTGGTATGGGAAAAGATTCTATGTCATTTTCCACGTATGTTTAAAGTTTAGTCCCTTAGTAATCTCGTTTTCTCTTAATTGATGTGATTAATTTTATTTGTTTTCACTGATCACTTTGGTAAAAAAATAAATTTTCCTTATTATAAATTATAAAATATGATGATTAAAAATATTTAATACAATTTTCCAAATTCAATTCCAATAAATTCATAAATTAATTTAAAATTTAACTTATATACGGGACGAAACAATGCATTTTTAATGTGAAAATGTTCAAAAAATTGAAACTTTTTTATATCCAATTTCAATGTAAAATTGATTAAAATGGTAATTACTTGACCCTAGAATCCAATAGCTAGTGCATTATCTTATTAAATTGGTATTATTACAAGGAATCTAATCATATAGGACTGATCAATTTAAAAGTCTTGGAAATCCAAATTATATACATAATACCCATACCAAATTGGGAAATAGGAATTAAAAATATGATATCTAAAAAGAAAATAAATTACATCCTTGAAATATTATTCAAACATTTCTTCTTCATAACATGTGGAAAGAAAACATAATAAGGGTGATCTTAAATGCTCAGTTAGGGTAAGTAAATTGGAAAAAATAATGAATCAATGAGAATAAATTAACATGGAAAGGTAAATATCTAATAACACATTCCATACAAATAACTAGATAAGAAAATATCAACATGGAAATGTAAAAAAGTTGAAAACACATTCCATTTGATTTATAAGATGAAAATGAAATTCATTCATAGATATATCAATGCAAGATATCATGGATAGATAATAATAATAAAATTATCAACAAAGGCGATGCTTAATTATCAGACTTCATGTTTCTAAGGCACATGATACCTTTACCATCAAGATACAATTTAAACTATACTGATTCAGACAACTAATTTGCCTCATGAGACTATTGGTGCCTCAAGGGGCTTGCATTAACTAGTCCCCAACCCATTGAATTTTTCTTAAACGGTCCCCAACCCATGTATTTCATGTAAAAATAATTCCTCATATATAAAAATAAATAACATTCCTTATAAAATATCCATATTTAATGAATAATATGGAGTTATCAATAATACCTCATAGGAGGATAAGTAACAACAAGGTTTGTTGATATTAAAACATTCTTGAGGAAATATTTAAACATTCAAAAGTGTCCCATAACACTTTGAAGCATTTGAATTATAATTCACCATGAATTAAATGAAACTTATAATATCATGATAATAAGGAAAATAATGATATAAAATGTCAAAGGGTAGTATATACACCATATAAATGTGAATTAGTGAATAAAAAAAATAAGTCTCAATAGAATATAAATGGAGACGAAATCCGTTACATGTGAATCGAAAGACCCAAAAGTAATAATCATCAAATTAAACATTTAAATATCATGAATATAAAATAATTCCTGATATATTATATAAAAATGTACAGTAGATACACCACATAAAGAAGTAAGTGGTGAATATGACATTTATCTCACAGATTTAAAAAGTGAGATGAGAATCCCTTACATATGAATCAAAATACCCAAAAGTAATAATCATAAAATGAAACAGTTAAATACCATTAAGTTAAAATAATTCATGATATATTATATCAAAATTTATAGTAGATACACCACACAAAGAAGTAAGTGGTGAATATTATATTTATCTCACATATTTAAAAAGTGAGATGAAAATCTCTTACCATAACCTTCCTTTTATTGTGTGGTATTTATCCTTCTGTATAGTGGTTTAAAAATATTATAGTAACTTGTAAAATAACTATAATCATGTTTATATTATCATATATTATCTTATTACAATATTTTATTACCCTTTTATCAACACTCTTTCATTATTTTAACTATTTTGGTTGTTAGTTGCCTAGTTTCTCAAGTAAGATTTGACTTGTTATTTGTTTTTATTATTAATTATATCATAATTTAATAATATAAATAATTTAAAACAATAATTAATTATCACATATATTAACTACATATTTATTTATATTAATCTATAATTTTTGGAGACAAGAAACAAAATGCACTATTCATGGAGATGGTATGCCATACATATGCATGACCACTAATTTCATTTCTTTGTTGTATTAAAATAATTAAAAGTAAATGATACATATTTATATGATAATTATAGTATAAAATATATGTTATATATGTTACATAGGTTTATTAAAACCATCCTTTATACATTCCCATGTATAGTGTGAACGAGTCACATCGCTTTGAGGGGGCGGTAGTCCACACTTCCACAAACGATGTTATCGTATTTACACAAAATGGAATGTATAAGGGTACATGTTATAAAAAAATTAAAAATAATAATAAATATTATATAAATATTATTTATATCATATATAAATATAGTTTCCATCATAATTCCCACCATGAGATGTGGTAAAGAAAAAATAAACAATCATTATTTCATGAGGCGGTAGTTCACCGTACACGTAAATGTTATATTCTTTACACATTAGATAGTAGTGTTTATATGTGTAGGTATAACCATTAGAATAAAAAATAATATTATAACTAGGATACTTATGTTGTTATATAATCTTTAAATAATAATATTTGAGGTATTGGATAATTGAAATAAAACTAAAAAGCTTAAGGAAAGATGTTACCTCTTAATCGGGTAACTCCTTTTGGTTTGTACCAAAAAGTTACCTTGGAATAATTTATACCCAAGGGTTGGATTATAGGATGAGGGGAGGTATTTTGAAGATATATTTGGGTTGTTATTTTACTAACTTAAGTTTCTTGACAGGTGTGAAGAAGGGGAAGAGGTGGTGGCCTTTTATAGGTGAGGAAAAGGACTCACTTGGTATTTTTGGAATGAAGTTAGGTGTACCCATGTTTTTATTTAAAAAAGTCATAGAAAACCACAAAAAAAGAGTAATTTAATATTTATGGGAGAATTATAGACATAAAATGGGTTTTTTAAAAGTGTCTAGGTCATTTGGGCCCCTAAGTTAAAGTTTTAGTCCCTTATTAAGCTTAATTTCACCTTAATCGTTGTAATTAATTTTAATTACTTTCACTAATGTTTTCGTCCAAAAACTAAGTTAACCATATTAGAAATTAGAAATTATTATGATTAAAAATATGGAGTCCATTTTTCAGAATTCCAATCATATAAGTGGTAGAAACTAATTTAAATGTAATCCCATAGACGGGACGACAATGCGAGTTTTTAAAGTAAAAACATCCCAAAGTTTGCTATATTTTTATAGTCGATTTAAAAATAAAATTGATTATAATGACCTAAATTAAATTAATTTATAAAAATATTATCTAATTAAACTTTAAAAAAAATTTAAATTTAATTTATCTTTACAAATAAATTAGATGAAAAGATAGTTTTGAATTAAATTTCAGTATTTTTCACTATTCATTAAAAAACGAAACTTAATAGAAATATACCAAAAATTCACAATATTTTTTTTTGATTTGATTTCAAATATTAATTTTATTTTGACATATTAATTTTATAAAATGGTCAAATATTGGATTTAAAATGGGTTCTCCATTAAAAGGTGGTAAAACTACCTTTATAAAAATATAGCATTTTATGTGTAATAATGGGTCTGTTCTTATCTTATCTCTATAAAATATGTTAGGTGAGTTTAAAAATATTTTTTTTGGATATATAATATATAAATTTACTACATAAAATCTTAAAAGTGTTATAATTTAATTGTAAATTAAAAATGTGACTAAGTAGTGATTTGTATAAATTGAGTGTTGTGTGCATTGCAAAGCTACAAAAAAAATCTGAAGAAAATTATGGTATAGTATTGGGATGATATATTCTTCCCTCCTAAAATAATTTCATCCTAAAAATTTTATGGGTATTACCTTAGAAAATATGTGTGTATTTATCCTTCATATAATCCTATGGTTCCCATATTGCTTCCTCCATTTTGTGATTTCTCAAAAGTACCTTTACCAGACAAGTTATCCAATTTCTCAATACTTGTTCTCTAGTATCAAGAATCTGGATGGGTTCTTCATTGTATGAATGGTCAGGTTCTAACTAAATTTCATCATAGGTGAGTATATGTGTTGGGTCAGGAATTTACTTCCTTAAAAGAGATATATGGAACACATCGTGTACTCTTCACTAGTAAAAAAAGGCCTTTAGCGACCGCCAAAAGCTATCGCTAAAGGCCTATAGCAGCCTCCAAACAGGGGATGCTTTAGGCCCATCACTATTTTCTATAGCATCCGCCATTTAGAGAATTCTATAGATAAGATAGGGATTACCTATAGAGAACTCCAAATGGTTGTCTCTATAGACTATACAGATTTTGGATACTGCAGATTCCATATGACGGTCGCTATAGATGAGCTAGGGAAGACCTATAACGACTGTTATATGGAGACCACTATAGGTTTTTATAAAAAAAAATCACAGCAACATTAAAAAAACCACTATATTTCAAAAATACATAAAATATTTTTAGAATACCTAAAACTACAAGCACACAAATCTCTTTTCCTCATTATTTTCCAAGCTCCACACTCATCATCGAATAAAAATGCATGAAAAAATTTAATAAAATAATTAATATAGAAAAAAATATCACAACAAATAATTGAAATGCAATAAAATATTTCATTTAAAGTAAACAACATATCTGATTGAAATTATATTTTCTCGTTCATTTCACAATTCACTCTATGGTTGTTTTAGTCTCATTTCACCACATTCATTGGTCATTTGGTTGGTTTCCACCCCCAAAAAAACCTTTTTAAAGAGCTCCAAACCTTTAAAAACTGTATATTCGGTATTTTTGGGAAGACCACATGTCTGATTGACGTATCATTTTCTCTTACACATCAATAATAATAATATTATTATTTTCCTATGATTTCAAGTCATTATGAGGTCATTTTTTATTTATATGACTGTTAAATGCATGTTTTAGTGTTTTATGACACTAAAAGTGCGTTTTCATCATCCTACAGAAATGGGATCTTAGATTGATATACCTTCTGCTCGACTGTTTGAAAATTCTCTCTATGTATTTTTTCTTCTAATTTCACTGTATTTGGTGGTCGTTTGGTTAATTTTAAACCCCTGCGTTCTTTTAAAGGGTGCCAAACCTTTAAAAAACGCATATTAGGTCATTTCGGGAAGACCACATGTTTGATTGATGTTTTCTCTTCTTGTACACAACATGAATAATAATAAGATAGTCTTCCTATTTTTTAGGTCATTCCAAGGTTGTTTGATATTGAATTGAATGTTAAATGCACATTTTGGTGTTTTATGATAGTAAAAGTGTGTTTTCGGTCATCCTGGGAAAACAGAATCTTCGATTGACGTTTTATCTATTTGACCATTTCAAAATTCACTCTATAGTTGTTTTAGTCACATTTCTCCACATTTAGAGGCTATTTGGTTGGTTTTGACACTAGAAACACCTTTTTAAAGGTCCTCAAACCTTTAAAAACCACGTACTTGGTAGTTTCAGGAAGACTGCCTGTCCAATTGACATCTCCTCTTCTTAGAAACATCAATAATAATATGGTTTTCCTATGATTTAAAGTCATTTTGAGGTCGTTTTCTATATATCTGACCATTGAACGCTTGTTTCGGTGTTTTGTTACATTAAAAGTTCATTTTCCATCATCTCAAAAAAAAACTTCAATTGATGTAAAGTCTACTAAAAAATTTTAAATTTCACTCTATGGTTTCTTTCATCTGATTTCACCACATTCAGTTGTCGTTCGGTTGATTTTGACCCCCTGTTTGATTTTAAAGGGCATTCAACCTTTAAAAACTGTATATTCGATCCTTCCGGATGGACCTCACATCTGATTGATGTTCTGTCTGCTCGTACACATCATCAAAAACAATAAGATGGTCTTACTATTTTTTCAGGTCATTCTGAGTTAGTTTGATATTGAATTTACTGTTAAAAGAACGTTTTGGTGTTTTGTGACACTAAAAGTAAGTTTTCTGTCATCTAGGAAAAAATCATCTCCGATTGACATTCTGTTTGCTCGACCATTTCAAAATTCACTCTACGATTGTTTTAATCTAATTTAACCTCATTCATAGGTTGTTTGGTTGGTTTTGACTCCTGGATGCACCTTTTTAAAGTGCACCAAACCTTTAAAACTGCATATTTAGTAGTTTCGAGAATACCGCATGTCTAATTGATGTCTCATCTTCTCATACACATCAAGAATAATAATAATATGGTTTTCCTTTGATTTAAAGTCATTTTGAGCTCATTTTTATATATATGATTGTTAAACACATGTTTTGGTGTTTTATGATACTAAAAGTGTGTTTTCTATCATCCCAGACAAATAGAGACATCGATTTACATACCATCTGCTCAAAACTTTCACAATTAAATTTACAATTGTTTTATTCTAATTTCACTACATTCAGTGGTCATTTGGTTGGTTCTGACCCAGCATGTTCTTTTAAAGGGATTTGAACCGTTAAAAACCATATGTTCGGTCGTTCTAGGAAGACCGGACATTGTATTGATGTTTCTTCTACTCGTACACATCAATAATAATAATAAGATGTTTTTTTTGATTTTAGGTCATTCAAAGGTCATTTTCTATGGATTTGATTGTTAAACACATGTTTTGGTTTCTAATGACACTAAAAGTGCATTTTTGGTCATCCCTGGAAAACGAAGTCTCCGATTGAAGTTCTTTTTGCTCAACTATTTCAAAATTCAATATAGGGTTGTTTTAGTTTGATTTCACTGCATTCTGAGGTCGTTTGGTTAGTTTTGAACTTTAGATGCACCTTTTTAAAGGGTGTCAAACCTTTAAAAATTACATATTCGGTCATTCTAGGAAGATCAAAAATCTGATTGACATTCCATCTACTCTTAAACAACATGAATAATAATAAGATAGTATTCCTATGTTTTCAGGTCATTATGAGGTCGTTTGAAATTGAATTTACTGTTAAAAGAACATTTTTTGTATTTTATGACACTAAAAGTAGATTTTTGGTCATCTCGGGAAAAAGACATCTCCGATTGATGTTCTATATGGTCAACCATTTCAAAATTCACTTTATGGTTGTTGTAGTCTCATTTACCTGCATTATAAGGTCATTTTCTTGGTTTTGACCACCATACACACCTTTTTAATGGGTGTCAAACCTTTAAAAATTGCATATTCGGTAGTTTTCGATAGACCGCATGCCCGATTGATGTCTCCTTTTCTTGGACACATCAAGAATAATAATAAGATGGTTTTCCAATGGTTTAAAGTCTTTATGAGGTCATTTTCTACATATCTGATCATTAAATGCATGTTTTGGTGTTTTATGACAGTAAAAGTGTGTTTTTCGTCATTCCAGAAAAACAACAACACCAATTGACATCTTTTTTTCTCCACCATTTCAAAATTCACTATACTATTGTTTTTGTCTAATTTCACCACATTTAATGGTCGTTAGAATGGTTCTGATCCCCCGCTTGTTTTTAAAGGGCATTCAGCCTTTAAAAACTGCATATTCGGTCCTTTCAGGTAGACCGCATGTCTAATTGACATTCCATATTCTCATACACAAAATTAATAATAACAATAATATATTCTTATTTTTCAGTTCATTCCTACATTGTTTGATTTTGAATTGACTGTTAAACGCATGTTTTGGTGTTTTATGACACTAAAGTGTGTTTTCGGTCATCCCAAAAAAATGACATATCTAGTTGACATTATATATTCTAAAACATTTCAAAATTCACTATATGGTTGTTGTAGTCTCATTTCACCACATTTAGAGGTCATTTTGTTGGTTTTGACCTCTGGATGCTCCTTTTTATAGGGCATCAAACCTTTAAAAACCACATATTCGGTAGTTCCGGATAGGCTGCATGTCCAACTGATGTCTGCTCTACTCAGAAGCATCAAGAATAATAATAATATTGTTTTCCTATGATTTCAAGTCATTATGAGCTCATTTTCCATATATCTGATTGTTAAAAGCGTGTTTTGATGTTTTATGACACTAAAAGTATGTTTTCCTTCATCATAGATAAACAGAAACTCTGCTTGATTTACCTTATGCTCAAACATTTCAAAATGTAATCTATTATTATTATCATCAGATTTCACCTCATTTAGTGGTCCTTCCATTGGGTTGGACCCTCCCCCCCCCCCCCCGTGCGCTTTTAAAGGGTGTCCAACCTTTAAAAACTGCATATTCGGTTCTTTTGGGCATACCACATGTCTAATTGATGTTCCGTCTACACATACACAATATGAATAATAATAATATGGTCTTCTTATTTTTTTCAGGTCATTCCGAGGTATTTTGATATTGAATTGATTGTTAAAATCACATTTTGTTGTTTTATAACACAGAAGCGTGTTTTCGATCATCCCAGTCAAAAAGTATTTCTGATTGACGTTCCATCCACTCGACCATTTCAAAATTCACTCTAAGGTTGTTTTCATCTGATTTAATTGCATTTGGATTTCATTCACTGGGTTTTGACCCCCTATACACACTTTTTTAAAGGGTGTGAAATCTTAAAAAACCATATATTCAATCATTTTGTGCAGACTGCATGTCTTATTGATGTGTCATCTACTATTACACATAAAAATTAATAATAATATGTTTTTCGTATAATTTAAAGTCATTATGAGGTCATTAGCTATAGATCTAACTATTAAATGCGTGTTTTGGTGTTTTATGACACTAAAAGTGTGTTTTCAATCATCCCGGGAAAATGACACCTCTGATTGACATTTTGTCTACTCAACCATTTTACAATCCAATCTATGATTTTTTTTGTCTGATTTCATGGAATTCATATTTCGTTTTGTTGGTTTTGGTCCCCAGGCACACCTTTCTAATGGATGTCAAACCTTTAAAAACTGCATATTAGATTTTCTCAGGAAGTCCGCATGTTTAATTGACATGTCGTCGGCTCGTACACATCATGAATAATAATTAGACGTTTTTACTATAATTTTAAGTCATTATGAGGTCGTTTTCTATATATTTTACTATTAAATGAACATTTTAGTGTTTCATGACACTAAAATTCCATTTTCTGCCATCCCAGACAAACGAAATCTCTGATTGACATACCATCTTCTTGATCATATTACAATTAACTCTATGATTGTTTTCGTCTGATTTGACAACATTCAGAGTCTGTTCAGTTGGTTTTTACTCCCCATGTGCTTTTTAAAGGGCGTCAAAGCTTTAAAAACCACATAATCAATCATTCTAGGAAGAATGCACATCCTATTGACGCGTCGTCTCCTCATACACATCAAAAATATTAATAAGACTATTTTTCTATTATTTAAAGATATTTCAAAGTCATTTGTTATGAATTTGACCGTTAGACACGCATTTTGTGTTTTATGACACTATATTGTGTTTTCAGTTGTCTTGGGCCAACGTATGCTTGGATTGACATTCTGTATGCTTGAACATTTTAAAATTAACTATATGATTGTTTTATTCTAACTTCATGGAATTTAGATGTCATTTGGTTGGTTTTAACCCATGAACACACTTTTTAAAGGAAGTCAAACCTTTTAAAACCGCATATTCAGTTGTTTCAAGTAGACCACACATCTGAATAATGTGTCGTCAGCTCATACACTTCATGGATAATAATAAGATGATTTTCCTCTGATTTCAAGTCATTTCAAGGTTGTTTTCTATATATTTGACCATTAAACACATGTTTTGGTGTTTTATAACACTAAATGTGTGTTTTCCTTCATCCCAGACAAAATTCACCTATGATTAACGTACCATCTTCTTGACCATTTCACAATTCACTCTACAGTTTTTTTCATCTAATTTCTCTACATTCAATGGTCATTCAATTGGTTTTTACCCCCACATGTTTTTAAAGGTCGTAAAATAATCACACCCCAAGGATATATCCATGCACCAACATAACATGAAGAAGTAATGCAAGATCAATTTTCAATCTAATATAATCAATGGGAAGAAAATTGAGATTGCATTTCTAATTCACTACCATATTAGGCATTAATGCAAGATCCATTGTATCTAATAGATTCTAGGGATCTTATTTTCAAAATTATTTCAATTAAACTTGTTTGATATCAAAAGTATTTTAGAGGTGTTCATATGGCTCCAGAACTTTAAAGTTTAATATTAATGATTAACTTAAAAATGATGAAAGTAATTTGAGGATTGAGAGTTATTGATCGATGATGGATACACATTAAGTACATTTATAACTATTGGGTACCAAGGGAATCCCTATAAAAATTCATCTAATTGAATTGAGAAATACAATTCCCAGTGGTAAAAATGGTATATGATCTAAGAGAGAGAGAGATACCATTTGGCTAAGTGTTTATGAAAGGTATTTTCATAAAACAATTCCAGACTAAGATTAGCTATGGCCGCAGTGTGAGGTGCCTAAAATAAAATAGAATCAGGATCATAGGTATATAAAATTTCAGGTCAGTTTGGTATAGGTAGAGGGTTCTTAGACTCCCACATGTAGGGTGGCATATATAGAAAGATATAGGAAAGATCAGACATCAGAAATACTTTACTAGATAGTTTATAGTGTGTCTAGGTATATCAATGAATGAGAGTTAAATATGAGTTTTGATGTGGGATGGATTCATTTAGCTAAGATGACTACTATAATCTGTTATGAATATTGGGAAAAAATAATCAAGAAAAATAGTGAAGAAAAAATGATATTATCACACCATACCAATTTCTATTTTAAATCTGAAAAACAGGTAAAACAATTCAATTTTACAATTATATACAGAATCTACAACCTGTGAAAAAATTTACGTAACTGTCAAAAAGGAAATTCAATGCATACTTAAAGTAAACAGAAGTAAAATATAGTAATTAAAAATTATACCGGTCTAGTATTCAAAAAGTGAATAACCTTCTCTATATCATGCTCTTCAATTTCTCTACCAATCAGGGAATGTTAATTCCTATGGATGGGGAATATAGCCAACTAAATTATAAGATCAAATAAATATTACAAGCTTCATCTTTGAAAATTTTCTTGAAAAGGGTCTGGAATCTTTCAAATAAATAACCATATAAGAAAAAAGACTACGAATTTAGGATAGATTATACATGAGACAAGAATAAAACATGTTACTCAACTATAGCATGGGAACTATAATCAATGAAATCCAAAAATGTTTTAAGTTGGAATATATAATATATGGGAAATAATGATGATAATTACATACCATGAAAATTAATTTACCAACCAAAATCATGCCAATGGGATCATAAATCTCATTTCTAATGGAATTGATAACAACCAGTGACATTTAGAGTGGAAGACTGGTAGCGCGGTGGTTGGATGGCTCGACGACGGATGGAGCGGTGATGGGACGGAGGGCGACGTAGTGTCGGGATGGTGAGTGAAACAACATGGGATCAACGAGAGATTGGTGGGGGGTGCTCGACAAGGGAAAGGGGAAACAGGGGAGAGAAATGGGGAAATTGGCGGTGGGGTGGGGAAAAGACTAGAGACTACCAAATAATAGTCACTATTAAGCTCAATAGTGACTGCTAAATGGTAATCAACCGAATAAATCCTTCTCCAAAGCTCATTTTTTAGTACTTTTCATTCAATTACAATAATTTCACAAACCATTAGTTTGTCTTATCACATGAAATTAAATTTCTTATTAATAATATGACATCTAAAACATGATGCAAAAAACATTCCTTTAAGATTTATATAATTAAAAACATGCTCTTGAAACTTTTTATTTAAAGATCCTTTAAACTATTTGATAATAAAATGGGGCATGCTTAACTTTTTGTGAAATAATATTTTAAACAATTTAAATAATACTACATTTTTAATTCCTAGCATACTTATTTAATTTAAATGAACTATATATATAGTTTTTATTTAATTCCTAACACACCTTTATAGTTTCATTAACATGCATCATACTTTAAGATACAAATAAACATGACATGATTAATTGATAATTTTATAGAAAATAATACTCATGGAAAAAATTAATCCTTACTGGGAATATATTAGCATCTTTCTTCTATTATAAAATAATATCTTTAATTTCTAACATGAACCCGTTGGTTCATCATGAATCAATTCTTAAGTTAAAATTAAACATGAAATGATTGAGAAATCAAGTATCAAATCATGTTACAAATTTACAATAACGCATGTTTAAAATCAGCATCTGAAAAAAGGTACAAAACATGATTTAAAGTGATGAAACAAATCAGCACAAGTTAACACACTAAAAAAATCATAAATCAACATCCTAGTTTTAGAATGAAAGTTATGAAAATGATGCAAGCTCCCTTCTTGAATCCCTACTCCGTAATCAGTATATTTCCACCAAATCATGTTTAGTATACTAATAAGATCATTTGATCGTATGATCGAGGTCTTAAATACCCATTTCCTAGATAGTATCCCTTGCTTATATCACATGATAGGTTAAGATAAAATTGTTTACCTACAAGTACTATGAAAACCTCACTCATGCCTAACTTTAAACTACATCATATATCTCAACTATCAGGTGTGGTATCGTTATGTCACTACCCCCTTCACTAGTACCCCTCCTGAGATGGTAGTGAAGATAGAGATAACCCTCAAAACCCACCTCCAACATCTTGAATTACCACAATTTATGCCACATTCTCTACAACCATCCTATTCTCATCATCACATAACCGTAAAAAATCAAGATAAATAACATCATAATATATATTAAGAAATCAAGCCCCCATGAATATAATTCAATTGTACTTACATATAAAATTAATTTCCTTCCAACTCAAACCAGCAATGAGAAAAAAACCCATAAATTATCATGATGTAAGGAATAAAAAACACATGTATAATGTTGCGTAATATAGTGATTCAATTAGGAAGAGAATAGATGAATAAAAATAGGTCAATGATAGAGAGCAATGAATGCAACATACACATCAACTGAACACAAATCAAGAAGAAAAAAAGAAACTACGACACCTGATACACACTCCAAAATCCCAATCCCAAAAATCCACAAAAAACCATCATGTTGGATTATATTTGTTGTTTAAACAAGATTAACTGAGAAAGAAGGGTAGAGAAGATACTAAAACCAATTAATTACTAAATTATAAACATTTACAAACTCACTATGGGTAAAGGGAGATAACAGATTTGGGTATCCTTGATAGGGGATCGATGGGGTGGGAGGCCTTGACAATAGGGCTGAACAACATGGGCATGAGGGATCGATGGAAAAGCTTGATAGGGGTGGGAGGTCTCGATGGAGGTAGGAGAGCTCGATAACGGAGATTCACAGGTAAGGGAGGGATCATCGGAGGTGGGAGAGCTCAACAGAGGTAGGAGAGCTCGACAACAGAGTGTGACAGGGCCAAAATGGTTTGACGGTGGTGGGACAAAGGATGGGGGAGCGGGGTCGTGGGGGAGCCTATGGGAGGGTGAACGAAAGAGAGGGAGTGGGGTCACGTGCGAGAGGGTGATAGTACATGAGTTTTTTTTGAAAAACTTGTTGGAATTAAATGATTTTTTGTTTCAAAGGAATATATCCCATAAGTTAACAATTTTATAAATTCACATGTTATTCATATGCATTATATTTCTCAAAAGATCGTGTTTTCATAGAAGTCAACATGCACATGGTACAAGCAGTTTGAGAACTTCAAAGTAAACTAATATTTAATAATAGTAAATAGAAATGAATGTATGACTGTTCATATACATGATAATATATAATGTTGCATAAAAAATATATACAGCTTGTAATGGTATTTTTTTTGTTCATAAAAGGGTATTTTTTATTATTATTGAGTTATTAAATTATGAAAAATAAAATCCTAATATGATTGAATTTCTAAAATTTAATAATTAAATATAGTTTTTATATTTCTTGATATATGAATACTAAGAAACACTTCATCGCTTTCATTTAAAAATGTAAAAGATGAAATATTATTTAATTTTCAACTAGTCATTTGAAGAAGCATAATCCTGATTACACTCTTCAAAATGGTTGCATCTAGTTTTATTTCATGTAATTGATTTCCTTTATAATACTCTCTTTCACATATCTAAACACATGATCAAAAAGTTTATGCATTACATACTTATTGAATAGGAAATCCTCAAATGCTAAGATATTTTCTAACACAACATTAGTATCATGTTGGGTAGATGGAATAGGAAACTACTATGTCAAAGGTTCATGGTTAATTGAATAATCTATTTATTAGACAATGTATCATTTCATCTATGTCAAGAAAATATTGAATTTAAAATATCATGCTAATTATAACTAATTAATGAAGAATAATTCATGAATTTTTTATATAGTTAACCAGATAGTTTATGAAAGGAATGGTTGATGTTCATAAAGATAAATTGGATATGGAGGTAGCATATCCTATAGTTGTTAACGCATTAGTGGACGTAGTGATAATGTCAGTAGATGTTCAGCTGAACATGAAAAAATGTAAATGATAGATTCATTTACAAATAAAAAGATGGTAATTAAAAAATTTAAGTAATAAATAGTAACATATTTAAAAATTGGGGAAATATTTACCCGCTTCATTTGGTTCCATTACAGTAAAGTATCCCACATTATATCTCTGTGTTTGGTAATTTAAAATTACATAGTTTTCTGAAACCATGAAAAATTAGAAATCATTTAATTATTTTGTAACATAAAGATAATATAAAATAAATAATTTTAGAAGAAAGAAAAGGAACTAAACAAACCATGCATTTGTAAATTTGACAATGAAAACTAAATTTTACTCTCCAAGAACATATTTGTATATGACATTGTATCCATTTAAACAATTTTCAGAACCTTGTTATTTGTATTTAAATAACTTCATGTACCTGAGACATAACAGTTAAATTTAATTTATATATATTTGAAAACAACATGAGAAATATAATTTTTCATGTATGTTAACAATTTTAGTAAAAAATATTCACAAACAAGTAAATGTATTAGGATTTTTTTTCAGATATTGTTATTATCATTTGTAATCTCTCTTCCATGGAATGTTGTTTGTAATTGGAACATATGCATGAAATTTTGTGTTGAATGATGAAGGATACAATGAAAATATATTAAAAATAGTATAGAGTGGATATAAAAGAGGTAAATAAAATGAATGAAATAAATGAATAATAAAAATTAGATTATAGAGAAACATTGGGTAGAGATATGAAAGAAATTTCCAACAAAAGTGAAATAGAACCACTCTTTTATAGTTATTAAAAGTGTAAAAAATATCAATTCCATTATCAATAGATAAAATGTAACTTATGGTAGCATTTTAAATAGTATAAAGAGAAGCATAATAAAACATTTGTCAGTAGTGGAAAAGTTATTAATTTAGGGGAAATCGGGTGACTAATTCTAGTGACATGGATAAATTTTCAATTGATTCAAGATAAAAGGGGAATGATATAGGGGATTGGGGAAAAATTATACAAATTAAACAATGAAAAATCATGAAAATTAGATGATAAATCAAAAGAAACTACACCAGAATAATAAATCAAGAAATGAAACCCTCACAAACAAAAATCAGATGTAGATATTAGGGATCCAAACTCAAAGAAAATATTCATGATGACATAGATTAGAGAATTCCAATCATGTAGTAATAAATCACAGCCTTAGGGATTGATGGAGGTGGGGTAGCTGGACAGAGGAGGGGGAGCGCGATGGAGGCGGGGCAGCTGTATGGAGGCGAAGCAGCTGGACGAAGGTGGGGCAGCTCGACGCGGGGGGGGGGGGGGGGGGGCAGATCAATGGAGGTGGGGGAGGACAAGAGAGGGTTCATGGGAGTATTTGGATGCATGGGGGAGGATGGGAGTGGGGTTAGGGGAGGATAGGGAAATGAAGGGGAGGACGAGGCCGGAGCGGTTCGATGACAGTGGGACGGAGGAGGGGGCAGCGTGAAGGTGGGGAGGTGGGGAGAGAGGGGTTGGGGTTGTGAGGTTTCTTGGGTGATGGGATAGTTAGGGGGGGTTGGGGGTAGGATAGGTCTGTGTAGGGGAGGAAGAGTCCAGAGAGGTTCTATAGTGGCATGACGGAGGATGAGGCGACACAAGGCTGGTGGTGGGAGGAGAGGGGTCAGGGGAGTGGGGTGACAGGGGTGTGGGGCTATAGGGGGGTGAAAGGGATGGATGCATGGATTGAGGGTTGGAGAGTGAAAATATATAGTTACCTCCATTAGGCAGTCACAAATGATACCTACAACGACTGCCAAATGGTGGTCGTCCAAAACCCACCTCTACGAATACTCAATTTTCTACTAGTTCTTGAGAGATTTGGTAGCATTTATAGATGCTAAGAAAAAAAATCCAACTCTTCAAGAATTTATAAGGGTCTGATGTACTTGGGACTTAGTTTTCCTTTCTTACCTCACCTTATAACACGTTTCTATGGAGATACCTTTATGAAAATGTGATCTCCCACTTGGAATTCCAAATCATTCCTCCAATTATCAATATAAATATTTCTCTTACTTTGATCCACTTTAATATGATCCTAAATAGGGTTTAACTTTGGTTTTTTTTCTTTAATAAATTCTAGGAATATAGGTTTCTGTTCACCAACATCATCCCAACAATTTGAAGTAAGACATGTATTTCCATATAATTCTTGATACGACACCATTTTAATACTTGAATAGAAACTATTATTGTAGGATAACTCTACCAAAAAAAGTAATGATCCCATATAACTTGAAAGTTGAGTGATAATGACCAAAATATGTATTCTATTGTTTTAATAGTCCCTTTAGACTATCCACCAGTTTGAGGATGGTAGGAATTTCCCAAATGAAGCTCAGTGTCAAGAGCCTTCTAAAGAATTTTCCAAAATTTTGATGTAAATCAGAGATCACAATCAGAAAAAATTGATATAGGTGCACCATTATGTCTTAAAACTTATTTAATGTAGAGAATTGTGGGGGTGCTTAGGTGGTATGTATTCTTCTATAAAAAATAAATGTGAATATTTGGTTAGTTGATCAATAATAACGCATATTTAATCATTCCTTCTAAGAGTCTTTGGTAGTCCTATGAAAAATTCCATGGTAATTTCATCCCATTTCCACATAGTAATAGGGAGAGGTTGAAGGTCTCCTTTAGGATCCCATCTCATAGCTTTCACTTGTTGAAAAACCAAGCTTCTGGAAACATAATAAGCAATTTTCCACTTTATGTTGTCCCACCAAAAATGTTCCTTCAAGTCTCTATACATATTTCTACTACCAGGGTGTATAAAAAAATTCAATCTATGGGTGTCATCCAACAGTTACCTTTTTATCTTATTTATAGATGGAACACATAACCAATTTCAAAATCATATAACACTATCTTCACTTGAATTTTTTTAATATTTTATATCATTCACAGATTTGATTTTCATCTGGAAGTCACCATCACTAGATTGAGAATTCAATATCTTCTCTAACAAAGATGGGTTTTCAATCATTTGATAAATTATTCATGTATCCCTTTTCTTATAAATTCCCATATCTATATTTATTAGATCTATAAACATAGGATCATTCTCAAACCTCATTTAGGTTAGAACTCCATGATCTTTTCTACTCAATGCATATGCTACCTTATTTTCTTTCCCTAGGTGGTAGTGTATTGAGAACTTGTAATACTTGAGTAACTAAAGCCATCAACTTTGTCTCATGTATAGCTCTTTATGAGAGAATATATATTTTAGGATATTATGATTCTTGTATATCTCACATCTTTCTCGATTGAGATAATGTCTCCCTATTTTCAAAGTGAAGATTACTTTCGCTAACTCAAGATCATGGGTTAGATAGTTCTATTGATGAGTGTTTAATTTAATTGATTCATAAGTAATAAATTTATCATTTTTCATTAGGATAGAACTAATTCCATTATTCTATGCATAACTATATATGAAAAAACCATCACTTCCAGATAGTAAAGTCAAAATCAGAGCGTTGACTAATCGTATATTTAGTTTATCAAAGCATTCTTTACATTCTTTTATCCAAAAAAACTTAACCCCCTTATATGTGAGCTTGGTTAATGGGTTATCCAATCAGTAAAAATTATGAACCAATCACTGATAGTAACCTATCAAACCAATGAATCTACACACCTCAATTCTGTTTGTGGTCATAAGCCATTCTATTACTGCTTTTTTTCTCTGTACGATCAACTGATATTTCATCCTTAGAGATAATATGGCGAAGAAAATAGACTTTCTGAATCCATAAATCACACTTTCTGAATTTACCATATATATCTTCACATATAAGAGTATTAATAATGATCCTCAAATGATTCTCATAGTCCTCATAGATTTTATGATACACCAGAATATCATCAATGATTTCCACAAAAAAATAATCAAGATATTCTTTGAATACTCTCTTAATTATGTCTATAAAAATAAAGGGTTCATTAGTCGATCCAAATGGAATTACTATAAACTCATAATATCACTTCCTTTTTTGAAAACCTATCTTCTGAATGTATTCCTTCTTCAATCGCAATTAGTGATAAAAAAATGAAAATAAATATTTGAAAAATAGTGGTCTTCATAGAGTTCATCAAATAAGTCATCATTATGAGATAGAGGATAATTTTTCTTTATTATAATGACATTTATTTCCCTATAATCAATTCATAATCTCATGGATCATTATTTCTTTTTAATAAAGAGGACAAGGGATCCCCAAGGTGAAACATTAGAGAGAATAAATCCATTACAACCCAAATCCTCTAAATGTTTCTTTAATTCCACTAATTCAATAGTATCCATTATAAATGGAGTATTTTATATTGGCCTTGCATCAGGGATTAAATCATTGGAAAATTCAACTTCATGCTTTGGGGGATGTCCAGGTAAATCCTTAGGGAATACATCAATGTATTCCTGCATAATAGGTTCATCCTCAATTTGAAGATTTATTTCTTCTTCACTAGGTGTTGTTTATTCTTCTTTCCCGGTAATTTAATTTAGTAGAGCTACTGGGGTTGGATCTAGATAAGAATCAGATGAAAGAAGATTCTACTCTAAATATGATGGATTCTACATTTTCCTCACAAATAATAATTTCCTTTCTCTTGCAATAAAAATTTGCTTCATATTTTGAGAGACAATCCATACTGAGGATTATATCAAAGTCAACTATAGGTATGATAATAAGTTAAGAAATAAAATCATGTTTATGTGTCATTATGGGGACTATATGACACATATTTGTTACAATAATACTTCCCTTGGGAGTTGTAACTGAAAACTCTCTTATTAGATCCAAAGGGAAATGTCTAATTTTCTTAAAATTTTTTGTATATTTAAAAGAGTGAAATAATCCAGCATCAAATAAGGAATTGGATAAATTTAAAGATAGAATTAATATACCTTCCATCACATCATTTGGCACTTCAAGATCTTCCGTAGTGATCATATACACTTTTCCATATCCCCTTGGACTATTCTGTGGTAAATTCTCTTGATGATTAGGTAATTAATTTGAGTATTTCCCCATATCCCTATAGGTGAAACACTGAATATTAGTATTTACCTTCTTCCCTTTTTAGTCTTTAATATGATGACCCTTTTCTCCACACATAAAACAAACTCTAGTCCCTTCAATCATTTCCCATAGTGATTTTCCCCCCAATTCTCTTAAGGTAGAAATTGATTCATTACCTTTTTCTTATTTGACATATTCCCTTTATTTTTATGTTTAGAGGGCCTATTCTTCACTTGGTTTCCTTTGAATACAAAGGATATTGATATTTTTTCTCTATCCTGATGGCACATAAAACTATTTATTCGTATAATGAAAAATTCTAAGAAACTAGGGCCCTTAAAAGATTTGGCTTAAGACCTTAAAATAAGTGGTCAATAATTCACTCAGTGTTGTTTATAAAATATATAGAATACCTGGATAACCTTATAAAGGTAGCTTCATAATTTTCAACACTTTATTCTTCCATTTTTATTTAAGCTAAGTAACATTATCTTCATCTATATTTGTTGATGACGAGGGAATTATTTATCAAATAAAATATTCTTAAAAGTTCTCCATTCCATGAGTTCAATTTCTTATTCCTCCCTTGTATTCAAAATTAGAGACCAATAATAATTAGATTCACCTTGGAGACAATAGACCACAATTGAAAAATTTTCCTTTTTGTTGTATTCCAAGGCTGTAAATATCTTCTCCAGACACTTTATACATTGCTTAGATACAATTGGATTAGTAGTCCCACAAAACGATGGGGGGATTCTTCCACATAAAGAAATACATAATAGGATATTATCTATATGGAATAGGTTTCTCTATTCATAAAAGGTTATTTTTCATGACATGATTAAGTTTCCCTAATATTTCCATGATTTTCTCCATTCCAATACTAGTTGTATTGGTTTCCTTAAAAAAAATCTCTACATTTTCAAAGTGTATTAACACCATTAATCCTTATAGGAACTATTTATAAACAATTGAATATATTATATTATCACATAAAATCATAATTTATATCTCCAAATATGGTATAACACATAACATGAATATTATGCATTGTGAATCCTAGAATCATAAACTTTGGTCACTTTGGGGAAATATTTACTTTCAAATCCATCATAATGGAAGGTAAATAAAATGTGAAATATCCTAATAATATCCCTAGGGAGTGTAAAAATAGGTACATAATAAGGCTCATTATCATGTACCAGGTTATATTGAGTCAGGCCCGACACACCTTGTTAGAGTTGTTACTCTTTGGTACATCTATTCTAGAACCTCATCCACTTGTAGTATCCAGATAGGGATATATTTCTAAGAATAACCATATAATCACTACCTTACCAGAAATTTAGTATGTACTTCTATAATTATACTCAATGTGTATCTTAGGGTTGTTCTTTGTAATATATTTTTTCTAAATATAATTTCCAATGTTTCTGCTAATCATTCTTTAATACCAACTTTAACACCCTGACCCCAAAATCCGAGATCCAGTGCATTATCTTATTACATTGGAATGATTACAAGGAATAAAATCCTGAAGGACCAACGAATTTAGAAATATTGGAAAGATATATTACAAATATTTTACCCATAATACATTGGTAAATAGGAAATACAAACCTGATACATGAAAAAAAATAAACTGCTTCTTGGAAAGCTTATTAAAATATTTATTCTTCATAACCTTGGGAAATGAAACATAATAATGGTGAGATCAAATACTCGGTAAGGGTAAGTAAAGTGGAATAAATAATGAATAAATGAGAATAAATTAACATGTAAAGGTAAATATATGATAACACATTCCATAAAAATAACTAGATAAGGAAATATCAACATGGAAAGGCAAGAAGTTGAAAACACATTCCATTTAATCAATGAACTAAAAATGAAATTCATCTATAGATATTTCGATGCAATATCTCATAAATAAATAATAATAAAGAGATTCGAAATAAATGAAATTATTAATTATAGGACTTCATGTTTCTTGGGATCATAATACCTTTACCATCGAGAGAAAGTTTGAAATTTTCTAATTTGGCTAACTAATTCATCTCATGAGACTACTAATGCATCGAGGGGATTGCATTAATTGGTCCCCAACCCACAAGGCTTTCCTTAAATGGTTACAAAACATTTTATTGCATGAATAAACCATTAATAATATATAAAATAAATAATTTCCTTATAAAATATCCACATTGAATAATTAATATGGATTTATCAATAATACCTCAGAGGAGGATACGTAACAACAAGGTTTGTTGACATTAAACAATTTTTTGATGAAGTATTTAAACATTACAAACTGTATCATACCACATTAAAGAATTTAAATCATAATTTCCCATGAATTAAATGAAACTTATAATATCATGATAATAAGTAGATTAATTATATAACATTTCAAAGGTCATTACACACACTATATAAAAGTGAATTGGTGTATAATAAAAATAAGTCTCAATGGAATATAAATTGTGATGAAATCCATTATATATGAATAGAAAGAACTAAAAGTAATAATCATAAAATGAAAATTTTAAATATTATGAAGATAAAATAATTCATGATATAGTATATCAAAATGGATAATATATACACCACATAAAGAATTAAGTTGTGAATATGACATTTATCTCATAGATTTAAAAAGTGAGATGAAAATCCCTTACATTTGAATCAAAAGATCTAAAAGTAATAATCATAAAATAAAAAATTTAAATAAAATTAATATAAAATAATTCATGATATAGTATATCAAAATTTCCATTATATACACCACACACAAAATTAAGTGGTGAATATGACATTTATCTCACAGATTTAAAAAGTGAGATGAAAATCCCTTACCTTAACCTTACCTTTGTTGTGTGGTCTTTATACTCAATTATAGTGGTTTAAAATTATGTTAATAAATTATAATAGATCAATAATAATGTTACAAATATCATATATTTCTTGTTAAAATATTTTATTACCCTTTTATTAACACTCTTTCATTATTTTAACTATTTCTGTTGTTAATTACCTAGTTTCTCAAGTAATCTTTGAATTGTTATTTTTTATTCCTATTAATTAGATAATGGTTTAATCATAAAAATAATTTAAACCATGAATTAATTATCACATATATTCAGTACATATTTACTTATAAAAATCTATAATCTTTGAATATAAGAAATGAAATGCACCGTTCATAGAGAAGGTAGGTCGTACGTAAGCATAAACTCTACATTCCTTTCTTTGTCATATTAAAAGAGTGAAAAGTAAATGATACATATGTATATTATAATTATAGTATAATATATATTTTATATATGTTAAATATTTTTATTAAAACCATCCTTTATATGTTCCATGTATAGTGTGAATGTGTCACATCACTTTGAGGGGGAAGTAGTCCACACTTCCACAAACGATGTTATCATATTTACAAAAAATGGAAAATATAAGAGTAAATGTTATAAAATAATTACATAAGAATAAAGAGTTAATAAATATCATATATATCATATATAAATAAAATTTCCATCATAATTTCCCCCATGAGAGGCTGTAAAGGAAAAATGAACAATTATCATTTCGTGAGGTGGTAGTTCGTCATACAAATAAACAATTTGTTCTTTACACATCAGATGGAAGTGTGTATAAGTGTAGATAAAAACCTTAGCATAAAAATATCCAAGTATATTTATAATACTGGTTTCATTATAAAATCTTGAAATAATATGATTTTAGGGATTGGATAATTGAAATAAAACTAAGAAGCTTAAGGGACGATGTTACATCTTAATCGGGTAATCCCTTTTGGTTTGTACCAAAAGAATTACTTGGATTGTTTTCTGAACAAGGTTAGGAATACAGGATTATGGGAGGTATATTTAGGAGCTTTTACTAAATTATTTGTCTAACATAAGTGTCTTGATATGTGTGAAGAAGTGGAAGAGGTGGTGGCCTTTTATAGGGGAGTAAAAGGACTCATTTGGTATTTTTGGAAAGAATTTAGGCGTACCCACGTTTTTACCTAAGTAAAGTCATAAAAAACGAATAAAACTAAATAATTTAAGGTTTATTGAAGAATTATTTACATAAAAGGGGTTTTGGAGAAGTGTATCGGTCTTTTGGGGCCCTAAATTAAAGGATTAGTCCTTTGTTAAGCTTAATTTCACTTTAATTGTTGTAATTAATTTTAATTACTTTCACTAATATTTCTGGTCAAAAAATAATTTGAACTTATTATAAATTATAAATTATTATTATTAAAAAATTTTAATCCATTTGGACAAATTTAAATCATATAAGTGGTAGAAATTAATTTAAATTTAATCTTGTATACGAGACGACAACACAAGTTTTTAAATTAAAAATGTCCAAACGTTTACTATGTTTTTATAGTCAATTTCAAAGTGAAATTTATTATAATATAATAAATTTGATAAATTTAAAAATATATTATATAATTATACTTTAAAAAAATTTTAAAATTTAATTTTACTTTATAAATAAATTATATGAAAAAGATGTTTTGAATTAAATTTCAGTATTTTTTCATTATTCATTAAAAAATGAAACTTCAAAGACATATACACAAAATTCACCCTAACATAATTTTTATGTTTTGATTTCAAATATGAATTTTATTTTGACATATTATATTTATAAATGGGTCAAAATTGGATTTAAAATGGGTTCTCCATTAAAAGGTGATAAAACTACCTTTATAAAAATAGAGTATTTTATGTGTAATATTGGCTTTGTTCTTATCTTATGACTATAAAATATATTTAGTGAGTGTAAAAATATATTTATTGAATATATAATATTTAAATTTTCCTTTTAAACTATCTAAAAGTGTTATAATTTAATTTTTTATAAAAAATGTGACTAAGTAGTGCTTTATTTAAATTGGGTGTTGTGTGTATTGCAAAGCCACCAAAAAAATCTAAAAGAAAATATAGTAATGTCTTGGGGTGATAAAAAATGAAATAAATTGGATTAATATGTGTATAATTTATCTCATTATACTTTAAAAACAATTTAAAATATAATTTAACTATATCAATAATTCAATAAAAATGATGTTTTCAATTAAAATTCAGGCTTT
This sequence comes from Viscum album, assembly GCA_963277665.1. Lineage (NCBI taxonomy): Eukaryota > Viridiplantae > Streptophyta > Magnoliopsida > Santalales > Viscaceae > Viscum > Viscum album. The sequence goes on along the minus strand of OY728152.1, from coordinate 1,530,188,413 downwards.
TCACTATTCATCAAAAAATGAAACTTCTTTGAAAAATCCAAAAAAATCACCCTAAGATAATTTTGACGTTAATATTTAAAAAATTAAGTTTATTTTGTCAAAAATAATTTATAAAAGTGTCAAAAAAGAGATTTAATATAAGTGTTTCATTAAAAGGTGATGAAACTACCTTTTAGAAAAATATATATTTTTATGCGTAAAATTGGATTTATTCTTATCTATTTTCTAGGAAAAAAATAAGATAAATTTTAAATAGTTTATTTAATATAATATATATATATATAATTACAATCATTTAATAATTTTTTTGGTATAATTTATTGAGATAAAACATGTTTGTGCATAGAAAAATAGTTTTTTAGAAAAAGAATTTATTTATTTTCAAATAGTTATAACTTTAATTTATAATTAATTGGTTACAAAAGAATTCATTTTATAAACATATATAAACCATAATTTCATAATTTAGATTATTATATTCATACCCTCTAGTCTGATGACTAGGTGAAAACTGTCATAGTAAATAATAATATTAATTGTATATTTTAGTTTGGTAAGACTTGGTCTTGCATGTACGCATGCTATCAAAGAAATTCGGAATTATGTGTAACACAATCTAAAATCAGTGTTTCATATAAATCAATATTAACTTGTTTATCTTAGAATACAATCCACAAAATAATTTCAATTTATTAAAAAAAAATCATAAAAACTTGGGGTGTTACATTCTACCCCCCTTAAAATGAATTTCACTCTCAAAATTCATCTAGGTCATTAAGGGTTTAATAATTGAAAGTTCCTTTTAATTAAAACCACATTGTAAAAATTAATACTAAAACTTCCTTTATAAAGAAAAGTTTTGAAATATAACTATTACAAAAAGTAACTCATAACTAGGTTTCCACATAGAAGAATATAGGTGGGAAGTGAAGATTTGGACATGAACGAAAAGCATAAATAATTATAGAGAGTGATAGGGATCACTAATCACAAGGAAATGGGTGATCTAGATAATTTTAGTGTTTATAAACACTATAGAAAAATGAGGAATAAAAAATTTCATTGATATCATAAAAAATTATAATAACGGGACAACATTTTATTTTAAGATCCCTTTCCTAAAGTTGAAGAATTTTCACAAGAATATATACTTAATTGATTTCATTCCATTTAATAATCACAATACCACCTTATGGTTGTGCCTTTATCAATTTCCACTTCATATCTTAATCCAATAAATTAATGGGAAGTTTTTTATGCTCGAAGCACTCATGGATTATAAGATCCAAAATAAGATGATAAGTCATTCCATATATGTTTAGTTATCACAAAAAAAATGGTTAGTATAGGTTTTTAAAATTTCAAAATCTTAATATGGAGAAATATTAATATATAAAACCTCATTAAAAATTAAAGATAAACCATTTAATAAATTCTTATCCTTATAACCCCTTTGAAAGATGAAAATACAAAACTTTAGAAAGAAGGTCTCTAAGTTCCCAAAAACAATTTTAACATTGATTCCCTGTATATCAACAAGTAGCACTTAGTTATCACATACCAAACATGTGAATACCTTCATAATTTATTCTCTTGAAACATGGTAATAACTTGAATTAAAATAAAATTATATTGAAAACATATATTATTCTTGATTCATTACATAAGATTTTATATTATAAGAAAACATTTTCATTGTAATATTTGGTTCATCCTTGTACAAATAGAATATATGATTTCATTATTCCAAAATCTAAGAAAAAAAACTCATGTAACTTTACTAAAGGATGAACAATAATATTTTCAAAGGTACCATTCATACAAAATAGAACATGAAATTCCTAACTTAGGATAGGATGATAAGTATTTCTTAATTATCATGGTTTACTTTATCCATTATGATAGAATAAGATTTCCCTTTTTACTTTTTTATTTAGAGGTTTTTGTCTCTTATCATCCACATTAGCACTTGGATTGAGGCACTTGTTAGTATAATGCCCAAAATCCTTACAATTGAAACACTAAAGTTTGTGAGGTGTATTTTGTGGGGATTTATCATTATTCATATCATTATCTAACTTCTTCCCATAACTTAAGAATTTAGCCACTCGATGAAATTATTTTCCATAATTAAAAAATTTAGTAATCCCATTTATAAAATTCCATCCATTTTTTCCCACACATTGTGTATAAAGAAAATCTCATCTTCTTTTCTCCATGGTTTTTAGATTTTTATTTGAACTCCATCTTCATTTTATTTTCAAAACCATGAGCTTGATACATAACTCCAACCTCCATTTCCAACTTTATTGCACATCAAAAAATATATACATAACTAATGAACACCCTTATGGATAATTCCCTTAAGAGAATTGATTTTAAGCCACTAAATAATAAATCAACCTTTCTTTAAGGTTGGATAATAATACCAGAAGCATACCTAACAAGTCTTGTAAAATTGGCCTCCTAGGTACTAACATATTTATCATCCTTTTTTCTTTAGCTAACAAAACTCCCTTTGTATAAAGAACTTGAGGAAAATACTTATTGAAAAATTAGTTCTTGAACTCATTCAAATACATAGATTTAATTTCATCCTGTTTCCTCTTATTCTTGATAAGATTCCTCCATTGATCTACTTCACCTATAAAATAGTAGACAACCAAAATGTTTATTTCATGTTTCTAAAACCGAAGAACAGAAAATATATTTTCAATGGTACTGATCTATTATTCATCAACTAGTGGATTAGAAGAACCATAGAAAAAGGTGAATGTTTCCTCATGAAGGACTCAATAGAATGTTCTTACCTCCTTTTCTCATTTCGAAGGCCAACATGAGTTATATCTTGTGAATGTTGTGTGAGAATAATAATTAGATTTTTCATTCCATCTCTAATAATATTTGTATTATTAGTAGTACAATCATTTCATTGTCTATCACACTCAGTATTAACATGGTTCCTTTAGGTTCCATCCATTGACTAAACCCCAAAGGCATAGTGTAAGAAACAATAATCATAGTGGGGATCCACATAATCCTAAAAATCACTTATAATAAGTATAAATTATGATACATTATTTAATATATGACACATTAGGTTTATCCTAGGTCATTCATAGTCATCATCTATTTAAATCCTTTATGATAGTTCAAAGGGATTTTATGATTCCAAAGCATATCCCCCATGTGTGTCAAACTTGGTGTACAACAAGTCCCATTGTCATGCACAAATTCCAATAAATCCTAGATCTTTATGGTGTTTAATAGGTTATTACACCTAGTTACATCTGTTCTAGAGCCACATCCAATCGTAGTATCCAGATATGGATGTAGTCTTAGGAAACCACTCGCTCTATCCTTTACCAAAATTTCAGGACATTTTTCTATATAATGAACCATACTTAGACTTATCCAAATACATGTCCTTAGGGATATCACTAAGGTTTTATTATCCTAGTTTTCAAAGGTTAACTAAAAGTTTTCTCCAATACCAACTATAGTGACCCATCATTAACATATATATACATTACACCATTTTTTTGAAAAATATTAATTACATTACCAAAATGTATGCCTGAAGACCGTATTAATTTAATGCTTTTTGAAAAATTGAAATATAAACACTAGTTCATAAGTTAACTACATAATCCTATACTACATTTTTCATAACTATCAACCTTCTTAGACACATCATTCATAATACTTATCTTCATAACTCAGGGAAAGGAAACATAAGAAAAGGTGAGATTAAATGCTCAATAAGGGTTAAAAAGAATGATACATAAGCATAATTAATAGCACAAGGGTATAAAAATATGAGAATAAAATTTGAAAACCATAAAATACATATAAAATATCATAATACTGATTCATGGAATAAATATTTAATGTTCATAATACATGAATAATAAGGAAATCAAAGAGCATGAGTCCTGAGAGAATAGAATTTTCATAAGACATAGATTTGTGGAATAATCATAAGCATATAAATTATTATGTCATGTCTACCCACCATGACATTCACAACATGTTGGGTTTGGGATGAACAAATATGTACCAGCTTTGGTCTTGGGTTGACCACCCATGTACCCTCCTTTATGATCTTGGGATGACCACCCATGTACCCTCCTTTATGAGCTTGGGTTGACCACCCATGTACCCTCTGACTTCCTATAACATTTATCATTAACCAATGCATTTAAGGGAGATATAGGTCCTAAACATCACATAATGAAAACCATATTTATGTACACTATAGTATTATAAACATTAATCAAATCATAACCCATGAAATTAAATGAGTATCAAAAACATTTCATCAAATGATAAACTTTAGAAAAGAGTCAGGTTTCGTAATAATTTCATCATAGAATAACCCATTAAAAGAAGTGGGTTTCATAAGAATTTAATCATGGTATAACCCTTGTAAGATAAAAAAGTTTCATAAAAAAACCTGTCATCATAAACACAAACCATTGAAATAAATGATAATAATGGTGTACTTGGATCATATACCAAATAAAGCATAAACTATATCAAAGGATGTTATCTTATATGGAGAATTATTTCGAAAGATCACTTGAAATATTTCTTAAGGAAAATAATAATTCTTTGAAAATCACTTTCGTAAAAAATTTTGAAAATCATTTTATTTGAAAATAAAATTTGAAACTTATAATGAAATATTTAAAATTAATTTAAAAAATTTCTTGAGGAAAATATAATTTCCACTTTGAAGGAATTTTTTAAAATTTAAAACCTTTTGAAAAGAATTAACTTTGAAAATATCCTTTAAAACATAAAATCGAAGATTTGAAAATCATTTAAATCAATTTTCAAACAAAAAAAATTAGAAAATCATTTTCTTTGAAAATAACCATTGAATGATTATAATGGTATCTTTAAAAATAATTTAAAACAATTTTCTAACATAAATGTTATAAGAAATCATTTTCTTTGAAAATAACATTTGAAAACGTATAAAGGAAGATTTAAAAACCATTTAAAACACTTTTTAAACATAATGAATGTTCAAAATTAATTTATTTGAAAAAATATTTAAAATAAAAATATTTCCAAAATATTTAGAAAAACATTTTAATTTAGAAAATATTATTTAAAACATATAATGTAATCCTCAATGAATGGATTGGTCATGACGACAAAGATATTCCATACATGACATATACATAAAAAATTATTCCTTTCATATTGTTGGTAGAATTCAAAAGAGTGTTGATTAAAAAATGAAAATAATATTCCTATTAAACCCATTTAAAAAAAATGGTAAAATATGGGTAAAAATTAATTTTAAAAATCATAGGATAATAGTAAAATATTTTTTGAAAACATTTTTATAAAACAAGGTTTTTGGAGAAAATAGATATTTGTTTTAAGAGAGAAAACAATCAGATTTTCTTAAAATCATTTTCTTAATTGTATTAAGTAAAAAAGAGTGGAAAACGGTACAATTAATTAAATATATTATGAACAACCATAGTATAATAAAATTCACGATATTTCTTGATATATTTCATAAATAAAAGCATAATCATAAACAATCCCAATAAATGATGAGATTATAGTAATAAACTCTTATCACTTTAGTAACTCTGAATCATAATCCACATAACATAATAACATCACATAAATCATAAAATATCATGAAAATAAATACATTCAAGATATATCATGTAAAATGGAATGTATATACACCTCATAAAAGAGTATAGGCATTTAACCTAACATGAGTCTCAAAGAAGAAAAATTGAGAAAAAATTCCCTTTCTGATCTTGTTTTGTTTTAACCATAAACCCCATGAAAGAGAGATCCTAAAATAGATATTTAAATATAAATAATTCTCATTATAATAATAATAAAATACATCCATGGTTATTATATGAACCACATATAATAAATATGTGGTGATCATATCTTGTGTCTTACGGATAATAAAGGTGAGAAATAAATCCCTTACAACAAGTATTGAATTCCATTGTACTCATTAAATCATAATTTATAATAAATATAAGTCTATTATAAATATATTACATAATAATATTTATTTATATCAATCCATATATTATTTTCTTAGCACCATTTATTACCCATTTATTAACAATTCCATGTTAAAGTTATGTTTCGGGTAACAACCACTGTGTTTTTCATATATATTTTGATTTGTTATATTTTTTGTCCTATTTATTTAAAAATGATTTAATTATCACTATAATGATAACCATTATATAAATACCATATATATTAATTATATATGTATTTATAATAATCTATAATAGATATGAATTGGAGATGAAATACACCGTTAATAGAGATGGTAGGCTGTACGTTTGCATGAACGCGACTTTCAATTTCATTTTAGACTAAAAGAATAAAAATTATATAAGGTATTATCATTAAAAAAAATTATATTTCATATATATCATATATTTTTATTAAAAACATCCTTAATAAAATCCATGTAAATCTTGAATGAATCACATCACTTTGTGAGGCGGTAGTCCATCATACACACAAATGACGTTATCGTATTCCCCAAAAATGGAAAGGATAAAGAAATGTGTGATATAAAAATTTGAGAATTATAATAGAATCATAAAAATAATAAATATCATATATAAATAGTTTTTCCATCATTATTCCCAACCTTTATAGGTGGTAATGGAAAAAAGAATGACATCGGTTCGTGAGGCGATAGTCCACCGTACTCACGAATGATGACTTCATAACCACTTTGATGGAGGTGTGTATGTTTTTAGGTCATAAAATTAATAAAAAAATTAATTATATTGAATATAATAAAGTTTTTATACAATCATGATATAAAAATAATTAAAGGGCTTTGAGGAAGAAATAAAACAAAAACGTTCATTGGTGAACACTACCTCTTATTTGGGTATCTCCTTTTCATTTGCACCAAATGAATCAATTGGTTAGATTTATTCCCAAATTAAGTGTTATAGGATTAAGGGAGGAAAATTTTAAATATATTTTTAAAGATTTAGTCTGATCCAAAGGGCTTTAGATGTGTGAAGAGAGGTGCTGGGTTTTTATAAAGGAGGTGAGTGGCAAACTAGTAAATTTTTGAAAGAGAGAATTTCACTCATGTATTTTTCCATGTAAAGTGTCTCCAATATTAGATAAATATCAATAATATAAGGTATAATTTCTAAATAAGTACATAAAATGGGCGTTGTACTATTTTATAGGTCATTTTATCCCTTAAGCGTAAAGTCTAGTCCCTTAGTAAACCTGTTTTTCTCTCAATCACTGTGATTAATTTCAAATATTTTCAATAATAAATTTGGTAAAAAATAATTTGGACTTGTTAGAAAATATAAATAATTATTATTAGAAATATTGAATCCATTTATCCAAATTCAATTCATATAAGTGGTAAAATTAATTTAAAATTAATCCCACAGACGGGACAAAACAAGTTTTTAAAGTGAAAATGTTCAAAAGATTGAAACATTTTTATACCCAATTTCAATATGAAATTTATTAAAATGAATTAAATTGGATTAATATATTTATAATTGGTTAAATACATAACTAATTCAAATAAAAAGGTAGTTTTCAATTAAAATTTTGGATAGTTCACTATTTACCAAAAAATGGAACTTCTTAGAAAAATACCAAAAATAAACCCTAAGATAATTTTGATGTTCCGATTTCAAAGATAATTTTTATTTTCACAAATATAATTTATAAAAGTTTTAGAAATTATAATTAAAATAAGTTTTCCATTAAATGGTGGTAAAACTACCTTTTAGAAAAATACATCTTTTTATTCATAAAATTAGATTTATTCTTATCACTTTTCTAAAAAAATGAATGTTAAATAGTTGATTTAATAATATATATATATATATATATATATATATATATATATATTTCAGTAAAATCATTTATTTAATTTTTTTAAAATTTATTTAGAGAAAACATGTTTTTGCATAGAAAAATATATTTTTAAAAGGAATTTATTTATTTTCAAATAGTTCTTACTTTCATTTCTAATTAATTTATTACTAAAGAATTAATTTTTTAGACATGAATAAACCATATTTTAAGAAATTAGTTAATCATATTCGCACCCTCCATTCTGATGGGTAGGTGAAAACAATCATATTAAATAATAATATTAATAGTATATTGTAGTTCGGTAGGAATTAGCCTTACTTGTAACGCAAGCTATCGAATGAACTCAGTTTTGTATGTAACACAAGATAAAATCAGTGTTGTGTATAAATAAAGCTTAACTTGTTGTAGTGTGAAATTTAATCCATCAAATAATTTTATTTAATTTGAAAAAATTTATAAAAACTCCAGGTTCTAGAAGAATAGTATCTCAAATAGTAGATGGTTCGGTGCTCTACTGCTTCGATATTGGTTTCACTACATATTACTAGCTCATACCACTAACCTAATTAAAAACATGACTTCCCTAAGAAGGCCCACTCTTCTAGCATTATAAGTCCTGAGTTTGATTTTTTCTACCTCAACCACCACCTCGACTTGAGTGGTAGGTGGTGTTCCAGTGGCTATCCTGGTGAGATACTACTGTCCCCCTTCAGAATGTGGGGTAGGTGTAGATACCATCTCTCTAAGAATTGGTGGAAAGTTCCTAAAGAAGCAATGGATATTCCTTGATCCTTTCACAACCAAAGTATTCCATTAGATCTAACATACACTGAGGTTTTGTGTGTCCCAGTTTCCTACACTAGTGACATATTAGGAAACTGTTAGTATGAGCTGCCTGAATGTTGTTGCCCCTATGAGAAACTTCAAAACACCACTTTCACCCACTAAATGAAAAACTTCTATGTCTGGGTGTTGAACCCCTCTGGTTCCAACCATCATCTTACCTTATATTCCTATCTGTAATGAGGGTATGGTTTATTATACCAAAAATAATCATCAGTCAAAAGACATTGACCTATGACCAGATGGTGTGTAAAAACCCACCCTTGAATCGCTTTTCATTAATGAGATCGTCCCCAGATAAAGTTGGAATGAACTAATATATCTCAATGAAACAAGCATAATACTCCATGAAATACATGGCTCCCTACTATAGGTTTATTAACTCTCTAGCTTGGTCTGTCCTCATAATCTGTGGCTAAAAATTATTTATAAAAGATTGTCTTGATGTCCACCTATATTATATTTCAATGTCAGTCTTCCTAGGTAATGAAATACCATCATATTTTGGAAGAATCATGTATCATGTTTGCAGTGATCTTGAACCTCTACTTTGAAGGAATCTACAGATGCACAAAAATAGAAAGCATAGCCTCAATCCATGACTCTGTAGCATGTAGTCCCCAATCCCTAAAAAGGTGGGAAGACACCACTACTAAAACTCCAGATTAAACTTTGTCATAGTTGGAGTAGGTCAAGAAACACATTGCATGGAATGAATATTGTGGAAAACCCCTCTCAAAACTGGCCATCAGTTCCCATATCATGAATAGCAAGTGGTTCCATATATGGAACTATAGGAGGTATCACTGGTAGATCAGGGCCCACCACCTCCAATGCATGGTCTTCACTACCTTCCTAGTGTACAACTCGAGGCTATCATAGTGGCATGATTCTACAATTCAAAATGCACACCTTAGAAGGAAATTAAATAGTTGAAAGAATTATAGAGAGATAATATGATAGGTATACAAACTTCCTATAGAAAATGTCACACCTCTCTGAATGCTCTAAAATCCAGGTCTAGGCGATGAGTAAAGACCATAACATTCCATAAGAATGTAAGAGACATCCATAACTATCAAATTCTATGGCTAAGTTTGTGTCTAGGTATCAAATCACATAATAGGTGTTTCAGAATATATATTTTCAATTTCATGGTAGAGAGGAAGACACCCTTTACTTTGCAATTGGAATCCAATTTAGTAGTAACCATTTTATTTTAAGAGATTGAATTTGATTGAGTTCATAATCTTCGTATATAATATTTATATCACGGTCTAGAACCTATAGTTTCAGAACCCACAACATGGTATAGTTGTCTAATTAAGGTGTAATCACCCATATATATAATAGAGAACCATTTAGATTGATGTTGGCACTTTAATTAATCCAATCATATTTTCCTTGAAAGAAATTTCAACACATTTCAATATATAATAATCAGACACTAACTACATGCAACAAGAAAATTCATGTAGAAAGTAGGCATGGAATTAAAAAATTCATGACATATTAGTCCTAAGGTTCGTATAATGATGTATGAGATGCTAATTACTTTGCATACCAGGCTAAAGAATTATGTTCATAATAGTAATAATATCAATATTAATAACTTTCCAAAACAGGTCTTTCACCCAATGGTGAAATTGTATCGACAAGAACAGGATTAATCTAATAACAGTAATAACCCATCCCATGTAATTTGGGTTTCCTCTATACATGGGTTGGATACTCCCATACATAGGCTCATTAAAAAATTCTATTACATCCTAGTCTCCTATATAATTCCCTAACATTAAGGCAAAAGGAAAAGAAGTTCTTTGATACCACTTTTTGATGCCTAGTCTGGGATCCACTTAATTGGGGCCCAGATTCGGCCAGTCACATGGCCTCAAGCAAACCTCCCCATATTCTAGATTCCACCAACTAGCTGCAATGGTCTAGGGTGGTACAGTGGTGAGACTATAACTCTATATAAGAGTGGAAAAAAGATATAATAAATAAAACTATGTAGTAGAAGCATGATATAACAGGATGGAAAAATAGAAACATATATAATAAAAACTATGGAACATAAATAACTATAAAAATCGAATAAATAATCCAAATCCCAAATTCTAAGTTATACACAATGATTTCATGGGATGATGGTATACAAAAAAATGATATAGGTTCGTGTCTCCGAACATGTGGTTCAATTCGTCTTCTAAATACTCTAATGAAGTCGTTGTTGTTAATCTCACACTATGTGATATTCAGGTGAGTTTATGTTAGAACAACAACTCATGACTGGTTTTTTCATTGTTTCTTAACTATGCTTTGAACATATTAGAGTATATATATATATTCACTGCCTAAGATTTCTGTGATATGTTCTGTTCATATATTATCCAACATTATAACATACTATCTACGTGGAAAAATTTCTGAGTGTTTTTTCCTTTACTGCTATACTTTTCCCTATACATGTTAGAGTATATATATATATATATACATACTTCCTACATCATCTATGATTTTTTTAAATTTGACTATTATCCATTATTCTAAGGCTGTTTTCCTACTTTCAAACATTTTAAATTACCATCTACGGGGAAAAAATTCTATGTGTTTTATTTCGTTACTACTGTATTATATTGGGTACAAGTTGCAATATATATATATATATATACTTTCATAGTTGACTTTTATCTATTTTATTTTATATTATCCAACATTTTAACATAGTATATGCAGGTAACCAAGATTCAATGTATGATTACGAACTATCAGCTTATCTTCAAGTACAAACAGATCTTGGGTGAAGGACTCTGCTATCTTATAAAATACTTCCAAATATATTCAAACCAAGGAAGTTACATGGAAACTAGACACCCATGTTGAATCATTCTCACATCCATGATGTTTTTTCATCCATGTTGAGTACAAATACTTCTTTTTAGTTTTCATTTTAGTTTATTTGATGACATCAATCAGAAAACATTTCCCAAAGAACATCAAATAGGTACATATGATTAATACCACATAATTATAGTTTTCTTTACCAAGTTATATTAAATTAATTTGTACAATCTGATTTAATTCATCCTTATCTTATTCAAATTAACTTTGTATATGTATAATCTATTTTAGAACTAATTGGAGTCATACGTTACACACATCCACTGTAATCTAGGGGTAATTCCAACCATAGAATGAAAATTATTCTAGAAGATGATAGGTTATTTTTGTTTAATTATTACATTACATGACTGTAACAGAAAACATTTACCCATAGTCGATGTTTCATTCCCTATAGAGGGTTACAAGTTACCAGTAGTTTATGGGGTGAATTTTCATATGAAATGTCACTTTACATAGAAAATAACAAATACCCATCTACCATATTGATATTACAACTCGTCCGGGTGAAGAGATTGACCAGTATGGTTTATATCTACATTTAACATTTTCTATCTTTCTACTATGTTATTTTAATATGTCGCTTCAACAGTACACCCTCTTATAATGACATGAAACTCCTTTCAGACTATGTTATTGTCACAACAAATGTTAATGCAACAAAAATTATTTACATCCAAGACATTCTAGTAGTTGAAAACTTTAGAATCATGTGTCATTATAACAACTCATACTTGTGTAGTAGTATTATTTACTTATTTTTATGTCAAAATTGTACTACCCCCATGTTCTTACTATTTACTTCCATGTATGTTATTCTGCATTTATCTGGATTGGGGTGATAATTGCATCATAGTTATATACTTCATCACCAACAACTCCCAACCCCTCAATGGAAATACTGTATTGGAATAGCAAGAAATACATTTCAAATGTGAAAAACTGTCAATAGGTCAGAAATATATCCTTATTTTTTAGATGAGACCGTGAAATGTTATTAACTATTCACTACTATCATTTAATAATTTATATATTTATATGTAATCAATTTACTGTAGCGTACAAGGTGCTTAATTGCAGCTACAGTTTAGAAAACTTCAAAGCACCCACAACTAGTTCTATGAATCATGCCACTCATGCATGAAGAAAGTGTAGATTTTAGATGGAAGCATTTGGTGCCAGTATTGCAACTTGTCACCTACTTTCATTACTATGAGGTAAAAATATATTCGTTACTTTCTAAATTATTTATTATCAATCTGATACACCCTCAATTATTATGTAAAGTTCAAATGAGACTAAAAGTGTGATCATAATATCAATTCCAATAGGTTTAGAGTTTAGTTAATGGTTACTAACAAGATAGGCTCATTTTTAGTGGTCTTATTGGAAAAAAAGTCATGAAATATATACATAAAATAGATAAACAATTGAGAGTAGATTTGATACAAGTAAATCCAACATCTTATATCATGTCAGTATATAATTTTGAAATATTACAATTAAAATTTCTTATAGTTTTGTAATTAGGACGATGACGAGTTAAATTTCCCTTCAGAATTTAAATACTTCAAGTCAACGAAATTTCTATTAGAAATTGATGTAACAGAGTACAATATTCATAACCGTCATCGTTTGTCTGAAAAAAAGCTACAAATTGGTTTATATCAATGATAATGATAATTTATTCAGAATCTTTATTGACATCTTAGAACATAAGAAGGTAACTCTATAATTTTTACTGATTTTTTCTTAAAAAAAACAAATTATAAAACATTAAATTTTTCTTAGATACTATACAATATGATCAAAGTAATGTGTGTTCAAGATTAAGCAGTGGCGTTCATTATATCCAGGTAAATATATTTCAATTTCTTTAGTATGTTTTTATAAAAAATTAATATCACTTTATTGATAAATTACTTTCAACATTTCTTGATAGGATCATAAAAATGTTGGGTCTTCTCCTGGGACCTTAAACATTTCCACATGATTAGATACTTTAACAATGATCACGTGTTCTACTCAGGTATATAACTGTTATCTTTTCTGACTTCTAAATTCTTTATATTACTATAAGGAAACATGATTTTAATACATGGATATTGTGTATTTTAAATATATCAAAAACAAACATTTCTTTCAAAATACATCAGTGTACTATTAAATAACACTCTACTATTAAAGCTCTGTTTTGATTTTCAATGATTTTAACTACAGTAGTTTCTAGGTTTGAATTCTTCTAACAATAATCTTTATATATAAAAATCTATCATGTTATTTTGATACTGAGGATGATCTACAAGATAATTTCCAGACATATCCAGACATCGTGGATACAACAAGTCAATATACTAAATTACAAACCATAACTAAGGGAAATATAAACAAGAAAACAAAAAAAAAACATACTGAAATATGATACTGCAAACACATGGTAAACATAAATCTTCACTTTTCAAATTGTTTTAATTATTGTTTTTAGAATTACTATTTGTAGTGCAATGTGTATTACATTAGATACAATACAAACACTTCATTTGAAATTTATTCTGCTACTCATTCTGTTTTTTGATATGATTAATATATTCTCTGTAGTTGAAGAAACCATCTCTCCATGAAAATTTCTAGTTTTCAACCTATACATTTTTCATTTCCTAATTTTTCATACAATACAAAGATAAAATATTTGATAACTTATTCCATTTCTTATTCTTGTTTGTATCTTGTACAAAAATTCACTATTATTATGTCATACTAAAATAGTCAGTTTTAGTATACATACATTATTTTCATTCATTATTAGCATGTTTCATTTCTTGGAACAATTTTCTGTCAACTGTTAGGATGTATGAAATGTTGTGGCTATTACCTATTCCAAAATTATGTTTTTTATAGGATATATAAAATAGATGAAATTTTTTTCATGATATCTACCTCTTATTTTTACATTTCCTATATTTCTTATACTAAAAAAGCCACCATGTTTAAAACCAATTTTCATTTCTATTTCATGTTACTATACTTCCAAAATATGCCATCTTTTTAAACTGTAAAAAATTTCCACAGTAGTCAGTATAATTACATCACAATGTATGAAATTTTTATAGTTTTTTATACTTTCCAGTCACAAAATATTTCTCCAGTGATGAAATAGGTCACAATATATTGCAATCCTATGATCCCTATACTGTGCATTTTTAGAACATTCATTTATATTACTACTACCATATTATATTTACCTGTTACATTGGATTTTCATATTTATATATTCATTACTATTTATTAATCTATATAATTGTATTTTTATCTGGATGATTCATTTCCTGGATGATGATTAAGTTGAAGACATATTGAAACCACACTTTATTCTTATAGAATTTGCTACTACAATTAGCTCCAACAATTCTACAAACAAAAAATTCATAAAATATTGCTCATTTAAAACATTGGTTTTTATCATTCTATATTCAAATGAATCCTCTGAGAAGTTCAAATTTCTTATTATTGCAATGACTCCTACAATGATTATGTTTTTCAGTTTTAATTACACTACATGCATTACTCTTTTTATAGAGAATGTTTTCACATATAGTTGGATGGAGCCTCTAATGGCGTGCAATTTATGCTCTTAACCCACTATGGCTAACAAGCATGACAAGAATGCTTATGAAAATGATTTTAGATCTCCCTCTAAAATCAATATTTACTTTTTATATTTCTTTTTGATATTTAATTATTTTATTGGTGTGTCGATAATCAATCGACTCATGTACCATTATAATGTACCAATACTTTGTGATTATAAATTTATAAGCATTACTATTATTAGGTAACATTTACAAATAACATTATGTTTTCAATTAAAAACCATTAATTCAATATATCATGTATACAAATAGGTGTGTACTAGTTTATAAAAACATTGGGTGTTAGAAGAATAGTATGTAGAATATTAGAAGGTTCGGTTCTCTGCTCCTTCATCATAGGTTTCACTACATATAACTAGCCTAAACCACTAACCTAATTCACAACATGACTACACTGAGAAGGACCACTCTTCAAGAACTATTAGTCCTGAGTTTGATTTCCTCTGCCTCGACCACCACCTCGGCCTGAGTGGAAGGTGGTGTTCCAGCAGTTTTCCTGGTGAGATACTATTGTCCCACTTCAGAATGTAGGGTTGGTGTAGATACCCTCTCTCTTGGAATTGTTGTAAAGGTCCTACAGAAGAACTTTATATGCCCCTATCCTTCCACAACCTCATCTTTCCATTGGATCTCACATACACTAAGGTTTTGTGTGTCCCAGTTTCTTACACTAGTAAAATATTAGGGAACTATTAGTATGAGATGCCTGAATGTGGCTTCCCATATGATAATCCTCAAAACACCACTTTCACTCACTAGAAGAAACACTTCTAGGTATGGGTGTTGAACTCCTTTGGTTTCAACCACCATCTTCCCTTATATCCCTCTCCGCAATGTGGGTATGGTTGATTATCCCAAAAATAATCATCAGTAAAAATAAATTGACCTATGATTGGATGACATATAACAACCCATCTTTGAATCGCATTGCATTAATAAGATCTTCAAAAGAAAAAGTTGGCATGAACTACTGTAGCTCAGTGAGGTAAGTATAATACTCCATGACATACATGGATCCCTACTATAGGTTCATCAACACTCTATATAGGTCTGTCCTCATAATTTGTGGCTAAAAAGTATTCATAAAATATTTTCTTGAAGTCCACCCAGATCATATCTCAATGTCATTCTTCATAGTTAATGAAACCCCACCATATTTTGGTAGAATCATGTATCATATATACAGTGATCTTGAACCTCTACTATGGAGGCATATATAGATGCAGAAAAATAGAAATCATGGCCTCAATCCATTTCTCTAAAGCTTGAGGTCCTCAATCCATCAAAAAGGTGGGTGTACATCGCTGTTGAAACTCTTGAGTCAACTTTTTTATAGTTAGGGTAGGTCGAGAAACACATTTCATGAACAACATCTTATAGAAAAAACCCTCTCAAAACTGGGAATCAATTCCCATAATAGGAATAGAAAGTGGTTCCATAGGTGGAACTATAGGAGGTATCACTAGAAGCTCAGGGCCCACCACCTCTGATGCATGGTCTTCACTTCCTTCCAGGTGTACTACTCAAGGCTACTATGGTGGCATAATTCTATAATTCAAAATGCACACCTTAGAATGGAATTAAATAGTTGAATGAATTATATATAGTCAATTGGAAAGGTACACAACCTTCCTATAGAAAATTTCACACCTCTCTGAATACTCTAAAATCTAGGTCTAGGTGATCAGTAAAGACTATAACATTCCATAAGAATGTAAGAGACATCCATAACTATCCACTTTTAATTCCAAGTTTGTGTCTATGTATCATATCACATAATAGGGGGTTTCAGTATATGTATTTTCAATTGCAAGTTATAGTGGAAAATACCCTTTACTTTACAATTGGAATCCCATTTAGTAGTAACCATTTTAATTTAAGATATTGAATTTGATTGAGTTCATACTATTTTTATATAATACTTATATCACAGTCTAGAACCTATAGGTTCAGAACCCACAACCTGGTATAGTTGTCTAATTAAGGTGTAATCACCAATCTATATAAGAAAGAACCATTTAGATTGATTTTGTAACTTTAATTAATCCAATCATATTTTCCTTGTAAGAAATTTCATTGCATTTCAATATATAATAATCTGGCACTAACTTCATGTTGCAGGAAAATTCACACAAGAAGAAGGCATGGCATGAAAAAAATGTATGACATACTAGTCATAAGGTTCTTATAAGGATTTATGAGATACTAATTACTTTTCATACCAGGATAAGGAATAGTGTCTATAATAGTAATAATATAAATATTAATAACTTCCCAAAACATGTCTTTCACCCAACGGTGAAATTTTATCAAAAACAACAAGCTTAATCCAATAACAGTAATAACCCATCCAAGGTAATTTGGGTTTCCTCTATACATGGGTTAGCTACTTCCAGACATAGGCTCATTAACAAATTCCATTACATTCTCATCTCCCATATAATTCACTGATATTAAGATAAAAGGAAAATAAGTGCTATGATACCACTTTGTAATGCCTAGCATGGGATCCACTTAATTGGGTCCCCAAGTTGGCCAGTCACATGACCTCAAGTGCACCTCCCCATATTCTAAAGGCCACCGACTAGTTGTATGGGTCTAGGGTGGCATAGTAGGGATATTATACCTCTATATAAGAGTGGAAAAAAGATATAATAAACAAACATAAGTAGTGGAAGCATGATATAATAGTATGGAAAAATAGAAATAGATATAATATACAATCATGGAACATAAATAACCAGGAAAATCTAAGAAATAATTTAAATCCAACATTCTATGTTATATACAATGATTTCATGGAATGATGGTAGAAAAAATAAGGGAAATAGTGGTAAGAAATATACATAATGCTATAAAAAATAAAAAAGTCCAAAATACTTATCCACTAGGATCATGATAATATTTTTGGTCCTCTACACCCATTCTCCAAGACATAAGTAAATCATACCAAACATCTATAGTAGGTCATTTTCCCTAATCCATACCTATAGTCATAAGGTCTAATTAGGTACCAAAGGCGACCCAAGTAGGTTATGATATAAACTTATTAGTCGACAACCAATGGTGTCTAGAAATAACCCAGCCAATGTACATAACGTAGAATTGTGCAGATGTAAAATAATAATAAACAATGATGAATAATAAATGCTAGATGGCTCAGGTTCTTACAAGACACCTAGTCATCTCTACCTACTTAGACATAGGCTGAAATATGTCTAATCCAAATACCATAAATATATATATAAGTAATAATATATATATATATATATATAGTTATAAAATATATAAATTTATATGCACTATGTATGTAAGGATGTAAGTAAGTATATATGTGGATACTAGGTGCTAGTTGGACCCAGTGAGTAACTCAGGCATCCATAACTATTCTAATGAGATAATGACTCCAACAAGGGTATGATCCCATAATCTCATATGAATGTGAGACATCATGATCATCACTCAAGATAGTGTTTTGATTCATCATGCCCAAAACCTAAAGCAAGGGAATATTGAGCATCATTCCCATCGTATAAATAATGTTAAAATGGTGTGATACATCATAACCAAAACCTAATGGAAGGTAGAATGAAACATTATTCTCAAAAAGTCCCTTATCCATCGTTCAACATCCAATATCCATGGAATATCAATAATAATAGTAAGACACTATATATAAAAAATTCCAATTCAACAAGACCAATTAATAATGACATCAAAATTTATATAATTCCCATTCATAATTATATAGTAAGGGGTGTGGCCTTTCCACCAACTTCTAATCCACGAAACTAAGCTATTTAATTTATTTAATGAAGGAAGATACAATTTAGAGTTAATCCAAACCACTTAGGGGGTGGTCAGGTATATTATCATTTATATCAAGGTGAAAATTAACATAGCACACCTAAAGGGGTGGAAATGAACGTGGTAAATAACCATTAATCATATAGTAAGTGCTTATGGGAGTATAAAAACATGCTCGAATTTATTTAGAAAGTAATAACACAGTTAACGGAATCGTGCGATAATGGATGGCATGTGATATAATGACGAATCAATGAAAACATCACAAATTTTAAGGAAAAAACTAGACCACTTTCCTTAGGTCTATAGAGGACCACTCATCTAGTTTTAGACTTTAATTAAAATAAAAATATAATAAATCACCAATATAGAAAAACTACTTTAAAATAGGGAAAATGAGATCGCACCAAAATAGATCAATAGATGGGAAGATAAATGATGAAAGGAATCTATAGGGTTAATGAGATTACTGATAAGAATCCAATGTTTTCAATGAAATTTGATTCAGAATTTAGATCAATAATTTATCAATGAACCTAGGTGAGGAGGATGGAGAGCTAATGGGAGAAGGAAGGAGGTGTTTCATGCTATAAATAGGAAAATAAAATAAGGGGTGAGTTTTTACATTCACTAAGGGAAAAATGAAAAATTCGCCATAAAAAACTAGGTTGTATGGTTTACCAAACCACGTGCAAACCACAATTACTTCGTTGTCTAAGGAGGGACCTTGCATGGGTTAGGCACATGGTTTGTCTAATCATATGAAAGCCATGCAAAAAACCACTATCACCAAATTATAAAATCTAAAATGGGCATATGCCTTGACATGCACTGTTTCAGACAAATCATGTGACCTCTCCTATGCCCCGGGTACCTCACACAGTTAAGTCACATGGTTTTCACGAACTGTGCACTAACCATGCTTTTAATTATTTTTTTTCATCTTCCAGAGTTTCTAGCTCTGAACAAGCTCTAAACACTCAGAGAACCTTCCTTAGGTCGCATGGAAAATTTTCTAAGATAAAACAAAGGATTTGAACTGAAAAAAACGAGTCGTTCCATAGAGAAAATCTTGGTCGTTACAATTGGAACATAATAATAATTATATTTTTTATATTTTTTATGTAGGTGAATTATAATTGATATTTTTGGAATAAATATTGAAAATCAATATGAAAAATAAAAATTGTTAATTTGTGGAGGTGGTAGTTCATTTAATGCACAATTAACACACTTTTGTATTTCTAAGTAGATGGAATGGAATACATAAGCATTGTTAAATTAATATTATAACAATTAAGTATTATTATGATATTTAGGTCATTATATTAATATGGTTAGGGTAGTTTTAGAAGATAAATAATAATAATAAATGGTAAGGAGTAAGTAACACTCACATTGGTTCCTTGAACATTCTCTTGAAAGTATACAGGGAAATGGAGGGCTTAAGATAACTTATAGTGACTATGGGATTCTAAAATTGATATGGATTTCTAGGAGTGAAAAAATTTCATAGTTTTATTAAAAATCATAAGGAATTTTTTAGTAATATGGGGTTCAAGTTTCCCCTTTTATAATTGAAGAAAAGGATACTTTTGTGAACACCCATTATTTTTCAATAATGGAATGACACTGTTCATGGGTAAATGGTTCCAAAAGTGAGAAATGATGGAGTATGGGGTGGGATGAGGTCTAAAAGTTAAATAACACTTATTTTAATTTTTTTAAAATGTTTCATGTCATTAATTCTTATGTGTTTTTACTTTTACATTATTTTGATTTTACCTTGGTAACTAGTTTTTGACTATGTAATTTATATTTTACTAAAAATATAAAATAACCACACTTACCAAATTTTGGTATTATAAATAAAACTTTAACCTCCATTTAATCTAATTAAATTTCTAGATAATAGAAAATTCACTTTAATATTAAAACATTTTATGTGTTGAAAATATTTTTTTTTGTAAAAAAATTGCGTTTTAATTATTATGTGTTTTTAATCTTATTTATCATTGTTTACCAAATAAACATGTGTTAATATAATTATATATGTGTTTAAAAATTATATTAGAGTCAAAAATTAAAATATATTAATTTAACTTATTAGATTAAAATTACACAATATTAATAAAATAATTATTTGAAAATAACGGTTTTACAATTATCATGCTCATCGACTTTAATCGTAATAATCATTATTTTGTGATAAAAAATAAAATTGAAGTTATTAAATAATATTATAATTTTGATCTAAAATATTAAATTTTTTTTTTGTGGATTTAATTTCTGTAAGTGATGATAATTAATTTTTAATATAAGCAAATAAAAACAATTTTTGAGCAAAATATTATTTAAGCTTCTAAAAAATTACACATGAGTTTAGTAAATTCAACATACTATTTTAAAATTATTCATTTTACCTTTTCATAATATTTTTTTATTTATAAAATTTTAAAAAACTTTTCATTCATTATTTCCTTAAGATAATGTCATAAAAGTGATTGTTTTTAGTAAAATTAGTATTATCACTATTCACCTAAAAATCAACAATTTCAGAAAAATCTAAATAATTCATCTTAAGATAATATTTAAATAATAAATCTAAAAATGAAGTTTATTTTTTAAAATTCAAATTAGGAAATTTTTGAATATAAATTTTAAATAAAAATATAAAAATATAATGAAAACTATATTTATAGGAAAATAACTTTAAAAAACATAACTATTATTACTTATTTATTATAAATTGTTAATAAAAATGGTTCTAACATAATTTATCAATATTATAATTATATTTTAAAAAAACACATAAAATATATTTTTTTATAAAGGTTAAATTTTGAATCGTATATCAGTCTTATTAATTATTTAGCCACACTAATTGAATTTTCACTAACTCATCAGTGATGATAATGACTTTTTTTTTATTTCTACATATATTTAATAATTTAGTTATGTCTATTTTGACCTATAATTTATATATCATCATGTTAATGGTTATATAAGGTTCATAGGTTTTTTTGTTTCATTGCTGAATGTGAGGTAAGCTATTGAACCCATCAGGTTTTTAAAGGTAAACATAAATTTAAAACTCTTGGGGTGTTACAACAATTTTTCTCATTACTATATATATCAATATAATTTTCAGGTTTCCAGAACATGTTTGGTGATTGGGCAATATAGTAATACCTTAAATCTTGGTGCTACTTTGGAGTTGTTGACTAGGAGTTTATTTTGTTATTTATTTGTGACTTATTTTTTATGAAATTATATATAAAATGGTCTATTATTGGATATTTGATTTATTTTATAATATAGAATTTATATTATATTTTTTATTATTTTTATAATATATATTAGGTTTATGTGTTCCATTTTCATGTTTTATATCCTTGGTGATAATCGATAACTTGGTGCCTACTTGATACAGACCTTAGAGGTCACTCTCTTCTTCATTATTGGCCCAAGAGGGGTTCATAGTGGGAGAGGGATGTGAAAAATGTGTATGAAATCTAATAAATAAGAGTTAAAATGTATTTTTTGTAAGGTTATTATGAGTATTTCATTAATTTATAGGGAGAAATTGTTTGTAAAAATTAGTGTGTGATGTAGTAGGGGAGACTGACTAGGATATAAGTGATTAGGGCCCCGTTGATTTGATGTATGGACCTTAATATTACTGATCACCCTAGGTAAAGTGATTCTAATTATGGGGTAGATACTTGGATAGTCCTATTCATCATACTTTTTTGTGCTTTTTTCTAATTAGGTTTGATATTGAGGAAATAAAATTAATTTAATAAAATGAATTAGATTACATGAACTCAATGTGATTGGGATTTGAAGGTGGTTTCTTTGTCTACAGACATGACTACTAGTACTCATCTACTCATGGTTCATCTTTGTGAGGTGAAATAGGATGATCTAGTTTAATTTTAGAGGATTTATCCAGGTGAATATGGTGGGGCTTAGAGGAAGACATTGTGTGAGTTATAGTGTCTTGGGTAAGAAAATTATAATGGGAGAGTCTCTAATATGGAGATGGATCACTAGATGGAGGAGCATGAGAACACTTTTGGATAGATCTAAGATAGGGTATAATATCCTAATCTACTTAATTTTAGTTAGACCTAAGAAGTATCACACTAGTGGGGGATTCTGTATCTTAGGGAGAGGAAGGAGTTGGATGTTTCTTGGGATGATTTTTAAGGTAGTTTAATGTTGAGATTTTTTTGATGATGATGGTGGGGAAGAGGTAGAATCTTATCTTTCTTTAGTAGGAAATCCTGATCATACAACAATATGAGATCATATTTACAGAAATTCTTTAATTCACCCTGGATCTTTTCCTTGACGAGGAGTGTAGAGCATGGCATATAAGGGAGGAAATGTAACTAGTTGTTCAATATATAGTTACCTCATTTACACTGAATACGTATTTGGAGGCACATAAGAAGTATAAAGTGATTAAGAGGATGCATGTGTAGCTGAGATCATATTGATAGGGAATTCCTCACAACTCTATATGGAGAAGTGATGTTTGTAGAGAATCTCAGGTGCTTGAGTCATTGAGGTTTGGGTCAGTGGAAAGTAAGTTCAAAATTTTTTGTTCATATTTTTTTAGAGTTGTAAGTTCCCATTCATATATTAAATATTTGTGCTAGTATGTTTCATTTTTAAATTTCATGGACATCAGTGATATTTGTGCCTAACTATTCTTAGTCATTGGTGTGGTATGGGTGGTCAATATCTATTTCATCCTTAACAACAATTTCCTTATAGGCCATATCAGTAGAAAGTGAAACAAGCTTCTTTTACAATAAGAGGATATGAGTATTATATTGGAAAATCAAATGATATTACACACACTAAGGGACATAGTGTTGATAGTGATCATCAATGTGGTCATCAATAGTGGGGATGAGGTATTGTACATGGATAGTTCCATGCCATGTAGTTTTCAGGACCTAATAGAAAATATATTATATTAAATAACATCCCTTTTTATTCCACCCAGGATAATGATTTGTTTGATTCTTCAGTATCACTATCCTATATTATAAATACCTTGGTATGATACTTGGGACTCAAGGTGGAAAGGAATCCACTACCCCTGGTATGGAATATGCTATTTGGAGGTCAGATAATCTTTCTTGATGTTTCTCAGGACCGTGAGATGATAATGGGGTATCATTAGTCAATGAGGGGTTTTTCCTTCTTTTTGTACAACCATATAAATTCACCCATGGAATTGTATAGTTGTATTCTAGTAATGCCTTCAGCAATTATATTTATAATATAATTGTCCTCTTTGATAAAGAGTGCTAGTGTGTGGTGTTTATCGTCAAGTGAGATTATCAGATGATTAATAGTCCTTTAAATCCTCTTTTTTCATTAATAACAATGTTTTCATTTGATTTAGAGGATAATTAGTTCATGTATTTTCATAGAGTCATTGAGAAGTTTTCAGATGTCCCCCCTAATGATATTTTGACCCTACGTACATGACAAGACATCAATTTCGGGATAGAGATACAGTGTAACATCCTGACTCTAACCCATATTCTTATCAAGGAATAAAATTCCACTAACCCTAGGTGATTTTTCCAGGGAACCAAAGGATAAAAATTAATGTCAAGGTCTTTACTAAATCATAGTGGATGATTTTTCCTTAAATAAACAACCTCCAAGAATACCATAACAAAGCTAAAAAATATGATACATGATACAAAACCAGAATAAAATCTATTGGTATAATTTAATGATCATCAGAGTAACAATAGAAGAGAAAAAAATAGAATTCTATAATCATGGGAAAAATAAAACTTAGGGAAAAATACCAATGAACTAAGGTGGTACCACTCTAGACTCCAAGACTTGATAGCTACCCTGAGGTCCAACTCTAGACATCCATAACCACAACATCACAAACATAAGAGGGTAAAATATTCAACCTTACCCTTAACTATATCTTGATAAGAAATATATAAATTCACAAAATGTGCATTTGTAATGTATGAGTACACAATCAAGTAGGAAAACATCAATACTTCGCCCAAATTATACTGAAACTAGAAACATGTTTGTTCACATTTTATTTAAAATAAAAGACAAGTAAACAAATAAAAACCTACGATATATATATATATATATATATATATATATATATATATATATATATATATATATATATTCTATATGGAAGTGAAATATCTCACACAAAAAAACACACCCATGAAATTAACCTACACACACTTGAAAAACACCTACCAATGCTACCAATACTCAAAGGCCCCTCTTAAATAGTTCGACTCATGAGTGGTATCTATCCCTCCAGTATAAATTCATCACATGGTGGAATAATAAAATGTGCCCTAATATTTAGAATCATGGTCATGTCTAACCTACATGGACCTTTTAAATATTTAAATGAACACTCACCCATGGTATTCATGCCATGTTTTGACACTCAAAACCATTAATTAAAAACAAAAATTCATTAAATCATTTAATCAAACACTTTGGGGGCATCACGGAAAATTATAAATTTTTAAGACCAAACAAGAAAAAGGGATGTAAAATAGGGATTTGAAAAGAGTTTTCTAACCAAATAAAAATATTTTTTTTTATAAAATAATGATCCTTTTTGTTCTTAGAGAAAGTAAAAAAATAAGAGAATCTACCAACCTCAAACACAATTTCAAAGATGGAATCATGCGACAACTTTGAAAATCGAGGCCATATAAACCCTCATTTGAATATCCATAACAAAAACATCATAAAAACATACCCTAAACACCATATATGAACATTTTATCCCCTGTTTAGCATTTTACCCCAAGAGAAAATGAGATAATAAATGAGAAGGTGAATAAGTAGAGACCTTACCTTTGATTTCTAGGTAAAATGCCCCAATAATCCAAGAGAAGAAGCTTTGAAAGGAAATGAATTGCAAAAATATCCTAAAGGAACCCTCTAGTTTGATATCCCTAGATACCAGATTAATCTGGTATCCTATAATCATAGATATCTTAGGTTCCAAAGTTAAGTTCATCAACCACTAAACCACATAGAAAAATAGTTTACAAAGTTAAATTATAATGATTACTACATGATTCATGATCACTTAATTAACATAATCAATTACTTGATCTTCATCGTATGTATCCCTTGAATAAAAATGAAAAGAAACAATACAATGAGTTGGTGAATTAACACCTTGTTGACATCATGCTTTCAAATACGTGTTGGTTCCAAAGCCTACAATAATTCACTCTCCTACTAGAAAGGTATAGTTAAGAGTCATAACATGTACATGGGTTGGTTTTTAATTTTCTCTACCTTATGTACCTTCCCAATATTCAAATAGAAAACATGTTTGAGACTATTCTGACATAAGGAAGAACTAAAACTTGATCATAATATAGAATTGATGATTTTCATCCTTTGTACATCCCTTGGAATCTCCACACAATTATAGTTTAACAAAATGGTAATAAATTGGAAATTTTACTACCATAATTCCTTGGGCTTGGTCACCCATGTAAGGAATAAGAGCTGTCTAAGAGAAAATCATGACATCATCTTGGTCTGTAATATCCATGTGCATGTTAGTGATTGATCCAATGAATTATTCATGATCCAAAATTTCACTAACCAAGAACCCACATAATTTTGAGCTAAAAACGCCACTACCACATCAATCATGAATTATAAGACCTAAGTAGAGAAATCCTCAATGAGACCAAACATGGGAAGGTCTGAACAAGGAGTTGGAAATAACCAACTAATTATTAGGGGTAAGATTCCTTGATATATTTAAGAAAACAGATTTCTCAGTGCTAAATCTAGGGAAAATACCATATACTAAACCATACAAAAAAAAATTAAAGTTGGTTACCCATCCTGAATCTATTCTCAATGAACGAAATCTAACTGAGAAATCCAACCATGGTTGGTTCCCAATTTATTTGAATGGACCCCATCTCATATAGTTTATTCAGTGATTGAAAATATATAATACCTAACTCTACCCGATAAGACTATGATCCTTCCAGGATTGCATCCCATCATTATTAAAAATAAATAACTACTCAATTTGGAGCTATGAGAGTGAATCTTAAAACATAAAAACCCAGATGACATTGAATTCTAGAAACCACTTCATTCCATAGATTCCATCAAATACACTTTTAAGATACTAAATTCCACCCAAGATGGAATATGAAATGGTAATTGAGCATGGTGACCAATATGGATCCCATAATATCCTACTACTCCTAAGATGTATTTATGATTTTACCATGTGATATCATTACTATATAAAACCTTTATTTTAATTTTCAACATATTACTTCTAGAACACACAAAAACAACCAATATAAAAGGGGACTAAATTTAAAGCCCAGTGAGGGAAATATATAAAAAACACAACCAGTATACAAAACACAACCAATATAAAAAAATACCAAGAAGAATATCAAGTTATATCTTTATTTTCATAGTAACTATGTACTCCCAATTATTGGACACAATCAATGTATACATCCACTAGTTCACTACATTACATATTTCCCAAAATCAAAATGAAAAATTTTTCAAGTTCCAAAAACGATTTAAAATATCTTAACAAAAAACATTTCCTACACAAAACACTAGTTAAAGAAACTCTTAAAATTGTTCCTAGAGTTTAAACACTCGTAAAAGAATTCAAAATTCATTTTTCATAAAATATCTTTAAAAATATATATGAAAAAATGCGATATTGTAAAATAAAACGTGTTAAAAATAAGAAAAATTTAGGTTTAAAAAAGGGGGTTTTCCTTTATTCTTTTCCATCAAGGTCCATTTTAAAATGATTTTTAAAGAAGGGTCTTGAAATATTTTATCAAAAAAAAATAACAGTAAATATTTATAAAACAATAAATAAAACACTTTGGTTAATTTTTTTTCTAAATCTATAAATTGTTTTCAATAAAAAACCTAACAATAAAATTCATTAATTCGAAAACAAATTCATCAGAACATGGCTCATCAAACCAATACACACAGACACCATCAGCCAAATCATGAAATTACCATGAAGAAACCCTTTGGAAATATACACTGATAATTTTATTTATATTAAAAGGTTAATAAATTTCTTATCAACTCATTATCAACAAACCATTTTAACATGAAGAAAAATTATTTCATGTAACAAAAATATTAACAATGTGAAATTATTTTCAAACAAGAAGAAAAAAATTCCATGCGACATATATTCTGTTTCTATATTTTTGGCCAATATTTTAAAATTTTAAACATTTTAGTTGCATGATCAATTAATTTTCAAATTAAATAACCAAAATTGATATAAAAAATTTTATACATTCCTTCCATTCCAATAACCTAAAAAACATAAGAATAACACTTTGGATTAAATATTATCATAGGATATTCCTTTTTTAACATATTATGAAATTAACCAAGGTAATAATAAGTCAATTTTATAACTTTTTCTTTGTCCAATCATAGATGATATGAACAAAATTTCAAAATCAATAATTTTAAATCAATAAATATCATGTCCTAAAAATCATAAAATTTCGGGATAACCAAAATCAGTCAAACATATGTAAAGGTTCTATATAGTATATAATTGAAAACAATATATAAGGAATCAAGACACAAACAAGAAATTATGATATTTATTTCTCATTATAAAATTGTTTACATTTCCTTAAAATATAATTTATTTAAATTACCATTTAGACCATTATAACTAATTAGAGTCATTACTAGTTTAAGTTCAAGTTGCATTCCAATTTCTTGTTCCTTTATATAATAAAAAACATGGAATATAAAAATAGAGATTAATTTTAGCAAGAATCAATAGGAAAAAATCTTAATTTTATTTCACCTTATTCTTAAAATCATTTCTTAGAAACCCTTAGTTTAATTCATAATCAAAATTAATCATTTCAAAAAACAATGTTATGCTATTTATATTTACCAAAGAATAACCAATAAAATATAAAATTAATGATGAAATAATATTGGGAAACCTACTTACAAATGCATGATACAACATACTCATTGAAAAACCCAAAATAATGAGGTGATGACAAACATAGAAGTTATTCACAACATATTCCATACCCAATACACCATAATAACTTATTGTTCTCCTAAAGAGGTTACCTATGACTTTTTATTCTCTTAATTCCATGTTTTGATACATCCAATATACATGCTCACCATCCCAACTGATATACCATACCAAAATGATACCATTTGTAACATCCTAACCCCGACACATTGGCATAAGAAGGACTGAAATTCAAATAACCATAGGTAAAATCCCCAAGAAACCATAGGATGAAAATAAATTTCAAGGGATTTACTAAATCACGGGGGGATGATTTTCAATTAAACAAACAACATGCTAGAAGAGTATAATAAATAGATATAGTATGATTCATTATATATAACCTATATAAACTCCACATGTATAACCAAATGATCATAAGAGTAGCGGTAAAATAGAAAAAAATATAAGTCCATAATACCCTAAAAAATAAAACTAGAGGAAATAAGTCCCAAGGCACCAAGGTGAAACTAATATAGACTCTAATACTTGACTATCACCCCAAGAAACAACTCCATACATCTATGAACACAACATCATGAAGTTCCCCAGGTAAAATAAGAGACCTTCCCCTTACCTATATCATAATAAATAATTTTTTCATACACACCAATGTACATATGAAGGGGGTGAGTATAAAACCTATTAGTAAAACCCTAAGACATCCCACAAATTATACTAAAATAAGAAACATTTTAGCTCACAATTTATTTAAAATAATTGATAGATAGAAGCATAAAATCCAGTGATCAATATATATATATATATATATATATATTAATTACGTTTAATAACTCATACAGAAAAATCACCCATGTCATGAACCCACTCAAACATTTTGAACACCCACCAATACAACCACTACCTTAAGGCCCCTCTTGAATTTTACAACATGTGATAAATATCGACCCCTTCAACCTCAAGTCACCAATATACAATATAATCCAATGTGGCATAATATTTTTCCCTACAACCATGTCTTACCCACATGAAACATTTAATATTTATATGAACACACACCCACTAAGTTCATTTAAGGATATCACACCAAAAACAATTACATTAAAAACCAAAACCATTAAATCATTTAATTAAATACCTTATCGACATTACCCATAATTATATATTTTTAATACCAACCAAGAAAAATTAATTTCTGACTTGAATTTCCTAAGATTATTCCAACCAAGATAGAATTAATTAATTTATAAAATAATTACCCTTCATGTTCTAGGAGGAAGTGGAAAAGGATTAGAATCCACCTACCATGAAAATTGTCTACAAAATGGAATAATGAAACAACTTTGAAAATATGACCCCTAGAAACCCTCCAATGATGAAACATAAAAAAAATATCCATCAAAACATACCCTAATCACTAGATTCTTGCATTGTTCCCCTATATTAGGGTTTTCCTCAAGATAAAATGAGATAATAAATGATGAGGATAAGAAGAAGAGAACTTTGCTTTGATTTCTAGGATGAACACTCAAAGAATCTAAGAAAAGAATCTTTCTTAGGAAAATAATTACCTATATCCCCCAAAATAAACCTGTAGTTTGAGAAACCTAGAAAGAGGAGGAATACTGAGTGTTTTTTTGGGAAAATATGGGTTATAAACCTAACTTTCATAACACTTTATGGATGCACACAATTTAGCCACATAGTTTTGAAAACCATGAACCAACCATAAAAATTATCCTTATCTAAAAAATAGAAAAGTTGAAAATTTACAAAATAGTTCACTCAAACCATTAATTTTCCATATACCTCTTCTTAGGTCCCATTTCCAGCTCGTATTATTACATGGGGAATCTATAGGGTTCCCTTAACTATACTCCCACTAGGCACTCACTAAATAATATCCAAAACCACATGAAGCCCTACAGAAAATTCTTGAAACCAAACTCGCACATTCCTACCTTAATAATAAAAAATAACCCATTAATATAAAAACTAGGGTGTTACATAAAACCTATTTTATCTTTGATTTTGATATCTCCCTATTATTTGTTTACTTATAAGATATAAGAGTTAAGGATATATATTGATGATTTGATATAGGTATGATTTATCCTACCTAGTGTATCACCATGGGGTGATCTAGTGTTATACCCCAAAAATAGAGATGATTTTTTGTGTTTTTTATAGATTAATAGTGGTTAAATCTCTTAAAATGAAAAAATTATTACACCCTTTAGAGGATAAACGATTTATTTAACCATTTGATAAGGCTAGATGGTTTTTGATGATTGATCTATGGTCCAAGTATCACTAAATGAGGGTGAAAATGATGATATTATAAAGAATGATATTTA
This sequence comes from Viscum album, assembly GCA_963277665.1. Classification (NCBI taxonomy): domain Eukaryota; kingdom Viridiplantae; phylum Streptophyta; class Magnoliopsida; order Santalales; family Viscaceae; genus Viscum; species Viscum album. The sequence goes on along the minus strand of OY728152.1, from coordinate 1,530,156,878 downwards.
GTGTCATTTTGGGAATTTTGAGATCATATTAATTTCATTTTGTATCATGAATCATCCAGTTGTTTTCATTAGAATCCTTAAATTTTTATTCCATGAGTTCTTGGATTTTTTCATGATAGTGTTCATCTTATACATACCCACATACTCAGAGTCAGAGGAGGATTGTGTATATTATAATAGGGTTATTTTAAAGGACCTTCAACATCATTGAATCTATGGGAAGTTATTCATTTTCATTCTTTGGATGAGATAGGTGAATTTTCTTAGGAATATTGTGTCCTAGTAGGGAGTGGTAGTCGATCCTTTAAGGATAAAAGTGATTGTTTCTTGGGAAACACCCACGAATCTTATAGAGGCCCATAACCTCTTTGCTATCATGGGATATTATTAGAGGTTCATGACTAATTTATCTTGGATTACAACACCGCTTATAACATGGAGTAATAAGAACTAGTATTTCATAGAGATTAATCAATGTTAGGATTATTTTGACTACCTAAAAGAGAGGTTGATCTATGCACCTATTCTTTAGTTGTTAGAGGATGGAGTGATGTTGGAGGTTTTATAGGAAAAGTTTCATATCAATCTATATTTCAACTTAATGTAGTATAGTGGAGTGATCTCATATGGATCTAAGTAGTTACATCCCCACATGACTAACATTTCCTTCTATGATCTCAAGCCACTAGTAGTGGTGTTTTATTTATAACTATGGTTTAATTACCACATTGGTGAGTGATTTATGTTTTTTATAAATCATAAGATTCTTAGGTAAATTTTCACATAGTGGGGTATAAATATGAATTAGCAGTAATGGATGGATTTATTACTGGATTATGAACATGACAACTTCTATACCCTAATGAAGGGGAATTTAGTTGTTGGTGCACTGAGTAGGATGTCATAATAAGAAATTGTTTGTGATTCTTGAGATTCTTCGAGGGTGATAATTGAGGTTTCAATGACGCATATTGATACAGGGGAGTAAAGTGGTATAGGGTTCCAATTTTAGATTACATTATAAAAATTATTCATGCAATAGGTAAAGGAGTGTTAGTGAGGATACATAAAGGTAGAGATGATTCAAGATTGTGTCTTTCCTTATGATGATATGAAGGTATGGTTAGAGGGTGAATCATATCAGATGGTGTATTAAGGGATAATTTTTTCCATAGTTGATGCACAATGAATTTCTCCTTGAGTTTCATAGATAAACTTTTATAGAAAATATTGGTGAACCCATGATGTATCATTCCCCAAGAAGACCACTTTAGTGATCCGAGATGAGGTAGTCTGTAGTAGAATTTGTATCATGATGTTTGTATTCCAGTATATAAAGATTGAGGATTATTCCCCTGGTGGTTTATTTCATGCATTAGATGCACCCAAAGTGGAAGTGGAAGGACATATCAATATATTTCTTCATTGGTTTACCATGGTACGAAGGAAGGTATGATACTATTTGGGTGATCATGGATTAGTTGATAAAGTCATCTAATTTCCTCATGATTAGGGAGTTAGGAGATATGAGTGTTCTTGGGATGGGGAATGTGGATGAGTTAGTGATGTTTCATGGGGTATTAAGGACCATCATCTCTTATCAGAATCTATTATTTACCTCACAAGTATTGTGAGATCTTCAACATTCAGTCAACTCTTTACTCTACCTTATAACTAAATTTAATCCTCACATGAATGAGTAGATATATTGGATAATTCAAATGTTGAATGATATATTGTGTGTATTCATCTTAAATTATGCAGGATCTTGGTTAAGGCATATAACATTGGTCATATTTTTATATAATAATACTTTTAACTATTCTATTGGCTTTTATTTGCTAGAGTTTTTTATGAGATACGTTTTAAATCTCTATTATGATGTACCAATGATAGGGATTCAGTGTTTTAATGAATATATATGTTGTAGAACACAATAGTGAAGGATTATGTGGTAGAAGAGTAGAAAAATAAGACACCGGACCATCAAAAGTTTTATGATGACTAGAGGTGGAGCCCTCTAGAGTTTTAGGGATGTGATCATATATTATTTAGGTTTTCCCATCATCATGGGTGGTAGAGGTTTATTCTTGGGATTAATATTTCTACCCAATTTGTTGGACCCTTTGAGGATTTGGGTAATATTTTTGAGATGATATATTAGTTGGAATTTCATCCATAAATAGATAGAATCCATGACACCTTCCATGTGTCACAAATTCATAGATATTTTTATAATTATTCTTCTGTAATTTATTCAGGAGAGTTTTACATCAAGGATGATTCTATATACATGGAGATTCTAGTTGATATTCAGGATCACCAAGATAAGGTTCTACATGGGTGAGTTATCACTTTGGTTCACATTTTGTGGAGTCACGGTGTCCTTGAGGAGATTACGTGGGAGCATGAGTCTTAGATATGAACTCAATATCCAGATCTCTTTTGATCTTTGTTTTACTATAATTGTTCTAATAATTGTTTATGTTGATTTATTAATGTTTTTTATTCTCTTGTTATTTTTTATATAATGATGCTGTAATTTTCATTTCTTAAGAGATATCTCCCGAGGAGGGTTAGGATTAGAGTATTTATATTTCCTTGATGGGTTTGGTTTTGATCCTCAAGGATTCGAATTGTTTGAGAGATATATGATGTAATTGTTTGGTATATTTTAACCTATTCCTTTGTGTGATTTGGATATTAGAGGTATCAATAAGAGATTGAATTAAGTGAAGTGCTATTAGATTTGGGGTTCAAACAAGGATAGGTAGGTCACGACATGGACATTTGGGTCTCAACATGAAAGACTAGATACATCAGTGAGGATGATTTAATAATGGGTTTTCATGGAATGGAGTATGTTTTGCGGCCCTGGTGCGTGGGTTGAAAATGTTAGTATTGGAGTTGGGAGTTTAGTCATGGTGTTAACATGTGTGTCATGGATCGAGGTAACTTTTTTTTTAAAATATCAATAAATAAGGCTTCATATAATAAAATAAGGGTTACAAGAGTCAAAAGGATGGTAATCTACATTTATCTCACTAAAGAATAGTAAGAAGATCACAAGGTATTCTGGAATGATGAGTGTAATTATCATCCAAGTCTCTTTTGTTTTCAAGTCAATCAGCAAGGCGATTGGCTTCACAATAGACATGAATGATTATGTAGTTCATTAAGGCAAGAGTGTCAAGATAGTTGATCCATTTTGAGGTGAGCTTGTATGCAAGGTTAATCTAACCCATTCTAATTACTTGAACAATGTTGGTTGAGGTAAACATATAATGTTATTTATTAACCTTATGAACATACCATTACCTATTCTTGGTCAGCTGTGATGGTTTGGTTCATGGCGGAACATGTATTGGAGGTTGGTGAAGTATTCTTTGGATGGGAATTTCATTGCATCCCTAGACACCATAACACAAATTTTTAGAGACTGATTTTCAGAGGTTTTTCTTATTTTATGTTGTGACATGACTATAAATATCACAACATGAGGACTTGGATAAAGATTTCAGTGGTTCTATTTTGAGTGATGTCACACCTTGGTTCATCGATCGTGTTGCAACCATTCATTGGTTATATCAAAATTGTAAAGTTTTCTAACTTTAAATGGGAATGATATATGGGGTTATATAGTGTGATTTTCAAAGGGTATTTCGGGATATCCCCATAAGGTAAAGATGATGGAATGTAATTTTGAAACACAATGTTCTCTATCCCATTTTTAAATTTTATAGATTCTCTAAATATAATTATTTTCCTATTTTCTTTCAACCATTGGTGACTGTAAGTTCATTTTTTAGAATCCTTCCAGTGAACTTTCACGGACATTATCCGTGGATTATAGAGATACATTATTTATGATTCAAGGTGATTTTACCTACCTTGTTCTTCAAATTAGAATGTTGTCTACCAGTTTTATAAGTATTAGGTTGGGTGATTAATGGTGATTGGTGTTCCTTAAGTTATAATATTTACTTGTTATTTTTGTACATTTTCATTAGCTATTTTCTTATTCCTCTTGAACAAAAACTACTAATTCTTTTATCAAGGCACAAAATTAGATAATATCTTTATTTTTTGTTGAATTGTTGAAGTTTCATGAAATTTATTTATTTATGTGGATAGTATGGATTGAAATAATAAATATTAAAATCTAAATTAATTGAAACTTATAAGAAGGTTGATCCTCATGTGGTTATATGTTTTCCATGAAATTTCTTATGTGATTTTTGAATACCCATGTTTTTTGTGATAATATTTTACTATAAATATATTTATTTCACTATTAAAATTATTTAAATTATGGGATAAAATTTCATAAAAGGTAAACTACTTAAATATGGTAAAGAATTTTTTTTGGAATCTTTTAGTGATGGTTTTTGAACTATGAATGATATTTTAAATGAAAGTGATGACTTGTTTTTAAAATGAAAAATTATGGTAGTGCTTCTTTCTTGATTTTTTTTACTTAAGGAAATCTTATACTAGTGTTTTGGTTTTTTTATTTTTTGGTGGGATATTGTGTGTTATTTATTCTAGCTATTTTTGGGCAGTTGGTGTGGATTGATTAGTGGGGTAGTGGATTCGTTTCCACATTTTAAAAGTGGGAATATCATTATTGATATGGAATTATGGAACAAATGGTTTTATGGAAGGGTAAGTGATTAGTGGCGATTGATATTTTACTAACCTAGGATTAAAATACATAGATATTACATCATTTCAGATGAATATTCAACATATTACAAAAGTACATGTCTGGGGTCCATAATAGTTTAGTGTCTTTGGATACTTGGAATAAATTATTATAATTTGGTGAAAGATACTCAACATCTCCCTTAAAGATATTTCCATTTAGTAATCCTACTTAAAACCATTCATCTTAACCTGGGGAAAGGAAACATAATAAAGGGGGAGCTCATATGCTTTGTAAGGGTAAATAAAGAATATATGTAATCATAACATAAAAATAAGGGTATGATAACATTAAAATAACATTAGAAAATCCTACCTTTAATATCAAAGAACATAAACATGAATCATGGAATAAATATTTTAAGTTCACATGACATGAATCATAAGTAAATAAAGAGTGTAAGACATTAAATCATAACATAGGAATAATACATGGAATTTTGGAAGATACATAAGCATATAAAATCATTCAATATAATTCAAGGCTCATTTCCAAAACATAGGAGGGTATTTAATGGGTGATACACTTAATTTTTAGGACAAAACATTATCCCAAATCACAAAATTTTCATTATAGTGTAATGAGTTCACTTTTAAAACCATCTTATTAGTCAAGCTTCACTCCCAAGACCATCTTAGTTGACAAGGTTCACCACTATTACCATCTTTGCGAGAAAAAAATATTTTACTGAAATGAGTTCACTCACAGTTCCATCCATTTATATGTAATGATATATAAGTATTTACCTAATTCATTATAGAGAGATATAGGTCCCATCCGCCATATAATTAAATCTTACATACTTGTTCCAGAAGATCATAAAAAATCATCATATCATAACCCATGAAATGAAATGGGTATCATAAATATATCATCATATAATAACCTATGAAAAAGAGTTAGGTTTCATAATCATTTCATTAAATCATAACCTAGTAAAATAAGTGGGTGTCATAAGAATATAACACATGAAAGAGAAATGGGTTTCATAATCATATAACCCTTGAAAGAGAAACGAGTTTCATAAAAATCATGCTATAATGACATAAAAAATTATGAGAAAGAACATGAATTGTACCCTTGAATAATATCCTAAATGAGTCATGAGTTCATCAACATATGTTATCTTATATGGAAAATAATTTTGAATGATATTTTAAAAACACTTATTGAGAAAGATATATTTTCTTGAAAAAACACTCTAAACATCATTTTCTTTGAAAATAAATTTTTCAAAATATATAAATGATGATTTGAAAATAATTTAAAACACCTCTTGAACATAAAACATTTTTTGAAAAAAAAATCTTTGGAAATATATTTAAAAAGTTATAAAATAATCTTTGAAATAATTTAAATTTGTTTCATTGAATATATCCTTTTCAAAACATATAAAAAAAGCTTTGAAAATCATTTGAAACACTTATTGAACATAAAACATTTTTTAAAACATTTTCATTTTAAAATATCTTTGGAAACCTTTAATAGAATATTGAAAACATCTTTAGAATCTTTTCTTTGAAAATATATTTGAAAAATTATAACGGAATATTGAAAACATTTTTAAAACCATTCCATTGAAAATATATTTGAAAACTTATAAAGGATGCTTGAAAACATTTTGAAAACATTTTTAAAACATAAAACACTTTAAAAATAATTTTCCTTTAAAATTATCTTAAAATATCATTTAAAAACATTTTTTGAAAACATTTTTAGGTAACATGGTTTTTGAATAAAATATATTTTCAACCGAAGAGAGAAATAAAGTTGGATATTAATAAAACAATTTATTAATTATACTAAGTAAAAAAGATTGAAAAAATGGTACCATTACATGAATATTTAATGATTAAACAGATAAGAATAAAAACATGGTAATTCTTGAGAGATAGAACATAATATTTTATCAATATAAACATAATAAAAATTAATCCTGATAAATGATGAGATTGTAGCAATAAACTCTCACCACTTTGGTAACGTTGAATGTAAATCCCCAACAAAGAATAAAATTACAAAAATCTTAAAATATCATTAAAATAATTATATTCATGATAAAACATGTCAAATGGTAGTGTATAAACCTTGTAAAATAATATAGGTTCATAACATAACATGTGTCTCAAAGAAGGAAAATTGAGACAAAATTACTTTACCGATTTGGTAACTTTTGATCCATAAACCCCATGAAAGAGATTTCATAAAATTTATATGTGAATGAAAATAAATTTAGGTATAATAATAATATAATACATTCATGGGAATTATGTATAGAACACAAAATAAATTAGTTGTTAATAAGGCATAAGTCTCGCAGAAATAAATGTGAGACTAGTAATCTTCTAACTACTTGAGTAACTTTTGAATCATGAGATCCATGAAATAATAACATGAATTTAAACTTTTATTATCATTAAATAAATTAAATTCATGATATACCATGTAATATGGCAGTATATGCACCACACAATAAGAATAATTGGTGAATATAGAATAAATCTCATGGAAATAAAAGTGAGAGGAGAAATCCCTTACCTTATGTTTTGACTTACTTTATAAATTTTTAAACATCTTGTATAATAAGTTTGAGTTTATTTTAAATATAAAAAATAACCATATTATTATTATATATAATATCATATATTATTTTTTCATGACTTTATATTACTCATTTATTAACAATTTCATGTTAAAATTACGTTTGCGGTAATTACCGCTTTGTTTTTCATATATGTTTTGAATTGTTATTATTGAACCTATTAATTAGATAATGATTTAATTATTTAAATAATTTAAAACATGATATTAAAATAATATATATTAAATATATAATTATTTATAATAATATATAAATGATAAAAATATGAAATGAAATACACTGTTTATGGAGACGGTAGGCTATACGTACGCATGAGCGCTATTTCCACATTCTTGTCCTATTATTAAAGAAATAAATGTAAATGTTATATATATATATATATCATTAAAATGTAATTATTATTTCATAAATATCACATATTATTAACAAAAGCATCCTTAATATATTTTATGTAAATCGTGAACGAATCACATCGCTTTGTATTTATCATTATAAATACAATATATATAATATAAAAATATTAATTCCATCATTATTATAAACCTTAAAAGGTGGTAATGGAAGAACAAATGACATCAGGTCACGAGGCAGTAGTCCTCCATACACACGAATGATGATTGCATATCTCATTTTATGGAAGTGTGTGTGAGTGTAGGTTGAACCCTTAAAATGTAATAATATAAGTATATTTAGGATAAATATTCAATTATATAATAATGTAATAAGAATAATTTATGTGTTTTAGAAATAAATAAAACAAAACTGCTTCTGAAAGGATATTACCTCTTCTTTGGGTAAATCCTTTTAGTTTGCACTAAAGATATTCTTTAGTTGGATTTATTCCAAAAGTGAGGCTTCTAGGACGAAGTTAAGGAATTTGGGATAATATTTTGGTAGTATTTGGATGATTTATATGGTTTTATATCTGTGAATAAGTGTGGGGGGAGAATTCCCTTTTTAGAGTGGGGGAGGAGAGGCATTATTGTAAATATAAAATGGTAAACACTATTAAGAGGTATCCCTTATATAATGTGCCTAATATAATGGTCCATTTTAGATAAAAGTGAGTATATGGTCTAAATATTACCATAAAATGGCTTTTTTATATGTTTTTGTCACGAGCCGACCCTACCCGGGCTTGAGCCGCAACTACCCCAAGCCCGCCTCCATAGGCCAGGGGCTGGCGACCAGTGCCAAAGGAACAAAAACTCAAGGAGGCCTTTGTCTAAGTACCTATACACACATGCATCACACTCAATACAAAAGTGCAGAGTACAAAGAAAAGCAATGTACCAACTGCTATAAATAAACCACAAATGTGCATCAACCTCTAAACAGTACAAAGTATAAGCTGAAGGTAAACTGAAAAGGAAAAAGGGAAAAACATGTTCCCAACCATAAAAGTGTCACAACCCAGCAATAAGTAAACAAAATCAAACAATTGGGAGGGTCCCACACCTAGAACCCAACTACGACCAACGCATGCGGTCCAAGCTCCCGAACTCCTAAGCTCTGCTGAAGTCATGACCAACCTGTCAGTCGTCTACAAGGGCACACCAAGTGCGGGAAAAGCCCAAGCAGGGGTGAGTATAAAAATACTCAGTAGGATACCCCGACGGCTCAAGGGAGCAACAAAGGAGGTATCGATGGGTGAGAAGTAGAACGAACAGGGTAAAAGAAAAGGAGTACAACCGAAAGTGCACTAAAGAGTACAATAGAGAGTCCATCTCAACCCAAAAAGAGAAAGGAGGTAGACTCGTCCAGAAAAAAGGAGCTAGAAATAGTGAGAAGATGAACTTCTCGTCAAGTCTTAGCTACCTATAACAGGAGAGTAGACTCGTCCAACCACGAGAAGCTAAACATGGAAAGCACGTGGCATACCCCGCGCGTCTTCTCCTCTCCTAGAAGGAGAGTAGCCAAAACCCAAGGAGTGGGTACTGGAACAAGGTATATACATATCCATATGCTCAATCAAGAAGCTCGAATAAGATCGTAAGGGGATCTCCATCCCGTAGATCAACTCAAGGAAGTGAGTCGCCATCAGTCTCAGAAGTAAACACCATCGATGCCCAACATCCCACACGTCTGCCCCAAATTGCAAGTCAAGGGGCTAAAATCATCGCACCTTGACTCTATCCGATTTGGCCGGCACTAACTTGCCCACACGATTTTAGGTCTCATCACAAGGATGCGTCTCAATGGGGAAAGCGCCCCTCGTACTTGAGAGTTATGGGGGAAAGTCAAACCACAATTCTTCACTGTCACACAGTCGAGAGGTCTTTAAAGTCAAGTTGTCACATGACTGACCCAAAAAAACAAGGGACCCACTCCAGTAGTCACAGAGTAAAGCCACAGACTAGCCTAATAGAAAGGACTAAGTCTGAAATGCCAACAGGTGACCCACTACCCAGCTCCGCTGGAGGGTAATTCATAATAAGATATCGGGTGACCCACTGCCCAGCCCTACTGGAGGGTAAACCCTAATACATCATTAGGCGACCCACTGCCCAGCCCTGCTGGAGGGTAGACCTGAAATAAGTCAACAGACGACCCACTATCTAGCCCTGCAGAAGGGTAGACCTGGAACAAGATGACGGAAGACCCACTGCCCAGCCCTGCTGGAGGGTAGACCCTCAAGAGTCGTCGGGTGACCCACTACCCAGTCTCTGTTGGAGGGTAAACCCTAAGAGGTCTTTGGCTGACCCACTGCCCAGTCTCTGCTGGAGGGTAAACCCTAAGAAGTTGATGAGAAACCCACTACCCAGTCTCTACTGAAGGGTAAACCCGAAACTGCTCTGGCCATCCCTACTGGATGGTACAACACTGGCCAAAAGAACTCGGAGTGGGTATCGTGCAACCACCCAACTCCAGAATAAAACCAGGGGAAACCACTCAACCCTGCTGGTCTAAACTATCGTGAAAAAGAGGACCCTCTATGTCACGAGAGGTCAAAGGTACACAAAGTAGAACACAGAACACACATGGGGCCCACACGACGTGTGGCCCCAGCTCATCTCCCAACCAAGCACAGACGTTCTCAGGCACATACTACATCATGTACCTCCAAGCATTCCTGTATACTCCCAGAGTATACCACATCTGTAGCCCAAAGGCTATCATAAACACGACACCCAATGTCCACGTGAAGGGTGAAAGCGTAATTCGCCAACCTGCTTCCTCCACGGCCCCGACACGACCAAACACATCTCTTCAAACATCAACTCCACTCACACGGGAGTAAACGCGATCACACGCCAAAGGTTCGCTTCCGAACACAGTAAGAAGAACCGCCACTGGAGCACCTTTCATATTTCCACATTTAATAAGATTTCATAAGAGGCTTCACTCACCTGAACAGATTACACCATTTTAATCCTCATGAAAAAACACGCGAGATAGACTACTCACCTGCCCGAAACAGTCAACTGGTGAATATGGTACCATTCACTATAGCCAGCCCGTGTGGGGCCCACACCATGATCCCGAAACTGAACAAATGGATCACACCACTACGATCCCATCAGAAAAACACACAGGATTGACTACTCAATCTCCCCAAACAGACACCCGGTGAAAAAGGTACTATTCACCGTAGGCAAACCGGGTGGGACCCACACCACGATTCCGAAAAAGGTCGGGCGAACTGCGCCATCGCGACGCTCTCGGAAAAACACGTCAGATCGACTATTCATTCACCCCGAACGGACACTCGATGAAAAATTCGCAGTACGCTGTTCACAGCTTAAAAGACGGTTTGTGGGGCCCACACCTCAACTCCGGCTTCAATGCCCGAAACCACCACGGTCGATTTTGCCTCAATGCCAGGGTTACAATGCCGCTGACGGCACTTAAAACAGGCTCCGGATGCAGAAGATGCAACTCCCCGCGTTATACGTGAATGGGGCCCTGTGGGGCCCACACCTCGAGCCCGAATTTAGGCGGGTGGATTGCGGCATCGCAATCCCCACGGAAAAACACTCAAAAACGAGTGCTCATTCACCCTAAACGAATTTCGGGTGAAAAGTTATGTTTCACCGTAAAACGTGTGAACTGGGCCCTGTGGGGCCCGCACCTTATCTCCAACCCGAGCGCTTCTAAAAGCATCTCAAAAAGTCCGCACGTGGACTGGGGTCACGCTGTTGATGACGGCGCGTCAATCGGACATCCCAGACATGAGTTAGGTCCGAGGCAACAATTAATTAATTAATTGATTAATTAATTAATTCTTCGTAAAAAGCGTTTCATGCCACCGAGAAATGAAACCAATCCGCAGAGGCTCCAATCCAACTTTGGAAGGACCGCCTCGGCTCCGGGGCCACCGCGCCTCTGACGGTGCGTCAAACAGACATCCGGCATGCGAGCCATGTCCGTCGGAACATTAATAATAAATTTAATATTATTAAATTAAATCTTCTCAGGTCACCCGTCCTCGGGCGCGCAACTGAAAAAAACCTAACCTCACTTTAAAAGGGCCGCCTCGTCGATACGGACTCACGGCCGCAGACGGCGCGTCAAACAGACGCGCCGTTTGGAAATTACGGCCCCCCGAATGCAAGGGGGCCCAAAATGGGCCAGTCCAGCCCGGCCGGCCCGGTCCAGACCAGCATTCCGGACCGACCCACCGCGGCCCGCTGGCCGTGGCCCATCTCAACCCACCAGACACGCCTCGGGTCTGATTTTTCAAACGGACCGGCCATCCTGGCCAGTGCCCCTTTCTCGTGTCGCGTCAAACAAAGACCCGCGCGCTACGGGTCTTGCTCCCCCCCGAGGTCGCCGCCTGCCACCCCTGAGGAGACGCCCGCTCTGACTCAGTGCTCCGCCAACCTCTGCTCGCCCTCGCCTGGCCGACACCCACAACCGCCTGCCGCTGAATCCCGCACCTCCGCATGAGCCCACGTCGTGCCGAACGACCTACTACCGAGCCCGCCGCATGGAGCCCAACCATGCCGCGGAGTCGCCGCCGCACCTTCGCCTGCCTACCGCTCGCCGGACCACCGCTGAAACCCCAAAAACCCACAATATTCAGCGGACGTTTTCGAACACGTTGGGACTCGGATTTTAAATCCAGAAGATGCGTTTGATAGCTCCGAAAAATTAATTCACAAAAATGTTCTTTTCTTGAATATCAAACGACATTTCGATGCTATTATTCAACTCGAAATAAGAGTTCGGAAATAAAAACTCAATAACGCAAACACCTACTTGCAGGGATGTAGCCCGATGCTTCGCGATCGATCCGCCTCGCTGTTTCCATTTCCACCTTGATTGGGAGGGAGGAGGAGGAGGAAGTGGAGAGGAGGTTGAGGGTTTTTCTACCAGGAGGTGCAAATAGAGGAGGGAGGGGAGTGGGTTGGTTTAAGTAGGAAATAAAAATTAATTAACTTAATTAATTTTTAATCACCCACGAAAGGCCCCACATCTGAAACTCTTGACGGGGTCGAGGCTAAGCCTCCCCTAGGGTAAAAATCACCTACCGAGCACAACGGAAGTCTCGAAATTTTAATTCAAGGCCCCGTTCAAAAGTTATTAAACTCAACGCCTGAGGCCGCCAAATTACGAAAATGCCCCTGGCGGCATTTTTCACAGAAGGCCCACGCCCGCGAAAGTTACACCGCTCCTAGTGTAAATGGAATGATTCGAACTCAACGGTGCCCTCGTTTTTCCCATACGAGCCACCGTTTAAGAGATACTAGATTTTAACCATTAAACAAATGAATTAATTGTTTTAATTATCCATTTAACGTTCCGTTACCAGGCGAGGGGTCCCAACATCTCTTGCCGACATACTTTATGTCATTAATAAGGTAAAGACCTTATTTCGTACCCATCCGTACACTCAGATTTATGATCTGAATCACCGTTTAGGAGTTTTCCCATTTATTTGGCGTGTGAAGTGTGAGCGGACTAAAAATTTAATTCTGGCCACAATGGGGCTCGGAATCGCACACTGTCTGAAGGCGCTGCTCTGGAAGAATATCAAGAATATTCCAAAGTCGTTTATATACAAAAAAGGGTTCTTACATCATTACCGCCTTCAATATTTTCATCCCCAAAAAGCAAAACTAGGGAATAACTCAAGGTACTAAGACCACACTTGGCTCTCCCGTACCCAGAAGAACTTTTGTACAGTCCCACATCATCGCACCAAGACCAAAGGATTTGATCTATTCACACAAGGTCTTCCCTCGCCGATGACGTGCAAAGGGGAATGCACACATCTTCTTGGGTAAGTCACGTGGGAGACGTCGTACACCCACTCCAGACTTTGGGGTTAGGGCAAGGCGGTAGGGAACCCAGCCATCCATTCACACGGTCTGAAATGGCCCGAAGGCTCCCGAGGGTGGATTTCCTCCTCAGAAGAACTCCTACATCTAACGCCATGACTGGAATCACCGCCCGCACCTAGAATAAGGCCCGGTGATTCCCTACTTCAGAATATCCATATGGTGAAATACCAAAGGATATCTGGTCACACAAGGTTTCACAATCGATGTACCACAACCCAGACTCTCTTACACGCTTGGAGAGAGAAGGAGTCGACACCATCGACTAATGTAAGGGTCCTACGCCTTTTACCTTACCAACACAAGGTTACACCGATGCCTCACATCACCCTGATAACAACCCAATCATGGAGCAGGGAGAGAAGCATTTCACACACAGAGACTGATAATTCTACTGTAAAAGGTAGAAGAGCTATAGAGTGTACCTCTTATAACCTCATGCTCTGTAAGATCGTAGACATTCAAATCTCGCGACTTTCTGCGTTCCCAACCGTCAGCTCTCAGAGCATGACGTGGATCACCTAGTGGTGATGGGAAGACCTCATGATGTCATCCCCCACTACCAGTTTCTCCCACTCCTCTGAAAGCACCACCTCTCTGGGTAGTACTCCGATCATAGAACTGACTCTGCCATGGTGGTGTACCTGTTACCTGCTTGGCATTCTCAGTGTGCCTGGTCGGGCAGTCCTGTGCCAAGTGACCTCGCCCATCGCAAGCATAGCACACACTCTCTCTAGGCTGCACTGGTGCCCTCCAACACCACTATGGTGTATGACCACTCCCCATAGTCTGGTTTTCAGAAAGCCACCTGTGTCGAGGTTCTTCTTGCCGACGCCCGCTAGCTATGGCAGACGTCTTGGCTCCATCGTGCCTGCTGCCACCACCAACTATAGAACGCGATAGGAAGCTCTCTGTCACCAGCGCCTGCTCTAGCACCCCGACATAAGTGGGAATGCACAAGGGTACTATGACAACATGAATATCTTGGCGGAGACCCTGCTCAAACTTCCACGCTCGGAAGTTGCCTCCATGGACCAAGTTCGGGTAAAAGCGTGCACGGTCTGCGAAACTAGCCGCATACTCGGCCACCGTCATCCCTCCCTGCTGAAACTGCATGAGCTCCTGAATCCAAATGGAGTGTAAGTAGGAGGGACAAAAATCCTCATGAAACAACAACTGAAAGTATCCCCACGAAACCGACGACTCATCAAGAAACTGAGTCACTAGAATCCACCAACGCCAAGCTGCTCCGTGGAAAAGGTTGGCGGCCAAAGGCACCATAAGATCTGTCATCGTCTGCACAAGTCTAAAAAGGAGATCCACTATCTCCAGCCAAACCTCGGCTGTCTGAGGGTCTGGCTCATCACTGAACCTCAGCGGTCTCTACCGCTGGAACTCACGGAGCGTGCTCAAACTGCGCTCAAGCTTAGTCTACTCTACTGAAGCTGTCTACTGCTCAACAGGTTGGGGGTGCTGCTACCGGCCCACCTGGAGAAATGGGCTTGCATGATGGGTCCTGGACTGAGGCCTCGTAGGTCACAAGGTCTTCTTCATGAACCAAAGCTGGTATCCTGGCTGACTATCTTCGCAGAAACATCCTGAATATTATCAAGGAGTTCCATGGTCAGATGAGCATATATGTATATAATAGCAACAACAATGGGGAGATGACTCATGAAGGACAGTCAAAGACTCAATCCTATGTGATTCACAACCAATTTTCCCTACAACAAGTGTATCATCTTGCTGAGTCGACAAGTGGGTTATCAGGGTCCTAGTGAATGGATACGTCGGCCGCCACACCATCACTGGACTACCTGGCCTGAGATCCACTCTCGAGACATGTTATAACTATTTCCCAAAATCCCAACCAATTCATTTTTTAGGGATGTTCGAACAACGTCCCAAGGAACGAACCACCTTTGATACCACTTTGTCATGACCCTACCCTACCCAGGCTCAAGCCACAATTACCCCAAGCCAGCCTCCATAGGCCAAGGGCTGGCGACCAGTGACGAAGGCACACCAACTCGGGGAGGCCTTTTCCTAAGTACCTGTACACACACGCAACACAATCAATGCAAAAGTGCAGAGTAAATAAAAAAGCAAAGTACCAACTTCTATAAATAAACCCCAAATGTGCATCGACCTCTAAACAATACAAAGTATAGGCTGAAGGTAAACTGAAAAGGAAAAAGTGAAAAACATGAACCCAACCAGAAAAGTGCCACAACCCAGCAACAGGTAAACAAAAGCAAACAACTGGGAGGGTCCCACACCTGGAACCCGACTACGACCACCACACACGGTCCAAGCTCCCGAACTCCTAAGATCTGCTAAAGTCACGACCAACCTGTCCGTCGTCTGCAAGGGTACACCAAGTGCGGGCAAAGACCGAGCAACGGTGAGTATAAAAATACTCAGTAGGATACCCCAAATGCTCGAGAGAGAAACAAAGGAGGTACCAAAGGGTGAGAAGTAGATCAAACATGGTAAAATTAAAAGAGTACAACCGAAAGTGCAATAAAGAGTACAGTAGAGAGTCCATCTCAAACCAATAAGAGAAAGTAGGTAGACTCTTCTAGACACAAGGAGCTGGAAATAGTGAGAAGATGAACTTTTCATCGAGTCTTCACTACCTATAGCAGGAGAGTAGACTCGTCCAACCATGAGAAGCTAGACACGGAATGCAAATGGCATACCCCGAGCGTCTTCGCCTATCCTGGAAGGAGAGTAGCCAAAACACAAGGAGTGGGTAGTGGAACAAGGTATATACATATCCATATGCTCAATCAATAATCTCGTACAAGATCTTAAGGGGATCTCTATCTCGTTGCTCAGCCAAAGGAAGTGAGTCACCATCAGTATCAGAAGTAAACACCATCGATTCCCATCATCCCACACGTCTGCCCTGAACTGCAAGTCAAGGGGTTCAAATCACCGCACCTTGAAACTATCCGCTTTGGGCAGCACTGACTCACCCGCATGGTTTTAGGTCACATCACAAGGACGCGTCTCAGTGGGGAAAGTGCCCCTCGTACTTGAGAGTTCTGGGGGAAATTCAAACCAAACTTCATCACTGTCACACAGTCAAGAGGTCCTCAAAGTCAAGTTGTCACATCACTGACTCGTAAAAATAAGGGTCCCGCTCTAGTAGTCACAGAGTAAGGCCACATACTAGTCTAGTAGAAAGGGATGAGTCTGAAATGCCAATGGGTGACCCACTACCCAGCCCTGTTGGAGGGTAATTCATAATAAGATATCTGGTGACCCACTGCCCAGCCCTGATGGAGGGTAAAACCTAATACATCATCAGGTGACCCACTGCCCAGCCTTGCTAAAGGATAGACCTAGAATAAGTCGACAGACGACCCACTTCCCAGCCCTACTGGAGGGTAGACCTGGAACAAGATGACGGGCGACCCACTACCCAGTCCTGCTGGAGGGTAGACCCTCAAGAGTCGTCAGGTGACCCACTGCCCAGTCTCTGCTATAGGGTAAACCCTAAGAGGTCTTCGGGTGACCCACTGCCCAGTATCTACTGGAGGGTAAACCCAGAACTGCTCTAGCCATCCCTACTGGATGGTACAACACAGGCCAACAGAACTCGGAATGGGTATCGTTCAACCACCCAACTCCTAAACAAAACCAGGGGAAACCACTCAACCCTTCTGGTCTAAACCATCATGAACAGGAGGACCCTCTATGTCACAAGAGGTCAAATGTATGCAAATTAGAACACGACACATACATGGGGCCCACCCGACGTGTGGCCCCAACTCATCTCCCAACCAAGCACAAACATTCTTTGGAACATACTACATCTTGTACCTCCAAGAATTCCCATATACTCCCAGAGTATACCACATCTCTAGGCCAAAGACTATCATGAACATGACACCCAACGTCGATGTGAAGGGAGAAAACGTAATTCGCCATCCTTCTTCTTCCACAGCCCCAACATGGCCAAACACATCTCTTCAAACATCAACTCCACTCACACTGGAGTGAACGCGATCACGTGCCAAAGGTTCGCTTCCAAACACAGCAAGAAGAACCGCCACCAGAGCACCTTTCATATTTCCACATTTAATAAGATCGTGTAAGAGGCTCTGCTCGCCTAAAAATATTACACCGTTTTAATCCTCATGAAAAACACACGAGATAGACTACTCACTCGCCTGAAACAGTAAACCGGTGAATATGGTACCATTCACTGTAGCCAGCCTGTGTGGGGCCCACACCATGATCCCAAAACTGAACAAATCCCCTCAGAAAAAAGCATGGGATTTACTACTCAATCGCCCGAAACAAAAACCTGGTGAAAAAGGTACTATTCACCGTAGCCAACTCGGGTGGGACCCACAACACGATTCCGAAAAAGGTCAGGCGAACTGCACCATCGTGACGCTCTCAGAAAAATACGTCAGATCGACTATTCATTCGCTCCGAACGGACGCCCGATGAAAAAGTCACAGTACGCTGTTCATAGCTTAAAAGAGGGCCCATGGGGCCCACACCTCAACTCCATCTTCAACGCCCGAAACCACCCCGGTCGATTTTGCCTCGATGCTAGGGTTACAACGTCGCTGAAGGCGCTTAAAACAGGCTCCGGATGCAGAAGCTGCAACTCCCCGCGTTATACGTGAATGGGGCCCTATGGGGCCCACACCTCGAGCCCGAATTTAGGCGGTCGGATTGCACCGTCGCAACCCCTCGAAAAAACACTCAGAAATGAGTGCTCATTCAACCTAAACGAACGTCAGGTAAAAAAGTGCCGTTTCATCGTAAAACGTGCGAACTGGGCCCTGTGGGGCCCGCACCTTGTCTCCAACCCGAGCGCTTAAAAAAGCCTCTCAAAAAGTCCGCATGAGAACTGGGGTCACGCTGCCGCTGACGACGTGTCAATCGGACATCCCATACAGGAGTTCGGTCTGAGGCAATAATTAATTAATTAATTGATTGATTAATTAATTGTTCGTAAAAAGCTTTTCGTGCCACCGAGCAACAAAACCAATCCGAAAGGGCTCCAAAACATCTTTGGAAGGACCGCCTCAACTCTGGAGCCACCGTGCCTCTGATGGCACGTCAAACGGACGTCCGAATTGCGAGCCACGTCCGTCGCAACATTAATAATTAATTTAATATTATTAAATTAAAGCCCCTTAGGTCACCCGTCCTCGGGCGCGCAACCGAAAAACCCCTAACGTCGCTTTAAAAGGTCCTACTTGTTGATACGGACTCACGACCGCAGACGGCGCCTCAAACGGACGCGCCGTTTGGAAATTACAGCCCCCTGAATGCAAGGGGGCCCAAAATGGGTCTGTCTCGACTGGTTGGCCCGGTCCTGACCGGCGGTCCGGACCAACCCGCCACGGCCCGCTGGCCGCGGCCCGTCTCAACCCACCGGACCTGCCTCGGGTCCGGTTTTTCAAAACGGACTGGCAATCCTGGCTGGTCCCCCTTTCTCGTGCCGCGTCAAACAATGACCCACGTGCTGCGGGTCTTGCTCCCCACCGATTTTGTCGCCCGCCGCGCCTGAGGAGACGCCCGCCGCGACCCATCGCTCCATCGGACTCCGCTCTCCCTCGCCTGGCCAACACCCGCGGCCGCCTTCCGCTGAAGCCCACACCTCTACATGAGCTCGCGCCGCACCGAACGCCCTGCTTCCGAGCCCTTCGCTTGGAGCATAGCCGCGCCGAGGAGTCATCGCCGCGCCTCCGCCTGCCTGCCGCTCACCGGACCGCCGCCGGAACCCCCAAAACCCGCAATATTCGGCGGACGTTTGCAAACACTTTGGGACTCTGATTTTAAATCCGGAAGATGCGTTTGATAGCTTGGAAAATGTTATTGACAAAAATGAGCTTTTCTCGAAGATCAAATGGAATTTCGATGCTATTATTCAACTCGAAATAAGAGTTCGGAAATAAAAGCCCAATAACGCAAACTTCTGCTTGCAGGGGCATAGCCCGACGCTTTGCGAGCGATTCGCCTCACCGTTGCCGCTTCCACATTTATTGGGAGGGAGGAGGAGGAGTAAGAGGAGAGGAGGTTGAGGGTTCTTCCGGCATGAGGTGCAAATGGAGGAGGGAGGGGAGTGGGTTGGTTTAAGTAGGAAATAAAAATTAATTAACTTAATTAATTTTTAATCACCCACGAAAGGACCCACATCCGAAACTCTTGACGGGGTCGAGGTTAAGCCTCCCCTAGGATAAAAAACACCTCCTGAGCACAACAACGGTCTCATAATTTTAATCTGAGTCCCCGTTCAAAAGTTATTAAACTCAACGCCCGAGGCTGCCAAATTACGAAAACGCCCCTGGCGGCATTTTTCACAGAAGGCCGGCGCCCGTGAAAGTTACACCCCTCCTAGGGTAAACGGCACGTTCCAGACTCAACGGTGTTCTCATTTTTCCATCCGAGCTACCATTTAAGAGATACTAGATTTTAACCATTAAACGAATAAATTAATTGTTTTAATTATCCGTGTAACGTTCCGTTATCGGGTGAGGGGTCCCAACGTCCCGTGACAACATACTTTATGTCGTTACTCGGTTAGGGACCCAATTTCTGACCCATCCTTTCACTCAGATTTATGATCCAAATCACCATTTAGGAGTTATCCATTTATTTGGCGTGTTGAGTGTGAACACACTAAAAATTTAATTCCAGCCACACCGGGGCTCGGAATCGCACGCCATCTGAAGGCACTGCTCTGGAATAATATCAAGAATATTAAAAAGTCTATTATAGCCAAAAACCGGGTTCTTATAGTTTCTATGTTATTTTGACCCTTAAGTAAATGTTTAACCACTAAGTAAACTCATTTTTTACCTTAACCTGGGTAATTAATTTTATTCATTTTCACTAATGGTTTTGAAAAAAACTTTGTTGAACTTACAAGAAATTATAAATTCTTCTGATTCAAAAATATTTAATCAATTTTTATAAATTCTAAACATATAATTGGTAGAAATTAATTTAAAATTAATCTCGTAGATGACATGAGCAATGAGTTTTTAAAGTGAAAATGTTCAAAAGTTTAAAATATTTTTATATCCAATTTCAATGTGAATATGATTACAATAACCTAAATTCTATTAATATATATATATATATATATATATATATATATATTCTCTAAATTTACTATAAAACCAATTTAAAAAATAATTTAACTATATAAATAGATTATAAAAAAAATGCATTTTTCAATTAAAATTCAATATTTTTCACTATTTTTAATAAAATGAGATTTCTCATAAAAATAACAAAAATTTACCCAAATTAAATTTTAATATTAATATTTTAAAAATGAATTTTATTTTTTTTAAATTAAATTTATAAAAGTTTCAACATTGTATTTAAAATAGGGGTACCATTAAAAGGCAGTAAAATTATATTTTAGAAAGAATATATATCTTTATCCCTCAAATTGGATTTATTCTTATCTCTTATCTAGAAAACACATAAGATGAATGGGAAATAGTTAACTGAATATAATATATATATATTTAATTAAAATCATTTGAAAAAATTGGTTTAATTAATTTGTTGATGTAAAATGTGTTTAATTTCATAATTATAGTTTTCCAGCAAAGAGATTTCATATATTTTCAAAAGGTTTTTATTTTATTTTCTAGTTAATTGGCCATGAAATAATTCTTCTTATATGCATTTTTAAATCGTATTTTCATAAATTAATTAATCCTATTCATAACCGCGATTCCAATGGCTAGGTAAAAACTATAATAATATTTTTATAGTAATATTAATAGTACATTGATGTTTGGTATTACTAGGTATTGAGTGTAATGAAATATATCAAAGAAACTCATAATTGTGTATAACAAAGCCCAAAAGAATTATTGTGTGTTCCAAAATCTAATCTAGGTTTTGCCTTTAGTGAAAGATTAACATGGTGTTGTCTGAAACACAAACCAAACTTAGTGAATTCATATAACACAAGATATATTTTATTTTGTGTGAAATGAAGAATATATAAAAGATTAAATTAATTTAAAAAATATATTTCACAAAATCTCAGGGTGTTACATTTCCCCCCGTCAAAATGAATTTCAATCATGAAATTCATCTGGGTTATCAAAGGTTTAACACTTTAATGTTCCTTTCATAGAAACCCTCATCATAAAAATGAATACTAAAACTTCCTTTAAAAAGGATAGATGGAAAAATAATGGTTACCAATAGTAACTCATAACTAGGTTTCCATATATGAGAACACAAGTGGAAAGAGAAATCATGGGCATGGAAGAGAAATCTAACTGTGAAGTTCTGATGGAGAGTGATAGAGAACGTGGTTAATAGAAAGTTAATGATCACAAATCCATAACACAATGATTATTGAAAAAGGTCTTTGATATCATAATAAATTATTATAATAGGAAATTTTTTTATTTCAAGACCCTTTTCCTAATGTTTAGGAATTTTCATGATAAGATATACTTACCTTATTTCATGGAAATATTTCCCTTTAGTTGTGTGTAAAACAATTTCTACAATATCTATTACTCAAAAAATTAATGTTAATTTTCTATCCCTAAACCAATAATGGATCATAACATACATATGTAGAATGATAATTAATTCCATATGTATTTAGTTATCATTACAATAAAAAGTTTAGAATAGGTTATCCAATAGGCATAAATCCTTATATGGAGAGACAATACTTTAAACTCTAAAAACTCAACCAAATTTTAACTTAAAACATTCCTTAAATGTCCAACCTTGTAACCCTCACCAAAGGTGAAAATCCAAAACTTTATAAAGAAGGTCACTAAACCAACGTAACAACGACCCCATATATATCATAAGGTTCTTCTTGGTTGTCAAATTCTAAACATGTGAATACCTTTATCATGTATTCTCTTAAAACATGGTAATAACCTGAATTACCATAAAACCATATTGAAAACATAAATCATTTATTATTAGATATATGCCTTAGATCTAAAAAGTTGAAAACTTCATCAATGATAACATAGACTAGTTTGTCAAAAAATTCTCAATCACTTCCAAGGTAATCAGTACCATCCAATTTACTTATTCATATCCAACATATCTTTTTCAAAACATCATTATCTCAACATCAAGAACATGTTAAGGATTATCTTTCCCTCAATTATGTGTTTTACATTAATATCATATTGACATTAAATCAATTTTTTTCTATCAATACCATTCAATATATTTTTTAATTACTTATCAAAAAACATAAAATAAATAATCCTTATATAATTCACAATTCATAATTCTTTAATCTAAATACATAAACAATTCAATTACTTCATCCTTAAGAAAATAACAAGGCTACATCATCTTATTTCTGAATATCTCTTTCCATTCAAAATTCACTTGTAGTATCATCATCATTAGTAATATAACCATTAGTCATACCACCTTGTTTATTCTCTTTGTGAAATTTCCACTTACGACATAAATTTGAATAATTCCTATTTATTTCACATTTAAATAATTTAAATTTCGACTAGATCTTAGGTAGGACATTATTCCCATCCATAGAATTAATTGAACTCTTAATTTTTTCTTTATAGTCACTTTATTTTTGTCATTATTTTCCACAATGAAAAATTATTCATGTTCCTCTAAGACTTTTACTCAGGTGATTCTTTCCACATTCTCAACATGTAGTAAACTACATATTCTTTTCTCTATGGTATCCATCACCTGAATTCTCAGAAAACTCTTTCATTCTATTCTTTGGTGATTCCAAGAGTTTATTAAGTTACACATTGTTAATCATGTTCTTTGAAAAAATTATTAGTCATGATCACAAAGTTCTTTACTCCAACCATCATCCCATTTGACTAATCATTAGTAAAATTTTCATCACATTTAATGTTAAACGACTTCCTTCTGGTTCCTTTCATTGACTAAAACCTGAAAGAATAGTGTGAGAAACACTTATCATAGTGGAAAAACATATCCATACCAAATAACTTACATTATGTCTAAATCATGACACCTTATTTAATCTATGACACCTTAGGATTATCCTTAGAGAATCCCTAGACATATCCTTAGAAATATCCCTAGGGATATTAATAATGTTTTCTCTTCCTAGTTTCCAAATATAGACTAAACATTTCCTTTTATACAAAATTTATTGACACATACTTAACATAAATGGATATTTCATCAATTTTGATGAAAATTAAGCACATTACATCATTACATGCCTGAGGACCGTAACAGTTTAGTGTATTTGGTAACTTAGAACACATTATTATAATTTGATGAAATTTATTAAACACATCCCTTAAAAATATTACCCATTAGTGTTAGTACATACAAACTTTCTTCATAACATGGGTAAAGGAAACATAATAAAGGGTGAGGTAATATTCTCAGTAAGGGTAAATAAAGGAGATAGATAAACATAACATAAGCATAAGGGTATGAGAACATAATCATAACATTGAAAAATCATACAATGCATATCAAATAAAATAAACATAAATCATGGAACAAATATTTAAAGTTCATTAGACATTAATAATTACTAAATCAGGAGTATAAGACATAAAATCAGAACATAAGAATTAGACATGGAATTGTGGAAGATGCATAAGAATATAAAATCATTCCATATAAGTCAAGGTTTATTTCCAAAACTTATAAGGGAACTCCACGAGGGATACTCCTATTGGGAGGGACACATAATCATACCTAGTTGAATCACTTTACTTATAGTGGAATGAGTTTACTCCCCAAACCATGTCAGTAGTAGGTTTACTCCCAACACTATTTTAGTAGTCAAGGTTCACTCCCAAGACCATCTTAATGGACATAGTCCTTTACTGAACCATGTTTACACCACATTCTATCTATGTCCATATTATGAGATATAAATATTTACCCAATGAATTATATGGAGATATAGGTCCCACCCATTACATAATGAAATCATACATATGTGTTTCATAAGATAATAACAATTCATCATATCATTACCCATGAAATGAAATGGGTTTCATAAACATATCATCCTATCAAAACTAGTGGAAAATATATAGGTTTCCTAATCATTTCATGAAATCATAACCTAGGAAAATAATTTGGTTCCATAAGAATATAACTCATGAAAGAGAAATGAGTTTCATAAGTATATAACCCATGAAAGAGAAATGAGTTTCATAAACATCATTCCATCAAAAGAAAAACCATTTAGATAAAGGACATGAATATTATCCTTAAATCATATCCCTAATAAGTCACGAGTAGCACCAATGGATGTCAACTTATATAGAAATTAATTTTAAAATATCTTCTAAAAATACCTCTTGAGAAAGATAGTTTTTCTTTGAAAAACACTTTGAACATCCTTTTCATTGAAAATAAATTTTTGAAAACATATAAAAAATGTTTTAAAAATCATTTGAAACACCTCTTTATCATAAAATATTTTTTTAAAACCTTTTTCTTCAAAAATATCTTAGAGAACTTATAAAACAATCTTTTAAATCATTTAAATACTTTTCTTTGAGAATGGGCTTTTGAAAACATATAATGGAATCTTTTAAAATAGTTTAGAACACTTCTTGAACATAATTTTTTTGAAATCCTTTTTCTTTGAAAATATCATTTTAAACCGATAAAGGAATATTGAAAACATTTTGAAAACCTTTTATTTAAAAATTATTTTAAAACATATAAAATAAGCTCAAAAACATTTTTAAAACCTTTCCTTTGAAAATATCATTGAAAATTTATAATGGAATCTTGAAAACAAATTTGAACACATTTTTAAAAAATAACACACTTTTAAAATACTTGTAATTGAAAATAAAATTAATATATAATTTAAATAAATTAAAAAATTTATAGGGAACATGGTTTTTGAATAAAATAGATTTTCGGCTGAAGAGACAAATAAAGTTGGATATTCCTGAAAATAATTTCTTAATTATATTAAGTAAAAGAGAGTGAAAAAATGGAACCATAACTATAATATATCATGATTAACCATACTATACAAATATTTATGAGAATTATTGAGATATGGATCATAATATTTAATTAATATAATCATAATCATAAACAATCTTGATAAATGATGAGGTTGTAAGAATAAACTCTTACCACTTTGGTAACTTTGAATCCAAATCTCCATGAAATAATAAAATTACTTGAAGCTTAAAATAACATTAAAATAAGAATATTCATGATACAATATTTCAAATAGCAATATATACCACTTCTAAAAGAATATAGGTGCATAACATAATAAAGAAGTAAAATTGAGAAAAAATATTAATTTATAAATTTTGTATCTTTTGAACCGTAAACCTCATGAAATAGATATCATAAAATGGATATGTTGATACCCCTAAATTTAATGATAATAATAATATATTACAATCATGGTAAGTATATATACCACATAAAAGAAATGAGTGGTGGGTAAGGAATAAGTATCTTTAAAATAGAATTGAGACTAGAAATACCCTTACTACTTGAGTAACTTTTGAATCATGAGATCCATGAAAGAATAAAGTAAATTGAATATTTTAATATAATTAAATAAAGGAAATTAGTTATATAAAATTTCATATGGTGGTATATGCACCACACAATAATAATAAGTGGTGAATATAGCATACATCTTACAGAAATAAAAGTGAGATGAGAAAACCCTTACCTTAAGTCTTAACATTATTTGTACACATTAAAAAATCATTGATAATAAATATAAGTTTATTTTAGATATACCACAGAACCATATTAAAATATATCACACCATATATTATTTTATTTTTACTTTATGTAACCCTTTTATTAAAAATTTCATGTTAAAGTTATGTTTCGGGTAATAACCACTTTGTTTTTTCATATATGTTTTGACGTGATAATCTTGATCCTATTACTCAGATCATGATGTAATTATTTTAAGAATGTAAATCATGATATAAATATAATATATATTTATTATATAATTATTTATTATAATCTATTAAAGATATAAATATGAAATAAAATACACCATTCATGGAGACGGTTGGTCGCACGCACGCATGAACACTATTTCTGTTCTATTGTCCTATTTTTTAAAAAAGAAAAGTAAATTATATATATATTATCATTAAATTGGGATTATTATTCCATAAATATCATATATTTTTAATAAACCCATCCTAAATATACTCCATGTAAATAATGAATGAATGACATCGCTTTGAGGTGGCCGTAGT
Source organism: Viscum album (assembly GCA_963277665.1). NCBI lineage: Eukaryota > Viridiplantae > Streptophyta > Magnoliopsida > Santalales > Viscaceae > Viscum > Viscum album. The sequence continues at coordinate 1,530,130,052 of OY728152.1, read as the reverse complement.
CCACACGTCCACAAGAAAAGTTATCATATTACCACAAAATGGAAAGCATGAAGGTATTTATTATAAAATAATTACATAATTAAAATGATATAATAAATATAACATATAAAATATAATAAAAGTAAGAACATAATTATTCCCAACCTTGAAAGGTGGTAATGGAAGAACAAACAACTTTGTTTTGCGAGGAAGTAGTCCGTCATACACACGAATAATGATTGCGTATCCCATTTATTGGAAGAATGTGTGAGTGCAGGTCTAAAACAAAAGATAAAAACATATTAATATATTTATGAGACTAATTTTATTATATAATCATGGAATAAGAATAAATTAGTGGTTTGAGAAAGAAATAAGAAAAAATTTCTTGTGGAAGGATGTTACCTCTTCTTTGGGTAAATCCTTTTCATTTGCACCAAATAGATTCCTTATTTTGAATTACTCCCAAAGTGAGGAATCTAGGATGAAGGAATGTAATTTGGGAGGATATTTTGGAAGTTTTTTTTTTCTGATCCAATGGTCTTGAGAGGTGTGAATAAGTGAAGGGGATGAGTTCGCATTTTATAGTGGAGGAGGATTGAAGTTCTTTTAAATATAAAAATGTGAAAAATATTGAGAGGCATCCCATACATCATTACCATACAATAATTGTACATTTTTTTTATAAAAGGGATTAAATGGTAAAAATTTTCCGATATAATGGATTTTGGACATTTTTTAGGTTATTTTTTCCCTTAAGTTAAAGTTTAACCACTATGTAAACTCATTTTTTAACTTAATCTCTGTAATTAATTTTAATTACTTTCACTAATATTTATGGTAAAAAATTAAGGTGAACTTTAAAGAGATTATAAATTATAATAATTCCAAATATTGAATCATTTTATCCAAATAATAACCACAGAAGTGGTAGAAATTAATTTAAAATTAATCCCACAAACGGGACGAGACAATGAGTTTTTTAAAGTGAAAATGTTCTAAAGTTCAAAATGTTTTTATATCTGATTTATATGTGAAATTGATTTCAATGAAATAAATTGTATTAATAGACTTATATTTTATCTAAATATACTTTGAAATAAATTTTAAATATAATTAAACAATATAAATAAATTAAATTAAAATTCAATTTTCAATTAAATTTCCGTGTTTTTTCACTATTTATAATAAAACTAGACTTCTGAGAAAATTAAAAAAATTTACCCAAAGTAAAATTTTATATTTATATTTAAAAATAAAATTTTGTTTTTTTCAAATAAAATTTATAAAAGAGTTAAAAATTATATTTAAAATAGGTGTTCCATTAAAAGGTGGTAAAACTACCTTTCATAAATAATATATATCTTTATCCGTAAAATTGGATTTATTCTTATATATTGTCTAGAAAATATATTAGATTAATGTTAAATATTTTATTGAATAATATATATATATATATATCATTAAAATCATTTAAAAAAAGTGGTTTAATTAATTTATTGAGGTATAACGTGTTTAATTGCATAAATATTGTTTTACAACAAAAGATTTACTATATTTTAAAAAGGATTTTATTTTTATTTCTAGTTAGTTGTTCAACAATTTATTCTTATTATATACATATTTAAACCATATTTTCATAATTTAATTAATCTTATTCATAACCTCTATTCCAATAGCTATGTGACAACTATAATAATATTTTAATAATAATATTAATAGTACATCATAGTTTGTTAAAACTATGTCTTGTATTTAACCTAAGCTATCAAAGGAACACATAATTGTGTGTAAGATAAGCCAAAAATAGAGTTGTGTGTACAAAAAGATAATCTATGTTTTTCACGTAGCAAAGCTTAACATGGTGTTGCGTGAAATAAAAACCAAACCAATTTATTTCATATAACACAATCAATATTCAGTGTTGTGTGAAATAAAGAATATCAAAAAGATTAAATTAATTTAAAAAAATATTTAAAAAAATCTATGGGTTTTACAAATATAGTTTTTAGAATGTGATGCATAAATTTTGTGATATGGTTAGTTATCTGATGTGTGTCTTATTATATTTTCTCAGAAGAAATACAATGTGATTATTAATAATGAAAATGATAAATGGGTGTGGGATAAGATTGAATAAAATAAGGAATTTAAATGAAATTTGAAATACATAAAATGAATTAGAAATATATAGATTAATCTTTTCCATATACTGAAATGGTTTTTCATTAATATGTAATTTAATGGAATAATTAATGTAATATTATAGGTAAATTATATGATTTAAAATGTTTAAATGGAAATATTAAATTCGATTAGAGAATTATTATTGTGTATATTTTGTGTGTATAGTTGGTAAAGTTGTGTGTTATAGAGTATGTATAAATTTTAGTGTGTGGGGATTCCTATATGTTTTTTCTTATGGTTTTTTTTGTATAGTTTTTCAATATACACCCTATATTTGGTCATTTATGAGGTTTTATTATACTCATAATTTCTTTTTATTTCTTTTTACACCCATCCCGAGGAATAAAACCTTACCAATGTCTAAAGGGTTTAGGTTTTATGGGTTTTCCCAAACATCAATATTAGTGAATGAACATATGGATAAATAATCCTTCTTCCCCACTCCCCCTTATATTTGTGGTGTGTTGGACTGGTTATGTGGATTTGGTGATGATACCTAGTGGGAGTTTTGTATGGTTGGAGGAGGGAATGAGGTTGATGTCCTTCATGTTCATGATAACCTACTGTGATGGATATGTGATAAACTATTTATATTTGGTGAAGATGTGGATATGCGATATGTCTTTATGGTTGGTGATGTAATATATGATACCAGTTTCAATGATAGTGTTGGACCCTTTATGGTTTGAAGAAGGTAGAGATTAATCCCATCTCACATCTGATGGGGAAATATTGGTATAGTGTCGTATGACACATTTTCTGAAGGGATGAGAGAACAATATGATGGACATTGTGCTGTGGGAGAGAAAAACTAGTGGGGAAGTGGTTTCAGGGTAAATTTTTTCTATGTTTTTCATTATAATATAATTATACATGGATTAACCATTGGGTGAGTGAGACTTGGTGAGTATGTTTGATAGTTTCCTTGGTAGGTTCTTTTTGACTTTATAATTTATTCACTAAATAATTGAAACACTTCTTTTAAATTTTAATGAGAGATATTGAGGAGAAACCATATTATTATATATTTATTCTCTCCCCTATATATATAAACATTTATTTTCATGTTCCCATGGAATTTTTGGTGACCGAGATGGAAAATATTTTCTTGGAGCTTGTGGTTGAAGTTTGAAATGTTACATAGGAGTTTATTTTAGAATTTCTTTTTGGGACATGTATTTTTTATGAAATCTCATTCATTATGGTTTATTACTAGATCTTGGATTTATTATTTATTACCGGGTTAATTGGAAGTTTTATTATTATGTTCCAGGTATATATGAGAGTAATTCATCATATTTTCATGTTTTATACCCTCAATTATAGTCATCAAAACCAACCCATTAGAGGTGGTCCTTAGCAGAAAATATCATATTTAATTTTGGTATAAGAGGGGTTACTAGTGGGGGTGGGTCCTAACATATGTTTGGGTGAATTATCTTTTAAAAATAGTTTATTTTTGTGGGTTTCTTGGTTTAGTAGATCATTTCAATTTCTTTTTAATAATAAAAAGTTTAATGGTAGGTGGAATTTAGTGACTCCTGCTTCACATAGGTGGGAATTATCTCTTTTTTTGATTTGAAGAGTCTCGTGTTCCTAAAAATTTATATTATAGTAATTTTAATTTTTTAAAAGACCTAAAAGAAGTTATTATTATTTCTGTATCTGGTTATGATGTTTAAACAATGGATTAGTTTTTGTGTTTTTTAGATGGTTAAATTTTAAGGAATATTTAATATTAATTTGATAAATAAATATTTATAATGCTCATGTGATAAAATATATCTTATAAACATATCCCCTTATTGAAATTATTACATCATAGTTGTGTTAAAAATGAGTTGTTTTATGTTGGAGAGTTAGAATTTATATGTTCAGGTTACGTTCATGCACCATGAATTTTCAGTTTTTTAATTATTTTTACTGGTAGACTGTGAAATAATGAAATAAATTTATACTTTCCATATTCTTATATGTTTATACCTTTATAACATTTCTATATCCATAGATTCTTGGGAGAATTGAGAATATCAGAGCCAATCATTGATGGATTCGATGACATATATGGAAAATTGAGGTAGATTAATATTCCATTGGTGAATAACCATGAATAGATGGTGAATGAATATAAAATAATATGAATATTTCCATGAAATAGGCCATTATTATGTTACTTAATTAATTATTTATATAATCAAATATGTGTTTCTTATGATTTATTTATTTAGCATAACCCAGAATTATCATTATTTTTATTCTTTGATATTAATGTTTTAAATTGCATTCCATGTTTTTCATGTTATGTTGATTTATAATTGGCATAAAAATAAGGGATTATTTTTTATTGAGAATAATTTGATCGATTGAGATAACATAGTTTTTTTATATTGGATGATCATTTTTGGGATTTTTTTTAATAGTTTTTAAAATTCATCATGAATTTAATTTTTTCTAAGAATCATACCCCCACCAATCATTATTTCAATCTATTCTATGTAAATCCCATCACTTATATCATTTAATGAATGCATTTTCTAATTTGAATATAGGAATTTGAATTTCTCATAGACCAAAAATCATTATTCAACATTTCCTAGTCCATTTTTCAACTCTCATCTCTCTATGGTTTGAAAATGTATGTTCATAATATTGAGTGACTGGGGTGAAAGATTATGGATGCTAATTCTGTTTGGTATGGTGCAGTGATGAACTGTGGATGGTTATGTGATTAAAATGGAGAAACCACAACATAAATCACATCTAAAGAGTCATATTTCTTGGGTATAATATGGGATGGTGTTAGGTGTGTATTTTATGAAGTATACAACTAAATATATCCATAATTATCTTTATAAAGGTGAAATGATAACCCTCATGGTATTTGGGATTATTTATTAGGAGAGGTATAGTCAGAGGTGGAAGATTTAGTAGTTTTTATAGAATAATTTCTAGATCTTTTATGTGTATTCCTATAGTAGAAAATGAAACAACTCAACATGTAGTTTTTCAAGAATATATTAGGTATCATTTCCATATGGACTTAGGGTTTACTCAAAATCTAAATATCAATAACATGTAAATATGAGGTATATACTAGACACATGAATCAATACATTAGATAGTGTTTATGTGGAGAGATAAATATCATATGGTATGTAAATTTAGGTCACAAGAAATATATATAAAACCAAACACATTATCATGTACCTGAGTACATTCCCAACTAACCCCAAATCCTCACACACTATGTGGGACAAAGGAAACACCATGTCCTCTAGAGACAAGACTTGGGATCCCATGAATGTACATGATCAGATAGCCATCTAGTTCCAAATTTCATGTACCATACATGAGAATGTCTTTTATATTGACATAACATAACATTATAGTGGTGGTACAAGCCAAACTACTTTCTTAGAATCACACACCATGTTTATATATTTAAATTCCATATACTATGAGAAATTGGGTGTTCTTCATATCTTTTAATCTTTTTTTCTGATTCTGAAAAATAAATAGTCTATTATTGCAATTATACCCCATATATCATGATGGTATTATCATTTTTATTAATAAAGAATTTATATAAGGATTTTTTGGTATTATATGATCTCATGTTGATAGAGGATACTTTAGAGATTGGGAATGTTATTGAAATAAAGAATGAAGTTGGAATCCCCCAAGGACACACTTTGGATACAATGTAATGGTCATTTATATTCAACATGGATTTGGTCCCCCCTCACAGTCCTCATGTATAGGTCCTCCATTATGGTTATTTTAGGTAGATTATAAATACCCCCTTGGCATGGGTCTTCAATAAGAGTATGTAAACCCACACATTTATTATATATTTTTTCCCAATGTGGATTGGGTCCTCAGTGGTAGGTCACCAATTTATGAAATAGGAAGACGGTCCCCCATCCATGGGGTTGGTAACCTAATCTATAGTCATACTCTGATCATATAGGTGTGGGTCCCCCATTATGGTCATAAAAATGTGGTTTGGGGATCCTTGTTAGTTGGGTAGTTCCAATATTTTCGATCATATTTCATATCGGGAATTCTTTATTACCATTGAGATATGATATATAGTTGAGATATATATTTTAGATATTGTGAACTATTTGACACTATCAATGTCTTAGTTTCTTATATTCTATAGAGATCTACTGGGATGAATATATTTCTTACCTTATCCTTAGTTGTCTTTATTCTTAAAGTATGTCTTGGTTTCTTCTTTGGTTTTCTCTCTTATATAGGGGTTTTCATTTAATTGACTATTTTAGTCATTCCATTCTGATTTTAGGTCATCATACTAAGTAATTTATACACACCACTACACTAGACTCATCCCCACATAATTTTGTTTCTATAAAAGAGATACATAGATTGAATATTTTCTTGGTTGGTATGGATCTAGTGTAGTTAAAGTGAATATGATGATCAATAGTTCTTTGTGGTGCTTAATTATTGTCTTTACTATCAATAATCTCTTCTTAGGAGTTCTTGCGATGAGGAGGTATCTTCCATTGTTATATTTTATTTATTCACAGTGACCTTTCCTTTGTACCAGAGAGACCCATTATAGAAGGAGGGATCAACGTATGGATCCTGGTTTATTCTATTCATTATTTTCATGAAAATATTGCATGGGAGGTTGTGGAAGAGTGCATTCTTTGGGGTAAAATCATGTCCTTACAGAGTAGAGGGCATGCAGAGGATAGTGGTTAGGCATATCCTTTCTGGATTATGATTAATAGCATTATACTAACCATTCTCAAACACTCTGAGTGGATTGTGGGGAGGGGAGACCTCTCTTTATGGAACCACAACTAGGTAGGATCAATCCTAGGATTTACAGGATGTCCTAATCCTCTAATATCCTTTTGGGAGGCTTTATTATATCTCGGTTTTACAAGCTCAGTGCTGAATGTGGATCATCAAGGGGTGATTGACCTTAGGTTGCTAAACCCTCAACCTGACATCTGTGTGTTCATTGAATCTTCTATAGGGACCTTTTCCTTGAAGGATTACTGCCAAATTTAACCCCCCAAGAGAAGAATGATGATTAGAATAGTGTGGTATGGTGTGAGATGATTCCAGCTAAGTGAAACTATCTTACCTAGAGGGTTAGGAATCATGCGGTCCCTACGGATGAAAATATGAGGAAATTGGGGGTCAGCCTGGCTTCCAGGTTCCACTACTACAAGACGCATAGAGAGGAAACCTCCTATTAGCTCTTCTTTGAAGGGGAATGGGCCATGGATATCTGGAATTATTTTTCAAGTTTCACAGGTGTTCTTTCAACATATTTTTTCTGAGTCTTAATTTCTAGAAAGATGTTTTCATGGTGCGACTGGTCTGGGGCCAAAACGTAGGGGTAAATCAATGATTTTTAGTGTTGGTTGTTGGTGTTTATGGTAGGCCCGCAAAAAAGATAGATTTGATGGAGTCGTTTCTGCTGGAATATTAGTGATTACTTGATCATGTTATCTGGTCATTGATTTTTTCCATGGGTTTAATAACTGGTGCGATGCCCCCTCTATGAGGGATCTTCAGCGGAATACTTCCTCACTAAAATAGATGAACATTGGGACAAGGTGCTACTGGGTGTCGTGGAAACATCATGTTAGGGGATTTAAGCTTAATTTTGACTGGTCTTGTATTTCAGGTATCATATGTGGTGGTGGTGTGGTCTGGGACTACATGGGTAGTGTTATTACTACATTTTCTATGTACTATGGGGTGGGGAGATCTATTCCGGAAGATGCCAACATGATGTTCATGGGGATAGAGTTATGCAGCCAAAAAGGGATCTCAATCTTTAAGGTGGAAATAAACTCCAAGATTATCCATGATTCCTTGCATGGTATGACCTCCACTCCATGGTCTATTTCATATATCATCAGGAGATGAAAATCGATCCTCAGTAACAACAATGTCCAGGTGGTTAACACATGGCATGAGGGAAATAAGGTAGCTGATCATTTGGCCTCCATGATGGCGGCTGACCAAGGTTGCAACATCATTTTATTCTCAAAAGTTCTTCATCTGGGTATGGATGGGGTTTACCTAATAAGAAGGGATAATCTAGGGCTCCATTACATTAGGCCTCCCTAGGCCCTTGTTTTTCTGGCCTTGACATTGGTCAAATCTTGTTTATTTTTTCTTTCATAATAAATATATAACCATGTTATGTTATGTTACATAGATTGATGGTTGTTACTGGGTATATATATTTTATTTATAATGAATATATGTAGTAATATGGTATACACTAAAGCCTCTCATTTATGTTATTCCATGATGGTGTTAATTATTATTCACTGACCTATTGAATGTGGTTTTGGAATGGTATACATGGATTACAAATGGCCAATGTGGGGTCTTGGTGGGTGTATTCATGTCACACAAAGCAATCCAGGACTCAAGGAATTGGTTCATTTCCAAATATCCATTATTTTCTTGTATTATTCCTTTATTTACCATACTCTCTCATATGTCTCATATACAAGGTCATGAAAATATACCTTATGGATTTCCTATCATATTTTATGAATTCATGGTCTTATTTCCTATATTATATATTTGTTGTTCACACATTATGCAATTCAAAAGGGGTTATTATGGCTCTTTTTAATTATTGTGGTTATGTTACCTAACACTTGACATCTTTCTCAAATTAAATTTATCTATTTCCCACATTTTTATATGTTTTTATTTATATGTCCTTAGGATGGTGCTTGGGGTGGATCGCTCTTGGTGAATTCATGAAGCTTCAAGGGGCTAGGGTTTTGATGTTTCCATGAAGTTTCTAGGAGACATTGAGTTTGAGTTGATGGTGGGGGGAAACCTCACTAGATCTATTACAATGTTAGGGGAACCAAGGGAGGGGAAGGATGTATCTGATTCATCCTTAAAGGAATCTGTGACTTTGATCAATAGAAATTGAATACATTTTGTCTCTCTTAAAATAGGTCCTTCAGATTTTATTATAAAAATGGGATCAACTTCTAAAAATTTTTCCTACCGGGAAGCAATTGGTGATAGGTTGAATATTTTTTAGTTTTCTATCATTTCTGGGGTTTTCTTATCTTTGGAATTTATACCATGGAGGGTGGATGATATTTATTTATGTTTTTTAGAAATATGGGGCTTTGATAAATGGATTTTCATTCCAATAATCCATGTTTTTTATCATATTATTCTTCTATCTAAGGATCTAAAAATGAGAGCCTAGGGGAATGGATCAATAGTGCTAAAATAAGATATGATTTTCATCCAAGAATGGGATTCCAATTTTCATCTACATTCTATTATAAATAGTATAGTGCAAGTTTATATTCATTTGTTTGGGTTGAACATGATTCTTTGGAACCCAAGAAGTTTGTTTGATATTGTCTGAGTGATTTGAGTACCCCTGAAAATAGATAGGGCTCCAAGGATACTTGGTTCAGATACATTTCAAAGATCCTTGTTGAGGTATATCTCTCTTATATATTAATTGAAAAATCCATTATTTCAACATATAATTATTATATTGATCTCAAAATAAAAAATGAGAAGTTGTCTGACTTCTGTGATGGATACAAGATGAATGGCCACTTGAAGGGGATTAGTTGTAGGGAGGTGATTTGTTCCTCATGTTATTTGAAAGAGCATTGTGATAATTTATTTAGGAAATAAGAAAAGGGAAATATGACTACTCAATCATTAGGAAGTGGAAATTATGGAGACAAGATAATTGTTTTTTCTAATGAGTGCAGGGGAGGATTTTTGGATATTGGCATGGAGATATTGAGGGATTTACTAAACCAATGTTCTAGCCATCAAGAAGGTGAGGTGAATGAGGAGTTTCATCCTAATAAATAATATGATTAGGATGCTTCTTAGTGTGTTATATTAGATGAAAATCCTACACAACCTTTGATTTTGGGGCAAGGACGCATACAACCGATTACATCTGATCTTTTAGGATAGGCTCAACAGGATGGTAGTCTCAACAAACCTGATGCTAAAAAAACAATTGATTATCATCAGGAGATCCATAATTCTTTCAATTATTCAATAATCTTTGATATTTGGGTAAAAATATTTGATGATTAAAGGGTGAATGATATCGCTCCCCTTAATGCTTTAAGTAGTGGTGCTCTTTCCTCATTTAAGGATTCTATCATAAATGGAAAGAAAATTGTTTTCAACAATGAGTGTTTCACTTTTGCTCCTTCTAAGAGAAGGATACAGAAGGACTATTCAAAATTTATAAGGACCATGTATACTAGATATTATTATTCCAAAAAGAACCAAGGAAGATATCCTTATGATCTTCGGTCAGGGTAACTCTCATTCTGAGTAGGAAAATGCAGATGATTATGATTATGAAAACAATTTTTTATATAATGATCTCTAACTTTGTTGTTTGATGGATGAGGGAAATTACCTTTGTTTGAACCCACCCATTTCCTTGTTTACTTATTATATCATATTTAATAAATTTTCTAAATATTTTTGTTTTGGAAGGACATGTTTAGTATTTATAAGTCATTTTACTTTGTTTTTATTTTAATATTCATTTTATTCTAGTTACTTTCATATAACCACATTAATACAAACCATATGAATTTCATAAAGAAATTTTTTACAATTTTTATCTTCCTATGACTATTAATCAATATTAACTCAATTTATTTTCATGTATCAATTATTGGAACTTTTTTAAAAAAAATAATGTTTTAAATTCATTTTTATGACCTTTCGAAAAATATTTTCGAATGTGTATTATATATTTACTTTTATGGAAACGTCACCAAAAATTGTGAAATATATTTTCATGACTTATATTATATTTTAAAATTTATTATTTTCAATATTACTCTTTAATTACTTTATATTACATGTTCTAATAATTATTTATTTATAAAATTTCATTTTCAAAAAGCAATGTTAAATTAATGCACTTCTATGAAAATAATGATTTCCTTTTTTATATTTAATAAAAGGTGAGAAATTATTTTTAAACTATTCAATAATTACATATCATCTTCTAAAATATATTTTATCAATGTCAATATCTTTTTAAATAAATGAAATTTAATGTTACTTATGTAATGTTCCCTGTCGATATACCTTTTTATTAGTCACAATACAATAATATAACCCATGTATTCATTTTTTAAATTCCTATGTATATATTGTATTCTATAAATGAAATCATTATCAATGAACTCATCCATCACAACTTTTTTCTTGACGTAAAATTAACTATTATAAAAGATATTCACTTTTATAATACCTTTCTAATGTGAATAGACTATGTTTCCTTCTTTTTATTAAATTGTGTTCACCTACATATCTATAAAATTCAGTAGGTTGGGGAAATTTCTAACTTGATCATATATAAATTATTTTAAATGGCATGGAAACTCTTAACATCATTATTCTGATTAAATGGTATTTAACTAGATAGCCATGTAATTTCATTGGATTCCCTTTTTTACTTCTACAGGTAAATTATGGTATGATTTTTATGGATTTATGATTTTTAATATATTCGTACGAGTAGTATATGTACTATAATATCATTATGTTGATGGGTGGTCCTAAAATTAGATACCCCTGTAATGCACTAGTTAAGGATTTGATCTCATGAGAAGTTATATTATGGGACATGAGAGGTTATCCCTATTTAATATGTTATATGACATTGATTGTTAGCCCAATCCATTATGTTAGGGGAAATAGGTGGTTAACCTCATAATCTATGATATGAATGTCTTAGTGGATAACCTTTATATATAATTATGTTCACACCACTTTCCTATGTCATTCAAAAATAGTATTTTATTTTATATAGGATTATGATTATTGTATTATGATTTCATATCCTTACACCATGGTGTATGTTGTTCTTAAAAGATCACCCATTTACGAAATTTAGGTCATGAACTATTAATATTCTCTCATCCCTTATGATCACTTATTATGATTTCGTGATCATATAATATTCAATTAATCATGTAATATCTCCCATGGTCATGCATCTAATGAATTTATGATTTATTGACCACTTCCCTCTATCAAATTGATTATATTTTACTCCTTAATTAGCATTTTATCACAATATATTCCTTTGTTTCCCCATTAAATTTTATGTTCGTTGGTGTTAATGAAATTATTATCATTTCAAAATTAGAATTTGATTATGTATTTTATCAAATTATATGGTATAAGTTTTGTTTTATGATGCACTATGTACCTATTTCCCTAATAATATTAACATTGGATTTTTGGAGTTGGTTATAAATCTTAAGTTATGTTTAAAAAGTACGTAAGTTTAACACAAAATTTATAAGTGAGGGTCTATAGAGGCTCAACAACAAAAATGTTAAGGTTTATATGGTATATGTAAATTTATAATAAACAAATTAGTCATATGGATAATATTTTCCTTGCATTAAAAAAATTACAAATTTAAAAATAATATATAAATGTAATATTAGTATTAAAATCATTTCAATGAAAAGATTATATAAGTGTTTGTGAATAATCTCTTATTGATAATGGAATTTACAGAAATGGTTACCTTATGAATGGATAATATTTTAAAAATAATTATAACAAGGATAGAGAAATGATGTGATGGATAAAACCCTATAAAATTTGGGAAATGAATCAAATAAATTAGACAACCACTGGGAATAAAAACTCTTCACAAAACAACCCTTAGTACATATGTCAATGAAACCAAAGAATAACTTAAACCAATATTAATAGTACTCTAATAAAGGTCCTTAGAAAATATAGAATAATTATATATCATCCTGACATAGATAGGGTCATCCTCATAGGAATTTTATAGCAAAAATACCACATGTGATGTTCTTGGTTTTTATATAAAAGGGTTTCACTAGAATGATAGAGAATTATTATGGTAACCTTAGGGAGTCATGAAATAATTTTAACAAAAAATAGACCACATAAAGAATATAACTTGGAATGAACAATACTGTACTTAAAATATATGTATAACTATCTAAAAAAGTGAAATTGAAATAGTTCATTGTAAAAATGAAATCCTGATACAATGAGAGATAATTTTATGAAAATCATTACTTACTTGAATCATTAGTATAATTTGAGTGAAAACAATTAAAGACAACATAGATGTTTAAATAGATACATGAGAGTGGAAATGAGGAAATAAATATAATAAAAAGATTTAGAGTAAATATAAAATGGTGGAGAGGGTGTTAATTATATTGAAACATGGAGATGGAATTATTAGTTGTTTTTTAAAATATTTAAATATTAGTAATACAATATTATTATAGAAATTCCTAAATTTATTCTTAAACACATGTTTTGACTAAAAAAATATATTTTTTAAAGAAACTATGTTTTATAAACATTTAAACCTTTCAATCCATGATCCCCACAACTGGTACCCCTCATAGTATGGAAATGAATAGAATGAGTGGCCTAGGAAGTCTGTCTCAAATAAAACCTAGGTTCATGACTAGGATCAATGGAATAAAACACATGATGTGAGGCATTAGCCTCACAATTTAAGTTAAGAACAAGGTATAATAGTTTAAACACCAATCAACACCTCATCATATAAATTAACCAATATCCTAAAGAAATCAATAAAATAATTAATGTGTTTTAATACAACAAACATCTAAAAAATAAAAGTTAAATGGAATCCTAGGAACCAACACCAACAATGACTCTAGATCTAAGATAGAATGGTCCATATTAGTCACTCACCCTCTTGATCATCTAAAAATTTGTTTATATATAAATAAGGCGTGGATAACATTTAAATGTCCTAGGATCCTCCTCAGGAATTATCATTAAAATGAGAGGAAATCATACTAATTCCCCAGTGAGTAAAAAGTATAATCAATATGAACATATCTGGTCAACTATCAATTCCTGGCGTCACTAAGGCTCACTCACCTAGTATTACATCCAAGGCATAATAAAATAATATTTGAAAAATATTATCCTAGGTTCCCCATAACCAATTACCCTATAGTTTTTTACTCTCGTGATCAAAATTTAAACATCTTGTTCTCTCATCCCTTCCTACACGGTGTGGGTCTGGTCATAACCCCAACTACGCCTTCTCTTTGATGGTCCATAATATCATGTTTACATTATGGAAAACCTCATATAAAGAACCATAACCAAGTATTCATCATCCATATACCGTATTATTCATATCATAATACCAAAGTAGTAGAGGATCATGAGTATGCAGGTCATTAACCTCATGCCCTCTTCCTAACATGCATGATCTGACCACATTTTCATCACCACGTCATGGGGTACACCATATTTCATGCCCGTACCAAACTTAGGTCACCACAACCATTCTACTGTCAAAGGGATTTAAAGGAAGAGGGGGTTGTCATTATTCCTCACTTTCCAACCCGAATGTCATAGAAAACACCTGGAACCAAAATATTTGTCATAGTTATAAAATACTCGACTTAGGTGGGGTGAGTTTATAAATCAAAAAAATAACCAATATAATAGACAAACACAATACCCCACATAAGGGTTCCCACAAACAAGAACCATTACCACAACTCAAAATATCACTACCACACAGTGGAACATACCACTATCTTCTTACACCACTACAAAAAAACCATCCCATATATTCGACACAACCAACAAACCCCCCCACCACCTCAATTCTAGTAATTTATCCACAACTCAAACCATTCCATTCATCAACCAAAAATTAGGTTCATTATCAATTTAATTCCCATATTTAATGATAACCCATCCCCAACCATCCTGAATAACTATTTCATTCCATTATATTTCCATTTTCAGTATTTCTATTACAATTATAGCCTATTATTATTCAATTCTAGACCATGCCACTTTCTAAATTTATTAAATTATTTCCAATCCTACAACATAATATCCACATGACCTACACCACTACATATATCTATATCCACCCCACATATCACTACCATAACCAGACATGATCATGAATAAATTATATTTTAAAGAAACTACAATTCATGGGCCAACATCAACATCATTCAAGTGTAGATTATTCAAAAAACCCATTTAATTGCTAGTTTTAATTATCAATTCATTATATAAGGAAATTTCATCATCTAAACAAAACATTATAAATTAATACAATGGGAATCAATTTAAAAAAAATAAGGAGAGGCTCATATCAATAAACAAACATGTGGTATCTTCTTCTTTTTTAATAATTTTTTGATTATAAAAGAATGTTTAGGTGAAACTTACAATTCTTCCTATTAGATTATTTATCCATTTTATCATGATATTCTTCCTTAGTTAATAATCCATTATCTTATTAAACAACTATAAGTAATAACCACATATGAAATAAACTTTAAAAAGAACAATATATTATCATCACTTCTATTCCTACTTCTCATGTTCTCAGTTATGTATCTTCTTTTATATTGAATAATTTTAATTATGTAGTGAATAAAAATATTGGTAATATCACATTAAAAATAAAATAAATAGAGAAGGTATTCAATATCCAACCTCATAAGGATATTTACACACACAACACCGATGATATAAGAGAGAAAGAGGATAATCGTATCCTTGAACACAAGGAAGGGGATCTACTTAGCCTCATAAGGCTAGTATATCTTGAATGAATGATTTTGGATCTCCCAGAAATGAATAAGTACTTCATGAAAAAAAACATGAATGACCCTTTAATTTATTCAGTGACATATTTGTTTAATATATATTTTCCAAAATACTCATCAAACACTGATATTTTATTCCATACTAATTAGTTATAATTTTATTCTACTTGAACAATCCATTTTTATATCCTATAATTTTGGAAGACGAATATTTAATTCAAAATAATCAAAATAGATTCAAAATCCCTACTTTCCATTAATTTTCCCTTATTTTTCATTAAGAAGCCCACTGAATGTTGGTGAGGGAGGAAAAATCTAGATTTTAGGTGATTTATGCTACCCATACATGACTTATATGAATTGTGTAAGGGAAACATGGATTTACCTTTACATTGATTATTAACCTTAAAATGATTATCAGAAATTAATAAGAACCCTTACATGACATATGAAACTAGAAGGTACCATGATTCACATGGGAGAGTAACCTAAATTGAGTTTAGAATCACACCTCCAACTGACACCATGCCTTGTGATATGGTATAGGAAAGAATCCCCATATGTTTCAACCTACCCCACTGAAATCCATGACACAGAGACCCCTTGATCTCTATTTCATCCCTCACTCACACACTCATCCTCACCTCAAACTTTCATGCCCACACATCCAATTCCTAGGGGGTTTCCTCACTACAATTTTACACTGATGAAACACTCAATGGTAACACAAAATAAAACAACCATTGTGATCACTTTACTCCTTGTGGTGCACCATGGAACCATGTAGCCAACCCAAAACGCCAAAAAACCAAAATAATATGAAGTTCTGTGTAAATTTAAAAAATTAAAAATCATTTATTTTTTTAAAATAAACTTTAATAATAAATACTTGAAAATATATAATGGTTATAAAAATATATGTGGGGTGGAAGAAAAAAATATTTTTAAAGGATGGATAAACCATTTTATTATTTTTGAAATATATTTATTGAAAGAAAATATAAAAAAGTGTAACGAAAATTCCTTTTTAAAATTTGAGAAGGAAAATATGGAGGTCACCTGAGATAACAGATAATTAAGTCTATAATTAACATATAAAAAATTGGTAGGAAAAGAAAATTAGGACAAGTATGGGAAATCATAACTAACGAGGACAATAAGTATTATAAACAATGATAAACTTTTTGAATAAGAGATTAACCATTATAAAATATTTTAATTAAAAGGAAATTTTACATTAGATAGGAAGATAAAATAATATTAAATAAATATTTCAGGTAGAGGAAAACAATACTAGAGATAGGAGTTTAAGAATTATCATTTTTACTCAATGAAGGGAGTTTATTTAACAAAAATACTTCTTGTAATGGTAATGCATGAATCAAAGAACAACAGAGGGATGCAATGTAAAAAACATTAAATTAACATAAAATGAAATAAATTTTTTATAATTGAATATAATAGGGAAGTGAATATAATATATAATAGAAATGATAATTAATAATATAAAACATGTCTCATGGATTTTAAAATGCAATAAAGAAACCCTTATAACCATATAAACTTCCAAGTCAAAACCTCTTGAAGGATATTATTTAAAATGAAAAATTAAATTTCTTAAACAATGAGTGGATAATGTTGAAAAATATTGAGGTTGAATTAGATACACCATTCCAAATAAATATTGGTGTATAATAAGAAATATATCTTAGGGGTTGAATATTTGAGATAAGAAATCCTCACATCCTTATAAAAATTCTAGTCAAAACCCATATAAGGATATGACTTAAAATGTAATATTAAATACCATGAATAGTGATAGGATCGTGATAACATGTATTGGAGGTGTAATTAGATACACCATTAAAAACAAATCATTTTTTATAATATTAAATGTGTATCAAGGGGTGAAAATTTGAGACAAAAAACCCTTACCTTAATTCCTAACTTACACAAAAGTTCTTCAAATTTCTGTATAAGAAATATAAATTTCTTAATAATCTATTTATGAACCTTATAAATATATATAAACTTTTATAAACTTCATTTATATTTATATTCATGATCCCCTACCTCTAAAGGTACCCCTCCCATATCGACAATGAAGGAATAAAGATAATGACCCCAAAGGCCCCCTTCAATAGGCCATGAGTTGGTGACTAACACCAAGGGTACATAAACACCAACATGAGCGGAATTATCATCATAATAATTTGAGAAGTAATATATATTATGAGAATAATCACAAAAAAATCATACTCATAATAAATAAATAAGAATTCCCAATACATGAATGTAATGAAATAAAACGGAAACAACTGAAAATAATAATAAAATATTTCATAGTGACCACAGAGCTCCAATATCACTAGAACAACTATTCAAACTAGTATTTTCTAGATAAATCACTTAAAATCTCTTCTTGAACTAAAACATATTTTATATATATGTAAGGTGAGAATACTAGGTACACTCAGAACGATCCTCCCTAAAACCTCTCATGAAAAATATTAAAGAAGTATACTAAAGTTTAGTGAGAAAACAAATGATTCTAAATTTTCAGCTTAATAGGTTTAATATTATTTTTCCATCATCCCCATGGATCACTCACCATATAAAGAAAAGAAGTATAATCACCATATTTATAATATATATATATATATATATATATATTGGTAACCCACCACCGCTTCCCTACTGATTTTCCGCACTCACACCCCAATGATACACATCATGAGCTCTTATCCCTTCTATTATAATCAGGTCACCCCTAAAGTGAGTCATTACTCATACTTACATACCTTATTCTAGTGTCGGTAATAATTTTTCATCTTTCTATCTATCTATATATCCATCTCATCATAATCACCAAGCAATTTGTAACCGATTGTATGTTTGGAATCCACTACGATCTGTGTAACTTCATTATATCTCAAGCCATAATAGTACATTAATATACAACCATGTGAAGATATATCCACCATGAATAGATATAGTTATATTATATTACCTCATGATATCATAAAAAATATAACACATTTATGGGAAATCACCCCCATGCATACTTGCACATAATACGACAATCGAAGAGAGATTGGGTGAGATAGGGTAGTCAATCATCTATAACCTTGCCAACCAAGATGTTGGGGAAAACACCACCAAGAACATTGGTTGCTGGTTTTCCATTTGAAATGGGTGGGGGAAAATATGAAATAACAAAACATATAGGGTAGATATAGCTCACTACCACACTAAGGGAAACTGCCTAGCCTTAGAATTATCTTCCAATATCATCTCACAGGACACCCGATAAACACTACTAAGGTCTATATATCATATAAGAAAATATGAATCATGTTTAATATTAATTAATTAATTATTAATTAATTAATATTATTCCATTTTCATTCAAAGAATAATATTTTAATCTTCTACGCTATGTTTTGATGGTACTATTAATTTTTTATTGCATTTTCGTGTATGTAATCATCATGATTGAGCATTAGCAACTAACCTCATCATACCATTAATTCATTTATCATTTCATAAACATTTGGGTACTCTAAGATTCATCCTAATATACCACTTAAAAGAAGCACTCATAGTGAAAAACAACAAACTGAACCTTATAATTGGATATTGGTTATTTAAATAACAATTGGCCATTGTACATAAAGTAAGAATCAAGTTAAGAATAATAAATTATGAGTAGGCCCCACTCTGAACTCGTATCGATCACCTCAGCATCCCATAAAATTAAACATAAAATCATATCCAAAATATCATGAAAACATAATCATCATAACTAGAACCCCATTCAAAAATCATCATCATAACCGACACCCCATTCCACCACCATCATCCCCAGGCACCCCCATCCATTACTCATCTAGTAATACAACCAGAAAAGTTTACCAAAAAATCATTCCAAGGATCTAAATCCAATGAGTATAAATAAATATTAAATATATTACTCCAAAAATTAATTTAAAGGTAGTTTTGGACATAGAATCAAGGAATTCAACCAAAATCAAGAATAGGCTCACTCAGCCCCAAAAAACACATCTTTAATAAAAAACCATTTTAATTCCATCTTGAATTAACCAGTTAATTATTCATAGGTTTTCTTCATTAAGAAACCTATATTAGTGGTTAAGAGTAGAAATAATAATAGTATGATTCAAACAGGAATTCCATGTTTAACCAATTCCATTATGAGTAGTATATATTCTACTCATTATTCTATAATTTAATTAATAAAATATAGATTTATGTTATTTATCAATTTCAAGCATTGAAACATGTTAAAATAATATCCAAGTAGATAGAAAAATATCTAGTAAATATCAATAGGAATCATAAAATATATTCACTCAGAAAGTTCATGTGATCACACATTCTACCATTCAATTAATTATGACATCATGAAAAATAAAATATCCTTATCATGCATTAACCCCCATTTCTAATAAAATATTTCCACAATTATACAAATAATTATCATCATAAACATATCATGAATTTTATCATCTCAACATGAAATTATGCTTCTCTATCTCATGAATAATCTCCAGAATAGTTATAATTATTTTAAAATATGTTATTGTAACACGATATATTTCTCTTCAAATATATTTAATTTTGTTGATAGCTTACGTTACACATAAACCTGAGTCTAAATGAACTGAAATAAGGCATATCGTTGTAATCTTGTTGTCAAATTCGTGAAAAGAATATGACTAACTAAAATTTTAAAATTATTTATAAGGGTTTTAGATAAATAAAATATATTGATAAATAAGTACTAAATTTTTAATGACTTTTTATGCTTCAAAATACATTTTCCCAAAAAATGAGTTTTATTGGTTTTTTTGTAAGAAAATAATATAATTAATTTTTTATAGGTTTATAAAATTTATTTGAAAAATTAACATAATTTTTTAAATCGTCATGTCAAAATTATCTTAGAGTTAAAATTTTAAAATATTCTGATAAGATTGATTTTTCATTGAATAGTGAAAATATAGAATTTTTATTGAAAACTGTCTCTTCTTTTCAAGAATTTTAAAGTTTAATTTTTATTTAAAATGATTCAAAGTAAAATTAGTTAATTTATATTATTAGTAATAAAATTAATTTTATTTTAATTAATTTTATATTGGATTTTAGTATAAAAACTTTTTATACATATGAAAACATTTTTTTCCTTGAAAAATGATCTTCATCATGTTTTTGGGTTAAATTTTAAATTAAATTCTACAAATTATTTGAATTGAATTTAATAAATTTGATTCCATATTTTTAATTATAATATTTAATATTATATAATAATTTCAACTTAATTCTTACTCATAATGAATAGTCAAAACAGTCCAAATATGCTACCATAGTTAAGGTTCAAACAGGTTTACCAAGGAGGTTAAAGCAATAAAAATGGGTAGTTTTGAAAATTAAACTTTCCTAAAACTAAATGAATGGAAATATTTATACATAATTCAATCCCAAATTTGAATTTAAATCCATTTGGAAGCATTTTTCTTGAGTATGGCATTATTATCTTTCAATCATTTAATATATTCCAAGTGTGTCATCTCCACCACTTATAAAAGGAAACCCCTAATTTTTATTATTTAAATCAAATTTACACATATATCTTGATAAAAACCTACCCAATTATATTTAAAAATTTTCTATACATAAATCAGAGGTTATTGTCTCCTTATAATATCATTCTATAAGACTTTAAAAATTGATCTAAAGGAGGCCTACCTATAACGAACCATACTTTACAAACATGTTTATTACTTCAAAATTGAATCATACTTATTACAACATATAACAAAACCATGAAAGGACCGTATAGGTATAGTGTCTTTAGAAACTGGGAAACATAAACAACTGGTTCATAAATCATCTACGTTGTCTCCCATTTATTTCATCATATCTAGAGTCCCTTTTTGGCATATCCTACTTAATATCCTTCTTCTTGACCTGGGGAAAAGAAAACATACAAAAGGGTGAGCTCAAATTCTCAGTAATGGTAAACAAAAGAGATATCAATCACATCATATTCATAAGAACATATCATTTTGGAAATCTTAACCTGCAAAAGAGATCATAATTTCAAAAAATGGGATAAATCATAGTAGTGAAATGTAATCCAAATAATCATAACATGAAACATGAAACTTTGTGTCATATACACATAATCATAGAGAATCATTTCTTAGTAGTCAAAACTCATAGCCAAGACTATCTTAGCGGACAAAGTCAATTTCTGAACCGAGTTCACTCCACATTTCAGTCCTATTTCACTAAACTGGTTTAACCTGCCATTCCTGCCATGTCTATCTCATGAGATATAAATCTTTACCCAATGCATTTGAGGGAGATATAGGTCCCACCCATCTCATAATGAAACCATTATTATGTGTGCCACAAAATCATAAATCATACATCATAGCATAACCCATGTAATAAAAAATGGGATTCTTAAACATCATGCCATCATAACATAAATCATATAAGACAAAAGTACCTCTTAAAAATAATTCTATCATAACATAATCAAATCGATGTAAACATAGGGATAGAAACAGAACCCTATATTATCTTAGATGGAAAATAATTTTGATAAAACACTTGAACTCCATTCTTGAGGAAAATATCCATTCTACTTCAAAAACATTTTCCATTATTAAAATTTCATACAATTTTAAACTAAAATAAGTTGATTAAAAATAAACTTGAAAACACGTAAATAAAGCTTCATGGAAATAATTTTCTAAAATTCCATTTAGGCTGTATAAGTTAAAAAAACATTCTTCTCGTACTTTGGCCGGAAAAGTCAAAAAGTACCTCGTACGAAAAATGAAAAAAGATTCCTTTCATATCTTTTACGAAAAACTCACGGAAGGGTAAAATTGGATTTCAACAATTGTAGGAGGATATAAATAATATTACATATTTAGGAAACATGGATGTGGATGATAAATATTCCCCAGTAAATTCTAAAGTATAAGAAATCTCGGATAAAAATTGAGATTGTGAGATTGTCCCTTACCTTAGGTCCGATTTTCTTCGTAAGTGTCTGAACCTCCTGTATAATGATTTAAATAATGTTATTTAATTATTCCAGAATCATAATTATTTTTCTAATATCATATATTGTTACATTATTAGCTTCTTATTAGTAATATTTCATTACTACTTGTTATTCGGGTGTTTATTACTTTTTGTGTTTTATGCGTGTTTTGTCGAATAAATTATTATTCTTATTTTTAGGTTATAGATAACTCATTTACAGAATGGTATTAGAGTAATATATATCATATTCATTCATTAAATTCATTTATATAATCACTATGCAATGAAGATCATGTAGAACGAGTCGCATCACATCGTGGAGACGGTATTCCGTACGTACACACGAGCGATGATATCGTTCCCATGATCGTGGAATTGTATTGAAGTGTATGTATACTATTTCAGAATAAATATCAATTTAAAATAATCATATATATTCATTATTTACACCATTATACTCGTCCAAGTAAGGTGGCTGTGGAAAATAGATTACACCACGGCGTGGAGACGGTATTCCGTACGTACGCACGCACGATGATTTCTTTTTCCGTAGGATGGATAGATGGTGAAATAGGGTTGTTTCATACTTATAATAACATATCAGTATATTAGTGATAATTATTTTATTACTTCATAATGAAACAACTAAAGAAGAATAAGTGGAAGAAGAAATAAAGTTGAAAGAATCGGTAACGGACATTACCTCTTCTTTGAAGCGCCTCTTTGAGACCTCCTCTTAGGGCACTAAAATTGGACTTTGAAGAAGCCCATGACCTCTAGGATGTTTCTAGGTAAGTGGATAGGAGAAATTATCAGGGTTTGTCCGAGCATGAAGGCTCAAAGTGGTGTGAGGAGGACAGGAAGGATGTGCCCTTTTATAAGGGAGGAGAGGGGCACCTTAGGAAAAGCTAAAAATATTATTTTATTATAAAGTCATATTCGGTTTTTTAATAGCTCCAAATTGTTTTATTTAGAAGATAAGGTGGGGATGGGTCTAAATCCTCTCATCAAATATAATTTAGACAAGTTTAGGTTTCTATTTTAACCTTATCATTTAGATTTAACTTTAAGTTAGATAATTTATCTTTTACCGTGTCTTCTTGTTTTCTTACACTATAATGTTAACAAACTTACTATAACAAGCCAAACGAACCCCAAGTTGTTTATTATTAATATATATATCCTTATCTAAGTTATTTGGCAGAACCATATATTTTTAGGAATAAAATAACAATGAATAATATAATATTTGTTTTAAAAACTATTTTTGTCAATTTTGACACTATTTGGTAATTAATTTTTGTGAAACTAATAACAGAAATATTAGTTCGAAATATGTTAATTAAATCAATAATAACATGTCATATTAACATATAAAATTATTTGAATTCATAAAAAGTCTCAAATTACATTTATTTGGGTATTTATAACATCAATTATGTCAATATTTCATTAATAAGATAATTATTGCATCATCATTGTGTCATAAATAAATTAAATTATTTAATGTATAAAAATTACAAATAAAATACCATTATGTATGAAATATTTTTTATCTTTATAATGAATATTTATAGTCGAATTTATTTTATGTATAACCCTATATTAAAAATGATTTACTTATTAAACTTTGATTTTAACTATTTTAACCCTTCTTTAAATAAATTAATATTAAAAGTCCTAATCTAATCCAAGTGGTCCTAAATGGTCATATTTTATTCCTAAGGTTGTTTTTGGTCGAATTAAACTTATCTAATAGAATTAGGACATGTGTTAGGATAATAATAATATCATTTTACCCTTAATTACTCTATTTACTTTTAACTGTGGTAAAAAAAGTAAAAAGTTATTATTCACCAAAAATTATTTTCATCTCATTGAGCCCCATTTTAGTCCTTGATATTAACTGTGTCTCTTGTATTTTCAAAATTCCACTCACAGAAGCGGTAAAATTAAGTTTTATGTGAATTTGGAAATTCTCCTAGGAGGTGGGTAAAAGACGGTGAAAAGTTCAATAAACTTTTTATATATCTAAAATTATTATAAAATGACTCCAATGAATTGCATTGAAAATATATAGGTATTATGTATAAATTTTTTCCTATAATAAATTTAAATAAAATAAATAATTATTTAAATAAAATTCGGGTTTTAAATAGTAACCCAGTGTTTTCACTATTCATCAAAAATTGAAAGTTTTCAGAAAAATACCAAAATTTCACCCTAGGCTAATTTCGATATTCCGAATCCAAAAATGAATTCCATTTTGAAAAATAAAATTTAAAAAATTTTAAAAAGTGGGTATTAATATTCATAACATCTAGTTTTAATAATATTTTAATAGCATATCGTTTTTTAGTGAAACTCGGTATTGCGTACGACGCAAGCTATCAAAGAAGGCCGCGATTGAGCGTAAATCAAGCCAAGCTAGTGTTGTGTGTAGTGAAAGATTCCTTTAATGATTTATATAACATAAAAACAAAATATTTCTCATAAAAGTATCAGGTGTTACATTCTACCCCCCTTAAAATGAATTTCTCCCTCGAAATTCGTCACTTTGTAACAAATAGATGAGGATACCTCTCCCTCATCATATCCTAAAGATCCCATGTAGCTTCTTATAAATGGTGGTTCCTCCATAAAACTTTCACCAAGCGAGTGGTCTTGTTCCGTAGGACTTTTTCGCTACGATCCAGAATCTCTATCGGCTGTTCTTCATAAGAAAGATCTTGCTCCAACTGTAAAACTTCTGAGCTGAGTACATGTGAAGGATCAGGTATGTACTTTCTCAGGAGAGATACATGGAACACATCGTGAACTTGGGAGAGATTCGGTGGAAGCGCCAATCAGTAAGCTACCTTCCCAACACGGTCCAGTATTTCGAAAGGACCAATATATCTAGGGCTCAACTTTCCCTTCTTTCCAAATCTCATTACTCTCTTCCAAGGATATATTCATAAGAACACTTTATCACCCACTTCAAACTCTAGGTCTTTTCTTAGGTTGCCGGCATAACTTTTTTGTCGACTATGAGCAGCTCTAATGTGTTGTTGAATAGATCTGACCTTTTCTACCATCTCATCAACAAGATCAGGTCCTAATAGATTTCTTTCTCCAACTTCATCCCAACAAGTTGGAGTCCTGCATTTCTTTCCATAGAGAGCTTCATAAGGAGCCATATGAGTACTGGAGTGAAAGCTATTGTTATAATAAAATTCCACCAAAGGTAGGTGTTGATCCCAACCACCTTTGAAATCCATATAGCAAGCTCTCAACATATCTTCTAGAGTTTGAATTGTCTTCTCAGAATGACCGTCTGTCTGAGAATGATAAGCAGTGCTGAAACTCAACTCTGAATCTAGAGTATGCTGAAGACTTCGCCAGAACATCGAGGTAAATCTCAGATCCCGATCAGATATAACGGAAAGTGGTACTCCATGTAATCTTACCACTTCCTCTATATATATCCTGGGAAGCTGATCCAGAGAGAATTATTCTCTAATGGCAATGAAGTGTGAAGACTTTGTAAGATGATCAACTATGACCCAGATATCATTATTGCCTTTGGATGTTTTAGGAAGTCCAGTGACAAAGTCCATAGTGATGTTTTCCCATTTCCATTTGGGTATGGGTAATGGTTGTAACATCCCTTAGACTTATGTCTCTCAGCTTTAACATGCTGACAAACCAAGCATCGAGAGACATATTCAGCAACATCTCTTTTCATGCCATCCCACTAGAAGTACTCTTTCAGGTCCCTATACATCTTCATGCCTCCAGGATGAATAGAGAATGAAGAACTATGAGACTCATCCAGAAGCTCCTTCTTTAATTTAGAGATGGGAGGAACACAAACCCGATTCCTGAACTTTATTATCCCATCACAATCAAGGTTGAATTCAGGAACATTTCTCACCTTCTTTTGTAACTCTACATCTCCTTTCTGTGCCTCTTTAATCATCATATGTATATATAGTTGAACATTAATTTGAGAAAGATACGATTTTCCCCTTCCATTATAATTCTAAGATCCATTCTTTGTAAATCCATAAATATTGGATATTTTTTTATCCTCATCATGGATAAGATAGCATGGTCTTGTCGACTTAATGCATCTGCCACCTTGTTTTCTTTCCTAGGGTGGTAATGAATTGAGTAGTCATAATCCTTAATCATCTCCAACCATCTTCTTTGGCGCATATTCAGCTCCTTTTGTGTGAAAATATACATTAAACTTTTATGATAAGTATAAATATCACACCTTTCTTCATAAAGATAATGCCTCCAAATCTTTAATGCAAAGATTACCGCAGCTAACTCCAAATCATGAGTTGGGTAATTTTTCTCATGGATTTTGAACTATCGTGAGGCATAAGCTATCACCATATCATTTTACATAAGAACACACCCCAACCCCTTCTTGGATGCATCACTATAGATCACAAACCTTTCTCCACTATAAGGAAGTGTGAGTACAGATGCACTAGATAACCTTCTTTTCAACTCCTTAAAATTCTCTTCACATTCCTCAGTCCACACAAACTTAACTCCTTTTCGAGTCAACCTGGTGAGTGGATTAGATAATCGTGAAAAAGCTTTCACAAAATGTCGATAATATCCAGCCAAAACAAAAAAACTTCGGATCTCGATTATTGTTGTTGGTGTTGACCATCTTTCGATAACCTCTGTTTTTGCTGGATCCACAGATATCCCCTCTTTTGAGATTGTGTGACCCAAAAATGCAACTTTTTGAAGCCAAAATTCACACTTGGTAAATTTGGAATAAATCTTCTCCTTTATCAGGGTCTTCAATATAATTCTCAAGTGATCTTCATGTTCTTCCTTGCTCTTTGAATAGACAAGAATATCATCTATAAAGACTACCACAAACTGATCAAGATAGTCTCTAAAGACTCTATTAATCAGATCCATGATGATAGTAGGGGCATTAGTAAGACGAAATGGCATCACTATAAATTTATAGTGTCCATACCTTGTATGGAAAGCCGTCTTTGGTATATCCTCCCTTTTGAACCTTAATTGATGATACCCTGAATGATGATCAATATTGGAAAAGTATTGAGATCTTCGTAGTTGGTCAAATAAGTCATCAATGCGTGGGAGGGTATATTTTTTCTTGATAGCGATCTTGTTACGTTCTCGATAATCAATTCAGAGTCTCATTGATCTATCTTTCTTCTTAACAAACAGAACTAGTGCTCCCCAAGGTGATGCACTTGGGTGTATGAATCCCTTATCAATATTCTCTTGGAGTTGCTTCTTCAGTTCCTGCAACTCAATTGGGGCCATTCTATAAGGTGTCTTTGAAATAGGAAAAGCACCAGATACAAGTTCTATTGAAAACTCAACTTCACAATTTGGTGGAAGACCCGACAATTCCTCCGTAAAGACATCGTCAAACTCCCGTACAATGGGAATATTCTTAATCATGAGTTTCTCACCAACCATTGGAGATAAATAACCTTCATTTAGTGGAATCAAAACCCATAAGATGGAATAAATTTCCACTAGAAGGTTATGTTCATCCTTGCATTGATAGACAATCGTATATTGATCTGGAATATGAAATGTGACTTCCCTTAGTTGGCCATTGATATAAGCTTCATATAAAGAAATCCAATCCATGCCAAGAATCACATCAAATTCCACTATAGGAAGGATCACATGATTTGTAGGAAGCACTTTCCCACAAACTTCAATTAGAGAAGAATTATAAACTTTTGATGCGACTGTTGTGCCATTAGGAGTTGTCACAGCTAACTC
Organism: Viscum album; assembly: GCA_963277665.1. Classification (NCBI taxonomy): domain Eukaryota; kingdom Viridiplantae; phylum Streptophyta; class Magnoliopsida; order Santalales; family Viscaceae; genus Viscum; species Viscum album. The sequence continues at coordinate 1,530,101,343 of OY728152.1, read as the reverse complement.
AACATCTAATTGTTGAGGTAATACGGTGATACCCTTAGAAAATTCTTCAGAAATAAAATATTGGGTGGATCCAGAATCAAATAAAACATTTTCTACTTTAGAGTGGATGGTAAGTGTACCTCTCACCACTTCGTTGTCATACTCCACATCGCCGATAGTAATTTCATGTGACTTTACTTTGTCTTTGGCCTTAAGAGTTTTTTGACGTCGATCATCATCATCAACCATTGAATTTTGTCATTTATTGGCATAATGCCCCATTTCCTTGCACGTGTAACATTGAAGTGTAGGAGGTGCACTCTGTGTAGCCTTTTCTTTGTTCGCATCACTAGACATCTTCTTTCCATCATTGCGGCATTCAAATTTCTGATGAACATCCTTTCCACATTTGAAACATTTACTTGTCCTTTTAAGACAACTCCCTCCATGTTTCATTCCACACTTTGAGCATAAGGGAGAACTCATCTTCTTTTCAGTGTTCTCTTTAGATTTTCATTTGAATTCCATTTTCCTCTTCTTATCAAACCCATATGACTGATGGGTTACTCCAATCTCTATCTCAACCTTGAGAGCACATCGAATGATTTCCTTGTAAATATTGAAGTCCCTTATGGATAACGCCCTTCGAAGATTTGGTTTTAAGCCACTAAAGAATTGATCGATCTTACTCTCAGGTTGGATAATAATACCAGAAGCGTACCTTGCAAGTCTTGTAAAATTTTCTTCTTAGGTACCAACAGATTCATCATCGTTTTTCTTCAGTTCAAGAAACACCTTCTCCATATTTGTTCGAAGAATACAAGGGAAGTACTTGTTGAAAAATAAGTTCTTGAACTCGTCCCATTCAATGGACTCAATTTCATCCCTCTGACTTGTATTCTTTATAAGATTCCACCATTGATCAGCTTCACCTTCCAAACGATAAACTACTAAGATGACATTATCATTTTCAGAACATTGAAGAACTGAAAATATCTTTTCAGTAGTTCTGATCCATTATTCATCCAATAATGGATCAGTAGACCCGCTGAATGAGGGTGGACGCTGCCTCATGAAGGATTCAATAGAATGTTTCTCCTTCCTTTTCTTGTTTGGAAGTCCTGCATGATTCATAGCTTGAAAAAGTTGTGTGACCATGGTTACAAGATTTTTCATTCCAGCTCCCATAACGTTTTGTTGCTCAGGAGGAAAATCATTGCATTGCCCGTCACATTCTGCATTAACACGATTCCTTCGGGTTCCAGCCATTGACTAAAACCAAGAAGAATAGTTTGATCAACACTAATTATAAAAGGAAAAACACATAATGAAGAATAAAATTTCACACTTAAGGTCTTATCATAGGTTGTTCATGACTATTTTTAAAACAATAAGATTGTGTTCTATTCTTAGACATATCCTTAGGGTTCTTACTAAGGCTTTCACATCCTATTTTACAAAGGTTGACTATACCTTTCCTCTAATACCAACTATAATGACCCATACTTTACATATATGGTTATTACTTCAAAATTGAAGCATACTTATTACAACATATAAAAAAACCATGAAAGGGCCATATAGGTATAGTGTCTTTAGAAACTGGGAAACATAAACAACTGGTTCATAAACCATTTAAGTTGTATCCCATTTATTTAATCATATCTAGAGTCCCTTTTTGGCATATACTACTTAATATCCTTCTTCCTGACCTGAGGAAAAGAAAACATACAAAAAGGTGAGCTCAAATGCTCAGTAAGAGTAAACAAAAGAGATATCAATCACATCATATTCATAAGAACATATCATTTCGAAAATCTTAACCTGCAAAAGAGATCATAATTTCATAACATGGGATAAATCATAGTAGTGAAACGTAATCCCAATAATCATAACATGAAACATGAAACTTTGTGGAATACACACATAATCATAGAGAATAATTTCTTAGTAGTCAAGACTCATAGCCAAGACTATCTTAGCGGACAAAGTCCATTTATGAACCGAGTTCACTCCTCGTTTCAGTCCTATTTCACTAAACCAGTTTAACCTTCCATTCCAGCCATGTCTATCTCATGAGATATAAATATTTACCCAATGCATTGGAGGGGGATATA